>OU426947.1:12500000-15000000 GCA_911387765.1 Pyrgus malvae | reverse complement strand
GACACAAAAAAGTGTCTTACTGCTGGGCACAGATCTCCTCTCACAAGTGACATGGATTTAGGTCATAGTCCACCACGTTGGCCTAGTGCTGATTGGTGGACAGGACATCACGCCTTCGAGAAATTATGTGTTTCTCTCGGGCTAGCACGGTGGTGGAAACATCGTAATGAATTAAATAACACAATATTTTCTATCACCGTGGAGCAGCGATAAATACGCACATATTAATTTCTTTGTCAGAAGTGCGCGCCGAGGATTTGAACGCGGTAACTCCGCGTCGTACGTGGAATATACCTTTTTAAAGTAAATACCGCCGAATATCATTTGAAGCGATTTCGTAGCTTTAGTAGCAGTAATCAAATTATCTAAAATGTTATTATATATACGATAAACATAAATATTTCCGGACTTACAAGAAAACAAGATGATACTATGACATTCTACGGTTTTCTCATAGATATCTAAGGGTTTTCTGTAGATCTGATGCTTTGTTCTAGAAATAATGTGAAAACAAAATAAGCTTCATCCCACATAAGGATACGAAAACAAATATTAAACATGTTATGTTTCGCATAACAGTTACTAAGAATATTTTTTTTTGTGTATTATTTACGAGAATTATTCATACTTATCTATCACAAAAACAGGAAACTTCAGTAATATTATATCTTATTTATAATTTTCCTTTTACTTGTTCTTTGTTATCGTCTAATCGAATATCATTATTATATCTGGTCTATGTACATATGTCAATGGGATCTAAATGTTTAAAGTTTATTTAGTACTAGTCTTCCGCTAGCAGCTTCGCTCGCGTGGAACCGTTTTATAGGTTCCCGTAGGATAAAAACTATCTTATGTCCTTTCCCAACGTCCACTCTATTTGTGTTCCAAATTTCATTAAAATTGGTTTGGTGGTTTAAGCGGGAAAGAGTAGCAGACAGACAGACAGATGGACAGACAGAGTTACTTTTGAATTTATAATCTATACATATAATAAAACTGTAAGCAGGGTCAATTCTGTACATTGCATATAAATTTAAAAAAATACTTCTAGGGGTCTTTTTATAAGTAACAGAAGCTAAAAATATAAGTTTTGAAATTATTGTCTGTCTGTCTGTCTGTCTGTCTGTCTGTCTGTCTGTTGTTAGCTTTTCACGCAAAAACTACTGGACGGATTTTGATGAAACTTTTTTTGTTTTATATATATTGGTCCTCGCTAACATTTAGGCTATAGATAATTTTAAAAATCACCCTTTAAGGGTGTGAAATGAGCGATGAAAATTTGTATGGAAAACTTAGATTTTTTCGATAGATTTTCTTGAAATTTGGTATAAATATTTTCTAACCAAAATAAAAGAATACGTGTTTCAGCATTTCCCGAAATTCACCCTTTAAATGTCAATTTTCTTTGAAACTCTTTGAAAAATGAGTGTCGAAACTTGATGTACAGAATATTTTTGTGCAGAGTAATATACTTATAATTTTGTATTTGTAATCTTTACTAACATAGTAAGAATTCAATTTAAGCTTTTTTCAAAACTACCCCTCAATAGCAAATAAAATGGATTCGAAAGTTGGTATCTCAAGCGTACAATAATTAACCTTAACTTAATATTTCATTCTCAAATTTTTTTAATGATGTGTTTACTGATATATTGTTGAATGAATTTCCGTAACATTAGTGTGTATTTCATATCAATCGGGTGATAAACAAAAAAGTTATGTTCATTTACACAATACGCGACATAAACTTAAAAGGCACTTTGGGGAATTTGTATGAAAGTTTCGGTAACAGCCCGTTCAAAACCATAAATAAAAGTTTAAATTTAAGTAAAATTATTTTGAACTCTCACTAATATTGTCGACTATATTAAATATACTTAGATCAGCTTACTGTATTTTCTTTCGTTGGCCGAGAATGGCTAGACTATAGGTACCTAATAAGTGCATCGCGAGCCTTACCGCCGCCGAACCTTACATCACAGGCTCCATTGAGTTAGTTGCTCAGCTTATTAGTCTTCTTTTGGGGTGGAAGATTATGAACAGGCTGTAGCTGAAACGATTATTATCGCTACATTATATCAAGCTGCAACCTTTTTAGCATTCCACTGCTGAGCATGGAGCTCTCCCAATATTGAGGAGGCCTGTAGCTCCGATGAACCGAAATTCAAATCTTACAATCTCAATGCATCCGGCATTAAGGTTGTAAGATACGGAATCTAAACCTTCATACAGAATGTACAAAGCCTTAACAAAACGAGACTACTGCAGACATCTAGGTGAAGAATAGTTAAACTTTTAGTGAACCAACTGTTAATCTCAATATCTACCTATTTGGTAATTTGACATTCGATTTATCAACCACAAAGTTTACATGTCATACGGTAGATGGCGTTATTGAGCAATATTCATTTCTTCTCCAAAGTGATTCGATGGAGATAATTTCAAATAAAAGCCTTAAGTCTAATAAAAGTAAGTACATAGTGTAAAAAAAAATAAAAAATAACATTTCACACGTATAGCCTCACATTAGGGTAGATATACCCTGTGTCGTGGGTGCCATGAACACACATAGAGACAGAAACACAACCACCCAGACCGAGAACAGTTTAAACTCATCATTGAAATTTCTGCTTCGCCCGGATTCTAACCCGGGACAGTTCGATTAGCAGTCCGGCATGGTAAACATTGCGCCACGCGGGTTGTCCCATCGTTGGGTAGGTAAACGTATGATGCTGAACATTGTTAATTGGACCAATGATAACTTAACTCATTTTTTGCGTCTCTTTATTGCGTACGGGCTGAGGGCTCATCCACGCATGTTGATTGATGGAGATATTAAGGATTCTTTAAAGATTCTTTATAAAAATATTCTTTATTTCCAAATACAGATAGCACACTGTGTAAGACCCTGCCTTCTGCTTTAGTTTTCACAATGTTATATGAGTTATGACTTATGACCAAACTGCTGTCCGCAAGTTTTAACCTTACAAATTATTTTCCGATTGTTTAATCCTAAGCACGTGTTTAGAAATTTTATCTCCCAACTACAAGTAGTTGTATAGTGCACCTCTTTTCTGCAGTAGGTTAAAGCTATGTATATAGAATGAGTCCCTACATTCTTTGCAGTATAAATTCACCCAATTTACTAAAGATACTATTTTTAACATAGATGAAGCCACGGGCACAGCAGTATCTCTTAACTTTAATAAACGAAGTACATATTTGTAAAGAGAATCTGATTGCGCGAGAAAAGCGAAACGTGAGAAAAGTGGGTACAGTAAGCATTCCTTACTGTTTTAGGTTTGAAGGATTTAGAAAAAATACATTAGGTTTCTTCTGAACATATGAACATTGTATTATAAGTGATTTCACTATATGTAAGAATAATACTTATTCAATGCAAATAATCTTTAATTTTTAATCAATCCATTTTATAAAAGTCTTTATACACGCGGACCACGTCGCGGGCACAGCTAGTATTATATATAGGGATGTTGACGCTTAGAGCATCACATGTACTGACTGAGTCAAAGTGTTGACGTTATAACATTTACTATTGAGATTTCTTACCCTGTACAAGAATACTTACCATTAGTAACAAACCCTGGAGCTATTTAACATTCGTTTTACAGACTTTTTTTTAAACTTTTCAATTTGAAAAATTCGTAATATATTAGAACATTAAAGTCTGAATAGAAGGTCACAAACTTCATCTCTCTAATAAACGGATATCCTCCTATCATTTATTCCATTTATTTCCAGAAAATAAAATTTCAGCTTAATCGGAATTCTCAATTGATTTAATTTTTCTGTTGCAAGATTTGATTATTACTCAAAAGAGATGCCTAATATATTATTCGTCCCAAAATATCTGTTTTGGATCTGTCACGGTGGTAACTCGGTTCTGAGACATAATACCTATTTGCATACAAAGTTTATTGGTACCTGATACTTGGATTGAAATTTAATTGAATGGGTGAATTGAATAAATACTAGTAGCCGCCCGGAATTCGCCCGCGTGCACTTTAGTTTTAGATTTTTTCTAAAATAAATGTGGCTTGAGTTACTCCTTATTATATCAGCTATCTCCCAGTGAAAGTCCCGTCAAAATCGGTCCAGCCGTTTTAGAGATTAGCCGGAACAAACAGACAGACAGACTCACAAAAATTGTAAAAAATGTTATTTTGGTCTATGTACCATACGGTACATATACCAAAATAACATTTTTGTATATACACATACATTATTGTAGTAAAAAGCGGTTGTGCGGTCCAATTTTATTTATTTGTGTAGATACAAAGGAAACAGCAGGAGGTAGCATATTATCTAGCTTATTCTTTAAAGGTTTATTTTTCGTTTAGAAGATTTTGGGATTTTGAATCCTTGAATCTGGACCTTGACCTAGGGGGGCTGCCTCCCCCTGCCCCTCGGTACGCCCATGATGTACCCGAATGTGTGCATAAACATTGCGGATACATGTTTTTTGGGTTGTCTCCAAAACTCCATCAGTCACGTTATTGTTACGTAGCCACCTGCTTTTACATGGAAATCTGACAGACTTGTTTGTCTCGATCATAGACTTAGGATACGATAGTATATCCTAAGTCTTTAATTTTGACTTATAATTATAAATAAAGATAAAAATTATAATTTTAGCGAAATGGACAAAAACTATGCACAGATGTGATGCTAATACTCAAAGAAAAAAAATATGATTTTATCTTATAAAAGACAAGTAGGAGGGAAAAATCGCTATTATTTTTAATACAGTTGCCTTCGTTATCATTGTTACTGTTTGTTCTGTTGTGTTCTTACTGTTTGAAAATCAACAAAAATATTTTGGTTGCTCATTACATTATTTTTTTACGTCTAAAGCTTTTATTTTAGTATAAAACAGAAACAAAATTATTACATTGTAGATATAAAAAATAACAATATACAACTAAATTACTTATATTAAATTATAAATAAAGAAAAAAATATACAAAACTAAGTAATATAAAATACTTCATCCAGATTACTTCCATGTTGAAGAGTACCCAGAACACTGGCAACGTTACCTCGTTGAATGGCCAAGCTTATTCTCTGGCCGAGGTAAGTACCAGATCTCTGGTCACCCGTAACCTGGACCTGGACTAACCGTTTTGTTTGACAAAAGTTTTGAAACCTGAACCCCATAGCCCCATAGTTTCGACACCAAAAGGCAGAAGGTAATTGAGTAAATAAAGTATTACTAATAAAAATTACGTATACTTCACAACTTACTCGTCAATAACTAATGGTCTTTGGTAGCTAATGTATGCGTTTCATTCCATGCCCTTGCGTCCTAAAAGCAGTAATCTTTAGAAGAAGAAAAAAACCTATATTTGTATCATAAGATTTTTTGGTATCCATTTAGACTAAATGAGTGCCAAACCTAATTATAAACACTTTAACATAAAACATATATAGGTAAATCTACAATTTCTTGTTACATCCGTCGAATATTATAGATCGAACTTCTATTAAAATGTTATGTTCTTTGTTTTTTACAAACGAATAATAATATATTTAAGACGCAATTTTGATGTCAAAGAGATTATGCTTGCTGATTCATAGATCAAACAAAAAGGCAAAATATTTTTGCAAAGACAAGATATAATAGATATAAATTATTAGATCAAACTGCCATAAAAATGATGTACCTATTCTCATGAATTATTATGTACCTAGGCTACTATTATCAACCTATTTTATATCTTTATTTTAAAATTTATTTGATTTCTTCAGTCAAATCTAGTAATTACCTGTATAGAAGAAAAAGAGAATAATAAAAATTAAGGCAATTATTTGTTGAAGCAACCACCAACACGCATCGGTGCAGCATGTTCAGATGAACAGATGAAGCAGTATTGTCCAGGATACCCCATTAATGGGGAGAGACCTCGACACTCTCACTCACAATCACTCGTCTAAATATATTTGATAGAATTTTACAAACACATTATTTGATAGATTTTTACAATTAAATAATCGCAGTATTTAGCTACCTAATAGGTACAATTACATTTAGCAGTTACCACGAAAATTTTCCATGGCGGCGCTCCCGGATCGGACATGGCATAAAATACTTAAGTTATGACATGAAAGTGTCGCGAACTGGTTCACCCAATGTAATTTAGCATTCAGTCGAGAATGTCAATCAAGTGCTTAATGGTCATGACGTGGAACTGACGGCTTTCCTCGAGGGGTGCATACATGGAAAATATTACCTTGAATTGGAATTCTTTAATAGAGTCATGCTTATACGTCATGCTTTATAGCTTTGGGTCGATGTACGCAAACTATGTTAAAACATATTACTACATTGTGCAATAACTACTTAAGCCTGGTTTAGACCAAGCTAGTTTGATGAAGAAACGTACTGTTTTTTCATTAAGCAACAACAAGTAAAATAGGCTGCGGTTTTATATTTTTTGATACGTAATGAAATAATGAAAGAAAAAAATCTGTTTAGTATTTAATCTTTATGAGATTAAAGCTTTTTGGCTTATTATTGGCTAACTTATTGTCGGGATGAATATACATGTAAGGTATATTAATTAAAATATTAATGAGCTTTTTATAAATAAAAATGTTAGAATGAATTACTCTACGGTCTTTTCTTGAAAACCCAATCAATGTGAAATCGGTCCCCAGCTCTCGATCTTGTATTGAACAAAATAAAACTCCGTTTTAATAAGATTGCATAATTCTAGTTTCTTGTTTTAAGTCATACCGTAGGCAAGCTTGTTATTTGTTTTGACTGGTATCCTAACCTGACTGGAGTAGATGTTGTTTATGAGATGAGACTTTATAAAGATGTTGTAATAACAGATAAAAAATCATTTTTAATCTATCTATCTATCTATATCTATCTATCTATCTATCTCCTTCTTCTATCTATCTTCTATCTATCTAATCTAATACCTTTAAATGAGCAATTCTTGTATGTATCTAAATATATTTTTTGAATTTCGGAAACGGCTCCAAAGATTTTGATGAAATTTAGTACCCTGGTTTCAGGGATGATAAATCGATCCACAAAATTTTTATTGATGGAAATTTGTACCTGTATAAAAATATTTTCAATGAAAATCAATTTAAATATGAACTGAAAAATACGACTCTTCCTGACATCTATTGGAGAGTATTAATAATATTGTGGCGTAAACGCTGTCAAACTGGGGAGCCCACAAGGCTCATTGTGGATTTCCTCAAGCGTCATCAGGACCTTGTGCTTTTTATAGGTTGGGTGGTAGTAAGATTAAAATATTATATTATTTAATATTATTATACTTCATGACGTTTTGCGTTTAACCGGTGGAGAGAGCGCCTATAGGTTTTCAAAAATTTTATACGACAGGTCCAGGTAAAATAGTAGAATAAATTAAATGCATGCTAAGTCATATTTCAGTAATCTGAAGATTTTAGTATGAATATATACAAAACAGCGAAATAAAAAAACGGCATTTTGGCAAACTCTTGAAGAGTTCGAATTTTTATTATTTAAAATACATGGCTCAACGGTAACGGGGTTTTCTAATCTGGCCATTTTGACATCCAGAAGTAAGAAAAAAAAACTGTATCTACATAGAAGGTCTTTTTTAATCGTGGCAGCACTGAACAGGATGCAAGGTGTACCCCATATCTTAATCTGACGCGCTCGAGTAAACCCGTAAATCGCCTCTTGGGCTCCCCTATTACCATACGCCAATCCGACGTTCAAAGAAATGACAATGTCAGTTTGAAAGAGCTCTATGAAAATTTCGTCCATGGAATTAAAGCTTTCGTGGTCGAATGGTTGCGTGAGTTGACTGCGGAACTAGAGACCCGGGTTCAAACCTCAATCACAACCATATTGTGTATTTTTTTTATTTTTATGAAAAAAACTATTTTTATTAGGAGCTATTGACATTTGCTTAGTGACATTAGCCATCTGAAGATGGCGTTGTTAAGTAACACTAAGCAAATCAGTGTTTCGTTTGAAACTAAACCATCAAAATAAATTGTTTTTACCCGAGCAACGCTCGGTCGTCCAGGTACTACTATAATAAATCTGTAACAAGTCGGTTTCTGTACATTGAAGATATTTGAGAAAAATTGTCACTAGGGCTATTTATTAGCGTAACAGAACCCGAAACAATGATTTTTAGAATTATTGTATGTTTGTCTGTTCGTTTGTGCGCGCTAATCTCAGGAACGGCTTAACGTGAAAGGATGCGGTTTTCACTGATGTATTGGTATTTTTTTGGATTAACATTTAGTGTTTGTTTTATTTAAATCGATTCACAAATAAAAAAGTTTAAAAAAGTTACATCCATTTCAAAAATTTATCGATCAGCGTTTGGGTGTATCGTTGTTGATTTATCGAAAACTGCAAATAATGTATTGAAGTTTTATAATTTACAGTCCTTTAAATGATAAGATTAAACTTATAAATGAATATAAAAATATATAATACATAGAAAAAAAAAACAACATAAGATGAGCTGGCAATAATATGGTAAACTGTACGAAATATGGTTCTCGCTTTTTCGTACAGTTCGCACACGTCGACAATAATTAATCAATATTTAATCTATACATAAAGCTGAAGAGTTTTTTCGTTCTTTCGTTTGTATCTTTTTGAACGCACTAATCTCAGGAACTTCTGGTTCCAATTGAAAAAATCTTTTTTGTGTTGGATAGTCCATTTATCAGGGAAGGCTTTTTTATAAATATATCGAACAAAAAGGCAGACGAGCCGCGTGGTGTTAAGCGATCACCGTCGCCTATGGACACGATCAACCCTCACATCATGCTATGACTAATACCGAAGTCCACGCGGACGAAGTCGCGGGCGACCAGTAGTATAAAATAATTTAAATAACATGTCAAATCTACGCGTATAAAGGGTTGGGTATCAACTATAGTGTGACTGATATCGTAGGGGTACGGTCTTATTGAAAGTTTAGCTCGCTCGGTACATCAATAGGTCGCTTGCTCGACCGCTTCCAGTCCGCTTACTCTTTGCAATAACGTACCAATTTTTGTTGACGAAACAGAAATTGTTTTGGAATATAGGTAGAGAAATGGATTGATGTTGTCTCGAGCTTGCAATTGCTGTTATGTACGTATGGGAGGAAATTTGTATACAAAACCATAATTACTAACAGACTGCAGGTACCTTTTTTTGGTATCGGTTGGAAACCTTCAAAAGGTACCGGGCACCTTGGGAGAGGGTTCCGGGTTATGTGGGATTTGACCGCACTAAAACCCCTTCAGTGGCTGCCTCTGTGCTTGGGGAGGACTTAGAGATCTCCAGTGGAACGCACCGCAACGCCCCAGAACGGGCCCATCTTCGGGAGAGCAGATGTGCTTTCCTGCACCTTCCGATGCTTACGGCGGCATGCACCCACCGCCGCCCTTCCTGGGGCTGCTGTCTGGACGGATCGAGCTCCCACTCTCACTGCCCACAACCCCGGAAGCCCCCTTTTAGTCGCCTCTCACGATCAGGCAGGGGATACCGTAGCTCTATTCTTAATCCCGAAGCTACAGGGACAGACTGTAGGTACCTAACATTGTCTGATTTTGTCTGACACAATATTTAAGATAATAGGTAAAAAAATAAATAAATAAAATACTGGTTTGATATGGTTACTTTCAGTTCTTCCGGAAAATATGCCAGTTTCAATACTTAAATTTGTTACAAGCTAATAATGGAAAAATGATTTTTGGCACCCGTTTAACTATATTCGTGCGTACTATTTGTATTGTTAAGATAATTAATTATAGTTATAACTTCTTCAGATATAGGTATTTAAATTTGGACTTGTAAACTTGTCTTGTTACCTACGTAACGTAAAAGTTACAAGGGCAACGGCCTTTTAGAATTCCTTAAATGTTTTTGTTAAAAACGATTGATATATGTATATTTTTGCTAGTAAAACATTTCTTTGCCTACATATGTATATATTTGCTCGTTTAAATGTATTAGATATGTATTTGTTTTTTAATGTTATCAATATTGTAAACTAACTATAATAAGGTAACGCTATACGAAATAATATTTTTTTTATTCTTTTCCCTCACTGCCTTCCCGACTAACTGCTGAACGAGTGAGCCTGAACTGGCCATGTGCAGATTGACGACTCAGGCATGCACGGTGATGGAAAATATTGTGATATTTAAGAGGTTTTCCATCCGAGGTTAAATATTAAATATGTTAAACATGAACATTACATTTTTTTGTAAGAGGTGCGCGCCGAGAATTTGAATACAGTATCTCCGTGCCTCCGTTTCTTTTGATATAATTAAAAATATTAAATCGCCATAAGCGAAGCACTGATCTTTGGTAAAATATTTGCCTTACAACGGCCAATAAAAACATTGCGATTATTTTCAACTTTTGACTTTGTTTCGTTTATTTCAGTGGTGGATGTGACTGCGACCGCTGAAGATGTGGTTTTTTAACGCGAGAGCTGCCCGAACACCTCGGTATGGTGACGGCCGAGGTCCCGCCATCGTTGCCAGAGCTGATGGAGCCATGCCAGTAAGAGCCATATCGCATAATTACAACTCCGCCGCAAGAAAAAAGGGCTTAACCGTAAGTAATATCCTTATACAAGCTCCAAAAATAGTTTTATGAAGCTTTTAGACTCTGAGTATAAATCTTCATTTTGTTTTGATTTTATTTAATAGTTTTACTGAGGCCACCATTTTCCAAGTCTATTTTTTCTCGAAATCAGTTATATAATATGCAAGAAATTAAACATGAACGATATAAATAAATATCACCTTCTTGTCAATGGCGTCAACCATACAAAGGTACAAACGTGCAGCGATAAAATATAAAGGAAAGCTTTTGGTCATTGATTTATTATACATAATGCAAAAACCCTTAGCAGGGGCGATTAGATTTTCAATGATATATCATTGAACAAACTATGATGATTGATTTAGGGCCGATTTTCCCATCCCCGGATAAAAGTATTGTTCGAATAAAGGCTAACGCTGTCATCGTTATACTTATGACCTATGAAAAGGATATCGATAATATCTACTGACTGACAACTTAATCTGGGGATTGAAAATGGGCAGAAATTATTAAGAGGAAACACCAGCGCCCTATTCCCATACAAATGTATTCTCCTATTTTGTCCCTGGATAATGCTTCTAGAGGAATGATTTTTTGTGACAATAGGCATGATGACACTATTAAAGAATTAGAGAATAAACGGTTTTACAGAAAAATATATGTTAAAAAAGTTCTAAAACATGATCCCGTTTTAATATAAACATTAAGATTAATAAGATTTTCAATAAAATAAAAGTATTAAATACAGCAATCGGCCATGTTATCTGAAACGCCAATCAAAAGGAATGACGTCACGTCTCAGTTAATGTCATCGTGTTGCTTGAAGTTTGACGATCAAGCCGACGCCATGACACCTACGAGCGTTTTCGCGCTTAATTCAAATTACATAGCAGAAAATACATTAATTTACGTTAAAAGTTGAGTTTATTGCTGAAATAAACTTTTTTTCGAAACCAGGAGACGTGTACCTACAATAAGGAAAGGTCTTTAAAAATCTGTCATCATGCCCATTTGTAAGTCTGCTAAAGCTATACCCCTATGTTTCGTTTTTTTCAATCAACTAATAAGATCAGAAAATATGACTCATCAAAAATCGTAGAAAATGCCTCTTTAATAAAGCCCTAATCCAACAACTGCAAAACAAATTTGACAGGTTTTTACGACCAAATAAAAACATAGGGGCATAGACTTATTCTATTTCTTGATACCTATTTGTGAAAAAAATATTTAGTAAACTCAATTTTGAAGGAGGGATACGGAGAATACGAAACCTCGATTTAGTAAGAAAAAGTTTGTCGGTATAATCGGTCTGAGCTGCATTCTGTCCCTATCGCACGCGGTGGACAGCGCAGGGCGCAGCGCGATAGCAATAGTTATTCCAAAACACCTATTTTTCAAATTCGGCTGAACCCGCGTTTCCTCTTAAGAGAAAATGTATGCATGTTTGTTTAAACATGCAACATCTCGATCAAAATTATAACCCTGCTTTTTCTTCGCGGTAGTCGGTTAAAAAGTTAAAGACAACTTTGTAGAAAACAGATCCCTAACTACACCTTATTATTAAAGTAAATTCTAGATGTTACACGCGTGGTATCTTTACCTCGAGGTCGGGTACTGAGCTATGTCGTTTCCTTTAAGTGCCCAAGTTCCTTTATGAACGCAACTTCTTTTATAGACAGTTACCTAAAGAGCACCAACTAATCGCAGCAACCGCGACAACTTCCGCATTCTTAAGTAGTTATTATAATGTGGCTAAGTATATAAAAAAACCCTCTGCAGAGCAACAATTTGAATTTGAAGTTAAATGTGTAAAAAATGTTAAAATTTTAATCCAACTTCAAAAAGAATACTGTCGTTTATTGGCTGATTATGAAAAATATCTTTCTTTGACTGTGTATTCTGTATTTTCAGTAAGATCCCAGAATAAATTCAAAATAAACAGTTGAATTATTTCATTTCATTCTATTTTTTTTTGTCTGTGAGAAAGTGAGAAATATCATTAAATAAATCCTAATGATATTTTTTTGCTACTATCATTAGTCACAAATTTAAAAATATTTAATTTGGCTTTGTTCTGTATTTTGGAAAGTGTTCTATTCTATATAAGTATACATACATTCTTTTCACATTACTTTTATAGTTTTTAAGGAGACTTCGGTTATAATTTTTACACGTTGCGTACTCTTTTAGCGTTCAGTGAATCATTATAATATAACTAAACTAAATATACATAACTAACTTCTGCAGTCGATTCGCACGTGAATTATGTTGTAGTGGCGTAGTTTTGGCAACAACAATCCTGGCAAACTGTCAAAAAAGGACGGAGGAAGTTTGGCTACCAACCGCAGTTGACAAGAGGGACGAACTATCAGTAAAACACCGTTAAAACCAGAAATTCAAAGTAAAATAACGTTTAGATTTTCAATTTCACGTAGTCAAATTGGCCGTGGTACAGTGTTTCTACTAGTGACATAAGTACAAGAAGAAGAAGAAGAAGAATTTCTTTATTCTATGCGGTAGATGGCGTAGGCTTTTAAAGCACGGAGTTTCAAATAGCCCGCATGTGTTAAAGCGTTAACAAAAAAAGAACATCGCTGTCACAGAAAAAAACGGCAAATTGTTTGTAAAGTAGGTTTACGATCGAGATGTTTACGTGATAACGTCCGCACGAGAAAATCTCCATTCGTTTGTATGCCGCTAGAGTGAGAGAGACGGAAGATCGGTCCACTCACTCGAACGCTATGCCAGCCTCCGCTCGTGAGGATTCCGCGTGACAAGTTTCACGGAATGACTGGCAGCGCTCGAGATGAGACGGGAGATCGGTCCGTCTCTCTCTCGTTATACCTGCGATCGCGCTCGTGAGGTTTTGGTGTGACACAAGTTTCTGAACATGTCACCCGACTAAAACGATTTTAAAGACGTTATCACGTCAAAAAACTTTTAAACATAGACCAATAATACATTATTCTTAGTCAAAGCTTTTAAAATATTACCTAAGTCACACTCTGAGCGCTCTCGAGAACAAAAAAAAATTTTTAATATTTTTTGACAATAACATTAATATGGATCATACTACTTAAAGTTTAAGTTTAGAGACTGAAGCCACAATCACATATTTAAGATGTTGAATATCGTAACAGTGTAGTTACAAAACGAATACCACCAATATGTCGCATTCTTTGTTAAGGGTTACGTCCGCCGGTACGTGTGACGTAAACAAATATTACCATGATAAATCTCACTGCTCCTCAAAATTGCTTCATAGAACTTACCTTAACTATTAAGCACGTTTGTTTTCTCGAACTAAGCCTGGGATACACGACGGCATATATGTAAGGGCCCAGTGGGTCTGACACTGAATACATTTTCTGGTGTGAGATATAATATACAGTTACAGATATCCTCAAGTTGCGGTAAAGACCGCGGTCTCTGACACCTTTGCAGTAATGTGCGTATTTATCGCGGCTTCACAGCGATAGAAAATATTGTGGGATTTAATTAATGGAGGAGATCTGTGCTCAGCAATAAATAATGAAAAAAAATCTTAAGTAGGCATGGTTACCTAGCTCTACCAAGGTACTGTGTACTAGTACTTTGTTCATTGCCCGTGGTCCTATTTCGACTCTTCAGATTGCATTACATATGTTTTGGTGTAAACCTAAACACGGACACGGGCAATGAAGCAAATGATTTTAATCCAGCTACTTTGCATTTGCACAAAGTACTCGTATACGAAGCGCGCATGGCCCAGCGGTTAGCATAGAACGCAAAACGATCTATACAACTAAGTCAAACGGCCGCGGTCGCGTGTGAGATGGGTGACCGCTAGTGGCAAAAAATTTCATGCGCGTTTCCGTGCTTCGGAGGGCACGTTAAGTCATCTGTCCCGGTTGTTATCGATAGATAACAGTCGTTAAACCTTGTCGGATGCCTTATGGGCGGTTTGAAAACATCCGACAGCGAGGTGGCCACTAACCCGCATCTCCACCTACCCGCATTGGAGCAGCGTGGCGGAGTAAGCTCCAGGCCTCCCCAATAATGGGGAGAGTCCCGTGTCCAGCAGTGGGACGCAAAAAGGGTTGCAGCCAGCACTCGTATACAGTGCCCTGGTAGAGGTAGGTATCATGCTCACAAACTAACCTAACAAAAATAGGGTGTACCTATTTAACTTAGGTTATCATTGAGGTAGTACACAATACGATACCTGAACTCAATCTCATCAACGAATAAATTTCTGTTTTGTTATGCAAATCTACAGTATGTCTATCGACTCGGACCAGAAGAGCTCTTAAACCATAAGGCTTAACGTAGTTGGCAATGCCCTTTAAATGACTCTTCATATGAAAAATTATTTCGGCAACCGCAAATAACACGAGAGCGAGAAAGTAAGAATGCGAAAGATATATCTGCAAGGACTCACGAAGTAAAAATAATGGCATTTTTACTGTGAAATTGTCCGTGAGACGTAGAGAAAATACGACTCGGCTAAATTGTCAACGCTTGTAGGTACTTTAATCATGGAAGCCGAAACGCCAGCGTGCTTGTACTACCAATTACTGGATGGGTTTCCCTACGTATTTGTATGAGTTCGTGACCCCAATTTATTTTTAGTTACTCCGTAGTAGAAGACGAAGCCCTGGGGAAACGCCGTATGTCTCTTTGATCAAGTGATTTTCCTTATATGTATTTATGACTTCATTTACAAACAGAACTACGTGTTAACAAGAAGAATTTTGTTAATAGTTGGATAGAAGGATTGAAAAGCTATTGCAAATATTTTATTATTTTCAGATGTATTTTGTAAGAATTCTCCGAGACCTATCCATCTATGCTCACCAGTACGAGACATAAAAAACGGTTGAAAAAAGGGATCACGTAAGAAACAGAATGTTGCTCCATTTTAATATCCCACGACTGGACGCAGGCGTGATCTAAAAACTGAGAGAGATTTAGTAACATTACACAATCAAAACGCCACATTAGAATTCCCTGTGGCGTAGGTACCATGGACCCACGCAAAGACAGGAACACAAACACCCAGACCAAGAACATTAAAATAATTCCAATTTCTTCGTCGCCGGGAATCGAACCCGAGATCAACCACCTTTTTTTAGTATCAAAAGGTACCCGGAAACTTGTAAGAGGATTCCAGGTTATGTGGGATTTGTACCGCCTTAAAACCCCCTCGGTGGCCTGCCTGTGCGCTTGGGGAGGACGTCGGGATATCCAGTGGAACGCACCGGTGTTCTCCACGCGTAGCGCCCCAGAACAGGTCCATCCTCGGGAGAGCAGATGTGCTCTCTTGCACCTTCCGATGCTTACGGTGGCATGCGGCCATGCACACGCCACCGTCCTTCTCGGGGCTGCTGGCTGGTCGGATCGAGCTCCACTCTCACCGCTGCGTCTCTGGTAGCCCCGTTTTAGTCGCGTCTTACGATCAGGCAGGGGATACCGTAGCTCTATTCTTGATCCCGAAGCGACCAACCACCTACCTCTAACCATTGCGCCACGCGGGTCGTCAAGGCCTTTTATGTAATTTAGCCCTTAGGACTATGCAAAAATTGTATGACTGCAAAACTTTTACGTCCCATTGGAGGGCAGAGTTCTCTCCAGGCCTGTCCAATAATGAGGGAGACCTGAAATTTACTCCATTACTATTCTCTAATGCGGGTTAGTGGAGAACATACAAAACAACAAAGTATGGTATAGTATAGTATAAACTAAGTCGGGCCGCTTAATCGACTTTACTTACCTTTTATAATAACTTTTTTGTTCCCATAACAACATAATATTCATAGTCCTAAATTCAGCGCTGAAAGCTTCTGTTTATTACTTTACCTCGTTATATCACGTCAAATTTGCCGGTAACTTGATTTTGACGACAAAAAATTTCAAATCCAATTATAGACATTGAGACCCTAACTCATGAAGTGATTCCAAGAACGAGTAACAATTCACCTTCAGAGTACATATTGTTATGAAAATAGAAGACCGTTTCATGTGTGTTGTCGTAATTCGTATATTATTAATCTGCAGAATTATTTTGTTTTTATATACGGTACAATATAAAAAAATACGGATTATTATTATATAAAGTACAGAAGCATTTGTGCAAGTTAGCGTACATGCATTGGATATCAATTATGCCCATATTCTACTCGTATTTGAACAGAGTCTGTTCATCTGCCTGACTCTAAATTTTACTCATTTTAATTTTAAGTAGGCCGGATGAGCGAGCTTAGCTAGGATAAAAAATAATATTTTTCTTGGTTTAATTTCAAACAAAACATTCATTGGCTTAGTGGTACTTTTTATTTGGTATCGGGTGGGTAACCTTCAAAAGGTACCCGTCACCTTGGGAGAGGATACCGGGTTATGTGGGATTTGACCTCACTAAACGCCTTAGTAACCTGCCTCTGCGCTTGGAGGAGGACTCCGGGATCTCCAGTGGAACGCACCGGTGTTCTCCACGTGCGGCAGGATACCGTAACTCTATACTTAATCCCGAAGCTAAAGGGACTTGTCAGAAAATACTTGTGCTGCGATCTTAAGGACTCGTGGCAAAAAACCCTTGCCCTACAAGAATCTTTCTGATAAAAACTATATAGTTTTTATTTTAGTCTTTACTGTGTGTTAATGCCAATCAACCCTCAAAAGTGTTTAAATTGTGTTTCATTTGACATTCGACAGAGTTCTTTCTGATCATATTTTTATTATACTACAGTTGCTACGATCTGCGTAGTAGTCATGCTACGATATTGCTACGATGCTTTGATATACATACATTATCAAATCGTACGAGTACGTTTATATCATAGGCCACTTGTAGACACACGTTTTTGACGTAAAAATGTACGGTTTATTTATTCGTCTTTCTTAGGAACATTTCTCAGTTTTGTATGGAACTCAGTGAGAGCTTTTTGACTTTAGCGGTGTATACCGTCAACAAGTTCCCCTTTGGTTTAGTCTTTTAGTTTCCGTTAAACACGTACTTTAAAAAATTATCAGCAAGAGGTACATTACATATTTGTTAATAAGAAATGTCTTAGTAGAAGGTGCACGCCGGTGTTTGAATCGTTGATTAGGGACCATGTCAGGCATCGGTGTTTTAACCATGTGGTAATCGCAGCGTCTGTCGACATATGACATTTTCTAAGAAGCATGATAATAACACAAGGTTAACGCAGCGTCTGTCGCCATTTATCATGATATTTTCTAAGAAGCAAGATAATAGCACAACTTAAGGGACAAATTGAAAACTTAAAAATAATTTTGTTTATTTTTTCTACAAGTTAGACTTTTTTTTTGACAGCCGTATTGGATATTGTGCTGTCCAATAATATAATCCGCCACTTTGTTGCGACAACCATATTGATTTTAAAACAATACCGAGTTGATACATAAAGGCATTGTCATCCAAAATAAACTTGTCTACAAAATTTCATCTCAATCGGTTGACGATATCTGCTTCAAAATTAATTGGCAAGCTTCCACCCGAACAAAATACATTGCAAGTTAATGAAAAGCTTGTAGATAATAAATAGAATATGTGAACTTTTTTCACAGTACATACTACTAAGCCTTGTGGGTTCCTACTTCTACCAGGCACGTATAAGGAAAACGAAATTGCGTCCTAGTCCTTTATTTATACACAAGTAACCCAAGAGCTTGGTTAATTTGACAGAAATACCAATAAAAGTGGTCGGCAATAAGATTATGTAAAAACAAGACGATGGCAGAATTTAAGTGCAAATACGTTTATGAATCTTATTGCCTTATCTTGTTACTTTTTTCTCCATCTATTACACTTAACTTACGGGTTACATACCATTACGTCCATAACACAGACAACCTAATCATAATTCATAACATGTTTTAATAGACCGTATACGAAATTATGCCGATTTTGCTGATTTACCTGAATTAACACATGAGATTTTGCAGTTAAATTACAGTATTTCCACAATTTTCATTGCACAATACAACTGATCATTTCATTAATAATTTAATACATTAGCCACTTTTTTTTAGCTTGCGTCAAGAATTACGATATAATGCGAGATTTAGGTTACTTTATATGATTTTTAATGCCATCATTATTAATTTGTTTTTTTTTTCGGAAAACGGATTGATTATAAATTGAGTCATGGAAGTCATGAAAATGTATTTATGTCAAATAAATTTTATGAAAGATTATTCCAATTTGCCGAAATCTAATGCAATTTCTGGCCCATTTTCTCTCAGTATTGTCTAAGTTCCATATTTTTTTACTAATATTTTTTGTATGAGAGTGGCAAAAAGTAACTCATTTACTATGTATGCGATTTTTACAGCAATACATGGCATTTTTTTCGATCTGTTTAGATTTTAAACGACTAGGACGTTTAGTATAAAATAATTGCAGAACCGATGCTGGACAGTTGTTCGGTACGAGGGCTAAGGCGTTATCATTCCCGAATGCTGTGTGAAAGTATTGTGAGAGTTAAAAAATAATATCTGAATGTGTAAATCTGTGTAATAAGCTTAGAGCAACAAAGGTACTGACTCACCCTTTACGTCATACCTGTCAATTTTGACGCCCTACGGTAATAAGTCAACCCTCGTATAAAGTGTTAGAACCGTCCAACCTGCTTCTGTTACATACATTAAAATTTGAAAAGATTATACCTATTATCTATAATAAGATCAATTTCACATTGAAGGTACTCGAAAATTAATATGTATAGTCATTTTGTTTTTAAGTAAATAAATCTTTTATAATAAAATTTATAATCTTTACTTTGTAGGTACGTAATGTTAAGTTTAAGTATAATCATGCTTAGTAATATCTTTTGTTTTTTTATTTATACATAAAATAAAATTTTCAGCTTGAATTTCCTTTAAAATTTAAAATTAGAAGGTAATATGAAGAGACATTAACACTTAATGAATGATAAGAGGGACTGCTAATTCCGTGGCTGCTTTTTGCAATAATGTTCCCCTACGAGCATAAGCCGGTATTTCAAGCTCACAGCACGCACACGTATTAGGCTAGAAACTCACGAAGCGGTTTATACCCGCTCCCGTCGTTGTAATCGAACAGCTGTTTTTTTCTAAACTTACGAGACTGGAGTTCGGTTCGCAAGCCGAGGCTGCGGTGGAACGCAGCCCGCGCTATACGTTGGCCGCCGGTACAGCGGGGCCCGCAGAATTCGAACATACCCCGGGCGTAAAACGCGTCGTGAAATGTGATTAAATTTTTACATATCTATTTGCATTCTACGGGAGTTGCGGGCTGGACGAGGACAGCGGACGCGGGTGAAAACCGCTTCGTCAGTTCTTAGCCTTAGTAGCTACACTAAAGTCAAACAGCTTTTGGGTTAAGGAACCATTTACAAAGATTTAACATGCAAATAGGTGAAGAAGTTTTATTATATAATGAAAACCAGAGATTTAAATCTCTGATGAAAACCCCATTATACAATAGCGTCCAGAGAATCATCACTTCCATGCATCATATACCTTTAAACGAGCTCTCTGCTCTATAAAAAAATCGTTCATTGAATTAAAGCTTCCTTGGTCGCATGGTTACGTGGGCTAACTAGAGACCTGGGTTCAAAAATGGTTACGTGGGCTGACTGCGGAACTAGAGGTCTGGGACCTCTAGCAAAACCATATTTCGTTTATTTTTTTTATTTTTTGGGATTTTATTTATTGGGAGCCATTTCATATGGCGTAATTAAGTAACACTAAGCAAATGAGTCTTTTGAAATTAAACCAAGAAAATAAATTGTTTTTATCCGAGCAACGCTCGGTCGTCCAGGTACTATTCCCTTATTGACTTCAAAATTAATTTACATAAACTTATGACTTAAGAAATTTAGTCACAATCTAATAAACTCTTCTGGACAGCTGTCAGCTTGTGAGAGTCAATTGATATAATTTTAAATAAGGATTTAATAAAATACGAATATAACTTAAAACAAGATTTTTATTAGATATACTTAATACAACCCTAGGCATACGCCTACCTAAATAGGTATGCTGCATATTTGACACATTCAGGAAGAAAATCGAAACCATCCCATAACGTGAGACGAGGTACCGAGACGGATAAAGGATAAAAAAAATCTTTTAAACCTCTACGATAGTTATGAAACCTCCCTAGTTTCTTCAAGAAAGTAATTGCATTTTAGCGGCTTAATTACCTCGTCTAAGTGGAAACGATTGTACAACGCTCATTGTCATTCCGTTTCCACCTCAAGTTCACGGTGCCGCCTCAGAGCATAGCCGAGAAAACCCAGGAAAACTTAATAATGAGTTCGATTGATTTAGAAATATTTTATCAACATAAACGCAAACGTATTGTAATTGTTAATGAGATGTGGTGATGACTAAGATTCCCGAGCGCAAGGAAATTTTCATTTTGCTCGTCTTTATTTTGTTAAAATGTTCAAAATTTTAGGATTCTTACATTTACATCATGTTATGGCCAAACCTTATTAGATATTATTGTTGCATATCTATACATTCTAAAAGAAAATCGAAAGATATAGACTACTTCCTTCTGCTTTTTATATGTCTAACTTGCTAAGAGACTAGGCCAGACGACAATAATGGGGAGGGGATCGCTAAGCGGTGGACCGTGAGACAGAGCCAGCCATTAGGAATCTTATTTTACTAAAATCTTTTGGTAAACTAGTTTTTTGTTACATAACAAGACCCTTTATCGGGTGCCCAAAGCTGATGACGGTGAACCTCGTATGGTTCGAATAAAATAAATTATTATAAAAAGCACAAAATTGGTTTCAAGACTAATTAAGTAATTAAAACTATAAAAAACTAAACCAAATTTAACGTTTCTTATGTAGTTTCTTTAATAGTCATTTTAAGAATTTAAGTTTAAATTAAGTCATTAAAATTAATTAATTTATTAAATAAATTAAAATTTGTACACCCTAAGGGGTAAATATGGAGTTCTAAATATTTTGTAAAACTTTTACCTTTTTATCACCCATTTTGTGCAAATTAAATATTTTCATTTCATTTAATGTCATAGGTATTGAGCTATTGTGACAAGCAATGAAACCACTTCTTTATTTGACCTTGACAGTACGAAAAAGATCTCAGAATTTGGAAGTAAGTGGGTACTCCATGGCCTCCGTAATAAAAATAAAATATGAATAATAAATCAGTAATTCTGCTTACAAAAATTTACCAAGAAAAATCTAAAGTATCTAATCACATTTTGTCAGTTGTTAAGAGTTAAATTTTCTTTTGTGTAGAGATGAGACGAGCACTTAACTCTTGTAATATGTAAGGAATATAAAATAATTATTATACTCACTTAATAAATTGAATTTAAGATAAATTGAAAATGTTATTTATTAATGTTTTGACAATGACCTTGCGTATTCCTGCGAGACGAAGTTTGACTCTGGTAGCTGTTCTCAAGTGACAGTCAAATAATCAACAATTTGGGATAGAGTTAAGGTAAAAGAATAGATACTTGTAATTTACCTATCGTGTGATTTCTTTTTAGAGTCCCTTACCCAAAGATACGGGATATTACCTAACATTTCTGTGTCTGTTATATGGTCCGCCTTTCTATCAAATTTCATACATTCTGAAGGGTACTTGGTTTCTAGAAAGGTAATTTACAACCTTTAGAGATGGAAATTTCACTTTGAAGTTGAATTGAACGTTACTTTTTAGAAGTAGGTTAATAATATTATGATAGATCTAACTCGATTCAACTCGTATACTCTGCATATGGATTAAGAATAGGCCTCCTGCCTGATCGTACGAGGCGATTAAAAGGGGGCTTCCGGGGTTTCGGGCGGTGAGAGTGGGAGCTCGATCCGTCCAGCCAGCAGCCCCGGGGAAGACGGCAGTGTGTCCGTATCCGCATGCCGCCGTAAGCCGTAAGCATCGAAAGGTGCAGGAGAGCACATCTGCTCTCTTCAAAATGGGCCCGTTCCGGGGCGCCGCGCGTGGAGGACACCAGTGCGTATTACTGGTGATTCCGCAAGCACAGAGGCAGGCCACGGAGAGTGTTTTAGTGCGGTTAAAACCCACATAATCCGGTATCCTCTCCCAAGGTGACGAGTACCTTTGAAGTTTTTCATCTCTTCTCCTCGATACAAATAAAGTTTTTTTATAAATTGCCACTATCGGCGAGTTGCACTTGATCTGTCCTTGAAGTTATTACTACCAATAACTTTTACAATTACGTCGGCACCAACTTTAACGACGCCTGGGACTGGCCGTTCACTTGCGAACCTCCTGGTTTGAATTATTTGTTAAATTATTAATAATAATAAAGTGTTAACTTAAGGAAATACTAAAACATTTCAAAAACAGAAATTAAATACTTCCACTTTTCTATATTTTCGTATTCGGAATTACACAAATTAACACAAAAAATGTGAAAGATTAAAATAAAAACTGAAAGATTTTATGTCTTAAGAAATCTGATATGACTCAGCTAACAGCTAGTTACGCATGTGTGCATATCTGATGAGAGCACACGGGTCGATTTAAAACCTGGGAATAACATTCAAATTAATTCCCACGCACTGTAAACATCTAGAGAATGAAGGTATTGAAATATTTAAAAAAGTCTAGGTTTATGAAGGAACAAGTGATCCGGCTCGGGTGATTGACATGAAAAGTACATTTATTTTTGGGATATAAAATAGCCTTTGTATTTCAAGCTTTAATCTATCTCTGTGCCGAGTTTCATCCTGATCCGTTCCGCCGTTCTTACATGATGACGTTCGCACTTATATTGAGTATAATTTTTATTATAAATTTGATCTGTAAAGGAAAAACACAATTTAATAAAAATTTTCGACAGTTATAAATATTGAAGTCTTCACAAATAAAATACTTAATTTTATAGAGCAATCTACAGAAACAAATCTGAACAGTTTATTAACAATATTTAACTTACAGTTCAATGAGCGTGCTGTAAACAAGAAGTTACATAGAAATTGTAACTCCAAATATCTAATTAAAAGTTCACTAAAACGAAATTTTGGTTAGGTACCTTTCACATAGTCCTACATTAATATTACTCGGCAATTACTTACGTACTCAATATTACTAAGCATTTCTATTTTTAAAATCTTTTTTTATTTATTTGCAATGCTTTCAGTGCATGTTTGTTCTAGTTTTTTTTTTATTTGAATGGAGTATCGGACGAGCATGCAGGCCACGTGGTGTTGAGTGGTCGCTGCAGCCCATGGACATCTTCATACTTACAACCTCAAGCAAGCATAGGTAAGTCTTGTCTGAGGTCGTATGCAGTTGCGCTGCTACTCCGGAGGCTGTTGGTTGCCTCATGTAAATGTGGTCGGCAACTGCACCTTTCCACAGAAACACAACAGAATTGGTTCACGGCAGAAGTGGGTGCAGCGGTGGTACTTCCCCGGGCGAACCATAATAGTTCTACCACCTTCAATTATCTTTTTGATGTAGATATCTTCAACCGATTGAGCTAGAATTTAGTATAGCTGTTTTATTTGGACGACGATTTAATTAAAAATAATCAGTATTAGAAAGAAGCTCTTTGTATTGTGGTATTATAAATCCAAAATTAAGTTTTTAACAAAAAAATAGAACCGACTTCAAACGGTAAAAAATAAAATTGTTCAGTACCTACTTCTTCTTGCTTATGGTAATGACTCTTAAAACTATTTCTGGAGTCGGGCCCTTAGTAAATGTCGTACCATTCGTTCTAAATTGGCACCGACAGTACAGACAGTGGGACAGTACCTACTTCTTCTTGCTTATGGTAATGACTGTTAAAACTATATTGGAGTCGGTGCCCATTCAGAACGAAAGGTACACTATATTTACTAAGACAGGACATTTCACTAAGGGCCCGACTTCAAAAATAGTTTTAAGAGTCATTACCATAAGCAAGAAGAAGTAGGTACTGAACAATTTTATTTTTTACCGTTTGAAGTCGGTTCTATTTTTTTGTTAAAAACTTAATTTATTTCACTCTTTTTAGTAATTTTACTAATTCTGTATGTATTAGCATAATTGGAAAAATTTCACTTAACTTCTAAACTTTAAACAGATTTACCTTTTAAAATCATGTTTATCTAATAGCCATATAAAAGTCTGAAAGACATACTATCAGTCCACCTGAACGTATAAATTAAAGAAAAAATTTGCTCTCAGCTCCTAAACGTTGAGGAGTTGTACCTTCAATCATCAGTTAAGCAACAGCAGGTGATAATTACCAGACATAAATATTTGTATTATGTTAAAAATATGACTAAAAGCATGTGTGTGCCTATTAAGTTTCAGTGTTTCCCTCGGATTTCCCTAATATCACATCATCAGATTTTGACATGGTGACAGTTGGACCACCTCAGGAATGTAAGATTTCGAACAAAAAACCATTTATTGAAAGAATTTGCTCTCAACTCCTAACCGTCGTAGTACCTTCCATCATCAGTTCAGCAACATGATATGACGATAATTATACACAAATGTCTATTTTGCTTTGTAAAAATATGAAAATCATTTGTTGTGCTATAAAATTTGAATGTTCCCTTCGATTTCTCTGGAATCCCCTCATCAGACTTTGACTTGGTGACAGTTGGACCATCTCGGGAATGTAAGATTTCGAATAAAAAACTATTTATTGAAAGAATTTGCTCTCAACTCCTCACTGTCGCAGTACCTTCCATCATCAGCTCAGCAACATGAGATGATGATTTCTATGCGTAAATATCTCTTATGCTTCAGAAACTATAAGAAAATCAATGTGTGTGCCTATAAAATTTGAGAGTTCCCCTCGATTTCCCTGGGATCCCATCATCAGATCCTGATTTGGTGACAATGGGACCACCTCGGGAGTATAAGCATACGAACAAAAAAAGAATTTTGAAAATCGGTCCACAAACGGCGGAGTAATCGGTGAACATATATAAAAAAAAAAATACATACAGCCGAATACAGTACCTCCTTCTTTTGGAAGTCGGTAAAAATGGCCGCCGCCATGAAATGGTGGAAAATGAATTTTGTACAACCCTAGTTGTACATAAAATTTATGGGAATCAAATGAAAGAGTTTAGCTTGTAGTTTACAATAAAATTATATGTAAAAAAATATTTAATTACCTACTTACATATTATTATGAATGTCATAATTTTTTTACCAGAAATTACGAGTATTTAGTCACACCACCAACGACTGTTCCGAGTGAACGCATTTTAAGTAGTTTCGGGCTTCTTTATACACCTGCACCGCATCGAAAAAGCTTTTTCAAATTTTATTGATTGTTTGAAATCCTTTCTTTTACAAGAATAAAGTGATGTTTAAATTAGAGTTAATTTGTTAGTTTCTAAACTTGAGATTTGCAAGACTGATTAAAAATAGAACAAAGAAATAGTCCGTTTCTGTATGTTTCTTTAGAGTTCTAAGTTTGTTTAGTTATGAGAAGTAAATAATTTATATCAGATCAAATTAGAAATTATGTATATTTTTTTGTTTCATAATGTGATGTACAAAGACTTATAAATGTTAAGAAAGTAATACGTATGTTCTTGTTTATTCTTTTTAAATATATTTAAATATACTGCAATAAATTTCAATAGTTTAATTTACCTAATATAATTTTTATTCACATTTTTTCTTATTTTTATTCGGTAAATATTCACATAAAATTTGCGAATGCGAATATTCGTTGCATCTCTAGTCTCTACCCATTTTTGGAGCTTAATCCACCACGCTGTTCATTGTAGGTTGGTCGAGATTGTTATTTAAAAGATTGATAATGCGAAAGGACAGAGAATGGCTAATCACAACTTTCTTAGTTAGTCACAACAAGTTTCACGCAAATAGATAACCGTTTAAACTAAAAATTCCGACACATGGCGTGTGCCATTCGCTGTCCTTTCTCCTTTAAGTTGTATTGTACATTTTATTTAAGTGCCATTTGCTCCATTTACCAATTCGCCCTGCCTACGTTATCGTTCGAAATTTTGAACGCGGCGAACCCTACAATTATGGCAATTGAGTTTCCTTGATGTTTTTTTTTTATGTATCTATATTATTCATTTGGCCAATTTGCCAATGAAATGCATATAGCTGTTTAAAGTAGCTAGTGCATTTTGAAGCTTAGATTTAGTTTTTGTCCCTATAGCCTTTCTCAATAAATGGACTATTCAACACAAAAATATTTTTTCAATTCGAGCCAGTAGCTGGGATTAGCGCGTTCAAACAAACAACTCTTCAGCTTTACATTATTAGTATTAATAATCGCTTCATCAATACTCCTTACCATGCTCAACATTGCTTAACTCCGTATCTCACTTTTTTTTCCATATTTGGCATCGCAAACTCTGCATATTGCCAGTGTCAAGTATATTTTTTGCATCAGGTTTTTACCAGTTTTGGTGAAACTGGACGAGAAATAATAGATAAAGTCAGTAAGTCGTTAGTAATCAGTCATTCAAGTAAAGCGATGGCTTCTTTACTAGAACGTGACCAATGGAATTTTGGAGGCAAGCCGAAAAAACAAGTTTTCGCACTATTATTTTATTTGACAACACTTGTGCACTGTCATTATATATATCGAACAAAATGCCATCAACTTTTAAAAAAAATGCCATCAACTTTATCCGATATAACTCAAAAATACACCAAGAAAATGAAAATAAAACAAGAGCACAACATATCCCTTCAGACTTCCCGCCAAAAACTCCGTATCTCACTTTCTAGGCTGCCACGATACGAATTTTGTCATTTGTCAAATTAACGGAACAATTTCGTACAACACCATAAGATGTTGATGACAGACAATTTACTAGATTGGTGTGCCCTGTCAAGTTAGGTCGCAAATACCAAATACTTTTACTTAAAATGAAGGTGAATAACCTCTTAGCATGCTTTGCGGAATTACTTATACGTGGGGACAGTGAAAATATGAGTACTACAGTACTGGCGTAGTCGTGCTCATATTTATTACGTCTCAGGGTTCCTTGCTGGTGCCGGAAATATTTGGTAAATACAATACGATCTGTATGAGTGAAGGTTTAAGTGAAATTTAGGGAGTTTTTCAATATAATAATATCATTTTCGCCTGTTTGCTTCCTACCTACATAACGGGGGAGTTTCATCGCTACATTTAGCCATTTCAGGCATTTTGGATGAAAGTGAACTTTTCTTAAAACTTTTAATTAGTTTCTTCTACGTCTACACGCAAAGAAACAAAGCTCATAGTAAAAAAAAACGTTTTATTTAAATTAATAGATAAAATTAAAATAAAATCTGTTAAAATGGATTTAATTACACATTCATTTTATCTTATCCCTATGACGCTTGATGACAACTGAAGCTTGCATGACATTGGGAACGGTGTAGAATAAAATTCAAGCGAAAAAAGCGAAAGCACGGTTTGGAGGGAAATGGGTGACTGCTAGTAGAAAATCCCTTTCATCACTTTTCCTCATGTTTTACCTTTACTCTTGCAACGGAGATCCGGTTGTGACAGTAAGCTGTCGTAAATATATTTCCGGAAGCTACGTGGACATTTCTAAATACAATATTCGACGGTGGGTTAGAACCTGCACCTTACCAGCCCCGCAAGCAGCGTGTTGGAAGCCCATACCTCCCCAGTATTGGGGAGAAACACGTGCCATGCAGTAAGAAACACATAATAAATATTAGTATGGTATTTTAGAGATCAGTGTTAATAGAACAAAATAATAAATTAGGTATTCTGTACTGTGATATGAAACACTTAATAAAATACGCGAGTCTGTCGCACTTGGTTCGTTTAAATAATAAGCTTTGTAAATTTGATAGCAATCTAACCTGTGCGAGTGCTGAGTAATAACGTTACATAATCTATTCACAAGTAACACGTATTTAACCTTATGATTCTGAATATTGAGTAATGTAATACCGATCATTAAAACCTTTATAAATGTATAGGTATTTCACGAATAAAACGGTTATGATACATTCTCTTATTTATATTTTTTACTTAGCGTATCTTTTTGTCTTTTGCAACCTACCATAAACATAAATGTCTTTGTCATTGTCTTCAATCATACGATAATTTTTAGAGTTCTGTACTTAGAGAGCAAAGACGTAACCTGTAGGTATAGGATAACTTTGTTCATTTATCTTTTTTTGTAACACCTATTCACCCAAACGCATGGAAATATCAAGTTTGAATTACCTCTGAGAGATGTAAAAATCAGTGCTATATCTCACCGCAAACAAAAGATTGTGTTACGAGTATTTCGTACCTACATATTTTCACATGGGAATCAAAAACTTATGAAGTAATTCACGTTGATCTTCAATGATAAATTTGGTAAGAAATAGTTTCATAGCAGAATTATTTAAAGAAAACTAAAAAATCAACCAAATAACACAGATGAATTAAAAAATAAATATTATTATGTAACTCTACGAACAACAAAGTAAGGGCGGTATTGTTAAAAAGTTTGCGAAAGTTTTAATTATACCTATATATTAGTTTTAGCTGTAGTGCGTAGGCTATTTAACCGCACTTTTTGGTTAATTAAGTACTTTCCGTTAATTTCATCATATCTGTATTACTACTAAACGACTATATTAATACAAGATTTAAGGGGCGACTTATCCTGACTTCCAAAGGAAGGAAACATGCGTTAAATTTGCTACTAGCGTTCACCCACGCTCATCCTATTCCCGACCCATTCGCTTTAGTTGTGTATATCTAAGCGTATACAACAACAGGCGCCAATGATTCTTATTGGCTGCAACACTTTTTACGTCCCACTGCTGGGCACGAGTCTCTCGTCATTATTGGGGAGGCCTGGAGCTTACTTCACCACGCTACTCCAATGCGGGTTGGTGGAGATGCGGGTTAGTGGCCAACCCTCTGTCGGATGTTTTTAAACGGCCCATAAGGACTCTGACAAGGTTTGACGACTGTTGTCTATCGACAACAACCGGGACCGATGGCTTAACGTGCCCTCCGAAGCACGGAGACGCGCATGGATTTTTTTGCCTCTAGCGGTCACCCATCTTAAGCCCCACCGCGCCCGTTTGGCATAGATCGCTTGCGTTCTACGCTAACCGCCGGGCTCTGCGGCTTTGGGATTGATTTTTTTAGACTGCTGTATTTTACTGTGCCAAAGTCCAGATCCAAATTTTTTAAGTAAAAAGAAAGGCATAAAGGGATATGTCGCAAATATTCACCTTTCACTATAAACGCTTCGACCAAACAAAGTCTTGATTTGATGTTTGTTATTTTAAGAAACAGAAACGGACTTTTTTCAAAACATGCACCCACATATTTCCGAAAACTAGAAGCAGTAAATAAAATACTGATTTTATTTTCAGAGTTGGTTTTGGGCACTGACTGGTCGTCGACCGGATGCAGTAAAGATACCAGATCCGGGCGGAGAGTTGCAGAGCATGCTTCCCTCACAAACTTCTGACAGATTAAACTCGGGAGATGTTTGCTTGTTGACTGAAAGTCCGTACCGGATTTTGAGGGTAAGTTTATTTCGAATATTTTATAATTTAATTACGATCATTTCAATAATTGGAAATTTTAAAGTGGTTGTTATAAAGAGATTCTGACAGAAACGGATTATTTTCTGATATAAACATGTCTAGAAAAGATGTAATAAAAGTAGAAACTAGTTTAAGAGGGTTGGTAAACATACACCGCATTAATTTCTAACGCAAAGATTTTGTTTTTTGCTTCGGTTGAAACGTAATTTATCTATCCGCACTTATGGCCTGATTATCAACATAAAGAAGTTGCTAGTATTGTAGCGGATTTTCTTACACCTTAAAACTGTTAATCCCTGTGACTGATACCTTGTGACTTGTATAATTCTTAGCCTGTGTACATTATTGCTGCCCAATTTTCAAACTGCTTATCGTAAATGACATGTAGAATATATGTTATGGTTTATTATAGTCAAGTATTGACGATGGTCTAGGTATTTGTGTTCATGTCTATGTATAACGCACTCTTAGAATTATAGTGACTTTATTAAAGACATAAATATTTGGGAAACGTTAAATAAAGTTTTGGACGATAATTATTTTTGTAATTTATGGAAGTTATTAGTTGGAAAGTATGTAAAAATAGTAATCAATATAATATAAAAAATGTATAATTAAAATTTGATTTGATTGTTAACTTATTTTGCTACATGTATAATAAGAAAGTATTTTAAGAAAAAGGAAGGTAAGGTAAGTTGGATAAGGACTTTGTGATATTAAAGCCACAGGTTTTTCAAAAGACTTTTTTGCTATATAGGTCTCTCTATATCTGACAATTCGGTCAAAATATGTCATATTATAGACTCAAATATAAATAATGCCATTATGTAATCAAAAATTATTACTTGCACTTACCTTTATACATAATTCTGTATCGGTCTATTTCGGATTAGGTCATTACTAAACTAAAAAAGAGATGGCCTGTGTGTAACATCACAGGCATGTTACTGCTGCTTGCGTCTCTCTAAAACTGAACAGTCGAAGTGACTGCCCGAGAATGAAGGAAAATGAACGAGACCGAAGTACAACTTTTATAGTATTCTACACTAAATTCGGGCCCTGTTTTAATAAGATTCGATAAAGATAGTCATTTTAGGTCGTTTCATGACAAAAAGTCTAAAACATGTTTTTTTAAGTTAGGTTCCTATTCTAAAAGTACGGTTTGTCCATGACACCCTCAACACAGGGTATACCTAACCTACTGTGGGAATATGAGTGTGAAAACTTATTTATTTTAGGAAGCTGACCTGACAAGCGTCAATTCCATAGAGGTTTTAGTAAAGTGTACACACAATGTATCAACTCATACTTATTATATGGGTATATGATTGGACAGGAAAAAGTTCCGTATCGTAGGATTCCTCCAGAAACTTCCTCCAGGGATTCGTAAAAAGTTTTATATTATTGGACACTGCCAGTGAACTTTGCGTTAATAATTTAGGGTATTTTCTGAACAATAAAGTGATTTATTTCTCCAACTCATCGGGAAGTGGATCAACTAGCAATTAATATTTGAGCACGATGACCAGGTGCATTTAAATAGCCATTACAACCTATATCCCATTTAAATCCAGTCTGGATCTCCATTAGCTTTTTATATGTCTGAAAATAAATTTATACACGTATGTAAAAATATTAAACAAAATCATGTTGGCTTATTGACAGAGGAGAGAACCAAAGGCGATATTACCCGGTTTATTTTTATTAACTAAGACGAAAGACGAAAGAGAAACATAACAATGAATCATTCAATGTATATACAAACTTCAACGTCAAGGGTGTTTAAACGTGTAGAAATAATAGAGTTTGCTCAATATCTGCCGTACTACGTGCAACGCCTTTTGACTATCGAACGAAAGTTGAACGTGTAAAGCACGTCATTGAGATCCGTAGACAACCGAAGGTTTACTACATTATGTTCTGCAACCTGAAGTGGCAATGGGCAGCCCATACTGGACTGGGCTGATAACTGATAGGGAAAAAACATATCCTTTAATGGGTCGCCATTAAAGGTCTCGGGAAAAGGAGCATAGGCCGCCCTCGAGCGAGGTGGCACGACGACCTGAAGAAGACAGTGAGAAGCCGCTTACCGTGACGGCTGAGAGGACACAGGACCGGACGAAGTGGCGAATGTTAGGCGAAGGCTATGTCCCGCAGTGGTCTTCGAAAGCTTGCAGTAGTAGTCCAAATAATAATAATAATAGTGTACCGCATTTTAATTTTTATGCAACTGATAACATAATTATATTATGTTACATGTGTAGATACATTAATACCTCTGACAATTTGTGATTGCAGCACCACTCAAGATAATGTAATCGCGGTGACATGAAACTAAAATAATCTCTCCGCTTCGATCAATAACTAGATGTAAAATTTGTTGACCTTTAAAAGGTACTACCACACTTAAAAAGTAATACCACAAAAGTAGAATTTTATCTTTTAATACCGGCGGCTTAACTCTTAATGGAATGAAATTTAATGACGATGATAACGTTTAATAATTTTGCAAGCACTAGGATTTAGTGGATTATGTAAGCAAGTAGATGGTTTTAGTTGAATTGAAGCGCGATCTAAAAGGAAGGCAAAGTGGGGTAGGGTCATAAGCTTTTAGGCGTCCAAACTTCAGTACCCAAAATTTTATAGGCATTAAATCATCAGTTTCATTTATTACCAATAAATTCGTACCCTTATGAAAGACAAACCTTACGGATACTTTACGAATACCTTAAATTGCGACAAAGGGTGCGGACAGACAACTTTGATTCTAATCAGCATTTTTTCAATCCACGTACGGATTCTTGCGTAACAGTAGCGTAGTGGTTGTCGCGTGTAGTAGTCCATGGGCTTCGTCACGGAGTTCCTAATAACGGGCGCACCCCCCCATGCGTGCTGGGGGGTGCGGGTTATTTGGAACTCTGTGGCTGCGAGGATCATCTACTCGTATTTAATACCATGTGTAATATTTAACATAAAGTATGAGTCAAATTCTTATGGAGAGGACTCCGTACGTAGACGAAGGATATACCGTTATTACACGCTTTAGCTTCACTTGTACATATTAAGTTTGTTACCGACTCCTTTGGGTGCGATTTTGACCCACTGTAAACGGCCAGATTTTATTCAAACTTTGTAGATTTATCGAGAACCGATGACAATACACTAATTTGATGATTATTACATTATTCAGTTTGTAAAGTAGGCTTTTTGTCAATTTATATATTTTTTATCCATGTATCGATATGGCATGTCGATAAGGCAGGAATAGATATTAAAATTAATTTCCGACCATTATCTTTAGCCATGAGCATAAATTCGTAATAGTATAAAAAAGAAAAAAAAACGGCAAATTGTTTGTAAAGTAGGTTTACGATCGAGATGTTTACGTGATAACGTCCGCACGAGAAAATCTCCATTCGTTTGTATGCCGCTAGAGTGAGAGAGACGGAAGATCGGTCCACTCACTCGAACGCTATGCCAGCCTCCGCTCGTGAGGATTCCGCGTGACAAGTTTCACGGAATGACTGGCAGCGCTCGAGATGAGACGGGAGATCGGTCCGTCTCTCTCTCGTTATACCTGCGATCGCGCTCGTGAGGTTTTGGTGTGACACAAGTTTCTGAACATGTCACCCGACTAAAACGATTTTAAAGACGTTATCACGTCAAAAAATGTATTTTATTTAAAAATAAAGTTTAAAAAAATAAAAAAAATATGTTTTTATAAATAAACCAAACTAAAAAGTAGAAAATCAATAATAGGTAAAAAAAACTAAAAAACACGCTTTTATAAAAAATCAAACTAAAAATTGAAAATAAATTTGAATTAAAAGTAGTGTAAAAAATGTGTTTTATTGTTAAAAAAGCATGGGGTACTTTAAGATATTATCAAAATGATTATCCTTCTAATGATATCTGTCAGAAAAATATTTATAACTATTGACAACATGCACTTCACGCTTTTTTTTTTACAATAAAATGATTTTTTACACTATTTTTAATTCAAATTTATTTTCTATTTTTTATTTGGATTTCTTATAAAAGCGTGTTCTTTAATTTTATTTTTTATTTTTAAGACTATATACCTAATCTTATAGGGATGTAATATTAAAGTAAAAATCACGAAGTCATTTCTTTACTTTGAGTCTAGCCTCCTGAATTTCGGTGTTATGGAGAAAGGGATGGGAATGTTCAATTTTCCGTGTGTTTTTCCGTAAGATATATTAAAGATCCTTACATCAAACCCTTTTTATTGGATTGGACACCTAGACGCAACTTAAATGATTACTTGACATAAAAAGGAAAACTAATTATTTACGATTCGATTTGTTTAATGAGGCAAAGTACTTTGAGTGAAAAAATCGATAAGAATTTAATTTCAAACTTTTTAAGTACCTACTTAAAAAATTGTAGCCGGTGGCGTAATATTAAGCAAATCCATGTTGTCGTACTTTATTTAATTTTCATCAATAATCACACATTCAATTAAAGAAACCCAAAGACATTGCATGCTTTGCAATCTTTCTGACGTCATATTTGTTTTTATCATAGTCTTAGGTAGGTAAGTATATGCTAAGTCTATGATTTTTATGGAGACTACCAGCGACAAAGTGAAAAAATGAACTAAATTTAAATCACCATTTTCCACTCACATTAATGCATATTTGTGTTAGAATATTTAACTAATTAATTTTTAGCGTAATCCTAAAATGAAGTTTATAATACGTTTACATGGCGTGGCATACAAGGCATAATTAGGTCTTACAAACCAATGTCGGATGCAGGTGTGATGCAATTAGGTATTTCGGAGAAAATTGAATATTCGTGCGAGCAACTCAGTGGATTTAGCTACATTCGGACTTCATAAATGAGTTTAGTACATGCCTCTTTCTAATAAGCGTTGTGAGCTGTTCGTATTGAATATATATTATTTAATTATATATTTAAAAGCTAAATAGATTAAATTTTATATAAACTCGACAAATTTACAAAAATGATTAGTTTAGTGGCATTTGTCGCGGCTGAATTGATCGAGTTTGTAAGCACGTTAACGCTCGGACCAGTCACATTTTTTGGCAAAAGTTCGCTGATACGAGCATCAAGAATCTCAAGTAAAGTCGCTACTATTTGCCACTAGTGATCAACCCTTATGATCAATAGCTCCAAGCGCGCTTTCTCTGTAGAAGCCTTGTACAGTTGCCTGCCTTCCAACTTTATCGAATGCCATATAAATGATCTGAAAACATCTCACATTTCACAGTCACGTGGGTGATCTAAAGAACACCTACTGCAACTCATGGAACGGAATAAATTCCGCTATCCCCATTCCAATCAATCTACATTACGGCAGAATTGTAAAGTAAAGCTTCCTCAATTATAGGGAAACATTTGTATCCAATACCGTGTCGCAACATAGTTTATACGTTACATAATGCTGACGAGAAATTAATCCTAAGCTAAACAGTAACTTAATTTATTTTAATGGCATCTATGTATCAATTCGATAACAACAAACTAACCAACTAAGCGATCATAAAATCTAGGCAATAATAATTTCTTCTTTAATAGCAAACTGCGCACGTCATACCGCAAAAATAAATTATTCTGGAATGGCGCCCCGACCCTGATATAGATTTCACATACCAGTAACATACAAAATTTCAAATAGATACATTTTATTTGATTGGCAAAGTTGATAAAAAGTACGTGTTATATGTGTATATATTATATACTAGCTGTGCCCGCGACGTCGTCCGCGTAGATAGACTTGTACAAAAGGCTTGATTAGGCTTGGATTATTTGTTCCTCCTCCTCCTTAGTCGTTCACTCTTGACAGAGTGGTCGTGGCTGATGAGGTTGCAATTTCGTTCGTGACCGCTTGCCCTCTACTGTCCCTTGGATTATTGTTACCTTTTATGAAATTACTTATGATACAAAAGTTCATATTATTATGTTGAGTAGATACATTCTTCCTGAGTCCTTACAATTCTTAAGTTGTACTCCTCTTATAATACCGACTTTTCAATCGTTATCATCAGTTTCTCTTTACAAATTAAACGTATTATAATAGCATGTTTTTAAAGTGTTTAGATAGTACTGCTGTGCCCGCGGAAAGTATCATTATAATTAAATAATTTGTGCTGCAAATAATGCATAGATTCATTATCATTATGTGACTTAAATATATTGCAGAAAGGTGGTGAAATGTCTACGCTATGTCAGGCGTGGTTAGTAGTTGGGAGTCAAATTCTTGGTTGCTTACACGTTGGTTGCAATTGTCGTTAACATACTGTCGTTCATACTTAATGGAGGTCTTTCGAGCGATAGCGAATAAAACTTGCGACAGCAGTTAGGCCACTAACAATGAAGACGTCATCAACCTGAATTGGAGCAGCGTGAGAGGATCAGGCCTTACGCGATTAAGAGTCAATTAGTTCTATTAACAACCCTTCACACAGCATCAGAAATAAATATATCGATAACTAATATTAATCTGGGCGTGACCACCATGCCGTGCTGCTGCCGTGACGCTTTATCATATTAGTGTAACACCAGTGCCAGTACTGCGTATGTATGTAATAGCTCTTATTAAATTAACCACTGAAAACGTCTGCTCATTTCAATAAAAAAAATTATAAGTGCCTCGGCAATTGGTTATCGAAATCACTTTTTTTATAAGTAAACCGAACAAAGAGGCAGAAAGGCCGCGTGGTTAAGCGATCACTGTCGCCTATGGAAACGGGCAACCCCAGCGGAGCCACCCGAGCACTGCCGGCTTTCAAGAAGAGCTTTCTTTACAGCTTTCTTGAAGAAGCCTATGTCAAAGTCCACTGGAAATGCCTCAGCTGGAAGGTTGTCCCATAACTTAAACATCCGTTCAAACATCAAAAGGAGCGTGCAAAGCGGCCTGTGGAACTTTAACCTTCGACTGGTGGTGTAATCATGATATGGTGACATAGCTATCATTTTGAAAAGATCACTCAGCATAGTAAAATCGGTAGAACACTTTGATTTTTTTTACGTTTCACACTGATAGCCCCAGAGTACGGTAAATATACACTGTGTAATGGGTACCATGAGACACACAGAGACAGAAATACAAACACTTAAACCGAGAACTGAAAATTAAACTCATCATTCAAATTTCTGCTTCGCCGGGAATCAAACTCGAGACCCTTCGATTGGCAGTCCGGCATGGTAACCATTGCGCCACGCGAGTCCAGGAGAGGTCGCAGCCTTCAATTGGGGGGGGGGGAGGGTCGCCAAGAAATTTTGGTGGGGGTCACTAAGAAATTTGGGGGAAGAGGTGTCTCAAATTGGCTTTTTTCGCCTTCCATGTACGCATGAGTGAGGGATTTTGGGGGGGGGGTCATGTCCCCTATGACCCCCCCACTGGGACCACGCCTGCGCGAGTCGATAATTATTATTGTCTATTAAATAAGTTCGATACCAATAATATGTGGATATAACCACCGCGCCGCGCCTCCATAATGCTCTACCACAATGAATTGTACTCATTGTCAGTCAGCGCCAGTTCCAAAGGTCTCTAAGTTGTTAATTTTTTTATTAGATATTTTATTAAGTAAATATACTCGTAATTAATTATTTGAAATAATCTCCACCAATCCACTTTGTAATAGCGTTATTGCGTAACAATGACATCTATCGTATAGCGTGTAAACTAAATTGTCGATATACCGAATTTGCAACAGATCACTAAATAGTTCTGAATATGAACATAGATGTCGGCAGTAGCCTCGTATTGTTAAGGTTTTGTACATTAATTTTGTATTGAGGATTTCTTTGAATATGTGGTGATATGTATGGTTTTTTTAAATATTTAGAGATGAAATCTAGCATAAGTGATTGAAAACTTGCTATCAGAATATTAAGAGATGTTAGTAATTATCGAAACTTGTGGTGTGACCGCTCGCATTAAATTTATTCTCTTACAAAAGTTACACACTTAAATTTAAAAACCCGCATTGGAGCAGCGTGGTTAACTAATCTCCAGGCCTCCCCAATAATGGGAAGCCCAGGAGAGGAGCGAGACGTTAAAAGGATGCAGCTATTTAGTTTGTATCGGTAATGGTCGCTTCAGTCTGTAATTCAATTCTTGAAATTGACGTAACTTTTTTGTTTGTTAACCGATTTAAATAAAACAAACCCTAAATGTTAATCCAAAAAAATACTAATACATCAGTGAAAACCGCATACTTCTACGTTAAGCCGTTCCTGAGATTAGCGCGCACAAACGAACAGATAAACAGACAAACAGATAAACAGACAAACAGACAAACAGACAAACAGACAAACAGACAAACAGACAATAATTCTAAAAATCATTGTTTTGGGTTCTATTACGCTAATAAATAGCCCTAGTGACAATTTTTTTCAAATATCTTCAATGTACAGAAACCGACTTGTTACAGATTTATTATATGTATAGATAAAGTGGATAAATAAGTGAAATAAGAGCATCAAACTTGTAGAGTACAGTAGTAAAATGTCAGAAGTTTATAAATTATTTAAAAAAGAAATTTCTCAAATTTGTGGAACAATCGTCGAAAAGGAAAGAAATAATAATTAATGTTTAAGTAATATATCAAGAGAAATATAAATCCTGGTAAATATTTTTTTGGAAAAAAACAGAATATTTATGTCTAAAAAATAACAATACATTTTGAAAGCATAAAACATAATATTCCAATAATTCCAGCCCGCAAGAAGTTTGAAACAGAGTCAAATAAATCTTATTCAGGTAGAACTATCTAAAAACTCATCCCACAACCTCATCCTCGTTCTAACTTTGAAGTGTTTTTCAATGACCTCAAATCGCTTACACGAGTGTGTTATGAGTTAAGTAATTAACCACATTTGAGAAATTTGATAGAAAACAGACATGATAACATGTCTGTTGTTAACTTTACCTTTTCCACGCCTCGCTGATGAAAAGGGCCTTTTTGTATCTACCTTCAAAAGGTACATTAAGCTAGTCTAAGTCTCGCCTGATGTCGCATGCTGTTTTTTTGGAGTGCTACTTTAGGAGAAATTATTGGTGTTACTTTACTGCCTCAACGATGGAAGTACTTTACTGCCTGAACGATGGAAGATCATTTATAACAGTAAATAGAGAGACCTAAAGCCTACGCCACCGTGTTACATGCTCAGATGTTTTCAAAGCACCCATAAGGGCTCTGACACAGTTTCTCAACCTCAATCTATACATTCAGATCAGAACAGCTGGGACCGACGGCTTCAGGTGAAATACGCGTGAAATTACTTACGACTATTCACCCTTACTACTGACCGTTCCTGTTTCACTTAACTTTAACCGTTTATGCTTTACAACAGCCACTGGGTCTTGCGCGCTTCATTATAATGCGTTAATATAAAAGTTAAATGTGGCATCCCTGCTATCTTCTATGATCACGGAGTAGTCATTGTCTGCCGGTTACATTTATGCCATTCGTGCATAACTTTACATAGCTTCTTGCTCACTGCTCTCTAAGATCAGTCACTTAAACTTATGAATTGGAGCAAAACAACAGAAAAAAGTACTGCGAGTTTTGACTCTATTTTATAAAAAAGAAAAAGCGGACTAGAACGCAATCCAGTTGAGATAAAAGGTTATTATAGCTCATAATCATCTTCAAGAAATCCCTAGAAATTTAGGTAGGAGATGAGCGGCAAAAACGGTGTAGTACACGAGCATGCAAGTTACGTGTATCTAGAGTTTAGTGATCTCTGCAGCTCCCATGTTCCCAGATTGCATAAATCTACATCCAACATCAAAGGGAGTTTAATTTTTGCCTATGCAGTTGCGTTTTCACGTCGGAGGCTGGTGGTTGTTTCATGTAAGTGTGACCGCGTACTACAGTTTTACTGAAACACAACAGAATTGCATCACGCTTGTAATGTGTGCGGCTAAGCTACTTTTTCGGGCGAACCATGTAAGTTCTACTATGTATTAACCTAAAGAAAATAATATCTCTTTTCTCGACATTTTAAATATTGGACCGGATCGGACCATCGGATATTTTTTTGAAGTGAAAACTTCTTTAGCAGCGTTGTGTACTTTTTTTGGAATGGATAAAAAATGTTAAACACGGGTCAGGACACGTGGCCTGATCGAATTCGTAAGACGGAGGGGTGACAACTGATGACGGCTCTCTGTCTAAACTTGTAAAATTCGTTTATATCAAGTATTTAAAATATGGACTGACAAAGAAATAGTAAAAGAAAATGAGTGAGTACTTTATAAAAATACTAGATGAAAACTTACTGAAAATACTAGATGAAAAATAATACTATAAAAGAAATTCCTGCGAAATTATTCTCTAACCATTCCAAAATATCAAAAAATGCACGTTCATGTTCAAGTTTTCACTTCTGCTGGCACTACCGGAGTGCAACCCATTGTTTTTTATAAACATTACACTCATTACCCCACAGTAAGGTAATTAATACCATGGACACATACAAAGACACACAAACACCCAGACCGAGAACAGAAATTTAAATTCGTCATTCAAATTTCTGGTTCGCCGGGAATAGAATCCGGGACCCCTCAGTTGGCAGTCCGGCATGGTAACCATGGCGCCACGTGGTCGTCATTGGTTAACACTATTAGATAGACTACTAGACTAGATATTTTTAATTGTATTGAGTTCTTTGTATTATCGCTCTAAACTTCCGCAACCGAAGTTCTTCACTACTAATCCAGAAATTTCTACGCGTGCTTCCCATAAAGGTCAAGGTGCATCTCAGGTTTTGCGGAAGCAATTTCATTTACTTTTATGAGAACATCAAAGACGAAAACTAAGTTTAACTTGTATGAAGGAATTATGGGACGAAGTTGAGAAAGATTTCTAGTGCTCTTGTTTTATTTTACCTATATGTACATAATAATATATAAATATGAAATAAAAGAACAGTACAATAACATGATTTTTCCGCTTGCCTCCAATATTCCATCGGGCATGTTCTGGTAAAATAGCCATCGCTTTACTAACTTGACTGACTGATTACTAAGTACTGATTTTACTTCGGCATTATAATATTACAAATTTTTTCCATAGCCGTGGAGCGGCGATAAATAAGCACATTACAAATTTCTTTGTCAGAGGCGCGCCGAGGTTTTGAAGCCGGTATCTCTGTATCGGAGACCGCGGTCATTTTCCCATCACCGTGGATGCCTGAGTGAAACTCATAATTTCTCGAAGGCATGAAATGCGTTAATTGGCTAGCGTGGTGGATGGCCTAACTCCCTCTCACTTGTAAGGACATAAAAAGGCTGAAAAAACATTATAATAAGGTCCGATTCCAACGAAACAGCCAAAAACATACAAATGTTCACTAGACATTGGCAAAATGGTCAAACGACCGAGACGCCATTTGTAAAGAAGAACTTACAATAATACCAATATTAAAAACCGTCAATTCTTGTAGGAGTAGGTAATCAGGAGTATTCTTAGTACGTGTTGGAGCATAAGCTGATGAAATGTAAACAATCAACTAAGCTAAGTAATGTCAGACGCGATCGATGTTTGGAAGGAATATTTTATGCGCGTTTGAGTGGTACGAGAAGGGTTATTAATGTACCCGCATCGTCGTCCTAAAAATGCTACATTTATTTAATTAGATTATCGTATATTTTGAGCGTTTACATATCCAACCCCTTAATTTATGTGTTCTTAATGTGTGTTTTTCTTATCAACATTACTCGTCTTTAATAATTTTCCAGTAAAATCCAGCTGTAGAATCGATGTTGATTCGTTATCAAACATGATTATTTTCATTCGGCAACTTGTATTTCCGCTTGCTTAATATATATTGATCGCAGTTATACAATGCGTTAATACCGCTTTGTTAACATTGGTAATGGGGTAATGTTGTATTGTGCTTCGATTTGTAGATAAATCACTTGAAACGGACATCGTCATTTTATTGCAGTCACTGCTAAAATGTACACAGTTTTGTATTCATTGTGCTATAGGAAAGAGTATGTTTTTGTTCAGAAGGGCGCACACGCTTCCAAACATACCTTTAACGCCTAGCTCAGTAAATGAGGTTAGTGGTTTATTTTTTTAATTCTACTTATATTTCTTATTCCATTAGAAGTAGTTGTAGTTCCCATTAGAAGTAGAAGTAATGAAAAAGTGTTGTGATTCAATTATTAACGTAATATTATAAGAATATTTACATAACTAGCTTTCTATTGATTTAATAGTTATAAGTCGAATCAAATTATTATATCCAAACATTTGCTTTAGTCAGTATTTTAATGAGATTAGGATCTTAATTTATTTAACTATTACTTATTACTTAATTAATTTATTTATAGATACCAAGAAAAGATATGTAGTTCCTCGTCAGCTGTTTTTACTGTAAAAACTAAAATGTCCAGATAGAAATGAAAAGGAAACTAGAGTTCCTTAGCAAAATACAGTAAAATTTTGTGTGATTGCTATGTATATTCGAGCTTATGCAACTTTGCAGTAAATTCGATTAGATACAAGGGATATTATTTCGCTCAGCCGTCTCTGATTTCCCGCTATTATTTGACCCAAATAAATAATCAAGCACTATATAATGAAACAATTTATTAGAATCATGCTTTGTTCATACGTGTAGCATAGAGTTGTATGAAAGTCAAAGTCAAAATATGTATTTAATATTAGGAATACAAAACATTCGCTTAATTAATGTCATTTTATCCTGGTCATCGCCTTTAGGAGCCCGTTTGGGCTAGATGTTGAACTGATATTTGTAGAGGGACAGGAAGAAACACTACAGATTTTCGAAGTTTGAAGGTTCTTACTGTAAACCCTATAATATTAAATGCTCTAAGACCTTGTACTTATGTGTTTCCTTTGTTATGATAATGCGATACTCGCTAAAATGCTGGTTCTGCAAATCGTTCATATTCATCAAGCAACAAGAAATTCAATGCTAAGATCACAGATCGCGGAAACATTATGGTACCCTGGGAAAGATGCATAGTTTGAATCAAGTTTCAAATTCAGGTGAAATTTAGTGAGGCCAATGGCATAACATTAATAAATAACGCTATAGATTCATTGTCCCTTACTAGGATTCTTTGTGTTGTGGATGCTACCATAGGATACACACACATACATGAACACAAATGATTAGACCGTGCACAAAAATTGTACACATACCAATTCCTGTTTCACCAGGAATCAAACGCTTAATTGACAGCCCATCCTAGTAACCACATGTGTCGTCAAGCATCGCATTTGTAAGGTTCATATAACTAACTGTTTGTCTAGTAGGTAAAAGAGAAAATAAAAATTATAAACGAAGATACAACTTACTAATTGTTACATGGAAGAACTGAAATTGCCTAACCTTCTTCTCAAGTTTGTGATTTCGTTAATAAAATAGAAACAGAAACAAATTATAATTCCTTTAGACACCACTTATACTTACTATTGCGGATAGAGAAATGTATAATTATGAATATATAAGCTTTTTGTACTTGAAATATCAAGTACAAAAAGCTTTGGTTTTAATCCTTGCTCATTAGAAGTAGCGACATATTATATTATAAGCTTTCATGTAATATCATATTTTACCGACTTCTAAAAGAAGGAGGTATAGTAGTAACTAAGTATTAAAACTTTATCGGCCCTCGGTCTTAGTCGGGTCCTTAGTAAAATGGCGTACCTACCTTTCGCTCTGAATGGCCACCGACTCCAAAATTAAATTTAAAAATTTAAAAACCCCCGACCAAAGAAATTGACTCTAAAAACTAACAAATAATATTTTAAACCTATTATAATTATCATCGTCACATATATTATGTGAGTTCAAGTATTTTTATTTCCCCAGCGGCGTCGCGTCGGGGGACCGCTAAGTGAAAAACTGGTGTAGTCACAGATTGCAACAAAAGAATTTACTCCGAAAAGTTCGCAAAATCGACTCAACCGATAACGTCGTCTGCCCTCACGTTTAGCGGTCCCCCAACGCGACGACGCTTGGAAAATAAAAATACTTGAACTCACATAATATATGTGACGATGATAATTATAATACGTTTAAAATATTATTTGTTAGTTTTTAAAGTCAATTTCTTTGGCCGGGGGTTTTTAAATTTTTAAATTTAATTTTTATTTCAAGCTTTTTAAACGGAACTGATCTACTGTACATAAGTTACAAGGAACCACAGTTGAAAAGGCTGTAGTATATTTGGGGGAAAAAACTTTTGCAAAAGGACAAGCCTGCGTGGCTTTAAGCCGCGTAAACAGTTTAGATGGGGTCGCTATATGCGATCTCGACCAAAGGAAGCTGTTTAACAATACTCATGACAAACTGGCTCTGGGAGAATTGCACAGATTGAGAAACAATAAAGATTAAACTTTGGTCCTTGATTTTCAGCAATAATATAAATAGTTTTATCCGTTTCATTCCGGCATTCCAGGGTTTCATTCGCCACATCTCATTTCCAGCATTAGGTCCTTTTCAATTAAAAACATGAAGAGAACTAGTTACGGCAAATTCAACGAGCCCAAACTCGATGGGTTTACTAAAAGGTAGACCAGGGTAACGTCTCTTACCTTCGAGCCCTATCATCAGACCAGCTCAGAGATTCCAGATTTCCAGAATCAGGTCCTCGTCAATTAGAAATATAAAGAGAACTAGTTAAGATAAATCCAACGAGCCCAAACTCGATGGGTTTACTAAAAGGCAGTCCAGGGTTACGTCTACTATCTTCGAGCCCTAACAGCAGACCAGCTCAGTGGTTCCAGAAGACATTAGTGTTTCAAATGTCAGATTCCACATATGCTTGCAAGTAAACTGAGCGTGTAACATTGCTATCACACCTAACAAACGACCTGATGACCTTGAAGACCTGAACCGATTTCCACCAAACATAGCTAAGAACACTCTCGACTGATATACCATTCAATAAAAAAAACGCATTAAAATTAGATTATCCGTTTGGGAGCTACGATGCCACAGACAAACACGGACACATACACATTTACATACACACACAGACACGTCAAACTTATAACACCCCGTCGTTTTTGCGTCGGGGATTAAAAACAATTAGCAAGGAAAAGTATTATATGCCAAGTACATAACAATTTTATTTTTTACTGTTTGGAGTCGGTTTTATTTTTATATGATTTTACTCTTTTTAGTACTTTTAATTTAATCATTCTGTAGAAAATTACTAAAACAATGTGTGTGCCTATAAAGTTAAATAATAATGTCTGCATCTCTTTTCACGTCCCTCTGTTGTACATGAGTCTTTCCCAAGTAGGGGAGCTATTTGGGAGGCCTGGATGATACGCCACCACACTGCTCCTATGAATGTCGATGGAGAAGCGAGTTACTGACTTATTCACTATTGAATATGTATTTTCAAACCGCCAAGAATATCTCTGCTTAGGATTGATTATTATTATTGATCGACGACCTCGGAGACCAACGGCTCAGCAGCCCTCTAAAACAGAAACGCAGATTTAATTTGCCAGTAGCGGTCACCCATCTTAATCCCAGCAAATACCGGGTTCGCTATACGCAGAACTATGTGCCTTATGGGTGTCTAATTAACTCGTGCTAAGATTAAACTACATTCTGAACGGTTATCATTCGTTTCATTTTTTGGTGCCAAAGCAGTTAATTAGTTGCTAAATAGTTTGTTTTAGCAAAGTACTATATAAACGCAGCTGGAACTATCCAGTTTAAGCAATGCTATAGAATTGTGAGACATTTTACATTTGCTATGACAGTTCATCTTTACGAATTATTTAAATCGTTTCCCTTACAAACTTTAGGGTAAACTAATTTCCCAAGTACAATTTGTACAGAAGATTCACTGGCGCTACGCAAAACTTTTAAACAAATCAATAACAATAATAATTTGAATATTTATGAGTTACTCTAAATTTAAATTACATTTAAATAAATATGGTGTGCTCTGTTAGAATCGATACATTCAATAATGGTATGTGGATACATCTGGGAGTGTCGGGCCTTCCGTCCTAACATTTTTTATAACTGACGCTCACTTACGAAGAAAGGGACAATAAAGTAGCCACTTTAAGTATATGGCACCGTTTTCAATATTCGGAAATGGTTTATATTATGTCTGAATAAATTTTTTATACTGCAACATAATGCTCATATTTTCTTTGTGTGTATTATCAGTACACAAATAACTATGATATAGCTTAACTTGTAAAGTTACTCTGTATATGTATTTTATTATATATATAGTTTACTTAGAACTAATATAATATTAAGTCCTTACATGTGAATTTGCCGTTCAGTATCAATAAAGTGAAACATTTTTTTTAATGAAACTTACATTTGCTCGTCGACTTTGTCCGCGTGTAGGTACATTAGTTAGTTATCAGGGCATATTTTTTAATTAACCCCCGTTATAACTATGACATCTGTGTGTATACCTACTGAAGTACTGCCGTAAAAGATTGGTAGCAGTTAACTACAGTATCTACTTCGTTTTGAAGCTGTTACTAGAATAACCAACCTATTGGGTACACCAACCCGCGAGCAAGCCACATAAAGATCACCGTGAAATAAAACAACTCCCTTCTGTTAAATTTACTGCGGCGAATTATAAAGATTGTGATCTACTAACTTGTGGTGTACTAACCTTAATTTAAAAAGAAATATTTAAATAAGTACTTTACTAAAACTATATATCGTAACTAAGAAACAAGCTGTATTATCAATAATTGATAAGTTTCACGGTCTTCAGTCATGCACTTGTAACTCGTTGTATCACGTCACGTAAGAAAGTCGTAAAAAGTATTACTAACATGTTGCAAGTTGTAGAGATTTCATACAAAAAAATCATTCACAACTGTCGCCATTCCTTAAATATTTTCATTACTGATGGTCAATACTTATTTTTTAGTACCGTGCAACATTTATTATAGATTTCAAACACTAAGGAATCTAATACTTTTGAACGAGCAATTCTTGTATATACCTAAATATATTTTTTGAATCTCGGTAACGGCTCCAACGATTTTGATGAAATTTAGTACCCTGGTTTCGGGGATGATAAATAGATCCCACCTGGTTTTATTTTTAGAAATTTTAAATTATAAAAAAATATTGTCAGCGATAACCATCAAAAATATAAACTGAAAAAAACGGCTCTTCCAGACATCTATTGGAGAGTATTAATAATATTGTGGCGTAGAACGCCGTCAAACATCACCCGCCAATCCGATGTTCAAAGAACTGACAATGTCGATTTGAAAGAGCTCTATAAAAATTTCGTTCATTGAAGTAAATCTTCCTTGGTTGAATGGTTACGTGGGCTGACTGCGGAACTAGAGACCGGGTTTCAAACCTCAATCAAAACCATGTTGCGATTTTATTTTTTATTTTTTGTGATTTTTTGTTCATTTGAAGCTATTTCATGTGGCGTTGTTAAGTAACACTAAGCAAATGAGTGTTTCGTTTGTAACTAAACCAAAGAAATAAATTGTTTTTATCCGAGCAACGCTCGCTCGTCCAGGTACTTTAGCTAATGTGACATTTTAAAAAAATGCTATTATAAAATGGTTGCAAGTTAAGGTTGCTGACCTCTCTGAATATGACATAAACGTTTGGCAAATAATAACTTTTATTTTTATATAGGATATAAGTACCAAGGAGTATGATAACTTTTTACTCATTTTTAACCCTGTTAGAAGATGAATTTTAATAATATACGAAATACATTTTTCGTCAATTGCGTTTAAGAATGTTTATGCAAAATTTGAAGTAGATTGGGCCAAGGAATCACGATGTTCCATACAAAATTTGCTACCGTTTTTCAACACCTTAGGTGAATTTCGAAAAATCCTTTCTTATCGCAAGCCTACGTCATACAAAGATCAGACCCACCAAGTTTCAGGTCTCTACGATCAGCAGTTTGGGTTATGGCTTGATCCATCAGTCAGTCATTCAGGACAAAGCATTTTAAATGTATGTATAGATCATTATATAATCAATCAAATTATGCGCCGCTGTTATCGATAGACTTCTGCCATTTTATAGGCAGATCATTGATCCATTTGAAAAAAAAAAAACATGGGAGCGAGAGTCTGTTTGAAGGCGGTTTCGACTACCTCATCGGTTTGAATCTTTTCCTTGCAAAAAGTTTTCCTGATTTTGAAAACTGTCGTAATCGATTGGGGCAATATCTGGAGAGTATAATGGGTGTCGCAGATGTTTCAGTCGGAGCTTTTCTAACTTGAGAACCATTTGATGTGGAGTGTGTGGTCTAGCGTTATCCTGAAGGAGCAGTGAGCTAGAGCAATTCACCAGTCTCGGTTGTTTAATGGCGAGCTTCTCCATCATTGTTTGCAATTGTTGGCTATACAAGTCTGCAATAATCGTCTGGTTCGATCTCAAGAAGCTGCAGTGGATAACACCAGCAATGGTCCACCAAACACTAATCAGAATCTTCTTTTTGTCAATTTCCGCTTAGGGCAAAAAAAATTCGGTTCTCCAGGATTAGGCCATCGTGATGAACGCTTTCGATTGTCGTATAGGACCATTCCAGGAAACGAATTGAAGAAATGATTCAGTCTGAAACGACAGCTTACTCGTATGATATCGTATCTACTTGCCTCACTTCCTTCTTACCTTCTTATGGAAAAATTACAACTGAAATCATTAAATCTAAAACCTTTAAACGAGCAATTCTTGTGTATATCTAAATATATTTTTTTAATCTCGGAAACGGCTTCAAAGATTTTGATGAAATTTAGTTCCCTGGTTTCTGGAATGATAAATCGATCCAGCAAATTTTTATTGACAGAAATTTTCGTTTAATTCAAAGTTTATGCCGTTAAATATAAAATTACTGTTACTGACATCTATTGGAGAATATAAATAATATTGTGGCGTAGAAAGCCGTCAAATGTCGACCCTCAATCCGCCCATACAAATGACAATGTCAATATGAAAGACCTTTATAAAAATTTCGTCAATGGAAATAAAGCTTTCTTGGTCGAATGGTTACGAAAGCTGACTACGGAGGTAGAGACCCGGGTTCAAACCTCAAGTAGGAAAGTTGCGTTTTTTATTTTTTGTGACAATTTTTTTTAATAGCTTTTTTTAGAAGCTAGGTATTTCAAGAGATTTTCTTAAGTACGAGTAACACTAAGCCAATGAATGTTTTGCTAAAAAAAAACCAAGAAAATCAATTGTTTTTATCCGAGCAACGTCCAGGTACTTCCTTATAATAGCCGTTACAAGATCATCTTTTACATTTTGATCAAACAATTACAGAAGAGGGAAATGAAAAATGTATTTACGTGAATTAAAAAGTTATTAATCGCTCAGCCAAACTTAAGCTCAACATAGTTGCTGCCTTATCGTCTCAGGTTATTAAAAGGTAAAATTAACGTATAAATCACCTTTCAAGAACTTTACACCGTCTTCTTCACCAAAATTCACAAAGCAAATTGAAACTAAATTAACCTTCACGCCTGAGTTTCCCGCCTTGCCCCAGTTGACTTAAGAAAAAGTTTCGTTATTATTTTGTTTCTGATAAGTCCAAAATACTCGTAATAATGCACTTACGGCCAATTAAAATTTTTTTAAAGTTTTAGTCGTTCTTTTGTAAGTTTCCAACAAAGGAGAGTAGTAATTAACTTTAAGATGCTTCAGTAAATATGATCGTCAATTAATTACATGCAGAAGATACACACGTTTCTAGTGCTAAATTGTCAGTATTGATTCGTCAAATGATTCTACATTTTAAGGTCACCTTAAGATCATGCCTATCATGTGTAAATTCAATGTTGTTAAGGAATTTGTTAATATAAGAGACATAATTATCATGCCAATAACGCACCATGTAAGACAATTCGAGTGTTTACAACCTGAAAGTTCTAATATGATCTAGAGGCTTTACACTGTCGCGCAGGCAAGGCTGACGTCCCGTAGGACGCTTGCCACCTCGCTTCAGTCGGAGCGATGGTGTGGACGGGTGTAACCGCCTTTACTCTCCTGTTCCAACCCCTAATTTGTTGAACGTTCGAGTACGAGCGAAAATGACTGGACCAATAACATTTAGCAACAAAATTTATAAATTGTTTTCCGCAAAGTTTTGAATTGATTATCGGTTTACAAAGTTACGGGTCACGATGAGGGGGTCCTTCAAACGTTTATCTAATTTTGGAAGTTTTAAAACCGGCGCCATCAACCTCCCGAGGCACTTCTCCAAGATTTTGGGCCTCGAGACTGGCAGGGAGCCATCATTGGAAGAGATCTTTGAGGTATGTTATTTGAGATAGTGTAATTATCTTATTACATTTTCCATGGCAACGGCACCCTGGCATTTGGAATACAACAACACTTCAAGCTATTTCTCTGACAGAAAACAGGTGGATTAGTGATGTTTAGCCAACCATTAGTAGTCGACATGCATAATTGTCTCACCACAGTCATGAAACTTCTTTATGAGTAGATAGGTATATTATACGAGTAGGTATAATTAATACAATCTCTCGTATTAATATGGATATTAATAGCGCAAGCCGATTTATGTCCCAGTAATTATAGGGCGATAGCTGTGCATAAAAATCGGTTATGGTCTCATTTTCAACAGTTTCAGCCGTAGATGTGCATAAAAATAAATATTTTAACAGTAAATCAGTAAGAAAAACAATAATTTTGATTTCGCATATAACAAAACTTCCGACCTGTTTAAAAAAATAAGTGGGAATTTAGTAATTTTTCATCATTAAAAAATATGAAGTATTACAAGACGTCTGTCATTACTTTTTTTTTTTCGAATAATGTCTCGGTGTTGCAAACTTTTTAAAATTTTATTTGACATTAATATAAAAACTCTTAAAAAGGCGAAATTTGACTCAATCATTCATCATGAGATCTCAAAAATGCTTAACGTATAAAGATAAAATTTGATGTATGTAAGTAGACGTTTATTAGTAAATAGACGTCTCCTAAGAACGGAATTTGCGTAGGGCCAGATTAAGGTGGTGTAAGTACCTACTCTCATATTTTACACAATTAAAGCGTAAGGCTATTTTAGTTCCAATGATTATAGGACGATAGCTGTCATAAGTCGTATAAATCCGTCTCGAGTCCGTTCTGAAGTCTGAAAACTCACTCAAGATACAAATTGATACTGATAATGGTATCACTTCTGGAGAAAGACCCGAGATTGACCGTTTATTAAACGAATTATAATTTTTCAAATAACAATATTTTAGTTGTAAATTGTGAAATTTTATTGTAAACAAAATTTAAAAAAACAAACTTTTTTGGAAAAACTCTTATTCTAACTGAACTTATGTTACTTACTATTTGATTTTAAATTATAGTTTAAAAAGGTTTCATCATTTTAGCGCCAAATTAAGATGAGTGACTTGCAGATTTCAATGAAGTGAAATCAAAACAGAGCCTTGTCACAGGTTTCCAAATTCTTAAAAAAATCTGTAACAAACGCTTTCGCGGGCGACCCACTAGTTCACATTAAACAAGGGTGCCATACGGCACCCTAGTGCATAAGTATACACTTAATTTACCTGGGTTATTTCGCGTTACAAGAAAAAAAACGTCGTCATGTTTTCATAATTTTATCTGATTACTGTAAGTATAACAATTTTATTTTTTATAGCCTGGAAACTCTTTTGATACAAAAATATAAGGAATCTACACTTTTTATAAATACAGTATGGACAATAATAAATGGAAACTATTTATTAATACAAAATAGGATGTGAAAGGATTAAGGAACATTTTAAAAAGTAGTTGTGACTCTAAATTGTAATGTTTAAATTAAAAGCGTAACAAAAAAAAATACTTTTATTTAAATAATATGATGAACTACAAGCTAATTTAGTATTTGCCAACCCTTATTATAATTTTACCTATATTTTTCTTCAGACTTACATTTAGTATCCATGCCTTTAGACGGAAAATGACATGAGAAGAGGAAACTTGGTATACCTCCTTTGTAATTTAAGATGTATGTTCCTACGACCAATAAATTTAAATCTGGAGGCATATTGAGTGTTGGGTGTATTTAAATTATCTGTGAGCAGCGATGGCCGAGCGGGAAAGGCCGCGGCACAGTACAAGGAGCGCCTTTCTTAGACGCGGTCTCTGACACAAAGATACCGAGTACAAACCTTAATCACGTACCTCTAACTATTGTTTTATTTGATTTAGTTTTGTATTGTTTTATTGTGTTTTTATTTCTATTATGTATTAGTTTATAACTTTAATTTTATTTATGCATTGTATTAAATGGGTCTACGTCATCTGAATTAAATAAATAAGAAAATCATTCAAATAAATTTATTAAGAGCTTATTTATCGCTTTCATGAAAAATATTGAAATATTGATGACCCGTGTGGCGCAAAGTTTACCATGCTGGACTGCCAATCGGAGGGTCCTGAGTTCGATTCCCGGCGAAATAGAGATTTGAATGAAGAGTTTAAATTTCTATTCTCGGTCTGGGTTTTTGTGTTTCTGTCTTTGTATGTGTCCATGGTACCCACGATACAGGGTATACTGTGGGGCTATGTGTTTCAATCATCCACCCTAACGCCTGCGTTTTGGACTATGACCTCACGTTCGAGAGAATACCTGTGCCCGCCAGTGAGACATAAAGTAGATCAAAAGATAAAAGAAAAAATATATTTCCACTCGTGGCTGCGTTCGCATGGATTATATATTATTCCCTAGGAATGAAACATTTTAACCGGACAAAAAGAATTATTTATCTATTTATTATTTAAATATTATATAATATTTTGCGTGCACACTAAATTTGTCAGTTTCTCACAACTTCTACCCATTCCTGGTGCTACTGGAAGAAATTTCTTTTAAGAATAAGTAGCACCCTGTACATATATTCTTCTTTTATTGTGTTTTGTTTTATGTCTTTGTGTAAAAAATTAATAAATAAATAAAATAAAAGTGGTTTACCTGTATCACACTCCAGCCCCCAACTAACTATTTAAAAAAAACAGTTAAATCTGTAGTACCGTTGCAACGAAAGAGAACAAACAGACACACTTTCACATTTAAAATGTTAGCATGGATATAAAATCTAGTGCAACGGGAATGCCTGCTTCATAAAATAACATTTTTATACCAGATTCCTAAGATTACTTTGTCGCTAACGATAGTTCAATAGATGAATTTAAAATATTATTTATAATATCAAAATAATATTTCCAATGTCTAAGCTATTTTCCTCATAATAAGACTCATTAAATTATTTCAGAATAGAGCAAGAAATTCGTAAAGTTTATTCCTAAAATTAACAAAACTTTATCTAAAATTTAACTGTGACTTATTGAGTTATTTCGAGATTTCTATTTTATCTGGTCTCAATTGTGCATGACGCAATGTATGCATATACTAGCTTTCCGACCGCGGCTTCACCTGCGTGGAATTCGATTAGCATACCACACGAGTTTTTATTTTTTTGCGGTACCCTATTACAAATATTTATTTACTTCCTATTCTGACCCTAAATAAAAGTTTCAAGTTCTTATCTTCGACGATGACAACACTCGATACATTTGTATCAATCCCTTATTTCAATTTTATTATTCTATGACCTTTCCCAAGGTCCATTTTATCTGTGCACCAGATTTCATCAGAATTGATTCAATAGTTTAAGCGTGAAAACTATTTCTTGTGTGTTACAAAAAAACACACTCACAGACAGAGTTACTTTTGCATTTATAATATAAGTATGGATATGGAAAGTACGAATTTGCTTAGATTTATTTACATTTGGTTAAGTGTGTAGCCACAAAGTGTAGTATCAAAGGATTAATACATCCATATTTAAGATAAGCAAGGATTGTAGATTTATTGTTGTATGCAAAACTCCAATAGAGATTGCTTTAGGCTTTCTCGTGATAAGCCAAACATCCGTCTGCTCAACAAACAAACAAATAAACAGTTAGAGTTATTGTTTGAATCTGGTTATTGTATTGTCTAAAAAATTAAGTTTTTAACAAAAAAAAAATAGAACCGACTTCAAACGGTAAAAAATAAAATTGTTCAGTACCTACTTCTTCTTGCTTATGGTAATGACTCTTAAAACTATTTTTGGAGTCGGGCCCTTACTAAATTGTCGTACCATTCGTTCTAAATGGGCACCGACCGTACAGACAGTGGGACAGTACCTACTTCTTCTTGCTTATGGTAATGACTGTTAAAACTATATTGGAGTCGGTGCCATTCAGAACGAAAGGTACACTATATTTACTAAGACAGAACATTTTACTAAGGGCCCGAATCCAAAAATAGTTTTAAGAGTCATTACCATAAGCAAGAAGAAGTAGGTACCTACTGAACAATTTTATTTTTTACCGTTTGAAGTCGGTTCTATTTTTTTGTTAAAAACTTAATTTATTTCACTCTTTTTAGTAATTTTAATAATTCTGCACATATGTATAAGCATAATTGGATTTTTTTTCACTTAACTTCTAAACGTTAAAGAGATACCTTTTATAATCATGTTTATCTAATAGCCATCTTATACCCTGAAAGAATATTACTATCAGTCCACCTGAACGTATAAATTAATGAAAGAATTTGCTCTCAGCTCCTAACCGTTGAGGAGTTGTGCCTTCAATCATCAGCTTAGCAACATGAGGTGATAATTACCGGACATAAATATTTGTATTATGTTAAAAAATATGACTAAAAGAATGTGCGTACCTATTAAGTTTCAGTGTTTCCCTCGATTTGCCTAGTATCACATCATCAGATTTTGCCATTGTGACAATTGTACTACCTGTAATGTAAGATTTGAATCCTGGAATGTAAGATTTCCAACAAAAAACCATTTATTGAAAGAATTTGCTCTCAACTCCTAACCGTCATAGTACCTTCCATCATCAGCTCAGTAACATGATATGATGATAATTATACACAAATAGCTGTTTTTCTTTAGTAAAAATATGAAAATCATTTGTTGTGCTATAAAATTTGAATGTTCCCTTCGATTTCTCTTGGATACCATCATTAGACTTTGAATTGGTGACAGTTGGACCACCTCAGGAATGTAAGATATCGGACAAAAAACCATTTATTGAAAGAATTTGCTCTCAACTCCTAACCTTCGTAGTACCTTCCGTCATCAGTTCAGCAACATGATATGATGATAATTATACACAAATGCCTGCTTTGCTTTAGTAAAAATATGAAAATCATTTGTTGTACTATAAAATTTGAATGTTCCCTTCGATTTCTCTTGGATCCCTTCATCAGACTTTGACTTGGTGACAGTTGGACCACCTCAGGAATGTAAGATTTAGAATAAAAAACTATTTATTGAAAGAATTTGCTTTCAAATCCTCACTGTTGCAGTACCTTCCATCATCAGCTCAGCAACATGAGATGATGATTACTATGCACAAATATCTCTTATGCTTCAGAAAATATAAGAAAATTAATGTGTGTGTCTATAAAATTTAAGAGTTCCCCTCGATTTCCCTGGGATCCCATCATCAGATCCTGATTTGGTGACAATGGGACCACCTCGGGAGTATAAGCATACGAACAAAAAAAAGAATTTTGAAAATTGAATTGAATTTTGAATTTTGGTCCACAAACGGCGGAGTAATCGGTGAACATATATAAAAAAAATACATACAGCCGAATACAGTACCTCCTCCTTTTGGAAGTCGGTAAAAAAAATTAAGTTTTTAACAAAAAAATAGAACCGACTTCAAACGGTAAAAAATAAAATTGTTCAGTACCTTCTTCTTGCTTATGGTAATGACTCTTAAAACTATTTTTGAAGTCGGGCCCTTAGTAAAATCTCATGTCTTAGTAAATATAGTGTACCTTTCGTTCTGAATGGGCACCGACTCCAGTATAGTTTTAACAGCCATTACCATAAGCAAGAAGAAGTAGGTACTGTCCCACTGTCTGTACTGTCGAACGAATGGTACGACATTTTAGTAATAGTCCAGGGTAAGCCTTTAAAAATAATGAAAAGTGAAAAAAAATTATAATAGAATGAAACCCATTAGAAAAGGAGGGAAATATGATAAAAATGAAAGGAAAAATAATTTACGGGCGATCTGAGGTTGGGAAGGGGATGGGGGTGAGTTTTTAAGGGTAAAAAACGGTTTTTCTCGATTTCCGGCAAAACTAAAAGTCCTATCGAAAAAAGTCAAATGGAAAAGTTGTAGATAATAAAAAGATCTAAAACTTTTGTATTTACACTTTTTTCACATAACCTCAAAATTTATGTGAAAAATTCAAAAAACCAAGTTTTTGGTTTTTTATTTTTATCTTTTACAAAAAAATTTTTTTTAACGAAATTTTGTGAAAACTTACCTTTTTATGTCCCAAATACGCTGTAATTTATTTAATTAAAAATATTTATTTTTTCACCTTATTTTGAATTAATATCGAAAAAACACCCTAATTTTCAATCGAAAATTCACCCGTCAAAATATCAGCTTTTTTCAAAAAGTTGGTGTGGTTTCTGTTCGTTGGAATCTCTACTTTCCGATGGTAAAAAAAAATATATGTTACTATGGTAAATCTTCTCAGAAAATGCAAAAATTCAAAAAATATTTTTTGCTGGATACCACTAAACGATTCAAAGCTGCTTTTTTTATTGCATACACTTGCTTATCATCTGCCTTATTGCAAATGATACAAACAGATTCATCCATACTGATAATCTGAAAAGACAAAATCTAATCAATAATGTCTTCACTATTTAATCGTGAATAAACTCCCATGAAAAAAAAAATATTAAAGAAATCAATGTCAAAATGTATAAATAATATATTATAAATCTATAAAAAAGTATAAAATATATATGAAAATCGGCCAAAAGTTTGTTTTATTAGAAATATATTTACGATATATATTTTATATATTTTTTATAGCTTTTAAATATATTTTTTATAGATTTTGAAATATATTTTTTTCATGGGATTAACTAAATTTGTTTGTGCAAAATTAAGGAGATAATTATTTTTTTATCTTGTACTAAAATATCATTTAATTTCAATCTTCAGGTTATGTTAAGTTAAGCATACTATTTTTTAAAGAAAATATTACGATTTTTATGGTTGAGTTGATTGATACAGATAAAAATAGAGATAGTATTTACCTTCCTATGCAGATTCGAAAAGTTTTATTGTTTTTTTAAGTAAACTTATCACAATTATCTTCAAGAAACTCAGTGCCAGATTAGTCGTCCCGGTACTACGAAGAAACAGAGATTAATCTGAGAATAAATTCTTTATTAGTCGAGTAAAATTATTTATTATTACCTCCTTATAGTAAATAATACTTATAATTAAGTTATTTAAAATTGTACCTATAAATTAAAACAAATGGAGGCGTGCACGTGTATTTTTATAAACGATGTTGTATACTGTACTGTATTTCGATTACTGGTTAAGCAAGCGGTTGTAACAGCTGCTACGAAATATATAGTATATAATAGTAGGTATGTATGTAGTAAGACCCAGACCCGCCTAGCCCCTTCCCCACTTCTCCACGAAATACCTTTTGATGGGCTACAATTTTTCGTAGGTCACTCAGGTGTATCTACTCAGGTATATATAATTTATCTCAAAATAGTTATAAATAAGCATCTACGCATATAATTTAAAGAAAATTAGACAACTTTCTCCAAATATTGTAGATGTCTTATTAAATATTAATTTAATTAACTTATGTGTTTGTTAATTATAGTAGTATATTTTTATTTGCAATTTTTTTGTTATCAACGTCACATGTAATCTAACGTTTTTCGAGTAATTAAAGTCTAAATTTGAATAAATAGCTTAAAATTATTTATAATAATTAAAAAAAAATCAAATTCAAGTTTTTTTTTAATTTTTGCGTTTTCTGAGAAGATTTACCATAGTAACATATTTTTTTTTTTCACCATCGGAAAGTAGAGATTTCAACGAACAGAAACCACACCAACTTGTTGAAAAAAGCTGATATTTTGACGGGTGAATTTTCGATTGAAAATTAGGGTGTTTTTTCGATATTAATTCAAAATAAGGTGAAAAAATAAATATTTTTAATTAAATAAATTACAGCGTATTTGGGACATAAAAAGGTAAGTTTTTACAAAATTTCGTTAAAAAAAATTTTTTTTGTAAAAGATAAAAATAAAAAACCAAAAACTTGGTTTTTTGAATTTTTCACATAAATTTTGAGGTTATGTGAAAAAAGTGTAAATACAAAAGTTTTAGATCTTTTTATTATCTACAACTTTTCCATTTGACTTTTTTCGATAGGACTTTTAGTTTTGCCGGAAATCGAGAAAAACCGTTTTTTACCCTTAAAAACTCACCCCCATCCCCTTCCCAACCTCAGATCGCCCGTAAATTATTTTTCCTTTCATTTTTATCATATTTCCCTCCTTTTCTAATGGGTTTCATTCTATTATAAATTTTTTTCACTTTTCATTATTTTTAAAGGCTTCTACCCTGGACTATTACTAAAATGTCGTACCATTCGTTCGACAGTACAGACAGTGGGACAGTACCTACTTCTTCTTGCTTATGGTAATGGCTGTTAAAACTATACTGGAGTCGGTGCCCATTCAGAACGAAAGGTACACTATATTTACTAAGACATGAGATTTTACTAAGGGCCCGACTTCAAAAATAGTTTTAAGAGTCATTACCATAAGCAAGAAGAAGGTACTGAACAATTTTATTTTTTACCTTTTGAAGTCGGTTCTATTTTTTTGTTAAAAACTTAATTTATTTCACTCTTTTTAGTAATTTTAATAATTCTGCACATATGTATAAGCATAATTGGAAAAAAATTACAGTTAATTTCAAAACGTTAAAGAGATATATTTTATAATCATGTTATCTTATAGCCATCGTATACCCTGAAAGAATACTACTATCAGTCCGCCTGAACGTATAAATTAATGAAAGAATTTGCTCTCAGCTCCTAACCGTTGAGGAGTTGTACCTTCAATCATCAGCTTAACAACATGAGGTGATAATTACCGGACATAAATATTTGTATTATGTTAAAAATATGACAAAAAGAACGTGTGTGCCTATTAAGTTTCAGTATTTCCCTCGATTTCCATAGTATCCCATCATCAGATTTTGCCATGGTGACAGTTGGACCACCTCAGAAATGTAAGATATTCAACAAAAAACCATTTATTGAAAGAATTTGCTCTCAGCTCCTAATCGTCATAGTACCTTCCATCATCAGCTCAGCAACATGATATGATGATAACTATACACAAATACCTGTTTTGCTTTAGTAAAAATATGAAAATCATTTGTTGTGCTATAAAATTTGAATGTTCCCTTCGATTTCTCTGGGATCCCCTCATCAAACTTTGACTTGGTGACAGTTGGACCACATCAGGAATGTAAGATTTGGAATAAAAACCTATTTATTGAAAGAATTTGCTTTCAACTCCTCACTGTTGCAGTACCTTCCATCATCAGCTCAGCAACATAAGATGATTATTACTATGCACAAATATCTCTTATGCTTCAGAAAGTATAAGAAAATCAATGTGTGTGCCTATAAAATTTGAGAGTTCCCCTCGATTTTACTGGGATCCCATCATCAGATCCTGATTTGGTGACAATGGGACCACCTCGGGAGTATAAGCATACGAACAAAAAAAGAATTTTGAAAATCGGACCACAAACGGCGTAGTAATCGGTGAACATATATAAAAAAAAATACATACAGCCGAATACAGTACCTCCTCCTTTTGGAAGTCGGTAATTAAATAAAGTATTGAAGCATGTAAGCGTTAGTGTACATGAAAAAGGTGGTGCTTGTTCTATTTTGTTTGCACTCGATATACGAAAAATATACAGAGCGCTCTGCGCTTTTTTCACAATAATACTAGTATTTTTTGTTTTTTATTTTTTATTTTTATTTTAAGGATTATTTTTCAATTTTTTAGTTTGATGTGCTTCAGAGGCTTGTTTGTTTTAGTTTTCTTAAACTATATTTATTTTTCATTTTAGAAGTGAAAACTTCTTTTGCGGTGTTGTGCACTTTTTTGGGTAGGGTAAAAAATGTTAAACTTGCGTCGGGATACGTGGCCTGATCGAAAATTCGTAAGACGAAGGGGTGACAGATGATGACGGCTCGACTGTCTATATTTGTAAAATTCGTTTATATCAAGTATTAAAAATGTGGACATTGAACAAAGTGCAACTATTAATGAAAAAAGTGACGAATAAATAGTGAAAGAAAATGAATGAGTATACTATACTTTATAAAAATACTAGACGAAAACCTTCTGAAAATACTAGATGAAAAATAATACTGATAATAAAAGCAATTCGTGCGAAATTATTCCCTAACCATTCTAAAATATCAAAAATGCACAACATTAATGTTCAAGTTTTCACTTCTGACAGCACTACCGGAGTGCAACCCGTTGTTTTTAGGGTTCCGTAGCCAAAATGGCAAAAAAACGGAACCCTTATTGAGTCTGTCTGTCTGTCCGTATGTTACAGCACCTTCATTCCAAAAGAAAAATCTATCAAAAATATTATGTTGTAGATCTCAATAAAACTTTCAACGAAAATTGTTTCGAACGAGATTTATTACGCAGTTTTTGAGATAAAGTATTTTTTTAAAACCGCAAATATAACTTTGTCGTTCATACAAAAACTATGAAAAACAAAGTTATTTTTGCTGACGAAAAATAATAATGCTTGCTACTACGGAACCCTTCGTGGGCGAGTCCGACTCGCACTTGGCCACTTTTATTAGTTTGATTTGCTTTTCGTTCTTTTTTCAAGTTCTCGGAATTAGATAAACTCATGAAATTAGTGTATTGACATCGGTCCTCAATAAATCTACAATGGGTTAAAATCGCACCCAAAGGAGTTGGTTACAAACATACAAGTGAAGCTATTAGTTTCACTTGTATTATAAAGCGTGTAAAAATGACCTATTTGTTGAGTTCGCTGAGACGTCTTCTTCTTCTTTACGAATGGCATCTTAGTCGTTTTACCAGTTTGTCAATGTTAATTCAATATTTCTATCTAGATATTGCTCGTATTTTTCATTCAAACTGTACGATATAATAATACTCAAAGTCAAATCAGTCGTCAGACAGAAAAAATATGAGACAAGCAGAAAATATATGTTTCCGCACTGTTATTTTATTTCACAATACTGACGCACACTGTAATAAACCCATATCGAACAAAATGTTATCATCTCTGTCATTGCTCAAAAATACACCAAAATTAAAAAAAAAACGAGCTGCACTCCGGGAGTGCTGGCAGAAGTGAAAACTTGAACATTAACGTTGTGCATTTTTGATTTTTTGGAATGGTTAGGGAATAATTGGGCACGAATTGCTTAAATTGTCAGTATTATTTCTCATCTATTATTTTATAAAGTACATTTTCATTAATAGATGCACTTTGTTCAATTTCCATATTTTAAACACTTGATATAGGTACACGAATTTTACAAGTATACAGACAGTCGAGCTATCAGCTATCACATCCGCGTCTTACGAATACTTGATCAGGTCACGTGTCCTGTTTTTACCTATGCCATAAAGTGCACAACGCCGCTTAAGAAGTTTTCACTTCAAAAAAATTACACGAGCATAACACAAATTTTCCAACTTCCCGCCAAAAATCATTAGTAAATTTGTTTGCATGTCCGAATGACGGCACCACAATATAAGAATTACTCATGTATATTTAGCTTTTTCTGTATTTTTAGTGTTATATTACCGCCGTATGATCGAATTAAAACACTTTACAAAAATGGATGTAATAGCCTATCATGAGGACAGACCGGTGTCTAGTAGTGAAACGCAAGAAGACAGTTATAGGGTCTATTATAGGGGCATTTAAAAAAGACAGCTTTTCAACGGTACTTTGACTACGCAGCGCTCGTAGCGTGAGTCTACATTCTACGACGAACAGTAACGAGGAAATGAATTGACGCTGGAATGGAAGAGAAAATTAAATATATACGTATAAGTATAATCGTTCCTCATTTTGAGCAATTATATAAAGAGGTGTTGCATGAAAATTTAATAAATTAAACGTCGCCTACGACAGCAATGACTACTCAAGGCTCATAGCAACAGAGAATAACAAGCGTAGTAAAGGAAAAATAAAATTCCTGTGAAATCCCCAAGAAACCAACTAAGACTCCTAACAGGCTGAAGCTAAGTCCCTTGATAAAGTGACGAAAGAAATGTGTGCCTATTTCTATATTTTCTGGTTAAGTTACATGTGATAAACTTGGTATTGCTGAACATTGGGGTATTATTAAATTATTTACATTATACCACGAGTGATACTGTCGGTAATAATGGTGATTGGGTATTCGTATTGATACTTGAAAGACTTACGTCCTTTACGTCCTTTTTCTGGGTACGATAAGTTATAACATTATAAAGTTATAACAGATAAGTTCCCATTGCTAGGGAGGCCTGGAGCTTATTCCACGATGCTGCTGTAATACCGGTTCGTGTATATGTTACAGTCATAGTGTTTGGCTACAACCATTTTTGCGTCCCACTGCTGGGCACGGGTCTATCCCCATTGTTGGGGAGGCCTGGAGCTTACTCCACCACGCTGCTCCAATGCGGGTTGGTGGGGAGTAGTGATAGTAAAAGCTAAATAGCTATAATATATACAAACGCTAATATACATTGCTTAAAAATAGCATTATTATTTCGGTACCATTGAAAATAATATTGAAAATAACGTTACTCGTATTTGTCAGTTGAAATCACGCGATCAGATAGGTGATGGGGGTAAACTACCTGTTCTGGCATTATAAAAGCACGTGCAACGCACTCAACGGTTCAGAATCAGAAGTGACTCCTGTGTTTGAGTATAAAACACTCAAAATCGCTGCCCTTATATTGGAAAGTATTCTTACTTTATTACTATTTGAATTTAAAAATTAAATAATCGTGAAATTATAAGTTTTGATTGGCTGCAACCTTTTTTGCGTCCCACTGCTGGGCACGGGTCTCTCCCCCTTATTGGGGAGGCCTGGAGCTTACTCCACCACGCTGCTCCAATGCGAGTTGGTGGTAAAGTTTTGATTAATTAGTATTAATTATTTTAGAACTTCAAATGAAATATCAATTGAATAAAAAATAAAATATTTAAGACTGTATGGGAAGTAAATTTCAAAATCGGATTTAATTTATTACCCTTAAATAGCACTTAGGTTGATCAACCTTACATGACTAAAATAAAATTTTCGATTCAATAAATTTTAACGATACGGATCATTGAAAAAGGTAAAGACTTCATTAAAATGCCTAAAAGTTTCAAAATCCAGAACCATAATTTCAATTTTTTAGTCATCTCTATATTTGTAAGTTAAACGTTACAAACGTTACACACCACAGTAAGGTAATTAATACCCTTTCTCGTGGGTACCATGGACACATACAAAGATAGGAACACAAACATCCAGACCGAGAACAGAAATTTAAGCCCATCATTCAAATTTCTGTTTCGCCGGGAATCGATTCCGGGACCCCTCGATTGGCGGTCCGGCATGATAACCATTGCGCCTCGCGGGTCGTAAAAGTATTATTAAGGTAAAGTATTATTTTACAACGTCAGAGTTATCTGAGCCCTTAGTGTAAGTTTGTAAACGCGCAAACGTTACTACTGCGCTCGAGTTAAAATTGGACAGATAGATCTTAATCTGAAAGGAATAAGATTGATAGTAAATTCTTAACGCCAAATACAACATTTTCATTAAATATTTGCCCGTTTCTTTGAAGCCACGAAACAGAGCGGTAGTCAAAGTCAGATTAGTCATCAGTAATCAATCGGTCAGTTCAGTCATATCTCATCGCAACTGCAGATAACCCATACATTACTTAATAATACACCATGAAAATAGTAGAGAACGATGTGATTCTTTCAACTTTCAAAATTATTGTTTCTAAGCTAAAAATACTTCACACAAATTCATAACTTGGTATATTATATAATCGTTATGTTATTTCAGGTTTGCGTGGGGAAGTTAGATATAATATAAGTTAGAGATTCCGGATGACCGAGCGGTGCTCGGATAAAAACAATTGATTTTCTTCAGAGACTCACTGGACTTAACCACGCCATCTGCTTAGCTTCCAATAATAAAAAATAAGGAAGATAAAATAAGGAAGTTAAAATAAGGAATCAGGAAGAGTTATATTTTTCAGGTTTAAATTGATTATCGCTGAACACACAGATAAAATGATATTTTATATAAATGAAACCTAGGTTGATCGATTCATTGATCAAAAACCCCTGCATACTAAATTTCATGAAAATCGTGGAAGCCGTTTCCGAGATTGACATTATATATAACAATAACAATAACAATTCTTACATATAAGGTACTTATATGTAAGAATTGCTCGTTTATATGTCTTTCTTAATATTATACGTATTTTGTAGTTTTACGTAAATATTTAGTTAATGACTGTATAATAAGTATTTTCGGGCACATCTTTTTGTATTATTACAACAAAAAATCGAAGAATGTCAACTTTACAAACGCGTGACACTTAAGTCCAAAATTCTCAAAATTCTATCGTAACACAATTGGGACGAGACGTGACCGAAATTGTAATTGAAAGAAAAACAAAATGTTATAAACGGTAAATCCTTGTTTTATTGCCACTTTGCGCTATTGAATATAACATATCGGCAACTTTTAATGTAATTTTATTACATACTCGTAGGAAGTAGCCTTCCGCCAGTAGCTTCGCGAGCGTGAACCCGTTATCTTATGTGCTATTCCAGGCTATGTCTCTTATTTCTTCCACCCATTTGAAGGACGAAGTAAGGCGATATATTGCTATATTAAATTCATAGGCGTTTAGCCAGTTGCTTCAACCGCGTTACCCTTATTACCTGTTTTCACGGAGGAATGAAGCCTTTTTACGTGGTAAAAAGTAGCTTATGTTACTCAGGATGAATGAAATGAAATGAAACAGTTGTAGTTTATTAACATCCTGGGTAATAATATACACTTAATGTTTGTCATTGTTGAACGGCCATGGGGCGAATGTAGCTTTCTAACGGTGAAAGAATTTATGAAATCGGAATAGTATGTTTTGAATTTATTCATTACAAAAATACACACAAAAATACAAATCTTTCCTCTTTATAATACTAGTATAAATTACACACTAGCTACGTCAACCGTTATTTTATGTAACTCGGCAACAGTTTTTATTAGCAATACGGATTCCTAGCATAGTCGCGGGCTACCCTATCTGGCTATCTTATTTAGTAATGGCGTAATATATAAGCATAGAAAACAAAATTAATATTTCAATCAATTCATTTATTTGTTGAATAAGGGTTACAAAAGATGTTATGTTACATTAAGTTCTCTTATTCTGCCATTGATAGGCTTACAAATATTGTATTACTCCAAAAATTACGAGTACTCACTAAAATTTAAAATGCAGAGAAAAAAAAATTTTTTTTTAGAGGGAATTTAATTATGTCAACAATAATTTTAGTCATCCTGTGTGTCAATAATTAGTATCAGAAATTTAGAAAGAAAGAACAATAATTGATTTGTGTAAACTAAGTATATGTAATACAAAAGTGTTTGATATTCAGCTTGCTATTAATATTTTGGTACTGATACTCAAACAGTAAAATGTATAAAAGTAAAATATTCGTAACCAATGCCTTTATTTTTTAAACTTTGTACTCAAATTATAAATAATACTAGTGGACCCCGCAGACGTTGTCCTGCCTTAAAAGTTTTTTAAGAGGATTAGTTTCTTTATCATCTCAAAGAGTTCTTATGTTACTGTCAAATAAAAAATTAAAAACGAATAGTGACAGATGAACTGTTATTCAGACTATGTAAAACTTTTGGACGATGGCACGAAGAACCAATGTTTGACAATAACTGTTACTAACAGTTTATATAGGAAAATAAAATAAGTTATTTTCCTATTAATTTCGCAATGCTCCCAAATTTTCTCACCGTTTAAACCTTCCCTGGACTTCTAATAATATTTCAAGACCAAAATTAGCCACATCGGTTCAGACGTTCTTGAGCTTTAGCGAGACTAACGAATAGCAATTCATTTTTATATAATATAGATTAGAAGAACATTATATTATTTTTTTATTTAAAAATAACAATTTATAATAATTATAATATTATACAAAACATGAATGAGCCAAAGACAATACTATACTTTATTAATCTATGAAATGAAATAAGAAACATAAAATTTTTCTTTCCATTTAATATTGAATGGCTAAAATTATACAATGCCGTAAAATGAATTAAAAAAAATAAGAAACATAAAAGACAGACATGACAATTTTGATAGCTGCGTCAAAATGTAAATAAACAAACACAGAAAGTAAATAATTTTGTAAAGAAATAATAAAGGAAAAGCAAAGTATAAGAATAAAACAAAACAATATAAGTTATAAAATATGATAATAGACGTGAATGAAGTAAGTAATAACATGTAGTGTATTTATAACACTACACGGCGCATTTCATTCATTTCATTTGCATCCCGTGGGAAGGAGATATTTTCCCGTGGCTAAAAGTAGCCTATGTTCTTTTTCAACGTGATTTCTATTTTTATGCCAAATTTCATCAAAATCGGTTCAGTGGTTTAAGTGTGAAAGAGTAGCAGACAGACAGACAGACAGACAGACAGAGTTACTTTCGAATTTATAATATTAGTATGGATTAAGCATTTATAAGACGCCAATATTAATTCAGACGGCCTTTGGAATAGATGAATAGAAAATCTCATATTTTAATTAAACTGGTGTAATCCCAACAAACACGCCAATGCCGTACATAAACGGAGGCTAAAAAAGCTCATTCTCTCACTGCTACATAATCTAGGTTCACTCACCCGATACGTACGTGATGCGTGTCGACAATCCTTTGAAACGTTGCTGTTTGATAACAAACATTGGCTGCAAATCCTTTTACATTGCACTGTTGGACGGGTTTTTCACATTATTAAAGAGGCTGGAGTTTACTTTACCATGCGGGTTGGTGGAGATGTGCGTTAGTGGCCAACTAGATGTCGGATGTTTAATGCTTTAAGATCCCAAAGTAAGTTTTATTTATTTATTTATTTATTTGTATCACCTTAAAATAAGGGTTACAGGGTAAGACTTAATGCCTAATGGCATTCTCTGCCAGTCAACCCTGGGTGATGGTGAGAACTTACTTATCAAGTGCTGCATAACATTTAATACGGAAAATCACTGGGATCAACGGCTTAACGTGCCCCCCGAAGGAGTTCTGCGCACACGAAATTTTCCACTAGCGATCACCCATCTCACATCCGACCGCACCCGTTTCGATTAGCTGCGTAGATTGTTAAAATGAAATGAAAATTTAATGAAATGAAAATGAAATTAAAAAAGTTTATTGATGACTGTTTACAAAAAAAAAATAGGCGTTTGCGTTTAACAATAGTAGTACCTGGACGACCAAGCGTTGCTCCGATATAAACAATTTATTTTCTTCGTTTAATTTCAAACGAAACACTCATTTGCTCAGTGTTACTTAACAACGCCATCTGATATAGCTCCCAATAAAAAAACAAACGAAAAAAAATGAACGCTATATGGTTTTGATTGAGGTTAGAATCCGGGTCTCTAGTTCCGCAGTCAGCCCACGTAACCATTCGGCCAAGGAAGCTTTAATTCTATGAATGAAATTTTTATAGAGATCTTTCAAATCGACATTGTCATTTCTTTGAACGTCTCATCATCATTTTATCGCGGAAAAGCTTCCCAAACCTTTGTACTTTTTACCGACTTCCAAAAGGAGGAGCTACTGTATTCGGCTGTATGTATTTTTTTATATATTTTCACCGATTACTCCGCCGTTTGTGGACCGATTTTCAAAATTATTTTTTTGTTCCTATGCTTATACTCCCGAGGTGGTCCCATTGTCACCAAATCAGGATCTGATAATGGGATCCCAGGGAAATCGAGGGGAACTCTCAAATTTTACAGGCACACACATTGATTTTCTTATACTTTCTGAAGCATAAGAGATATGTGTGCATAGTAATCATCATCTCATTTTGCTGAGCTGATGATGGAAGGAACTGCGACAGTAAGGAGTAGAGAGCAAATTCTTTCAATAAATAGTTTTTTATTCGAAATCTTACATTCCTGAGGTGGTCCAACTGTCACCAAGTCAAAGTCTGATGAGGGGATCCCAGAGAAATCGAAGGGAACATTCAAATTTTATAGCACAACAAATGATTTTCATATTTTTACTAAAGCAAAACAGGTATTTGTGTATAATTATCATCATATCATGTTGCTGAGCTGATGATGGAAGGTACTACGACGATTAGGAGTTCAGAGCAAATTCTTTCAATAAATTGTTTTTTGTTCGAAATCTTACATTCCTGAAGTGGTCCAACTGTCACCATGTCAAAATCTGATGATGTGATGATAGAGAAATCGAGGGAAACACTGAAATATAATAGTCTTGGATCTTAAATTGACAAGTTGAACCACCGGGAATGAATTTAGTTGAACTACCGAGTAGTTGGTCCAGCGGGAAAAAAATCCCCGTGGTTCAACTAGTTGGACCAACGGTTGGTCCACGGGGAACTCGCGATAATAGGCACACACATTCTTTTACTCATATTTTTTGACATAATACAAATATTTATGTCCGGTAATTATTAACTGATGTTGCTAAGCTGATGATTGAAGGTACAACTCTTCAACGGTTAGGAGCTGAGAGCAAATTCTTTCATTAATTTATACGTTCAGGTGGACTGATAGTAGTATTCTTTCAGGCTATAAGATGGCTATTAGATAAACATGATTATAAAAGGTATTAACGTTTAGAATTTAAGTGAAAAAATTTCCAATTATGCATAAACATATGTACATTTTACTAAGGGCTCGACTCCAAAAATAGTTTTAAGAGTCATTACCATAAGCAAGAAGAAGTAGGTACTGAACAATTTTATTTTTTACCGTTTGAAGTCGATTCTATTTTTTTGTTAAAAATTTAATTTAGGTATATTCATTTGATAGTTTCATAAGGTTTTTTCATCAAAGTACTCATTAATACTACTTGTATAATAAACTTTATAATGAGCCATTGTTTAAGTGATTTCTTGAACTTTGTATTTGGTAGCACTTTTATATCTTTAGGTAATTTATTTTAATGCAATATAATGTATACACTCTTTTTTTTAAATATGACATTTTATTCGAGGTAGATATAAAAAGATCATTATCATTTTGCTTTCAATTAATTCGTAATGACCGCACCGGTCGGGGCGTAGGCGGTGTTGCCATCTACATTCGTTCTCATATCTCTTTTTCATTAATTAATATGTCATCTTCAGATTCGCAGAACGAAGCGGAGTATTTATTAATGGAAGTACTTTTTGGCCATACTAAACTACTTCTCGGAGTTTTTTATAACCCATCCTTAAATAATAATTATTTCCCTATTTTGGAGAAAACTCTTGAGGATTTCACTCCATTTATAGCCATACCATTGTAATGGGAGATTTCAATACTTGCCTTTTGAAATCTGACAATAAGGCAACCCGGCTTAGATCATTAATAAATGCATGCAATATGCATATTCTTCCTCTCTCCGGAACACACTTCTTCCCTGGTTGCTCACCCTCTCTTCTGGACCTGGCAATTGTATCTTCGCCTGAGTTTGTCGCGAAGTATGGTCAATGCTCTGCGGACTTTTTCTCTTACCACGATTTATTGTTTCTATCTTATCGTATTAAGCCTCCAAAAGCTAAGTCTAGAATAGTCTTACAGCGTAATTTCAGTGGAATGAACACGGAACTACTTCGTAAAGATGCCTTAAAAATTGACTGGAGTTTGGTGTACAGCGGTAGGACTACTGACGAGCAGGTAGCTACTTTTAAATCTTTGCTATTAAAACTATATGATATACATGCTCCTGTTCGTCCAGTACGTATAGGCCATCTTCCTGCACCTTAGAAGACACTGCACTGAGAACCGGGAGAAATATAAACGTGTCAGAAATCGCTGCAATATGGTGTGTAGGGATTCGCAACGACGTCACATTCATAAATCAGTTCTAAATGACGACCCGTCAAAGGTGTGGAAGTTTTTAAGAAATCTTGGTGTTGGGAAACCTCGTGACACTATTACTAAGTCAACTTCTGTAGATTTGAATAATCTCAATCAGCAATTTACTTCGCCTTGTAACATAACCACAAGCTCGAAAGCCACAACTCAGAATACTCTTTCAATGTTTCCCACCCATAGCTATCCTAGTTTTGTTTTTAATCAATTTACGGTTCGTGATGTTGAAGTGAACAGTCCAGTCTAATGCGTCGGTTCAGACTGTATAAGCCGAAATATGATCCTTCCCATCCTTGACATAATTTTGCTAGTTATCACCTCGATTCCTAATTTTTCCATTTCCACACACAGCATAACAACTGCGCTCTTAAAAGTAACGGAAGACATTCGACTTGGTATGGAGCACCAGAAACTTACAATTGCTAGATTTTAGTAATGCTTTCAACTCTGTTGATTTTGATTTATTGATTGCGGTGCTACGCTCTCTCAACATATTGCATGGGCGCCGGCAACGCGTCCAGGTACAGGATAGTTTCTCGAACTGGGCTGCAGTGGGTGCCGGCGTACCGCAAGGTGGCGCGTTGTCTCCACTCCTATTTTAAATTTTCATAAATTCTATTTGTTCCCATATCTCTTCTTCCTACCACCTATATGCTGACGATCTACAAATTTATAGTCAGGCTTCACTTAACTCACTTTCTGATGCTGTCGACACCATTAATAACGACTTAACCCAAATCCTTGCCTGGAGCCACTCATTTGGACTTAAAGTGAACCCTAGTAATAGTCAGGTTATTATAATTGGCAGTTCAATGTTGGTCGCTAAAGTCGTTTGTCCTCAGCTTCCTTCGCTTGTTTTTGATGGTGTCCATATTCCTTATTCCCAGGTTGTTAAAAAATTAGGTATAAAAATGGATTCTACGATGTCGTGGTCTCCTCAAATTAACGAGATCAGCAGAAAGCTGTTTTATACAACTGGAAGTCTTCGCAGGCTTAAGAACTTCCTTCCGATGTCCACTAAAATCACGCTTGCCAAATCCCTACTCTTACCGATTCTTGACTACGCTGATATATGTTATACTGATCTTAATGAGGAGCAACTTAACAAGCTTGAGCGCCTTCAAAATCTCTGTATTAGGTTCATATTTGGGCTTCGAAAGTATGACCACATTTCCGAATTTCGTGCAAAGCTCAAGTGGCTCCCTATCCAACTTCGCCAGAATACTCACATACTCTCTGCTCTGTACAACATTCTGTTTAACCCAAATACCCCATTTTATCTTCGAGACAAATTAGAATTTCTCAATCAATCTAACAACCGTTTGTTACGTTCATCCAACAACATGGTCCTACAAATACCTGTACACTCTACATCCTTTTCCGATAAGTCCTTTACAATAACCGCTATACGTTTATGGAACTCTTTACCAGCGACCATACGTAAAGCTCCAAATCTAGTTTCCTTCAAAAATACGTTCAAGGAGCACTACCTTGCTGCTGTGTTGTAAATTTTTGTGCTTTTCCCGTCCATCTTTATCTTTTTTTCCATAAAATTGCATATATGTGTGTGTTTAAATATTTAAGGACTTACTTTACAAAAATTCTAGGTGAAAACCTACTGAAAATACTGGATGAAAAATAATACCTACTGATAATGAAAGCAATTCGTGCGAAATTATTCCCTAACCATTTCAAAATATCAAAAATGCACAACGTTAATGTTCACGTTTTCACTTCTGCCGGCACTCCCGGAGTGCAACCCGTTTTTTATTTCTTCGAGAAAATCGAGAATTCTTTCTTCTTTCTTCTTTTTTTCGCATTTTACGCCAACCACCGGGCCATACGCGCTTCATCAATCATCGCGCGTTTTCAACCGATGCAGTAAAGCATGTAAATAATAAGTTAACCACATTATTATTACTGCAGCCCACTGTATCCTTTAACTCGATTAATCAAGTATTCCAACAATATATTAATATATTCGTTTTGCTAGTATAAAGACCAGATTGTTTCCAAGGTATCTCTTTAAGTTCTCACAAATTGGTTCAGAAATTAATACGACAGCAATATAAGGATTAAATTCAACCATAGAACAAATAAATGTAGGAGGTTGATTTTTTGCTAATGTTTATGTATTTTATTTATCCAAAACATAAAGCTATGACAGACTAACTAATATCTAGCATACAAATATGAATAAAAAAAAGATATACCTTAGTCAGAAAGAACAGGATATATTTTGAAACTCACAAGAGTATCCAGTTGATATCGTTTACAAAGAAAAACAGCATTGCAGAACTCGCAAAGTTTTTAAGTTTACTTAAGTCATAATATTTACGTAATATGTATTTATTATTTATGTATAATCTAAATATATATGTAGGTATTTACGTATATGTAACTATTTATTTTATATTTATATTACAGATACATAATAATATCATATCTACGTTTTTCGTTACACGTTACACTTCTGCGTATATTATTTTTTATGATTATTATGCATCTTTGTTATATGTTTTATAATCCTCGTTACATATTTTATACAGTTCGTATTTTTTACTTTCTGTGTCGAATTTTTTTTGCTTTCTTTTTCCTCCTGTAACATTTCGTTACTGTTTCTTTGTTACCGCCTTCATTGATCTCTCACTACCTTAAGGTTGACTGGTAGAGAATGCTCTAAGCATTAAGTCCGCCTTCTATCCGATGCTTTTGTACGGTAGAAAAGTTTAAATAAATAAATAAGTCACTTGTTCATTTACTATAATTTTCTTAGTTTTAATAATTGAGATACTCTTGACTTTGTCCTAAGTTATGCATACGTTAATATTATAATATACAACGATAACAACGGTATCATTAAAGCGATGGCGAAGTGATTACCAGATAATTTTTATGACAAAAATATTTTTTGGATCTGAATTAGTGCTTATTCGATTCTCTTCTTTTTTTATTAAATGGAATCATTGAATTTCAAACCTCAGGTTAAACGTGAAGAGGAGAGTGAGCGGTAGATTTTAATTGAAATAAATGTTACACACTCATAGCTCCACAGTAAGGTAATTAATACCCTGTGTCGTGGGTACCATGGACACATACAAAGACAGGAACACAAACACCCAGACCAAGAACAGAAATTTAAACTCATCATTCAAATTTCTGTTTCGCCGGGAATCGAACCCGGGACCCCTCGATTACCAGTCCGGCATGGTAAGCATTGCGCCACGCGGGTCGTCATTTGATTTTAATAATAAATTTTAATAAATGTAAACTTAGAAATTTGATTTCTGTATTCATTTTATACCAAAATGCTGTAAACTTCGTCCAGAATATACAACAGATTTTCATCTTAAACACACATATATTCACAAACAAATACAAATAAAATTACCTACATCCGCTTTTTACCGACTTCCAAAAGGAGGAGGTACTGTATTCGGCTGTATGTTTTTTTTTTTTTTTTTATATATGTTCACCGATTACTCCGCCGTTTGTGGACCGATTTTCAAAATTCTTTTTTTGTTCGTATGCTTATACTCCCGAGGTGGTCCCATTGTCACCAAATCAGGATCTGATGATGGGATCCCAGGGAAATCGAGGGGAACTCTCAGATTTTATAGGCACACACATTGATTTTCTTATAGTTTCTGAAGCATAAGATATATTTACGCATAGAAATCATCATCTCATGTTGCTGAGCTGATGATGGAAGGTACTGCGACAATGAGGAGTTGAGAGCAAATTCTTTCAATAAATAGTTTTTTATTCGAAATCTTACATTCCCGAGGTGGTCCAACTGTCACCAAGTCAAATTCTGATGAGGGGATCCCAGAGAAATCGAAGGGAACATTCAAATTTTATAGCACAACAAATGATTTTCATATTTTTACAAAGCAAAACAGACATTTGTGTATTATTATCGTCATATCATGTTGCTGAACTGATGATGGAAGGTACTACGACGGTTAGGAGTTGAGAGCAAATTCTTTCAATAAATGGTTTTTCGTTCGAAATCTTACATTCCTGAGGTGGTCCACCTGTCACCATGTCAAAATCTGATGATGTGATATTAGGGAAATCGAGGGAAACACTGAAACTTAATAGGCACACACATTCTTTTAGTCATATTTTTAAAATAATACAAATATTTATATCTGGTAATTATCACCTGCTGTTGCTTAACTGATGATTGAAGGTACAACTCCTCAACTGTTAGGAGCTGAGAGCAAATTCTTTCTTTAATTTATACGTTCAGGTGGACTGATAGTAGTATTCTTTCATAATTTTAGATGGCTATTAGATAAACATGATTATAAAAGGTAAATCTGTTTAAAGTTTAGAAGTTAAGTGAAAATTTTTCCCATTATGCTAATACATACAGAATTATTAAAATTACTAAAAATAATAGGCACACACATTCTTTTAGTCATATTTTTAAAATAATACAAATATTTATATCTGGTAATTATCACCTGCTGTTGCTTAACTGATGATTGAAGGTACAACTCCTCAACTGTTAGGAGCTGAGAGCAAATTCTTTCTTTAATTTATACGTTCAGGTGGACTGATAGTAGTATTCTTTCATAATTTTAGATGGCTATTAGATAAACATGATTATAAAAGGTAAATCTGTTTAAAGTTTAGAAGTTAAGTGAAAATTTTTCCCATTATGCTAATACATACAGAATTATTAAAATTACTAAAAAGAGTGAAATAAATTAAGTTTTTAACAAAAAAATAGAACCGACTTCAAACGGTAAAAAATAAAATTGTTCAGTACCTACTTCTTCTTGCTTATGGTAATAATAATATTTTTGAAGTCGGGCCCTTAGTGAAATGTCCTGTCTTAGTAAATTTAGTGTACCTTTCCCTCTGAATGGGTCGGTGCCCAATACAATATAGCTTTAACAGTCATTACCATAAGCAAGAAGAAGTAGGTACTGTCCCACTGCCTGTACTGTCGGTGCCAATTTAGAACGAATGGTACGACATTTACTAAGGGCCCGACTCCAGAAATAGTTTTAAGAGTTATTACCATAAGCAAGAAGAAGTAGGTACTGAACAATTTTATTTTTTACCGTTTGAAGTCGGTTCTATTTTTTTGTTAAAAACTTAATTTTATGCCTATGCCTACCTACGTATATTTACTAGTCTGTGAAGAAAATACAGGGAAAAGATCAATAACATACATAATGTTTGTTATTTATCCAAATTTATTTTATCACCTTCAAAGTATGCTCCTTCAGAAATGATACACTTACGCCAACGAATAATCCAATCATCACAACATTTTTTAAATGCTGTTTCCGGAAATGAGTTCAGTTCTCGCTGCAAATTCTCCTTTATGTCTTCTACCGATCGAAAACGGGTGCCACGATGTGGTAATTTGAGTTTAGGAAAAAGAAAGAAGTCGGCTGGTGCCATATCCGGTATTTGTAGAGTGTTTGGTCAAAAACTCGTTCACAATTATGGCCTTGTGCGAAGGCGCATTATGGTGATGCAAAATCTAAGAATTTTCTTTCCATAAATCTGGCCTTTTTCGTCAAATTTGCTGTCTTGAATGCCGCATAACGCTCAAATAATATTTTTTATTTACCGTTTGACTTTCCGGCAAGAATTCCGAGTGCATAACAGCGCGATAATCAAAGAAAACAGTCAACATAAAACAGTCAACATGACTGAGTTTTGATCAAGTTTGGCGTGGCGTGGCATCGAGATGTCATGATCTCGATCGCTTTTGAACGCTTTTTACCACTAATAAGCACGTGTTTTTGATAAAGATTCACCGTAAGCCTTCTGTAACACTTACAGTGACTCCGAATACGAAATTCCATTGGCGATGCAAATTTTAAAACAAAGTCTTTGTTCAATGTTTTTGTCTTTTATGAATTTGGCAATACACACTAGATATGATATAACGAAAAACAGAACTGTTTTTTAATATAAATAACAGTTGCAACTCCAACTCCGCGCCAAAATGGAAAACAGTAGTGCCAATCTAACAGCAACAATCTGTATTCAGCATGAATACTTTCATTAGAAACCACGCGAGTCGTTTCAATCGAATTCAATACCGTTCAATCGGTGGTTATTAAAATTTATAGGCATATGGTATATGTTTCGCGGTCCCTATTTTGCTGTAATTCACCACAGGGTGGCACAAGTAGAGCTATAATAATACTCGTATCTATGGCGTTTCACACGAAGACAATAAAGACAACAAAACATAAACAATTTTCCAATTTTTGTAATACTTGAGCATGTTATACGTACGTGGGTAAAACAATAGGTATAAAATACCTTTCTTTCGACAAATTGATTAGCGAGAAGCTTCGCCCGCGTGGACCCGTTTTATAGGTTCCCGTAGGATAAAAACCATCCTATGTCCTTTTTGAAGGTCCACTCTATTTGTGTTCCAAATTTCATTAAAATTGGTTCAGTAGTTTAAGCGGGAAAGCGTAGCAGACAGACAGACAGACAAAGTTACTTTCGAATTTATAATATTAAGTAGGGATTTGATATAATTACAAAGGTACGAGTAGTTTCCCTATACTGCAAGGCAAGTACGCACTATTATATCATTATAACTTACTATATATACTATACTATACTTTTTTGACTTTATAAAATAGAACAAACTCCTGATGACATAATGACAGTAGGCTGCAACCCTTTTTGCGTCCCACTGCTGGGCACGGGTCTCTGCCCCTTATTGGGGAGGCCTGGAGCTTACTCCACCACGCTGCTCCAATGCGGGTTGGTGGAGATGCGGGTTAGTGGCCAACCCGCTGTCCGATGTTTCCGAACCTCCCTTAGGCCTCCGGACAAGGTTTAACGACTGTTATCTATCGACAACAACCGTTACCGACGGCTAAATGTGCCCTCCGAAGCACGGAAACGCGCATGATTTTTTTGCCACTAGCGGTCACCCATCTCACACCCGATCGCGCCCGATTGGCTTATCTACATAGAGTGCTTGCGTTTTACGCTAACCGCCGTGCCAAGCGTGCTTCAATGACAGTACAACATGTTGAAATCAGCAGTTTTTTTTAAAGAAGGACACAAATCTTTTCCACCTGAGTAATCCTGGATGGGTGGGAGATCATTCATATCTTTGAATAAAACGAAGCGTATAGTAATGATCGAACTACTCATTGCGGAAGTTAGTTGGATCATATTAAATTTCTTCGCTTTATTTTCTATATGATATAATTACAAAATTAGAAGAGAGAAAAGTTATAACACAATAAAACAATTATATTGTTTTTTTTCATATTCTGGCAACGACACTACCAGCCTCACTATAATACCAGTAGTGTCGTTGCAAATGAAGGACACAACCGCACCAATTTGGGATCAAATTGTACAGTCAACACAAGTAAATAGCATCAGCTATTTTAATAAATGTAACTTTATTTTTATAACTAAATAAAAGCAAACTTATTTGGACGAACCACTATGAGGAAAAAAACTAAATCATACTTCGATGAAAAAAAAATATTACTAGGTACCTTAAATTATAAGTGACCGACTGTAACAATGAGGAAAAAAAATTTGATCATTCTTCCATAATTTTTTTAAATCATTTTTATGATTTATTTCGCTTGTGACAAAATTAAGTCTAATTAATAATAAGTAATCAATATAAGTGTTATTATTAATTAATTAATTAATTATATTACACGGCCGAGAATGGTGGAAAAGGCCATGGACACATACAAATACAGAAACACAAACACCCAGACCAATAAAAGAAATTTAAATTCATCTTTAAAATTTCTGCCTCGCCGGGAATCGAACCCGAGCATTACGCCACACGGGTCGTCAATTGTCCCTTATTTGCAGCAAGAGATAATGATACCATCATATTTATTATCGTGATTGTGCACCATTGGAGTGAGGGACGATAATATTATAATGTTTCACAAAGGACGCTTTGCCAGCTTTGACAACGCCAGCTTATATTTTACGCTGCAAAGGTTACACCGTTTTGCGCTTTTATCTTTATTATTAGATAATATTTCAAGCCCAATTTACGTTATACTCTAGCCGCTGGGATATGCGCTCTTCAGGGCGATATATGCAACTACGCCAAACGGGCGCGGTCGGATGTGATATGGGTGACTGTGATAGATAACAGTCATTTAACCTTGTCGGAGGCATTATGGGCGGTTTGAAAACATAAGACAGCGGGTATGCCACTAACCCGCATTTCTATTCCCTCAGGAGCAGCCTGGTGGAGTAAGCTCCAGGCCTCCTTTATAATGAGGAGAGACCCGTGCACAGCAGTGGGACGCAAAAAGGGTGGCAGCGATTTCAAGCCAATTATTTTTATTCTGTATCTATTACTTATAAAGTATTATAATGAGCTAAGTGGTGAAGACCGCAGTCTCCGTCACAGAGAACTAGGTACTTGAACTAGGTATCAAGCCCCGTCGTGCGTCTTTGACAAAGAAATTTGTTATGTACGTTTTTATTGTTGCTCCACGGTGATGGAATTTTTTTCCAAAGCATGATGTTCCCTAATGCTATTGGCTATTGGCCTTTTCAATTCCAATAGGAGGCCTGTGTTCAGCAGTGGAACATAAAAAGGGTTCAAAATCCGCGAAATCTCCACTATCACCGTTAGAAGAGCACGGTGGAGTAATCTTCAGGCTTCCTTAGAAACAAAAACCCACACACACATAGCAGTAGAATGCAATAAGGATTACAGCTAAAAACTCATATAGTTTTAACGTCATTCTGCGTTTTAGTTATATAGTGCAATAAAATTATAACATTCTATTGCGTTTTTAACAAATTTAAACGTACAATAATCTTTTTACGTTTGCTTCTTCAGGAAACTTTTATATTTTTAAGCATTTAATAAAGCAATGCTTGAGCAATTGTAAATGATGAGAACAGATTTAAGGATTTAAGAGCTGTATCCAACTACGTGAAAAGAGAAAGAGCTTTAGAAATGGGATTTTCTGTTTATTTAGTTCTATTGAATTTTCTAGCTTATTTCAGTTACTTCTGGGAAAATGGTTTGTTATTACTTCGTTAGCGTGTTCGGTGTTTAATATTTTATGTTATGTAAATATGCATTTTTTTAAATTTACTATATACAATAACCAAAAGTGTTAATCCAAAGATAAAGGTAAATACTCGTAGTTAAAATAATCTTCCATTGCTTGGCATCCCTCTACGCGACTGAATTAAAAATCCTTAGGCGAATGAAATTTACCGACATACATACGAGTGGCTCTCAAAATCTGCAAAGTGAGGTGGTAATGTGTAAGCCATATAGTTAGGAGGACTGCCAAACGATGGGAAACAAGGCGGCGTCCTCAAGTGGTGACCACATCTCGGTAAGAGGAGCACAGGCCGCCCTCTCACCGGGTGGTCTGATTACCTAAAGAAAACTGCATCGCTGGATTCAGAAAGCAAAGGACCGTATGCAGCAACGAACCTTAGAGGTGGTCTATATCCAGCAGTGGACTTTGAATAGCCGAGGCTAATGGATGGATGATGATGACCTTGAACCTGCCATGCTCCTTTTTAACTATTTATGTATCATGAATGCATCAATGCTGCATTGTGCATAAATTACTCTCTGAAGTTCGGAAAGTGGCTCCTAAGATTTTCATGAAATTTAGTGTGTAGGGGTTTTCGGGTGCAATAAATCAATCTAGCTGGGTTCCATTCTTGGAAAATACAGTTTGATCCGTGTTTTCAACTTAAACATAAACTAAAAAATATGACTCTTCCTGACATCTATTGGCGACTATAATTGTAATTCTATATTTTTCAATTGGGAGCTGAAATAGATGACGTTGTTAAGTCAGTCAAAGAGTCCCTAAACAAATCAAATAACTGATTAATGGATCAAGCCACATCCTAAACCGCTGATCGTAGAGACCTAAAACTTGGAATCTGATCTTTGTATGACGTATACGTTTCCGAAATTTCACTTCTAAGGGGATAAAAAACGGTGGCTAATTGCCACGGAGACAACGTGATTTACTGGTCCAACGTCCAACATCTACTTCAAAATTTGCATAAACATTCTTAAACACGATTGATGGAAGATGTATTTCGTATTTTATTGAAACTCGTCTTCAAAAGGGGTATAAAGTTATTTTGGGGGTGATTTGCATCATTAATTACTCCTTAGTGCTGAGTGTTTGATCCCGTATAAAAATAAAAGTTCTGACTTGGCAAACGTTCAGACATCTTGTCGTGTCATTCAAAAATTTGACACACATGAAATATTCAGAGAGGTAAGCAACTAAATTTTGTGACCATTTTCTGATAGCATTTTTTAATAACGTAACATCAGCTAAATTTATTAATATTTGAAATCTATAATGAACTGTTGCACTGTATTAAAAAACAAGTGAATGATTTTTTTATATGAACATTCTAAAACTTGCAACATGTTAGTAATTTTTGAGGCTGTAACTTAGTTAAGCACATAGTAGCGCGTCCTTTCAGTGAGTGTGTAAGTGCAAGTCATAGTATCAGATCAATACCTTCTATCTTCTTCTTCTCGATGATCATTTCGGTTAACGTATACCAGTTTTTGAAGTTATACTTCTTTAGGCGCGTTATGAAAAACTGATGAGAGTGAAATTTCAAGATGCGCGCGCATCACTGTAACACAAAATTAACAAGATGAAGTTGCCCACTCTCGGAAAAAAGCTACCAACGAAATAGAAATAAAACCTCTCTTAGTCGCGCATGTTGGTACGCTTGTAGAAAGAGTCCGTCAATGGAACGTTTCTCAACACGCATCAACAATATTTATCACAAAACACATTTATCCGTGTTTTAAAAAAACACGGACTCGTTTTTCAATTTATGTTCATAAATTTCATGTAACTACATGTGTCTGAGTGTTTGGTGGTAAAATGTTTAAAAAACTTTCGTTTTACTTCTATAGCTTTTTATCAAGATGTTATATAGAAACGTACTTATCACTGCTGTCAGACATCTGTCAAACGTGCACGTTATGACACTTATGTATGACCGCCGAAGTCACCGAAGTGTTTTGCTTAAATGCACTTAAAATAAACTTAAACTTAAAATAAGTGCATAGATTGATATTGATAGATTTGAGGTGAATTGTCGGTATGTATAATTTATTTACATCGTAAATTATAAAGCATTATTTACACTAATTCATATATATTTTTTTTTTTATAAATAAACCTAACAATAAGGCAGACGGACCGCGTGATGTTAAGCGATCACCGTCGCCTATGGACACGGGCAACACTAGGGGAGCCGCCCGAGCATTGCCGGCTTTGAAGGAGAGCTTTTTTTACAGCTTTCTTGAAGAACCCCATGTTATAGTCCACTGGGAATGCCTCAGCTGGAAGGTTGTCCCATAACCTACACGTCCGTGGTAAAAAGGAGCGTGCAAAGCGGACTGTGGAGGACCGCCACGAGTCCAGATGGTGCCGGTGGAACTTTAACCTTCGTCTGGTGGTATAATCATGGAATGGTGATGTAGGCATCAATTTGAAGAGTTCCTCGGTGCACTCACCATAGTAAAGTCGGTAGAACACGCAGAGCGAGCCTATGTCTCTTCGCAAGCTAAGCGGTTCTAGCCTGTCAGTCAATCTTGGGTCGTTGACGATTCGGACCGCGCGCTTTTCAACGGAGTCAAATGGGTGTAGCTGGTACTTCGGTGCTCCTGCCCAGAGATGGGAGCAGTACTCCATGTGGGGTCTGACCTGGGCCGTATACAGCGTCAGGAGTTGCCCCGCAGTGAAGTACTGCCTCGCTCTGTTGAGGACACCAAGCTTTTTTGATGCCAATTTGGCTTTGTACTCCAAATGACTCCGGTACTGCACTTTACTCGTAATGTCAACTCCCAAGATACCGACACTTTCACCGATGGTGAGCGCGGTGCCCTTGAACTGGGGCGCTATAACAAATGGGGCTTTTTTAGCGGTAAACGCGCAAACTTGTGTCTTCGTGAGGTTAAACTCGACAAGGTTAAGTCGACCCCATTCCGAGATCCGCTCCAGAGAGTTCTCGACTTCAGACACAAGTTTGATTCTGCTTTCCTCCACTTGTGACCTAGAGGCATTGGCTCGACAGGTGTATAGTGCGTCCACCATACTATCATCTGCATAGCAATGTATACTGCGTGATTGTTGCAGCATGTCATTGATATGCAGAATGAATAGTGTAGGGGACAGCACTGAGCCTTGGGGAACACCGGCGTTAATGGGCTTCATATCTGAGCAGATAAAAAGCTAGCCACCCAGTTGCATAGCCTCAAGGGAAGACCGTAAGATGGAAGCTTCGCGAGAAGGGCCTTGTGCCAGACCCGGTCGAAGGCCTTTGCGATATCCAGGCTGACTGCCAAAGCCTCCCCGTTACCCTCGATGGCTTCAGCCCAGCGGTGTGTGAGGTACACCAAGAGATCACCGGCCGACCGGCCCTGGCGAAAGCCATACTGACGATCGCTGATCAACCGATGTCTCTCGAGGTACCTAAGGAGCTGTGTGTTTATAACACGCTCCATCACCTTAGAGAGCAGGGAGGTTATCGCAATAGGCCTGTAATTGGACGGGTCACTGCGGTCACCCTTTTTCGGAATTGGGTGTACTAAGGCTACCTTCCACGAAGACGGTACTTTACTTGTGGTGTAGGAAAGCGAGAATAAGCGCGTTAAGACGGGAGCCAACTCGGGAGCGCACGTCTTTAGTACGATCGCGGGGATATCATCCGGCCCGCTCGACTTCTTGACATCGAGGGCTTGCAGAGCTCGTCTGACGGCCTTTTGAGTGAAACGCACGTCCTTCATCGAGCTCTCACACTGCCTGATGGTCGGCGGTGCGGCACCTCCGTCGTCCAGAGTCGAGTTTGAGGCAAACAGGGTACCCAGGAGATCGGCCTTCCCTTTTGCCGTGTGAGCCAGAGTATCGTCCGGTTTCCGTAAAGATGGTAAAGACGACCGACAGAAGTTACCTTCGACAGCCTTGGCCAGCGACCAAAAAGCTCGACTCCCGCAAGGGTAGCTTGATAGACGCTGGCCAATTCTACCGATGTGCCTAAACTTCGCCTTGGCTGTTTGCTTCTTTGCCGAACGGGAGGCAGCGTTGAATTTTTTTCAAAGCTTAGACGTTTCGGGGTCGTTGCGCGCGTGCGCATCAGCCCAGGTTTTAAACGCTTCTTGCTTAAGGCTTGAAGCCTTAGCGCAAGACCCATTAAACCAGGGCTTGTTTCGCCCGCCGATGGATACTGAAGAGCTGGGAATAAAACCAAGCATGCCCTCTCGTATCACATCGGCTATCGATTCCGCACACGTGCTAGGATCACCCGAGGTGAAGCACAGCTGCCTCCAGGGGTAGGAAGCCAGGAATTCCCGGAGTCCATCCCAGTCCCGTAATGCCAGACTTGACGCTTCCCATTGGGTCGAGAACCTTCTGGGGGCGGCAAGGGTACGGCAGAACTTACCAGGCAATGGTCAGAAGTCCCAAGTGGGGCCCCAACCGTCACCCGGTAGTCAGATGGATGGGTGGTCAGCAGAAGATCCAGCAGAGAGGCAGTATGGGTCTATCTAGCTATATTCTTTTGAAGGTTTCTCTTAAACTAATAAGAAGTATAACTTCTAACGCGTGTACATAAGTACACACATTCTTTTTTTTTATGTCAGATTCTGGTTTATCCGTACAGTACATTACAACTAAATTCACAAATTTCGACCCGTTCAGTACACTACAACTAAATTCACAAATTTAGTTGTAGTGTACTGAACGGGTCGACAGGCGGTTATATTTTTAGCGATATTTGTAAAAATTTCTTCCATACCTGCGGAAAATGATGACATCTGTTCCACAATTGAACCGCCCAATGATTGATCCTGGGGTGGATCCGACACTTCTGATATCGGCGTACGTCCCTCCATTTATTAAAGAAAACACCAATTGTAGTTAAATTTCGTCAGAACACAAATTTATTCACCTTCTTAAAATCGAATAAAATCGTGATAAAATAGAATAAAATAATAGAATTGTATTATTTATTTGACATTAATCATTACAGCGAAAATGAGTAACCAACTCTTGTTTACAAAGTTGTCAAGGCGACGCCGTCATATATATGTCGCAGCCGGATCGTATAATCCGTCGCATAACATTAAGGCTAGCCGTTTAATAAAACAGGGCCGTTCTGTATTGGGGCGAGTCCACGATTAGCCGGATTGTCATTGCGATACGTTCTATAATATGGCGGCTCACGTTTAGCCTCATTGTAATCAAGCCTCGTCACCCACCCTACTTATGACCGCACTCGACATTGCTGAGCTTTATTGACACCCATCCTGCTTATGGCCGTACTACATATTGCTGAATGGCCACCCATTCTACTTTTGACCGCATTCGACTTTGCTGAGCTTTGTTGACACCCATCCTTATTACCGCACTAGATGTTGATGAATGGTCGCTATTGTCTCCCATTCTACTTTTGACCGCACTAGATGTTGCTGAGCTTTATTGCCACCGATCCTACATTTGACCACATTAGATGTTGCTGAATTGCCACCCATCCTTCTTATAACCGCTCTAGATGTGGCTTAATGGCCACCCATCCTACTTATGACCGCGCTCTACATTGCTTAGCTTTGTTGACACCCATCCTTCTCATGACCGCTCTAGATTCGCCTTAATTTAGCTGAAATGCAATCCGGTTGGACGAGAATGCGTCGCATTACAAAACAGCCAGCCAACAACAGCTGTTTTAAGAAATGGCTAGCCGTAATGTAAAACAATCAACAAATGCAATCTGACTGCGACATACATGCCGTGCCGAAGTCTGCCAAACTTAGACGATTGTCAAATTTTATTTTCGTTACGGAAGTTCTTAATTCAGTCGCCGCGCTCAAAGCCCGCAATAAAAGCTATGCAATAGTTTAAAAACTGATCATCAAGGCTAATAGTAGGGTGTCTGCATAGACCGCAAAAAAGTATGATGCGTCTATGGTAGGTGCTAGTTCTTAGATTAAGAATAATGTACTTACGTACTATGCTAGTGCCAATAGCTATTTTTGATTATGTTAATGTTTAAAAAACATATAAAAACCTCATTTAGGTCAGTATTGATATTGATGGTCCTAATCAGATTGCGACGCGCATTACACATCAATGGTTACGTGTGATTTTTCTGAATATCGTATCAGACGTTTATTTTCAAAGATAACATAAAATTTTTGGATGCTATTCCGATACTTGGAACTTTTTGTCTGATTTGAAGACATATTTACATAATCTCTATAAGTACATCGCGGACAAACAACGTGACATGTAATTTATATATATATATATATTAAGAAGATTAGAAGAACATTATATTAATTTATTATTTAAAAATAACAATTTATAATAATTATAATATAAAAAACATGAATAAGCCAAAGACAATACTATACTCTGAAATAAGAAACATCATTTTTTTCTTTTCATTTAATGTTGAATGACCGAAAGGATTTTTTTTAAATGCCGTAAAACGAATTAAAATAAAAATAGATAAAAGACAGACATGATAATTTTAATAGCTGCGTCAAAATGTAAATAAACAAATACAGAAAGTAAATAATTTTGTAAAGAAATAATAAAGAAAAAGCAAAGTATAAGAATAAAATAAAAGGATAATTATTACAAGTTATAAAATAATAAGATAATGGACGTGACTGAGATAAGAAATAACATGTAGTGTATTTATAACACTACACGGCGCATTTCATTCATTTTTTTGCTTCCCGTGTGAATGAGATATTTTCCCGTGGTAAAAAGTTGCCTAAGTCCTTTCTCAATGTTCTTTCTATGTTTATGCCAAATTTCATCAAAATCGGTTCAGTGGTTTAAGCTTGAAAGAGTAGCAGACAGACAGACAGAGTTACTCTCAAATTTATAAAATAAATAAACTAGCCTTCCACCAGCGGCTTTGCCCGCGTGGACACGTTTCATAGGTTCCCGTAGGATAAAAACCATCCTATGTTCTTTCCCAAGGTCCACTTTATCTGTGTTCCAAATTTCATTAAAATTGGTTCATTGGTTTAAGCGGGAAAACGTAACAGACAGAGTTACTTTCGAATTTATAATATTAATTAGGGATGATATTCTTGGAATGTGTCGTCCTTCGACGAACAAGCCTTAATTTTTTTTGAATCCTTTGTGGTTTTATCTGTTTTTGTATCTTACTCATAGTTCTTTTTATTTTATAGAGATTTTCAGCGTATTTTTCAATGCGTATACGATTGTTTGTTTTTTCGTAGTGCGTGTAGCCGCGAAACAGTGAAATTTGACAGTTTTCGATACAAAATATAATCAGCGCCTCTTTCACCACCTTCAAGTAAGTGACAAATACGCTGATTGTCGGTTAAAGTAACCCGTAACTTCAATTTCAATTTCACGATGTTTGACTAGTACTAATTCATATGATAAACTGAGCCGTACTCATAGCTTTTACTTGGCAATTAACTTTTCTTGGGACGTAACTAATCAATACTTTACTTGGAGATTGAGAAAGAGGCCCATAAACTATTAATTTATAAAGACTAAATCTTTAATAACGAAATATTTTTAACATTTATACATTTATTTTAAGTAGGCGAATGAGCCCGCATCCCGTCTATCTCCGCCAGTGCGTCTGTATTGCTTGGTGTTTTACCTGTCAGCTAAGAATAACCTTGAAACCTGATCGTGTTCAAAGTTCATTACATGACCTTTCTCACAAGTGCAAACACGATTATGACACGATTTTCCATCATGGAATGCCAGGGTCTATCTTCCGGCTTCATCATCAGACCTTGAAACCTAATCGTGCTCAAAGTTCATTACAAGACTTTTTTAAGAAATCCAAAAACAGCTATGATACGATGTTCCATCATGAAGTTCCAGTTCATATCTTCTGACTCTATTATCAGATCAGTTCCACAGTACTATATTATTGTATTGTCATCAGAACTACATACAGCTGCCAATTTTTATTACGCTACGATCCATGAAAGATGGTTGAATTAGTTACCTTAGATTCCATTACATAGTTAGGTTACAGGTCGACGGGGTAGACCTAATAAAAGCGTGTTATGGCTGCCATACACGCTACAGTCCACCAGAAAGGTCCACCTGTGCAGGCTTACCGGAATGTGTGTGGGAATAGTTCTGTGCAGTTTTTGTGCCTGCGCAGGCGACCGGCGCAAGATCGAAAATCGATTTTTTCAAGTGACATCGTACGGTGTACCCGTGCGTGTGTCATTTGTATAGTTATGTTGTTTTCTAGTGTTTCTTTCGGACGGTTGTCTCGTCGCTCGCATCGTATTGCCACGAATGCCATGTAATTCAGCAATTGAAAATGGCGTCACCAGATTTAAAAAAAAAATGTCAAAGATTTTATCGAAATTTATAAAATTTATCCATGTCTTTGGCAACTTAAGAACAAAACAAAAAATAACCTCTCCGGTAGACTGTAGCGTTTATGGCTTACTTTAAAATCTCGCGTGTAAGCGCGTTTTCCAGAACGACCATATACGCGCCAATAATACACTAGTTTGAAACCACTCTTACCTTATAGGGTAACAAGTTAGTAATAATTTGTCTCAATTTGAGTCTTTCGTCTTTATGTATGAAGTAGTGTTACATAAGATGGATAAACTTTTATACCCAAATGAATTTGTATTCACGAAAATCTTATGGAATCGCTGGTATTTCTTTGTATTTTCTCTGGGTCTATAGGACCAAACGTAGGAAATAGTGGTATCACCTATGTATGGATCTGTCTAAGAGAAAAAACTAAATAGGTTTTTCTTGTTTACAGGCTGCCGAAAGTGGAAATGTTGACGATTTTATGCGTCTATACCTCAACGAGCCCTCGCGCTTGAAAGTACAGGACGCGCGCGGTCGCACGGTAGCGCACCAGGCCGCGGCGCGCAATCATACCAATATACTGCACTTCATCAAAACTTACGGTGGAGGTAAGGTATACATTTAATTTATTTTAATCGACTTCAAATTAACAATTCAACAAAAAAATTAACCGTAGAAAAAACTGAAAAGAAAAAACGACGGGTTGCACTCCGGGAGTGCCGGCAGAAGTGAAAACTTGAATATCAACGTTGTGCATTTTTGATATTTTGGAATGGTTGGGAAATAATTTTGCACGAATTGCTTTAATTATCGGTATTATTTTTCATCTAATATTTTCAGTAGGTTTTCATCTAGTATTTTGATAAAGTAGGTACTCACTCATTTTCTTTCACTATTTCTTCGTCACTTTTTTCATTAATGGATGCACTTTATTCAATATTTTAAATACTTGATATAAACGAATTTTAAGATAAAATTATACTTGACGCTGGCAATATGCAGAGTTTGCGATTCCATAATTGAAGAAAAAAAAGTATAGACAGCCGTCAGACGAGCCGTCATCAGCTGTCACCCCTCCGTCTTGGTCTAAGAGCCGGTGAAGATATTCACTCGTTCGGTTATTACAAGAGTGAAAGTGATATGAAAGAAAATTGATTAAAATTAATTAAATTAAAAATAGCTATGGACACTTTTCGATAGTCAAGTTATCATAGGCATATATGTTTATAAATTATATTTGGTAAAAAATATGTCTCATCGAATTATCAAATCGGTGAAGGTCGATCTTCCACGTCTCCTCTACTATCTTACGAAATTTTTCGATCAGCACACGTGACCTCGCGCGAGTATCACAGTTTTTACCCATTCCACAAAAGTGCTCAACGCCGCTAAAGAAGTTTTCACTTCAAAAAGTTATGAACCTTTTTTTATTTAATCCCAATTAAATAATAAAATCGATCTCAAATGATGAAAAATTAAATTGTTAAGTACTTGGCATATGATACCTTTGCCTGCCTTATCAATTAATTATTTTCAATATAATGACTCTTAAAACTATTATGTAATCGGTGCCCATTCAGAATGAAATGTACGCGGACTACTCTGTAAAAAAATATGCAAAGACTGGAGTTTGTTCACCAGGAACCACCAGGATCCAGAAACCACGTCTCATTTAATGTGTTAATTTATCTATTTAAGTATGTATTTAGAATTATATAAGTATGTTTATCAGCTTTCTGATTACCATAGTACAAGCTCTGCTTAGTTTGGAATCAGATGGTGTTGTGTGAATTGTCCAAAGTAATTTATTTATTATTATTATTATTTTATTTAATAAAAACAACATTAAAATATATACCTACAGAATTGAAACTTTTAGAAAAAGTAAAATAAATTATTATTTTGCTTTCCGATTTACGTTCTTACACTAACTTTTATCACTTCTACGAGTACAGTACTTTGTTTAAGAAATAATGGCGTTCAGTTTACAACCACAATGTCGTAGCAGAAACGAAAAACTAATAAAATCATTACTAAGTACTTAGGTACTCGACGATCTAATTGACACGATTGAATCATTCAAATTTTTGTTTCGCCGGGAATCGAACCCAGGACCCCTCGATTGGCAGTCCAGTATGGTAATTATTGCGCCACTCGGGTCGTTCTTGCGCCAAGCGGTATACCTTTATTAAAAGTCGCAATATTATATTATCTTTTAGACTTTAAGGCAGGACAACGTCTGCCGAGTTCGCTAGTTTCTCATATATTAGAGGAGTACCTACTGTACCTACAGATAATAAAATAAGTCCTTGCACGCTGGTTTATGATGTTATATCATCATAAACAACCGTACGTAGATAGGTTATTTATGCTATCTACGAGTATTACGATCATTTATGCCAATGCCAACTTAATAATAAGTTTATCTTAATTTAAGTTAATAGCTAATATATTGAAGCGTACATGACTCTGTGGCTGGAGTAACACGTAAGCGATATTTGCTGCTAATCGTAACGGGCGCGGTCGAGTGTGGGATGGGAGGTCTTATGGGCGGTTTGAAAACATCCCATGGGTTTTTGGTCAATTTTATGATTAAAGTTAGGTTTCCGTAATTGTATTTAAACTTTTTCTTGTTAATAATTTTAAGCTTACAGTCAAACATAATTTTTTGATAGTAACAGTCTATCTACTATCCTGATTTTTCAGGGTAACTTTGTTTTGTTTAAGCATGTGGCGGGGGATCTCTTTTATACCGACAGAGACCAAAATTATCTTTTCTATCAATAAACCACACATTACCGTATACTGTACCGTAAAGTAAATACATTTTATAACTCATAAATTTGCATGTAAGTATATGTATGGTATAGCTAGTCTTCTATATAAAAGTATATAAAATTTTCTTGTCTCAGTGTTAGTTACCATCATAGATTTATTATGATTTGATTACGTCACAGTGATTCATAATTCATTTAGAGGCCCTAAGTCATAACCAAAGGGACCACCCAAAATATTTATTTTTTATATATTGGACATTTTTTTATGTAATGACAAAGACAAGACAAAATACATACAACTCTTAATTTTCACTAGTAACTAGTCTACTAGTAACTAAATAAAATGTTCAAGTAATCAGGGTAGCAACCATGCGCGTTACTCATATTTTTGTCTTATTACGAACGAATATAAATCACTATTTTATGTAAAGAAAGAAAATTTCCAAGAGATGTGATTTTCTACGGCAGGATTGCGGATCAATGCCAACTCACCTGCTAAATGAAATAAACTTTGTTTACAAACAGCACACAAAAGGACTTTGATTAACCTTTCCCTACTGTTGTCTGTCTATATCTGTCGCCAAGTCGATCGAGGTCCTTTGTTGAAATAGGGTATCCCAACTGCACAACGTTGAAGTAAAATGAAATAGTTTATTGATGACTATTTACATATGAAATGCTTTGTCCTGAATGACTGACTGATGGATCAAGCCACAGCCCAAACCGCTGATCGTAGACTTGAAACTTGCGTGTTCTTTGTATGGCGTAGGTATCCGATAAGAGAGGGTTTTCGGAAATTCCTCCCCTAAGGCGATGAAATACGGTGGTAAAATTTGTATGGGACAACGTGATTCCTTGGTCCAATCTACTTAAAATTTGCACTAACATTATTTTACAGAATTGATGGTAGATATGTTTTATTTATTTATTTATTTATGTACACATAAACTAAGTGAAAAATACAAGAGAAAAGAATACACAAGAAAGCTTGTACAAAGGTACTACTTATTTCCATTGGAAATAAGTAGTACCTTTTACATGTTTCGTATTTTATTGAAAATCATCTAACGGGATTTAATAGGGGTAGAAAGTTATTTTGTGCGTGATTTGCATCAATACCTACTCTTTAGTGCTTTTGATGCCATTTAAAAATAAATTTTCTTATTTTTCAAACGTTGATGCGTCTTGCCGTGTCGTTCAAAACTTTGGACACACATGAAATATTCAGAGAGGTAAGCAACCAAAACTTGCAACCATTTTGTAAAAGTTTTTTTAAATAACGTTATATCAGTTAGATTTCTTAGTGTTTGAACTGTTGCATTTCACTATATACAGCAAGAACAAAACAGCTACCGCTGCTGCAGCTGATTGTAAGAGGCGAGTAAAACTGATATTGTGGGGTTGTTGGCGGCATTGCGCATGGAGGACATCAGTACGTTCTACTGAAGTCCTCTCTAAACATTGAGGCAGGCCACTGAGGAGGTTTTAGTGCTATATAAATCCCACATAAACCGGTTTCTTACTCTATCTGACGGGTATCTTGCGAAGATTCCGTCCCGATAACAACCCGAAGTCGGATTCGGGCTGTTCGAACAGCTCGGACTGTTCAGTGTGTTTTTGTGCGGAACAAAGTCAAATAACTAACTCACTGCCTCACTTGAGCGGTAACTCAGATGCTAAAAGAAGGTAGATTTTTTTTATTATTTCACTTTATACGTAGCGAAGCACGTACCGGGCCGCTAGTTTTATATTATAGTTTTCCGCCCGACGCTGCGCCCTCGTAGACTGCACGTTTCTTCCAACCTGCAGCGCCCAAACTATCTCCATACAGAAAATACGGTGAATCCATAGCACCGCTGCCACGTGAAGGAAGCATACTCTTTACGACCCGTGTGGCCCAATGGTTTCCATGTCGGACTACCAATCAAAGGGTCCGGGTTCGATTCTCGGCAAAATAGAAATTTGATTGATGAGTTTAAATTTCTGTTCTCAGAAAGAAGGACACACATAAAGACAGTAAAACAAGCACCCAGAGTGCTTGTGTTACTGTCTTTATGTGTGTCTTGCTACCCACGACACAGGGTATATCTACCTTACTGAGTTGCTTTGAGTGTGATACATATTTATTATTTTCATTAATAACATTAGTAGTTTTGTAGGTGGTAGAACTATTACGGTTCGCCCGGGGAAGTACCACCGCTGCACACACTTCTGCCGTGAACCAAGACTATTGTGTCTCGGTGGAAACGTACAGTTGCCGGCCACACTTACATGAGGCGACCACCAGCCTCCGGAGTAGCAGCGCAACTGCATACGACCTCAGACAAGACTTACATATACTTGCTTGAGGTTGTATATAGATGTCCATGGGCTGCAGTGACCACTTAACACCACGTGGCCTGCATGCTCGTCTGCTGCTCCATTCAAATAAAAAATAATAAAAAATAAAAGTATGAATACGAACCCGTTCAGAATATTCTTCCGCTGAAAAATTATATTCCACGAGAATGCATTTCAGAAAAGTGTTATGAAAAGGGGTTAATATCAATAACAGTAAAAAGTTTTAACGTGTCCTCCAAAGTAGAAATACATGCGTAAGTACGGAGAATATAAGTTGATAGTACTAACTCCTCCGTACGTATAAGTATCGTTTGCCGCAAGCGATTGACCGATCAACTTTCGACCGCGTCCGACATTGCTTACTTGATACCTTGATGAATAAATCAGCTACAACCCGTTGCACGCGTCAAGGTCTGCCATAGTTAAATAATAATTAAAGAAGTTATCTTAAAACTGTAGACCTTGAAATTGTGAAACCTAATAGTATACTTTCACGAGTTTTACAATTATTAAGTATTTCTAGAGGGTTTCTAGGTGCCAAGGTAAGGTATTGACAACATTTTTCAATTAACTGTTTTAGTTGTGGAAGGGGCGCTTGCATAATTGAAAACCACTGTAAAGGAGAACTTAAAAGTTTCAATACTGCTTATGCTCTAGGTTATTGGTTGGATACTGCAAGTCTTGGATGCAGATAATGAAGGTCGCATAGCTCGACAAGGTTGCAATACTTTCTTCATACGACACTAATTGTACTGTTGTACTGTGTATCACTATCAACGGTCACGTGCGCCATGGCGCGTGCAAAACGGCCACTATCGACTCCCGATGTCCCAATGTTGGGCAGGTGTCTCCTGTCACAAGTGAGAGAGATTTAGGCTATAGTCCACAACGCTAGCCAAGTGCAGTTGGTGGAGCTGAGCTGAAGAAAAGAGCAGACGAAGAAAAACATACACACACACACATATATGTAAATATATATTTTTATATATTATAAGGCAATTATGCCATATATTACGTATATATTCGAGAAATTATGTTTTTTTCCCAGGCATGCACGGTGCTAGAAAACATCGTAGTTAATTGAACATCACATTTTTCATAACTGTGGAACAGCGATAATACGCACATTACAAATTTCTTTGTCAGAGATGCTTGCCGAGGATTTAAATTCGGTACATTTGTAACGTAGTCTTTACTGTTGGTCCATCATGATTCATAACTTAGTAGCAATTTGAACGCAAGCGATCTACGCAGCTAAGTCAAACAAACTCGGTCAGGTGTGAGATCGGTGACCGCTAATGGCAAAATCGTCATGCACGTTTCCGTGCTTCGGACTTAGAAGGCACGTTAAGTAGTCATTAAACCTTATGAGCGGTTTGAAAAATGCGACAGCCACTAACTGGCATCTTCACCGACCAGCACTAGAGCAGCGTGGTAGAGTAAGCGCCAAGCTTCTGCAATTTTGAGGCTCTCCCCATCTCTCTTCGTGCCCAGCAATGGAATACAAAAAAGGGTTGCAGTCAGAGAATCATTCATTCACTTGTCGCATTTGCCTTTGGCTTAACATACTACCCTATCAAAGTAATAATTTATCAACACACACTTAACTATAATAACACTTATTTACTTACGATGGATCAGCTCTACGGTTATCTACTCTAATTAACTAAATTTTTGGTACTATAAATCTTCATATAAGTAGGTACTTTCCCGATAAAGCTCTGAAGGCCAATTAAGTCAATGGCGAATTTACTATAAAATCCTCATGCATTACGCAATTTGTTAGTTTACCCATGTGCGTGTATGAGCGTCATGTGTGATCCATCAAGCAAAGCTTTTACGTAGCTGTTACGTAGGCTGACTACGGTATGAGAGACCCGGGTTCACACCTCAATCAAGTATATTGTGTTTTTTTTATTAACACGCTTTTATTAGCTTTACTTGTAACTATGCATGTAAGAAAATCTTGGAATCTAAATTTGACCCACTTCCCGGTCTTCGATTAAGATGAAATTTTGCACACGCTCTAAATTCTGATGACAATACATGACAAGCTAAGAAATGTCATTACAAATCCAATATGGCGGCCCCCCCAAGATGGCGGACAGGCTATTTGAAATGCAACCATTCCATGATATGGGTATCAAATGAAAGGGTTTGCTGTCAGGAATACTAAAAAAATAGTCACGTGACTTAAATCCAACATAGCGGACATCCAAGATGGCGGATTGGCTATTTGAAATGTACCCCCATGATATGGGTATTAAATGAAAGGGTTTGCTGAATGGGATACGAAATTATTGAAAAAAAATCCAACTAAAAAAAAATAATAAATAATGTACTAAAACTAAAAAACACGCTTTTGTGAAAATACGAACTAAAAAGTAAAAAATAAGAAGAAAATGTATTTTACTGTAAAAAAACCGTGGGGTGGTTTTTAAGATAGTATTGACACCATGCACCCCACGCTTTTTTTAAAGTAAAATAAATTTTCTTCTTATTTAATGTGACAATAATTTTAATAAGAAAATTAAAATTATATTTTTATTTGAGAGTTATTTCAGTTTAGTTGTAAAGTAAAACTAAGCCAATGAGTGCTTTGTTTGAAATAAAACCAAGAAAATCAATCGTTTTTAACCGAACGACGCTCGAGTACTTCTAGTTATTATATTAGAGGAAGCATCTTTGTTTCGGTTTTCAGCACAATAAGCCAAAAGATGTCCCACAGCGGGGCAATGTTCTCGTTATCGTTCAATCCATTCTCGGAATTGAAAATGATTCAGTTCATAAGTCCACAGTCCACCACGCTGTTCAAGTCCAGGATTTTTTTAAGAACTCGCTGGTAGGAACTGTATTGGAACATATATTATAGTAATGCAATAGCTAAAACACTTTTTGCGTCCGTTTTCTGGACACGGGTCGTTCCCTGTGCAGGGAGGCCTGGATCGACTGCGCTCCAATGCGGGTCGGTGGAGATACCTACAATACAAGATACTTACATACAAGGTTTGACTACTGCTATCTAACGATATCATCCGGGTCCAACGTTTTAGTACCGTTCGAAGCGCTCGACCGCGTACGTTTTGCTAAGCTACGAGAACGTAGATCGCTTGTGTTCTACGCTAATCGCTTGGCAGTACACACTTCAGTAGTAATGCAATATTGTAATGTTTCTCAGCCACTCAAATGCGCCGGGGTTGAGCCGGGGACCTCCGCGTCGGATACCTTTGGTCTAGTCAGTTTTATAACTTGCTATTTGTTTGGGCACCCGCAAATTGAGTGAGATCTCGTGTATACTTATAACATTGCTCTCAGTAAAAGTTTTCAATAATTTATGTTAGCGAAAAGTCTTGTACCTAATGAGTTTATTAAGGAAGAACGGTACACTTTTTAGAAAACTTAGTAAAAAATACGATAAACGTACCTTTAACTAAAATAAAAAATGTGATATTACCCACTTAATAAATCTATACTAATATAGTGGCCGCCCGCGACTTCGTTCGCGTGGACTTCGGTATTAGTCATAGCATGATGTTATATAGCCTAAAGCCCTCGGGTGGTCCTCCTGGGATTGCTCGTGTCCATAGGCGACGGAGAACTCTTAACACCACGCGGTCCGTCTGCCTTTTTGTACTTTTTATTTATAAAAGAAACCAAAGTCCACGCGTACGAAGTTGCGGGAGGCTGCTAGTAAATAACTATACATACGTATTTCTTCTGCCATGCATACCCAAAAAAGAGGTTCTCTATCTAGGTACGAAAAATATTATACCTGCCTAAATTATAAGCTCATTTTTATTTACTTTTTTTTAAATTAATTGGGTCGACTTCAGAAATTGCTTCATTAAAATCACCCAAACTTTTCTTTTAAGATGTTTAAAATTATATTAGGTTTTCCCTATTAAAAATAATTTCCCTATAAAATTAAGTTCATTTTTTTTATTTATCAGTTCATGTAACATAGTGAATTCCCTTGAGTCTTCAGGCATCGCAATAATCTTGGTGTCATTTATCTTGATTGGATTTCGATCAATCAACAGACAACTAAAACCACAACTGTATTCCTTCGAGACAATTCGGGTTAGTCTATCTATAGCTACGTAGATATTTCCGATGAGTTTGAAAAAGGAAAATATCCAATATCTCAAATAAACCTTGAAGACAGTAAAGCTAAAAGATGGATATTTACCACATTATTATGAGGATTACGCATCAATGTACTACTGCTCTTATCACAGTGTGGCCTGCTTGTTTTTCTGCTACTCCATTCAAATCGTCACTATCGAAATAAGGAACGTAATACGCAATTGTATACCTAACACTTTAGGATGCGTATTTTTTTTTTCTTTATTTAGGAGCTTAATCACTGAGTGATTATGTCGCTCTATAAAAACAATACAAAAGATCTTTCAACATACATTAAATATTACACATAATATACACACATCATAGTGAAATTATAATTATTGATCCGAGACAACTTTATTATAAAGATTAGTTAAAAATTTTGTATTTTTGGAGTGAGGCATAGATAAATTAATATTAAGGTCTGCGAAATTTTTGAATATACATATGTCGGCACTCAACATTACTATATGCAGCGTTACGGGCACATTCCAACAAGACATGCATAGTCCTCCGATACAACACCGCAGATATGGCAGTTCGGTGACGGGACTTTTCCCATGAGATATGCAAACTTCTTAATTGGAATGTGTCCGGGACGCAGCCTCATTATAACAATAGCTTCACGTCTAGATAGCCTGCTGTCATCAAACCATGAAATTTTAGGAGGTTGTGGTTGGGCAGTTTTGTACCAAATTCCTTTCTCTTTCGAACGCAAATCAAAATACTCTTTCCACATTTTATGGCACTGTTTTATTATCAAATAAATAAAATTAAGAAAGAATGGGAAGATATTAAATAGTATGCCATCAGAAGCAGCTTGCCGGGCTAAACAATCTGCTTTCTCATTACCTTCGATACCACAGTGTGACGGGATCCACTGCAACATAACAGATTTGGAACAACATAGCCACAATAGTGTGTCAAGCCACATATACTCTCTAGAATAGAGTAGGCTAAAGGCGCCCTCGCTCTTTGTATTGTGCTATCAGTGTGCCTCGGAGACCCGAGGTGCATCGAGCCTGTTGCCTACACCTAGATATTTATCTTGGTGTAGGGATGCAACATAGCAGAGGTCCTCAGAAATCGCGTGGAGCTCCACCTCCATAATACTTATATTCGATTCTATTTTAAAGTGAAAACCGATATTAAATTGTGGATCGGAGATAGCTGATATTTTCCTTCACTTCCTTATATGCTCATAACCACTATGGGTATATTTACAGTTCTATCATTCAGAGAAGAATCATTACTTAGTACTTTATGATTAAGTAGGTAAATAAAGTAAACTAATTTACATTTTATTTGACTTTGTTATTGTTACACTTTCCATGTAACTATAGGATAATGCTCTTCTCGTATCTAAATTCATTGAAAACCCTTAGTCCTTATCTAGAACCGAACAATTCGAGTGAACGTAATTCCCAAACCTTTTGTGATATTTCATTCTTTATACCTTTATATTCTTTCCTTAGCTTTCCAGCAAGATTCGGATACAATCTTAAAGGAAATAAACTATGTTGTAACGTTCTTCGAGAAGTTAACAAAAGGGGATGAAGGTTGTAGAAAACCTAGTAGGAGAAAAAGGTTAATAAAACCATGCTTTCTGAAGTGAAAAAAAATATAGTCGAGGTGCATGCGTGGCAGATATTATAATCCACATTACAACAACAACATGATGGTTTATGAAAGAAAATACCTAAACATAGATCAATCAAAATTAAACTCTTTAACTTGTACGCGTGTTCTCTTTTGTTACACAAGCTAGATGGCGTTAACATAATAATATTCCATGTCTTGTGTCGTGGGCTGTCCGCGGAACTAGAGGTCGGGTAAATACATGTCAAACTTTACGGTCAAAATTATTTCTCCTGTAACTTTTAATATTGTTCCAGATCTGGACGCCCGGGACAAGCAGAAAAATACTCCGCTGCACGTGGCGGTCGAACATGAAGCCTTGGACGTTATTGAATTTTTACTGCAGCAGTAAGTGTATTTTACAGTAACTAGTAAATTTTTCGTATCAGATTTTATAAGAATATACACCATGTTCATGAGGCTTAGAGCATCAAGGTATTACAGGTGTGACACCCGTCAGAGGAGTGGCCTTTACGGGCGAACCCCTCGTCCCAACGTCCATGCACAATGTGCCTTCTAGTTATACAACCAGTGTGTCTGTGTGTTTCGATCTCAGTATTGTCGGTGCATAGAAAATGACGTTGTTAGTTGAAATTGACATATTTAGAAATGTATGCGTCTGTAGCTATGAAAGAATATTTGTGAATGTGTGACAAAATAAAAATGTGTGCGTATTTCCCCCCGCACTAAACTTGGCACAAAAATTATGTATCGAAGCGAGACGCTTTGTCGTCTCCACTGAAGGGTAAGTCTGTAACTTTGATGCTCTAAATCATGAGGATATACATTAATTTTACATAATGTTTCTATAGCTAATGGAAAACATAATCGCCAAAGCAAGAATTTTTTAAGAGCTTAGTTCTGAAATTATTAACCTTTTAAATTTTGTTGATTAGTTTGCGTAGTGTGAATTAAGCATTATCTGTGAGATGTTGCTACCTTAAAGCATCAAAGGTACTGACCCGTCAGTGTCATACCTGTCAGTACCTGTGATGCTCTAAGGTGGCTGGCTACCTCAGAGTGCCGTACTAGTTACCGTAGTCACAAGAAAGTCAAGAAAGAAGCTCTTTGTGTTGTGACGTAGTTAATAGTTATTTTCTTCAAATATGACATCACAAACTCTGCATATTGCCAGCGTTAATTTTTGCATCACGTTTTTGCCAGTTTCGTTGAAACTTGACGAGTGGAACTTTAGAGGCAAGCTGAAAAAACATATTTTCGCATGTTATTTTATTTCACAATACTCGTGCACTGTAATTAACCTACAAGTACATACATATCGAACAAAATCCAATCAAATTTATCCGATATATCTCAAAAATACATCAAGAAAATTAAAACAGAACAAGAGCATAATATGTCTTTTTCGACTTCTCGCCAAAACGCCAAGTGCATGTTGAAGTTGAATGTAGACTTAAGCTTAAGTTGTTATTAAACAAATGACACTTCATCGTTTAATTGACTTGTCAATTTGAGAAAAACTGTGATCCATCGAAAGATTATAAACCAACGCCAACGTTGGCCAACGTTGCCAGCTCTGATAAAATAGAAATATTAGGGAAATCGTAATAAGCGTTTAGCTTGTTTGAAAATAAAATAAAACTAAAAAATCATAAATGATAAATTGTGCACATAATAAAAAACGTCGATTATATTGGTCTGAATAACATGCCATTAATTGGTCCTATCATCGCGAACACGATATATACTGAAAAATATTAAAATTGCAGTTGAAGATTCTAAGATTGGTAGAAAGTGGTAGAACTTTGGTCCTTATAGCTTCGGGATTAAGAATAGAGCTACGGTATCCCCTGCCTGATCGTAAGAGGCAACTACAAGGGGGCTTCCGGGATAGTGGGCGGTGTGAGTGGGAGCTCGATCCGCCTAGCCAGCAACCCCGGGAAGGACGGCGGCGTGTGCGTGGCCGCATGCCGCTGTAAGCATCAGAAAGTGCAGGAGAGCACATCTGCTCTCCCGAAGAAGGGCCCATTCTGGGCGCCGCGCCTAGAGGACACCGGTGCATTCCGGAGTCCTCCCCAAGTGCAGAGGCAGGCCACCGAATGGGTTTTACCCCCCGATACCAAAAAAAATCGCGAGTTCCCCGTGGACCAACCGCTGGACCAATGAGTTGGACCACGGGGAATTTTTTTTCCCGCTGGACCAACTACTCGGTGGTCCAACTAAAATCGTTCCCGTTAGTACAACTAAACAAAAGTTAATCGTAAAAATTGACGACAGGTTATCATTGGTAGAACTTTAATGGTTCACCTAGGGAAGTACCACCGCTGCACCCACTTCTGTTGTGAATCAATTCTATTAAGTTCTTGTAGAAAGGATGGCGATAGGAGACCAACAGCTGGTGTAAAAGCGCAACAGCATACGACCTCACAGAAAAGACTTGATGTTATGTACATGTACATTTGCTGCATCAACCACTTAGCACCACGTGGCCTGCATCGAGCATGCACTGCATTTGCTACTCCATTCAAATAAAAAAATACTTGAAAGGAAGTTTTAGAGAAAGATTATAAGCTAATAACATCAAACAATGTTTTATTATTAATTTCCAGTAGGTATTGTTAATTTATGAATACAAATTATACGGTTTTGGAAAGCCATCATCAAATCCTTCAATTTCATATTGATATCGATTTTTTAAATTATAAACCACTTACCACTGCCATATTATGTTTTTATTTTTCTATATAGTTTTTGTTTCTTGCTGTATATGGTTTTAGAAGTGAAGTAGAGGTATAAAAAAATTATACCTTAAAAAATTAATTAAATACACTTCTTTTCTAAGTAGTTGTGCAAATAAACTGTACAGTATATTTTCATATTTGTTACAGGAAAGTCGACACGGGAGTTTTGAACAGTAAACACCAAGCGCCTATACATTTGGCGACGTACTTAAATAAGGTAATTTTATTTGTAGGGGAGGCTAAGGTCGTGATTTGCTCGAGGATGTTTGTTTAAGATACTGGGTTTTAACTTGTAATGTTAAGTATACTTATAGCCCCATTTTAATAATCTACCTTTAAACGAGCCATTCTTGTGTAGCTATACCTACTTATATATATAATCTGAATCTCGGAAACGGCACGGAATTTTGGGGGCGACAAATCGATTTATTTAGCTGGGTTTCATTTTTAGAAAATATATTTTTATCCGTGTTTTCAGCTATAATTAACTTTAACGTAAACTGAAGAATATGACATCTATTGACGAGTAGTATGTAATAAAACTCGTTCGTCAAAGATCGTAAAAATGAAATTATTTTCTTTTTAATGTTTGTAATTATCCCAATCCCTTTATTTAAACTCAAGTAGTGTGAATAAGATATATTGAAGCACGTTATGGCCCAGCAGCTAGCGTAGAACGTACGCCACCAACTTCACCAACTCCACCTCCACCAACATCTCCACCAACCCACATTAGAGCAGCGTGGTGGAGTAAACTCCAGGCCTCCCTAACATTGGGGCAAATAACCGTGCCAACCCAGACGCAAAAAGGGTTGCAGCCAGGGTGAGCATTTTTGGTGCACACTATTTACCCAAGGCTCGCATCAATTGATATTTAGCATCGTTATCAATTTTATAATGTGAAATAACCGCCTTTCAATATTAAATGCTTATTAAACTAAAGAGCAATTTATTATTACTTCATGTTTACGACACCGGGAGCACTCAAGGAAACTTTATTATCCCTTACTCGGAAACAATACAAGCCGTGAAATCTTCCGAAAATACTCACGTTTTGCTAATAACAGTAGGTATGTATTTATATCATGATAAAAGGCGGGGTACGTGGTGTGCTCATTACATACGATGACTTGGAATTTACGATCATCTGACCTGATTTACGAAGTTATGCTATTTTGTGAAAGATTTGAACATCTGTTTGTATTTTTACTTTTTTTCAACCCTTTTTCTGTCCCACCATTGGGCACAGGTCTCCTCTTGGAAGTGAGGGATGTAGACCATTGTTGTGTTGGCGGACATCATGCTTTCGAGTAATTATAAGTAACTTCCAGTCATTCAAAGTGATGGAAAACATCGTAATTAAATATCACAATGTTTTCTCTCACCGCGTATTTGTGCGCATTACGCACGTAACAAATTTCCTTGTCAGAGGTAGGCGAAGAGGTCGAACTCCGGCTCGGATCTCGGTTTCTCCGTGTTGGAGACCGCGGTCTTTACCGCCCGGCCATCGCTGTTCTAAATTCTGCAATGTTGAAATCTATTTATTTATTTACTAGCCTCCAGCAGCTACTCCCGCGTGGACACGTTTTATAGGTTCTCGTAGGATAAAAACTATCCTATGTCCTTTCCCAAGGTCCACTCTATCTGTGTACCAAATTTCATTAAAATTGGTTCAGTAGTTTAAGCGGGAATTCGTATCAGACAGACAGACAGACAGACAGAGTTACTTTCGAATTTATAATATTAGTAGGGATTTATGTGAAAACCTTTAACTAAGCTCTTTGTTAATTTTAGTTAAAGGTTTTCACATAACGTTAAATCTAATGCCTCTGGGCATTGTCTTCCAGTCGATCACCCAGGGTGATGATGAGAATGCGAGGTAGGCTTCCAAAAATAAACAAGCTAATAGAACAATTAACGATTAAAAATAATAACTACGTACATAATGAAATACATTAAATTATCAATATATGTACATATTTACATACATACACAACGTATGTGTGTACTTACTTACCGTAGATTTTATATATATTTTTTTCAACCTTTTTTATATCCCACTGCTGGGTACAGGTCTCCTCACAAGTGAGAGGGATTTAGGCCATAGTCCACCACGCTGGCCATGTACGAATTGGTGGACGTCATGCTTTCGAGAAATTATGAATTTCTCTCAGGCATGCATGGCGATGGAGAACATCGTAATCAATTAAATATCACGATATTTTCCATCACCGTGGAGCAGCAATAATATAATAATATATACTACGTATATACATATATATACTTGTCGTAGTCAAAATAAAATATTTATGTTACTTACTTACTTACATACATATTATACACATATTGGAAGGATATAGTAACTACATCTACACTAATATTATAAAGAGGAAAGATTTGTATTTTTGTATGTTTGTGTGTTTGTAAACCCAAAAACTGCTGTTCCGATTTCAAAAATTCTTTCACCATTAGAAAGCTACATTCACCCTGAGTAACATAGACAATGCTTCGTTCTTACGTGAAAAGGGTAACAGGGTCAACGCGGTTGAAGCAACGGGCTAAAAGCCTATGATTTTAATATAGCAATGAGACTTGGAATAGCACATAGGCTATTTTTTATCCTACGGGGACCCATTAAACCGGTCCACGCAAGTGAAGCCGCTGGCTGAAGGCTAGTACACTATGAATAGGACTCTTGTTAGCAAAAAATACTAGACGGTGGTAGGGATACTCAACAAAATTGTCTCGGACCAATTTCATGAGTGCGAATTTGCTTCGGGTAGGGTGTTCTAGAGATGTATGACCTGAACTGTGAAGGATTGATGGAACCATCCATCATTATGTGGTGGAAGAATTTACATATATATTATTATACTTACTTTATTACTTTACGAGTCTAAATATATCTCATTTTCACTATGTGCTATCAAATTCTCTATGGATAAAAAACTAAATACCGATTATAATTTGTGTTCTAATTCAGTTTTTCGAATACACAAAATACTTATGACTCGTTTCTTTTTCTTACTGTAGGGTTAGGATACCGTATGTCAAAAGGGAAAAACCACTATAAGTTAATTTTGTTGTCTGTACGTTTGTTTTTATTCCTCCCAGGCGTGGCGTCGAGATATCGCGTTGAGTTAGTGTCAAACAATTTTGAAATCCCTTGACGTTGTGATAAAATCAAACCGCTAAGTAAATGGAATGAAGTATCTCTTTCAGCTGTTGTTTCAGCATTTCTAATGAAATGAACAAAATATATTTCATACTTGTAAGGGATTTATATGATATATTATATGAGGTTTGGTCTTTTTTCAGTAATGTCTTCGCACTAACTGTGCAAAATTTGTAGTAAGGTATTGAGTTATTTCGCTATTTTTACGTAATTTTACCATTACATCAAACCAGCTAAATAATAATAAACCATCTTAGTTAGTCAAGTCGGTCGACATCTGACCATAACGATACTTTACTGACTGACTGACTGACTGAGACTCCGGGAAATCCAGTGGAACGCACCGGTGTCCTCCACGCTCGGCGCTCCAGAACGGGCACATCACTGCTGCACCTTCGGATGCTTACGGCGGCATGCTGCCACAGACACACCGCCGTCCTTCCCGGGGCTGCTGGCTGGACTGGCTTACGATCAGGCAGGGGATACGGTATCTCTATTTTTAATCCATGTAATAAAGAGTTTTGGCAAGAGTTTTAGCATTTTTATTATATACCACCACACACGGACACTGTTATATTTAGTATACACTCTGTAATTTAAGTATGTACTCATATTGAGCAAAAAAGTCATCAAATTTCTTAACATCAAAATAGTTAAAAACATGAAAAAGAAAAAAAAACAACGGTATGCACTCCGTTAGTACCGGTAGAAGTGAAAACATGAACATTAACGTTGTGCATTTTTGATATTTTGGAATGGTTAGGGAATAATTTCGCACGAATTACTTTTCAGTATTATTTGTCATCTAGTATTTTCAGTAGGTTTTCATCTAATATTTTTATAAAGTACTCATACTCATTTTCTTTCACTATTTCTTCGTCACTTTTTTCATTAATAGATGCACTTTTGTTCAATGTCCATATTTTAAATACTTGATATAAACGAATTGTACAAGACAAGTGTAGACAGTCAAGCCACAAGGCAGGCGCTCCTTGTATTGTGGTCAAGCCGTCATCAGCTGTCACCCCTCCGTCTTACGAATATTCGATCAGTTTAACATTTTATCCCCATCCCAAAAAAAAGTGCACAACGCCGCTAAAGAAGTTTTCACTTCAATAAAATATTACTACGATATGTTTCTTTCTCCAATTCGGATCGATCCGGACCAATACTCCGATTTTCATTTTCATTTGTGTACCTAATATTTTTCTACCGATGCGGGGGAACATTACAACGTTCGACTGGTACATTTTTTATTATACTAATAACAATAATGTTTGTTCTAGGTTTCAGTCCTTCAAACGTTCGCGAAATATAAGAACCAGTTCACTGTCGATCTTGGTGGTGAGCATGGGCGCACCGCCCTACACGTTGCCGCCATCCAAGACCATGATCTCTGTGCGAGAATCTTGGTGAGTTAATATTAAGAAGGATCTCTGTAGGATATTATATAGGATAGGATGCTTTTTCATTCAAAGCTTGAGAGTCTTGATTCGAGTCTTAAGTAAACACTCTAACGATAGTTGAGCTCATTGCGCTTCTTTCAATGGTAAAATGTATTGAGTCTTGGCTTTCCGACTGTGACACCTGGGATCATACGATGCTCGGTCTTACCAATACCTAGTAGTAGCAGACAGATGTAGACAGGTTACATAGTAACGTGTATATAACGGTACAGTAGTGCATAACGGACTCGATCAGAAGTAGGAACATGGATTAACGCTAGTGGCAGCTACGATCGGGTTCCTTCAGCCGCCAGTACCGGTTATTATCGACTTCTTGCGACATTCTTACAGCGAGTTGGCGAGAAGTTGACACCGTTAACTTATTAAAAAGATAGTTGCATAGTATAGATTTATTATGACTTTGTTAAGTACGTAGTACCTATATATAAATATCTATTGTTGCATAACAAAATATATGAACTAGTCAAAGGCCTTAATAAAAGAATACTTATTTGGTCAAAGACTCTTTAAAATTTATATCTCTATAGCGGTTATTGTGAATATAAACTACCGTTTTACTTTTATACGTTTGCCTTCCATTCAAAAGTTTGCATACGCTCGAAGAATAAAACTTTTATTCCTAAGTTTCAGTATCAGTGTTTCGGAGAAATCTAAGTCCCCTATATTTAATTCATAGGTACGTGAACAAGACAAGTTGTTTATGTATATCTTACAGTAAATTTCTTAAATATTATAGATATTTTATTTTATAGAAATGAATATTGAAAGTAAAGGTAAACTGTGGTCGTAAATCCTATTGCGTAAATCAAGTACAGGGAGATCAGTTGAAGGCTAGAGACGGTTCAGAAAAGTCATAAAAAATCAATGGTTCAGAAATTTTATGGGCATAGAATATAGAGCACTGTATGTTTCTCATAGTGTCCCCTTATCTTTTGTATGGGTTTTTCTTTCAGTTTACAAAATATGTACGTATTCTCTCTGCATAAATTTAATACTGTTTAATAACAAAGTTTATTTGTAAAAAATATAGTTTGTTGGTGGTTACTTTAATCATGGGAGAATTTAATTCTTGCTGTTTTTTTTTAGTTATATCGGATAAAATTGATGACATTTTGTTCGATATAGGTTAATGACAGTGCACGAGTGATGTGGAATAAAATAACAGACCAAAAACAGGTTTTTTTTTGCTTACCTCCAAAACTCCATCGGTACATTCTGGTAAAGTTTCCATTACTTTACATGAACATCTGACTGACTAGACTGACTGATACCTGACGACTTACTGAGTTTTTCTATGACTACTAAGTGATGCAAAAATTATACTTGACGCTGGCAGTATGCACAGAGTTTGCGATGCCATTATTAGAAATTAAATGAAAAAAATCGTTTTGTGACAGATCTCAGACTTGGGCGCTGATAGCAAACGTACCTGCAACAACGGATACTACCCTATTCACGAAGCCGCGAAGAATGCATCGTCGAGGACCATGGAGGTGTTCCTTCAGTGGGGCGAGTCCAGAGGCTGTACGAGGGAGCAAATGATGTCACTGTACGACAATGAGGGCAACGTACCCTTGCATTCGGCTGTGCACGGCGGAGATATCAAGGCAGTCGAACTTTGTATCAAATCGGGAGCGAAAATTTCCACCCAGCAACATGATTGCTCAACGCCTGTCCATTTGGCTTGTGCGCAGGTAAGTAAATAAAAAGTAAATTTGTATTAACTTATTAATATTTTTTTGCCCAAATTCGGATTTATTTACCTAGGTTACGAGTACAAGTTGTAACAGTAACAAATAAACTAGACGTTCAGGTGTTTATTAGTAGGACGATTATTTTTAAATGTTAATACGAGTAGTAGGTACATATATTTTCTTTTGTGTTAATTTAATAACCTTCCGAAATTATCAAGCTGTTCCCGCAAATTTATCGTAAGCGACATTTTTTGGTGAAAATAGATTCTTATTGTAAGAGACATTTTAAACTATAACGGTTTAATCCTTGTTAACGTTTTCCTCCAAAATCAAAACAAACCAAAATTTATTAGAAACTGCTAATTTTATCTTTAGCGCAACTCTTTTTCTGCTGGAATAGTAACACATATTGTATTGTAAGGTTAATAACATCTAATATTTGTAGCGTAATTTGACTTACTTTGTCGTAACCTGCCTGGAGGCTGAATACGACCTGGAGGCTGACCTCAGGAAGCTCGTATGTGTAATGGCGAGTAAATCTGGCTCTGGTATCACCTTTAGTAGGGTTTTCAGGTTGCGGAGTATGTGAGTCGTACTTTTATCTCGTTGTTCCAATAGTTTAACATTAATAAATACTTTCATGTTTTTATTTAACCCTAAAAACGCAATTTTATTCATTACATTATCGCTTGCGCTAAAAGTTACAATTTTTATTTATATCATAAATGCTGTTCCAAACGCCCCGATATAATCCGGAGACAAGATCCGGAGATGACGGCAATAATATTGCAAGCGCCATAAAAAGTCTTAAATCCTATTATTTACCTCAAATTTTTTAACTAATAACACACAAAGCATTAAAGTAACATACAAAGCATTAAAAGTTATTTTTCTATGTTAAGTTTTAATTTAATAGCACTATCCTGAGTCTATTCTGTGTAAAAAATTCTTAGATAAAATCTTCTCTTGTAAAATTTAATATTTGTCGATTACACTAAAATGGCGAGAATGATTCCATATTCTTTCGAAACACGCATGTATTGATTGATATTATTATGATTCTTTATAATGCAAATCTAGTACGTGTACTCATTATAAACCATGACTTAACGTACGTAAATGTACGGTCCGCCCTCATTTTTATGTTTCCATAATTTATAAGTTATTAAAACTTATTATAAAGTTTTAATAAGAAAACTGATGTAATAATCATGCCTAGATCTACTGAAAACGTAGTTAGGTACTGTTATTGGCTGCAACCCTTTTTGCGTTCCACTGTTGGGCACGGGTCTCTCCCCATTATTGGGGAGGCCTGGAGCTTACTCCACCACGCTGCTCCAATGCGGGTTGGTAGAAGTACTGTTATTAAGTTTGTTAAAATTATTTTCAGCTGCTGATTCGGAGCAAATAAAGATTTAATACTCGTCAAATAAATTTAAGAATGGCCCTAAATTAACTTTAGAATCAATTGATTATGAAACTTTTTGAATACCAATAACATTCTGATTTAGAAAACAGTTTTTATAACAATAAACGTATTCTATCTAGTAAAGTTCTCTAATCTCTTCAAATATTTAAAGATTATATTAATAGACAAGTCTGTAATGGAAATAGTTGAATGTTCACTGTTTACAGGTATCGAGTGTTTCGTAACAATTATTTATTAAGGTTTTGAAACAATATAATGTACACTGGCATTCCAAATTAGTTGTTAAAATTATCTTAGATCTATTAATATTGTGTTTTATCATATATATATATATGTATTTTAGGTTTATTACTTATATATATAGGTAAATATAAGTTTTAAGATCCGTTGAGAATCGGATCATCGTCTTTTAATACCCACCCACTGTTGGGTCGATGAGCGATAAAAAGCCGGTGGAAAAAAACTATGCTATGGTTTATCGCAGTCTGAACCATTCATTGACAGTACATCAGTCAAACAGTAAAATAATACCAAACAGGTACCCCAAGGATTAATATACTTAAACAGAGTTACCACTAACGCTACGATTATAACTGACGAACCGTGTGGCGCAATTGTTTCCAAGCTAGACTGCCGATCCAAGGGTCCCGGGTTCAATTCCCAGCGAGGCAGTCATTTGAATGATAAGTTTAAATTTATATTCTCGATCTGGGTGTTTCTGTTTTGTGTGTGCGTCCATGGTTACTTAAATATAAAAAAAAATACTTAGCACGTTTTCAAGAATTATCCAAATACTTTGAAGGACAGAAGTCCGCCATGCCGCACTTGACCGATCTGGTCCTTATTAAAAAGGGTTGTTGATTGATTGGTTGGTTGGTTTACTTTAGTTGAAAAAAATTTCTATTACTAACTTATTTTATTAGGGCCAACGAAACGAGCTATATATATACACCTAACATTGCTTCACGGTGATGAAAAATATTGTGATACTTAATTACTTAGGATGTTTTTCATCAGATAATCATCTCAACTCATAATTTGTAGAAGGCATGATGTCCACCAATCCACGCTTGGCTAGCATGGGACTTAAAAGGTTGACAAAAAAGAGCCAGCCATGTAATAAATGTACAGAAAAGATCACTTTTTACACTGTTCCTAAGCTTTGAAACTCTCAAAACGTAATGAAATCTCAAGCCTTCACAAAGCCGTATTTTTACGTGTTATCTTATTACATTATTATCATTTTATTCTAGGGAGCCCTGGAAATAGTGAAGCTAATGTTCGAAATGCAACCCGAGGAGAAAGCAGCGTGTCTAGCCTCACGCGATGTGCAGAAGATGACCCCGCTCCACTGCGCCGCCATGTTTGATCACCCTGACATCGTTACCTATTTGATCTCCGAAGGTTCCGATATCAACCCCTTGGACAAAGAGAAGAGGTCTCCTCTGCTTCTCGCCGCTTCGAGGGGAGGCTGGAGAACTGTTCACACTTTGGTAATGCATTTCTTTTTTTCAAGTTAATACAGTGCAATTTTCGAAAAGACTTTTTTCCATGCTAGAGTCTGTTCAAAAAAGAATAATAATGAAACAGCAGTTACTGTTAGACCTCATTACTTCCTCATTTTTTTATTTGAGTCTTTCGTTTGGTGATAAAATTACTGTGACTATAATCTTTGTGAAAAAACTGTATACAAAAGCTGATGAATTTATCGATAAGTAGACTAACTGACAACATGGTATGTTGTTTCTAATACGAGTATTTATTACTTTCTTCGCTGAAAATGAAATGGGTAAAAATAACAAGATAAAACAATTGTACTGTACCAATTTTTAATTTAATGATATTATGCTCCCAGGATAATTTGGGACTGTTTAATTGACACCGCAATACAAAAAATTGGTGTATCTTTTGACTCTGCAAAAAAAAGTTTCTTAAAAAGTAACACTTAATTACTTTTTCTTATTTTTTTTGCAAGCAAAAAACGAGTTGCTTTGAAATAAACTGAATCAAAATTTATTTTCTTGTCTACTTTCTGTTTCAGATTGGCCTCGGCGCTGATATTGAATTGAAGGATATCAATTTGCGGAACGTATTACATCTCGTGGTCATGAGCGGAGGCCGCTTGGAGGATTTCGCTGCTAACTGTAAAGTAAGTTTATATTTATTGAATGTAATAGCATAAACAAATAATTCAGATTTTTCTAATTTTTTATCCATTTAAAAAAATTATATAGCTTCTGTTGCACGTACTATATCTTCCCACGCAAAGTGTTTAAATATTTTGTAACCACCAAACCTCTAGGTCTTTACAATTTAACATCATTACCCGGATCCGGTGCGTTGCTCGGATAAAAATAATTGATCAATTTTAAATTGGATAATATTTTTGTGTTCACCAAAAATCTAAAGGTACATCTATGTATGCATTTCTAAAATATTGATCTTAAACCCGATTAATTGTTTTACTATAATTCAACTACTCGGCCAACAAAATATGTTACATCAAACAAATTCCAAATTAACACCAAGATATAACACTTTTTTATTGTAGTGCGCTGCAAATATTCTATTGTAACAATAACTATTTTATTCTTCCCCGAAAAATACTGATCGTGCACCAAATATTCAAAATTAGGTAAATGAAATGGGAATAAATTTTTATTTTTATCAAGAATTCCAAAAAAACTTTGTGTTCCCGTAGAGCAGGGGAAGGGGGGTTTCGGGGGGCGAAGCCCCCCGTATGGGGGGAAGTGGGGGGCGAAGCCCCCCGCCAAAAACGATACAAAAAGAACTCGTCATTTAAAATGAATGAGTTCGGTTAGGTTAGGTTTGACTTTTTTAAATTTACACAAACGTCGACATGCTACGATTAACTTTTGTTCATTTTTTATTAATAAAGCTACATCGGACATTCATTGGTGTTTGATTCAAATACATTTTGCAGTGCATTATCTAAAGTAAAACTAAAAAAATAAATGCTTGTTTTTAAAATTAGGTGTATTACTATTTTTACAAATTTGCAACAGTTGTTAAATATATGCTCGTTATGACATATCTTAATAAACATATTTTGGTGCACATTCAGTATATTTGGTGGAACACAGGAAAAATTAGGTAAATGAAATGGGAATAAATTGAAGTACTTTTAAATACCATCCTTTTAAATTCAGGAGACTCATTGGCTTGCTTAACAACGCCATCTACTTTAGCTCCCAATAAAAAAAAAACAGAATTACTCGTACATGAACTCACAGATAGATGTCAGGAAGAGTCATATTTTTCAGTATAGGTTTAAGTTGATTGTTGCTGAAGACAGATGAAAAAATTTTTCTAAAAATGAAACCAAGAAAGATCGCTCTATTGCCCCCAAAATCCTCTACACACTGATCAAAGCGCACGAAAGTGCGCCGGCCAAGTTCTAAGCACAGGCCGCGCGCACACCGTGCACTATTTACCCGAACCGCTTCGAGCCACTTTTGACCCCCCTGTACCTTCTTACCTGATTAATAGATCTGGATGAAATTTTTCGGACATAATAACACCATTTAATATACTTTGAATAAAAAGTTTCAATATTGTAGCTATTACACTAAAAAAGTTATAGACTCGAGAAAATTGTAAATTTGGTACTCACTGACTCACGTACTCACTGACAGCTCATCAAAATGTTTGACCACTTCTAGAAGATCTACAAAGCTGAAATTTGGCATTTAGCTAGTCGTCAGGGTAAGAGTAATGGGAAAATTCGAATATTGGAAATTGGTCAAGTGCGAGTCAGGTTTTAGTGAAAATTATGTATAAGACTTAAAAATCTGGGATTTGGCATGGGGATAGTCGTTAACATTTAAAAAAGTAATAAAAAAAACATCGAAAATTGGAAATTGGTCAAGTGCGAGTCAGATTATAGTCATTATCATTATGATGTATAAAATGTTGGTCATACTTCTCTAAGACCTACAAATCTGAAATTTGGCATCGGGGTAGTCGTAAGCATAAAAGTAAAGGAAAACTTTAGAAAATAGAAAATGGTCAAGTGCGAAAAGAAATTATAATACACGAAAAAAATCAGAACATAAAAAAAAAGAAATTATAGTATATTCAAAATTCATTTTAATAGATAACTAACTACATTTTAAAATGAACTATAAACAAAACAATCCATTTCATCCCAAGATGTCGTGCACAGAATCGTATTGCAGTTTAAAATAAATGTTTAAATTATTACCTGTTGCATAAAGCTATTATTACATCTGGTGGATCAGACACACTTCATTTTAATAATAATAATATAATATGAACAACGTTGCGATAGGTACCATAAAGCAAACTGAGCAAAAAGAAATGAAATCCCACCAAAAACATAAATGTAAAAATGTAGGCCAAGTTCTTGTACATAAAAAAAGAGTTGAAATCTAAACTACAGCCAAGTTAATAATAATCAGAACCAATATTAATCATTCGAACTTGGCGGGTTTTGAAATTTTAATGTAGGAAAAAAGTCAAATTCTAAAACTTACCTCCGCAAGATTTGCTCTTTTCAGAAGTATCGGTGTAATGAAAACCCGCCAAGTTGGAATGATTAATATCGGTTCTGATTATTATTAACTTGGCTGTAGGTTAGATTTCAACTCTTTTTTTATGTACAAGAACTTGGCCTATATTTTTACATTTATGTTTTTGGTGGGATGAATATTATTAGAGCTGTTTCCGAATATGGAGCCGTTCCGATATTCTACATATCATATATACGAGTATAAAATACAAGAGTTGCTCGTTTAAAGGTATTAATATTCTTTCTAAGTAATGATCATTACCATCAGGCCGCCATTATCACCGAGGCCTGAGCCTCGTAGTAACATGCATAGGACCTCTGGGTTTCAGAAATACTGTTCTTTTTAAAATAATATTTTAAAAAAACTTGAACCACACTCTACCACACAGTCTCAAAGCTCTCATTTAAAGCAGGTCAAGGTCCTGATGCCGCTTAAAGACACGTTGACCATTTGCGTTTTTTTTCTGTTCAAGATTTATTCTTGAATTGAATGTAATTGTTTACACTTTCAGAATCGCTGCGAAAAGAATCTGACCGATCTATTGAACGAGAAAGATAACACTGGGTGCTCCCCGCTGCATTACGCCAGTCGAGACGGCCACATTCGTTCCCTTGAAAATCTACTGAAGCTTGGCGCGTGCATCAATCTGAAAAACAACAATAATGAAAGTCCATTACACTTTGCTGCCAGGTAAATACTGAACATGAATGTAACTATAGTTGTCATCAATAACTAAATTATTAGTAAAATGAGCATAGCGGTGATTGATCTTATAATATATTTTTATTGCAAGTATTACTGGTGCATTAATCTCAAAGAGATATATAAATCAAAGGCATTTTAAAAGTTTCAAAAAGTTGCTATTATTTTTTAATTTTTAAACGCGTCATATTGCTACAGTAAATAAATAGAATAAGGGTAAATTCTTAGAAACTTCAGCAATGTGACTCCGATTTCAAAAAGTCAACCTTTATTATTACTGACCAATGTCTGTTGCAGTTTCTTTCAGAATAAAGCCTTGTCCACTTAAAAATGATATCATAATAGTAATAACTGTACCTTTTTACATCAATTTCAGATACGGCCGCTACAATTCAGTAGGGCAGCTGCTGGACTCCGATAAGGGCACGTTTATCATCAACGAGAATGACGGCGAAGGTCTGACGCCTCTTCATATCGCCTCTCGTGAAGGTCATATCAAAGTAGTGCAACTACTGCTAAACAGGGGTGCGTTGCTACATCGGGACCACAATGGCCGGAACCCCTTACATCACGCGGCGATGAATGGTTATACACAAACCATCGAACTCCTGCATTCGGTACATTCTCATCTGCTGGATCAGATTGATAGAGATGGGGTTAGTTAATTATTAAAATAAATAATGTATTATAGATTGATTACTGAAATTTGACACGTATAACAAACAGAAATTATTACGAGTGTATATTGTCTAGGAACTTTTCGTTGCCGCCCGCCGCATCATCTAAATCCATTTGTTTTATTAGTGACAGTAGCTTTCAGAAATTGGCTTTTATTTAGTCATATACATATATTATATATTTAAGTGGTGGAAAACAAAATAACTATCAAAATAAGAAATTAATAGAATCAGGCGTTACTTTGCGGAACTCCATTGTTATAAAGTTGTTATGTATATCAAAATAAGATATTATAGAAAAAAGCCATTTCGATAGCTTCATGTCATGTTTGTCTTTGGATGATTGTTTGTTTGATATTTCTTTAAAAAAAACCGACATTCTGACCTTCCAAAAATACGTTGAAATTAACTTTTTTGGCTATGAAAAAATTTGAACGGATTGTTTTTCTAAGTAAGCTACTAATTTCTTCTAAGAAACCTTGTGAAATAAACATTCTGGCCCTTGGAAGTTCTTTGTTTATTTTATGTTCCGTTTTATATTTTGTGTTCTTCATCGACTTGATAATCAGATACATACGTCTAAGCAAAGTTTATGTTTTATTTGTGATTGATACACAAACCTAGCATATTTCGGTACGCTCAAGAATTGATCTCTAACTAAACGGATTGAGTCATATTTTGGCGACACTTAAACTTTGTTTCTTCGCACATAGTTTTACCAAACAATGTAATTATAATGTAATACTAGTGTAATTTTTAGTATTAATAATTATAATAGAGTAAATATATAAATTACTAGTATTATACACTACAGTTTTACTATAAAACTAGTGTACTTTTTTATGTTCTAAGAAAATACGGAGTACGAATAGATGAAAGCGAAGCTGTGCAGTTTTATTTTGGCCCTATCGGGTTTCAGGCTACTGCGTAGATATAAATTTAATGATTCGACCCGGAAAGCATCTCTGCACTTATGACGTGAATTAATTTTTGTGATGGTGGAGCGGTGCAGTTGCCGGCCAGGCTTTCATTAGGCGACCTTCGGATTAGAACGAACTGCATACGACGACTTGCTTAAAGTTGTGTGTAGATGTTCATGTGCTACAGCAAACACTTCGCTACACTCCAACAGGACGTTGCTTGCACGCCAGGTTGGCTCTACAAAATCCAATCTCACATTATATAAAGGTCAATTTAGTAAAGGTCAAACGTATAGCGTGCTTTCTATTGAAATAGAATCATATCTTATAATTTTTGCATAACGGTAGGTCTGGAGTTTACTCCACCACACAGCTCCAAATTGGGCTGGTGGAGATAAAACGAAGAAGATTGTATGCAAAAAGACATTTGGCGTTCTGAGGTATCCATTCGTGAGACCCACTCACATTTTCTCACAGTAGGTGTGACCGATTTAATTTTTATTTCAGAATACACCTCTCCACCTAGCTACGATGGAGAATAGGCCGAACTCCATAGCTCTCTTGCTGTCTATGGGCTGCAAACTGTCCTACAACAACAAGGACATGAGCGCCATAGACTACGCCATTTACTACAAGTTTCCGGAAGCAGCCCTCGCAATGGTCACCCATGAGGAAAGGTAGGATTTCTTTCGACTTCAACAATTGTTAAATCACCATCTGCTTTTGAATATAAGTGAAAAAGTATAAATAGAACATAAAGATATCTATTTTCGGAAGGTGGCGCGCTGATATAACTCACACTCTTAGTCAGTGACCACATTATGTACGTTATCAAAGAGAGTGGTTTCAGACCAGCGTATTGTACTAGAGCGTATTTATACCTGTGTATAGTATGTTCGTTTTAGCTAGATTGCTAACAATGCTCATGAGATACAGCCTTCTGACAGAAGGACGGACAGCGGAGTCTTAGTCATAAGATTCCGTTTGGAGCTTTTGGATACGGAACCTAAAAATAAGGTTTGTTTGGTAAAATGTTTTTAAATCCTAGGGCTAAAGAAGTAATGGCACTGCGCTCCGACCGCCATCCGTGTGTCACGCTGGCACTGATAGCCAACATGCCGAGAGTGTTCGAAGCGGTGCAGGACAAGTGCATTTCCAAGGCAAACTGCAAGAAGGACTCTAAGAGCTTTTATGTAAGTCAAACTTAGAGTAGGAGTATATAAGGGGTAGGCTTGAGAAAAATAAGAAATAAATAACACAAACTATGGCTACCTAAGTCTAGCGACCAAATAAAATCAAAAAAGAACTGTCGGAACTTCGGAACTTCTGATGGTACTCAGGCTTACGTGGTACTCATTTAAGGTACAGTTGTCACAACAGATGTGTGTCTCTCTAAAGTTAGTTGCAACAAATTACTGCGCTTGTACTGTTGAGTGGAAAAGTGACTGAAGGGGGATAATAATAGGTGGTTGTTGTAGTACATCTACATACCTACTACCTCCAGCTTGGCACTACTTGAGATCGCAAACAATTATAATACTTCGTAAATGTACTTACTCAGACTTCACAAAGTTCTAAGACAGAAAATAATGTGGTCATTGCCAGCTATATAACAGACGTATCAAAAAAATCATAGATTAAGGAAATAGAGAAAGGATTCTATCTATTCTTCTATCAGTACCTAGACAGAAATTTGCTTCGTAATACTGGTATGTATAGTCCAGCCAACGAGACGAGATAAAGAACGTAAACAAATGGACCGTTACCAAGTTACATTGCGAGAGCTGGCAATTATTATCTCTGTCCTTATCATTCATACGCAATAATGGCGTCAGTTAGTCGATGTCAGCTGTTGTTGCGTGTTTCGTGGTACAGGAAAGCAGTCAGTATGTTGTACTCTTGTTTTATTTTCATGTTCTGGGTATATCTTTGAGTAATTGTAATTGGGATTTAGAAGACGCAGTGGCATAATGCCACGTACTCACAACTAATCAATTCATTCGAGCAGCGATTGTCGAGCGGGTTAGGCCGCGGTTTCCGACACGGAAATACCGAGTTCAAACCCTCGGCGAGCACCTTTGGCAAAATAGTTTATGTGCGTATTTTCCGCTGCTCCAAAATATATTTTTTAAAATTGCGGTGTCACTTTCTCAAGTAGGTATTTTGAAGAAGTGTTATAATAAACATATTATTATAAAAACAAATTCGTTTCCCGCCGCTTTCCCGCGTCCCTATTTATGCTTAGATCTTTAAAACGACCTAACCGATTTAGTAGCGGTTTTTTTTAAATAGATAAAGTAATTTCTGAGGAAGGTTTACGTTCTATTATTGATTATGCTTTTATGTAATTAGACTAAAACATAACGATTTTTATCACAAATCTTGCCTACTGGGAGAGATATTCTCTTGAGCCGCGTTAACCAGCGGATATACATTAAAGTGATGTTCTGGAGAATTGTAGATATATAAATTTGCTATACAAAAGTCTGCATTAGTGTACTTTATCTCTTACGGTTGACTTACAATAACTACTTTTATGTGTAAAATGTTACTGAAAAATATCACGTTATCTCGGTGCTGTTTTATTCTGTTCTGTTCAGTTTTAATCCTAATCTAAATAAAACTATAATTAGCTTCGTCAATTCAGATTAAAACTGTACAAAATGTGATGAAATAAATAGTCTAGAAAATGATATTTTGTTTTACCAAAAATCCGGCGCGCATTCTCATCGAGCGTCTATTTTTTGCCTTTAGCACTTAAATGGGTTTTTGTAATCTAGATTTTAATGTATACCTATTACTTAATCGCTCGAGCGAAGCTGGGCCGGGTCGCTAGTATATGCTATGTATATAATTTATTCAAACAAAAATGTTTTGAACTCCTGAAACTTTGTTTACATTTTTTATCTCGTCTCCTTGGCCTTACTATAGTAAGGTGTGACTAGATCACACTAACATCGTTGTAGCCCTTCCATCGGCGCCGCCATTTTGGTGATTTGCCCGCGTGTGGCAGATTCCCGCTCCGGGAGATAAAATAACGGGCTAGTTTTGGCGGCCGCCATTTTGCAAATTATACCGAAATTGGCACGGGCCTATAAAAAAAACAGGAAGGACAATCAAAACTCGTCTTCGATGATTAGAAAAACTCAAATTTTACTACTTTTCTGTAATAAGCGTAGTAAAATGTAGCATTTTAGATTCTTTATTAACTACGCTATCATATTGCAAACGCTAAATATGTTTAAAGTGTGAAAATAAATCAATGTCATAAAGTAAAGATAGGGTCATGGTTTTGTTCCAACGTTCCATACATAATCTACCATAATTCTTTTATTATACTTTTTCTCGTCAAAATTTGTGTTTTATTTACAATACTATACCCTAATTTAAAACATGCAGTCATAAAATCACTTCACTTCATACATTTTTTTAGCAGTAGGGGCATTACTAAATGCCGTCCCGTCGGTATTATAAAGTGACTCATGTTTCAAGATTATTTCTGAGAAAGACATGCCTCAAGTGGCTCATGTTTTTTGTTTATTCGAAAGTTCGATTCATATAGTTAGCCTATACAAACATTTACATTCGTAAAGTAATAAGTTTGGCAGCTTGAGACATAAACCTTAACGCCCTCGAAATACGACTCGACATAGTTACTCTCAATAATTGGCCTATAAAGCAATTCCGGTGATCTTTTTTTAATACTGGTAACATTCCACAGATAACAGATTTAACAGATTAAATAAACTAAAAGTAACGTTACAAAAGGAAAACGTCTTAAATATTGAAAAATATTGAGTCAGTCAAGCCAACAAACACTACGTCACCACCGCACATGTCACAATGAATATTCAGTATGTTAAACGCCTTGTTGACATTTCTGTTGTACTGTAGTCTATGTTTGTTCTTTATGTATGCTTCAGTATAAGTTAGAGCAATGCAAAATGAATCTTAGCCGCCTAAATGCAGGGTAGAAAAAGGTATTAGCTATATTCCCGCTGCGGGCCGGCCGCCACACGCGCGAAATAATTATCCTTCCCGGAGCGGGAGTGATGCCACATGCGCGCTAATGTCAAAATTGATAACCGCCATTTTATGTTTATGTCTTTGCTTCCCGGAGCGGGAATTTGCCACTCAAAGGGGTAGTTTGCAATATTATTTGAAAAAATAATCTTAAGTTACCGTTTTGAAAATTTCTTTACTTTATATTCAGTGTATATTTTACTGTCAATGTATTTATAAATTTAGATCAAATATAGCTTCGATGCGCTAGTACCTCAGCCGCTGCGTGATGACGGGAACTCGAAAACACCTCAAATTCCATTGCCAGCTCTTAACGTAAGTTGCCAGTATTTTATACCTGTAGTATTTTTAATTTCTTTTTACTTCACCACAGATTAAGTACTCTTTCGAATTCTACCAACATTCGAAGCTTGAGATAGACGCGTTGAGACAGGCGCGGAACGACCCCAAGTTTCGACCAGAACCGTTGAATATTATCAACGTGAGTGGAGTGTCACTATATCACAATGACGCTTCGCTTGTACTTCAATGTTCACTGCAATGAGACTAATTAAATCTTGTAATATAGCTTTTAAATCACGCTCAAACGTATTTTTATTGTTTGTACACAGTGCCCATGTGACTGCACTTTGCCACAAAACATTTGTACAAATTTGGATGTCTCTTAAATTGATACATTGATATACTGAAAGGTGGCACGTGTAATATACTCACAAATGTGAGCGTGTGATGTTTGTGAAACACATACATAAAGCACACATTACACAACTTGCATAAAAATTCATTTATGTGAGCAACCTCAGCGTGCCAATTTATTAATCGGCCTATACATTTCTTTTTCTCTTTAATTTAATTCATCTCATTGCGATACTGAACTTACCTAACAATTATGTATACACATAACGCAGCACAGCTTGCTTGACACTATTAACTTTTTTTGGTGATGGAAGTACATACTCACCTATCTTGTACTGTTTGCTTACCGTACCTACCGCATAACTTTGTATATACTAATCACAGAATAAATCCTTGACAATAGACTTTAGTTTCTAATATTCTGTTAACAAAACCAAAGTCCGTATAAACTCGGAGATGTAAGTTGACAAACAAACAGACCATTACAGACCTCAAGCTAACCTAATTGTTAAAATATTGATGTATTTATTAAAATATTTAATAGGAATAATAAGGGTAGATATACCCTGTTTCGTGGGTACCATGGCCACACACAAAGATAGAAACACAAACACCCAGACCGAGAACGGAAACTTTGAATTCATTATTCAAATTTCTGCTTCGCCGGGAGTCGAACCCGTGACCCTCCGATCGGCAGTCTGGCATGGTAACCATTGCGCCACACGGGTCGTCTTTATTCCCGTTGAAGACAAATCCAAAAACACAAATATCATAAAAATTGGTCTAGCCGTTTCTGAGTTATAAATAGTGTAACTAACACAAATTTCTTTTAAATAAATATATTTATTTCTTCTTCTTTCTTTTAAATATATTTTATAGATTTGGAGTTTTAGACCATACATTGTGTATATTTTTAAGATTTTTAATTTATTACATTACAATCATGTCTTATTTCAGGCTATGGTAGCTCATGGCAGAGTCGAACTACTGGCCCATCCTCTAAGTCAGAAGTATCTTGAAATGAAGTGGAACTCTTATGGCAAATATTTCCACGTGGCCAATTTACTTTTCTACAGCGTGTTTCTTCTCTTTGTTACATTATATTCGAATCTACTCATGACTATAACAGTAATGAAAAATGATACCGAAGTTCCGTTCTCCGTCTTGAATTTAACTAAAGAGGATCTGGAAGTACTTGATATCAAAAATGGTACAATCACCAATACTACCGGAGGTAAATATTTCCTCTTTATATTTACCCTTCTTGGATATAACTTGCTTGTTTCCAGGGAAGAAGCATCGCTATATCTTCTTGCCGTGAGGTAATTATTTTAAACAGCAAACATCAAACAAGACTGGTTCTTGTTTTAGGTTTAGTGTAGAAATCATGAGCTGATGCAATCAGTTAGTACGTATCACATGATCACATAAAAAAACGGCGGATACGACTTTTGACGAGTATCAACCGGTTGCTCTAAGCTGTAAAAGCTAGCATCCACCGTTTCTCTAAGCTAAATTTGCTTCTTATTTTTATAATTAAATGCAATAGCAGACGAGCATGTAGGCTATCTGGTAGTTGTTGCAGGCCATGTATATCTACGTACCTCAAGTGAACTTGAGTCTTGATCATGTGCAATTAGTACTTCGTGTATCTTTGACTGCCAAAACTCACTTTTCCACCGAATATGAATAGAATTGCTTTACATCAGAAATGGGTGCAGCAGAAGTAGGTACCTACTTAAATTTATTTTTAAGAAATTTGACTGTCTTCATATTTATATGTACAATTTTTCCGATGATAAGTCGAAAAGAACGTAATAGAGGGTAATAACCTGCACTTTTCAACCTTTCAGAATTGGAAAAGATAATTGTGATGTATATTTGCACCATCACGGTGTTGGCCTACAACTCGGTGTGTATGATCCGTGAAGCGTACAACCTGCGACAACAAAAATGGCACTACTTTGTTGATCCATCGAACATAGTGGCCTGGACTCTGTACATTTGCTCTACGTTAATGGTCTTTCCATCTGTTGCTGACGTGAATTACGATATACAGGTAAATACTTCTGAAAAGAGATTACTAACCTTTTTCGCGTAGACAAATGACGATGAGAAAAAGAAACATGACTATTCACTGGCCACCTTTAACCATCATCATGATCACTCAAATTTCATTTTATGTGGTGATTTTGGATGGTTTTAAGGAAGAAGAACACTTCCTCAAAAGTTTGTCTTTAGTGATACCGGTCTATTTCTAAACCACTAATCCTTAATCACTGCTAATACTACTACCAATTGCATTTTTAAATGTTGAAATTTGAATTACCACATAAGTTACATCAGCAGCTGTTAATCTATATCAAAAACATGTTCCCATAGACTATTTTGTGATTTTTTTATGAATCTTGGAAATAATGGATGAATTTTGGAATCTTTAATGGATCCTTTGTTTGATGGACTGGAGGCGAGGGGAATAAACGTACAGGCGATTGCGAACGCTGTGGTCCTGATATTCTCCGGTAACAGTACTTCGACTATTCAGGAAATAGCCAACAATACCTTGGCTTATGTGCATTAGTGGGGTGTCAAAAATAAGCTCAAATTCGCTCCCTAAAATACTAAGGCAATAATAATAACGAAAAAGCTTAAATATGATTCCCACACCTGCACACCAAAAAAATACTTACCCCTTCCTGGCTCAGATACTTACGGGACACGGCGGTTTCTCTAGTTATCCACATGGGTTCAAATGTAAAGATAGCCCTCAGTGTATTTGTAATCCTGAAAATGAAGAATCAGTAGAACATATATTAATATATGTTGATTTAAGAAAACGGTTTAAGTATATGAAAATATATATTAACACAAGTGGCCCGGCTCAGCTCCGCCCGAGTGCAGACGTTGTCCTGCCTTAAAAGTATTTAAAAAGGATTTGTTTTGTCAGTATCTTAAAGAAATTATATGTTACTGTCAAACAAAAATATAAATAAATAATGATATACATATAAATAATGACAACTTGGTAGGAAAAATTTCTATGGGAAAACTAATAAAAAATATTGAAAAAGACAAGTGGACTAAATTTTGAATCTAAACCATTCTCAAAACACACACAAATAATCTCATCATAATCTGTCCAATCGTTTAGGATGGGTTCAGTGACATACACACGAACACAAGTAATAAATATATTAAGATAAATTACGAGATGCCAATCTTAGCATAATCTTTTTGTAAATATATGTATATGATTTAGATATATAGAATGTAATGTAATTTTACATAGATACCACTTACGAGATATTATATGTTATTAATATCTTCTTGCTACATATTAAAATGAATTTCATTTCGTTAGTCTCGCTAAAACTCAAGAGCAGCTGAGCGGTTTACAAGATGAAAAAATATGGAAAAATTGCGAAATTAACTTATTTACTTATTAACTTATTTTATTTTCCTATATAAACTGTTAGTAACTGTCAAACATTGGTTCTTCGCGCCATGCATCGTCCATGCATCGTCCAGAAGCTTGACATAGTCTGAATCATAGGATATACAAATTTCGTATGTTACTATATGTTTTTTTATTTAACAGTAACATAAAAACTCTTTGAGAATATAAAGAAACTGATTATAATAAACTAATTATTTTTAATGTTTTTACGGCAGGACAATGACTGTGGGGTCCACGTCATGCACACATTTAACAAAAAACAACGAGTTGCACTCCGGTAGTGCCGGCAGAAGTGAAAACTTGAACATTAACATTGTGCATTTTTGATATTTTGGAATGGTCAGGGAATCATTTCGCACGAATTGCTTTTATTATCTGTATTATTTTTCATCTAGTATTTTTATAAAGTACTCACTCATTTTCTTTCACTATTTCTTCGTCTCTTTTTTCATTAATAAATGCAATTTGTTCAATGTCCATATTTTAAAAACTTGATATACCTAAATGAATTTTACAAGTGTAGACAGTCGAGTTGTCATTAGCTGCCACCCCTCCGTCTTACGAATATTCGATCAGGCCACGTGTCCTGACGCGAGTTTAATATTTTTTACCCATCCCAAAAAAAGTTCACAACGCCGCTAAAGAATTTTTCACTTCAAAAAATCTATGAAGAGACTTAAACATGATCATAAACATTAATGAGCTGCAGCGTGGTCTTAACATCATGTAGTCTGCATGCCTATTTGTGACTAAACATAATTAAAAATATTTTTTTATCGTTTCAGCTGTCTTCCGCCGCCATAACAGTTTTCCTGAGCTGGTTCGAACTGCTCCTGCTACTGCAACGTTTTGATCAAGTCGGGATATACGTTGTGATGTTCCTGGAGATCTTACAGACCCTAATCAAAGTCCTGATGGTGTTCTCCATTCTGATTATCGCCTTCGGCTTGGCCTTTTTTATTCTACTGTCAAAAGTGGGTGTAATGATTGAAAGGAAAATTCTTAATCAACTACAGCATAAACTTGAAGTAAATTATCCTTTTTGCTTTTAATGCGAATTTTCGTATTAGCGCTGCATGTAATAGATACCTAGTTGTTCTTGTTATTGATTGATAAAAGCGACATTTTCACGTGAAAAGTTGTAAGGATGAAAGCTTGAAAATCGTTAGAGTTAGTTCGGATCGTAATTGGACGTGGCAATTATATGAACTAATAAATGGGATTTATTGGTTCATAAAATTAAGAAAACAATTGACAAAAATATGAGATCCAACAAATCTCTTCCTTCTACGCCTTATATCTTTCCACAGACTTTGATAACTCATTGCTCTGATAAACTTTTGTGTTGTTTCTTCCTTGCTTGCACAATAAGCTAAGCGTGCTTGCGAATAACGTCATCGAATTGCCTGGTTCTGTAAATATACCTACATAATACTCAATGTTGAAGCAATATTATACTGTAAGATATTTTGCGAATGAATATGAATTACTCGCAAGTATTGCGCTGGGCTGTAAATGTTATATTTTTTGAGATTTTGTCGACACCAGGTGTTTATCTTCTCAGGGCCACCACCTGTCGTTTAGCAGCATCCCGATGTCTCTGATGCGAACATTTGCCATGATGCTCGGCGAGCTAGATTTCGTCGGAACCTATGTGCAGCCGTATTATAGGTCAGATGCGGAGACGTCCTTACCGTTTCCAAATACGACGTTTGTGGTTCTGATGCTGTTCATGGTTTTCATGCCGATCCTACTGATGAACCTCCTCATTGGTTTGGCCGTCGGTGACATTGAGTCCGTCAGACGGAATGCTCAGCTCAAACGACTGGCTATGCAAGTAAGTTAGCTATCTTCATACTTCTATAGGTACTAGGTAATCTTATAGAGCACAAGAGTTGGTTTGAAAGCTCTAAATTCGGTAACTAATGATTCGAATTAAATAATTTAATGTGTTGGATAGTCAATTTATCCGAATGCTTTTAAAGCTTTTAGGTAATTCTTTATTAAAACATAATGTTACTAATAAAAATGGATTAACAAATCTCTGATTTACAAGTTCCTATCAATAAGCTAGATAAGCAATAAGTAAAGACGAGTAAAAAAGCTGCTATTGACATGTACGAAGATACTTTTGAGTTTAAGCTGTATTGAATGCGATGGAATTCAAGAGTATCAAAAATACTGATGAATACCCTGTAATTTCAGGTGATCCTACACACTGAACTAGAACGGAAGCTGCCGGCGTTCATTCTCGAAAACATTGACAAGAACGAGCTGATCGAATACCCAAACAACAACAAGTGCAAGCTCGGCTTCCTCGACCTGATGCTCCGCAAGTGGTTCTGCAATCCGTTCAGTGAAGATGGTTTGTATCATTGACTTTAGTAATCAACCAAAAGTATTGTCTTGCCCAAAAATGCTTTGAAAATATTGTTGCTTATACGCTTGCTTATACGCTTACTCCGCCGAAACTTGCAAATTTGAATCAGACTCATTCTTAATCGGTATGAGATGTGCAGTAAAGAAAGATTATCATCAAACCTAATTCTAAAAAGTTCCTCGTAGTATATTGAAAACCAAAAACTTCAGCCAAAGTATTATCTAGATGAAGTCTAGACCGAAGAACCATTTTCAGTTGAACTGATACTCCTGTTTCGGTCGGACACTACACTGCATTTTATTCATAGTTTTGTATTTTATTCATACACACTGCTTTCGTTTACAAAGTATAGTTATTCGTTTTCTTCGATTGCTTCTTAAGGATTACACGGAGGTTATGGAGTTAATTCGTCACAGGATTACGGCACAGGTATGAACGTGTATGGATTTGGATTAAATGTGTTGCTAATAGTACATTACGATACGGGTGACCTAAGTAGCCCATTATTGTGCGCTCGGGCGCTAAACGCCGTGCATTAATAGACAACTTAGGTAACACGTATCGTATACTATTTTATAGCAAGTGTGACATAAAACCGTCCTGCACCTATTCACGAAGGGAATTAACAAATAAGGCATACTAAGCGGACGTCATACAAAGCATTTTTGTGAAAAAATCATCATCAGCATTAAATATCTCATCGTCAGAAATTGTCTTCGTAGATTTGGCCATACAAACATCAACTAATTTGTTGTTGAATTTTGATCAAAGACATGAGACAAAGATTCACCTACAATTTTTCCCGCCACAATGTTATGTCGAACCTTAAAACGACTGATCCAACTTGCAGAACAATTGAAGTCGAGAATACCAAAACGCACTGCAAAAACATTTACCTTTCCCTGTGGCATAGGGCCGCTAACGGGTATTCCTTTGTTTGTCACGATTTTAAACCACTGAACTAACGCTTTAAAACATTTGAATTGAACGATTTATAAATTGGCTTGGTAGCAACCCTTCTTGTGTCCATCTGCTGAGCACGGGTCTCTCCCCATTATTGGGAAGGCCTGGAGCTTACCCCACCACGCTGCTCCAATGCGGATTGGTTTATAAATTACTATCACTAAAAACATATCCGTGACGATCAACTGTCAATTACTCACTGAGATTCAAAACAAAAACCAGCCACGTGCCAAACGTCGTCGGGAATTAAAGAACATGGAAGGTATAAAGAATTATATCGGTCACTATAAACGAGTAAAATTTATTATAATAAGCGACATGTCACTGTAAGCGAAGACTTTACATCCGACTTTGTTACAAATAACTTTATGTGAAAACCAAACTTCTTTGTGTAATTACGTCATAATAGGCGATTGGTCAATATAAGCGGGGTCATAATAAACGAATTCTACTGTATTTTGAAAGTGTATTTTAAAAGAAAAAAAAATCTATTTTCATTGTTGTTTACTAAGTTCACTGTCGGAACTGGCCATTTCGACCGAAAGATACGACTTTCGCGAAAGGAATTATGGCTAACCGTTTCTTTTTGTTTTGGCTGTCATTGAAAATTGCTAACCCATCCCTAATTTTTTATTTGTTTGCTGTGAATTTTCAAGCCTCACATGACATTTAACGCTAACTTCACGCCGTCACGCGTATCGTAATGTACTAAAAAAATCTACATTATTGAAGTTGGTCAATTCATTTACGCACCGTGCAGAAATGGGCAACTTAGGTCACGGTAAAGCGTGCGTAAATTGCGGGTTTAGGTCACACTGTGCTATAAAATAATTAATACAATACATTAAAGTTCAACAAATTTAACTGATGGGAATTTATCAAAACTTTCAGCTGGTCTTGACCTGGTTCTAGAGAGCAGCGAAGACTACATCACCTCCGAACTTAAAAAACAGAAACGTCGCATTCGAGATGTATACGGCCTTTTGGAGCAACAGTACACTCTGATCAGGCTTATCATACAGGTGAGCTTCAAATATTAGCAGTCACAGAGAAACATTTTTTGCTTATTTGTTCACATCTGTATATGAAGAATAGGACCATCCATTATTTTTAATCATATATTATATTAGTAGTATAGTAGTATAAGACGATACAAACCCCTGAAAAAAAATTGATTAATATACTAACGTAAAAAGATTGGAAGTCAACATTAGATCTTTGCTCGGTCCAAGATGACATCAGGTGCTCTCAGATGATCTCTTGGATCAGTCTTGACTTATTCATTTGATGATACAGATACAAATGAGGAAATTAAAAAAATCCAAATTAAGTAATTAAGACTTTTATTACACAATTATTACCAAAGACATTGGATAAGTGATGACGCTGTGTGGGCTGCAAACAGTCCAGGATTTCATTCCCAATGAGGAAAGAGAATATCTTTTCATGGTCTGGTACACCTGTTCATGTTTTTGTCTTATTCCCTAGCAATGTAAAAAAAGCGTGGGGTGGTTTTTAAGATACTATTGACCCCACGCTTTATTTTACAGTATAATACATTTTCTTCTTATTTTTTACTTTTTTTTGGTTTTTAGTTTTTAAAACTACATTATTTATTTTTATTTTTTTAGTTGAATTTTTATTCTCATATTATTGCATTGTCATTAACCCCTTGCCCCCTGTGCAAATTTTGAAGTTAATCAGATGCTTAGACATGTTAGAAATATAGAACTTTATATTTGTTTCATTAAGTACCTTAGGCCACGAACTTATCAGCCGCCCCTCGTATATTTTGTTTATCCTGATGATCCTAGTTAGGACTTTCATATAAAGTTATGAGATTATTGTATTGTTATCGGTTCTTGACCACTGTGCAAATTTTCAAGTTAATCAGACTCCTAGAAGTAAGTGAAAATGAAGTTAAAAGATTCCGTTACATACATACATACATACAGGTCAAGTTAATAAAAGCGTGTTAATAAAATGGCTTATACGGTGTTTCAGTTTTACAGTTACCATTGTCATCGTTGCTCACCGATTAGATCATCTGCCTGTCCCATAGCAGAAATGTGTCACATTGCCGGATCGTAATCATGCAAGCCCTGCCCTTCTACTTTTTTTTTATTGAATGGAGTAGCAGACGAGCAGGCAGGCCACGTAATGTTAAGTAGTCGCTGCAGCCCGACGCATAGGTAAGTCTTGTCTGAGGTCGTATGCAGTTGCGCTGCTACTCCGGAGGCTGGTGGTCGCCTCATGTAAGTGTGGCCGGCAACTGTACCTTTCCACCGAAACACAATAGGATTGGTTCACGGCAGAAGTGGGTGCAGCGGTGGCATTTCCCCGGGCGAACCATAATAAGTAGTTCTACCACCTACCAAAACCTACCTACCAAAATCCAACTTTACCTAATCCACCTACTTTTCCAAAATCCAATCTGTTGACATAATTATTTGGCCTTTTCAACTAACGCTTGGCATTCCTTTGACAACATGTTTTCACAAAGTGATTGATCACCCTTTACAGCCATTACATTCATATATGTCCTATCTACTACTATCTATCCATCTTCCAGAAAATGGAAATCAAGACTGAGGCTGATGACGTAGACGAAGGCGTTTCTCCTAACGAGTCTCGCGTCATCCCGCGCTGGAGCTCACCACGAAGCCGTAAGAAGCTCCGAACAGCGTCATCCTTTTCCAAGGGTGGTTGACGAGACCGGCCATAAAGAATACGGTTGTCTCGTTCAGAATATCACTGTTATCCACATCAAGAAAAGAGACGTGTTATTTAGTTTCAATCCGACTACGGGAAAAAAGGTTTTATACAAAAAGCAACCGAGCGTGCAGGTTAGGTTAAGTGGTCGCTGCATTCTATGGACATTTACTTGTAGGTACCTATACATATCCTTGAGCAAATGAGCAAGTATATTGCGTTATATGTACGCTTTATTCGTGGCCCTTATAGCTTCGTAGTTTAACTCATATTTAATAATACTGTTTGCTTTTTATACTTAAACAAGGATGACGTACTTCTTATAGTAAATGTTTAATGTATGATTATCAAAGAGTTTATTCCTCTTTTAGTTTTGTAAATACATCAAAAATAGTGATATGAGTATTATAACATTAAGAGTATATCCGTAGTCCGGTCTTTTATACTGGTACTCACTAGTTTCATATTTATTTAAATTAGGGGATTTAATTTATTTAGAAATACCTAACTGCTTAGTAGTACATGTATATGTATGTAATTCTGTAATAATTTAGTTTAAAATCTATTATTATTGTTAACAATGTCTCTGCTGTAATTGTAAAGTGATGCTTGAATTTCATAGACAAATAAACTTTGATTCGAACCTTACATAACAATTTCTCAAATTTAAAAATAACACGAATTACACCGTTTAAAAGGGGTTTAATACGTTTCAAAAAGACAATTTTATAAGTAGGTATTGATGTCACAGTTACGTGAATAAATTCGTTAAATCGAAAATGAAATGGGTAATATGTAGATTATCTGGTTAAAATCATTAAGAAAAGATAATGTTCTATTGTTCTTCTTAATTCTTAATTGGGTAAAAGTGCATACCATCTATATTATTTGCAGAATATATAACTCCAAAGCGATTGTAAAGTAAGCGCTTATGTTTGCAAACTTATCTGCACGCTAAAAGCTTGTATCTATGTAGGTTCTGTCTCTATAGCTTAGTAGATTTGTCCAAATATATCATATTTTATAATTTTCAGTTAATATGGTATAGAGAGAGCACAACGTGATCAACATGAACAATTTTAGCAAGTACCGTTATGGAATGTTGCACTAGTTTTAAGTGAAAGTAAGTTATAACACTTTGTTGCTATACTTATAGTTATATTTTATTTTGATATAAGCGTATTTTTCGGACTTACAATTGTCAAATCAAAACATTCGTTTGACAACATGATCTAAATTTTTTGATTTGTTGGCCTAATTTGAGCCATCATAGATGATTTTACTAGGATGTATATTTGAAATATCTCCGATTAATGATCAAGCTTTTGTCTAAGACATGGAAACGACTGTGAAAAGATGTAGTTATGTAACTAAGGTTAGGAAAAAACGTATTTCTCAATTTGAAATAACTGATAAAGATAAAAGGATCGAAATTAAGTAATAATTATTTTCCTTAATTGGCAGTAGCCTGATCCGTCTTTATCTTTGACCACTAAATTTAAAATTATACTCCGTCCATTTCATTCGTAACTTTTTAGCTGACATCCAAAATTTGGGGTCATATCTTTGTGTTGACGTCTGTTAAATATATCAGAAGGTACTACCATATCCACCAGGAAGCGCGCATGGCCCGGCGGTTAGCGTAGAATGCAAACGATCTATGCAACTAAGCCAAACGGGCGCGGTCGGGTGTGAGATGGGTGACCACTAGTGGCAAACTATTTCATGCGCGTTTCCGTGCTTTGGAGGGCACGTTAAGCCGTTGGTCCCGATTGTGATCGATGATGGGCGGTTTGAAAACATCCGAAAGCGGGTTGGCCACTAACCCGCATCTCCACCACCCGGTATTGGAAGCTCGTAAGCTCCAGGCATCCCCAATTATGGCGAGAGACCCGTGCCCAGCAGTGGGAGGCAAAAAGGGTTGCAGCCACTGCCATATCAGTTCCTATTCCCCCGAGGAAATCATATCTGTCATATAAATGTACTAGAAAATGGCTTGCTAGAAATAAAAAAATAAAAACAAGACAGTTTTAACTAGGAGTGCAAGTTTGAGCTAAATAGAGATAGATTAAAATTGTTGTTGATACTTTATAATGAAATGACCAATGTTTAACGCTTATGTGCAAATAAAATACAAAAGATCTAAGTTTTCAAACTATAAATGTATCATGCAAAACCAGTCTGTGTAGCCAGCCTGGATTTTAGCTCAATACTGAGCTCAATTTAGACTTTTATCAAAATCGTTTTTCTTATATATAAAGTGGATAAAATAATAAAAACGTTTCACGCTCATAGCCCCCACAGGAATATAGACATACCCTGTGTCGTGGGTGCCATGGACACACAAATAACACACTTTTAACTCATCATTCAAATTTCTGCTTTGCCGGGAATCAAACTCGGGACGCTCCGATCGGCAATTCGGCATGTTAATCATTACGCCACACGGGTAATGGTTAACATGTCGACACGGGTCGTGGATGCTTCCCTATATTCTACACCATTCTTATGACTATTAAGATCCATGAGCTGACTTCTGTTGAAGTGATTCCATTAAGTTAAGAGATTAAAGTTAGATATTTGATAAAACGCGACCCAAGAACCCGGTATGGTTCAAATCCTCGGCGCGCACGTCTATTTATCGCTTCTCCACGGTAATGGAAAATATCGTGATATTTAATTGATTACTATATTCTCCATCGCCGTGCATGCCTCAGAAAATTCATACTTTCTCGAAGGCATGACGTCCACCAATGCCTACTTGGCCAGCGTGGTGGATTATGGCCTAAATCCTTCTCATTTGTGACAGGAGACATAAAAAGGTTGAATTATAAAAAATTGATAAACTTAACAGACGACTTAACATAAAGTTATAACGTCATATTTCTGATCACTTGCAAAAAGCGAAACATAATGGACAGAGTATACAAATCATTATGGGTATTAAACTATTTTATAGGTGTATAATATAGATAAATGTTGTCATTTTTTCATGTTTAAAAAATAAAAATAAATGTTTTTTGTATAAAAAAACGCTGCAATTGTATAAAATTAGATATTATTTTGGAAGCGTATTTATATCCAAAAATATTTTAACACTTAGTCTTCTTTATTTAAAAAAAATCTTATTTTTGATGAATGTTTAGAAATAACCATATAGGAATAAGAATCTAGTCTTTTTTATTTAACTTTATTTTAATATTTCTTTAAATAACTTAATTTTATTCAAGTGTTACTTTATTTCTGGGACACTTTTTAAAATAACGTGATATGTTCCATCTAATCATTTGTATTACTTACAATATTTTGTCTTCTTGAACTTAATATTAATTAATTTAGGCATTTGTTGTATTTCTTATAAAAATCCAAACACGTATATTGTGTTTTATTTTTAAAACCTATACCTAAAAAAAGGTGTGTCAATATGTCTCATCATCAAATATACATCATCAGTCATCATTCAAATCTGCCGAAATTGACTTAAAGCAACACACTATGTGTCGCTTAAGTACACACAATGACAGAAATACAAATACCCCGACCGAGAACAGATATTGAAACTTATCATACTTTGTTCGGAATCGAACCCGGGTCCCTTCGACCGGCAGTCCAACAACCATTGCGCCTCACGGATCGCAATACATAATGCACGTAATGTACATACGTACAAACGTATTGTAATGGACTTCGTCGTCCCTTACAATATGAAAATACATTTGTGTGACTAATGACAACGCGCCAGTTTTCACTAATCGACCTTATGCACGTGAACACAGCTACATGATCGATAAAATATTTAAGGCGAGAGTTCCCGAAAAATGTCGTTTTTATTTGTGTTTTATCCATAAGTGTTGCGTATTAAGATTCTGAAAATTATATATATTTTTATTTTAGTACTAGACCAAGCATGATAATCTTTTTACGCTGTAGTGAAAAAATTGCAAAAACTAGGCTGACAATCGAATTCGTAATTTGAATAAAAATATCCAAAGCGTGTCGCATACAAAGAGAGAATTGAGTACTTAAAATAAGTTTTACCGAATTTAATCCGCTTGTCTCATTTGTTTGGAGAAGATTGGTGCTTTGCGTCTCACGGATACCCTCGCCTTAAACATGGCTAATGCTGATATCAGACGGCTTACGTTCAATGAGTGGTTTGGTGATCGGATTTCTCATTCTTTCAAAGGGTGATTGTCAATTATTAATTATATTTTACATCCCTCTGCATGGCCCACTGCTTGACACGTCGCGAGAATTAAAAGTGCTGTAGGTTATAGTTTACTACGCTAGCCAAGTGCAAATTAAGACTTGCCTTTGTTAAGAAATTTTATATAACACCTCGGTATGCACGACTATGACTTCCTGCCATTGCCAGCATTGTATTCTGAACAAGCAAGTGAACAGTTAACTTACAGCATACATTGTATAACAACACTAATATTATAAAAAAAGATTACACTTAGAAACGATTAAAATGGATCTTCCCATGTCCCATATTCTCTTCGATATGAGGCTGGAGAGCTAACTACCTTCAGGCACAAAAATCATTCCAAAAATCACTCTTTAGCGTCATGAAAGAAAGAAAAACAAACACAATTTACATTTATTATACATATTATTATGGATCAATATTATAGGATGGACCTCTACATTAGTTTTTTTTTTTTACTTTTTGCTTAAACTTGGTGAAAATCTATTGAAAACTCTTTGAAGACTAAGTCGATTTTTTAAAACTCATTCACTCGAGTGACCAATAATTCCAGTGAATAGTCTGATATCGGCCGGTCATCACTAACGCTGGACAGGATGCAATAAACGACGTGGCACAGATAACAGTGGTATAAGCGACATAAACAGTAACAATACAAAATAGCTGACAAATAATAACATAATAACGTAATAACAATAATTTCTTTGGTCCCTCGTTATTTCACCACCCATAGGGCCTAATATTAGTTTTCCATTTTCTTTTAATAGATCCTATGACAGAGTACCTTATATATTCGATCAAATGTACCTGCTGGGGACCATCTTCGGATCTAACAACTATTTATATGATACGTCCGAGGATCGTATCCTCCACACCAAGTGTAAGATACCACATAAGAACGTTAAGGTGTCTCGAAAGGGCATTTAAATGTTTGAGCCATGTTCCCACGCAAGCCGCAAAATGACCGAATCCGAAACAAACACTATATTATTATTCGACCCGTGACTTCTGAGGATGAGATAGGTAATAATAACGTTTCATACTCATAGCCCCAGAGTATACACAACACATCAACAACCATCCAAACTTTTTGGTAAAATAATGTACAGTTTCCGGAGTTTTTTTCTTGAATTTATACTATAAAACAATATTATTTACCAAACTTCAAAGTTTTAGGTGAACCTTATTAATTTTTAGCCCCTTCAGAGTATCAAAATTAGATTTTTTTTAGAAGTTTTCTTTGTGCTTCAAAGGATTGCGTAAACCTCAGTACATACATATGGTTTTTATTTCAAATCGCCGTTATGAAATTAAAGGTCTTGACAGATAGATGGACACTTGGACAGGAAGACGGAAAACAAAGTGATATGAGTGTGTGATATGGCCGTCGTTAAACCTTGTCGTCGTTAAGTCTTGTGATTGGTTTGATAACATCCAACGAGAAGGAAGCGTGGCAGAGTGGTTTGGAAAACGGGGTGCAAAGCTGCGTGCAAAACTGGATGCAAACTGGTGCAGGTCAGGCCTCCCCAATTATGAAGAAAAGACAAAGACAAAGACATTTATTTGCACAAATATGGGTGTTTACAAAGTTGTTTATATATATTTAGTTCGCCATATTTACCTTCCATGAGGTATGCAAATACCGTATCCAGCAGTGAAAAATAAAATTATAGCCCATAAAATTTAAGACTGCACTTTGATAAGTTTTTATAATTTACGAGCGGACCGGCCGCGTCTTCGCGACCAATATCTTCTAGCGGTATGAAATGTACCTTACGACCTGTTCTCAGACCTACTGAAGATACACACAAAATTTCATAAGAATAGATCAAACAATTTAGGAGAAATTTGTAACAAACACTTTTAATTTTTACATATTAAGTGATATCCATTTAAAGCGATCTCACAACAGTAGATCTATATAGCTATAGACATGTATGCAAGATGGATAGATTCTTCCAGACAGCGCGGATCGAGTTCACTCAGCTGTGGTAATTTATCTTCCTTACACGCCTTTCCATCTAACGCAGAAAGTATGTGAATTCAATAAGGCAGCACATTGTTCGCTTTACATTTCAAGTCACACACGCTTGTATCTTTTTTATGTAATGGTGTAGTAGACGAAGATACAGACCAGTCTTTCTGAAATTCCGTGCAGTTGAGCTCATGTCAGTCTGGCTGTGGTTGCTGAAGAAACCATTCCAGCGAGTCACGACAAAGTTCAAAGACAAACACAAAGACTTTTATTTGCACAAATATGGGTGTTTACAAAAGGTGTTTTTATACATTTGGTTCGACATATTCACCTTCATGAGGTATGTAAATATTACATACATACATATTAAGTTGATTCGCGGTACAAATGGGTGCAGCGGTGAAAGTGCCCGGTCGAATAATGCCCGAAGTTATACCATCTAAATCTTTTCTAATTGTTATAGTTTCCTGAATTTCTAGCAAACTATAACAATAAACAAAATTGCCATGCACTGAAAACAATGGCAAAATTGTCACAAAATTAAATATCATATCCATATATGCAGAAAAATCACATCAAAATATGTATGAAAATATAGACAGAATCTTCCAGACAGCGCGGATCCAGTACACTCAGCTCATTTATCTTCCTTACATATCTTCTCATCTAACGCAGAAAATAATTTGAGTATTCAATAAGACAGCATATTGTTAGTTTTAGATTTTAGTCCACACCCGCTTTGTCCATAAAACGAAGATTTATTAGGTAAGCGGGGTTAATTGCAGTTGATGCAACCAATAAATTAACTGCAAGACTCAGTCTTATCTGAGGTCGTATAGGTACATTTGAGGTGGCCGATAGAACCCTCAAGTCATTCTGGCCAGCATCGGCTCTGTTTCACGGCAAGAATTGGTGCAGCGATGGTACGGTCAAACCAGCCCTACCAACTTTACAACGTAGCTACGGTAGGTACAATATATAAATTTACTCCTTCTCCTACTCCTACCTTGTCTCGTCATCTCGTCGTCCTTGAACAGACTCTTTCTAATGTGTTGCAGGATCGTTTTGAAGGCAGATGAAACTACAGGGCATCATCAAGTGCTCTGACATTGCTTTGTAGATTACTTATAATTTATAACAATAAGCAAAGTCACCATGCTCACAACTTTCGTCTCGACATTGAATATACGAGTACTTGGCACTTGCGAAGATACCCACTGTTTGCTTTTTATCCTCCCATTTCAGTCGCTATATGCCAAAGTTCTACAAGAGTTTTCACAACTTCACGAACTAAACTTGGGTATTAAAGTAAGTCGGCGTTTACCGAAAGTAATCCGGATTTCCTTTTAGTGAACTGAGAAATCCACTTTTAAAGTTATCTAAACGGAACCAAGCAGTAAACTGGTTCTAGGAAGCATTGGATCTTCTTATTCATTGCAGTTTTACATAAGATATTATGATTATTATGATGAAGTACAATTTTAGTTGAAATATATAAGGATCTAGACAGGTCCACCCTCAAGCAAAACAATTATTTATTAATTTTTAAGGTGGTTCTTTTGAAGAACATTGTAAATAACATATTCCAAGTGATCTTTAAACTCATACAAACTTAAAAAGATAAAAGGAAAAAGCGGATAGGTACAGTAGGTTGTTTTGTTCCAACGAAAAGTAGGTTTAAGTAAATTTAGCATACAAAATTACATTATACTGGAAGAAAAAAGAAACTGACCATGAAAAAGCATCCAACGAACAATGGGCATGTATTACTTGTATGAAAAATGAAGAGCATAAAAACTTGATCTTAAAAAAGCTTTTATTTAAATGCTCTAAAAAGGAGAAAAAAATCCTTTAATGATCATAAAAGCTTGTCACGCGATTTCAGTTTAATGCAAGAATAAACTAATTTCTTTACTCTTTTTCTGTTTTAGTTAACGCCACTGTTTTTTGAGATTTTTTTATCAAGAGTACTAAAGCATCTTTTTCGTATGCAGGACCAACAATATATAATAAAATTAATAAAACTCTACAGATCTACAAATTGTCGAGAAACCAATGCAAGTCTGTCTTACAAAAATGGTTATTAAATTTGGATTATAATGTCACTGAAAGTATTTTACAAGGAAATTAAGGTAAAACCCAATTCATAAACACAAATATATTCATACAAACTCACACGCACACACATAAACACGTAATACACAACCACATTTTACACCATTCAAACACACAATAAAACTAAACATATATTGTTACCTCCCTAATAAATTAAGTATCTAGTGTATAAGATATTATACCTTTCTGTACTATATATACTACCTAAGGAGAAGTTAAATATAAGTTTATATTGTAAGTCAACCAATGTATGCAATGCATATCCATGTATTTATTTGTATTACTATCGCGATTGTAGAATTGATCAGTGTGTCAGAATGCCAGAAGGGAGCTACTAGTCTTTACAACACTGGGAATCCTAGCGTAGAGATTAGTGACTAGTATATTTTGTATCACTGTATTTGTATCTTTTTAATAAATCATTCATTCATTAATCCATTCATTCATTTCATTTAACTATTTAGCTATATTTGGAAACTAGCTGTGCCCGCGACGTCGTCCGCGTAGATAGACTTGTACAAAAGGCTTGATTAGGCTTGGATTATTTGTTCCTCCTCCTCCTTAGTCGTTCACTCTTGACAGAGTGGTCGTGGCTGATGAGGTTGCAATTTCGTTCGTGACCGCTTGCCCTCCACTGTCCCTTGGATTATTGTTACCTTTTATGAAATTACTTATGATACAAAAGTTCATATTATTATGTTGAGTAGATACATTCTTCCTGAGTCCTTACAATTCTTACTGTACTCCTCTTATAATACCGACTTTTCAGTCATTATCATCAGTTTCTCTTTACAAATTAAACGTATTATAATAGCCTGTTTTTAAAGTGTTTAGATAGTACTGCTGTGCCCGCGGAAAGTATCATTATAATTAAATAATTTGTGCTGCAAATAATGCATAGATTCATTATCATTATATAACTTAAATATATTGCAGAAAGGTGGTGTAATGTCTACGCTATGTCAGGCGTGGTTAGTAGTTGGGAGTCAAATTCTTGGTTGCTTACACGTTGGTTGCATTGTCGTTAACATACTGTCGTTCATACTTAATGGAGGTCTTTTGAGCGATTTAAAACTTGCGACAGCAGTTAGGCCACTAACAATGAAGACGTCATCAACCTGAATTGGAGCAGCGTGAGAGGATCAGGCCCTATGCGATTAAGAGTCAATTGGTCCTATTAACAACCCTTCACACAGCATCAGAAATAAATATATCGATTACTAATATTATTCTGGGCGTGACCACCATGCCGTGCTGCTGCCGTGACGCTTTAGCATATTAGTGTAACACCAGTGCCAGTACTACGTATGTATGTAATAGCTCTTACTAAATTAACCACTGAAAACGTCTGCTCATTTCAATAACATTTTTTATTAGACCCTCGGCAATTGCTTATTCGTTTATTCGAAATGACTTTTTTTATAAATAAACCGAACAAAGAGGCAGAAAGGCCGCGTGGTTAAGCGATCACTGTCGCCTATGGAAACGGGCAACCCCAGCGGAGCCACCCGAGCACTGCCGGCTTTCAAGAAGAGCTTTCTTTACAGCTTTCTTGAAGAACCCATGTCAAAATCCACTGGAAATGCCTCAGCTGGAAGGTTGTCCCATAACTTAAACATCCGTTCAAACATCAAAAGGAGCGTGCAAAGCGGCCTGTGGAACTTTAACCTTCGACTGGTGGTGTAATCATGATATGGTGACATAGCTATCATTTTGAAAAGATCCCTCAGCATAGAAAAGTCGGTAGAACACTTTGATTTTTTTTACGCTTCACACTGATAGCCCCAGAGTAGGGTAAATATACACTGTGTAATGGGTACCATGAGACACACAGAGACAGAAATACAAACACTTAAACCGAGAACAGAAAATTAAACTCATCATTCAAATTTCTGCTTCGCCGGGAATCAAACTCGAGATCCTTCGATTGGCAGTCCGGCATGGTAACCATTGCGCCACGCGAGTCCAGGCGCGGTCGCAGCCTTCAATTTGGGGGGGGGGGTCGCCAAGAAATTTTGGTGGGGGGTCACTAAGAAATTTGGGGGAAGAGGTGTTTCAAATTGGCTTGTTTCGCCTTCCATCTACGCATGAGTGAGGGATTTTGGGGGAGGGGGGGTCATGTCCCCTGTGACCCCCCACTGGGACCGCGCCTGCGCGAATCGATAATTATTATTGTCTATTAAATAAGGTCGATACCAATAATATGTGGATGTAACCACCGCGGCGCGCCTCCATAATGCTCTACCACAATGAGTACAATATCAGCGCCAGTTCCAAAGCTCTCTAACTTGTTAATTTTTTTATTAGATATTTCATTAAGTAAATATACTCGTAATTAATTATTTGAAATAATCTCCACCAATCCACTCTGTAATAGCGTTATTGCGTAACGACGACATCTATCGTATAGCGTGTAAACTAAATTGTCGATATACCGAATTTGCAACAGATCACTAAATAGTTCTGAATATGAACATAGATGTCGGCAGTAGCCTCGTTTTGTTAAGGTTTTGTACATTATTTTTGTATTGAGGATTTCTTTGATGTGGTGATATGTATGGTTTTTTTAAATATTTAGAGATGAAATCTAGCATAAGTGATTGAAAACTTGCTATCAGAATATTAAGAGATGTTAGTAATTATCGAAACTTGTGGTGTGACCGCTCGCATTTACTTTATTCTCTTACAAAAGTTACACACTTAAATTTAAAAACCCGCATTGGAGCAGCGTGGTTAAGTAACTCAAGGCCTCCCCAATAATGAGAAGCCTAGGAGAGGAGCGAGACGTTAAAAGGATGTAGCTATTTAGCTTGTATCGGTAATGGTCGCTTCAGTATTTAATTCGATTCTTGAAACTGACGTAACTTTTTTGTTTGTGAACTGATTTAAATAAAACAAACCCTAAATGTTAATCCAAAAAAATACCAATACATCAGTGAAAACCGCATCCTTCTACGTTAAGCCGTTCCTGAGATTAGCGCGCACAAACGAACAGATAAACAGACAAACAGATAAACAGACAAACAGACAAACAGACAAACAGACAATAATTCTAAAAATAATTGTTTTGGGTTCTATTACGCTAGTAAATAGCCCTAGTGACAGTTTTTTTCAAATATCTTCAATGTACAGAAACCGACTTGTTACAGATTTATTATATGTATAGATGTATAGATGAATATCTAAACTGAACATCTAAAACCATACAAGTATACACAAACTTTCTGAAGAATCTTGCTGTAAGAAATTTTTGGCGTGATACCGATTTTAAACGATACTACGAGTATATTGGCGTGAAAAAAGTTGCAACTTTTTCAGAGTCAAATCACGCTTGACCTTTACCCATAGGCGGGAATAATATAAATTTTACCTACCATACCACACCTAATTTTATTTAACCTGGAATATATAGAAGTCCCGTTCAATTTTATTTTTCGTAAAGCAAGGAATCAATTTTATTCTATTTAGATCTATAAAACGTTAAAAAAGGAGTCACCATCTTTTTGTATTTCTCCCTCTGCCCTACGTAATCACAATTGAATCAAATAAATGAATTATGATAGGTGAAGTATGTAGGCAATGCCAGAAAATGGATTGTTGACTTATGAGGATAAAGGTTGTGATCACCGTATTATGTTTCGATTGGAAAGGAAAATATTGCAAAATATTGCAAAGGAAAATACTCCAGGACCAGAAAGTTGGCAGTAATTTTACACAAAAAATCTGTCTTTTGATTCAAAGAGGGAATGCTGCCAGCATTCTGGACACCATGCTGCAATCAGGTCTTTTGGATGGCATATACATTTTGTAAAATATTTATATTATTATTTAATTTTTTATGAAGTTGTAATGTAATGCTTATGTTGTCTGAATAGTTATTTCAAAAATTGGAAACAAATAAAATTTAAAAAATGGAAAAAATATATATTTTATTTATTAATTAATTATTATTATAACAACTTACATGTAATACAATATATATTTTTTTATGTTTTAGGCTTAACCTAAAACATAAAAAATCTCTCAGTTCCTAAAAAAATTTGCAATAGTCTCTAAGATTTGATACCAATAAAGTAACGCTTGGACAATTCAATAAGTTAAATATCGATTCCCAATTACTTTTCTTACGTGCGTAGAGAATATTTCTGTATTTTTCCTTTCCGTGTGAAAACCGGATTCGGAGGAAAAGCTTCATAATGTTTTATGATCCCGGAAAACGTTGTAAGCAATCTCACGTTCCTAGCAAACCCTTTGACATGGGTAAATTTACGACCTCAATATAAACATCCGTCCACACCGTCCCAAATGCTGCAAGTAGATTACACATAAAGACTTTTAGAATAAAAGTTGAACTTTGCCTTTTTCCCCATATATGTAGCAGAAGGTTTTTTTTAATAGTCTGATGATACCGTTCATTTGTTAAGCCTTTATCTTTCCTGTACATATCCTTTACCATTAATCTAATCGAAGTAATATTCCAAATACAAAATATATTTTAGTTTATAGAGGATTATAACGCTGTTGTAATTTGTATGAATAAAAATAATATTTTTAATGCAGTATTAGATTGCTGGTATGTGTGTGCTGGAGTCCATGAAGGAGCAGCGTGATGGAATAAGCAACAGGCCTTCCCAAATTTCTGCCATACCCAGGATTGGGCCGCAAAAAAAGTATTGCTGCCTATTCGTATTGTAAGGGTGAATACAATTTCATTGAAATGCATGTAGAAAAGACAATATAATTTTTTTGCTGATGTTGGACGATACAAAAGCAATTTGTTCAATAAACTTTATCAAACATTTCTAGCTATTTCAAACGTTTGAGCCAGCAAAATGGTGAGTATATTATTATAAACGTTGTACAATACCTTTAGTGCCAACGTTCCGAACAGTTGAACGCGCACGCGTGCAAAACAAACGCACAACCAAAGACATTATCACTAAAATGGGCATTGTGATCACCACGCCATAATGAGAGAAATTTAACACCATTGTTCCCCTTCCCGTTAAAAGTTATATAAAACATGACACTTACGATCTAAACAATTCATAATTCGCTGCTGTATATGGTGAAAATATTGATAAACGCAAATGAGAATAATGTTTAAATGCTTACTGTCCCTCGTCCTACTTTTTAAAATTTGTGAACCGCTCGATGTAAAGGACCCTTTGGCACAAGTGAATGGTAGAGGAACATTAGGCAGTGTTTCTTTTCCTAAGTGGCACAGAAGCTATTCTAACTTCAAAAAAGCACATGAAGATGTACAGAAAACCGAAGCCAGGTTTTGGCCGCCTCCTCATAAAGAAAGCAGGTGTAAGTTTTGCTCGATAATTGTGTTTTAATCATTTGTTCAGCAGTAAAATTGGGTAATTACATTAATTTGTAAGAGTTTATATTTTAAGTCCTATAATTGCTGCTTCATACTATTAGTATCTCTTTTAAAAACATAGTTTTTATAATTTAACAAGCAAAGCGAAATTACAGAAAATTATGATAATTTTCTTTAAGTCAATTTAGGATGTTTTATAGAGTAGCCGTTTTTCACACATTATATTTAGTCATCAATATAAAAAAGTGGTCCGTAAATTCAATTTACTTATTTTATAAAGGAAAATGGAAATGGAACAGTGGCAGAAGTGACCACTAGAATTGTCTGTTAATCCGTTTTTAATTAAAACGACGCCAACGAAGAAGCATTGTAAACATCTAAAGGACGGTTTCTTACCTTTTTACTCTTGAGGATTCCATTCATCTTTGTTTCAGTTTTGTCTCTATTCACGGTAGTAACGTTTCCTAACGGAGGCTGCGCAGGCGCATCGGGCGACAACGGCACGTGTATGACAGCGCGGGAGTGCTCATCTCGTGGAGGCTCTGCCAACGGGTACTGTGCCAATGGATTTGGCCTGTGCTGCATTTGTAAGTTTAGTAAATACCTTACATACCTAATTGTAATAGTGTTAGAATTATACCTAATTGAGGATAGAAATACCACGGCGTACCTATTTCAGCGAATACATTGATAAGATGTGATTGCCGCGATTTTGGGAACTTTTATTAATTAGCTTTGTGTACATTTTCTATCTATGTCAGTAGATCGCTTGTCTTATTAATACAAACTGGTTTGTATTTAATTTAGTCCTTCAATGTCGTTATCTTTGTAAATAGAAAGAAATCTGTGTGAGTGTGCGACGTGCGTGCATGTAGCAGTGCATCATCCACGTTTTCAGTTAACGTGCAGACGTGCGGCTATTTTGTTTTAATCTATGACCTACCTACAAATCTACAATCATAACCACCAAGTACAAATCATAACAACCAAGTATCCCATTTAAAATCGTTCCCAGAAAAATAAATTGCTCTTACAGCCTATAGGATGTAACTAAGTCATTAAAAGTTTTCCCTTGTTGCCAGTCATGACGTCATGCGGGAGTAGTACGTCAGAGAACGGCACGTACTTCGTGAACTCCGGATATCCCAACTCATTTGATGGATCAGGTTCCTGCGAGCTCACTGTCATTAAATCGCATCCTGATGTTTGCCAGATAAGGTAATGGAATTGTGTGCGGTGAAAGCTCACCGCGTAGCTGAAAACGGCACATACTAACGAAGCGACAGATATGACGTCACCGTTTGAGAACGCTCTCGCAGTGCTGCAGTACTAAGTAGTAGTAATAACTATGATAAAAACAAATAATTTTTGTCATATATTTCTTCTTTTTAAGTTATAAAGATTCTGAAAAAATTTACAAACATTTTGGATGAAATAAAAAAACTAAAATTTTAATATTTTACATTTCTATATTTCCTAGAGTTTATAAGAAAAAACTTTTCTTCCAAATTGTCATTATTATTTGCAATTTTACAATTGAAATATATAAATGTTACGTAAAAATAAAATATAATATGCATATTCGATATTCTTTTATGTTACTCTGTAGGGGTGTAGCAGCAAAACTGTATCCGAGCTAGGGCAACACTCAATCTTGTTTGAGATCATAAGTAGACAATCATGGGCAGCAATTTCTTATCTGTTAGCCCAAGAATGTCCAAAAAGTACTAAAAAGAAAAAAAATATCCATAGTTAGGTTACTGAGAGCTTGAAAACAAGGTTGATAAAGTTACTTTTTTTACTCAGATAGACGAAAATTAAGTAGTAGCAGCTATAGAGCTATAGGCGAATAATTAAACAGAAAATAGTTTCTGTTTAATTATTCGCCTAAACATTTAACTTATTAAGTACAGGAAATTTTACAAATTGTTTTAATTTGTTCAGTTAGGACTTCAGTAACAAATTTCACATACAATTTTTGCGAAACGAGACCTATGTTTTTAAATATGTATATAATTAGTTAGATTGTAGTTTTGCGCTGTTCTTGCTTATGCCTATGTCTCATCGTATAAGTATGTCCTCTGTCCATCCTATCCTCTTAAACTTCAGTAGACTACTATGTTTTTAATTAGCCCGTTATAACCTTAGAGATATATTTTATCTTGATATTATATTTAAGGTTAGACTTCGATCGCTTCGTCATCGCGGGACCTGAGCAGTTGAACCACGTATGCAACCAGGACCAGTTTATTGTATCTGGTGGCAACCCCGTACCAGCCATCTGTGGAGTGAACCAGGGCAGTCACAGTTGAGTACTAATATTACTTATAATATAATATTACCTATTACTAATATTACTTATTACTAATTTTAATTTCATACTAATATTACAAAAATGCCTTCCGCCTGCGGTTCAGTCCTTGGCTCCCACTTGGGCTATACGTTTTTTCCGATAATGAGATATTTTCCCCAAGTAAAAAGTAGCCTATCTCACTTTCCAACCCTCAATTCTCGATGGTGCTACGTATGAACCTCATCTTTTGTATGACGATATTTGAATCGCTTGAGAGTGACAATGGCTACTTTTTACCCAGGGAAAATATCTCATTTCTGTGGCAAAAAACGTGTAGCCCATGAGTATTGCTTATCTTCATCGTCAATTCATAAAATATCCTACTGTGTAGGTACGGATCTCATCAGAAAAATGAGAGTGATTTGGGCAATATACTCATTAAATATATTCTGCCGCAGACTGAAACTCCAGAATGTTAACGACTTGGTTGTAAATGTTGAAACAGGATTACTTTGTTAAAATTTCCGCCCTGCTGGCGTGCGTAGCACCTGACAGTTACTATTATAAATGTCGTTACTAAGGTGAAAGCATACTCATTATGTAGGACAGGAATTATTTATTGCTTAATTAAGTCTAACGTAATCTAAAAGTACAAATTTTAAAGTCCATCATCGGGTATCCTGTTTTTAAAGTGATAACATTACCAACAGAGCCCTTAGTGTAAGTTTGTAAACCCGCAAACGTTACTACTGCGTCAGAGTTAAAATTGGACAAATACATCTTAATCTGAAAGGAATAAGGTCGACAATTAAATTCTTAACGCAAACGCGATAGTAACGTTTTCGCGTGTGCACACTTACACTAAGGCCTTAGTTGTCCTTTTATATTTAAATTTACCTTGCAATGTATTATAGATCTATCTCTGGAGGCTGTTATTAATGCAGAATAGGGAAGACAATTTAAACTATTGTTCATAGATACCTAAAACATGTTATTCCAAATCTATGTTATTGTTAGAGGATTAATTAGTACACAAAAATAATGAATAACTTAAAAATATGCAAGATATAAACGTTACAAGTTATTAGACAGAGAGACCAGCAGTATCGGATCATGACGTCGCTTGCCTGTATCACCAAAATATTTGTAAAGCTTCGTTTAGCTATAAATGGATGGACTTTAATCTTAAAAAGCTTGTGATTATACTGTTTTTTAACCAATATCATATTTTTACAGCTTCGTTTTGCTAGAAAAAGCGATGGACTTTAATCTTTAAAAGCGACTATGTATACTGTTTTTCGATTAATATTCATTTTGATTTGAATTTAAGTGACGGTAGAATTTTTTTATTCATATTCTAAGCATTTGACAAAGTAGACTTGCCTATAGGCAGTTAAGCCTAAAGTTGCTTTGAAATTCAACATAAATTAAACTCCAGAGAACAAAGCGCCCAGATGCAATCTAGATCGTATATTTTATAGACATAATTGCGCTTTCAAAATGTTTATCGTGTACCTGAAAAAGGAATATTAAGCGTTCAATATTCATGTTCACCCTAAAATCTACATATATACATAAAAAGCCGCTTATATTAAAAGCCGAGACATACATAAAAATACATTCGAATTGATATCTTCCTTTTGTTGAAGTTGGTTAAAAATTCCAAATAAATGTTCTAGTTTGCAATTCATGTTCCTTTGAACAACCACACGAGTTGAATGAGAACTCCGACGTGTTACCAGCAGACCAAACTAAACTAGAAAATCAAACAATGCGAGAACCGGACATATCTCGCCGGCTGTGGAGAGCCGGCCGCGAAATTCAAGCGAAATTCGCTCATGTGTGTACCACCAAACAGTAGATTTCATTTAGACACTTAATCGACTGCACGCGAGCAAACAGATAGGTAGAGACATAAATTACAGTTTGCTTGCTTACCTAAAACAAAGCTGCTTTAAATTCTATTTAGACATATGCGCGCATGGCCCGGCGGCTGTCATATACTCCGCTAAGGCAAAGGTGCGCGGTTGAGTCTGAGATGGGTGACCGCTAGTGGCACTTTCGTGCTTCCAAGCGTGCGTTAGCCATCGGTCCCGGTTATTATCGATAGATAACAGTCGTTCAACGCTGACGGAGGCCTTATGGGCGGCTTAAAAAATATCCGACAGTGGATTGGGCACTAACTCGGATTGGAGAAGCTCCAGGCCTCAGGTAATAATGGGAAGAGATCCGTGTCCAGCAGTCGGATGCAAAAAATTTTGGAACCAATTGTGGCACCAAACCGGAGATTTCATTTAAACGCGTATTCGACTATACGCGAGGAAACAGATATGTTCGTATATATGTATCTATTAAAGCTTGAATACCTAAATCGGAGCGTGTTTAAATTATGTTTACGTAACAATCCATGAAATCTTACTCCGTAGGTACAAGTATACAGTTTCGAAATAAAGATCATAGTCCATTTTGTTCGCTGAAAGTTAAACAATGGCTTTTTGAAACAAAACGTGCCTCGTACAACTTGTAAAAGCAAAGTTTGTTTCCTCCCCGAATACTTTTTTCTCTTGAATCAGAACCAGATTTCTCAATTAAGATTCAATCTCGAAGGTATTTGCTTTCATTTTATCAGGAATTGGATATTCAAGTGTTTAGTGTAAAGAAAGAACATTAGTATACTTACATGTCGATTAATAGCTGGCGTTGGCAAAATATTGAGAATATTTACGACTGTGTATTGTCTGTGAAGCACACATTACTCAACACACATGCATTAAGAATGATGTCGAGCATCGCACTATGAAACGGTATTTGTGAGAGTTTTCAGCGTACTTTTCAACATATTGTAGATATAAGTACATATTCCTTGCCAATACTGTATGTATATGAGTAAAATGCCAATACCGTATCGCCGAAATAGTAAGGCCCAAAGATTGACACAGAATAATGGCTGGCGATGGCTTAGTGGCAGACGACTCCCTCCTTATTGGCTACGGCTTGGCTAGGCTGAAGGGAGACGTCAATATGACATGGCGGCATAGCTCCGGTAGGCAAACTGGCTAACTGGCTGACACGTTCGTTACAAAAGTTTTTTAGAACGCTGGCGAGCACCTTTTTATAAAAAAATGTTACATTTTAACACCTTACTAGCTATTAAACTGTGTACTTAATCCCAGTGCCCAGCACTGGACAATATATTGAAAAAAAAGGTCGTGATGTTCTATTGTGTTTAATTAGAAGCTCGGTTTTTTCGCCGTAGGTATCTTGACTCTTGACAGACATGCAAATGGTGACAACAGACACATTGATTTTATAAAATAGTACCATGGTATTTCCATTACCATTATACCATATTACCATTTTGGGATTCGAGATTCGGAACTTAAGCTGTTAGGATTTTATTGGATGAACTATAACCACGCTGGTGAATGTATGCAAACAGTAACACGCTTGGGAATAGGTTCATGCAGTGTAAGTTGACCTCGTTCCAACATTCCAATCGCCGCTAGTAATAATCGATGAACCCTGAGCGATGAACCCCTACTACGATTATCCTTGACAGTGTAATTTATGTGACAGCTGTTTTATTATAGTGTAATGCATAGATTTAAATCTATGGTCCAATGCTTAAAGTACACTGCCATTAAGTTACGACGCATATAATAACAATGTAGCGAACCTTTCAAATTTTATATTGCGCCGTTTCTGTCACTTTATTCTATAATTTAATACAATATAAGTTAAAGTCGTAAGTTTGCGAAAGTGGTATAATGCATCACATGTTATAATTTTAAAAAAAATGGTATCTATATACAACTAGCTAACCCGGCAGACGTTGTCCTGCCTTAAAGTATCAGAAATAAAATAATATTGCGACTATAAATTGAGATGTAAGCTACCCTATCTTTCAAGTTGGATCAAACTGCACACGGTGTGCAAATGTTATTAAAATCGGTTAAGTAGTATAGGAGTCCATCGCGGACAAACACATGACACGTAATTTATATATATTAAGAAGATTATAATATGTCAACTTACTTTACTTATCAAAATCCATTAAGAACATTATCTGCCCTTTAACGCAACACCTTACAAGATCATCACTATTTCTAAGTCATCTTAATCTAAAATACAGGAGTTATTTAATTTTTGTCATGAAGACTAAAATGGCTATTACGTTTTTTGTTACACTAATAATTAATAAAATAATTTCAGTGTACATAGATGCTGGAATCGGTACCACCAATCCGGTGAAGCTGACGTTTGTGACCAGTGGCAACTCTTTTGACCGATCGTGGAAAGTAAAGGTCACCCAAATACCCTGCAGCACTATATATAAAGGTGAATATGATTATCTTTATACTCAATTTACTTAGCTTAATGGAATTGTAATAAATATGAAATAAATAATTCCTTTTATGCTCACCATCAAATTCCAGAGAATGGGAGAAATTATATTACCCACCAAAGATTACTTGAAATTGAAATTGTTCTTTATAAGAAATATTCTTGCGTTGACTTAAAAATGTAAATTTTATAGGTGGTAAAATTGTCAGCTGTAGATATTGTATGAAAGATGATAGTGCAAGAGGTGAAGATTACTTAGTATGAATGCGGAAAGTTATTATACATATTTTATTAGTACAGGCTCCGACTACGTTGGAGGGAGTATATATAAAAAATGTTAGCTATTATAGGGAGTATTACTAAATTAAATAAAAATAAAATAAAATCGCCTTAAATGGCGTAATTTTAAAAACGTGACCTAGGTGACTCCACTGAATTATTTTGTATATTTTAATTACAGTTTTTAATAACGCATTGAGTAACTTATAAAGAGAATTCTCTAATAAAGTATTTTACTAAAGTACGTATCAAATCTATTACATTGAGACTTTATCTTTTGTAACCCTGTTATAATGCCAGCCTCAAAGACTTAGAAACTGAATAGACACTATTTGAATGTCGTATTCAAACTGGAGATACCGCTGAAGTCTCTTCTTAATTGTTTCTAGACTAAAGCGGTTATTGAAGTTATGTTTGTGCAATTACATGTTGGCGATATCAAGCGACAGACAGGCTTCTTGTTTGAATAGTAATTTCTGCGTTAAGAAATATCATCGAACTACTACATTAGAGATGAGCTCTTGTTTTGGACAAAGACTTAGATGTTTTTCGCTTTTTTGTCTATTGTTTAGGAGATTCTTATACAGTGAAAAGATAAACCCATTCGCTAGGCTATCTCCGAAATCTCAATTGTTCAAAGATGATCACTCAAAATTTCAAGGCATGTGGCCTTGAAGAAACAAGATTGGGTACATAATGCAGGGCTTTACTGAACCTATAATGATAAGCTGGGCAAAGCCAAGCTAAATTGGAACCTTGCCCAGCTGTGAGACGCAAACATGGTTTTTGTCAAAGGTGCGTTTCGGTGGTTTGAATCCGGTATTTCCGTGTTGAAGACCGCAGTTTTTATTACTCGGCTGTCGCTGTTCTCGTGTTGTGTATGATTTGGGTTTTATCGGTTTTATAAACAGGCTCTTAATACACCAGAACCAATAGCATAACCAGAACCAATAGCATAACACGCTAGAGTAACATTATAATACCTACTACAAAAGGTCAAGTGTCAATGCTCAGCGGTTTACTTTTTGGAGAGCACTCAGTGCAACAGTTTTTAGTCGCTCTGTCGAACGCCAAAGCATTTCATTACATGGCAAATAAAATATACGACCGGTTGGAAATAAACGTTTAAAGTAACAACGATGTTTTACAGACATTGTAAACCTTTTTGATAGATTGTACCTGATATGTTATTGAAGAAATACAATACTCTACAAATTTCTTTGTTACAATGACGCTCTAGGATCTACTCTACTTGCAGAGTCTCATATTTTAATTACTAAACTATAACTTATTCAATTCGTAGCGGACGAAGGCTGCTTACAATACTACACTGGAGTGTCGGGCCAACTGCGGTCTTTTAACTACGATCCGGCTTCAGGCCTACAGCTGAGCAACCAAGACTACGGCATCTGCATACGGATGGAAAGGAACTTTTGCGGAATACAGTACACTGTATGTAATGATCCAGGTAAGTTAACATCGTTACAATACAATAAAATCACAAATAAATTTCAGTCCCTAACTTTTTACAAACAAAAAAAACTTGTTACCGAACTTAAGACTAGGTATTTAAATGATAAAAATGCATGGCATTGACTTAAGAGGTGGTATATTATTGAAATTTACGGCCTGGTTAATCATATTGTGCAGTAAACTTTTGGAAATACAGTAAGTATTTTAACTGCAGAATCTCAAGTAAAAAATCAGCGAAATCAGCAAAATTACGTATTCGCTGTTTCCATACATTTGGCTTGACATTGACATGCATAAAAGCTGTCACGTGTGTTCATTGTCGATCTTGTTGTCGATATCATAGACACAATACAAGGAGCGCCTGTGTCATACATTATTCTTAGTCTAAGGCCTGTGTCATAGATAGATTTATTATTACTTTAACATATATAGAATATATAATATTTAATATATATAGAATCACAAGATATCAGAAAAGAGAAAAAAAAATCACAAGCTGTATAGTAAATTAGAGTTCTTGTAATTTCTACGTTACGCTTTCAAAGTCAAGATAAAAGTTATCTATAGAGCGAACTTGAGAATTGTGGCGTCCTTTTTGCCCAAGTCGTTACTTTAACCTAGTAAAGTAATGAGACTTCACAACTAAAACTGCTCTGCTTAAGTACTTGTAAACTTTAGAGAAGAAGCCTTTAAAAAGAGGCCATTTGCTTCTAATTCTTATTTTTGTGTGATCTAATTCTTATTTCTTGTATTTCCGAAACTTGAATAGAAACTTATGTAGAACTGGAATAGGAACACACGGATATTTGAAAACTAGTTACCAAAGTTACGTATCAAATAAAAAATGAGTCAAAAATTAATATTTATTTTTCGTATTGTTTTCAGTGAATAACCGTTCACGCGCATTCACCCTAAGTGGAAATAGTAATGGACCAGTTAATTCAATGATCGGATCTGGCGCTGGTCCAAACAATTGTGCCAATGATTGGCTTTTAGTGCCATGTGCAGCAAATGTTGGCCGAATTCAACCAGCTCAAGCGTTATGTACTGACAGAATCTGTGGAGGCACATTTTCTGCGGATCTTTCTATGCAATCGTCCCCTGTATTGAGTGAGTATAGTTTTACGTATATTTTTTTAGTGGAAACACTTTCATTTCCTCTTTATGCAAACTATTTTAAGTCCCTCTCACTTGTGATAGGAGACATGTGCCCAGCAGTGAGACTTAAAAAAATGAAAAAAAAAAATAAGTGGAATTGAATTGCGTGTGCATTTCGGAGTTATAGACGAGCATGCAGGCCACGTGGTGATAATTGACCGGTAGCGACCGCTGTGGACATTTACACATTCAAGTTTGCGTTGCTACTCCGAAGGCTGATGTTCACCTTATGTAAGTCTGGTCGTGTGTCCCAATTATTGGCTATAGTACCATGAGTGGCGATAATTGATCAAATTGAACCAACCAAAGCTTATTACAATGACCGAATATGTTGATGCATATTCTTTTCAGGTGTTTTTAAGCAATCGTTTCCTGTGATAAGCAAGTATATGTATAAGTAAGCTACATTGTGCTCATTCATCCTAAGTGGAAATTGTTATGGGCCCGTAAATTTAAGGATAGCGCTGACCCATTTAGCTATTAGTTGGCCGTTTTATAGGATTCGAGCGCGTCATTTGGATTTGGACTAAGTAATCATTCGTCGACTGGTGAATCTGCTTAAACCAAAGTAATACCTACATACATATATCCAGCATGTCCACATTATAATCTTATTAAAAAAATCTGCAAACAATTTAAAAAATATTCTCACCTACTTATGGATCTCCAAATTCGGAAAAATCATATCAAAGGCTTTTTTAAATTTCACAGCTGGATGCGTCTCTCCTCATAAGTAGATATACTAATTATTTATATAACGCGGTCCGCGTTAATAGATAATTGACACAATACAAAGAGCTTCTTTCTTATAATTGAATTGCTAATCAACGGCCATAATGGCTGAGTCTTTTGTAACTTCGTAAACTTTCTTTGGTAACGTAATTTTCTTTAGTAGTACGCATGACGAATAATACGTGCGTATCGTCTTTAGCTTTTATACTCTAATAAACAATCCACACAAATTGTATAAATGTGAATCAATGTGTGTCTCTCTATGTGTGTGTACATTATGTTTTCACGGCTAAACTTCTGAACTTGTGAATTTTAATGTTTGGTACACAGATGCAATGGACCGTGGGGAAATAATGTAGTTTTTATTGCGAAAAATGAACTTAAATGGGTTGAAATGAGGGATGGAGTGTTACGCAGGTGGAATGCCACGCGGCCGTAGCCGCGGGCGGAAAGCTAGTAAACCCATTATTACCCATATACCAAATAGACATAATCTTATTTTTCAACCATTTTAATACATTAAAGGCCGCGTTCACCATGTCCAAGTAGTGTTGATTATTACTTCCCAGGTCAAGTAAAGCGGCAAGTAAAAGCTATGAGTACGGGTCAGTTTATCATATGATTAGTGCTACTCGAATATCGTGAAATTGAAATTGAAGTTACGGGTGACTTTAACCGACAATAATTAGCGTACTTGTCACTTTACTTGAAGGTGGTGAAAGAGGCCCTAACATCACAATATTTTCCATCACCATGGAGCAGCGATGAATACGAACTACAAATCTCTTTGTCAGAATTGCACGCCAAGGATTTCAACTCGGGAACCCGTGCCGGAGATCGTGGGCTTTGTTACTCGGCCATCGCTGCTCTATCTATCTAGACGAGCATAATAAAATTGTACAATCTCAATTTGTTTAAATTAACCTTAAAGAGTAGGCCGCAGCCACGTTGACACTACAGTGGGATGTTTGCCAAAATAATTTGGCAGTGTAATTAGTGCAATGAATACGTTTTTCTAGTGCCAACGTAGACCATCAGGTAGGTAGGTAGGCACAAGTATATTTGGTGTTATAAAATATTATAGACAAACAAGTTTTTTTTAGCTAGGGTTGTAAAAACCACATAACATATTGCTTGTCTATTTATTATTTATATTATTCATTTTCGTGTACATCAACATTTGGACACCGTTTTCACCACAATTTACCAAATATAATTTTCAGTTTATTCATATATTTATGCTTATAAATTTATACGAAAAGAGTTAATTACGAGTGAAAAATCTTAAAATAGTTTATACCACGAGAATTACATGCTATTTAAAAAATGTATTCCGCGCCAAACAATGAACTTCTTAAATCTTTTTACCCAGAAATAAACACGTTTAAAACATGTGTTTTAAACGTGTTTATTTCTGGGCAAATGAACGTTTACATGAAATTAAATGTTAGGTATGTACCTAACAGTTAATTTCATGTAAACGCAGATGTTTGCATTAGTATATAATCCGGTCTTGGAATACCAAGTCAAATGAGATACTTTTAATGAGCTGTCAAAACGTGACATCCCCGTACATTTTGTATGAGAAAATGAAAAGTGACGTCACTTATGATATATAGTCAATTGACTTCATTATTATCGATTTAAGCGGTAATAAAAATCATGTATAAAAAAGAATTAATAATTATATCGCTTTCCAAGCGTGATTTAGTGCAACCTTTTTAAGGTAAGGATTTTGAATTTTTTGTGCATAGTGTCCAAGACCCTATTGAACGCATTCCGTTGAACTTGCCCCAACCTTCTCACTTTAGCCATTTTTTCACTTTGTCACATTAACATAGTCGTATGTTTCTTCCCAAACCAATAAAAATAAATAATTAATTAGCTCTTTAACTACGTCAGTCCATTGGGTTATTGACCTACGAACAAAGTGGGTTTACCTGCTCCCCATCCAACCCACTCTTCCATCTTCCATCCATTTCTTTCTTTCTTTCTTTATTTTTCTTTCTTAATAACATTACTCTCAGTACGATTCCGTGCATAAGATGCCATTCAGCGTTGTTGTCTGCATCCTGAGACAAGATTTTTATATATTTTAAGCTACTTAATACGACTCGTAACCTCGTTTGATACGCCATCTGTGGCCCTATATTATACTAGAGAGCAATGTACTTTAAATAACTGAACAGTTGGTAGAGTATGTAAAAACCTATATTTTTCCGTATGATTTAAAGTAATTAAAAGAATGTGGTTAGAAAGTGAAAAATATAAAAAAAAGTTTCATGCGCATTCTTTTTCCGCACGCACAAATGCAACAAAATTATACAAATAAACATATCTGCTGTTTTAAAATTGAAAATAAATCCTATCCTATCATAATTATTTGAATATCTTGAGTCTTCAGAGGCAAAGGTGGCAAATAAAATAAAGAGATTTTTTTATCGAAGCTAAATAGATAATGTTTATAACGAGAAAGGGTCTACGGCATAATAAAGGAAAGTACCTCCCTCTTGGCTAATATCAACAACTTTATTTAGCTTAGATACCTACATAATTTACTACAATGTTATCAGCTTACGACTTGCAAAGATCGTTATCATCTAAAGGACGCGTCCCAGGGGTATATGGAAACTACATGCATTAAAACGCGTTCCGTATTTGCGTACAACTGTGTTAGTGCGATTTCAAACTAGATTATTTTTCGGCGCATATACAGCCGTTTTGGTAAAAGCGATCACACGCGGGCATCTTTTTACCGACTTCCAAAAGGAGGAGGTACTACTGTATTCGGCTGTATGTATTTTTTTATATATGTTCACCGATTACTCCGCCGTTTGTGGACCGATTTTCAAAATTCTTTTTTTATTCAAAATGCTTATACTCCCGAGGTGGTCCCATTGTCACCAAATCAGGATCTGATGATGGGATCCCAGGGAAATCGAGGGTAACTCTCAAATTTTATAAGCACACATATTGATTTTCTTATACTATCTGAAGCATAAGAAATATTTGTGCATAGTAATCATCATTTCATGTTGCTGAGCTGATGATGGAAGGCACTGCGAGGGTGAGGAGTTGAGAGCAAATTCTTTCAATAAATGGTCTTTTGTTCGAAATCTTACATTCTTGAGGTGGTCCAACTGTCACCAAGTCAAAGTCTGATGATGGGATCCTAGAGAAATCGAGGGGAACATTCAAATTTTATAACACAACAATTGATTTTCATATTCATATTAAAGCAAAACAGGCATTTGTGTATTATTATTATTATATTAAGTTGCTGAGCTGATGATGGAAGTTACTACGACAGTTAGGAGTTGAGAGCGAATTCTTTCAATATATATTTTTTTGTTCTAAAACTTAAACTCCTAAGGTGGTCCAACTGTCACCATGTCATAATCTGATGATGTGATACTAAGGAAATCGAGGGAAACACTGAAACTTAATAGGCATACACATTTTTTAAGCCATATTTTTTAAAATAATACAAATATTTATGCCCGGTAATTATCACCTGATGTTCCTAAGCTCATGATTGAAGTACAACTCCTCAACGTGAAGCGCGCATGGCCCGGCGGTTAGCGTAGAACGCAAAAACGATCTATGCAACTAAGCCAAACGGGCGCGTTCGGGTGTGAGATGGGTGACCGCTAGTGGCAAAAAATTTCATGCGCGTTTCCGTGCTTCGGAGGGCACGTTAAGCCGTCGGTCCCGGTTGTTGTCGATAGATAACAGTCGTTAAACCTTGTCGGAGGCCTTATGGGCGGTTTGAAAACATCCGACAGCGGGTTGGCCACTAACCCGCATCTCCACCAACCCGCATTGGAGCAGCATGGTGGAGTAAGCTCCAGGCCTCCCCAATAATGGGGAGAGACCCGTGCCCAGCAGTGGGACGCAAAAAGGGTTGCAGCCATACGTTCAGGTGGACTGATAGTAGTATTCTTTCAGGCTATTAGATGGCAATTAGATTAACATGAACGGTAAATCTTTTTAACGTTTAGAAGTTAAGTGAAAAAAAAAACCAATTATGCTTTTACATATATACAGAATTATTAATATTACTAAAAAGAGTGAAATAAATTAAGTTTTTAACAAAAAAAATAGAACCGACTTCAAACGGTAATAAATAAATTATTCAGTACCTACTTCTTCTTGCTTATGGTAATCACTCTTAAAACTATTTTTGAAGTCGGGCCCTTAGTAAAATGTCCTGTCTAAGTAAATATATTATACCTACCTTTCGTTCTGAATGGGCACCGACTCCAAAAAAAGTTTTAACAGTCATTACCACAAGCAAGAAGAAGTAGGTACTGTCCCACTGTCTGTACTGTCGGTGCCCATTTAGAACGAATGGTACGACATTTTAGTTCATTACCATAAGCAAGAAGAAGTAGGTACTGAACAATTTATTTTTTACCGTTTGAAGTCGGTTCTATTTTTTTGTTAAAAACTTAATTTATTGTACCGGAAAATGTCAATGCTCGCTGTCATAAGCAAGAAGAAGTAGGTACTGAACAATTTATTTTTTACCGTTTGAAGTCGGTTCTATTTTTTTGTTAAAAACTTAATTTATTGTACCGGAAAATGTCAATGCTCGCTGTTTCGCGCGTACACGCGCTACAAACGCAAACAAAAGCCGCGCGAACGCGCCGCAAAATACGCTTGTTTGTATTTCGTCTACAAGAGCGATTGCCCTTGTAGACGAAAGTTTTTTTCGCCGTACGGCGTTTTAGCCGCCCAGTGAAAAAACCTGCAAGCTTGTAGATAACACGGCAAAACTACCTACTTATAAGATCCAGAAGAATCCTATTCGTATATACTATGTATATAGAAAACTCAAAAAAGAAGGGGTTATATCCAATTTCTTAAAATATTTCATGGTAAACTTTTTTAACTTTGATAACTTTTGCACGAAAGTTATTGGTAATTCATTGACGTAGAAACAATTAAACTAATCAAATAACAGGATTGAAAAGTTAGGCAATTACTTTGTCAATGTAACCACTCCTATCGCTTATTTTATAACTCTGGTATACTCGGTTTTGCTCGGAGCTTCTTAAACGACGGTTGACGGTTGGTCATCGTTTTAAACTACGAGGCATAGATAATACACTTATCTACGAGGCATCTTATTTAAATTCGAAATCAAATCTCTAAGTTATAGAGCATTTTCAGATTTCCCTGTAAGCAAATCATGATTAATAAAGAATTATCCGCTCAATTTTATTTCCATAGTCTATATAGGAAAATAAAGTGGGTAACGTTATGTTAGTAAGAAGGTTAATAAATATTTAATTTTAATGTTGTATAGAGATTTCAAAATAAATTTTGTAATGTAACAACAATTTATTATTTACAAAATATTTTCTTGACGTATGCTACTATAATATATTACTCTATTACGAACATATAGATGTTGATGATAAATATAGATGAACTGATTTATACAAGTGCTTCTTCTAGAACATATTTACCTTAACCATAGATAGAACAAAAAGATACTTCAGTAGGTTAAAAACACAGCTTAAACACAGACTCGGTTTTGAAACGACCTGTTCAGTTAAGCTAACTCCAAACATTGAGTCATTGAGAATTCCAAATGAACCCACGAGTAAAGTAGAACACGCTAAACGGAACGTATTTCCCATACCTTTCATCATTTGTTTCGTTTGTGTGATTCACTTTCATCTTTTATTCAGTCTGTTCATCGTTTAAAAGTTGAAAAGGGTCAATTCTATCTTTTCTTTGCTGTTTCTTTAATTATGATAGTCGTAAACAGTTGACAGAAACCCTCCGATACAAAAGAGTTCGTAGACTATGTTTTTTATATTCAGACATAGTAGACTATGTTACAGACCCATGGATTCATACATAGTCGATTATCTTACAGACGCATATATTCAGACATAGTAGACTATGTTACAGATCCATATAAATAATAAATAAATAAATAAATATCTTTGGACAATTCACACAACACCATCTGATTCCAAACTAAGCAGAGCTTGTACTATGGTAATCAGAAAGCTGATAAACATACTCATATAATTCTAAATACATACTTAAATAGATAAATTAACACCCAGACACAGAACAAATACTCATGTTCATCACACAAATATTTGTCCTGGGTGGGAATCGAACCCACGACCTCACGTTTCGCAGTAGGCTCATCACCAACTACGCCACGGAGGCTGTCATATATAAATAATCCATGGATTCATACATAGTCGATTATCTTACAGACGCGTAGATTCAGACATAGTAGACTATGTTACAGACCCATGGATTTATACATAGTAGATAATCTTACAGACGCATAGATTCAGACATGTTAGACTATGTTACAGACCCATGGATTCATACATAGTTCTTGTAGATTATCTTACGACTCATAGATTCATACATAGTAGACAATGTTACAGAATCATATATAGTAGTATTGTGCTATAAGTCGCGTACTTACTCACACGTCTATCACCCCTTTGGCTGCAACCCTTTTGCGTCCCACTGCTGGGCACGGGTCTCTCCCCCTTATTGGGGAGGCCTGGAGCTTACTCCACCACACTGCTCCAATGCGGGTTGGTGGAGATGCGGGTTAGTGGCCAACCCGCTGTCGGATGTTTTCAACCGCCTATAAGGCCTCCGACAAGGTTTAACGACTGTTATCTATCAACAACAACCGGGACCGACGGCTTAACGTGCCCTCCGAAGCACGGAAACGCGCATGAATTTTTTTGCCTCTAGCGGTCACCCATCTCACAACCGACCGCGCCCGTTTGGCTTAGCTGCGTAGACCGTTTGCGTTCTACGCTAGCCGCCGAGCCATGCGCGCTTCAATCTATCACCCCTTTAATACATTACTTTTCATGCACATTAAAATTATTTTCAGGTACAGTCAAGCCCTTTCGTCTTTGGTTCCACGCGGACAATGTAGAGGCGCCCACGGATATCGACAACAGAGGATTCTGCCTCAACTACGTACAACAACCGTGCACTAACAACGTCATATAGTTGATATAATTTCATATTTTTTTTCTTATGTGCATTTTGTAATTTATAAGAATAATAAAAGTTTATAGTAACAACCTAGTTTGTTGTCTATTTTTTAACATAAAGAGTTCGTGCCGCCCGTGTACATTATTGAGTCATTTGCCATTTATTTGTTAATTAATTTTAGTAATAAAAACCTTTTAGGTATGTTGCAGATACACGCACATTGTACATTGACGTGTGTACATTGACGACCCGCGTGGCGCAATGGTTACCATGCCGGACTGCCAATCGAGTGGTCCCGGGTTCGATTCCCAGCGAAACAGACATTTTAATGATGAGTTTAAAATTTCTGTTCTCGGTCTGGGTGTTTGTGTTTCTGTCTGTATGTGTCCAAGGCACCATCGACACAAGGTACACCTACCTTACTGTGGACCTATGAGTGTGAAACGTTAAATTGCTGCTTCGCTAGGAATTGAATCCGGGATCTACACGGGTTGTCTTACTCAAATCACACAAGCAAAATTTTGTATTTTTCGGTAGGCTCACAAAGGAATGACCTCAGAATTAGGTGCGGCGACCGTGCCTCTCTGACCTTGGATACTTAGAAGCTACAGCTATAGTATAAAATCCTCTTTATAAGCTACAAATAAATCGATGATACTATGTTACAGTTTGTTAATATTCTTCCGTTGCCTAAATGCACCCAGAGCACACAGAACAAAAAAAATGACGTTCACTAAGAGTGTGTAAAGGAACCGTACGGTAAATAAATAATATATCATTTCATATTATATACACACCTTAATTTTTATTATTTTTATTATTACAATTAAATAAGTATAAAATTAAACTAGGTTACATGCTAAGCAAAACTATACAAAGTAAATCTAATTTAAAATTACAATTTATACGCTTCATTAATCGACTGTATGGCTAGACGTATTCTTCACACACCTTTTTTGATTTAATTTAAACATGAGTGAACATTAATACGTTATTAATACGTTACACATAATACAAAAATTAAAGCAATACATGCAGCAGAAAACGTATCACCAAACTTTTTTGAATGGGTAATACATTACACGCACGCGTGCGTATACATATATGGGTACGCACATTATATAGGTTTCTTTAACCGTAGGTACTTGCAACAATATTGCATACTTTTAATACTTGGTATAATATGTTGGATGCAATATTCAGGTAATCTGAAATCCTTCCACGACTGCGAGTTGACTCCATGAATTTAATACAAAATTGATCAAATAGGCATCTAGATATTAGGCATCTAGGTCATGGTGTGATCTGGTTACTCTAATTTAAATTGCAAACTGGAAAAAAATATTTCAAAGTAGAGCAAGCCAATTTGTAGCAAGGGCACAAAATGAAATAAATAAATTTTCTGTAATTTTACCTGGTATCGCTTAGCTGGGATCTTTTGCGTCCTCCTGATGGGCACATAACTCTCCCATAATTACTCCCATAATTAGGACGACCCGCGTGGCGCAATGGTTACCATGCCGGACTGCCAATCGAGGGGTCCTGGGTTCGATTCCCGGCGAAACAGAAATTTGAATGATGAGTTTAAATTTCTGTTCTCTGTCTGGGTGTTTGTATTCCTGTCTTTGTTTGTGTCCATGGTACCCACATGAGTGTGTAACGTTTATATTTATTATTATATTATAATTGTGGATTCCTGGAGCTTATTCCGCTATGCTACTCTAAAGCGGGTTGGAAGAAGTTAACTTTAATAATTTATAAAAAGTAGACAATTCGGTAGAAAATTTAAAAAAATAAGTGCCTAATTGTAGTTTACAGCTTTATGTTACATCAATCATTGTATTGAATGTTTTATGTATCTGTAGCTAGATAAAAAGTAGGAACTCGTATTCAAAGAATAAGGGTATAGTATGTATTCCTTATCCGTATCAGAATACATAATAATATATCTGGATCGTCGAAGACTTGAAATGCGCTACGGCGTAGATCCTGACTATAACGTAGCAGGTATGCTACGAAACGTGCTACGGTAGTAGCGCGTTGTAACGTAGTATAGCTTTTCTCATTTTTTATTATTCTATACTAGCGGCCGACCGCGACTTCGTCCGCGTGGACTTTGATTTTTGTATGCGTGTCATCGGCGATGACGTGGGAAGCAAATTTACTGCGGTACGTTATTGCGGTACCCAGCTTGAAACCCCTAATATAAGAACCTTAAAATTTGCACCCCTTCCCCCCGTGGCCAAGTACTTGCCCCCCCCCTGGCCAAGAACCTGGGTATGCCCATGAACCCAAATAATCGTTCTGAATGAAGTTCAAATACTCGACAACAGATGGCGCCACTATACTTAATTTCCAAGTTGAATGGTTGGAGAAGCCCTTATATCTTTAAAAACACACCCTTTAGGTTAAAACGGGAACTTTGTTCGAGGGGGGATAAAGGGCTATCACACTATATAAGTCCCTTTATCGTGCCGGGATTCCTTTTTAAGTTTTATCGGCACGCACATTTTATCAACTTAGTTTTATTATATAAAATAATGATTTATTCAAATCCTCTTACTAGACATAGGTTTCATGGCAGAATTTAAATTAACTATGACCGCCACACTGACTAAATGTAGTTAGTTTATTAGCTGAACACCCTTTGTGGTTTTTGTTGCATTGCAAGTAAATATTGTTATTCTTCACCTGCAATAATGGCAAGAAAGCTAATTAAATCAAGTACAGCAATTTACGGGAATTATTTTGCCTGTGGGAATATTGCATTGTTTTTAAACTTATATTTCCTGTCAACGTAAATGTATCTTCTTTGCTAACAAGGTAGTGGTTTGAATTATTCAAGGACAGTATAAAACTGAGTTCCATTAATTTATTATTATAACATAGTTACGATTGTCATAGAAACTTTATAAATTATTCAATAGTATCGTTATAGGCTTAACCACGGCCGTTTATAAAGACATTCCGCGCAAACTCCCTAGCGTTATATAAAGGGGGTCCCATCCTTATCTGGTCTATGAATCTACAGCCTCCTGCCAGTATCCCACCGACCCTCGCAGTGGACGCACGTTGCCAACGCGTTTGAAAAATGGCGCGTTACTCCGACTCTACTACAATGGTGATAAACGAACCCCCACGTGAGTATTATAAGTAAACAAATATTGCAATATTATTTACGTCTTTTTGATCCAAATAAATTCCTATCATTATTTATCGAGACAGTTCGATTTGTCACATTTCACGTTTCTCATATAAATTTTAAATGACCTCATACAAAGAGCCTCGCTGGGTTCGAATATCGCCAGTAAATGACCACCCTCTGAGTGTTACGCATACTATAATAATTATTGGAGCGATCGCTTACTATTTTCTTTTTGGGATGACCATGATGTTAGAAATGTCGAGCCGACAACAACTTTATCCGACTATCCAACAATGTTTGTAGTTAATAATATTTCATCTTTAAAAATTCAGATTTAAGAAAATTAAATTTTCATTTTTATTTTCAGCTGTTGAAGATCATAATGATTCCGAATCCAAAACTTGCGGAAAAATTTTGGTGGTTTTATCTTGGATACTAGTTATAGCGACTATGCCATTCTCTCTGTTCGTCTGTTTCAAGGTATGTTTATATTTTTAAATTACTATTTGTTTATTTGGGATTATAATATCTTTATTGATAAAGTATTTATTCGGTGTTATTTTTTTTACATTTTTCTCTAACTTATTTTTAATAAATTTATTTTTTTGTTTTATTTGTTCATTGTTTGTTGTTGGTCTAGAATATAATAATAGAACAAATAATAATATATATTTTTATATTAATTTCATTTTATAAATAATATATAAAATGTTGACACCAGCCGTCACAGCATAAATTGTGCAAGAAAATTGCAATAGGTACATTTGTGGAAAATTAATTCTCTTTGATGTATACAAGTTTCCGCAGTACAAAGAAAAATATTACAAAGTCGTCCACTTGCTAATAACAAAATAGGTCAAAGAATGTTTCTATTTTACAGAGTTTTACGTAATATTTAATAGAATAAAATAAGAAATAATGAACTGTTTCTAACATAGAATATCTAATAGCAAATTATATGCCGATAGTTTTATTGGTTTTTAATAAATTTTAACTACTCTGTCCAATTTCCAATTACAGTTCAGTTAAAATTAATTTCCATTATTTACTACTAAAGTTACAGAGAGATACATAAACTTTAATGGATAAAATGTAGTTGACTAAACCTAAAATTTTATATGGGAGTTCTAATTTTTGCAGCTACGCCTTTATTAACACTTAGTCTTTACGATAAAGCAAAGCTTCGATTGCATCTTTTGACCGGTTTTTTAAGTTTATTAAAAATTATTTGACAGCCTAACTTATTACTAGCAGGAAGGACATAAAAATATATTCATATCCAAAACACCATAAATAAAAGCGTTGTTATTTCAAGCGAAGATTATAAAAACATTTGTATTTTTCGATCGTTTTATTTTATTACTCGTTTTATTTTATTTAACGGAATTTTCTTTATAAAACAATATCACGTCTTTAACAAATAAAAATATTTACTAGTCCTTAATTTAAATAGCGATAAATATTTTGTAACAAAGTATAAAAATACTTATACTTTATAACCCAACTTACTCATCCCTACATATATATCATATTATGTTAACTTCTAAAATTTCGTAGTAGCCTGGGGAATTCAATATCATTATAACTTTCAAACTTTTTATTCCTGCCTCAATCAATTTGCTGGATTGTAAACTAACTTGCATAAACTATTTACACGATGCGACACTTATAGCAGTTCAGGAGCCCACGTAGCTAAATTAGGATTTGCTTTAGCTCCAAATGAACCTTAAGTATTGTACAAATTACTAGGTAGAAAGAAAAAAAATGAGTGTACAAAATGAGATAATGAAATTGAATAATATAAAATTAGAATATACAATCAATCATAATAAATAAAGTCAAAGGAACTGCAATATACGTAAGTCGGTTTATTACATGCTACGATAACGCATTTCATATATATGTCTATTAAATGTATGACTTTGAAATTAGAGGTAATTTTTTTCGCGAGGAAAAAGTCAGCGAATTATTTTAATTTGTCTACTTTAATCATCAAGAGCTTCCGAATTCAAAGATATTTAAGCTAAACTCTCACTAAATTAAATCTAAATTCTAACGCGTTCGAGAAGACACCAAGATCCCCTCTTGGATTTCTCAACGACCGCAAATTAATAGCCCATTACGTCGCCAAGCCCCACAGAGCTTTCATCATTAAAACATCAAGCAGGCTATGTTATTATAAAGCTCGTTTGAACTAAGCTTACCAACTGTATGAAGTATCAGCACCTATGAAACATCATTAAAATATTGCAATAAATCTTCTTGTTTTTGGTAAACGAATTTCATAAATCTTCTATACATATAATAAATCTGTAACAAGTCGGTTTCTGTACATTGAAGATATTTGAAAAAAATTGTCACTAGGGCTATTTATTAGCGTAATAGAACCCAAAACAATGATTTTTAGAATTATTGTCTGTTTGTCTGTTTGTCTGTTTGTCTGTTTATCTGTTTGTCTGTTTATCTGTTCGTTTGTGCGCGCTAATCTCAGGAACGGCTTAACGTAGAAGGATACGGTTTTCACTGATGTATTGGTATTTTTTTGGATTAACATTTAGGGTTTGTTTTATTTAAATCGGTTAACAAACAAAAAAGTTACGTCAATTTCAAGAATTGAATTAAAGACTGAAGCGACCATTACCGATACAAACTAAATAGCTGCATCCTTTTAACGGCTCGCTCCTCTCCTGGGCTTCCCATTATTGAGGAGGCCTGGATATTAGTTAACCACGCTGCTCCAATGCGGGTTTTTAAATTTAAGTCTGTAACTTTTGTAAGAGAATAAATTTAATGCGAGCGGTCACACCACAAGTATCGATAATTACTAACATCTCTTAATATTCTGATAGCAAGTTTTCAATCACTTATGCTAGATTTCATCTCTAAATATTAAAAAAAACCATACATATCACCATCATAACCAATCATCACCAATTTTGTATTGAGGATTTCTTTGAATATGTGGATATTCAAAGAAATCCTCAATACAAAATTAATGTACAAAACCTTAACAAAACGAGGCTACTGCCGACATCTATGTTCATATTCAGAACTATTTAGTGATCTGTTGCAAATTCGGTATATCGACAATTTAGTTTACACGCTATACGATAGATGTCATTGTTACGCAATAACGCTATTACAAAGTGGATTGGTGGAGATTATTTCAAATAATTAATTACGAGTATATTTACTGCGAGCAGCGATGGCCGAGTGGTAAAAAACCGCGGTCTTCGACGCGACCGATCCCAGGTTCAAATCCTCGGCTCGCACCTCTGACAAAGAAATTTGTAATGTGCGAATTTATCGCTGCTCCACGGTGATGGAAAATATCGTGATATTTCATTAATTACGATGTTCCCCATCGCCGTGCATGCCTGAGAGAAATTCATAATTTCTCGAAAGCATGACGTCCACCAATCCGCACTTGGCCAGCGTGGTGGACTATGGCCTAAATCCCTCTCAATTGTGTGAGAAGGAGACCTGTGCCCAGCAGTGGGACATAAAAAAGGTTGAAAAAAAAAAATTTACTTAATAAAATATCTAATAAAAAAATTGACAACTTAGAGACCTTTGGAACTGGCGCTGACTGACAATGAGTACAATTCATTGTGGTAGAGCATTATGGAGGCGCGGCGCGGTGGTTACATCCACATATTATTGGTATCGAACTTATTTAATAGACAATAATAATTATCGACTCGCGCAGGCGCGGTCCCAGTGGGCACAGGGGACATGACCCCCCCCCCCCTCCAAAATCTCTCACCCATGCGTAGATGGAAGGCGAAACAAGCCAATTTGAGACACCTCTTCCCCCAAATTTCTTAGTGACCCCCCACCAAAATTTCTTGGCGACCCCCCCCCCCCCCCCCAATTGAAGGCTGCGACCGCGTCTGGACTCGCGTGGCGCAATGGTTACCATGCCGGACTGCCAATCGAAGGGTCTCGAGTTTGATTCCCGGCGAAGCAGAAATTTGAATGATGAGTTTAATTTTCTGTTCTCGGTTTAAGTGTTTGTATTTCTGTCTCTGTGTGTCTCATGGTACCCATTACACAGTGTATATTTATCAGTGTGAAACGTATATTTATCAGTGTGAAACGTAAAAAAAATCAAAGTGTTCTACGGACTTTACTATGCTGAGTGATCTTTTCAAAATGATAGCTATGTCACCATATCATGATTACACCACCAGTCGAAGGTTAAAGTTCCACAGGCCGCTTTGCACGCTCCTTTTGATGTTTGAACGGATGTTTAAGTTATGGGACAACCTTCCAGCTGAGGCAATTCCAGTGGACTTTGACATAGGGTTCTTCAAGAAAGCTGTAAAGAAAGCTCTTCTTGAAAGCCGGCAGTGCTCGGGTGGCTCCGCTGGGGTTGCCCGTTTCCATAGGCGACAGTGATCGCTTAACCACGCGGCCTTTCTGCCTCTTTGTTCGGTTTACTTATAAAAAAGTGATTTCGAATAAACGAATAACCAATTGCCGAGGCACTAATAAAAAAAATTATTGAAATGAGCAGACGTTTTCAGTGGTTAATTTAATAAGAGCTATTACATACATACGCAGTACTGGCACTGGTGTTACACTAATATGATAAAGCGTCACGGCAGCAGCACGGCATGGTGGTCACGCCCAGATTAATATTAGTAATCGATATATTTATTTCTGATGCTGTGTGAAGGGTTGTTAATAGAACTAATTGACTCTTAATCGCGTAGGGCCTGATCCTCTCACGCTGCTCCAATTCAGGTTGATGACGTCTTCATTGTTAGTGGCCTAACTGCTGTAGCAAGTTTTAAATCGCTCAAAAGACCTCCATTAAGTATGAACGACAGTATGTTTTTTTTTTTTTTATTTGAATGAAGGGCTCGGGCTATATCAGCCCAGGGTACTTCAACCTATAAAGATTGTTTGTACCCGTAGCCAGATTACAGATCACCGTCCAACCCGATAGCCTTGATAAAGGCTAGGATTTTATGGACGGTGATTTGTTTGGCTTCATCTGGCAGCAGCACGTGCCTCCCAAGATGAATGCTACGCTTGTGTTTTAGCGCACCACAATTTAAAAGGAGGTGGCGTGGTGTCTCGCTCTCCTCCCCACAGTATCTGCACGTGTCGGTTGGACTTAGTCCTAAAAGCGACATATGTCTTCCGAGCTTACAGTGTCCAGTAAGGACTCTGGTTACCGTGCGGATATTTGTTTTGTTGAGCTTTAATAGCTCTTCAGCATAACTCCGATCATATCCTCGTATCAGAGCTTTGGAGTGGCTGTGCCCTGGTCCTTCAGTCCAGTCCCTCATCGCCTCCTCCCTGCACTGAGTGAGAATTTTTTGTCGGATGGTCGTTTTGGAAATACCACAGAATGGTTCAGGACCAAGCTGAGTCCCTTTTGCACCCTCACGTGCCAGGACATCAGCTTCCTCGTTTCCTTGTATGGATGAGTGTCCTGGAACCCATATCAAAAAGACTCTGTTTCTCGCAGCCAGTGCGTTGAGTCGCTCTATGCAGTTCCTGACCAGTTTCGAATTTACAGTGTACGAACTGATGGCCAAGAGTGCTGCCTGGCTGTCCGAAAAGATAAAGATGTTTCTGTTGACGTATCGTCTTTCAAGGTTTAGCTCTGCGCACTGTATAATGGCGAACACCTCCGCCTGAAAGACTGTGGCGTGGGCTCCTAGGTGTATGCTAAGCCTCGTTTTGGGCCTTTCACCGTAAACTCCACATCCTACGTCATGACCCATTTTAGATCCATCAGTATACCAAACCACACCGTTCAACCCTCCTGGCACCTGGCCATTAAGCCATTCGTTCCTGGTAGGCATCATTACCTGGTATAGTTTGGTAAAGTTCATCTCTGGTATCATGAAATCAGATACCATAGAAAATATTTCTTCCCTAAAGACTTGCTCTACCAGAGCTCGGAAAGATTGGGAAAGCCAGGACAGTATGTTAACGACAATTGCAACCAACGTGTAGCAACCAAGAATTTGACTCCCAACTACTAACCACGCCTGACATAGCGTAGACATTTCACCACCTTTCTGCAATATATTTAAGTTACATAATGATAATGAATCTATGCATTATTTGCAGCACAAATTATTTAATTATAATGATACTTTCCGCGGGCACAGCAGTACTATCTAAAAACTTTAAAAACATGCTATTATAATACGTTTAATTTGTAAAGAGAAACTGATTATAACGACTGAAAAGTCGGTATTATAAGAGGAGTACAGTAAGAATTGTAAGGACTCAGGAAGAATGTATCTACTCAACATAATAATATGAACTTTTGTATCATAAGTAATTTCATAAAAGGTAACAATAATCCAAGGGACAGTGGAGGGCAAGCGGTCACGAACGAAATTGCAACCTCATCAGCCACGACCACTCTGTCAAGAGTGAACGACTAAGGAGGAGGAGGAACAAATAATCCAAGCCTAATCAAGCCTTTTGTACAAGTCTATACGCGGACGACGTCGCGGGCACAGCTAGTCTTAAATATTTGTATAGTTCCATATTTCAAAATGAAACCTTATAGAATTACTTCTTTAATCATTTATTTGTCTGTGTATACCATTTATTACAAAATTTTATGTTGCAAACTCTTAAAGCCTTGAAAATATCGAACCATCAACCCAATTAAATGTTATGGCTGTTTATACTTCATTTATTCACAACTAACTATATTTCACAAAAGACACAAATCATTCTTCATCCCTGTAATCGTCGCAAGAAGTTATAGTTAAAAGTGTTGATCTATTTCTGAGGTGGACGGAATCATCGCTATATAAGTTTTTATACGGAATGCTCAATGCTTGAACCAAGTTCGTACTTTTACATTTTCCGACCCTGTGACATTTATAAAAACCTTTCCAGCTCTGCGGTACCGGACTAAATTGATAATTAAAGGTAAAAATTTTCATTCAAACGAAACAGTAGTCTTACAGATAAATAGTTAATAAATTTTAAATATAAAATAACTAACGTTGAAGAGATCCGTACGAGCGGTACCACTCGAGACCCGAACCGCGGTAACTTTAGGACTTAAAGGCCAGCAAGCTGAAGTGGCACTGGACCGGTCACATCTGTCGAAGAGCCGACAGTCGGTGGAGTAGCCGTCTAGCCTTGGATTGGAGACCACGTTTAGTAATTTTTTATTTATTTATAATTGGCTGCAACCCTTTTTACGTTCCACTGCTGGACACGGGTCTCTCCCCATTATTGGGGAGGCCTGGAGCTTACTCCTCCGCCTGGAGCTGCTCCAATGCGGGTTGGTGGAAGGTTATTTATAATTAAACCGAACAAAAAGGCAGACGGGCCGCGTGGTGTTAAGCAATCACCGTCGTCTATGCACATGGGCAACCCCAGGGGAGCCACCCGAGCGTTGCCGGCTTCGGAGGAGAGCATTTTTACAGCTTTCTTAAAGCATCCTTAAAATGGCAGTAGGACACCCCATGTAAGTGGTAGGATGCAATTTGACGAGTAGAGCTGAAATCTAGACTCAGTGGCACGCCTTTAGAGAGACCTATGTGCAGCAGTGGGCTGATAAATTCTGAAGAGAAAGAGGGGGACAGTAAGAATTTTAATAAAGAAATTCCTTTTCAATGTATGGCCCAAAACTGTTTTAACATCTCTCTAACATTTATAAAAACTTCTCGGGTTCTTTGAAATAAATAGACAAAAAGTAGATAATGGAATCTTTTGTTCAAACGAAACAATATAATCTTCTCTTGTCTTTAAGAAGAATAGTTACCAAAATTTGCATACATTTAAAATGTTAATTAAGGAATTCCTTCTCAATGTTTTTACACTCAGAAAAAATCCTTTGTTATCTATATTATATCTATAATTCTCAATGAAATGTAATAAGTCCATGAAAAAGTACATAATAAAAATAGGTTAGGGCATACATCTTTTTTATTAGAATTTTATATCAAGCAACAAAGAGGAAACTATTTCGAATTCTGACATGAGATGTAACAACGGTAACTACTTAGAATAATATAGAATGAGTGTCTTCATACAAGCGCACTGTCAAAATTGAAGCACTAAATAGATTCACACAGATGTCACATCTGACTAACGAAATATTTTTAGTTTCACCAAATTAACTATAAAATAGGTACCTACTACAAAATATTGAAAACTGCACTGTGAAAAGTCATATTATGAGATCTCTGTTCAGCGTGCTTTAACCTTGAATACTACGAAGCGGCCGGCGGCCCGGCGTTTGGTGCCATTAATGGCACCAATTAAAATGCTTCAATTTGGGCGCGCGAACTTGGTTTCTATAATGTAATTATTCTAAGGGTAACTAATATTTCATGCACAAAGCATCTAGATAACTTGTCAGCAGCGTATCACAACAAGCATGATTGAATTTTCCTAAAGTATGGCTGTAATATTTTTACGTAATGCTGCTGCGTGAGGATTTCTTTGGCATCTGAGAATATAATTTCAATATAGTTCGACAATTATAAATCAGCGACATATCCTCTGATCATAGTTTACTCATTGCCACATTCGTGAATTAGCGAGACATTATGAAAAGATATTGAAATATCAGTTTTAACGTAACTTTCTTTTTGGAGTCTGTTAAATAAGCTTGCACTTTTCGTTAATTCGTCTCTCTCTGTACTATCTGGTTGCCTTTTATGCTACGAACACAGTATAAATATACATGTGGTGTATAATCATACATTATTCTTAGTCTAAGTGTATAATAGTAGTGGCAGTAGATAATAAAAATTAATTGTGATTTTAGTCAGGTCTGACCTTAGAGCATCAAGGTATGACAGGTATGATGGTCTTTACGGACGAACCCCTCGTCCCAAAGTGCATGCACAATGTGCCTTCTAGTTATACAACTAGTGTGTCTGTGTGTGTCAGTGTCATTGTTGACGGTGCACAGAAAATGACGTTGTTAATTAAAATTGACATATTTATAAATGTATGCGTCTGTAGCGATGAAAAAATATTTGTTTCATGAGATTAAAATGTGTGCGTTCTTCCCCCGCACCAGATTTGGCACAAAAATTTTGTATCGTAGCGAGGCGCTATGCCGTCTCTACTGAAGGGTGAGTCAGTAACTTTGATGCTCCAAGGGCCTCATTCACCATCTCCAAGTAAAGTTCACCATCTCCAAGTAAAGTTAATTGGCAAGTAAAAGCTATGAGTACGGATCAGTTTATCATATGATTAGTGCTACTCGAACATCGTGAAATTGAAATTGTAGTTACGGGTGACTTTAACCGACAATGAGTACTTGTCACTTTACTTGGAGGTGGTGAAAGAGGCTGTTAGAATTTTTTTTATACTATGCGACATGCAAGTAACGAGTTCGTATTTTGTTGTATTGAAGTGACTTTTTTTAGAGGCACAGTCATTGAGCGGGATATATTTTAGTACATAACATATTGTACTGTTTTGTAATGTGTGATCATAATAACAGCCTGTTCATGCTTTCTACATTGTCTTATTTTTATCATCTTGGGGTTTAAGGAGGAAAAATTAGGGGAACGTTTAGACATCATTATGCTTGTACGAAGACAAGGGAAAGTTCATCCTTGACCCGCCCCAGACCCTGCGAGCGCAGCAACCCACAAAATGTTGTGACGTACAAGATAATGAACATTATCTTTCCTTATTTAATATTTTCTAAAGTCACAAAAAATATGATCTTTTTCTTTTAATCAACATTTTAAATAATGTTTTAAGAATTGATGGGTATTTAAAGTTTTTTTACAATCCATATATTTTATACATCTATTATTTTACATAAGTGTAATAAATTTCACATAACTTTGCTACGAGCTACGAACTGCGGAGTACTACGATAGCAATGAATTTGTGTTTACAACTTTTGACGTCTATACATGTTAGTAGTTGGTAATGATATTTTATTGGTGATAATAAAACTGAAACATTACTTTTTAAGTCATTTATAGTAATGACCTAAAGGAAAATTAATAATTGTTGCTGACTAACTCAAAACAAGTCAAATTATTACATTTCCTTCCGAGTGGGATCCATAGTACAAACTAATTTATCAAAAATCGTTCATACTTATTATTCATAATGAAGCTACATGTTACATATTATACCTTGTACACAAGCTATTTGATAAGAGACATGGTATTTTACAGTTAGCCCTTTCCACAGGCTCTAGGTCGCTCAGCGAGCAATGGAGAGGGCTATGCTTGGTATTTCTCTACGCGACAGAATCCGTAAAGATGAACGAAGGTTACCGACATAACTCTCAAAATCTGCAAGCTGAAGTGGCAATGGGCAGGCCACATAGCTAGGAGGATTGACAACCGGTGCGGAAGAAAGGTCCTCGAATGGCGACCACTTCTCGGCAAAAGGAACACAGGCCGCACTCCAGGTCGACTGACAACCTGAAGAAGATAGCGGGCAACCGCTGGATTCAGAGGGCGCAGGACCGGACGGAGTGGTGAACATTAGGGGAGTCCTATGTCCAGCAGTGGACTCTGAAAGGATGGATGGATGGACACAAGCTATTTGCGAGCGAACTGAAAGCGAGGCGACCGCATATCTATTATAATTATTATGTATCGAAAATCATGCTTTTGTTGCAAGCTGCAAGTTTTCCTTTCGTGCTAAGCAAGTTTCCGCGCAGTAACCACAGGGCCAGAGAGCCTACTTTGTATGTCTGTATTCTAAACTTTGTGAATTTTCGGGCCTCTTTTTGGGACAAGACTGAAGAAATTCTAGCTTTCATTCCTTAGCTTAATGTCATCAATGTCTATGCTAATCTTATAAATTTGTGGAATAAAAGACGATGTGAGTGTACCGAAAATGATTCTGAAAATATTAGAATTTACGAATGGACTGAGTAGGCTCTCAAAGCAAATTCGCACATCGCTGCTTGAAGTCGACAATTGCAAAAGAGCTCTTTTCGCTCGTACCACCAAATTTAAAATAACTTATAAAATGCGTTAGTTACGAATGTTTTAAATTGAGTACTAGACAGAGTGAGCAACGATTGCATACACTAAAGTGGCATCACTTTCGTGTATGGCGGTATATAAATAATATTAATATTAGGTAAAGCTTCGTTTTTCTAGAAATCCTACAAGACAACAATCTTTAAAATCTAATTGCGCTGCTGTTTTAACTATAATTTATTTTAATTAAAAGGAAAACTATATTTGTATTTCAATTTTACAAGACACTTTTTGCATGTAAAGAAATTATGGGCAAATAGCGGTTACCTAAGAGGGCAACTACTAACCCCACTAAATATCTTTCTTTGCAAATGCCATGAACCTATATTTTACTAAATTGTTTATATTTCATGGCGTTGTAGCTGTGCACTCACTTCGCTGCTCTTTGAACTCTCCCAAAAATCACCAGAGCGAAATCGCCCTAAAACCAACATTTGTAAAACATTACGTTAGCACATCCTAAGTCTATGGTTCATACACCCATTTACACTAAGTATAGGATACGCCTAAATCAGATGCCTAAATATTTAGGAGTTGCCTAGAAGAAAACACGTTTCACTAACCCTTAAGTCACGACTAACGACGTTAGGCATAACCTTAAGTTACGACACTGATTTGGAATGGCGCGTGGCGTAGTGCTTAGGCACAAGTCGCTCTTTGTATTGTGGCTTGGGCTGCAACCCTTTTTACGGCCCACTGCTGGGCACGGGTCTCTCCCCATTGTTGGGAAGGCCTGAAGCTAACTCCACCACGCTGCTCCAATGCGGATTGGTGGAGATGCGGGTTAGTGGCCAACCCGCTGTCGGATGTTTTCAAACCACTCATAAGGCCTCCGACAAGGTTTAACGACTGTTATCTAACGACAACAACCGGGGCCGACGGCTTAACGTGCCTTCCGAAGCACGAAAACGCGCATGAAATTTTTTGCCACTAGCAGTCACCCATCTTACACCCGACAGCGACCGTTTGGCTTAGTCGCATAGATCGTTTGCGTTCTACGCTAACCGCCGGCCCATGCGCGTGCTTAGGTGCCCCTAAACCACAATACAAAGAACTGACACATGAGTCAGTCGCTCAAATTGATAATCATCGCCGAACAAACCCACGGACTACTGTGAAAAAACTAGGCAACTCATTAGATAGGACCAATCTATTATACATCGATTGGTGAAACGGAACTATTGCTAAGCATTGTCCTAAATTAGGAGTTAATTAGTAAGGCGTTCCTTTGTTGACGTGAAAACTTCTTTAGCGACGTTGTGCACTTTTTTTGAGATGGGTAAAAATGTAAAATCTCGCTTCAAGACACGTAGCCTGATCGAATATTCGTAAGACGGAGGAGTGACAGCTGATGGCTCGACTGTCTATACTTGTAAAATTCGTTTAAAATATCAAGTATTTAAAATATGGACATTGAACAAAGTACATCTATTATGTGACGAAGAAATAGTGAAAACAAAATGAGTGAGTACTTTATAAAAATACTAGATGAAAATCTACTGAAAATACTAGATGAAAAATTACTCGTACTAATGTTAAAAATTACTCTTTGGGTTGGTACGGTATACAATAAGTAGTTGCTAATGAATGTGGCTGAAAAATAGTTTTATTGCAAGATATACAAACAAAAATTCTATTATTATCATTAAATCTAGGACAAACATAGCATCTTCATTTCGTTTTTGGAACACTAGACCTCTTCTTCTGAACTGAAGAAAACAGCTTCTTCTGAACACTTTTTTCTTCCGAACAGTGACCTTTTGACTCATATCTTCCTATATTCCTATATATCCTCACTATCAGAGTCACCTAAATCTTGTAGAATTTATGGAATGATAGTAAGTGATTCATTTTTAAAATTATGTAACGCAAATTCTTTAAAATAAACAAACAAATCATGAAATTAATAAAAAGAATACTACGTAACATCACGGGTGGGGTCCTCAGATATCCCCGCATAAGCAAAATACCTACTTACCTTACCTACCTCATATCGCTCTATACGTCCACCCACAGCTTATGCAGCATAATGAGGTTAGTCAAAATTGCGTGATCATATTTGTCAGTTTAAAGAATACCGACAAATAATGGTGCGTGAGGTCTGCCGAGATCCGCCCGAGGTTAATATAAAGTAAATTTTGCTGAGCAGCGAAGGCCGAGTGGTAAATAACCGCGGTCTTCGACGCGACCGACCCCAGGTTTAAATCCTCGGCGCGCACCTCTGACAAAGAGTAACGTGCGCATTTGTCGCTGCTCCACGGTGATGGAAAATATCGTGATATTTAATTAATTACGATGTTCTCCATCGCCGTGCATCGTGCATGCCTAAGGGAAATTCATAATTTCTCACTTCTGCACTTGGCCAGCATGGTGGACTATGGCCTAATTCCCTCTAACTTATAAATAAATAAATAAAAAAGAGACCTGTGCCTAGTAATGGGACATTTAAAAAACCGGCCAAGTACGAGACGAACTCACGCACGAAGGGTTCCGTACCATTATCTATAAAAATTCACGTTTATTGTATAGGCGCCCTCTTAAATATTTATGTTATTCTATTTTTAGTATTTGTATAACAATAGCGGCAACAGAAATACATCATTGCCTTTGATTATCCATTGAATACATTGCATTAAGATTGAATGAAAGGTAAATTGTGGTTTACACGATTTATGACGTATTAAAAAAAACTACTTACTAGATCTCGTTCAAACCAATCTTTGGTGGAAGTTTGCATCGTAATGTACATCATATATTTTTTTTAGTCTGATCATTCTCTTATTTTAGAAGTTACAGGGAAGTACCACCGCTGCACCCACTTCTGCCGTGAACCAATTCGGTTGTGTTTCGGTGGAAAGGTGCAGTTGCCGGCCACACTTACATGAGGCGACTACCAGCCTCCGGAATAGCAGCGCAACTGCATACGACCTCAGACAAGAGTTACCTATGCTTGCTTGGGGTGGTATGTAGATGTCCATGGGCTGCAGCGACCATTTAAAACCACCTGAACTGCATGCTCATCTGCTACTCCATTCAAATTTAAAAAATCTTAGTGCGACTCACAGATCTCTTCGCAAAATTGCAGCTGAGTCGACCAAGCTGCTCTAATGAAACTTATAGAGAAGGATACAGTACAATAGGGATTAGCCATTTACCACTAACCAGCCTACTGTTGAACCTTTATACATTTAAGATCATATTGGAAATATGAAAAATCGAAAGGAGAAAATATGCGAAGGCAATTCAGGTCGCTGAACCGCACTGGATAGTGTTATTGATTCAGAGCCGGTATGCCAATTGGAGATTACTCGCACTTAGGTAATCTTGTACCTACTAGTAGATACGTTATAAAGCTGATATACATACCTAGTTATTTCTATTATTTAGAAAAGTTTCATTAAGTCTCTATATTTGTAATCGGCTTATGTTTAACTTACCACTAGATATAGTAACATATAACACACAAAAATAGTAAATGATCACCAAAATTAAACCCGCATTTTAATGTAAAATTATAACCTAAGTATTTACATCTTGCTATCCTATTTAAGCAAACTGACTCCAAATGATCATTGTTAACCCAAAAATTGTTAATGAACACCGAAATATTAACCACATTTTAATTTAAAATGACATGCAAGCAGGTTTTTTTTTTGTTTTTTTTAAAGGTACCTACCTACCATGTCGACGGAACCCCGCTGCCCGGGGTTCCTTTTTTAAAAAACGTCCAACCTAACCTAACCGATCCCATTCATTTTAAATGACGAGTCCTTTTTGTATTTTTTTGGGGGGTGGGGGGCGAAGCGAATTCCCGGAGATTTATTTAGGCAGAAATAGCGCATTAATTTGCTCGCTAAGATTTTGTGATTATTTACTACATTTGGTGTTCGAATACAATTTGAAGTGCAGTCGTGACTAAAATAGCTAGTAGGTACTATTGTAATTTTAGACTTCATTTTTCTGGTGTTAAGTATATATTTTTGGTAAAAGAACTAAAGGTATCAAAGTTTTTTATGGTGATCATTATATTTAACCCTTTTGTAATATATGTTGACGTATGATTAGTATTTTCGGGATAATTTAAAATCATCCAACAGTCGGTTAGCTACAAACCCGTATCTCTAACCCGAAGTGAAATTTAAGCATTTTATCGGTATAACTCCTCATTACTGAGGAGATACCAGAGTGTGATGCCAGCCCACTGACACGAAAATTGGAATGCATTATTGTATCCAAAAAATATTTATAAATAGTATTGATAATTTTTATATTTTTTTTGTGTTAGTTTATTTATAATTTTCAAATGTTCAACTTTTTACTGTTTATTGTTCTTAAAATTAAATAAATGAATAAATTGTGAAATCTGAAAAAAAATATTTATCAATAAATGAATAGCGCATGGCCCAGGGCCTATCGTAGAATGCAAGCGATCTACGTAGCTAGGCAAAACGGGTGCGGTCAGGTGTGAGATGTGTGACTCGATGTGTCTACCCGTGTGAGCACGTGTGCGGTCGCGTACTATTGGGTCTAGAGGCAAATTTCATGCGCTTTTTCGTGCTTTGGAGGGCACATTAAGCTGTCGTACCCGATTGTTAAATCTTCTCAGAGGCTTAACGGTTTGAAAACATCTGTTAACTGGTTGGCGTCCAGCTGGCATTGGAGCAGCGTGGTGGAGTAATTTCTAGACCTCCCCAGCAACGGCGAGAGACTCGTATTCAGCAGTGGGACGCAAAAAAAGGGGTTGCAGCCGTTTTATATGAGTACAATTATTAATTTATTTTTATATTTTCTTGCTCTAGGTGGTCCAAGAGTACGAGAGAGCTGTAATTTTTCGTCTAGGGCGTTTACTCTCGGGAGGAGCTAAAGGGCCAGGTAAGTAATGTTTACTTTAAAATAGCCTCGTCGTTATCGCTTGCCAAGTTCGGGCTTGTAATATTCTTAATAATTTTTTAACTGAAAGTTTGACGTCGGAAAATAGCCAAAAAAACTGAAACATAACAAAAAATAAAGTGAACCAACTAAGTAATATTTAGTTATGGTGGCGTCTTTCAGGTATTCAATTATAGTAAAGTTTATTTTACAATGTTTACTTTGCCACCAACATAACATAATTTTAAGAAATAAGGTTCATTAAGGAAATTAAGTTCACATTCTCTAACGACATAAAATTTTGAATATCAAAGTTACGACTCTTAACAGCAAAACTCCTCTGTGAGATCTCAAATTAATCTATACAAAGCTCTAAAGTGCCAAAAGTCTATAAAGTGCCAAGACTGTACGCATTAATCTCAATTCAATTACCTCGAAGCGACAGAAATATCTAATTGAATTTGAAGGGAAACTCCGTGCGTGTTTAGAAAATTGAATCCAAACCACGCGGGAATCTCAATTTTGAAACCTTCTTACTTCATTTTATAACGTTACATGTTATGACGCTTTTACTGATTTGCCTTAAAAATGTGAATTAAAATGTCTTTGTTAATATTTCAATTATTTTACTACTTCATTTCCAGCTTACTTATTACAAAAATGTTTAAGTTATCAAATTTCTTACAGTACTGTACTTTTTCACAGGTATATTTTTTATACTACCTTGCATCGACTCCTATGCCCGCGTAGATTTGCGCACACGCACTTATGACGTACCTCCACAAGAGGTTAGTAACATTGCTTTTTCTTTGTGCATTACTGCTGGACATGGGTCTTCCCATATTTTGGGAGACCCGAAGCTTACTCCATCACAGCCATCACGCTTCAAATCGAATTTATGCAATTGTAAAATTGAATAAATAATTAAGTTTCACTATTTTATAATATAAAAAGGGAGAGACGCAAGCACCAAAACCTCTTATTTGAAAGGTATTATTCTTTATCCTATTGTGTAAGGAAAATAATTAGGCCTTCCATTTCGTATTTATTTCGCTGTTCACTGCTACATACGCTTGTAATAATATTAATTAAATTCAAAAATGAGTTCAATCTACTGGCAAATGTCATCAATCTTCAATTCTAATTAAAGAGATGGTCAATATCTAGGAGAAATGGTAATAATGTACCTAGTTAATATGCGTAACGACATTAACTAGTTCACTGTGTATGTCACTGAACTCCTAAACAACTGGACGGATAATCCGTGATGTGGATGAAATTTTTTGTGTGTGTTCAAGGGGATTTGAGAATGGTTTAGATTTACAGTTTGGTCCACTGAAAAAGAGTTTTTTAATTACTTTTTTTATTTATAAGTACTTAGTTTCCCATATAAATTGTACCTACCTGTCAAACGTTTGAATCCGGTCTTGGACTACCAAGTCAATTGAGATAGGTACTTTTAATGAGCTGTCAAAACGTGACATCCCCATACATTTTGTATGAGAAAATGATAAGTGACGTCACTTATCATATAGTCAATTGACTTCATTATTATAGATTTAATCGGTAATAAAAATCATGTATAAAAAAGAATTAACAATTATATTGCGTCCTGTCGTTCTAAACTTTGATACATTCAGAATAAAATAAACTTTGTATCGTATTATACAAATAATGACATACAAAGTTTATTTTATTCTGTATTATATTTTTGTTTGACAGTAACAGTAAAATCTTTAAGTTATTAAAAAGAAACATATCCTCTTTCAATACTTTTAAGGTAGGACAACGTCTGCATCCGGGTGGAGCTGGACCGGACCACTCCTATAAAACAGTTTTTTTATGTTTTAAGTTTTAGGTAATGTACTCGTATAACTTATATTAAAAGACATTGTATTACTATGTATTCCACTGCCATTGATATATAATAATACAGGTGACTACGTCGAAGTAAAATTATAGTGTCTAGCTAGCCTTGAACAATAGGAAAATTAAAAAAAAAATATTATTGATTAAGTAGTATTTATACTTGCATCAACTATTTTCATTTTTTATGTTGTTTTAGTGATACGTGATACGTTTTAGGTACCTACTCGTGGGTTTTTCATTAGGAATTTAAAATTACCTCAACGTTAACAACGTTAACATCCATACTTACTATATATAATATTATAAATTTGAAAGTAACTCTGTCTGTCTGTCTGTCTGCTACTCTTTCACGCTTAAACCACTGAACCGATTTTGATGAAATTTGGCATAAACATATAAAGGACGTTGAGAAATAACATAGGCTACTTTTTACCACGGGAAAATATCTCATTCCCACGGGAAGCAAATGAAATAATGAAATGCGCCGTGTAGTGTTATAAATACACTACATGTTATTACTTACTCCATTCACGTCGATTATCATATTTTATAACTTATATCCGTTTGTTTTATTCTTATACTTAGCTTTTTCTTTATTATTTCTTTACAAAATTATTTACATTTTGACGCAGCTATCAAAATTGTCATGTCTGTCTTTTATGTTTCTTATTTTTTAATTCGTTTACGGCATTGTATAAAAATCCTTTTAGCCATTCAATATTAAAAGAAAAGAAAAATTGTATGTTTCTTATTTCATTTCATAGATTAATAAAGTATAGTATTGTCTTTGGCTTATTTATGTTTTTTATATTAGCCCATTAATCAATATTTTAATCTATACATAAAGCTGAAGAGTTCGTTCGTTCGTTTGTATGTTTGTTTGAAAGAACTAATCTCAGGAACTACTGGTTCCAATTGAAAAAATATTTTTTGTTGGATAGTCCATTTATCGGGGAAGCCTTTTTTTTTAAAGGCACACGGGCCGCGTGTTGTAAGCTATCACCGTCGCCTATGGACACGGGCAACCCCAGGGGAGCCACCAGAGGGCTTTAGGCTATTTAACATCATGCTATGACTAATACCAAAGTCCACGCGGACGAAGTCGCGGGCGGCTACTAGTTTAAAATAATGCACAGTTTAGAAAGTGCTTTTTAAAGTTTGTCTGTATCTGTCAATTATTTGGTAGTTCTCAAAATGTGAATTTAAGAGATTGTTAACAAAATAATATTCAATTTCCTAACGTATTTTAAAACAAAAGTATTCGTTACAAAATATCACACTGCTATCCCTTTACCAGGTTCTCACAAAGGATTCGGTAACGGTCTCCGTGGACGCCGTGGTCTACTACCGCGTCCACAACGCCACCATTTCCATCGCAAATGTTGAAAATGCCCATCACTCCACCCGTCTCCTGGCGCAAACCACCCTTCGCAACACTATGGGGACCCGCCCTTTGCATGAGATCCTGAGCGAGCGAGAAACCATTTCAGGAAACATGCAACTGTCCCTCGATGAAGCAACTGAGGCCTGGGGAATCAAGGTGGAGCGTGTCGAGATGTAAGTATCACGTTTACTCTGCTAACATGTTTTTTACAACCCTTTCTATGTCCCACTGCTGAGATCAAAGCATAGTTCATGTGCAGTTTTTTGACGAACATAGCTCTATGTTCTAGGTAGTTAGGTATATAAATGTTAGAAGAAAATTTAAAGTACGTGGTTCGATAGAGTAAAAATTTGTATGATTGGGTTTCAATACATTCACTTACCGGTATAGAAACCAATTCCCTTTATAACTTAAGTAAGCTACAGGCGTACCCATGTCTGGATTGAGAAACTGCCAGATCAAACTTTCGAAGCCCATTCGTAAAAAGCCGTGAAAACGGTTCACAATTTTATACCAAAACAATAGCAGAGATTTATCAGGGAACATTAGGAATGTCTGGGTTATTCTTGGACTAAACAATTACAAAAATAAATGTTATTTTATAGACGACAAATTCTATTGGCCTTAAATAGTAATATTGAAAAGTTTTAACCTTGAACGGTAATACTTAGTTACCTACGGAATACTACAGCTACAGTGTATGTTTGCATTTGGTTCGAAATAACCCTAGTCTGGTCATCAACATGTTATTAGTAAATCAATAATTCTGATGGGAGGTAGACATTAACGTTTGTCACGTAAACGCGCTTGTAATGGTTTTTCTTTACTCCTTGTTAAATAATATATTATGTAGAATTGAAACTGCGCCAGACAAAAAACTGTTCTGAATAGATTTTCAACATACCGGTCGGAGAGATGCGACAACATGAAAAGCATTAAAGGTTTTATTTTGAAAAACACTCCTTATAAATAAAAAGAATATGTTAAGACGAATATAATGGGCCCAAACTCGGTGTGTTTTCTTGTCAGAAAGCCACCTTGCCCCATCATCAGACCAACTCGATGGTACCATACTACCATATCATGATGATATTTTACTCGTATTGTCATCTAATCCGCATATAATTGCTAAGTTTCATGATGATAAAAGAATTAGAAGTGCGTATAATTCAGAGATTATAAAGCATCAACAATAAATTATATTATAGTTCATGTTTCTGTATTTTGTAATAATGTTATAAATTTTGTGATTATGCTTTAAGGGTTAGATTAAAATGAATACTTAGCGTGCTTGCAAGTACTATAAATGAGACTAAGGGCCTCTTTCACCACCTTCAAGTAAAGTGACAAGTACGCTAAATGTCGGTTAAAGTCACTCGTAACTTCAATTTCAATTTCACAATGTTCAAGTAGCACTAAGTATGTGATAAACAAACCCGTACTCATTGCTTTTACTTACCAATTAACTTTACTTGGAGATGGTGAACGAGGCCCTAAAAAAGTTATATTTACTACTCTACTACATTTTTGCCTAGCAATATGTCTACCTTAACATTTACATCTTTCTTTCGTGGGTGTAATGTAACGGTTTGACAGTACTTATTATTAAAATACACAAATATAAGATAGCTTTTTATTTTTGTTTTCGTGGGGGAAACCTTCAAAAGGTACCCGGTACCTTGGGAGAGGGTACCGGGTTATGTGGGATTTGACCGCACTAAAACGCCCTCGGTGGCTGCCACTGCGCTTGGGGAGGACTCCGAGATCTCCGGCGGAACGCACCGGTGTCCTCTACGTGCGACACCCCAGAACTGGTCCATCTTCGGGAGAGCATTGTGTGCTCTCCTGCACCGTACGATGCTCACGGCGATATGCGGCCACGCACACATCGCCGCCCTTCCCGGGGCTGCTGGTTGGACGGATCGAGCTCCCACTCACACCGTCCACAACCCCGGAAGCCCCCTTTTAGTCGCCTCTTACGATCAGGCAGGGGATACCGTAGCTCTATTCTTAATCCCGAAGCTAGAGGGACTAAGTTGTACACGTTTCATAATAAACAGAAACGATTTCAAGGCGTTTCCGATATCGAGCGGCCTGGTTGATTGACGTGTGGTAAAGCCTCCGTGGTGTAATTATAAATATTGTAATGATAAATTCAATCCAAACAGTTGTCACCTGTTTATTTTCCCACAAGTATTACATAAATATAGAAACATCGCTATTGATCCAGCCTCTATTATAATAACTGGGCAAGACTTCTAATCGTAATTTTTACACTATAATGTATAATATTTGGACGACCGAGTGTTTGTCGGATAAAAAACAATTTATTTTCTTGGTTTCATTTCAAACGAAACACTTATTTGCTTAGTGTTACTTAACAACGCCATCTAATATATATATATATATATATAACCTATATACCTACCTGTATACCTACCCTACTGTGGGGCTATAACTGTGAAACGTTAATTTAATTTAAAGTTCTTACATTTACGAAATCTTTTTTTGCATAATAAGACCGTTTTTTATTTAACAAATTGATAAGATTAGCGTAGTCAAGCTTAACATTAAGCTACTGCACGAATTATGATAGATTTTTTTTAATCTTATTCAAAAGTGAGGCAAAATTCACGAAATTTCGGATACAGAGAGTAGACCTTAAGAACGTACGATTATTATATTATTATTATTATAATTTGACCGTACTTTGAACTCCTTTTTGTAGAGTTCCTTTGAAATTGCGCTTGTTGCGCTTTTACATAAAAGGGATTTGCCTGTAACTAGTGAGAAAAAATAAGTAGTCGATAAAGAAATATTGAGCTCAAATCCCTTTAAGTAACGTTCTCAAGTTTCACGAAACTTTTATTTAGCCTTTTTGTTTTTACTTGTATACAAATGGAAACCGACTGCTACCATCCCATAAGTTCTGACAAGAAACAAGATTTGATTGCAAGATTTTTCATAAAAATACGGCTTTTTCATTGTTTTATTACCTAATGAGTATAAATAAATAAGTAAGTACACTGTCTTGGACATGAGTACCATGAACTGAAGACAGCAAATATACCTAGCAAAGACAGTAACACAAAAGTCACTCATCATTCGTAACTCTACCTTGCCGTGAATCTAACCCGGAAACTTAGTAAGCTATTTATGTTTTGACCAGTTTTTTTTATTTTTATGATTTAGAAAGGATGTTCGTCTGCCGGTCCAGCTGCAACGCGCGATGGCCGCAGAGGCTGAGGCAGCCAGGGAGGCACGTGCTAAAGTAATTGCAGCTGAAGGGGAGCAGAAAGCCTCTCGTGCTCTTCGCGAGGCCTCCGAAGTTATTGGTGACAGCCCTGCTGCTCTACAGCTTCGCTACCTTCAGGTATCATTTTCATTTATATTGTTACGACTTTGAGCACCTATATCTCGAAAACAAAGCGTCGTATAGCAAAACCCCAAAAACGCATAAACAGGTATTAGGTCTACTATCGAACAGTGAAGAAAGTTCTCGAAAAATCATTCATAAGAAAAACATCGATTTCTACGAGTAAACAAATTCGGGATCCGCGGCAAGTACGTACCTATATATAGCGTACATGTATTGGTTGTTTACATCGCGAGCCGCGGCTATTGTTTGACTGTACATAGTGTGTAATAATAACTAATTACATAAAGGAAGGTTCGGGACGGGTCTATTGTATTTGGTGGTTCGGGAAATTTCTGGAGAACCATGGGCAGCCGTATATAAGGCACGCGCCGAACCGCAACTGGGCAGTTTATTTCCGGAAGTGAAACCGAAGCGATCTCTACCAAGCGACAAGGAAGAATTATTTCGACGACTCAATGAAGTCATTAAACTAAAGACTCGCGAGCCCGTAGTTGTTCCGTCATCATCATCGGCGAGGCTCGATCTTCCACATTTTGATGGAAGCTCTTCCTGGTCGGCGTTCCGATACCAGTTCGAGACGCTCGCAAAAGCAAATGCTTGGGGGGATGATTACTCTTTTACTGCTCTAACTCTGGCCTTAAGAGGAGACGCATTGATGACTATAGATAACCTACCGAAGGAAGGCCGGACACTGGAAGCTCTAATGGAAGCGCTAGAAACTCGCTATGGCGAGAAACATTTAGAATATGTGTACCGAGCCCAGCTTCGAGAGAGGACCCAGAAGCCCAACGAGAACCTCCAGCAGTGGGCAACGGAGGTTGAAAGGCTTGTAAGGCGTGCTTACTCTTCGACACCAGGGAATATCGAAGTGTACCTACTGCAGGCATTTGTCGACGGGATACGAGATTTGGAGGTCAGGGCTGCTGTGCGTCTGGGCCATCATCAGTCTCTAAAGAATGCTTTGGCACATGCCCTGGAAGTCGAAGCCGTGAGACAGGATGCAAGGTACCACAAAGTAAGAGAAGTGGTCACGGAGCAAAAGAAGCCACGTTTTATACCCACCTGCTATGGTTGCGGCGAAAAGGGGCATATTCGCTTAGAGTGCCCCAAAAAGAAAAGAAGATGTGTTTCTGACTCGGAAACCCAAGTGGACGAGTTGCCATTAAACTAGATGTCGCCAGTGCCGCGGGGCGGGCGCTGGTTGGTCAAATTAATGCCCCCTGTATTACAATTAACCAAGTTTGTAACGGAAACAGTTTAACAATTGAAGGTATTGTGAATAACCGGACTTGCCAATTCACTGTGGATACTGGAGCCTCTTGTTCAATTGTGAAGCCTGAGCTACTTCCTAGGACCATTCAGTGGACCAAGCGATCTCCAGCACACCGACTTCAAACGGCAACCGGCCAACCAGTTACCGTCCTCGGCAATATAGACATCGATCTGAAGATTGGTGACCGTATATACCGACATCCATTTTTAATTGCCAGTATCACCGATGATTGCATTTTGGGACTGGACTTCTTAAGGAAAGAACAATGTATAGTTGACGTACGGAAAGGAGTTTTGAGGTTCCCTGATCAAGAAGTGTGTCTTAATGGATCTCAACCATGCAATCTTTACTGCTTGAGGGACACTGTACTAGCACCCACATCGGAGTCCCTAGTGAAAGTGAAATTCCCCTCGAAAGTTAACGTAAGAAGATGCGTGATTGTTGAGGACACCGGAAGTAACAATAGCTTGATTACTGCGAGAACTCTACTCATGTCCAAAGGAGTATCGACGGTTCGGGTTCTCAATATGAGTAACGAGGAAGTTTATTTAAAGAAGAACAGCTTAATGGGAAGATGCGAGGAAGTGAAACTTCTTAGACAGCTGAGAAATATCAGAGCAGTACAGCCAGAGAGGCAAAGTAGTGCTGATATTGTCTGTGAACTTCTTGAAGCTTCTAAGGAAAATTTATCTACTTCCGAGCGACAGCAGGCATGGGAACTCCTATCAAAATTTAAAGACATTTTTGCAAAGGATTGTGATTTCGGACGAACGGGACTCGTCAAGCACCAAATCGACACCGGCGACGCTAGGCCCATTAAACAAAGACCTCGAAGGATACCACGGGCAAAAGAAAAAGAAGTCACTGAACTCGTCAAAGACATGGCTAGTAACGGAATTATCGAACCTTCTACAAGTCCGTGGTCTTCACCAGTTGTGTTAGTAAAGAAAAAGGACGGCAGCACAAGGTTCTGTGTAGATTACCGGATGTTGAATAATGTTACTAAAAAGGATAGTTATCCCCTGCCTCGAATAGATGACACGCTGGACATGCTCAGTGGTATGAAGTGGTTCTCTACCATTGATCTGAAGAGTGGATATTGGCAGGTGGAGATAGATCCGAAAGATAAGGAAAAGACAGCATTCAGTACAGGAATAGGTAACGGTCTATGGCAATTTAAAGTCATGCCATTCGGCTTATGTAATGCACCGGCAACCTTCGAACGTCTCATGGAAAGGGTACTGGTGGGCCTTCTTGGAGACGTATGTTTGGTCTACCTTGATGACATCATCATCATGGGGCGTACTTTTAAGGAACACCTGCGGAATATGGAAAAGGTCTTTACACGGCTTAGGAACGCCAACCTTAAGCTAAGCCCGAAGAAATGTGCCCTCTTCAAGAAAGAAGTGAGCTATCTTGGGCACATAATTTCCCCGGAAGGAGTTAAAACCGACCCAGAGAAGATTAAGGCTGTGCAGGACTGGCCTACTCCGAGGAACAAATCTGAAGTACGTTCATTTCTGGGTCTGTGTACGTATTACAGACGTTTTGTAAAGAAATTTTCAGATATAGCCAGGCCATTACATCGTCTTACAGAAGAAAAACGAGATTTTGTCTGGGATTCGACTTGTGAAGATGCTTTCAGAGAGCTAAAACGTTGTTTGTGTGAAACGCCTATATTAGGATATCCAAGTCGCGATGGGAGATTCATCGTGGATACAGACGCGAGTAATACTGGAATCGGCGGCGTTTTATCACAGATACAAGGCGAGCACACGGTAGTGATAGCATACTTCAGCAAATCACTCTCGAAACCAGAAAGAAATTACTGCGTCACTCGTCGAGAATTACTTGCTGTGGTCAAGGTCATGCAACATTTTTCGAAGTACCTTATTGGTCGCCAGTTTACACTACGGACAGATCACGCAGTGTTACAATGGCTCCTGCAGTTTAAAAATCCTGAAGGTCAAGTGGCACGATGGCTCGAGCAACTGCAAGAGTTTCATTTTGTTACGGAACACCGAAGTGGAAAAGGACACAGCAACGCCGCTGCCTTATCACGAAGACCTTGTCCTGAAGATTGCAAACACTGTCAGAAACAGGAAACCATAGGACATGTTAAATTAATAAGGACACAAGGTTTAGACGATGAATGGACCAACGAAAACATGAAGAAAGCGCAAGAAGGAGATGATGATCTACGGTTAATACTGGACTGGAAACGAAGTGACAACAAACCCAGCTGGAATGATGTGTCAGCATGTAGTACAATTACTAAAAGCTATTGGGCTCAATGGGACAGCTTAGTCTTGGAAAATGATGTCTTACATAGACGATGGGAGTCTAACACCGGAAAGGAAGTAACCCTACAGATCGTAGTACCAAGAAGTATGGTGTCTTCTGTCCTAAGGCACATTCATGATGGAACTTCTGGTGGGCACCTTGGGGTCAAGAAAACACTAGTAAAGTTACGAAGAAGATTCTATTGGGTACATTGTCGCGAAGATGTTGAAGATTGGTGCCGAAAATGTACAGCTTGCGCTTCAGTCAGAGGTCCCCAAACAAGAAGTAAAGGCAAATTAAAGTTGTATAACGTTGGAGCACCTTGGGAGCGTATAGCTATTGACGTAGCTGGGCCATTTCCAGTAACCGAAGATGGAAACCGATACATCGTAGTTGTGCAGGACTATTTCACTAAGTGGCCTGAAGTGTTTGCCACTCCCAATCAAGAAGCACACACCGTGGCTAAAAAGCTCGTGCAAGAAGTAGTCTGCCGATATGGTGTACCTATGGAAATCCATTCGGACCAAGGACGTAATTTCGAGTCGGGGCTTTTCCAAGAAATGTGCAGTTTGCTGGGCATGCATAAGACGCGCACGACTCCTGCTCATCCACAGTCAGACGGTATGGTCGAGAGATTCAACCAAACGTTGGAAAATCACTTGGCTAAGGTAGTGGATGAACATCAAAAAGATTGGGACCAATACATACCTCTGTTCCTTATGTCGTATCGTTCGGCACTCCACGACAGTATAGGATTTACTCCAGCAAAGGTGAACTTCGGCAGAGAAATCAGGCTTCCGATAGACGCTATAACTGGAACTCCACCGGATGGTCCCAAGATTGTGACGGAGTACGTAAGTGATCTTCAATACCAGCTAAATGAGGTACACAAGATGGTTCGGGAGAACAGCTTGAAAACCAGCACAAGCATGAAAACCCGATATGACAGGAAAGCCAATTCCAAGGGATTTGAAGAAGGAGCTCTAGTGTGGTTTCACAATCCGCAGAGGAAGAAGGGGAAGTCTCCGAAATTACAACCTCGCTGGGAAGGACCTTACACTATTGTCACAAAGATTAACGACATCACGTACCGGATTAAGAAAGCTAAAAGTAGTACGTGTAGACCGACTAGCAAAATACCACGGAAAGAATCATGCTCGGGACGAGCATGACTAAGGAGGGGGTAATGTTACGACTTTGAGCACCTATATCTCGAAAACAAAGCGTCGTATAGCAAAACCCCAAAAACGCATAAACAGGTATTAGGTCTACTATCGAACAGTGAAGAAAGTTCTCGAAAAATCAGTCATAAGAAGAACATCGATTTCTACGAGTAAACAAATTCGGGATCCGCGGCAAGTACGTACCTATATATAGCGTACATGTATTGGTTGTTTACATCGCGAGCCGCGGCTATTGTTTGACTGTACATAGTGTGTAATAATAACTAATTACATAAAGGAAGGTTCGGGACGGGTCTATTGTATTTGGTGGTTCGGGAAATTTCTGGAGAACCATGGGCAGCCGTATATAAGGCACGCGCCGAACCGCAACTGGGCAGTTTATTTCCGGAAGTGAAACCGAAGCGATCTCTACCAAGCGACAAGGAAGAATTATTTCGACGACTCAAGCGAAGATATCGGACTATAGTGATTGTGCTTTGCTATTTCGACTCAGTTAAGTGGATTTTTGTGGAAGCTGACAATAAACGTCTTCTACGTTACGAACGGCATTTTCGTTACCCATAGCGCGTAACAATATTTATACACCTTTGGCCGACCGTTTTTAGTATGGAAAATCTGTGTAAGTCATAACCCGCCGTCGTAAGTCGAAATAATATTACGGTAATCTCAAGACTAATAAACAGTTTACTTCTCTAGCGATAAATGTGCAGCCGCATATGTTTTAATTAGGTACAGTATCTAAGTAATTAGTATAAAAACATGACAAATAAAAAATAATGTTTATCTTTCTATTTTTTTCAGACACTCAACACCATATCTGCGGAGAAGAACTCCACCATCGTATTTCCGCTTCCTATTGACCTCATCACGTACTTTCTAAAGGCGAGGGAAGCCGAATCATCATAAGCACCCACTCGGCGATATTACTTGATGAAGACCAACGTACGCTTTTGTAATACAACATAAATAATAATATTTATCTTTAAATAAATTTAAAATTTTCTTTAAAAAATTAATGGAATAAAAAATGAAAAAATAATCTAGCACTTTAACATCATGATCACAACACGATCGATGACTGACTATTTAGAAAAAGACCCAACCCGAATCTATTTTGTGATTAGGTTCACTCTATCTTTGTAACTGGAACACTACAGTGGGTTGTCAAATTATTAGGGACATTCTTTTTTTTTCTTTTCTTGGATTTAAACATTCTGGACTACAATTTTAAGTAGAATAATAATATATTATTCACGTCCACGTTTAAGGGTTTTAATATTTAGTTTCTACATTTTAGTTGGTATAGTATGAGACAAGGAGATATATTTACTAAATCAATTTTGTAATAAAAATAATTTAATTTTTATTTTCTTTCTTTTCGAGTATTGATAAAAAACGTCGTGATTTGTCGCCCAGAAAAAAAATCGGAGATTAAAGCTCTTCTCCAACATCAAGCCACTCACAGAGAAAAACAGAAGAGATTGCTGGTGATTCTTAGTCGACAATTAATAGAATTAAAAATTAATTTACAGTCAATACAATTTTGCACGACTGTTATACGACTGTAATACACGACACTAATAAAATTTAGCATCCCACTGTATGTAACAATTTTAGGTGGAACAACATAATATTAAAGAAAGATGTAGTTTATTATTCCTACCTACTAACACAGGAGTACCACACCATATCCTCAATTTATGATATGAGACATTAATTAATTATAGAATTATTGCTAAAATGTTATAGATACTTCAACTCAGTTGTGCGCGCGGCACTATGTGTGGGTAAACCTGTATAATACACAGTGACTTTGTGTGCGTTACAAGAGGTACAGCGAAGTTGCTCGGACGACGATGGCCGCGTCACTGTCACACAAATTAAAAATGCATAATTACTAGCCCACGCACACACAGGGCCGCGCGCACAACTGAGTTGAAGTATCTGTATAAAAGTAGGTACTTACATTAGTTTAGTTAGTACATTAATATTATAAATTCGGAAGTAACTCTGTCTGTCTGTCTGCTACACTTTCCCGCTTAAACTGCAGAACCAATTTTAATGAAATTTGGAACATAAGTAGAGTGGACCTTGGGAAAGGATGGTTTTTATCCTACGGGAACCTATAAAACGGATCCACGCGGGCGAAGCTGCTGGCGGAAGGCTAGTAATATCTACTCGTAAATTAAGTTTAATACAGGACTGGATTAGCCGATTAGATAATGTTATTGTGGAACTTCATAGTGCTCACTCATTGTAATATAATACCAACAATTTTAAACTCAATTGTAATAAATCGGTTGCACATTGTTTTCTCCCCATTTTTTGTTCGAACAATTAATCGATATCGTAGTTTCTAAGTAATTTTCGTGACATATTAATATTAAGCCGATAGCCCGTGGCACTTCTACTTTGCACTACCAGTATACCTTTAATATTATAGTGTAAATTTAACAATCAATGTTGTCCTCAACCTCAATCCTGTGTTCATTATTTATTCATTATATACTTATTGTTTACTTTAAAGTTCTGTGATTTTGCATGCTACAAAGTTAAATTTATAAGAAACAAATATATACTTAATTGTTTCCTCTTTCGTTAAAGAATTTTATTAGAGTCTAATTTTCCTTGTATAACGAGTTTTGTCTTAGCTATCTCATCTTACTCCGATCACCTCTACTATAAATTCTAGCGATAATATCGCGTAATGTGAACGCCATGCTATATAGCATTAGGCCCTTCTTTGCTATACTAGGTATATACCACAATAGTATAGCGTAGTCAGAAATCAGCTTTATATACATTAAAAATTATGGTGATTTGTTTGCTTTTTTTCTTTACTCCATCTCTGTACAACGATAAAATATGCTCGGTCCCTTGCGTTTCGTTATAAAGAGTTTACACTGTCTTTCGTAATTTTATTGAGTAGGTACCTGAAGGAAATTGAGAGTGATCTCAGTTGAATTATTTTAACACAATATACATAGTTAGCTATTTACTGTAGGTATTTTTATTGCAATCCTTTATGGGTCAAAATAAAATCATAATATGGTAAAACTCCAATAAAAAAGAATTGGTTGTCTGTAAAGTCGGTTTGCGGACGATAGTTAAACGCGACAACTCATAACATAACAAAACAATGAAAACCGCATCAACTTTTCAATTGATTTTATAAACATTAAACTTTACAGACAGTAATACGAACGGCACAAGCCGAACGCTCAGGCCTCAAAGTAACGTTACAAGTGTAACATTACAATGATTGTAACGTTACAATGAGTCATTCTTTTTCTTGCACTCATCGATTTATTGGACGTTGTCATGTCAGTGATGATTATCAAGATTATCACTATATTTAACAAATACTACATTTATATTATATGACTACTTATAACTGATAGTAGTTGAGCTGATATCTTATACTGAAACAAACAAAAAGTTATTATATACTTTTTATGTTTTGAAAATATGTAGTATATTGTGTGGCAAGGGGTGAAACAACACGATTTCTAACGAGGGCGAGAGGTGACTGCCCGAACGAAGCGAGGGCTGTCATCGCCCTGGTCTGAAATCGTATTTCATCCCGTGCCGCACACTGTATTTTACATATCACATGTAATGAAAGAACGAGTTTTGATTTCTGTAGCCAGTCGAAGTAAGTCAGAAGACTATTTCAGACAAAATAGCGCACTTAATATCTTTTGACAACGATTTGACGACAGTTGTCAATGCGATTCTGACAGACTTGAAATAAAGAAGTAAATAATAAATAAATGAAGGTGCTGGGTAGAAATAAAGTTGTTTCTGCCCTAAGGGAGAAGGGCAGAAACAACTTTATTTCTGACTGAGACATTCCCATTGGTTTGAAATTGTCTTATTTCGACTGGCAAAACAGAGATCAAAACTCGCTGTTTCAATGCATGTGATATGAAAAGAAATATACCTAATATCATAAATATGCAATCTAGCTGGATCAATTATTTATTACCCCCGAAACCCCTAAGTAGGTACCTACCTACCTACAATTTCATGAAAACCCGTTGGAGCCGTTTCCACACACACACACACATACTTGAGTCATTAACTTAAGTCATTCAAATTATTTACGAATAAAAAAAAAGGTCGATTAGCTTGTAAAAAGGTCGATTAGGCTAATCAATCAAATTATTTGATTTGAAGCGCGCATGGCCAGGCGGTTAGCGTAGAACGCAAACGATCTGCAATTAAGCCAAACGGGCGCGATCGGGTGTGAGATGGGTGACCGCTAGTGGCAAAAAAAAATTCATACGCGTTCGCATTCGCTTCGGAGGGCACGTTAAGCCGTCGGTCCCGGTTGTTGTCGATAGATAACAGTCGTTAAGCCTTGTCGGAGGCCTTAAGGGCGGTGGATGCACTAAAACCCAAAACCAAAATCCATAGATCGGTACGAACGAGAAAGAAAACCCAAAGTGGACTGTTTATTTTTATTTCCGATTTTTCTCTAAATCTACGATTGACTACATGTCAGCCATATAATAATACAATCTATATTTTTTTACCTTTTTATTATTTGCATAAAGGTTTCATGCCTACATATTTAATAACATTTTTGTACAGGCGGTTTGAAAACATCCGACAGCGGGTTGGTCACTAACCCGCATCTCCACCAACCCGCAATGGAGCGGCGTGGTGGAGTTAGCTCCCGGCCTTCCCAATAATGGGGAGAGACCCGTGCCCAGGAGAGGGACGCAAAAAGGATTACAGCCATTTGATTGATTACCCTAATCGATTTAATTATCTAATTAATTATTAGCCTTTAGAACTACACGTTTTCCGAGCATTTCATCCGACACCTCTTAACTACCTACTTAGCAAACGACAAGTAGGCATTTGAACGACTCCCGCGCGTGTATGTTTTTTTTAAAGGCTAGATATTTTAAATGTGTAGATAAAATTTATACTTATAATCGTAATTGCAACTACAATTTAGTAGTTAGTTTAAAACGTTAAATACTTTTTACGATTTCTTTATGTAGTTACTATTACTGATTACTATATTTAGCCGTAGTTAGTAATCAGTAGTTTTTCAATTTGCCTCCGAAACACCATCCGACACGTTCTGTTACAGTACCTATCGACTAACTTTAGTATCTGTCTGATTGATTCGACTAACTGATGTCTGACGACTTACTGATTTTTCATTATACCTACTGCTTCGTCCAGTTTCGTTGAAACTGGCAAAAAAGTAATACAAAAATTATACTTAATTATGGCACCATGCACAGATCGCACAGTTTGCGATGCCATTATTGAAAAAAAAAGTTGTCAGTTCACTCCTTGTCATGTCAATGTATGTTTTGGCGGGCATTTGAAAAAGACATATTGTGCTCTTGTTTTATTTTTATTTTCTTGGTGTATTTTGAGTTATATCGGATAAATTTGATGGCATTTTGTTGGATATAGGTTAATTATAGTGCATGAGTGTTGTGAATTAAAATAACAGTGCGAAAATAGGTTTTTTCGGCTTGCCTCCAAAATTCCATTGGTCACGTTCTGGTAGAGAAGCCCTCAATACTTTTTGTAAGCCATCTCTACTTGAATGTCTGACTGACTTGACTGACTGAGTACTGACGACTTACTGACTTTACCTTTTAGGCTGACCCCACATTAGGCGTGCGCGTTCCTCGAGCGTGTGAGCGACGCGAGCGCGCGCGTCGCGCACGCGCTCTCGCTCTGTTTCGCTCAGACACAGGGTGGATAGTAAATAATCATAAAAATGCTTTTAATGTTTTTTATATGTCTGCAATGCAAAATATAGTAATGACTCTCTTGTGAACAAGAAGACCATAATGTATCATGCTAAAGACGTTTAGTCTTTTTGTTACGTGTCTTACTTCTTTTTAGTAGCAAATATAGTAGTGTTTTCTCGTCAGAATCCATTTTGATGCAACGCTACGCTAGATAACAAGGCACTGTCCAAATTGTGACTGACTTGACGGAAGGGGGTTAAACGCCAAGGCAAGCGCCGCGTGCGCGCCGCGCGCTCGCTGCACACACGTCACACGCCGGCAACACGCGTCGTTTATGCAGCGCGTACGCGGCGCTCGCGTCGCTCACACGCTCGAGGAACGCGCACGCCTAATGTGGGGTAGGCCTTATTACTCGTTCATGGCACAAACGTGATGCAAAAATTATACTTGATGCTGGCAATATGCAGAGTTTGCGATGCCATAATTGAAGAAAAAAATCATGTCAATGTCATTGGCATGTCAGTATGTCAGACAAATGGGGAAGTCTGAAGGAACAAGTTGTACTCTTGTTTTATTTTCATTTTCTTAGTGTATTTTTGAGTTATATCGGATAAAGTTGATGGCATTTTGCTCGATATAGGTTAATGACAGTGCACGAGTGTTGTGAAATAAAATAACAGTGCGAAAACATGTTTTTTCGGCTTGCCTCCAAAATTCCATCGGACATGTTCTGGTAAAGTAGCCATCACTTTACTTGAACATTTGACTGACTAGACTGACTGATACCTGACGACTAACTGACTTTTTTCTACGACTACAGTGATGCAAAAATTTTACTTGACGCTGGCAATATGCACAGAGTTTGCGACGCCATTATTAAAATTGAAAAGTAAATATTGAATGGCTGAAAGGATTTTTATCCAATGCCGTAAAACAAAAAAAAATAAAATAAAAATAAAAATGTCAGACAAATGTCAGTCAATGACAAATTGACTTAAGTCGCCAGTGGCCGTCTGTTTTAATTTTGATTTAAAAATGAAAATATAAAGAAAATATTATAAATTTACATTTCTAAAATGCCCATTCATAGAATTGTAGCGATTTCCAGATTAATGTTACAATGTAACCATTACTCACCAGTTGTAACAAGATGTGTACAAATCAACAATTATCGGTATGTATTCCTCACCATCAGTTTATTGAAAAAAATTAAATTATAATAAAAATAAGTACTTCACTATTTGTTAAATATTTTTCATTTTCAATAAACTATTATTACGGAGCATATATTGCAATATTTGCCCTATTACTTGCCATTGGTCTCAATTTGTAACTGAATGACTCATTATAACCAATATTCATAAAAATAATACATACATACAGGTATCATTTATCACATTTATGATATCACGACTGCTTCACGCGGACACTGTGTAATTTGATTGGTTATAACTTAAACTATGTATAAGAACTAGGTCTAATCTGAAAATATGAGATGTACATTATCACTCCAAGGTTTGCAGACAGAGTGAATTGACATAGTACATTAATATATAACGTGTAGGAAAGCCAGCTATTTGTATAATAGCAAATACCTACAGATAAAATTTGTTAATAATGTGTCCAGTAAAAACTGAAGTACTTACTTACCTAAAGTTTTAAAATTAGTTTATGAAATAAATTACCTAACCAATAAATAATTTTAATCATACTTCAATTTTACAACACTGATATATTTTCAAAATACAACAAACTACTGCATAATTATGTTTCTATATTGTAGATTTCATGCAACCGAACAAACGAAGCACAGTAAGGCTCTCAAAACTGAAAAAGAAAAATTCAGGACATACATAGTCCAACGATATATTCAGTATGTTAAGAACTACACAAAAGTATTAGAAAGTAGGTTTCCAACTGCAATGCGAATGTACAGAGTCTTCAGTGTAGGTATTAAAGATTTTTTAAAAGATTTAAAGACATACATTTCTCTGAGGATACAAGTAGCAAGAGATCAAGGCTTTTCAAAAATGACCAGACAAGATATAGAATTATATCAGAAAATGCCGTCTGACATGTTGAGAATAGCTCCAGTTCTAATATTATCTGCAATACCATTTGGAAATTATGTTATTTTTCCATTAGCGTAAGTATTTTTAATTAGATTTGGTTATATTTTACTTTGTTTAAATATTTTATTTCATTACATTACTCATGAAAAATTTTCACCCCTATATGAAGCAGAATTAATTTGGTTGCATTTTAATTGTGCCTTTCTACTAAGAATTCTTACATTTCTGAACTGATTTATGTACTTTATTATTGCTAGTTTACGAAAAAGTTTATGATAAATGCAGTCTAGGGCATAATAGAATATTAGAAAATAAAAAATCACAATTTATTTTAACATATATCTAATGACATGATTACAAATAATTGTTGAAGTTTTCGTTATATGTGTGATTTCAGGTTTTTAAAACCTAAAACACTATTGTGTTCTCACTTCTGGTCAATACAGCAGAGGGCAGAATTTTCCGTCCAGGACTTAAAGGAGCGTCTTAAAAATAACAGACCAGTGTTTAGAGCATTGCAAGCAAAACTTGATTCTGTACCGGATGGTGATCTTAAGAAAAAATGGAGAAGGATAATTGCTCTACTAGGCTCTGGACTTCATCCAACACCACAGGAAGTTATAGAATGTAAAGAGTTGTTCACCAAAGAACCCTATCATATCTCCAATTTAAGCTACAATCATTTGGTAAGTCATAGAGTTGTCATAGTAAGATCAATATATTTTTCAACCTTTTTTTTATATGACCCATTGCTGGGCACAGACCATCTCTCCAAACTGAGAGGGATTTAGATCGAAAATATCATAATTGAAAAAAAACAGCAGTGCAGGATATTTAATCAATTATAATGCAGAGCCTGTGCACATGTGCTTTACTTTTGAACTTAATCACTGCTTACCACTTGGATTAATGTTAGTATTAGGTTTTCATTACTCAAATGGAAAATTTATTTCTATTGGATAACTATGATGTCTGTCAATTTATCTACGAAAATCACATTTATAATATTTTTATACATACCTGAAATCAGCAATCTCTGTTTAAGTTTCTACTCTGTGACACAGAATTGTCCTTTTTTGTTTTTTTTTTTTTGTACTGCAATGCCTACATTGCGAGATCTTGTATTAGAAATATTTTAAAATGCTTATGTGATCATAGCTGCCTATGCAATTGACTATTACTAATTAATTTGATATAAATTGCTAATGACATAATACTCTACCCTACACATATTATTATGTACTTTCTATCAATTTATATCATGTCACGCTGTGTGTTTTAGCTGCTTTACAAAGAATTCTTCATTGCATGAAATAATTTCATTTATCAAATGATTGCCACACTAGGCTGTTAGGTACTCACAGTTTCACCTGCGGTAGACAGGATTATTAGCATAAATTGAAGTTTCATTATAAGTTATTGTTATGTCCTGTCTCCCGGTCATTAACTATTTCCCTGTGAAGTTTATTTTTTTATTGAGGAATACATGTGCAAAATTTGAAGTTTCTAGTTCTAAGGGTTTGGCCTGTGCTTTTATTTAAAAATTATAACCCCTATTTTACCTTCTCCAGGGGTTGAATTTTGGAGAATGCTGAAATACGTAACTCATTATTATTGACATACTCTGTATCTATTCAAAGAATATAGAGAGTTTTATAGAAACCCCTATTTCAGCCTCTTGGGGGTTGAATTTCGAAAAATCCTTAAGCTCGCTTAAGTACTTCTTAAGACAAATACATGTGTGAAATTTTAAGTTTCTAGTTTTGCCTTTTATATATGGAGATTTGATGACATTTAAATTTTTGTTATTAATATTGTCAAATTTTGATACAATATACAGTATCCAATTAAATTATTGTATGCTATGCATTACTTGCGGATTTAGAAGATTTTACAACTGTGCAATGCAGTTTGCATATTTTTTAATCACGCAAAAAACTTTTAAGTTTTAACCAAATAAATGTTTCCTGCATAAATATTTATTTAGATATAATATGTCATTGTATGCAAAGAATAAAGAGTTTTATACAAACCCCTATTTCAGTCCCTTGGGGTTGAATTTCAAATCCTTCCTTATAATGCTCACCTATGTCTTATGACGAATATGTGTGCGAAATTTTAAGTTTCTAGTTTTGCTTTTTATATATAGAAATTTGTTTACATTTAAATTTCTCTTATTAATGTAGGCAAATTTTGATACACTATGCATTATCCAACTAAATAATTGTATGCTATGAATTACTTGCGGATTTAGCAAATTTTACAGCTGTGCAATGCAGTTTCCATATTTTTTTAATGACTCAAATCACTTTTAACCAAATAAATGTTTCCTGCATAAATATTTATTTAGATATAATATGTCATTATAAGCAAAGAATAAAGAGTTTTATACAAACCTTTATTTCAGTCCCTGGGGGGTTGAATTTCAAATCCTTCCTTAGTTCTCGTCTACATCATAACAAATACGTAAGAATACGTGTGCGAAATTTTAAGTTTCTGTTTTGCTTTTTCTACGAAAATATAGAGATTTGCTTACATTTAAATTTGTGTTATTATTATTAATAAACCAAATTTTGATTCACTATGCATTATCCAATTAAATTATTGTATGCTTTGCATTACTTGCGGATTTAGCAAATTTTATAAGCTGTGCAATGCAGTTTGCATATTTTTTTAACTAGGCAAATCACTTTTAACCAAATAAATGTTGTATAAATATTTATTTAGATATAATATATTATATTATGTTCACAATTATTAGTATTAATTCGCAGTATACTGCGAAATAATAATTAATACAGAAACGTAATTTAGCTGGCTGACTACAACTCTTTTTGCAATCCCTGTGCTGGGCACAGTTCTCCCCCCATTTTTGGCGAGACCTGGAATTCACTCCACCCTATTACAATGCGGATTGGTCCAGATACTTACTGGCCAGCCCACTATCAAATGTTTAAAAAACACAAACATAAGCTTCAGAATAAAGCTAGAAAGAAGAAGATTAAGAAAAACAACTTAATGTGCCTTCCAAAGCTCAAAAACGTATTGTCATTTACTCATAATATTATCTCTGGGATCGTAAATGACAATAAAAATCACATTATTTTAATTGTTTTTCAGGGGTATCTTCTTAAAATGCATGGAATGAAAAAAAGTTTGTTCCGGAGAAACAAACTAAAGTACCGTGCATTCTTATTACTAGAAATGGACAAAGCCATAGAAAGAGAAGGAGGAGTGAACTCTTTAAGTACAGATGCTCTGCGAAATGCTTGTCAAATGCGAGGATTAAATAGTAGCCACTTGTCAAATCAAGATTTACGGGATTGGCTCCAGCAGTGGATACTAGTGTCACTTAATGCAGATAAGAACTCGTATTCACTAATATTACACTGCCCAGTATTTTTTGCTTATAATCACCCACAAAATTGGGTTCTAATATATTGAAGAAGGGATGTAGTCAATTTATTAATTGTATTTAATAACTTTATTTATTTGTCTGTTTTTGGATTGTTAAAACAATTAAAAAAAGTTTATTACGAGTCGTGCACTTAAAAATAATAATGACCCAAGAGCTCGCGGCCACCAGACCTTCATCATATTATTATTTGTTATTTTATACACAATATATAATATGTATGTTGTTTTAGTTTAGTTTCTATAAAATGTTGAAAGTCTGATGGTTGTGGACTATTGCTCTATAATTGTGATTTTAGAAGCAAGGCTTCATTTTAATACAAAGAGGTAGAAATAACAAATCTTTTGCTTTTAAACTAATTATAGAAATATATTTATTATTACTTGACGCCTTATTAATTTTAGCCCCCTAAATCCTATTTCTAGAAAGTAATTTTGATTTTATTCAAACTCTTTTTATTTATATTTATAATAAACATAAATACTCATCACTATGTCACTTGTCTGCAAATGACATTTTAGAATTATATCTACTTTCCAAACATACGTTCATAATATAATAGAAATGTATAAGAGGTATCTTTTAATGTTAATATTAGCAATATTACATCAACATTTATCACAAAGCGGGAAGCCATACAGCACACAGAAACAAGAAGTTTGGCGATTAGAATGCGAGTTGGGCATAATTACTGACGCTGAGTGTCCCATAGACGGAGGCTGGTCAACGTGGAGTGCATGGTCCAGTTGCCACGGACCGTGTGATGACGTCGGACATCGTAAACGGACGAGAGAATGCAACAATCCTCCAACGTCCAGAGATGGAACACCGTGTGTAGGTGCCGATGAGCAAATTGAGGCTTGTTACATAACGAATTGTTCACTGGAAGATTTTCGAAAACTAGTCAGAGGTGATGCTTCTAGATCCGAGGCTTTAGATCAACTCCAAATCGTACCTGCGCTGCTAGAAAGGTGTTTGCAAATGGAATGTCCTTACGAAGCCGTCGAAGCAGCATTAGCGTATGACAATACTTGGCAATTAAATTCCGAAGAGTTATGGAACGCTCTACAGTGCGTTAAACATAACATAGGTTGTCCGGTAAAGGGCGAGTGGGGTGTGTGGGGATCTTGGTCAGCGTGTGGCTCTAGATGTGGTAAAGGAACGCGATGGCGACTAAGACGATGTGATACGCCCCCACCTTCTGCTGCTTTTCTTTGTTGTTCCGGCACGCCATTACAATCGGAAGTCTGTGAAGGAGATCAGTGCGCTATGGACGATCTGTTTACCAAAAATATTGCGAGAGGAACTTGGAGCGAATGGAGTCAGTGGTCCCGCTGTTCAGAAATTTGTGGAAGTGGTGTTCGTCGAAGGAAAAGAACATGTATTGAAAGCCATATTCGGTTTAGCTCAATAACATGGGGTACTCATTGCCGTGGACAGCATGACCAATTAGAGGTTTGCATCAAAAAAGATTGTTCATTAGATGGCGGATGGTCTGGTTGGGGACCTTGGGGCCCGTGCTCGCAAACTTGTGGCGTGGGCCAGAGATCGAGAATAAGAACCTGCACTAAGCCCGTGCCATCAGGTGATGGCAAAAATTGCGACGGATCCAAAATGGAAACAAGCTCTTGTTATCTAGACCCCTGTAAAGTTTATACTCATTTAGTTGCTGCATTCAATGGAGATTCGTATCTGCAATATAATTTATCCAATAAGAAGTCGACACTATTCCATTTCTATATTCGATTTCGGCCGCTTTCTCCGTCGGGAACATTAGTCCGTAGAGGTGCTCTACAAAGCCCGTACATACGCCTGAGTCTTCAAAAATGGCATGTTTGTCTCGACGCTTGTGGCATGTCACAGTACTGTGGGCTCTCACGAGTTTGTTCCTCCATTACTGTTGGACCTGCGATTTGGCATACGGCTTTGATAGCAGTTAGTAGCGAATCTGCTATTATACGATTGGATAACGCTTTAACATCCATAAAAGGTTACTTTCCTTGCGATCCCGAATTAGAGAACAGTGCAATTAATATTTATGTAGGAGAGCGTTTTAATGGAGAGATACAGGAATTAATATTGAACTTTCATCCATTAACATTTAACACTAATAAAGTTACAAAAGTTAAAGGGTCCGATTTATTACCAACTTTTTCATCAAATGTGGCCTACGAGAAAGCAAATTTAGATGAAGCGTACTTAATTATGGAAAATAATCATTTTATACGTTTACCTTGTTTTAAAGAACAAAACGAATGGCGGTTGGAGGTAACTGTAAAACCCAAGGGCGATAGTGGTATAATTTTATTTCTCCTCGATGATACCAAAAAAAATTGGCTTTACGTAGCACTGCAAAACATGCGACTGAAAATTAAAATCGCTATTGGAGAATTTAGATCCGAAAGCAGTAGTTCCTTTGACTACCAACCCAACCAATGGCTAGACATAACGTTGTGCAAGCATAAAGAAATGGACACGATTGAATCAGTAATAAACGGAGGAGAAAAATTACACCTTTTTAAGACCGAGACTATTGTGAAAAAGCCTCGACAAGCAAAAATTTTTAATAATAAGCAAGTGAAAAATAATCATACTCTGTCATTATGCAACGACGAATTCTTCATTGGAAATGTTCCTGTAGATGTTAAAAATCAAATATTAGAAGATTTTGCTCCATTCTCGGGATTGATTGCATCTATTAATGTTAATGATGTTTTGTTAGACCTGCATAATTGTAGCTTGGAGCGCTACAATGAAAACAAGATTCAGTTGTCATCAAGAACCGCAAGCGTATCTCGTGCCTACATAGAAACCGGGTGGGGAGAGTCAAATAGCCTAAATTTGACTTGCCTGCGTGCCAGATTTTCCTATCATCACAATACCGCTCATTGGCTACAACTAGACACTTCCGTGGACGAGACCCTTAGCAGTAATAATATAAAATTCACAGACGACGGAAGAAAGTTGAAGCTCATTTCCACGGTAGATGATAATAATCTTAAAGGATTTTACACTTGTAGGGAACATAGTATTACACATACTTACAACGTAGTAACTTATGGCGTCCTAGGGAAACTAAAGTATGATTTGAGTAGCCCTGACCTCACAACAATCATTGCGGTGTTTACTACTGTAACTTTAGTAGCTTGCACCCTTTCATGGCTGGTCTGGGAGGGCATCAATGATTTCCGGAGTGGTTATGGCTTTTTCCGCGATGCACATTTTAGTCCTCAGGAAGAAGCTGAAGCTGTATGCAAATATATTGATCAAAATAGACATTTCTTCACATCAACGAGTGCCATTAAACTAGCTAAAATCAGAGCACGGCGTAGGGGACAACGACTAGCCAGTAAGGTTAGTTTTGGAGCTCAGGAACCCCAAGGTCTATTACAAATGCAGAGTGAAATTCCTGAAGCCAGTAATGAATCAGCGTCGAGTGATCTTGATACGTTACCAGCTTTACCAGAAATTAAAGATTCCCATTTAGAAACATCACACGATGTTTACAGGTGTGAAATACAGAACGTAAGCTCAGCTCGATACGACTCAAGTCCGTCTTCTGATTCTAAATTAACTTCTTATGAAATGTCACCGAGGGTCCTATGTTCACATTTGGTTTTAGGAAATTATAAACATACTTCTAAGCATAACATACGTTCAAGAAGAGACAGGTTGTTACGTTATGAAGACAATATCTGCAAGAATACACGAAAACTTTTTTCAACTAAATGTTCAACACTCGTTAATTTGTCACCGGCTCAAAAAGTCCTCCAAAAATTTAATGAGCTTAAAAGCCACGACTTGTAAGTGCAGAAAAGATTGAACAAAAGAGTGAACACTATTGAATTTGAAATAAAACATTATCAGGAAAGGAAATTAGTTACAACATTTAAAGGACCATTTGTTCTTAAAACTGTTTACTTTTCATCTATGTATCTTATATTAATTTCTAGATAGTATATTGTCAATGTGTCTATAGTAACGATAGGTATATATCGATTTTATTAAATAATTAATTTTAGTTATATGACATAACCAATCTATGTGTATCATACCCAGCTTGTATGTTTTTAACGATTCACAATTATTTTGGAATCTACGCATACGCTACTTTTATAAGCTTTGTAATTTTGTGAAGAAATATTCCTAGTCGCTAATATAGAAAAGTGAGAACCCCATTGAGAAGAAACTATAAGCTTCAGTTTAGTTTTCTAAATACATAAACTACCCATGGCAAAAATAATTTAGGTAAGTACTCATACTTTTAAAATAAAACAACAATTACTTCGAGAATACATTTTAATAATATATTTTTCATTAAAATTAACAATCCAAATAGTTCACGAATGTTCAAATAGGAACATAAAATATACTTACGGTCTGGGTAAGTACTTACATAAAATAAATATAAAATCAGTATCAGTAGTATTCAAATTACTTAATATACCTACATAATAATGTAGCACAATATAGGTAAACAAAACTTGGGAGCATTTAACAAAAATTTCTAAATCTAATTTGCAAACAGTATAAATTATCCTAACAATTATGTTTATGTCAATGTTTAAATAGGAACATAAAATATACTCTGAGTACTTACATAAAATAAATATAAAATCAGTATCATTAGAATTCAAATTACTTAATATACCTACATAATAATGTGGCACAATATGGGTAAACAAAACTTGGGAGATTTTAACAAAAATTTCAAATGGTATGTATGATCCTAGCAATTCTGTTAATGTTTCGTAATAAGATTTAAGTAGTGATATAGCAGCTATTTAAGGTGTAAAGGATGTTTCTTATTCAATTTAGCAATGGGGCTCATTGCGCCAGTCTTTGAACACGGTGTGATCGGTGCCTCTAGACAAGCATGTAAATAATGAGATTAATTTATTTAAATAATAAACTGGCACTATGACACCCTGTGTTTTACCTGACGAAAAGTTGTATATTTCAAATTCAACTGGGCATCTTTCATTTAAAAGTTACATTAATAAACAAATGTCCAAAACATGACATTCAATCTTGACTTGAGCTGAGGTAGTTAGAAAGTAAGAATAACAATTATTTTTACCGAATCCTGTAAACGTACACGAATTTTACTTTTATGAAATCACACTAGATAACTAAGCGTACTGAGAAAAAGTTAACATCATCAAGTTCATCGTGAGTGAAAAAAATTGTCTGCGCGATTTAAACATCCAAAAGAGTTAGATACAACATTCCAAAATAATTATTCATATATTAAGCGATTGATTTGCAAAATAAAAATACATACACCAAAATTCAAATTTTGTGTTCTTTGGACAAAAAATATGTGCGTCTGAGTTACACTCATCATATTATAATAGAAACATGAAGTTAGTAATCTGATAATTGTGGGGTTTTCTTAGATCTAAACAGTGTTTCTCAATGGAAGCTTTTAATATCAACAGCGAAATAAATAGAGATCTATACTAAAACTTAGTGAGATTACCGAAAGCTGTAACTGTGTTCAGTTCACCAACCATGTCTACTGTATTACAATAAATATAACGCTTTTTTACAGGAAGCCTCTTTAATACCTAACGGAATGTAGATCTTTTAAATTTGTAAATTACATAACATTACAATGATAAATAACATGTTGAAGGGAATATTCACAAATTTATTATAATTATTTAAATCAATATTATTGTTTTACTCAAACACAAGTATTTCGACTTGATTTTAATATTTCTTGAATTGATATTAATAACCTACAATCTATTATGGCCAGATCACAACATTGACTAGAAATTTTAGTTATTTTCTGAACATACCACATTCAAAAGTAAACAGCCAGTAGAGTAAATAGTAATAAAGTAACAAGAACATCACTCAACAATAAAACACTATGCTATCGTTTCACATGACAGAAAAATAAAATACATTAAGATATCCGTAACATTCCTACTTCACTTGATAAATGACATAAAAGATGACTAAAATATTTTTACAATCACAAGTAATATTATGTTTATAATTTTACTAAACTACCTACGTGAATTTAATTCTGATAACGATAAAATACTTTATTGAATTCTAGCCTTCTGCCAGTGGCTTCGCCCGCGTGGACCCGTTTTATGGGTCCCCTTAAGATGAAAACGGCCTATGTGCTATTCCAGGCTATATCTCTAACTTTCTTCCATCCATTTGAAAAACGACGTAAAATGATATATTTTTATATTAAAATCATAGACGTTTAGCCAGTTGCTTCAACCGCGTGTACAGATAGATTCACGAAAGATTACCACTGCACAGAAGGCATTTTTATGTCCCTTTAGAAGTGTGGGGTGAATGTGAATTATTTTAATAATTAGCATTTACAATATTATATATTGTTTCTTAACATTAAAATGTGTTAAATTTCTTAAGTATTTTCTTCGTGAGTTTACATGCGCAGACAGCTGCTATTTGTAAGTAGTCATCTTTCGTGAACCGTACTATACCCTTTATACCTATATTACCCGTTTTCTCGTGGGATTGAAGCATTTTTCCGCGGTAAAATGTAGCCTATGTTTATCAGGGATAATGTCGGCTTCTAAAGGTAAAAGATCTTTTCAAATTAGTCCAGTCGTTTTGGAGCCTACTCAATTCATACAAACAAACAAATTTGTCCTCTTTATAATATTAGTGTACACAATGAAAATATTTTTCACATTCATGTTGGGTAATAATGGAATTGATTAAATTTAATTCTACATCTCACTAATTCTATTTTCTAATAATATCATTAAAATACTGAATGGAAATTTCAGCAAAATTGCCTGCCTCATGTCACTAAATTAATATTTTTATAATACAACTACCTACATTTTATTGAAAGAAGACATGTTTAAATATTATACAATTATAATAAATAATAAATACTGTTAAAAATAATATGGCAATATCTAATTATACTAAAAATAGTGTGTAATATATTGTATTTTTTTAATGAAATTCCTACTTTTAAATGCAACCAAGAACTTTGATTATGTTTTACATTAGTCAAAAGTCATTAAAATTGTTTACTAACTACTATCTACTAGATAATATGATTTTGGCATGTCCAATATCGAACAATAAATTATTCAAGTAAGTCAATCATAGTAATGATTTAAGAAAAAACAAGACACAATAATCTCCGATTACCTATATGATTTTTTTAAAACTACAATAATAGCACTAGGCCAAATCTATTAGGCTGTATGTACTTATTACAGAAACTTACTATGATTGACTGCACATGGTATGTTTTTTTCTTATAGTATTTTTTAATCTATGTGGGTGTGGCCATGTCGAGCAAGGGCTTTGTTACGTCGATGTTGCAATGCCGCAGCTGACGGTGGCACAGTACGCTTGTAATAAAGGGCCGTGCTCAGTACTCCAAAACTTAATGTTGAAGATACGATGAAGTTTATGAGCAAGTAAGTGTCAGCAGAGTCAACATACACTGTGAAGAGTCTCGCTGAAATAAAAACATCTGTGGAAACTATGTTGACATTTCTTAGAATATTTGGACAACTTATATCTAGGCATGTAATTTTATGTAATAAAAACAATGTAAACTATCAATGAACATAAATATATAAAGTTCTAGTGATTAAAAATGCAGGAAAACTCACATAATTTTAAATGCAGAAAAGATTTTTCTAGCCAGCGTCAGAAGTATTTTGTTAAATATCCATTTATGGTTATGACATCTCAATTCATGCATTAATGCATGCATTATAAAAACCATGCATTATGATACTTACACTCAAAATAATAATTATATGAAAAAAGTAAAGACATAAAGAACTAATATAATAACCAAAATCTACTTACTATAAGAAACTAAAATCTTCAGCTAATATTTCATTAAAACTTGATACTCACAGAGATTCGTGAGAAGAGAAATAGTCCATGTTGTTAAAGACACAGCTTCGGCATTGCCAGTTTTGATAATCCCAATAATGTAAGTCACCTTTGCAAAACCACTCAGGGGAGTATTCAATGGCTGAAAATTGTTTTAATTTTTTTATATAATTGATATTAACTAAACTAAAACAATTAAAGCTGCAATATAATGTACAGTAATATGTCATTTATTTAAATAAAAAGTTTGTTGTTAGTTCATCATACATTGGTTATAGCACATACAAGGTTTTTGGTTATTTCAATAATTCTTTAGATTTAGCTCTAAATTAAGCTGTTTCAGCGCAAGAAATCTTCATTTAATCTCAAGCAAAGTCTTTGCTAACGCGCTAACCATTGACAATGTGTTCAAATGTGCAGTGATAACTGGGCTGGGTAACCAAGTGTAAATGTTGCACATAACAAATACATCTATTTCCACTGATAGACAAAAGGATTTCTTCACAGCCAGATGGATGTGGGTATCATATATGCCATGTATTTTACTACTTATACATTTACATAGAAAACACATTATTAAGCAATTTTCTAATTTAATTTTAAGTATATTGTCCTTACCACCATGTACTCCAGTACTTCTTTTGGAATAATTCCTAGCACAAAGCCAAACACAGTTGCAAAATATATAGCAGTAGCCAAAGGGACAATTGGCAGATTCATCAAGTTGTTGTATTTCAAAACATAGTAGATCAGGACATACAATTGAGCTGTTATAATTGGATACTCCAAGTAAGTCATCAAACTGTAGTTATTTGTATAATTGTACAGGATCATAATAGTAAATCTGGAAATAAAAGGGTATAATTACTAACAAGTAATTTATATTTATTGCATCAGATATTTTAATGATGAACTTTTGACAACCCATGGCTCAGTGGTTGCCATAAAGCTGTGTCATACAAAAGGTTCTGGGTTCAATTCTCAGAAGGAGATATCTAAATGTTGAACTAAGAAGTATTTTCTGGTTTGAGTGTTTTTGTGTTTGTCTATGGCACACATAACAAATTCTACCTTGGGGCTATGAGTGTGAAGCATTCAGTTATTTACTATTTAGATTGTATTTAGAAACATTTGATGGAACGCCAACCTTTCGGAACAGTCTTCTATGAAATTATTGGTCTGGTTAATTTTGTCATTATTGCTGGATTACAATTGAATTATTTTCCTTACTACTTCTGTGTTACTGTTTAGTTATGGTTATATTATTAGATGGAAATTAACCAGTAAGAACTGGGTAAGTGAGCAGAAATGGCTGACCATTAAAGACAGCAGTCTCTTGACACTGAATTCAAGCCCCCAGACTATACTAACCAAGAAATTAGTAAGTGTATTTTATATTATTTTTTTATATAAATAAACCAAACAAAAAGACAGACAAGCCGCTTGGTGTTAAGCGATCATCATCGCCTATGGACACAGCAACTATTAGGGACAAACACATACCAGTTCCTAAGTGGGAGATAAGAAGATACTCTCATGGATGAATAGTACTATCCATAAGAGTAATTTCTTGTTTAATCTATCCTCTAAATAATCATGACAGTAATGGGTCATGATGGTGGAAATGGTCATGGAGTGGTCAAATGGTTGGGAAAAAAACAATGTGCTTGTTTGGCAGTTGACTTGTCAAAGCTGATGGAGAGAGGGACTGAGCTATACAGGATTTTAATGTTGCATGGAGTCATACTCAATATCCGGAGTTCTTGCCAGACTATTAGTAGTCCAGGTCCAACCTATACAAGATTAATAGTTTGAAGTGGAGTCACACAGACTTCACAAAATTTGGAGTTGCTTGCCAGACAGTGGTAGTCCAGGTCAAACAGGTTATCCTATTTTAAGCTCCAATAACAATATAGCTAGAAGATGCCTAAGTTGGTTAAATTTAAGTAGCACTGAGACTGACCAATTGTTTATGTATGATATAAATATTAATTGAAAAAAGGGCATACATAGTGGAAATAGCACACTTATTACACTTTTTATGTCCCACTTCTGAGCGCAGATCTCCTCTCCGATGTGAGAGAGATTTAGGTTGTAGTCTACCACATGAGCCAATATGCCTTAGATATTTTTTTATTTATTTTACCTTTCTCACTAAAACATTTGATTGCAAAATATCTTTCTTTTATTTTCATTCTTTCATACAGAAATCCTCCATTTGTTTTAGTAACATAATTTATTACCTGGCAACCCTATGAAAATATTCCCTGGTTATGCACCATTTTTTAATATTTCAGAGTTCAAACATGTACGGATAGAAAAATAAAACAAAATATCATATGTGTAAATTATGAAACTGATTCTAATTTGTATAGCGCTGTGGCCCATATGAGGTGCACGGACATATCTTAATGTTCTCAAAATCACTCACATGCGGGAAATTCACTGTGAACTTGGTAATATATGCATCCCAACTGTTTACACAAAATGTCTTATCTATTTTATTTTTCTTGAACAAAAAAACAGCTAATGGTTAGAAGTTTTCTTGGTGGCAGTGAGACAAATTCCTTGCCAAATTTCTAATATTTTTATGCAATGTACTAAGTAAGATCTTACCCAGAAATTTCAAGCAGCATAGCTTGAGCATACAGACCCTTGGCTGACTTCCTTTCACGTATGTAAAGAATTTGAGGTACTTTCAGGAACAGGCATGATAGTATAGTTACCAGGCTAAGAGCATTTGATATAAATTGTATAATATCGAACTCCATGATGTATTCCACTGTAACAAAAGCAGGAGTCAGTTCTATAACGTTTAATACAACAAGGTCATAAAGCGGTGAGCCGGTGATTATTTAAAAGTTGGCAGGGGTCTCCGCCGAGCGCATTATCAATTCAGCGAGATTTACCGCCAAGGTCGATGTTACAACTAAATAGTACTGAATATACAACTTTAATCATTTGTAATCATCAAACAAATGTTGAACTTACGGAGAGCCGGATCGATAAAATTGTTCTCCTCAGACGACAGCTTGGCGCCTTTTTAAACACTTGATATTATAGATAGATCAGGCAGGCTATAAATTTATAACATTATTTGAGTGGATACTAGACCTAGACGCATGCTGCGGTTGAATTTATAAATGGCAGTATTGATTGATTGTTATTTAAAGTACGACTCTCCCTACCCCTACAAAATAAATTAGGTACCGTTTGGTTTTGGCGACAATCGGACATGCGACAGACGTCAGACGGACGATCTTGACATTCTTGACATGACACTGCTGACAGCATCAAGCTGACGTACGCTGAACTGACGCTGTCTGCCACGTCAATGTCCACCTTTTTTTTTTCTTCAATTATGGCATCGCAAACTCTGCATATTGCCAGCGTCAAGTATATTTTTTGCATCACGTTTTTGCCAGTTTCGGTGAAACTGGACGAGTCAGTAAGTCTTTAGTAATCAGTCACTCAAGTCAGACAGACATTCAAGTAAAGCGATGGCTTCTTTACAAGAACGTGACCAATGGAATTTTGGAGGCAATTCGTAAAAACCTCTTTTCGCACTGTTATTTGAATTCACAACACTCGTACAGTATGATTAACCTATATCGAACAAAACGCCATAAAATTTATCCGATATAACTCACCAAGAAAGAAAGTAAAAATAAAACAAGAGCACATTAATGTCATTTTCGACTTCCCGCCAAAACTCCTCACACTGTCCAGTGTCAGTATTATTTTTTCATCCAGTATTTTAATTTTTAAGTAGGTTTTCATCTAGCATTTTTATAAAGTACGAGCTCACTCATTAAATTTTCTTTCACTATTTTCTTTGTCACTTTTTTCATTAATTAATAGATGCACTTTGTTCAATGTCTATATTTTTAAAATACTTGATAAATAAACGAATTTTACAAGTATGATGTAAAATATGAAAATATATAAAAAGGATGAGGATATATGAGGATGCTCTGTCATCAGCTGTCACCCCTTAGTCTTACGAATTATCGATCAGGTCACGCGTAGTTGACGCGAATTTAATTTTTTTTACCCATTCCAAAAAAAGTGCACAACACCGCTAAAGAAGTTTTCACTTCAAAAATATGACAGCAACATGAGATGAAATTCGTCTGGTAAATTTCTTTACAAAATGTATGGAGTACCTTTTTATAATCTGTCTGAGTGAAATTGAATATGTCGGGAAAATGCTCATAATGTGCACCCAGCCTATAACATTTTACTGGTCTCCACTTAAATAGTTATATATAAACAGGTGGGATTTGAGCCTCCCGCTTGAAATGTAACTAACTACTAATGAGGTAACACATCTTTGATTTTATTATTTAAGGTCACTGTTTTTGTTAAAAATTGTTATATTTCAATAAGATGGTTAATTTTTTAGTAATACGGGCAGGATATTTTGATTCGAGATCTGACAACACAATTTCGAATTTGACAATGTTTGAAATTTAATGAACAAATATAAGTTTATTTTCACGAATTTCACTATATTTACGTTGAATGACTAGTAATATGACAAAAGTAATTAAATATCTTTATATAAAAATACATAATTAGTACATTTTTAAAAAGAAGTATTTAACTTACGCGTAAAATGTAATGCCTTCCGGCAGCCTTCCTGTTTACGCTCACTGCGGCTCTTATAACCTAAAATACTGCAGCTCACCATATCTGCCCCCGATAGTTAAAAAGACGTATCTAACAAAAAGTAAAAACGGAGAAATAAATGTTTTAACGAATGAAACGGGAAATCGTTTGCTGTCTTCGAGTGAATTAAAATATTTACATACTGGAAGTTGAAAATAATGCCCACAAAATAAGGCTTTAAATTGGTTTAGTAATAATATGAATTTATTAAATTATTATAATAAAAATAATGAAAAAACAGATTCATCTTAGCATAAAAAATAAAGAAAAATATTACATACTTAATTGAATAGGCGTAAATGGCTAGATGCGTCCTTTAAATTTCAAACACTTTTGGCTGTACTTTTATCTAGTATATGATTGTAACAGAAATGGGCGCATGTAGGTATATCCGCCTTTTTTCTTAAGAATTAGAAAGTATGTAGATAACCCTTGGCTTAGATAAAATGTTTTAAAATTATTTAATAATCCTTTTGTCTAAGGTAGTATATCTGAAATACAGTAGGTTCGTGGTTATCTTATTTTAATAAATTATTATTATTTGTAAATGAAACACTATTTGTTAAAGTAAAGTATTTATTTTAAAATCTTTTGACCCACATAAACAAAAATTAAAAAATTAAATTGACGACCCGTGTGGCGCAAAGGTTACCATGCCAGACTGCTGATTGGAGGGTCCCGAGGTCGATTCCCGGCGAGGCAGAAATTGAAATGATGAGTTTTAATTTCTGTACTTGGTCTGGGTGTTTGTGTTTCTGTCTTTGTGTGTGTCCATGGTACCCACGACACAGGGAATCCTAGTGTAGGGCTATGAGTGTGTAGCGTTATTTTAAATTTCAAATTTTATTACTATCCATAGCACAGTAAATTATAATGAAAATCAGAACTATGTTATTATTAACTTGAGCAAAGTTCAGCTTAATCAGTCTTATTATATAGATATAGATCTGTTATAATTATCTCTTATATCTTTATTGTTACAAACCGTCTTAAAAAAATAACATTCTTTGACTAATAATCATATAAAACTCTCTTCTCTTCATGGCTTATTTGGTAAGGGTATTGGTCGATAATTAAGGGGCCGTATACGAAATTTTGCTGATTTCGTTGATTTACCTGATTTAACACATGAGATTTAGCAGTTAAATTACAGTATCTCCATAAGTTTTCTTGCACATTTCATTAATAATCGAATACATTAACCACTTTTTTAGCTTGCGTCAAGAATTATAATGCGAGATTTAGGTTATTTTAAAAGATTTTTAATGCCAAATTTTCATTATTAATTTGATTTATTTTTCAGAAAACGGATTGATTATGAACTATATTAATGTAAAATAAATTTTATGAAAGATTGTTTCAGTTATCTGAAATCAAATGCAATTTCAGACCCATTTTATCTCAAAATTGACTAAGTTCAATATTTATCAATAATATTTTATTTGTTTTTTAATAATATTTTTGTATGAGAGTGGCAAAAAGTGGCTCATACACTATGTATTTGATTTTTACAGCAATACATGGCGTTTTTTCCAGAAATATGTGATATTCTATACCTATTACAGTAAAATTTACAAAACTATCACCGGCTTCAGGTCTATTAAGCAAAATAACGAAATAAAAATTAAAAAGTGGCTCATTTAATAGTTTATTATTGAAATGATCAGTCATATTGTGCAATAAATTTTATGGAAATACTGTATTTTAACTGCAAAATCTCCTGTGTAAAATAGCTAAATCAGCGAAATCGGCAAAATTTCGTATACATACGGACTCTTAAGGGATACCGTGAAATTAGCTCCAGGTATTTTCTACAGCAGTACTATTTGTTCATGCAAAATAACGAAATAAAAATTAAAAAGTGGCTCATTTAATAGTTTATTATTGAAATGATCAGTCATATTGTGCAATAAATTTTATGGAAATACTGTATTTTAACTGCAAAATCTCCTGTGTAAAATAGCTAAATCAGCGAAATCGGCAAAATTTCGTATACATACGGACTCTTAAGGGATACCGTGAAATTAGCTCCAGGTATTTTCTACAGCAGTACTATTTGTTCTTTCCGTACTTGTGGAAGCTAAAGCAAGCTTTTAGTAAGTAACTAAAGCATCGACCTTTTTCATTTTAGTTTTACCTGTAACAACAGTTAATAGTGTAAGAATGCACTAAAAAGCGTTATAAAGCACGTTAAGTGTTTGCAAGTGATATAACGTACATAAAACTTTACTTTTATTAAACGAAAATTAAATATGATCACAAAAAACACACACAATTCAATGATATTAACTCAATAAAAGCTTTTTTGCACACATAAATAACACACTTTTCAAATAAAATATACTTACTTTGTTACGACGAATCACGCTGCGAAAAATTGCGACTGCGACACGTCGGTGCTCCTACAACCTAATCGGGCGCAACTGACAGAAACTAGTCAGGTGCCGTACTAAACATCCCCCTTCCGACCCTCGCTTGATTCACAATTCTAGAAAAAAAGGACGTTTCTGCACACTTGCGCCTTTTCCATTAAGTATCAAATTGTATTTTTTTATTCAACGTGAAGTATTAAGACGCATAAGGCAAATGCGCCTATGCTAAAATAATTTTTCGAAGAAAATAGGGCGCAAGTTGTCAGATGTGGCCTTTATTTCTTAATGTGAAACCAGATTTTTAATAGCGCGTTAGACGCAAATGCTCATTTGCGTCTTATTAACTTCCACTTAGAAATAGGGACAAATATGCGCCTTTTATATTACTGAACTAACAAATAAACTATAAAGTATAAGGACATTATCTACGTAAATGCGACTTTTTAATTAAGTTTCACATAAATTCGTCTTTTCATCTTCAATCGGGTGTGAAAAAATTAACAGAAGCGCCCTATTTTGTTGTGCTAAAACCGGACTGGAGGAAGTTAGAAAAATATTAAAAATACATGCAGATGCGCCTTTTTTTTCTGATTCCGGCAATGTATATAACTCAAATTTGGAAAAAATGTTAGATACGTCTTTTTAACTATCGGGGGCAGATATTATGAAACTCGAAAAATGTTGTTTGCTTTTAATACAACACAATTTACAGCTGTGAGAATCGATTTTAACATATAAATATTATAAAACAACAATGTCACCCCGACTTCCACAGTTTGTCTGCCACTTATTTAAAGGGCATTGTCAAAATATGTGGTTACACCGAAAAGGACAGAAAATCTCGCTCCCATCTCTTTCTAACAAGCTTATTAAGTATATTTCGATCTCGCTTTAGCGTGACGTAATGAAAAATAGGACTCTGTCTATATTTATTTTTTTATTTTTTTATTTATTTCTGTGAAACACCTTAAAATAAGAGTCACAAAGGGTAAAACTTAATGCCAATTGGCATTGTCTACCAGTCTACCCTGGGTGATGTTGAGAATGCGAGGTAGGCTTTAGTAGTCAACAGGCTATTACAAAGAAAAAATGTTTTGAATTTATAATAAAGTCATAAAAATACATGTATACTTATATACTTTATCAATACATATAAATATATATACATATAAAATACATACATATACTATAATATATATACATACATATATATACATATATAAATACATAATACGTATAATAAGACACAGATAGGTGATGACTCTTAATGACAATATTTAAATGGTAGTAGTGATACTCAACAAATACTCCCTGATCAATTTTTTGAAAGCCAATTTACTAGGTGCCTTACTGATATCTTCGGGTAGGGCGTTCCAGAGCTGTATAGCCTTAACTGTGAAGGAGTGATGGAAAAATCCACTATTATTAGGCGGAAGTAAGATGCTAAGGTTTTTGGAAGAGCGTAATCCTCTGTTATGGGCAGAGCAGAGGTATTGAAAGCTTTCCTTGAGATACAAAGGAGAAGCTGGATCGTACAACACAGAGTACAGAACCATTAGAATCCTAGAGTTACGTCTTTGTCGAATAGTAAGCCATTTAAGCTGGCTTCGGAAATTTGAGATATGATCATACTTACGTAAGTTGAAAATAAACCGGATACAGTTCAAAAAATCATTTAAAAAAAATCATTTTTTTTATTTTGAGTACGTAGTTAAGTACATAATGGGGAGAGACCCGTGCCCAGCCGTGGGACGCAAAAAGGGTTGCAGCCAAGTTAAGTACATTATAAGTACGTAAGTACGCAAGTCTAAGTAATATACTTACGTAAGTATATGCTAACAACGTAACGTACAAGCACCGATCGTGACGTATAATGAGCGTAACGTAACGTATAATGAGTCATCCTTTGTCGTGCGTGCAGCCGGCTTTCATCGATTTATAAGACGTTGTCACGTAAAAAGAACTAAGAGCGAGATCATCGTGTAGTTTACATAGTTCACCTAAAGGAGCGCTCTTTCCTAGTCTCGGGTAGTTCGTGAACGACTTAGGTAGAAAGTTTCCACCTAAGTCGTTCACGAACTACCCGGGCACAATACAAGGAGCGCCTGCCGTGACCCGGGACTACTGTCAACCTGTCAACAGAATAGTATTTGCCATGCCATTTTTCTCAATTCTCATCTGATCCTATTATAAAATTGACTTGAATTTAAATTATTTCCTGCCACAAGCCACAAGTAACAACTTAAAAAACACAACCAGGGATTCAATACACTAAATAAAATAATATAAAACGTCGTGTGTTTTACCAAGAATACAAAGTGTTCCTAGTTAAGGTTATTAAAAACTAGATGGCGTTACTAGTACGTTTAGATTAGTTTATTATTTAATAAAGCTACCTACCTATCATTTCAGCATTTAATTTTATCCTTCCACTGAGCCTCTCACAAAGTATTATACTTCATTATTTCCTCCGTCATAAATTGGCGGGAGGGCCTAGTAGTGTCCTGTTCTAGTCCTGCTACTAGAAATTTAGGTAGATGGCTTTGGGAGAGATAATATCAGGTTATGTTAGATATTACTGCACAAAAACCCCTCGGTGGCCTGCCTCATCGCTTTGGGAGAACTGCTGGAACTCCAAAAGGAATGTACCTGTACCTACTTACGACGGCATGCGGCTACGCACAGGCACACACCGCTGATCTTCCCGTGGCTGCTAACTAGAGGGTAGAGGCTCCCACTCCCGAGTCCCGACGCCTGCAACCTGTATACCGTAACCTTACTCTTAATCCCGAAGCATGGACTAGGAGTATGTACCTAATCATTTTGTGAAACAATGGGGGTTCCTTAAAAACAAAAGACGAAAGAAAGAGAAATTCTTTTCTCTTTCTGATTCTAGCAACAAGTTGTCGCACTGTGTGCGTCAGAATGATATTGAGAGCTTTCTGAACTTGCCCTACACAAAGCATATCGAACTCTTAGAGTATCGAAGGTATTGAAGATCGAAACACAGAGATTTTAAATATCAATAGATTTTGTAGGGTTTAGTCTTACGACGGTCAAAATAGTATAAATTTCATATAATAATTAATTAATGGTAGGTACCTAATAACACTTTTCATAGTTATTATCTGTATCAACCTTTTTCTTGGTTTTTGACCAAAAAAACACATAATTTAGTATCGTGGAACGCTTGGGTATTCACTTATATATACTTTTCATAGTTTCAAATTTCCCGCGAGAACATTTCAATATCAACAGGTTAACCGCGACATTGAAAAAAGTTACTATGAGGTAGACTTCATTGTTATGAAAATAAGACGGTTTGCGTGGAGAAATTTCTTAAGAAAACCATTATTATAAGAACTTAGATAGGTACTTGTATTTTTGTAGGTATTCAAATATAATGTGATTCTCTTAAGTAATTGTATAGAAAGAAGGGAAAGGTACCCTAGTTACAACAGGTGCAACCAAGTATGTACATAGGTATTGTACCCATTTAAACTATTTATGTGACGTCCACAGTTGACTGACCACACGTCTATCCTACACCCACGACTATCGACAAAGTCGACGTAAAAGTGACTTAATATTTATCGTTTATTTGTTTGTGATCTTCAAACAGCTTACGTCATGGAGCCGGCATACTGTCGCCGACATTGGTCTGAAGTTCGTACAAGGTGCTGCGCAGAATTCAAATATGGTTTTCACGCAGCAGGTGCCCCATCCCCTAGGACCTCCTGACACCTAGCAATGCAACCCCCAGCTCCTGACAGCGGCACAAACCCACACTTCACATTTCACATTTCATCGCGAGAAGCCGGTAGGTACTAGCGGACCTCATCGCCTGGACGCACATTTTTGAACTTAACTTAACACTTTATTTACTTTAAAAGTTATTTTTTTTTCATTTCCGCGGCAATTTCGATGTGAACAAAAATTTCAATGTTGTGTTAATGTACTTACTTTGAAAGTTTTCGGAGTGCAAAAGAAACCTATGTGAGAGTTATTTTTTCTGCTGACTGATAAGGTAAGTGAGTGATAATGTTACTTGTTGATTTTTTTGCGATTCAATTAATTTATTTTATTAAACAAAAATGAAGAAATGGAGAAGAAACAACGAAAACCGGTAATGTTTGCACTTTATTTTACGATATTGTTTGTAACAGCTGCTGTTAATTACGAGTACCTTATAAATTAGTTGCTTATTGATTGATTGATTTTTTTTTCTTTTCGTCTTTATTAACAATTTAACATTTTAATTTCTTATATCAACTTTGTTACCTAATGAGTAGTTTAGGACTTATCTCCCAATTTAAATCTTCGCCTTTCACGGTTTAAAATGAAACTATTAGGTAAATCGTATCTAAGTACTCGTTTTTTACACAATGTGTATTACGAAATAAAGGTACGTAAATGAACAAATAGTACATAATTAACGATACTTCAACTCAGTTGTGCGCGCGGCGCTATGTGTGGGTAAACCTGTATATACACAGTGACTTTGTGTGCGAAGTTGCTCGGACGACGATGGCCGCGTCACTGTCACACAAATTAAAGCTGCATAATTACTAGCCCACGCACACATAGGGCCGCGCGCACAACTGAGTTGAAGACGTTGAAGTATCTGTACCTACTTATTTACTATTTATTCATTTACGTGAGGTCGTAAAGTTGTATATAAATAAAATGAGATAAATATCTCATTTTATATCTACTAAAGTTCATGTAGGTATTATGCCTATGTGATTGCAACAGGTAAGCTCGTTACCTAGTTTATGATGTCTTAAAATATGCGACACTAAAACGATATTCTACATCCAACCGTTACAGACATTTCGTCAGGAACTTAGTAATAAAAAATAATTTGATTAGAGCAAGTCTATCTTTGGCGCAATTTTTTTTTCGTAAATTGTTTGTTGTTTATAATTTGCTCAAACATAAATAAAAGTAAGTAAGTAGGTAAACTCTGTTTTAGGGGTCCATACCCAAAGGGTAAAACAGGACCCGAAAGACTCCGCAGTCCTTTCGTCCGTCCGTCCGTCTGACTGCCCGTCTATCACTAGGCTGTTGAGGCTGTATCTCATGAACCGTGACAGACAGTTGAAATATTACAGATGATGTTTTTCTTTTGCCACAACAAAAACAAATATTTAAGGCGGCTTACATACAACAAAAATAATTTTTTGCTCAATTTTGCTCGATATTGATAACGGAAACTGGTAGACGCTTAAGTATTTATAAAATCTTTATTTATATATTCACTTTAAAAATTAAATTAAAACACATACTATGTATTTAAGGAGGGCTCCCACCTAATTTTTACTGTTTTTATAGATAATGGTACGGAACCCTTCGTGGGTGAGTTCGACTCGCACGTGGCCGGTTTTTCCTTTTATGTGTTGAAAGGCCATTAGTCCTGAAACAGTTTGTATTTTATTACTAATGTATAAATTAAAAAGGCAAATAACATTGCTAATCGAAACTGTTTATCAAGAGAAAACGATGTACTTAGGTACTTATAGTGTAGATACATTTCCGGTAAATATGTATCATTTAATTGATGGAAAAACGGACCTATAACTATTTAAAAAATCCATAAAATACTAATAAACGTTATATTTTATAGTACCCTGTTTCTTGGTCTAACAATGTATACATATATAGCGTTTAGTTAACGTAAGCTAAATAAATATTTATTAGTTGTTCATCGTCGTTTTTATTTTTCTAATGGATACAAAATACTTTTTTTTTTTGTTTGAAATGAACCAGCCAACTAGTGCAAACCGAGATATTCGGCAACTTGCGATACGGTTGCGCTGTCGCTGCTGTAGCGGAGTACCTACTGTACAAATCAGATCCGTTCGAAAGTCTAACATTTCGTGATCTTATCTTATCCTTGTCATCAATGACTACGCTAATTGTTGTGAATGTGGTCACTAATAAAATATGACACGGGGAAGGGGAAGGCATAAGTTGGCTTGTTTTGTTTACCAATGGTTTTTATCGCCTTCATGCATGCATGACGTGGATGTTTTGCGGGGGTGGTCATGTCCCCTGTGACCCCCTCTCCTTTTGGACCGCGCCTGACGCTAATCTTATAAATCGGTGAAAAAAACTAAATACCTATGCCAAAAATGATTGTGGATGTTTGAAATTACGCATACGCGCTACAAAGTATGTAGCCCATAGATTAGTATGAATATGTAGCCCTTTTGTTGCGTTACGGACGGCTACGACGAGAAACAGTATGATTTTGTAATTATGTTTCTTATCTTTATTTAACTAGAAAGGGAAGGGATCATTACTTGTAACTCAAAGTACGAGAAAGTTTGTAAAATAATTAAGGTTTTAATTTTTATTTGAAGATTATATCCATATTTTATTTATAGACATCAGAAACTCAGTATCAATCAACTATCCAATAATAATTGTATTGTTTCGTGACGCCGAAGGCAGGTCACTTGTAACTTAATTGTCCTATTCCTGCCAGGAATAGCGCAGCGGGATCTGTATTAATGGATGCGTCCAACTTAATTACTGATGATGAAAGCCCATCCAGCATCGTCCTCTGGAAATAATGATAATGGTCCCTCGTTGCACCGTAAGTGAAATTAATCGGGTTTCGAAAGGAAATTAAAAAAATGAAGAAGACACGATTTTTGAATGTAAAATTTGGGGATGGGGGGGGGGAGGGAACTTTCAAAATGTAACCAGCAGCTTGGGAGAGATACCGAATAGGTTATGTCGGATTAGTGCCAATGTGGCGAAATTTACCTTCGTATTCTAATTACATTGTAGTAGATTTTCATCGCCTGAAAACACGGATAAAACGACGTTTTCTAAAAATGAAACCAAGCTAGATTCATTTTTCGCCCCCCAATTCCCTTGGATGCTCGTTGGAGCCATTTCCAACATTCAGATTATATAGATATGTCAAGAATTGCTCGTTTAAATGTATTAAATTGATAGATAGATAGATGGATAGTTCATTTGATAAGTAGATTTATTTTCAGTTGACGAACGCGTGGCGCAATTGTTACCATGCCGGACTGCCAATCGTGGGGACCCGGGTTCGATTCCCGGAGAAACAGAAATTTGAATGATGAGTTTAAATTTCTGTTCTCGGTCTGGGTGCTTATGTTTCTGTCTTTGTATGTGTCCGTGGTACCCACTTATTTTATTATTTTAATATAATATATAAATTACGTGTCACGTGTTTGTCCGCGATGGACTCCTAAACTACTTAAACGATTTTAATAAAATTTGCACACCGTGTGCAGTTTGATCCAACTTGAAAGATAGGATAGCTTACATCTCAATTTATAGTCGCAATATTAGGTATTTTATTACTGATATTTTAAGATTTTTAAGGCAGGACAACGTCTGCCAGGTTAGCTAGTATTATATATATTTCTGTGTAGTACGGACGTACCGAATAACCGAGAAATGGACCGATTTCTCAGTAGAATTGTACTGTATCGATGCAAAATGTAAGTCGTTTATTCTATTCCTGAAAGTGCGCAGGGGCGGATACCGTAGCATTGGATAAGGCGTCCAACTTGATTACGGGCGCTGAAAGCCCACATTGGTCTCTGGAGATGATGGTGCCTCGGCCTGGTTCGATTTCATCTTCCATTTGCAAATATGATTAAGGTGCCTCGCTGCACTGTAAGTAAAACAAATCGAGTTTTTAAAAGGAATTGCATGTTCTGATAAGACAAGGACGCCATATTAAATATAGGTACTCGTACAAGTTTTATGCTAAATAGGTACGACATAATAACTTGTTTGTTGCGAAAGCTGTGAAGCGGAGCTGTGTAATTAACACGCTTATATTAGCTTAACCTGTATGTTTGTTTGTAACTATGAGTTTGTCAGCTAGTTTGTAAATCTCCTTTGGACTCCAATTAGACCCACTTTCAACGGACAGATTTAATTCAAACTTTGGACACTTATCAAGAATCGGTGGCAATACAATAATTTCATGACTTTATTTAATTTCGAGAAGTGAAAAAAAATACTATTGACAATAGATTGATCTAAAAATAATACTAAAATAGTAGTATTTTTTGTTAATTTATATTTTCTGCTTATATTAAGGATTATTTTTCACTTTTTTGTAAGATCTGCTTCAAAAGCGTGTTTTTTAGTTATTTTAAACTACTTAAGTATATTTATTTTTGCTTTGTACTTTAACTTCTGACTTGTCTGGCAAGAATCCATTAATATGATTTTGTTATAAATGAATTTAACCCTAAATGTTTCTTAGCTCAATTGGCTATTGCATTGCCTTAGGTTATAGAAGATGGCAATGTTAAAAATAGGGATTGTTTTTCATAAAGCACAAGAAATATGATGAGGCGAATTATTTCGCATTGCATATGAGATTATATTGATACATTATTTCCAAGAAGTACGTACAAATGAAAATTATCTTATTGCATTTTAAAAGGAAAGAGAAGTATGATGATTACTTATTTATCAATGACTGCGTTGCAATTTAGCGAGTAATCATAGAATTTGTTTGTTATCGCTTTTTATTTTACCCTCGGAGGATGAAATATCACCGCCATTTTGCCCGATTTTAGCAGTAACCTTTTGTTACTCTACTGTTTATGCAGTAACTTTTTGTTGCTGCAGATTGTGCGTAAAGGCACATTATAAACAGAGGCTTTGCGACATTTATGTAATTTTGTCTTGCACGTCAATTGACGATCAAGCCTGCGGAACTATGTTACAGAAATTTTCAATGCATTGCTTATTTCTTGCGCCCGCGCAGCTATAATTGCTGAGCTGATTGTTATTAAAGCTGATTATCGAAAGCTGGCACTTGCAACACATGCACGCACGTAAGTGCGTGCAAGTGTGTGTGTGTTTTGTCACTGAAATCATGACATTTACACATGTCAGCTGTCCATTTTGGCTTGTGCTGCTTGGTGTTAGCATTAAGATAATGATTTAGGTTTTAGCTGCTTGCTGTACTTTAAGAATTTATACTTTATGAAAATTTACTTAATTATATTCTGTCACTAATCGTTTTATCCACTGTATTGCCTTTCTATATTCTATACTAAGAATAAGAGCTTTGCTGGAATTTTTATTGAACAACCACATCTGATTTGTATAAAAGCTCACGTTGTACTGAGATAAGAGTGAATTTTGAATCAACAGTAGGTACAACCTACCCATCGGTACTAGAGAATCCTATATAACTGGGCTACCGCAGCCCAATAAGCGAATATTCGCTAGGTACTGTTTTGTAACACATAAAAAAAGTAACGCACATACATATTTAATAGTAAAATTTAGTGAATTTTAATAAATTTGTCTGTATTATATTTTTCGGTATAAAAATACTTCAAATGCAACCAGTTATGTTTTAGATACAAGACTCGTTTTAACAAATGACAATAATATGTTTTTTATAATTAAAATGTAAGGTTTGAAATTAATATCGGCGCCTTGAGGAGTGCGGTTAGGTCAAGGCTGTCAGTGTTTAGTTTGTTTTAGATAATAACAAACGATAGAGTAATATGGAAATTGATAACAGATTTCGGAAAAATGTGCGGGTGTTTGGGTACCGCATACATGAATACCCATTACCCCAACCGCATCTCAGAACCCCGTTGGACATCTGGCAGTTAACATTGTTGCTCGTCATAGTAGTCCTATAAAACTAGACAATAAATGAAGCACAAAAATATTTTTCACCATCACTACATTTAATTTTAACGACTTTATACCCTCTGTAGTAGGTAATAGGAGTCATACTGAAGCTAAACGATACATTTTTCTGAAAGCTTTCGTCATGTTGTGTCCAGCAGTATTGTAAACATTTAGTACATGTTTAAACCTCACACTGTTCTCTGAGAAGTATAGTATTTTCGAATGTAACCACGCGTGTGTAGTCAAATGTTTGCTTGCATTAAATTAAAAGTAACTACTATAAATATTAGGTAACTATTTCGACGTTTAATAGAAGATATTATTGCTATGTGCCAAAGGTGCTGTTTATTTGTCAGGTATAAATGATTTTATATACCTGCATTCTCTATCTGTTCAATAATGTAATTTTTTTATTATTTATATTTTTCGTATCTAGAGCACGCAGAGTTTCTTTATTATGCAGATGTGTTATCATGGTTGAAGCTCTTTGGGAATCAGCTGACAGCCATGAACAGACGGGTTGTTGTTTCATTTCATCGACTCGCATAAAACTTCGACGGTCGACTTAAGAAACCAAGTAAGCATAGAAAATAATAACATACCTTTATATAGTACAATTTTGGCGTAGCTACATACATCTGCCGCACTATGAATTTTGAGTGCTACGAACTACGAATCTATACTCTACGGTGACAGCTATTAAACAGTTCCTATGAGACCCGACACTCAGATCAAATAAAAAACCGGCCAAGTGCGAGTCGGACTTACGCACGAAGGGTTCCTTACCATTATCTATAATCACGTTTATTGTAGGGGAGCTCCCTTAAATATTTTTTTCTGTTTATAGTATTTGTTATTACAGCGGCAAGAGAAATATGTACATCATTACCTTTGATCATCCATAGCCATCATTGCATTAAGATTGAATGAAAGGTATGTAAATTGCGGTTTAAGATTTATGATGTGAGTGTTAAAAAAACTACTCACTAGATCTCGTTCAAATCAAACAATTTTTTGGTTGAAGTTGGGTGTCCATCATAATATATTTCTTTTAGTTTAGTCATTCTGTTATTTTAGAACTTGCAGAGGGGGGAGGGGAGGGACACATATTTTACCACTTTGGAAGTATCTCTCGCGCAAACTATTCAGTTTAGAAAAAAATGATATTAAAAACCTCAATATCATTTTTTAAGACCTATCCATAGATACCCCACAGTGGGGATCTGTACTACACACACACACTAGGGTGGTCCTTATTTTTCGACTTTTGAATTATCCCCGGGGCACTTTCTCATTTGATTATATACCTCGAAATATGAAATTAGCTTCTTTTATATTATTTTTTATTAAGATTTAGAGGTCGCTACCAAGTGTCAAAATTTTTACAAAAAAGCTTAGAGGACCGCGTAAATGATGGTTTCATTAATGTTTCATATAAGTCTTTATATCAAATTTTACGATCAACATAATGGAAATTACGTTGTCAGCTGTAGTGGCTCAATCGTTGCCCCATATACAATTTTGATAAACAATTATTTAAAAGGTTTAAAACAATTGGAATACTATTGACCAAAACAACTTCAAAACAATAACAGATGATGCTGAGGAAAATATTCTTACAGAAGTGGCCGCAGACAGGATTTCTTTTGCCAAATAGCAACTATGTACTTTTAGTTGTTGTTTTTTTCAACTACAGAGAACTGTTGAACCTCACTATCATTTTCATAAGAGGTGTTCCTGAAAAAGGCGTTTATTGAGGAGACCTGCTGGTCTCCATCGAGCTAGATGGATGGCAAGAGCCTTGTACTGTTTGAAAATTTATTTATTTAAGCATCAGTTTAAGCTAACGAAGAAGAACAAAGAGGCTGTGAGAGAAATATGCATTTTCACGGATATGGTTTATGTTAAATATTGGTTTCTGGTTTCAAGCCTCTACCTGATGGTCAGCGCCAAAAAACGATTTACAATTATTGAAAGACTTAAATCCTTTGAAGGCTTTAACAAAAATATAGCTAATGTTGCGCTGAAAAAGATTTACATTGTGGTATGTGTCGGAAGAGCTAGGTTTCGCTTGCCTTCTTACAAACTTTTAGTTCAGGAGAAGAAAAAATCGTACAAGCATTGAAAATTTAAGGCACAGAAGATTGCTTTAAAAGAATAAGCCTTGATATTACACATATCCACGAAAAAAATCTAGAAAACTTCATGTATTGCTATACATGAAATTTTCCTTAAGATTCTTCCAGATCCTAGGTATCTCATCAAATTTTTTGAAAAATGACGTGGAAACTTGCCTAAAATATCGTTCATTCTTTGCAAGTAGTGGACGAAATACCTATGTACATATGTATGTCCTGTACCTGAGCGCGGTATTGCTTTAATGAAAGAAAATAATAAACTAATTATAACCAATGAAGAACAAAAACAATATTTGCTTTTGTTGGCAAAAGAGTATAAGAAAAAGTACCCTAATACTAACAAGTCAAACCTTCTATAAATTAATCTAATCTAAAAAATAACATAACATAAATAGCGCTTCGCAGAAATGGAATAGGTATGGAACTGGATACTTTGTAGGACCATTCCTGCTAGCTTTTGTTTGGAATTTTTAATAGTTCGTTTATTCTCTTTTATGTAGGGTTTTGCAAAATTAGTTACGATGACGTACATATATTATGGCGCCATAGTTATTTACCACGCCGGACTGACGATGTTTGCGGACAGTCCCGGATTTGATTACGTTCAATTCCTTTCCACTTGAATTTCTCGGAAAGACCCGGCGCGAAGACGAAAACCTAGTGCGAATTGCGACTAGCGACGTAGAGACATAGAGTAGCGAATAATCTACGAAACTTTGAAATAAAATATTCAAATAAAAATATTTTGTGATTGTCTAAGTGGCTTTTTTTACAAACTGGTGAACGTTAATTTACGGGTTTGTCTTTTAATTTATTACTTTAAAAAATGTTTTTCGTAGTTATAAAGATACGTTAAAAACTACTTTGCATAACTTGCGAGAAGGGCCTAAGACTCAGCGTGCTTGAGTAGTTGGAAATTATTAAACACAAAACAACGATTGTATTACACTGCTGAAGGAACAAGTAGACTGATGTTTCTAGCTCTTGCTTGCAACTATTGCGTTTTTTTACCAACCAATCGGTCAGTTGATTTAATTCGATTCTTTTTAACGTTTCGAGTGACATCAACTTGACATTTTACATTTTGACATATCACAAACGTCATTTCACCTAGTCCAGTGGAGAGGAGTTGTAAACGTATTAAGAGGGCTGCATCGGCCATTGCCTCACTTTGCGAGTAACCGTCGTAGAGTCAATAACCCTGATGATGCTCTGTTTTGGGGCGAACACGTGTTGGTGGTGGTACGTATGTCGGTGTATATTTTTTATTGTTGCATGTGTATGTATCCTATGTGAGAGGGAGGGAGGTGCTATTGCGGGAAAAGAGTATACACCATCATACGTTCTGATTGCACATTGTTGCAAAGTATTTTTTAGCCTATCTTGATAACAATGGAGTTCCGCAATGTAACGCCTGATTCTATTAATTATTTTTCGTAGTTATCACCATGAATTTGACCAACGCCACCAGCAAGGCCGACGACCTCCTCCAGGGCTACTCCGCGGTGTCCATGTGCTTGGAGTGGTCCAGGGCCGGTCGCCTGGTCTTTCTCGGATTCTTCGCTACCCTCGGCTCCTGCATGAACGGCTTTTTCGTAGCGTCCTTCTTCGTTGAACACACTCTGAGGAAAGTTGGTATGTACTTATGATTTTAACCCTTTTAAACTTGTTGACCCATGTGGCGCAATAGTTACCATACAGGACTGCCTATTGGTGGGTCTCGGGTTCAATTCCCGGCGAGGGAGGGATTTGAATGATGAGTTTAAATTTCTGTTCTCAGTCTGGGTCTTTGTAGAAACACGTACTTTGTGTGTGTCTATTGGTTCCCACGATAAGTATTACCTAGTTAATTGTAGGAAGCGCGCATGGCTCGGCGGCTAGCGTAGGACGCTAGGTCTATGCAGCTAAGCCTACCGGGCGCGGTCGGGTGTGAGATGGGCGACTGCTAATGGCAATAAATTTTATGCGCGTTTCCGTGCTTCGGAGAGCACGTTAAGCCAGAACCACCCGGTTGTTGTCTATAGATAAAAGTCATTAAACCTTGTCGGAGGCCTTCTGGGCGGTTTGAGAACATCCAACAGCGGGTTGGCCACTAACCCGCATCTCCACCAACCCGCATTGGAGTAGCGTGGTGGAGTAAGCTCCAGGCCTCCCCCACTAAGGGGGAGAGACCCGTGCCGAGCAGTGGGACGCAAAGAGTTGCAGCCAATTGTAGGTGTTAGAAATTTAATGGTAACACCTCAGCACCTACTTCGACTTGTCTGTCCATGACATGACCATCAGCCTTCGGAGTAGCAGCGCAACTGCTTACGACCACAGTCAAAAATTACGCTTGCTTGAGGTTGGTTTTCATATTGTTGATGTCCATGGGCTGCAACGACCACTAAACACTACGTGGTCCGCGTGCTCGTCTACTCCATTTAAATAAATAATATAACCAATATATAATAATAATAACCAAGAATTTAATAAAAAAATGTTTAAGTCGGCATTTAATTAGGGTTAAATAAAAAAGGTTTATTATATATAAAGGTTTATTACTTTTTTTCGGTTTTCTCATTTTTACCGCCTTTGAATCTCTCTGTACTCCCTTAGGTAAGCTGGTAGATAATGCCATTGGGCATTAAGCTCGCCTATTGTACCACAATATTTGGGGTTCAATAAAGTTTTTAAATAAATAAATATATTTTGCTTATCAGTTTTTTCGGCGGTTTATTTGTTAAAAAGTTTTTATTTTATATTTTTTGTGGATCATCATCACACAACAGCATAACACAGCACAACGTAGTATTAAAATCTGTGAGCAAATAATCACCCCTGTTCGCCCAATCTTAGGGCAGGATATTTTTCTCAAAATTATTATGGAACCATCTTCAAGATTATTATTATAATAAATTGTTACACTATCCAATAAAAATCAATTATGTATTATCAAAATCGGACCACTCCGTAAAAAGTCATGCGTGGACATTCACCACAATCAGTGAGTGAACAATCAATCATTCCCTGTATTTCCTTTTAGTATTAGCTAACAGCACAGGTGAGAAGTAAATCTGCTATGTTATTCTAGGTAATGTGTTCCTGGCTTGCGTTGGGTTTTCGGACCTGATAATCACGTCAGGGGTGGCGCCAATCAGCATTGTTGTAATTCTTTCCGACCAATGGGACAACGACATCGTTTGCAACGCACAACGCTTTTTGGGAGAGGCAGCGACATACGCCTATACTATTTTCTTCATGGTAAGTTTTTATTAAAATATTTAAGCCGGGTAAATTTCAATCCTGATGTAGACTTTCTGAATATTTATCATTGAATAACATCACTTGATTAAAGGCTTAGACAACTTTAAAAGGTAGGATAAATAAAGTTTGACCTGCATGTTGTTCGAACTTAGAAATAAATATTTTAATGGACTATTTTTTAAATGAGAGGAAGCGTCCGGAATAGTTATTTTGACTCTATACCAGAGCGTCCGAACTAGAGTTACCGTATTAACTTTAATTTTATCGCTTTGAGTATACGGTAGTTACCACAAAAGTAAACCTCTATTCTACTTCGCTAACGACTAAACGATTTCTGGGTAAATTTAATTTAAACGCGTCGTTTTATTGCTTAACTAACATGTTTATACATATATGAAAGTTTCCATACTTTCAAATAACCATTGATAGACTTGAGTATTTTTATCAATTTCTTATCGTTATTACAATCCTATCAGAACTTATACCCCTCACAGAATATAATTTACTTATAAATTATTCCCATTTCTTTTCTGAAGAAGCATTTCATAAACTGTGGTAGCAAAAATTCAAGTTAGTACCTATTGGATAAAAAATCTTGATTTTGAAGTTAGTGTTCGTTATAACTTAAACTTGTATTGTTCCAGCTCGTGGCCGGAGAAAATTACTTCAGAATAAGTAGGAATACGCACCGCTTAAAATTATCACGTCTCAGGGTCGGAATCCTCTCCGTCTCGGTCTTCGCACTTTGTTTCATCGTCGCCGGAGTGGGAGTCTACATGGACATCGACTACGACTACTGTCATCGGAAGCACTACGGAAATGTTTACTTTAGAACGGCCATCGCTCTCGCATTCCAGATGGTGCCCTTCGTACTGACCATGTTCGCTCTCATTTCCGCATCGATCCAGGTCCGACGTCGGGCTCGTCGGAAGATCCAATACCGGCGCTCGTATCTCTACGATTTCGACAGTTCGACTACTTCCTTAAACTTGACGGCTTACATCTTGTTTGTGTTGGCGTGGACGCCCTACCTCATCATAGTCCACGAGGACCCTGGCACAAATGACTCCAAATTTTACCACAGCGCCTGGCTCGGCCTCCTGCGATCCCTCTTAACCAGCTTCTTGTACGCCTGCTTGAGTCGCAACTTCCGCCGTGCATTCGCCCACCTGTTTAATTATTGCTTCTGCAAGAGTACTCTCACCAGCTCGTTTGCGAGTCGCCACCGCCGAACGTTTGTATACAAGCTTGCGACTGGAGAGCTAAAGGTCCATATCATGCATCACGGCAAGACCTTCACTAGCCCCTGCCGCTTCGGTTCCTCATCGCGTGAAACGCAAGAATTGTGATTTAGCAGGAGATACAAAAAGCGAACATACAGAAGAATGCGGCGCAATTGGAGGACCTCAGAAACTTGGGTTTAATGCGCAACACGCATTAAAATTACTGCGCTCCTCCCTTCTACACCACTATCACGAAAATAATATTGATGGCAAAATTGTTACAATTGAAAAGTACCATTCTTTGGACTGTATGATTCGCGTATAAAATCCCGATATTGACCGGATACTGAACTCCCAAAATAGTAGTTTTTGAAAGTAAAGTTTTCTTACCGTCTTCTATGTAATAATTAATAACTCTTAGCGTGAATGTTGTAATTTTTCCGCTTTTGACCCACGCTAGTAGCAGTTTGGAACTATTTTCAAACGTTTGGAATGTTTTTGCAGAATGTTTTTGTATAAAATCTTATTTATCGCGGAAGGACTACAGATAATGAAGTGGTAAGTCATTCTACCTAACCAATCTGATTTTTGTTTACAATGCTTTTTACTTGCTTTTATTAGGGATAAAAATGCTTTTTAGTAACTGGAAAATGAAGCTCCTATCTCATATAGCATATATTAGAGAATTTATCCATCACGTAGGTACTTACATCGTATATTTAAATGTGCATAAAGCTGAAAAGATAAAAAAAAACATTTTTGTTTCAATCATTACGTAGGTATATACATTAATATCAAAAAAATATAAATTACATGGTATTAATATAAAAACTTCACAATTAACGAAGTGATTTTTTATTAGTAAACACTTTATGGAACATTATACATTAAAAACTTTGGAGAGTATTTTTCATTATTGATTAATATTATACAAAATTACAATTTATTAACATTAGCGAGATACTTGCATATTTAAAAATATTGACTGTTTTTAAATGTTAGAATTAAATTCATATTGTGCAATTTATTAATTTATATATATGTAATATGTATATGTATTTGCCTATTTAAATGTTCAGTGACTAGAAAATTATTAGGGATAAAATACTTATTGTAATTTTATGTGTAGACTAGTATATAAATTAAAAGGTGTTTCCAGACATAAATACAGGAATATAAGTGCTTGTTATTGAAAGCATTATGAATGCTGAGGGTAGGTGTTAAAACGATAAAATAAATGAATGTTAAAATTAGGACAAGAATAGATATGATGAGGCTGATGCAGAAGAAAATTGAAAAGAATAGAATAGAAACTGTGAATTTCTTTGTATTTTTAGTAATTTGGAAACACCATGACTGTCTTAGAAAATACGCACAATTGTGGCGTAAAAACGAACTTAAGCATTTTTGCTTAGTGACCCGTAAGACTTATTTTTTAAAATTTCTTCTTTAATGAGATCTTTATTGTTTGACTCTATTTCTTCGTATACTATTCCTTGTTACGTAAGTGATTTTTTAAACCTTATTATGTCCCACTGCTGGGCACAGATCTCTCGCGATTGAAAGGGATATAGGCCACTTTAGACTGCGGTCTTTTACCACTCGGCCATTGCTGCATTTATTACATTATAATTTATACCCAGTGTTAATTAATATTTTGCTACAGTCTATAATGATAATAACAGCTAATTAATATTAATTTTCTTAACTACAAAAAACGTGTGCAGTCAAAAAAGATACAATTATACACATAGACCGTTACTGATTCATCCGGATGCACCTAAGTTTCACCCTAATGTCCTCTGCATATCGCATATCTTACACGAAAACGGCATGTCTTTTAGGTACTACCTCGATACCTTTATGCTCGTTAAATATGAATGTTATAAAGTCTAAGATATGTAACTCAATGATAGGTTTTATTTCAAATGAATCTTCATTATTCTAAAACAAAATACGGAAGCGCAATTCTTAATTTAAGTCAACGCACAACCCTATCTACTATTACTTATATGTGTTTTTTTTTTTAAATAAGGGTTTATAATAATATGAAGTTGATTTGATACACAATTATATTATTTATTTCATACATTATAATATCTACCTTCTATATATCTAATTTGAAATCGTTTACATAACTTTCTTATCATACCATAATGTTGGTATTTGCGTGATATAAATGTGTTATAATTTATTTTAATGTTTTTGGTAATATAATTATCATTCTTACCTTCATCCCATCTTTTCACCAAAATTTTGATTAACCCTCCGTCCCAAATGCCCATAATTTAATTACTGACTGTATTGTTTAATCAGCCCTTTAAACTATATCCTGTATAATAAGACGATTATCTAATTACAAAGCCATATCCACACGTAAATGTTGTAGATTTTATTCATTCATCCATCCACCAGCCTTTTTCAGTGCACTGCTAGACATAGGTCTCCCCTAATGTTCGCCATTCCATCCGACCCTCTGAATCCAGCGATTTCTCGCTATCTTCTTCAGGTCGTCAGTCCACCTGGTTCAAGGAGGGCCTCCACTTATTTGCCGAGACGTGGTCGCAATTCGAGGATATTTCTTCCACATCGGTTGTCAGTTCTCCTGGCTATATGGCCTGCCCATTTCCACTTTAGTTTGCAGATTTTGAGAATAATGTTGTGAACTTTCGTTCCTTTACGGATTTAATCGTTGCGGATTCTGTCATGTAGAGAAATACCAAGCATAGCTCTCTCCATCGCTCGCTGAGCAATCTTAAGCTGATGGAAAACTGATAGCTTACTGTAAAAGACCATGTCTCAGTACCGTAGAACATCACTGGCAACACACACACACACACTCTGACACCTGGACAAGAAGACACTTTGTAATTTACCGAACGCTGCCCAACCGAGTTGGATTCTACGAGTTATCGTACCTCTCATCTTGAAGTTGGACTTACACATACGGATCGCTTGTCCCAGGTAAATATACTCGTAGACAACTTCGACAGTAGCACCATCAACAACGACCGGTATGGGTGAGACGTGCATATTAGACAACATAACCTTCGTCTTATCCATGTTGATCTTAAGACCCACCCGATGGGAGGCACTATGGAGGTCACCTAGCATTGTGCTGAGTTCTTCCAGGAACTCCGCCAAGATATCATCGGCAAATCGAAGGTGTGTGAGGTGTTCACCATCAGTATTAATACCAAGTCCTTTCTGCTCTATCAGCTTAAACACGTCTTCCAATGCCGCGGTAAACAGTTTCAGGGATATAACATCTCCTTGTCGTACTCCGCGCTGCAGTGGAATAGGTTCAGGGCTTCCGTCGTGAACTCGGACTGTCATGTTTGCGGCTTTGTATAAACACTTCAACCGCACCGCCCAGGTCTCGATAGAATCGAAGGCTTTCTCATTGTCCACTTACGCAACATATAGCCGTAGTTTATACTGCTTGGTCTTTTGTTTATAGTTTTTTTGGTTAACCTATCGCAGCTTATTATGTGGTCTATAGTACTGTCTTAGAATAATTACAATTACATTATAGAAACCAAGTTCGCGCGCCCAAATTGAAGCATGTTGATTGGTGCCATTAATGGCACCAAACGCCGGGCCGCTCCGTCAGACTTAAAGTTAAATTTTATCACAACACTTTTTAAAAACAAAAGAAATATAACAGGTAATAAAATAACTTTTCACAGTGTTTTCAATATTTTGTATTATTTTATATTTAATTTGGTCAAAATAAAAGTACATATTTTGTTTGTCAGATGTGACATCTGTAGGAATCTATTTAGTGCTTCAAATTTGACAGCGCGCTTGTATGAAGATACTCATTCTATACGTATTTATTCTAAGGGTACTGTAGTTTTAATACATAACTGACAAACGATATCTCACATGACTTAAATGAAATATACATATATCTTAAAGAGTGCTTATGTCTAAGCAGTTATGCAACATTTCTTAAAGCTACTAAATAACTTTTTTAAAGATGTTAAATGATATTATAAGAGTCCTTATTTAAATGTTACGTCCAGAAATGATAAAGTTACGTAAATAGTCCATTTTTATTTTTTACGCTACCGCTTTGTATACGGTTTGAAATTTAATGTACGGCCTAAGTTTCCGTTCTATATTTATTGTACACCTACATATACATGATGTATTTAAATATCGTTTATGAAATAAATACATACTATAATAATAAGACATACTATAAAAAATAGTTAGCATACTGTTAATGGTTTAACAATATCTGTATTTAAATATTCCATGTGTAATCAATCATAAAATTACCTAGATTAATATCAGAGTCCCCTTTATGGTAGGTCTGTAACGTGGTCACGTTTCGGTCGGTACTACATTTTTTAAGGAAAAACAAGGATGGATTAAAAAGTTCTCGGAATGGTGGAGATAGCAAATGGTAAGTGAAGTGGGGGCAGGGGCATCACATTCATCATTATAAATTTTTAACATATGTAATGAATATATTCTTGTATCGTATGTGTCGTAACCAGACTTAGGAACTGATCGTTTGAATATGTCGATCATCATAAAATTAAATTTATTTTTGTAGTTCATGATATCTAGTTCTCGGAAAGGAGAAGATAGCGAGTGGAAATTGGCTTTACATCTCACCCAGCTCAATTGACAATAATGTTTGTAAACAGGGTAGAGACGCAACTGAAGATGATCAGCCCTATCATGCTAGCAAGGTGAATTCAGCAAAGTTGCAAATAAAATATACCTGAATTTGTTGCTAATTTGTTGCTAATTAGTTGCCAAAACGACGATTTTGTTGCTCGAGCCGATCACGAGATATCGCGCATAATGCTACCTTGATATCACGGTAGCAAGGTCACTCTATAAATAACACACTTTTCCTTTGACCATAATGGCAAATTTTGTTGCTAATTTGTTGCTATAAGTGCGATACGGAGAAACATTTTTTTTTAATTTTTTTGCATTTTTCGTGTTTCTGCTACCTTGAAACTGATTTCCTGTCCGACAAAGAGTGCTTCGAAATTGTTGCTCAACAGGAGAGCACTCATTTAAACATAAGGAACCAGCAACAAAATAGTCGGAGCCGATCGGCCGATTTTTTAAACTTTTTTTTTCAATTCCTGCTATCTTGAAACTGGTTTGCTGTCCGACAAAGAGTGCTTCGAATTTGTTGCTCAACAGGAGAGTACTCATTTAGACATAAAGAACCAGCAACAAAATAGTCGGAGCCGATCGGCCGATTTTTTAAACTTTTTTTTTTCAATTCCTGCTATCTTGAAACTGGCTTGCTGTCCGACAAAGAGAGCTTCGAATTTGTTGCTCTACAGGAGAGTACTCATTTAGACATAAAGAACCAGCAACAAAATAGTCGGAGTCGATCGGCCGATTTTTTAAACTTATTTTTTTCAATTCCTGCTATCTTGAAACTGGTTTGCTGTCCGACAAAGAGAGCTTCGAATTTGTTGCTCTACAGGAGAGTACTCATTTAGACATAAAGAACCAGCAACAAAATAGTCGGAGTCGATCGGCCGATTTTTTAAACTTTTTTTTTCAATTCCTGCTATCTTGAAACTGGTTTGCTGTCCGACAAAGAGTGCTTCGAATTTGTTGCTCAACAGGAGAGTACTCATTTAGACATAAAGAACCAGCAACAAAATAGTCGGAGCCGATCGGCCGATTTTTTAAACTTTTTTTTTTCAATTCCTGCTATCTTGAAACTGGCTTGCTGTCCGACAAAGAGAGCTTCGAATTTGTTGCTCAACAGGAGAGTACTCATTTAGACATAAAGAACCAGCAACAAAATAGTCGGAGCCGATCGGCCGATTTTTTAAACTTTTTTTTTTCAATTCCTGCTATCTTGAAACTGGCTTGCTGTCCGACAAAGAGAGCTTCGAATTTGTTGCTCTACAGGAGAGTACTCATTTAGACATAAAGAACCAGCAACAAAATAGTCGGAGTCGATCGGCCGATTTTTTAAACTTATTTTTTTCAATTCCTGCTATCTTGAAACTGGTTTGCTGTCCGACAAAGAGTGCTTCGAATTTGTTGCTCAAAAGGAGACCACTCATTCAGACTTTAAGATACAGCAACAAAATAGTCGGAGCCAATCGGCCGATTTTTGAAACTTTTTTTTTAATTCCTGCTATCTTGAGATTAGGTGAATTTAGCAAAGTTTTAAAAAGTAATATACCTGAATTTGTAGCTTAATAGTTGCTAATTAGTTGCCAAAACGACGATTTTGTTGCTCGAGCCGATCACGAGATATCGCGCATAATGCTACCTTAATATCACGGTAGCAAGGTCACTCTATAAATTACACACTTTTCCTTTGACCATAATGGCAAATTTTCTGCTTAGTCGTATGAGAGCTGTCATAGATGACCATGAGGCAACACGCGTTATTAAATTAAACCTTTATTTGATAAAACATGTTTTTTATTCAAAAATCAAGTGCCTTCATCAAGGCGTATACCCGACTTGTTAGGCGTAGCTCCATGTCGCGTGGTATTCTAAATTCAAATTTAAAATAATACGATCGAAAAAGATGGTAAAATGTATCAGGTTTAAAACTGCATCAATAGATTTTGTTCAATCTATATATATCTCTCCTGTTGAGCAACAAATTCGAAGCACTCTTTGTCGGACAGCAAACCAGTTTCAAGATAGCAGGAATTGAAAAAAAAGTTTAAAAAATTGGCCGATCGGCTCCGACTATTTTGTTGCTGGTTCTTTATGTCTAAATGAGTACTTTCCTGTTGAGCAACAAATTCGAAGCACTCTCTGTCGGATAGCAAACCAGTTTCAAGATAGCAGGAATTGAAAAAAAAAAGTTTAAAAAATCGGCCGATCGGCTCCGTCCGACCCTCCGACTATTTTGTTGCTGGTTCTTTATGTCTAAATGAGTACTCTCCTGTTGAGCAACAAATTCGAAGCACTCTCTGTCGGATAGCAAACCAGTTTTATGATAGCAGGAATTGAAAAAAAAAGTTTAAAAAATCGGCCGATCGGCTCCGACTAATTTGTTGCTGGTTCTTTATGTCTAAATGAGTACTCTCCTGTTGAGCAACAAATTCGAAGCACTCTCTGTCGGATAGCAAACCAGTTTCAAGATAGCAGGAATTGAAAAAAAAAGTTTAAAAAATCGGCTGATCGGCTCCGACTATTTTGTTGCTGGTTCTTTATGTCTAAATGAGTACTCTCCTGTTGAGCAACAAATTCGAAGCACTCTCTGTCGGACAGCAAACCAGTATCAAGTTAGCAGGAATTGAAAAAAAAAAGTTTAAAAAATCGGCCGATCGGCTCCGACTATTTTGTTGCTGGTTCTTTATGTCTAAATGAGTGCTCTCCTGTTGAGCAACAAATTCGAAGCACTCTTTGTCGGACAGGAAATCAGTTTCAAGGTAGCAGAAACACGAAAAATGCAAAAAAAAATAAAAAAAAAAGTTTTTCCGTATCGCACTTATAGCAACAAATTAGCAACAAAATTTGCCATTATGGTCAAAGGAAAAGTGTATAATTTATAGAGTGACCTTGCTACCGTGATATCAAGGTAGCATTATGCGCGATATCTCGTGATCGGCTCGAGCAACAAAATCGTCGTTTTGGCAACTAATTAGCAACAAATTAGCAACAAATTCAGGTATATTTTATTTGAAACTTTGCTGAATTCACCTTGCTAGCATGATAGGGCTAAGATGATCGTTGGTTGGGACGGCTGATCACAGAAGCTCTTTGTATTGTGGCTGATGGCTGGAAATTGGAATTAGAATTCTTTACTTTTGACATTCAAGCCAATGACAAAAATCACAGTCAAATAGGAGCCCAGAATCGAGAACTTATGGGGTTTTAGGCACCCACAAAGGTTACGGAGATTGTTATTAGGGGCCCTAGGAAATAATAAGGATAACAGGAAAATATGTATACAGTTACGGACATTGAAATTACAAAGTAAAAAAAGTGTTATTTGGTACCTTTAAATACATTATGTCATATTAATGAAAAGAGTTAGACACTTATAAGTTGAATAGGCTCCGAAACTACTGAACCGATTAGAAAAAATATTTTACCATTAGAAGCTGACATTATTCCTGATGAACATAAATTCTTTTTACCACGGGAAAATGCTTCATTCCTACAGGAAAACGGATAATAGGGTCCATTTGTACAGCTGCGATCCTACCCAGTGGTTAACTGGATTTTCAGGAAGAAGAAGAAAAACGGGACTTCTGCCTATGTTAGGTACATCACACATTTTACTACTCCCCATTCCATGTACTTTTTGATGTCCAATTTATTTATAAAGTGGTGCATACAATTGTTTTTATTTTGATCGAATAACGTATGCGCTTGTAAGGTTTGGAGCGGTGTTTGATATGATGCGAAAGCATCTGATTGTGCCAAATTTCTCTCGATGTAGTGAACTTTTATTAACAACGTGACTGGTTTTATTGGATTATACTCGTATCTACTATGGGAGTTTGTACGGGGACTCAAATGACACATATTATAGAAATAATTGACGTCGTATTTTAATGGGATAAATCATACTCGTAAGTAAGTAAGTAACATAACGTATTTAATAAGTATATTATTATATGAATATTGATATATTTCCTACTATTATTCTATTTTAGTCACTATTTTCCTTCGTAGTTGTGTCTCTTCAAGGTATTGATGTAACTCGATAAATTTGGCGATTAAAGGATTGAAGATGTGAAAGACTTTATAAAACTTTAGATGCGGGTGAGTGTAGCGCCAGTACTGAGGCAGATCGAATTTAATATGCCTGGTTACTGTGCTCTGTATATTTTTTATAAGTATACAGTTATTCTTAAATATGCTATGAGTATATCTATCTATGTTATGGAAGACTGTATTTATTAAAAAATATATTAGGTGTAGGTACACTTCTATTTTTACCAGGTTTATAACTGGACACTGGACCAGTATAACCTTAGCGATAACTTCTAAAGTTTATTTGTAATACTAAATTTTTATTTCAAAATTTTATTCCTAATAAAATTACTAAAGTACTTCATATTGTGAGTTTAACAACATCTAGATTGCGTTAATATTAACGTACATTCCACTGGTACCTTAATAATTTGGAGCTATAATATTGTTGCATTTTATTTGAAAGAAAGCAATCCCCATACAATGTTGTACAGCGTTGTAGTAAGTCTATCATATTTTTATCTACTGAATTTTCCTCTATACATATATTTATTTTATATTAATGATCTATTTGTAACAGTATCAGGTGTGGCTATCTTATTCTTAACACGTTTAGATGCAAAGAAAACGTGAGGCGGATATTATTGTGTGTAGTATAGCTACGTCCAACCCCATAGTAGTATATCTACGTATTGTACGAAGCAGGTTATATTGTGAAGTAATATCTAGTTGGAAACGTTACCTAAATCTGATGATATCCACAACAGAAATGTTCTATATCACTAAGCATACGTGTAAATAAGAACGCTTATGAGTTAAAGTAAGTACACGTACTACCTATGCATGAGGCGTCTTACTAATAACCAATTATGTAACAATTTGGTTTTTGCCGGAAAAATAATTTATATTATTAAAAATGTTTCTTGTTGAAAATTGTCCTTTAAGACCATCTGGTACGAGCCATCGTTTGACGAAAATCGCAATGATCGTTAGAGACTTCGATCGATTGATCGAAGCTTTTAAATGCTACTCAATGACTATTATGATCGTTCCTTCACTTATTTGAAACTTAGCGATAAAGACGTCTTCAAATAATTCAATACGTGTACTGACAAAAATCGAATCGTCAGTTGCCAAGAGCCACACAGTCGATTGAGCGCTACGATTGGTCAGAAGCAATGGATCGTACCGTATATGTATATACCTATTATGTGCCACCTTTATGTGCAAGCCACACTAGCTACTTTTAACATCGGTGACCGGCAATTTTGATGTTGAAACTTGGACGCGGCATAGGAATCACACGTTATAATGAACTAAGGATGCTGCATCGCGATTCCGTGATTAGTGATTACCTAAATTCGAACGCGGTCGCAGAATTGTGCGTTTTACCGTTTTCAAGTGTGTATGTTGCAGCATTCGGTAGCAGTGTTTAGCTTCTAAAAAGAGATTAAATCGCTGATTGCCGATGTTAAAAGTAACATTATCAGCTTGGCCGTTATGTGCAACATTGTTTGTTGAAGTGTCCTGTACTTGCGGACGATCATATGAACTGTGGACTATCTCTATAGTAAAATAATTTCCTTATATATACATTGTAGAAAAGAGTACCTAAATTAATATCTCCGTTATAACTAAAATCATTGGTGTCAAATTAACGTTACTGTTTCATTGTTGTTGTAATCGATGTTAGTTATTCATTGTCTATCTTTATATGTATACCTGCAAAACCTGAAATAAAGTACTGAGTGTCATTGTGTATTTTTATTTATTTGTATATAAATGCTATTTGAACGTATGGCGCAGCGTAGTCTTACTATAAATTATGATACTTAGTAGGTATACTTGACTTTTATACCTTGTTGGATAGCTGGACCAAAACAGATGTTTTATGCATATCTGCAAAACTGCCATAGACTTTTTTAAAGTTTTCTTACTAAATTTCTTAACAATTAAATCAATATTCAATCATCTACTACTACTAATAAAACAACTTGTCAACTATACAAAAATAAAAATAAAAACTTGAAACTTTGTCAGCAACAGTGCGTGACTTTTGGGCTATCCGCATGTCCTTCCCCTCCAGCCCTTGGATCCGCTAGGACCGCTAGTATTATCATCAATTCACCATATTTATATTTTAGGAGGCAGTCATCCCACCGCTAACGATAAAAGAGAAAAACGTAGCGCGTAGAAGGGGTATCGAGTGCTACGCGGTAACGCCATTTATCGTGTCAACGGTATATTACGAATGTAAGTATGTTTTTATGTTGCATCCCCCGGAATCTGATGGATTGCCAACTCCCCAACGGTTGCATTAAGCAAGGTAATAAAAATTAGCCACGACACAGAAAAACGGCCGCGACAGATGTCGACGATACATGCAATACGCGCACCTATGTATGAACGACACCTTCGACGACGACGACGGCTTACTCAAGCTCGTATTTAGTATAATAAGCTGGTTTGAAACCGCGGTTCTTTCTTAATGTTTAATGTACGTATGGCCTCGCAGTTTGCAAATCCCCTAAATAAAATTATTATAAAATAATCTCGACATAATACACTAAAAAGTAAAAAAAAATTGATATAATGTTGTAATAATTTGGTGTGTAAGCATTATAGCGTCATGGGAGCGTAATATAAGTTTAATTTACTATGCAGTCCCTGACTACGCGCGGCAACGCTAAGTTATCAAAACATTACTTCGTACGTCATGTTTATGTTAAATCTTAAAATGTACATATTTTTGAAGTGAAAACTTCTTTGGCGGCGTTGTGTACTTTTTTTGGGATGGGTAAAAAATGTTAAACTCGCGTCAACTACACGTGGCCTGATCGAAAAATCGTAAGACGGAGAGGTGACAGCTAATGACGGCTCGACTGTCTATACTTGTAAAATTCGTTTATATCTATATCTTCTATCTATCTTCTATACATACATACATCTATACATATAACTGTAACAAGTCGGTTTCTGTACATTGAAGATATTTGAGAAAAACTGTCACTAAGGCTATTTATTAGCGTAATAGAACCCAAAACAATGTTTTTTAGAATTATTGTCTGTTTGTCTGTTTATCTGTTTGTCTGTTCGTTTGTAATCGTAATCGTAATCGCGCTAATCTCAGGAACGGCTTAACGTAGAAGGATGCGGTTTTCACTGATATATTGGTATTTTTTTGGATTAACATTGAGTGTTTGTTTTATTTAAATCGGTTCACAAATAAAAAAGTTACGTCAATTTCATTTTACAATCAGTGTTTGGAAGTATCGTTGTGAATTTATCGAAAAATTCAGTTAATGTATTGAAATTTTATAATTTACAGTACCTTAAATGATAACATGAAACTTATAAATGAAAAGAAAAATAGATAATACAAAGAAAAAAAACCAACATAAGATGAGCTGGCAATAATATGGTAAACTGTACGAAATAGGGTTCACAATTTTTCGTACAGTTCCCACACGTCGACAATAATTAATCAATATTTTAATCTATACATAAAGCTGAAGAGTTTGTTCGTTCGTTCGTATGTTTGTTTGAACGCACTAATCTTAGGAACTACTGGTTCTAATTGAAAAGATTTTTTGTGTTGGATAGTCCATTTATCGGAGAAGGCTTAAGACAGATGGGCCGCGTGGTGTTAAGCGATCACCGTCGACTATGGACACGGGCAACCGCAGGAGAGTCACCCGAACAAAAAGACAGATGGGCCAAGTGGTGTTAAGCGATCACCGTCGCCTATGGACACGGGCAACCCCAGGAGAGTCACCCGAGGGCTTTAGGCTATATAACATCATGCTATGACTAATACCGAAGTCCACGCGGACGAAGTCGCGGGCGGCCACTAGGTTAAAATATGGACATTACAAAGTGCAAGAAAAGAAAATGAGTGAGTACTTTATAAAAATACTAGAAATTAATACTGTTAATTCAAGCAATTCGTTCGGAATTATTCCCTAACGATTCCAAGACATCAAAAATGTACAACGTTAATGTTTTCACTTCTGCCGGCACTCCCGGGGTGCAACCTGTTGTTTTTTTTTTACTTTAATTTTATTATCGTCAAAGAGCTAATAGGTAAAGGATGGATGTAATTTACAGATTCGACTTTACCTTTTTGTAATTGAGTATTAATAAGATATCATAACTTACTTATATAACAAATCAGACTATAGACACAACGAAACTACATTTAAATTAAATAATTCCAGTTTCCATTCATAGTTTTTTTGAGCATAAATATACCAAATCTATATTCATGAGCTGTGAGTGCATAAATAGCACTACTTACATAGTGTTTTTGTTGTACCACAGAACAGCTGTATTTGAAGTTCACTACACTCTACAAGCTTGCAAAGGGAGGATAATTTCTGCTATTGCGTTTGTATCGGCAATATCTTTATATAGGTATATAATTCTTCTGTACGTGTGTTGACAGTGAACTCCTCCTAAACGGCTGGACAGATTTAATATAGCACATAGGCTATTTTTTATCCTACGGGGACCCATTAAACGGGTCCATCCGGGCGAAGCCGCTACCGGAAAGCTTCAAGAGTTACAGCTGGAAAGCTCCGTCACCAACCGTAATCACAGAACCTTTTTCCAACAGACTTTTTTACAGCAAAGGGATTAAGATAATAATTTTAAGGATTTAGTCAGCAAAACAAAACAAATTACAAAATTGTATACATATAACTTGGGCCACTAAGCCTATCTACTTAATATTTTTATATGCTAAAATAACAAAAAAAATATTTTACATTTCAAAACTATCATACAAATCTCTTGATTTATATGAAAATAAACTCGCAATGAGGTAAACTTCAATATAAATATGCTGCCTACCAGTGCCCACTAAGGAACATAATTCTTTAAGGATTAAATAGGTAGGTACTTTAGGGACTGCTTTTTATTCTTACACTAGCTGTGCCTCGCGGTTTCACCCGCGTTAATTTTTTTAAAGTATCCTATTTTACTTCTGATAACTCCAAGAATATAATGTAGCTACAAAATTTCATGATGATCGGTTGCATAGTTTTCGCATGAAAGAGTAACAAACAAACTTACTTTCGCATTTATTATATTATTAGGATTAGTAAGATTATTCTACAATTCCGCAAAGGGAAGAGTAGGGCTGTTACACCCTTGGTATCTTAGTACGTACTACTAAGTATGAAGTTATTCGTTTACTTAAGTTTATCTAATTACATGGTCGTCGTAAGAAGCTGCAAAGTCAGCCTAAAATAAAATTGTTTAAAAAATTTAGCACCGCGATGCTTGACATCGCCAGTTCGAGATTAAGACCAGCGCAAGACCAAATTTAGCGGTGTCGACATTTTCTCACAGGATCATAATAGAAGTGTAAACAGGCTATTTCCGTATGGCAAGCGTGCAGTTTTTGTTGAATGTCAATCGTCATATAGCCTTGCTCAACGCAGTGTTTCGGGTTACGAATTGTAACGGTGAAAGGCGGACGCACGGTGGGGGCAGCGCCGGGCTCGGCGCGGCAACCATGACAGTCCACCGCGAGCGCATGACCGATACGACGTTCTGAACGCACCCTTACAACCCGCGCTTACGAAAAACAGATGGAAAACTTTTACTTTCGCGCGTAATAATAAAAAAAAATCTACATTTCTTCCAGTGTGTGCGACAGTGACGCGTGTGTGGTACAACGGGTAACATGCATAAGTGAGAGCTTTTGTGACCGGTTTTTCTTATGATTGAGAGACACAATTGCAAAATGTTTCTTAGTGTATGCCTTGTTATTTGGAGCGCTGCCCTCGCGCCGGCTCTGGCCCAAGGTGAGTTGAACAATGCAGTGTCCAACACCTTCCTTTATTGTGCGAAAACACCTCAAAGCCACTCCGTCCCCGACGCTTACTAAATTATTATTACCTCGCTGCGAATCATACTTGAAAGTAATAAACAATTTATAGCCATAACTTGACTGCCACCCTTTTTGATTCCCACTGCTTCGCACGGACTCATTATTTGACGAACCGCGTGGCGTAATGTTTACCATGCCGGACTGCTGATCGGAGGGTCCCGGGTTCGATTCCCGGCGAAGCAGAAATTTGAATGAGCTTAAATTTCTGTTCTTGGTCTGGGAGTTTGTGTTTTTGTCTTTGTGTGTGTCCATGGCACCCACGATACAAGGTATACCCTACTGTGGGGTTATGAGTGTGAGACATTATTTATTATTGGGGAGGCTTAGAGCTTACTCCACCACGTTGCTCGAATGCGGGTGATTACTTGCCTATAGGTACTATAATAAAGTAAATGGCTAACTTTACTTTTTCTTAGAATTAAGAAAAACTTGAGATTTTGCTGCTACTGTTACGTACTTTTTCTATATTATGTCGTTGCGTTTACGAGCTTAATTTAGTTACATACAGTTCTTGTAAGCGAAAGAACATAGAAAATTTTGGACAGCTTTGAATTCCTCTGGTGTCGTAGAATTGAGAATATTGTGATTTCTGCTGCTAAATCAAACCGCTTTTTTGCGGCATAGCAGCAATAAGTGGATAAAAAGTATTCATATATACCTACCTACCTTCAACAGCGAACAAAACCTTTTCTTTGCGGCAAAGCAGCAAATCGTGATCTGCTACCTACCTATATCTTTCTTGCGGAATACAATATAGAATGTAGGATGTCAATGGAGTGTTTGCTACATTTAAAATAACCTACCTATCATTGCGGCAAAGCAGCAAAGGTATCTTGCATTATTTTGCTAAGAAAGGTTGTCTACAATTCTTACTGGGTACCCTAAATTCAAACTTGCTACATAAGTATTATGACCTTTCCAATAAGGTAGCCGGATCTTCAATTATTATTATTATACCGGATACTTCTTACGAAATGGCATTATCAACAGTTATATTAACCCTGGACACTATTGGTGCATAATATTATCAGATCTGCTAAGTTAAAAAGTGATGATAGGTACTAAAATTCAATACTAGCTGTCTCCCGCTGTTTCATTCGCGTTAGAAAGAATGATTGCTAAGTAGGTATGTAGTTTTAATTTTGACTTAGATTTTTTGCGTCCGAATCACCCCAAACTTACCTCGATCGCTACTGCAGGTATTAGTCGTAACTCGTAGGTACTCGTAGTCTCACGGAAGCCTTCGTTCCTTGTTTTACCCTTTTCCTGAAATATTGAATTTATTATAACTACCTTGATTGAAAAAGTATGATTCAATCTAGGTAGGTAGGTATAATTAAGGCATGAATCTGGATTTTGACGCCTGTTTAATTTGAATAGCTTTTGAACATGAAAAAATGAAAACTTTATTGTTGACTTTACTAACGTCAATTTCTACCATAGCTTACCTATTTTTTTATTTAGCTTATCTTTTACCATAGCTTGTCACTGTTAAAAGTCGCTTTTAACTTTGTAAATTCTTTTTAAGTTAGATATATATGGCAATATTATGTTACTCTCCAATTAGGTACCTACTAATTTAGAAATCGATTTAAACATGAGTTGTAATTTTAGATGCTGTTATCTTAGTTTTGTTCTTTCGTTGGAAATAAATTGAATGCGAATCAGTGAAATCTAACTAAAGGATTTTAATAATAATAAATAATAATAAGTGAAGTGATCCTTCATATCCTTAGCATAAATGGATTGTTGTCAATAAAAAGAAACAACCAAGACTTGATAGTATACCTATGTCCTTAGCCCACATTTGCGTTCTTTAGGCAAAAATTGAATGTGAATAAAAATTTTTTGTAAAGTATATTGCTGTATTTTTATAAAATTAGGGAAAAACTACTTTTCAACAATCCGCAATCAGAACGTTTGATGGTGTATAGTTTTTTTTTTCATGCAATAGGGCCACCCCCCTTGCGTGTGCATAGCATACTCGTATGCACACGCAAGGAGGGTGTGCATACGAGTATCCTATGCACACGCAAGTAATAATTATAGAGTACTTTGTGAGTAACTGTCATAGAGTCTTTAACCCTGATGATGCTCTGATTTGGGGCGAAACAAGTGTTGGTTGTGGGTGCGTATGTTGATGTTTATTTTTTATTGTTGCATGTGCAATTATCCTATGTGCGAGGGAGGTGCTATTGCATGAAAAGTATACACCATCATACGTTTTGATTGTTGCAAAGGTTCGCTAACTTAATAAGAATGGAGTTTTTTTGTAAACCCATTTTTTTCTAAGGGTGATAGGATTTTATAGTTCGATCGGAGAAGTTCCACCGCTGCCCCGTAAACTTCAACCGTAAAGCAAATCTGTTTTGTGTCGGTGGAAAGGTGCAGTTGCCGGCCAGACTTAAGCGAGGTGACCATCAACCTTCGGAGTAGCAGCGCAACTGTACACGGTCACGACCACAAGCAAGACTGGCTTGCTTAAAATTTTGTGTAGATGTCAAGGAGCTGCAGTGGCCACTAAACACCTCGTTTAGTAAAAAAATTTGTAAGAAACTGATCCATATCAGGTTAAATGGATGAAGACGTTGATGCATAATACGAGGGTGATGGGATGTAGAGAAGGAGCTATTAGTCACCTCTGGTAGATACTGTGGAGCAAGACGTCTGTCTATTCTATAGATGTGTTGTGATTGTTCATACCAATGTACATATGCAGATACGTTCACATTGGCAAACAAAAAAGTAAAAGCTAAAAAACCTACGCCAAAGCTACAAGATTTCATGGGTCTCTCGCCATTATTGGGGAGGTCTGGATATTACTCCACCACGCTGCTCCAATGCGCCTTGTACGTAGTTACATAATGATTTTTGTTTAGTATTCTGTTCTGTACTTATTTTAAGGTTTTATTCTTAACATATTATTACCTATAAAAGTTATTGGAGATATTAATAAAAAAACGGGTTGCATTCCGGCAGTGCCGGCAGAACTGAAAACTTGAACGTTAACGTTGTGCATTTTTGATAATTTGGAATGGTTAGGGAATCATTTCGCACGAATTGCTTTTATTATCAGTATTATTTTTCATCTAGTATTTTCAGAAGGTTTTCATCTAGTATTTTTATAAAGTACTCACTCATTTTCTTTCACTATTTCTTCGTCACTTTTTTCATTAATAGATGCACTTTGTTCAATGTCCATATTTTAAATACTTGATATAAACGAATTTTACAAGTATAGACAGTCGAGCCGTCATCAGCTGTCACCCCTCCGTCTTACGAATATTCGATCAGGCCACGTGTCCTGACGCGAGTTTAACATTTTTTACCCATCCCAAAAAAAAGTGCACAACGCCGCTAAAGAAGGTAAATTGCGCTTAGTATGTAGGTGGTATTATACTTATCATGAGTTAAATGCCCATTGCATGCATTGTGTGCCGAGAAAGTGGTGGATCTGGTATTTCCGTCAAAGCGCAGTGTTGCCAATGGCAATATGATTTCCGTCACTCAATTACCAACTTCCGCAGCTATTTATCAATGTGTCACAATCAAATACCAAAAACACATTTGTTATTTTTACACATTTATAATAGGTCCGATGTAATGAAAGCTACAAGTATATCTACTCTTATATAAAGTAAGGAAGAGAAAGACGGAAGACTTATATTATACAAACAGTTTTTATTGCATTGTCCTATGGTAATTGTACGTTAGTACATTAGTACCTGGACGCACGAGCGTTGCTCGGATAAAACAGTTGCTTTTCTTGGTTTATTTTTAAGCAAAACATTCATTGACTTAAGTGTTAATTAACAAAGCCTTTCGAAATATCTAGCTCCCAATTTAAAAAAAAAATGTCACAAAAAATAAAAAAAAACAACTTGCCCACTTGATGTTTGAACCCAGGTCCCTAGCTCAGTAGTCAGCTTTCGTAACCATTCGACCAAGAAAGCTTTAATTCCATTGACGAAATTTTTATATCGTCTTTCATATCGACATTGTCATTTGTTTGAAGGGCGGATTGACGGTCGACATTTGACGGCTTTCTACACCACAATATTAATATTCTCCAATAGATCTCAGTAAGAGTAATTTAATATTTAACGGCATAAACATTAAATAAAACGACAATTTCTATCAATAAAAAATTGTGGATCGATTTATCATCCCCGAAACCAGGGTACTAAATTTCATCAAAATCTTTGGAGCCGCTTTCGAGATTCAAAAAATATATTTAGATATATACAAGAATTGCTCGTTTAAAGGTATTAGATACTTCATGGATCAAATACCTATTAGTAGGTACTATGAACGGAGTTTAATCAATATTATAGGTAAGTATTGCATATTATTATGAAAGGAAACAATTGTTTATTCTGAGATATAAACTACATTTTTTCTTAGTAAATACGTTGTTAAATTTAACAATCATGGCATAATTGTTATTAAAATGTATTAAATTAAAAATACCTAAATATTAAATAGAATTTGATTGTAAATGATGTATTTATATTTGATGCAGTCTATTTCATTAAATAACTTGTATAACTATACATATAGAATTCATTAAATATAAATAAATCATTAAGTAAACAGTAAATTATATCTAATATTTAATTATTTTTAATTAAGAACATTTCAATCAAAATGATATCAAGATTATTTAGAATGCAGTATATATGTATAGTTAAACATATATTCTGCATTAATAATAAATAAAACATTACAGTATTCCCCAATAACTTTTCCCCAAAATGGAAAACAAACTTTACCATGAAACTCGATATAGTGCTGTATTCGAAAAAAGAGCATTTATATTTTCTGTTAATTTGAATATTCCATTTATACGAAATGTAAAAATAAATATCAAAGCAAGAAACAAGGTATAATTTTAAAAACTCTTTTCGGAAAGTACGGAAAGTACGAAACAATAAAAAATATAAAGTAAACTTTTTTTATTTAGGTGCCATTTATTCTAATTTAGGTTTCTAATTAAAGTTCTAAGCAGCCTGTAAAATGCGATAGATCCCTAAAATTATTAACTAAAATAATATAAAGTATGTAATTAGGGACAGGCACACAATTATTATAGGTAACACTTGTAATTAAAGAACGGTAACTGTTTAACGCTATTGACACTCAGCGCTATATCGCAACGTTTTCACTTTCATGAGGTTAATTTAAAAGCAAAGTATCAATCTATCGATCTCCGGGCGGGATCGCGTGCGCATTGATTGCTTTCACTTATTCCCTGCGTGTGTGCAAGCTGCTTGCGTGTGTGCGTGTATCCAGGGTTGCCATCTTGTCTTGCTTAGGCTATCTTCGGTTTCAGTTGCCATACATGATATGGATAAAAAAATGTCTGTTTTGTTTATAAATAATAATTTGTGTCTGTTTTGTTAATAAATAAATAATGTCAAGCGGTTGGCGTAGAACACAATGATAACGGAAATATAATGCGTAGAAGCGTTATGAATATTTCTAAGAGTATATGTATCCACCAACAAGAGGCCTAAAACAGGAGTAATTTCCAGGCTTCCCCAATCGTGATTAAAGACAAACCCTGCAGTAAGACATGAAAAATCCACCAAGTTTCAGTTAAGTCATAAATAATAAAAACCTGTTTTATCAAGAAACTTTTAAAATTATACATGATAAAAGGTACGTTTGGCATTTACTGTCTTTGGGAAAAAAGCTTAGCACAGTGCACGTCAGTGTCCGACTATTGAATTGTAGGAGATGGCAACCCTGCGTGAGTTTCCTGCGCTCGCACACGCCCGCCCTACATAGACGTGCCACTGAACGAATTACCTACCGGTTCCTTAGCGGTAAGTTCGTGAACTACTCGCTAAACTGTCTTGCCACTGGTTTGTTTTCACTCCAGCATTACCATCAGTCTTTTTATAGTATCGTTGATGTGTTGTTGCAACCCTTTTTGCGTTCCACTGCTGGGTCTCTTCCCATGATTGAGGAGGTCTGGATCTTACTCCGTCACGTTGCTGTAATGTCGATTGGTGGAGATGCGGATTAGTGGCCACTATGTTGCCAGATGTTTCAAACTGCATGTATAAGGCCTCCGACGAGGTTTAACTACTATATCTGTCGATAACAACCATATAACAAACGTGAAACACGTAGACTCTAAACATTGACAAACATTTAGTAGGATAATTCACCTAGCTAAAAGCAAGTGAAATTGATAACGGTCATGATATGTCATTGATAAAATAGCGGCTTTCAGGGATGTACGTATAGCAAGTAAAAAATATCATAAAGTACAAAAGTAAAGGTCAAAGTTAAATTTTGAATTGTATCAGAGGTGGATTTACAAGAAAGAAAGAAAGCTGTGATTACAACTTTTTTCTACGTTAAAAATGAAATACACTGTTTATTATAATGGATATTGTAAACATCTACCAAATAGATTCGTTACAACTGTTTCATACAAAGCTTTCGGGTTTTTGGTTTGAATGTGTCAGGTAAATAAAGTTCACTTTACTTTTAAACACACAGTTAAATTCGATAACATGTCAAAATATATTAGTAATCGATGTTGAAAAGCAATTGTGGGTCATTAAACAACAATTACGTTTACGATTTCAATTTGATATTTTTATATCGCAACGCAATATCGCCTTTGCAACATGTTAGACATAATTGAAGTTGTAAACTTTAAAGCGATTGGTGCAATTTTCGATTTGTTATTGCGGCACTTTGGAGTATCTCCACACTCGTGTCTTTTCGTTTTTAACATTGAGTTTGAATTTAATATTGGTATACTATCTAATACTATCTCTCAATACATTTATTTCGCGCTGCGTTGTTAACATAAGGTAACAAATGACATTCCAAAGAGGAGCGAAGGTTAACCTACTGATGCGTATGTCATACGTATTCTTCTCGTCAATAGATGTGTCTTAGTTCTTAGTATCACTATACTAGGTAACAACTGATAACAAATAAAAATCAACTAAAGATCATTGACTATTTATTACGGAGACTAATGTTTGCGTAATCCTCTTTATTGAACTAATGAAAGGAGAAGGATGCTAGCTGGAGATAATAAAAATAAATTTAATTAGGAGTTTTTTTTAAATTGTCTACGCCATAAGATGCTGCATTTCTTTAGTGGTTCAACATTTTAAATTTAGTTATTTAATGGTTAGAGTTTACTCCATTTGCCAGCATATTTCCTATCGGTTATTGAAATATAATAAAACTCCACTTAAGTAACAAAATTAATCTCTTACCACCCTGACGTACACTTAAAAAGCTTTGAGATATGCCATTAGATATTTAATTTTCTAATAGTTAGTATTAAAAATACGCATTTCAAATTCAACTTAAAGACTATCGGCGATATTGTTAATTTACCAAATAATCTTGCGGTTTTGTATAGACTTTATATAGTCTTGCCGGTAAATTAAAGGAGACAGCCACAGGCCTACTTTACTCTAGTTAGGGAAAGTTTTCTTACACTATGATCAGATCTGCTGTGAAACTAGTAATCCAAATGTAGGACTCATTGCAAGCGATAAACTTCAAACAAACGTATGCATTAAACGAACAAATAATATATGTCTTTAAGAATACGCAGATGTCTAGATACCTGCACTGTTTTGCGAGAGTTGCTTTATTAAAGGGGAAGAATTTTTTTTTTTGTATCGGAGTGGGAAACTTTGAAAAGGTATCCGGCACCTTGGGAGAGGGTATCGGGTTATGTGGGATTAACCCTTCCCTGTTTCCTGCCTCTGCGCTTAGGTAGGACTCCGGTATCTCCAGTAAAACGCACCGGTGTCCACCACGCGCGGCGCCTAGAGTCCATCCTCGGGAGAGCTGATGTACTCTCCTACACCTTTCGATGCTTACAGCGGCATGCGGCCACCCACACACCTCCGTCATTCCCGGGACTGCTAGCTGGACGGATAGAACTACCACACTCACCGCCCACTACCCCGGAAGCCCCCTTTTAGTCGCCTCTTACGATCGGGTAGGGAATACCGTAGCTCTATTCTTATTCCCGAAGCTACAGGGACAAAAGAAGAAGTACTTAGATATACATTGGTATTATGGTAAAGCGAGTAGCTGTGTGTGCGATGGAAGCAAGTAAAACTAATAACTATTGTCTATGTACCTAACTAATAAAGTCTCTGTCTTAATGTCCTATAGTTAAAGTGATAAGCGGGTGCAAGGAAGCAAACGTCCGTATAGCGTGGAACACTTTAATCACGATCACAAACACAAGTCAATAAAATAAGTACAGCACACACAGGGAGAAAAAGTTAATACCATATAAAATAAAGAAGGCGAAAGAGTGACACAAGCGATATATAAAGTCTTAACACAAGATGAAATAGTCCAGCACACTGAGAAATAGTTTTATATCACAAACAACAGTACGAATAGTATTATTCGCGATCGCGGCGTAGGCACGGATAAGCAGTGTCAGGCGTACGGACGACACGGGCTTCGCGCGAGAAGGTTAGTAGCCGACTGGTGGGGGGCGGCAAGTCCGAGCCGAGAGTGAGTCGATGGAATGCGTGTGCGCCGGGCGCCGTGACGTCGGCCAGGAATGGCCGAGATGTTAGAAGATCGGCATCCGCCGGCGCGGCGCCCGGGTTCAGCTCGGACTTGCGAAGACACACCAGGTGTGTATGTGTCTGTGTGTATGTTGTATATGTGTATGTATGTATATGTATATATGTGTGCAATAAATAATAAACATAAATATAATATTATATGTGTGTCGCTGTGTGTGAGTGTAAATATAAACTTACATATAATAAATATGTGGGAGTAGCCCACATCACTCCCCCCCAGAGACCGGGTCTACGGTCGATAGTAGTCCGGAAATCGAACTCGGCGGCCTGAGCGAGTTGTTTTAACGCCCTCCGGAGCATGGGCATTCGACCGAGGAGGTACAGGATCGGATACGGGAGGTGGATAAGGCCGGGGTGCAGGTTGAGGAGTAGGAGGGAAGCTAGGAGTAGGGACAGGATTGGAGGGAAGGGACGGGTCTACGAGTAGGTAGGCCGGTTTAAGACGGTCTATCGATACTGTGACCTCCTTCCCTCTGACCAATATCTTGAAAGTCTTGTCCCTACGTTCGAGCACTTTGTGAGGGCCTGTATAAGGTGGTTGTAAGGACCCTCGGTTTGCATCGTCCCTCAAAAAGACGTGGCTCGACACCTGCAAATCTTTGTGCACGAAGGTGTTTTTCGTGCAGTGCCGAGCAGCAGGTGTGGGTCTTATCTTAGCCGCGATGTTTCTTAGGCGCGTCGTGAACTCCGAAAGGTCGGTGGTTTCGGGAGCGGTCGCCTGGAAGAACTCTCCCGGCAGACGTAAAGGCTCACCGTACACCAGTTCGGCCGACGACGCTTGTAGGTCCTCCTTAAAGGAAGACCTAATGCCCAAGAGCACAAGGGGCAGGGACTCGACCCAGTTGCTGTCGGCGTGGCACATTATCGCTGCTTTGAGTTGCCGGTGGAATCGCTCAACCATGCCGTTACAAGCCGGATGATATGCGGTGGTGCGGCGGTGTTTGAATCCAATCACTTTTCCAAGGTATTGGAAAAGTGACGATTCGAACTGCCGCCCACGGTCAGTAACGATATCGGTAGGACATCCAAATCTGGACATCCACGATACCAGGGCTTTACCGACCGTTTCCGCGGTGATGTCAGTCATCGGTGTAACTTCCGGCCACCGGGTGAAACGATCCACAGCGGTCAAGCAGTAGCGGTAGCCCTGAGATGGAGGTAGGGGACCGATAATGTCCACGTGGACGAAAGCGAATCGAGCGCGAGGTAAGTCGAACGTGCCCAACGGTGCTGACACATGGCGACTTACCTTGGCGCGCTGACACGCCTGGCACTTTTGTGACCACTCTCGACAGTCTTTGCGCATGCCAGGCCAGACGAAACGTTCCGCGACCAGTTTAGTGGAAGCGTTGGGACCTGGATGGCTGAGGCTGTGCAGACTGTCGAAGAGCTGTTTACGCAGTGACTCTGTCACAAAAGGCCGTGGTGCTGGGGTACTAACGTCACAGTATAATTCACTGGAGCTGCCAGGAATTCTGAGCTTCACTAGACGTAGTGACGAAGTACCGTCAACGTATTGTTGAAGCTCCTTGTCGGTAGCCTGCGACAGCGCAAGCAGGTCGAGATCGAGTGGCATCTGCAGTTCATCGACCCGGGACAATGTATCTGCCACGACATTGTCCCTTCCGGAGATGTGACGGATGTCGGTAGTGAACTGCGAGATGAAGTCAAGGTGGCGGAATTGACGGGGCGAGCAGCTGGACTTTCGCTCGCGGAACGCGAAGCAGAGCGGCTTGTGATCCGTGTAGACCACGAAGTGCCTGGCTTCCAACATATGTCTGAAATATTTAATGGCCTCGTAAATGGCCAGGAGTTCGCGGTCGTAAGGTGAGTATTTCTGCTGCGATGGTGACAGGTTCCGCGAGAAAAATGCCAGCGGCTGCCAGTCGCCCTGCTTGAGCTGCTGCAGGACTGCACCCATCGCGAGGTCTGATGCATCGGTCACTAACCCTAACTGTGCATCGCAATCTGGGTGCGCGAGGAGTGCAGCGTTCCCAAGACTTTCTTTACACTGGTCAAAGGCAAGGAGTGCGTCACCCGTAAGATCGACCGGCTGCGACCCCTTCACTGAACCGGCAAGCAGGGCGTTGAGTGGGGCTTGGATAGTCGCAGCGTGCGGCAAAAATCGCCGATAAAAGTTTACCATCCCCAGAAAACGCCTAAGCTGCTTGACGGTTTTTGGAGGGGGGAATTCCCTTATGGCCTGGACCTTGGATTCCAGAGGCCGCGTACCAGACTGCGAGATGTGATAGCCCAGGAAGTTCACCTCACTGGCACCGAAGACGCACTTCGAGGTGTTGACGAGGATGCCGTATTCCTTCATCCGTGTGAACAATTGATGAAGGTGGGACTCGTGTTCCTCCTCGGTCCTTGAGAACACCAAGAAGTCGTCAAGGTAGCAGTAGGTGAAGTCCAGGCCTCTCGTCATCTCGTCCACGAACCTCTGAAATGTTTGGCCGGCGTTCCTGAGACCAAAGGTCATATAAGGGAATTCAAACAGACCAAAAGGTGTTGTGATGGCTGTTTTCGCGATGTCCTCTTCGTAGACCGGAATCTGATTGTAGGCTTTAACAAGGTCAATGGTGCTAAAGACTTTGCATCCAGCAATGCTATGAGCAAAGTCGTGGATGTGCCTAATAGGATAACGGTCGGGGACCGTCCGTGCATTCAAAAGCCTGTAGTCGCCGCATGGTCTCCAACCGTTGTCCTTCTTAGGCGCGAGGTGTAACGGTGAAGCCCACGGACTCTCGGAAGGACGTGCTGTGCCGTTACTGAGCATGAGTTCGAATTCCTTCCTAGCTATCTTCAGCTTGTCCGGAGCGAGGCGGCGTGGTGTGCATGAAACGGGTGGGCCGGGTGTGGTGCGTATGTGGTGTACCGTGGTGTGCCTTGGGGCAGATGGTGTGCCTGAAGGCCGGGTAATGTCTGGGTACTTACCAAGGATCGCGTGATACCTCGTGTCGCCCGTAGCTACCTTAACAGAAAATATATTACTTTTTGCAATAGTAACATTAGTAGATAATGATGTTAAATTATCAACTAGGCGTTGGTTTCGGCAATCGACTACTAAATTATAGTGACTTAGAAAGTCGACGCCGATGATTGCTTTCGTTACGTCCGCGACCGTAAAACGCCAGGAAAAACTTCGTCTTAATCCTAAATTTAAAACTAAATTCACAGAACCGTAAGTTTTGATTTCCGATCCGTTTGCCGCGCACAAACTATAATTTGTCGCAGTTCTGTGTTCGCGAAGGGCTGAACGTGGATACACACACAAGTCACTCCCGGTATCCACCAGGAATTGTGTGCCACTATCGCGGTCCGTCACGAAGAGGCGTCCGGTGGAGGCAGGATGGGCATCAGTGGCCATTACTGCCTTAGCGTCGCGTTCCTTCGTTGCGCAGTTGGCCTTTGCTATTCGCGGGTCAGGTGCGGGTGAGCGGCTCGGCTGTGATCTAACACGACGGGCGGGCTGTTGTGAGCTGTGCGCGTCCAGTTCGCGCCTTAGCTTTCTAACTTGCTCACTGAGTTCGGCGATGTCACCAGCGGTGTTCGCGACAGGTGATGTGTGAGCTGTGGTGGGCGAGGTGACCGGGAAGGATACTTCTAATTCCCGCAAACGGTCTGCTAGGCTTGCCAGTTTTTCCAGTGAGTCGTGGGACAGCATGGCCAACACTGACTGGATGCTGTGTGGTAGTCTGTCGTGCCAGATGCTGCGAATTATAAGCTCTGGTGCTGATGGTCCCGCCAGGTCCTGCAGGTGCCGCAGGAACTGTGACGGCGTCCTGTTCCCGAGAACTTCATTTTTAAGAAGAGCATCTATTTTTTTCTCGTTGGTGATGGTGAGTCGGCTGCACAACGCTGATTTAATGCGCTGGTAACGTCCTGTGACCGGAGGGTGGACTATGATGTCCCTCACGGTCTGCGCGTGGTGTGTGTCAAGGAACCCAAGGACATGAGCATACCTTTCGTGGTCGTCCGTGACATTCTGGTGGGTGAACTGGTTTTCCAGGAGTGCGAACCAGAGCTCCGGGTCGTCGGTGCAGAATGGTGGCACTCTTAAGGTCACCTTTTGGGTGCTCGGAGCAGCGCGTGAAGAAACGCGCGTCATCCTTGCGCGTCGTGTGCATGCGCGGGCGCGGCCATTTTGCATGGCGCGGGCGCAAAACGCTGTATCACAGTCACTATCGTCACTCATTTTTCCGTGCTCAATAGGGGTCACCAATTATGGTAAAGCGAGTAGCTGTGTGTGCGATGGAAGCAAGTAAAACTAATAACTATTGTCTATGTACCTAACTAATAAAGTCTCTGTCTTAATGTCCTATAGTTAAAGTGATAAGCGGGTGCAAGGAAGCAAACGTCCGTATAGCGTGGAACACTTTAATCACGATCACAAACACAAGTCAATAAAATAAGTACAGCACACACAGGGAGAAAAAGTTAATACCATATAAAATAAAGAAGGCGAAAGAGTGACACAAGCGATATATAAAGTCTTAACACAAGATGAAATAGTCCAGCACACTGAGAAATAGTTTTATATCACAAACAACAGTACGAATAGTATTATTCGCGATCGCGGCGTAGGCACGGATAAGCAGTGTCAGGCGTACGGACGACACGGGCTTCGCGCGAGAAGGTTAGTAGCCGACTGGTGGGGGGCGGCAAGTCCGAGCCGAGAGTGAGTCGATGGAATGCGTGTGCGCCGGGCGCCGTGACGTCGGCCAGGAATGGCCGAGATGTTAGAAGATCGGCATCCGCCGGCGCGGCGCCCGGGTTCAGCTCGGACTTGCGAAGACACACCAGGTGTGTATGTGTCTGTGTGTATGTTGTATATGTGTATGTATGTATATGTATATATGTGTGCAATAAATAATAAACATAAATATAATATTATATGTGTGTCGCTGTGTGTGAGTGTAAATATAAACTTACATATAATAAATATGTGGGAGTAGCCCACAGTATATAAATGCTTGTATACTATACATGTAAAAACAACTCCACTTTTTTTAAATAATAATTTGACAGTTTAGTAGATATAAAGACAAAACTTAAAAATCAATTTCACATAAAAAAGTTGTAATGTTTACAATCATAGATTGAATGAGTGAATTCAAAACAATGTTCTGAAAAATATACCTGCCCGATTAATTCTGAAACTTAACTACGTTTTTGTACTCGATTATCGAATAGCATTTACATGAATCCAAACAATCATTTAGTCATTATCAATCGTAAAGTAATAATCAGATACTTACTCGTAATATAATCTGTGCCTAATTAACTTAGTGGGTTGCCAATCTTCTGTATTTACTCGAATGTTTAGGTTAAATAGGTTAAATGATAGATAAATAAATTAGGTTAAAAATTATGCCACTCGAACTCGATAAATTTAAACTTAAAATAAAAGACATGTTGCTACAATTATCTGCATGTGACATGAATTAATATTTTAATAATGATTGCAATAATCATGGAATAATAATATTCTCTTTTATAAAATTTATTGGAAAATTAATACAATTGGAAAATAATAGATTGTAAAAGTATATTATAGTATAATGTGACAAATAATACCTAATAGTTACTTGCATTCTAAATTCCCAACGTTAAGTGGCTGAACAGGAGCTAAATACCTAACCCTATTACAACACCTGATCCTATTTACTATAATGCAGAAAAAAATAATCTTCATCTTTAATTTATCACCTTTCTGTGAATTTTTAATTGAGGAAGCAGCAGGAATATGCCGGTTTTCACCCATTTCCATCAGCCCTATTTACAGACCGGAGTCCATGTCAATGTAATGCATGTTAATAGTACCTAATTGTGAATTAAAAACATTAATTATTACGATTAAAATCACTTAAAATAAATTCATTGACGACCCGCGTGGTGCAATGGTTACCAATTACGGACTGCCAATCGAAGGGTCCCGAGTTAGATTCTCGGCGAAGCAGAAGTTTAAATTTCCGTTCTTGGTCTGGGTGTTTCTATGTATGTGTGTGTCCATGGCACTCACGATACAGGGTATATCTACCCTAATGAGGGGCTATGAGCGTGAAACGTTATTCATCATTTATTTATTTATTCAACCAGCTTTCCGCCAGCGGCTTCGCCCGCGTTGAACCGGTTATAAACCGTTCCCGTAGGATAAAAACCATCCTATGTATTTTCTTAAGGTCCACTTTATCTGTGTTCCAAATTTCATTCAAATTGTTTCAGTGGTTTAAGCGGGAAAGCGTAGCAAGCAGACAGACAGACAGAGTAACTTTCGAATTTATATATTAGTAGGGATATGTGAATTTTATGTAATTTAAATTTGTTTAATACTATTTTGTACAGCTCACCAACCCTCATTGGAGCAGCGTGGCAGAGTAACGAGGCCTCCCCAATAATGGTATCCGCAGTGGACAAGGGTAATATGGCTAAATACGGGCAAAACGTTGCGATCTAAATAATTTTTGTGTGTACTGTTATTATTGGGTGCAACCCTTTTGCGTACCACTGCTGGGTAAGGTTTTCTCCCCATTATTGAGGATGTCTGGAGCTTACTCCAACACTGAGGGTTAGGGGCCAACCCGCTGTCGGATGTTTTCAAACCGCCCATAAGACCTCCGACAAGGTTTAACGACTGTTATCTATCGATAACAACCGGGACCGACGACTTAACGTGCCCTCCGAAGCACAGAAACGCGCATGAAATTTTTTGCCACTAGCGGTCACCCATCTCACACCCAACCGCGCCCGTTTATGTTCACTTAGAATAGTCGGAATCCAAAAAATAAAATACTTACACAATCTATACATATAATAAATCTGTAACATATAAAGTAAAATTAAAGTCAGCTAAAAAGATATAAACCGGGGCATTTATTAAAGTCATGTAATAAAGCTATTTAATATTAAGAAGTTACCCTTAAACAGCAAAACTGAAAGAGGCCATCCTATTGATAGAGGAACACAACATAAGATGATGAAGACTATGTCACAATGAAATAGGTATCAGTACCTATCCCCAGTGAATGTATCACCATTTACGACCGCAGCTATTGTAAGACTGTATAAACTTTTAACGCCGAAATATAGTGTCATACGAATGTAGTGTTGATAATATACGACTCTCACGATACCATGTGAAATGCTTTCACAGAAATTGTTCCATGATAAAGTAATTTAACAAGTCATTGACCCTACTCTTCAAGAAACCAACCTATCATAAATATATATCCTACATAATATCATCTGTATTTTTTAATGTCCGAATGTTCATACTATATATTATAATAATTGTATTCAACATTATGTAAATGGATGTTTAACTATTCGGAACACAATGTAATTCATAACACATCACTTTGCCGAGTAATGTGAATGTGATTTTGTGAGACGATCCTATTAACTTAAGTTACTTTACAAAACAATGCTATATTAGCAATACCAATAAAATTGTATTAAATGTTACATATTTAAATCAAATTAAATCAATTTATTGTGGAATATGGTTACATTACAGTTTTTAAAGTTAAAATAATTGTTCATGCCAAATTGCTGCCACATGTGGGCGTACAATAATTAAAAGTAACATTATAAAAATCCAATCATATACTTAGTAAATAATACTTACATTTATCATTCAGTTAAGCTATTAATAACATGTTGTTTTAATTACTTATTATAAGATTAAGTTATTTTTACAATTTAAAATTTTTAAATTTAATGAATGGTATAAGATTAAAATGAAAGAAAATTTCCAAACAATATTTTTCTATTAAACTCTAACTACGTAAGAGATAAATTACTCTGCAACTACGTAAGTATATAAGAAAAAAATCACTGATTTATGTATGATGTATTTGGTTAAGGACATATTTATATCAAAACTTAAAAGCGTCCAATCAAAGGGAACCGCAAAACCGATACGTAATTAAAATCTTTTGTCCATTATGCTGTTACGCTTGTTTGAAGCGAACACAACAGCCAGAGTAAACGCCCAAATATTACAGTATAGGCATTGTAATAATTGCACTCCAATATTCACTTACCTTATTATACCTTATTCTTTAGTCACTACAGGCCAGCGGCTGGCGTAGAACGCAAGGGATCTATGCAGCTAAGCGAAAGGAGCGCGCTCGTGTGTAATATGGGTGAGCACTAATGGCAATTCGTATGCCCTTTTCCGTACTTCGAAGCTAAGCCGTAGGTCTCGACAGATACTAATCGTTAAACCTTGTCGGGAGCTTTAAACATCCAAGATCGGGTTGGCTACTAACCCACATATCCACCAATTCGCAATTCCAATCTATACTAATATAATAAAACTTAAGAGTTTGTTTGTTTTGAACGCGCTATTCTCAAGAACAACTTGTGTTGAATAGTAAATTTATTGGGGAAGGCTATGGGCTATATAACATCATGCTATCTATGACTAATACCATAGTCCACGTGGACGAAGTCGCGGACGACCGCTAGTAATGGATAAAGAGACCCATCCCCAACAGTTGGATGCAAAAAGGATTGCAGCCATAAGTTTACGCGACTATTGCACCATTGTTATGAGGTGTGGTCATTCAAAAATGTCTAACCATTAACATAATTAATAGAACTTCGAATGTTCATCCCAGTGGAGTGGTGTGTTAAACATGATTATATTATTATGTAGCCTAGTTCTATACGGTACAAAACTGAGAGCTACGAGTGATATTTCCATACCTTTATTATTCGATTAGGGTTTCGTATCCCAAAGGTGAAGACCCCCCCCCCCCCCCGTATTATGAGCCCAGCATTACTACTAGTACGAATTAACGTGACACCTGATAGAGAGCCTACTCTGTACGCCCGTATCCGAAACTTCTTGAATATTGGGGGCCTCATTTTTGAGTAAGACTGACGAAATTCTAGCAATATTATTCATTCAGTAGCTTAATGTTATCAATGACAACGCTAATCCTATAAATTCATGTAAAAACACAGTCTGAATATGATTAGTGTAGGCGCTCAGGTGTCATGTTATTTCGTCCGAGCTATGAGACAATATCTGACCACCTGTCAAACACTCACGGCGGATGGCCTCATGTTTTTTTTTATATGCATTAAGTATGGCGTACTGTTATAACCCGATTAATTTCAATGATCAGCATTTACAAACAATAAGTACATATTACAACTATGCATTTTCGTCTCTTTCGTTTTATTATAAATTCACTGTTTTTATTTAATAAACGAGTTAGCACCTAAACATCGTAGTGTTTAGACGACTACATCATTAAAAACTTGGGAACCGTGTGCCTGTACAGTTGCGTGTGTGATTAAAAGTCTTATATTTTGTCTCTACAAATTCGACTTTTCATTTAACGACACCTGGGGAATCCTGACCGCCTCGCAGCGTAACAGTACGTATGAAGGTACTTAGATACCATCAATTTATTTAAATGAATAACGTTTCACGCTCAAAGCCCCACAGCTGGGTAGATATCCCCCGTCTCGTGGGTACCAGTGCCACACACAAGACAAAGAAACAAACACCCAGACTGAGAACAGAAATTTAAATTCAACATTCAAATTTCTGGCTCGCCGGGAATCGAACTCCTCCGATCGGTAATCCAGCATGGGAACCAATGCGCCACACGGATCCTTCTATAGTCTCGTATATCTATCTCTCTTCTATAGACTTGATTACACTATTTTTATACTTAAAAACATGCCCGGTTTATATCATTTTAGCTGACTTTTAGTGTATATAGTGTAAGTATTTTATTTTTGGGTTCTAAGTATTTTAAGTGAACATTGAAGAGCGAAAAGTGAAGCGCGCATGGCGTGGCTAGCGTAGAACGCAAGCGGTCTCTGCAGCTAAGCCAAACGGGCGTGATCGGGTGTGAGATGGGTAACCGCTAGTGGCAAAGAATTATTTCATTTCAGAAGCGTTTCCGTGCTTCTGAGGGCACGCTAAGCCGTCGGTCCCGGTTGTTATCGATAGATGACAATCGTTAAACCTTATCGGAGGCCTTATGGGCAGTTTGAAAACATCCGATAGCGGGTTGGCCACTAACCCGAATCTCCACCAACTCGCATCGGAGCAGCGTGGTGGAGTAACCTCCAGGCCTTCCCACGAAGTGGGAGAACCCGTGCCCAGCAGTGGGACGCAAAAAGGGTTGCAGCCAAGTGAACATTCAATCAAAAAACTGTTACGACTTGCTATACGACGAGTTAATATACCTACTACTAAATATCAAGATAATTTTAAGACCCTTATCCTTGTTCTTCTTGGTTGTGTCCTGTCGTGTGGTTTGTGTCGTGTTCTTATATGTTAAGGAAAATGAGTTTTCAGCGTTTGTAGCTCGCTTTTTGTACAGAACCTTTGTGGTTAAAATCCGACCCGTACTGCGCCGTTTTTATATTTTATACCATGTTTGTATTATTATAAAAGCTTCAGCAAAAGTAAAAGTAGCTTTGTTTGAAATTGACATTTGCTCCTCAACTTTGTGGATTGAAATTTTCCGGGAAACATGCGGGCTTTGATATTTAATATGCAGTATCCATTATGTTTTGATTTTTTAAAATAATATACGTGTCCTATTTTGTTTTCTTTAAAAGCTTTGAAAGCAAAATGTATATAAATGTATTTTTTTTCGGTTTTTTTCTCATTGACCCAGCGGTGGGTAGGCATCAAAAGCCGAAGATCCGTAAAGATTATTCTTATTGGATCTTAAAACAACATATTTTTAATTAATTTAATGTAATAAACTCGAGCGTCTCCAAAATTTGTGCATTAGATTCATATTTGGCCTTCGCAAATATGACCATATATCCGAATACCGTACAAAGCTCAAGTGGCTCCCAATCCGACTTCGCCGGAATACACATATTCTCGCCTCTTTGTACTGTGTGCTATTCAACCCAGTCACTCCCCTATATCTTAAAAACCGTTTTCAGTTTCTCCACCTTACACATAACTTTCAACTTCGTTCAGCTGATAACCTCACACTTAAAACTCCTGTTCATTCTTCTAATTTCTATGGCAAATCTTTTACAGCCTCCGCTATTCACCTGTGGAACAATCTCCCAGTGGATATTAGGCGTGCAAAATCCCTTGACTCCTTTAAAGTTAAATTAAAAGCGTACTATTTAAATCTTTGAGTTCCCTTTCCTTCCTTATCATGAACTGTCTATAAACAGTAATGCTGTACTTTTAATTCTACTTTACTTACTTATTATTATTATTACTTTTTTAACTGTGCGAAGTTGTTTAGTGTTGTTCTTTTTCTGTTCTAGTAGTCAATTTATCTTACTTAAAGTTTGCACACCCTACCCTTTTTCTTCCCCTCTGTCCATTGCTATTTTTCCAAGAATAGGTTGCCTGGAAGAGATCGCTGCCTGAGCGATAAGGCCGCCTATTGCATACACGTAAGTAAATTAATGTTTAATTTAATGTTATCTCATTGTATAAAAACTGGTGTGCAATAAAGAATTTTTGTATTGTATTGTATTGTAATAATATTGTATGCCAGAATATGGTAGACTGTTTAAAACTCCAATTATAATTATAAACATCTTATTCTATGTATGTAAACAGTCAACAATAAAATATTTTCATTTCATTTCATTTCATTTTCATTTCATTTTATTATCGTTGATGTTGCTCTATTGTATTGTTAATGTTTGCAACTCAACGATGCCTTTTTGTGTCGGGGGAAAACTTTATAAAGGTTCCCGACAACTTGGGAGAGATATCGGGTGATGTGAGATTTTCACTGCACTAAAACCCCCTTGGTGGCCTGCCTCAGCGTTTGAGGACAGCTCCGGGAGCTCCAGAGGAACGCACCGGTATCCTCCACGCGCGGCGCCGTCAGCCCATCATCCGGAGAGCATGGTGCATTTCCTGAGCTTGCAACCGCCGCCCTTTCCAAGGCTGTTAACTATACGTTTGGAGACTTTGGAGCTTCCACTCCCCTCGCCCGCAGCCCCTTTTAGTCGCCTCTTACGATCAGGCAATTGAAACCGTAGCTCTATTCTTAATCCCGAAGCTACAGGGACTTCCTCAACTGTTCTTACTGACTGAAGATCTCTTTAGCCCTGGAGTATGCTCCATCACGTTGTTCTAGTCTCTAGTATTTTTTTAAATGTATAGCCGGACAAGTAGTGATGGGACAAATAATCCATATTCTCTACGTAAATCTATTATGATAAAAATATTGGTCGAATCTGTATGCCTGAGAGTTTTTCAAACTATAAAGTGGCATTTAAAGATCACTAAACCACGTTAGGCCAGCGTGTTGGATAGTTGACTTTTGCCTGACCCATCTAACTAAAAGAAAGAAGGAATATTGTTGATTATTTTTTAGTTAGTTTGATGACCTGCGTGGCGTAATGATTGCCATGCCGGACTGCTAATCGAGGGGTCCCGGGTTCGATTCTCGGCGAAACAGAAATTTGAATGATTAGTTTAAATTTCTGTTCTCGGTCTGGGTATTTGTGTTCCTGTCTTTGTGTGTGTCCATGGTACCGACGATACAGGGTATTAATTACCTTACTGTGGGGCTATGAGTGTGTAACGTTTTATTTTTTATTGTTTATTAGCTTCACTGTCGAAAGAGAATATGTGTAGAGGAATAAAAAGCAGTAACAAACGATATAATCGGTAGGTATCGAAGATTGAATTGTCGTTTGAATACGGCTATAGTGTATGTCGGCCCACTACCTATATGACGTCACGTCAAGTCTGACCGGTTCTTGGAAATATTTCGTATTGCACTTAATGGGCGCGCTCAGCGGAACCAAATGAAAGAAATTATCTCCTTCATTTTATAATTACTATTTTATTTATTTAGATTCCCGAACTTCAGTTAATATGCTTTTGTTATTATTACACAACTTTTGTTTATTGGCTGCAATTTTGTGCATTTCTAAACATAAAATCTTTCAGAGTTGTGGACGCTTTAAATAAATATTTATTTATTTATTACGAACTAGTGGCGGCCCGTGATTTCGTCCGCGAGGACTTCAGTATTAGTCATAGCATGATGTTATATAGCCTAAAGCCCTCGGGTGGCTCCCTGGGGTTGCCCGTGTCCATAGGCGACGGTGATCGCTTAACAACACGCGGCCCGTCTGCCTTTAAAAAACAGCCTTCCCCGATAAATGGACTATCCAACACAAAAATATTTTTTCAATTGCAACCAGTAGTTCCCGAGATTAGTGCGTTCAAACAAACATACAAACGAACGAACGAACAAACTCTTCAGCTTTATGTATATATTAAAATATTGATTAATTATTGTCGACGTGTGGGAACTATACGAAAAAGCATGAACCCTATTTCGTACAGTTTACAATATTATTGCCAGCTAATCATATGTTGGTTTTTTTTCTATCTATTATCTATTTTTCTTTTCATTTACCTATAAGTTTCATGTTATCATTTAAGGGACTGTAAATTATAAAACTTCAATACATTAAATGAAGTTTTCGATAAATCAACAACGATACTTCCAAACTCTGATCGATAAATTCTTGAAATGGACGTAACTTTTTTATTTGTGAACCGATTTAAATAAAACAAACACTAAATGTTAATCCAACAAAATACCAATACATCATTGAAAACCGCATCCTTCTACGTTAAGCCATTCGTGAGATTAGCGCGCACAAACGAACAGACAAACAGATAAACAGATCTAAAAATCATTGTTTTGGATACTATTACGCTAATAAATAGCCCTAGTGACAGTTTTTCTCAAATATCTTCAATGTACAGACACCGACTTGTTACAGATTTATTATATGTATATAGATTTCTATTCTTAAACTAGTCTTCCGCCAGCGGATTCGCCCGCGTGGACCCGTTTTAAAGGTTCCCGTAGGATAAAAACCATCCTATTTCCTTTCCCAATTGTACTCTATCTGTGTTCCCAATTTCATAAAATCGGTTCAGTAGTTTAAGTGGGAAAGCGTAGCAGACAGACAGACAGAGTTACTTTCGAATTTATAATATTAGTATGGATGTTCTAGGTATCACCCTAGTCTCTAAAAATATCAAATGTGCTAACTAGTTTAGTCGATCATGTCCGCTCTAAAAGCAGACAAAATATATTTTTATTCATTAAGTTTTATGGACACTCAGTAAAAGATCATGTAAAGAAGATAGGTAGGTATGTAATTAATTCTACTTATATTATAAATTGGGCACGTTAAGCCGTCGGTCCCGGTTGTTGTCGATAGATAACAGTCGTTAAACCTTGTCGGAGGCCTTATGGGCGGTTTGAAAACATCCGACAGCGGGTTGGCCACTAACCCGCATCTCCACCAACCCGCATTGGAGCAGCGTGGTGGAGTAAGCTCCAGGCCTCCCCAATAATGGGAAGAGACCCGTGCCCAGCAGTGGGACGCAAAAAGGGTTGCAGCCATATTATAAATGCGAAAGTAAGTTTGTTTGTTACTTTTTCACGCGTAAACTACTCTACCGATCATCATGAAACTTTGTACATAATATATTCTTGGAGTTATGTTATCAGAAGAAAATAGGATACTTAAAAAAACCGCGGGGCACAGCTAGTAGTACCTAAATATAAACTAAGAAATCACTAGAGAGTAAAATAGTATTATTCATATTCTGTCGTATTGATAGATAACATATATTTCCTATGTTAGTTTTATTGCTCACTTTACAAAAATGAACAGATAATCGGCCATCGAAATGCCCAAAAGTGCCAAAACCCCATTTATAAGTTTACCTACTTCGACCGGCGATTCTATCAAGGTTAGAGTTTTTCTCCGCGTCTAACGAAGCGTGCAGGTGTATACTCGTTACAAAAGCAGAACCGTTAGCCAGCATCACTCATACTTGCCGATACTTCTTACGTTCGTGGATATTTAGGGTTACGTAGCTAAAAGACATGAAGCGCGCACGACCTAGCGTCTGACATAGAACGCAGAAGCAATTTGCGCAGGTAAGCAAAAACAAGTGCGGTCAGATGTAGGAACCCATCCTAGTGATAAATTAAAAGCGCGTTTTCATGCTTTGGACGGACGTAAAACTGTCGGTCTCGTTGTTATCGATAGATAACAGTCCTTATCTTGGTTTGACAGCAAGTTGGCCGCTAACCTGCATCGCCAACAACCCGAGCAGGGTGGTGGACAAAACTTCAAGTGTCACCAATAAATAAGACGAGGCCCGTGCCCTGCATCAGGACATATTACATATTAGGAATAGAGACATACATAGGTTTTATGCAGATTCATACAAATATAGTTATCTATTTACTTTAATAAAAATAAAATGAGTACGTTTAACGAATAACAGAATTTTAAAAAATCAATCTTATTCTACAAAAGTAACCAATACAAAAATATAATATTGTAATTACTTTCGCATCTACAGAACCCTCTCTCTGCACACAAGGTAGTCTCGCACTTGCCCGGTTTTGTTTATTGACACCGTTTCAAGAGGCGCTCAAATGTATTCGACCGCAAAAGTTACAGCTAATTCGCCAGATTGCTGTTAGTCATCGAATAGCATTGTATTGTAATTTTACTTTTAATAAACCTTTATTCGAAAAAAATATGCTTTTTCACATCCGAATCGGATAATACTTGATGAAATATATAAAATTTAATGATTTCAATGCAGACTTCTGTACACTTCTGTACGTGGCCAGCTACATAAATTAATTAAGAGTTTTTAATAATCGAGAATTATTGCATTTTATAGAAACCTACAACGTATTATAAAGTTGTCTCCGATTTTGTTCACGAACTCGATATAATACTTAAACTTATCTAAAGCAGATTCTGTAGTAGATACATCTAATGTTTTCAGTTCTACCTATGACAATAAACAAAACATTAAGTATAAGTACGAGTAGATGGTAAAGTTTGGTAGACTCTACCGCCACATACACATATGTACATACATACAACTTTGTATTGTGCTACCGTAAATTAGGCATTTCGGTATTCATAACAACTAATCTACCTATTTAAATAAGTATACTTTATGGAAGTGTTGTTATGATATTGTATTACTCGTATATAGATATATGTTATGGTCAATGGCGGATCCAGGATTTCAGTTTGGTTGGGGAGCTTGATTTTAGTTTGGGGCAGGTGCGTGCTGAATTTGACCCTGGACCACCCTGGATCCGCTAGTGGCGATATAACCATCACCGGTTATTACATGAATTCAGTGTCTACAAATTTCATTAAAGTTTGGTGCAGAGAAAAACTTAAAAAACCAAAATCAACATCATTTTGTTGATTGTTGATTCAGATTCATAGAGGGGGACCTTATCGCCATACTTTTTTTGTTAGCTGAACAGCGGGCTTTTGAATGTTATATTTGATGTTAAATGTGTGTGTATGTATAAAAATTCAGTTATTGAATTACCTTTGTGACTATTTATCTTTAGGTTTCTAAAGTTAGCAGCCACTATGTAGGCACCTAGGCAGTGGGTGCAAAAAACTAGTGTTTCAAGCTACCTTAAACAGTCGGTTATGTAAACAAGGATCTGTATTTATCAAGGCAGCGTATGAACAAGTTATTTTATTTAAACAAAATGTATCTCGGCACGGCGACCGTGGCGAGTGAGCGAAGGTCGACCAGTCGGAGCGGCCATATTCCGCGACATGTGCTTGACGAATGACCCCAACGGATACCACTCTCCAGTAGTCTCCACTGTTTCTATGTGAAGATAATGATTTCGGAGAGTAACCCTTATTTGGTAGGTATCTATCTAGATATTCGTGGCATAGTCTCTGTGGCTTAATGGTCTGGGTTTCCAGAGAAACTCGGCAGAAAACATTTAAAACTGTTCAGGTCTCAGATATCTTTTTTATAACATGTTGTTCTTACTGCAATACTTAAAAACATTCCGATAATAGGTCATTACAATTCGCCGTAGAGCAGCGATGAAAATGTGTACATTACAAATGTAACGGTGATGGAAAATATTGTGATATTTATTATAATTGATTGCGATAGTCATATTTTTTAGTGTATATTTAAGATGGTTATCGGTGAAAATACGGATAAAGCGATACTTTCTAAAAACTTTACCAAGGTTATCAATTTTTTTGTCCCCAAAAACCCCTGCATAATAAACTTCGTGAAAATCGTTGCAGCCGTTTCGTTTCCGAAATTCAGATTATATATACCTACGTAAGTATATATACAGTATGAAGACTATACAAGAATTGCTCGTTAAATGGTATTAAAGATATATTAGATATTATCCATAATAATAGGATTGATGTAAGTGTACAATACTTATTGCAAAGTCGTGGTGACAGAATAAACAGTGTAGCCGCAACCAAGCTCTGTAATAAGTTTTGATATATGTATTCCATATCTAATACCTTTAAACGAGCAATTCTTGTATGTACCTAAATATATTTTTTAGAATCTCGGAAACGTTCTTGTAAAGAAGCCATCGCTTTACTTGAATGTCTGACTGACTGATTACTGACTACTTACTGACTTTACCTATTATTACTCGTCCAGTTTCACCGAAACTGGCAAAAATGGCATGTGATATGAAAAATACTGTGTGGCACGGGATGAAACACGATTTCAGACCAGGGCGATGACCTCTCGCCCTCGTCAGAAATCGTCTTTTTTCACCCCTTGCCACACAATATACTATTTATTGCATTAATATATACAAAATGCATATAATCATAAAATACATATTGTAAAATCCTTACACTTGCGAGTCAGATGCGTTATTTGATGTCCTATGCCATCGTTTAAAATGTTTGCGTTACTTCAATGCCAGCCAATATGAGTAAGCATAAAGAATAATATTAACCATAATAATAGAATCGAGATAAATGAACAATACTTATTACAAAGTCGTGCCGGCACAATAAATAGTGTTGGCGCAACCTAACTCTGAGCGCGTTGAAATCTTTGACTAATCCAGTTGCCACTGCGCTCGAGCATATCCTAACTTTATATTCATCGTCGACGATATTCTGTATTAATGTTATAAAATAACGCTTCGCACTCGTAACCCCAAAGAAGAGATAAATATGTTAAAGAGCTCCGTAACCGTAACCGAAACTATCGAATATCTAATTATAATAATTTGTCCGTAACCGTAACCGACACCGATATAAACGTTTCGAATAATTTAGGATAGGAACGGAGACTAAACGCGCAAGACGCGAAGACGCAAAATTTTTCTAAACAGCTAGATATAATTACTCATTGACTGAAATAAAACCATGTTCTATTTGTATTTTACTTTTGAAATTCCTTAAAAATGTAATACTCATAACCAAATCTATCACACGATAGATTTACATATTACAGTTCATAACTTGTTGGTCTCGGAGTCCTCACAGAAAACCAATTTCTAACGAAATAGTTTTAAAAGTTAGATTTATAGAAGGTCACAGAGAAATACTACTGGAAACACAATAAATCTATTTTATTAGTCAATTGCAGTACGTAGTAGTTTGACCCGCGTGGTGTAATGGTTACCACGCAGGACTTTTGGAGGTTGCCGATTAGAGGGTCCCGGGTTCGGTCCCCGGCGAAACAGAAATTTTAATGATAAGTTTAAATTTCTGTTCTCGGTCTGGGTGTTTGTGTTTCTGTCTCTGTGTGTGTCCATGGTACCCACGTCACGGGGTATATCTACCTTACTGTAGGTATTTCTTTAATTAGCATGACTTTTACTATAAATAATTACCTACGCAAAAATCATATGCCTTAATTGACTTAAAAAGGCCTAAAAAGGCTGCGGCAATTTTCTAACATTATTATAATTTTAATTACATAAATAACATTGTATCTACATGTAATTGTATGTCGCGGCATCAATCCTCCTCCAAACAGATACGATAATATTCATCGCAACAAAACTGCAAACCGATTTATTAAAATTGAATTTAAACTAAATTATTCCATCGTTTGATTAAAATTAATATCTCAGGATACAAATTTATTAGAAGTATTTATTTGCACAGTAAGAGTTATTTCTTTTTCTAAGACAAAGACTTTTATTTGCAAAAATATGGGTGTAAAAAAGTGTTTTTATACATTTGGTTCGCCATATTTACCTTCATGGGGTATGCAAATATTACTATAAGTAAAACTTAACTAATTACAAATATAAAAATGTACATTGAAAATAATTTCTTTATTATATTATATTATGATTATTTTCATAATTTGTACCCATATTGCGCATTTTAATTGATTAATTTTATTGATTTATTTATTTTTATTTTTCGGATCGCATCCGATCGTCGGCTTTGGGAACCTATATTACAGAGTTTTTGTACACGGAGATGAAAAAAAGCCGGCGGAAAAAAACCTCCCAGGTTTTTATGGAATTCATTTATGCCGCTTTATCATTTAAAAAATCAATGACCGAGAAATACGCCTTTTCCAGTAAATACGTTTTAAGTTCCTTTTTAAACTTATTGCCCGCTTTTATTTTGAGGAATTCCGGTAGGTTAATGTATATTTTTGGTCCCATGCAATAGACACTCTTATGATGTTCTATTATGTTACTTCCAGGGTCATAATTTGCCACTCCAATTATAATTCTTCTCAGGCTCTAAAATTAGTAAGTATGTTTAATAAAAAATCTGTTTCTCAGCTTTGCCTGTGCTAAAGTGATTTCTCGTTGGAATTAGGCTTATTTCCACGTTAAAAGAATAGCCCCTGGTCCTTCCCAGAGTCGCGTATTATGTCCGTTCCACATTTCGTTTGAATTAGTTCAGTAGCTTTGGCGTAAAAACACAACATTCAGACATATAGACGGACGGACATGTAGACCAACATATCTACATATTTTTTACGTATTGATAGTATTAAAATATATAATATAGGGATCTATAAAATACTCATAAAAATCAAAATTGTATAGCTGTATATAATATAGCTCTTTTCGCGATACATAATATCCGCGGCGTTTGTTCACAACTGTCAGTCGCACGCACGCGTGCCTCTGTGACCGTGGCTTGACCACCACCCGCACAATGACTCTTTGTTAGTCAATCAAACTAAGCGGAGAGCTTCATTGATTTTACACATGCAGCGAAATCTACTTTATGTAAGTAGACACAGAGTATAAACTTCTAGTTTCTAGCTGCAGTAACGGGAACTATAAAATTTTACAGTAGGTTCCTTTATGACGAGAGTAAGTACCTAAGTACCTTCATCAAGGTGGCTGGTGCCTAAACCAGCTAAAAAGCCCATTCTTCCAAATCAACATTGTTATTAATTGTAAACAATGTTGATTTGAAAAAGCTCTATAAAAATTTCGTCAATTGACTTAAAGCTTACTTGGCCAAATGGTTACGTAGGCAAACTGCGAAGCTAGAGACTCGGGTTCAAACCTCAATCAAGCATACTTATTCCTTTTTTTATTGGGAGCTATTTCAGATGGCGGTAATGAGTGTTTTGCTTCAAATTAAACCAAGATAATCAACTGTTTTTATCCGAGCAACGGAGCAATCGGTCGTCCAGGTACTAATAGGTATGTAATTAAGAAACCAGTTCCTAATGATTTGTTTGACGGCTCACTTTCATTTTTGTGAATCGATTACAAAGGACCATCATCAACAATATATTTCACTAATATTTATGAAATCCATGATACTTTTTTAGTGCTATTGATCCATGACTTGTATATTATGACCTATATAAGGCATGTATGTATGTGTGTTACAGGTCATATCCTTTATTGATCCTTGTCGCTACTAGTACCTCACATTCTCTTTTTATGTCCACCCATTGTTTAGAGCGATGTGTCCACGTTTGTTAATATTTATGTGTAACTGCTCTATGGAATAATTTTTCAACAATGGAAAAATGAACAAATAACCGCAGATTCAGCATGAAGACCTGGAGGCAATTCACTTTTCTCTCAATTATCAGAAAAAACATCTGACTATAAAGAAAAGTTAGGTTACAGTTTTAATCTTAAAAAAGGGAATTTCTTGGGAAAGAAGGGAAGTTCTAGGAACGATTCATATAATCTTGAAAGCAGAACAAATACTGTTTACAATTCAAATGCTGCCACATGCAAGATTTTATTAAACTTTACCGAAAGTTTTTCGAGTATAAATAAAAAAAACATATAAACTTATTATTGATATAAAGACGTTGGGGATAGTCGGATGAAATTATGCATTGGGACTCGTATTCAGAGCCGTGGCTAGAAGCTGCTGTGCCCCTGGCAACATTGGAACTATTAATCTTAATTTTATTAGTTAGGTACGTTAACAATTTTTATTTTTTCATTTAAAACGGTCCGTCAATCATTTGTGTTCGTGATTCATTCATTCAAAAATATGACACGAGATGCCTGTCATTTCTTTTTTCAGTTTTCGAATCACATCTTTTTATCATTTTGCCAATGTCTATGCGTCTGTCTGTGTGTTTGTTGTACGAATAATCTTTGAAACGGTTGGACCGATTTTGACAAGACCTTCACTACCTGCCAGTGTATAGATAATATAATAAAGAGTAACATAGGCTACTTTTATTTATTTAAAAAAAACTAAAACTAAAGTCCACAAGGTCGAAGTGGCCGCTAGTACTTTATAAATACTACATTTCTAAGCGTTTATGCGCTCACATTCGAACTCTTCGAACTTACATGTTTACAAGTGATTTGTGAATTATTCGGAACAACAAAGCCCACTATGATAAATTGTTTCCAAAGAGATTTAGTATTGTGTTGAACGCATCTCCACCAACGCCCATTGGAGGCTACTTTATACGTCAACCAGTAACTTCTAATGCAATTGAATAGAGTCGGCTTTATATGAAATGTATTCAAAGAATCTTCAACTTGAACTTGAGTTGCACGTTAGTGGGTGACTCCTATTAATTAACGGCACATATTTCTTTGACGTTGGCATCTTTATACGAGATAAACATCGCTACCTAAATGAAAACATTTTGTCACTAGGTTTTTTATTTCTTCCGAGTATTGATATATTTTTATACTAAAACTAGCTGACCCCGCGAACTCCGTATCGCGTTTAAATATGAAATAATAATAATAATGGATAGCATATAAACCTTCTCCGTGAAAAAATACATATACATACCAATTTTCATAATAATCGGTCGAATAGTTTCTGAGTTTTGCGATGTCATATATACAAACATCCTCTTTTATATGTATACTAGTGGCCGCCCGCGACTTCGTCTGCATGGAATTTGGTATTAGTCATAGCATGATATTATAGCCCTCGGGTGTCTCCCCTGGGGTTGCCCGTGTCCATAGGCGACGGTGATCGCTTAACACCACGCGGCCCGTCTGCCTTTAAAAAAAGCCTTCCCCGATAAATGGACTATCCAACACAAAAATATTTTTTCAATTGGAACCAGTAGTTCCTGAGATTAGTGCGTTCAAATAAACATACAAATGAACGAACAAACTCTTCGTTTTTATGTATAGATTAAAATATTGATTAACTGGCTAATATAAAAAAATATTAATAAGCCATAGACAATACTATACTTTATTAATCTATGAAATAGAGTAAGAAACATAAAAATTTTCTTCTCTTTTAATATTGAATTGCTAAAAGGATTTTTATACAATGCCGTAAAACAAATAAAAAAAATTAGAAACATAAAAGACAGAAATGACAATTTTGATAGCTGCTTCAAAATGTAAATAAACAAACAAAGAAAGTAAATAATTTTGTAAAGAAATAATAAAGGAAAAGCAAAGTATAAGAATAGAACAAAAGTATATAAGTTATAAAATACGATAATGGACGTGAATAAAGTAAGTAATAACATGTAGTGTATTTATAACACTACACGGCGCATTTCATTCATTTCATTAGCTTCCCGTGGGAATGAGATATTTTCCCGCGGTAAAAAGTTCTTTCTCAACGTCCTTTCAATATTTATGCTAAATTTCATCAAAATCGGTTCAGTGGTTTAAGCGTGAAAGAGTAGCAGACAGACAGACAGACAGAGTTACTTTCAAATTTATAATATTAGTATGGATAATAGAAAAGATTAATTTATTATGATAAAATTCTAGTTACGCACTTTTCATACACAGTTTTTTTTTTCAACATTCCGCTGGACACGGGCCTCCTCTCTGAAGTTAGTGGATAGTCCATGACTTCATGCCTTGACGAGAGATTGAACTCGGTATCTTCGTGTTGGAGACCGGAGTCCTTTCCGCTCTGCCAAGGCGTCCCAAATTTTATAGTAACAATATTACACATTCGTTGTTAAATGACAGCTTATGATAATAACATACCATTAAGTAACCACTAATGTCTCATTTTTGCATCATAGCGGCGTAAATGAATTTCATATTAGTTTATTACTAGACCTACGTACAGGACCCATGGCGCGTATGGAAATTAAACGTCAATCGAAGATGAATTGATGCCAGGGAAACTTTGCGAACTCGGCAAACACCTCGATGTTGCATTGTACGTTACATAATTGTAAATAAGATTATTTAATTTAAGAATCATAGACTTCGAATCTTTTATTTCTTTTGTCAATTTTTGGTCCTAGGCGCACGTAGGATTATTTTGTTATCACTGCGAGTTGTTACCTGTTGTACCTATTTGCAGTTTTAATGTGAATGTAATAAGTATCCTGGATAATTATTTTCCTTATATGTACATATATGTTTAACAATTGGGTGTCCTTGTATTTTTTTGCGTTAATGTTAGAAAATGATAGTTAAATAATACGTAAGTAGTTTATTTTGCGCCATTTGTAAGTATTTTGCGCCATTTGTAAGGTTGTATGTTAGTTTTTGGGGCCTACCCCCATATATTAATGAGTGCGACTTAACAAGAGAGTTATGTGAGGTTTCCAAGTAAATTTATCATCTAAAATTAGACCTAAGTACATTTTTCTTTATCGTACCTACGACCTAGATCTTTGGAGCATAGGATTGTTTAAAGTCAGTGGAGGGTGGTTGTTTAACTTTTTGTTTATTGGCGAAAATATCATATATTATGTTTTTGATTTATTCATTGTTATAAGGTTGCCTGATTTATTATTGTATCTATAGTTGGTCCAAAGTGGAACAAACAAGTATCTTTAGCTTAAAAAGTGTTATACGACCGTCTAGACTTACTTCATGTATAATTAATATTGGTAATATAGATGTAGAATAAAGTTGGTCCCAGCAATGGTCCCTGTGGTATTCCATTGGTATACCTATATAACTTCACGCTGCTTTTGTATTGCCCTATCTTGACAACTTGGTAACGATTTGCTAGGTATGACCTAAATAGGTATTAAGCTGTTCCGGTTAAAGCTGTTCTAAATTTAAAAAATATATAAGTATTTTATAAAAAGCTGTGTGTTTTCTTTGGTGTTTATGATGCCATCTTAAGGGTTTTTATACATTTTTTTACTTGAATGGAGTAGCAGACGAGCATGCAGACCACATGGGGTTAAGTGGTCGCTGCAGCCCATGGACATCTACATACAACCTCAAGCAAGCATAGGTAAGTCTTGTCTGAGGCCGTATGCAGTTTCGCTGCTACTCCAGAGGCTCGTGGACGCCAACTGTAAGTGTGTTCTACCACCTAAAAAATTAAAAACAATTCTGTGGTTATACCTCTAGAGCAGTGTCTGGCTTAATACTGTTGTCGCTTACTACGCGGACTTGCTCGTAATCGAGCTATTCTGATGACCCCGTTTTCTAGTTCCCAGGAGCTCTCATATTTGCGAGTTGTGCTGCATCTGGTTAAACGTTTAAGTCTTGTTGAGATAATTGGTTTGATGTGACCGACTGTTTTGCAGAGGCGCTCAAATCATTTCCAATGAATTTAGAGCTATTATCAACTCAGTACAAAGTGCTTTTCAGACCAACCAGAGACATTATTAATGATTGCAAAGATTTTCCATTAGATTGTATGAGCCCTTTTAACGACTAGGTATAGGTAATTAAAAAACTTACCAAGTTAAAAAGTTATTTATAATGTCTTAATATTTGAACAAATAGATAGCCTAAATACTTTACAGTAAAGCTCGATGAATGAATAAATCAATTCTAAACATGTCGGATGTACCGTTTTGTAGTTATAGCCTATTCTAGCGATTCGAATTTAGCGCTGCTTAACATATTACGTTGAACGGCCAACGGAAAATCGACCTAAATGACTGACAAGTGACACTGATCATGTTGTAAGTAGGTGAAAAGCATTGGTGTAAATAAAATAGCTCGTAAATGCCCTTTACGTTTGGTATTAGGCATAAACAAGCTTTAGGGTCGAGACGCATCGATCGACGGCGTTCGACGGTTTGCCAATACAAAAAAAATCGGTTGTCTGTAAAGTCGGTTTACTGACGATCGTTGAACGTGACAACGTCATAAGAAAATACTTGTTGCTATAAACAATTGACACCACATTCACTTTTCACTGCACTTCATACTTTACGAAAACATGTAAATGTATTATTGTATAGCAGCTGTCCACGTAGACGCTTTGCTCACTCAAGTAGGAGAGAGACAAATGTCGAACGCTGCCGAACGCGGAGACCGATTGTGCCTCCTTGTCGCTCGTTCCGTGCTCTCGCTTGCACTTCAAGCCTTAAATGGAACGCCTCAGAGCGAGGTAACGCCGCATGAGTCATGTTTTTTCGTGCGTGCAGCCGGCTCCATCGAATGATAAGACGTTGTCACGTCAAAAGCGCAAAGTATGAAATGACGTACGCAAAGTACGCATACTTTCACATCGAGGCGACGAACGCGCTCCGGCGACAGACTGACACTAAACGCGATCGGACATCGACAGCTGACGGCAGCGATCGACGGCCGACTGCGGCGATTTACAGCCGACGGCGACGCTCGATTTTTGTGCAGCCTTTTTCGTTTTCCATTTATTTAATTTTAAAAAAAATGTGGTCATGAAGGGTTATTATTAGTTAGTACACCATGATGACCAGTTGACCAAAATTACGCGGTGTGCCTCCCGTGTTACGGCCCGTATAACCTAAAGGTTGATTGGGCCATAAGAATAAATAATAATTACATAGAACGGAATCTCCTTTGACCGGGTGGAAAACGCCGCTATTTTTATACCTACTTCCCCCTTCACCTCGTTATGCCCCTCTGTCGCCCAGGCGTGTTGACAGGGTTGTCAACTGTTAATAATGCTTATGTCTATAGATAATATAGGTAGCTAAAATATAAGTTTTCCTTTACTTAAAAATCATTATTTTAGTTTAGTATTATAAAATATGAGAATGATAAATACTTACCTACTCTATAAATACTTATAAATAATATTACTTAATAAGTTATAAGTACCATACCAAATGAAGCCATTTAAGTAAGTATTACTTACCTACATAGGTGTAAGTACTTACGTAGTGTAGGTTTAAAATAAACGAATTACATATTAAGTATAACGTGCGTGCGCCAGTGCCGCGGCGCCGCAATCGCGAGGCAAAACAATCGAGAAAGGTTCAATGACCGATGGCGGGGGCTATTAAAAAATATTTTGGCGACATGTTAAAATGCTGTAATTATCTAACATTTTTTTTATAATTGAGTGAAAGTGAAACAATTGGCTACACAAAAAGAACTGGTCACATCCTTTTGATAAATTAGGTACGGAAAAGGAATAATATTTAAAAAATATTACTCATCTCGCATCATCTTTGGGCAAACTAAAAAAACTTAAGTTTGGCATTGTTTTAGAATTGTTTGTACAACCAAACACACCACATTAACTTGGCGCCGTTATTGTAATTGACGCGCCCGTCCGAGACAGCCCGTCTTCAGTAGTCGGCTTAGCCGAAATTAAAGTGTAGGCTAATATCGTGACCTTGAGCCCGTTTTGAGCGGGAGTTTCCGTTCTACGTAGTATTATTTATTCTTATGGATTGGGCTATGGGGTGGTGGTGGGCGAGAGTCGATCTTGTTTAAGATTCAACAATAGTATGATGCATTTGCATGCTGTTTGTGAAGATTCGCTTGCATACGTTCCTTTTCAAATGGCAAAATGCGAAAGGCCGTCGATCAATGTGTTTTGACCGTTAGCTAATATAACATACACATATAAATATATATATTAGGTAAACGTGTATATACTCCACATTCATTCAACGTACATGTACATGTACAGTGATATGGTGCATCAAGTGCTACGGATTGAAAGTGACATAGACTACGTTTGGCTGCAATCCTTTTTGCGTCCCACTGCTGAGCACGGGTCTCTCCTCATTATTGGGGAGGCCTGTAGCTTACTCTACCAAGCTGCTCCAATGCGGGTTGGTGCAGATGCGAGTTAGTGGCCAACCCGCTGTCGGATGTTTTTAAACCGCCCATAAGGCCTCCGACCAGGCTTAACAACTGTTATCCATCGACAACAACCGGGACCGAACGTGCCCTCCAACGCACTAAAACGCGCATGAATATTTTGGCCACTTGCAATCACCCATCTCAGACCCGACCGCGCTCTTTTGGCTTAATTGCATAGATCGTTTTGTTTTCTATGCTAACCGCCGGGCCATGCGCGCTTCAGACTATGTTTACCTGTGGAAAATATGAAAGTATCTCAATCCTTTGGAAAAACAACGTGTGGCCTACGCGCGCGGAGCTGCAAGCGGAAAGCTAGTATAGTATTAAACAAATTATCTAATAAAAATTTAACTTGAACCTTTTTATATTCAATAATTAATTCGATCGTAAAATAACTAAAGGTAAAATAGTTACACATAACAAAATAACAAACTATAACATGGGGTTCTTCAAGAAAGCTGTAAAAAAAAGCTCTCCTCCAAAGCCGGCAATGCTCGGGCGGTCCATAGGCGACGGTGATCGCTTAACACCACGCGGCCCGTCTGCTTTATTGTTAGGTTTACTTATTTAAAAAAAACTTGCAAACATACAGAGGAACTGAACTGACTAAAATGCAATAGTCTTGATTCTTAGGTTTAAAATCATATATGTATAATTACCTGAGATTATGATTTTTGACAAGATAGGTATTACCTATATATGAATACCTAGTACCCGGAGGACCTAGCATTGCTCGGATCAAAACAATTGATTCTGTTGGTTGAATTTCAAACAAAACACTCATTACCTTAGTGTTACATAAAATAAAAACGCAATATTCTGTATTATAACATGGCGGTAGTGAAACTGGACGCGCCCGGGTCTTTGCGATATACGAGTATTCTAATTCAATATATCTCTGTTAATCTCTCTCCGTGGTTTCACCCACGAATGCTCACGATATAAATAAGCATAAAAAAACTTTTTAAATAAGTTATATAGCGCGGCAACACAAGCCTCCCGCTCGCCACACCGTCGATGACCGGAAAGAGCGGTCGAAATTGAAAGAGAAGTTGTCGTGTGGGCGTCCAATTCGAAGTCGCGTCGTTCCGCAAAGGTTTCGCATGTAAAAATATTTAAATAAAGTTATTTTCGCATTCATCGTTATAGTTATTAAATATTATTCCGTCTCCCTATTAACTAGTTTGTCAAGTTGATTTTTCGTTTTCATACAAGTAAAGAATTTTATACATTAGTACCACCCCTGTTGTATTTATAAAAAAAAACAATGGGTTGCACTCCGGGAGTGCCGGCAGAAGTGAAAACATTAACGTTGTGTATTTTTGATGTCTTGGAATCGTTAGGGAATAATTCCGCACGAATTGCTTGAATTATCAGTACCTATTAATTTCTATCTAGTATTTTTACAAAGTACTCTCTCATTTTCTTTCACTATTTCTTCGTCACTTTTTTCATTAATAGATTCACTTTGTTCAATGTCCATATTTTAAATACTTGATATAAACGAATTTTAAGATAAAATTATACTTGACGCTGGCAATATGCAGAGTTTGCGATGCCATAATTGAAGAAAAAAAGTATAGACAGCCGTCAGATGAGCCGTCATCAGCTGTCACCCCTCCGACTTGGTCTAAGAGCCGGTGAAGATATTCACTCGTTCGGTTGTTACAAGAGTGAAGGTGATATGAAAGAAAATTGATTAAAATTAATTAAATTAAAAATATCTATGAACACTTTTTGATAGTCAAGTTATCATAGGCATATATGTTTATAAATTATATTTGGTAAACAATATGTCTCATCAAATTATCAGATCGATGAAGGTCGATCTTCCTCGTCTCCTCTACTATCTTACGAAATTTTGCGATCAGCACACGTGACCTCACGCGAGTTTCATAGTTTTTACCCATCCCACAAAAAGTGCTCAACGCCGCTAAAGAAGTTTTCACTTCAAAAAATCCTTTCCCTTTTTGAGATTTACACATCTCTATCCATGCTTACGACTACGCGGGAAGAAATACACGTATAAAATCCGTCCTCCGAGAGACCTCCATATTCAAAGCAATGCAAAGCATTGAAAACTACACGTGGGTGTTAAGCGATTCCGCTGAAATGTAATTGTTCCAGTTATATGTTTGATGCCACCCTTTCCTGAATTTCCTAACGCTACCCCGTTTCTGAATAACAAAAAGATTTTAGCGTTGTTTTTAAATTTAGGTGCTTAGAAAGCTTACGGAATTATGATACTTTTAAAAACTTACGAAAACGGGCGGACGGGTTTTCGTCGTCGGATTGATGGACGTACGAATAAGTGACAACCAGCTGTTTTTAACGCAAATTTTTAAACGCCAATAATGTCTCCAAAACGGCCTAACGACTTCTGTATCTATTCATCGAGAACAACCTACACTGACATATGAATTCCGACTTCTTTTATGTACCTACCTGCCAAGCAGACGTTTCTAGGCGTAGGCGGACCCAAACTCGGAAGCACTTGCCAAATCAGTCAAATACAAACAGCAGAACTTGAGAAACAGATGAAATAGCTGCGCTGTTTTTATGTTCTCTATAAATCTGTAATATTGTGTTCTCCTATTTAGAAGTAATGGCTGCAACCTTTTTTGCGTCCCGCTGCTCGATAAGGGCATATATCCTTTATTGGCGAGGCCTGAAGCCTATTCCACCACGCTGCTCAAATGTGGGTTAATGGAGATGCGGGTTAGTGGCCCTGTCAAATGTTTTTAAACCGCCAATAAGGAGGTCGGAGGGACTAGCCTTCAACTAACAGCTTAAAGTGCCCTCCGATGAAGTTTACATTTTCGAGAACGCGAGCAAAATATGTAATATTACCACAAGCTCAGACCCAACCGCGCGCGTTTTCTCTAGGTATTCGCTAGCGTTCGACTCAGTGTTGCCAACTGCACCGTAATTACGGTAAAAACACCGTAATCAGCATAGATCTACCACCTACGGTAGGAATATAATTACGGTAGCAAAAAACACCGGTAATACACATTGAAAATCGTAATCGATTAAACATTTTGTAGATATGTTATGTATGATATAATTTCATATATTTTTCCAAATTTGAATGTGGGAATGTGTTTATGTTGGGCATTTTGTCTCTATTACACTCGAATGCTGAGGAGTCAATGACATTAAAACAAAAAACGGAATAAACTCCTGACAAAATCTATCAAACGAAATATTTTATCGCAGCAGGCCATACAGCGACAGGGAAACATGAAACCGATTACAACGTTTACAGAACAACGGTTTGCACTCCGGGAGTGCCGGCAGAAGTGAAAACTTGGACGTAAAGTTGTGTATATTTGATATTTTGGAATGGTTAGGGAATAATTTCGCACGAATTGCTTTAATTATCAGTATTATTTTTCATCTAGTATTTTCAGTAGGTTTTCATTTACTATTTTTATGAGGTAGATCACTCATTTTCTTTCACTATTAGGTACTTTGTCACTTTTTTCATTAATAGATGCACTTTATTCAATGTCCATATTTTAAATACTTGACATAAACGAATTTTACAAGTATAGACAGTCGAGCCGTCATCAGCTGTCACCCCTCTGTCTTACGAATTATCGATCAGGCCACGTGTCCTGACGCGCGTTTAACATTTGTTACCCATCTCAAAAAAGTGCACAACACCGCTAAAGAAGATTTCACTTCAAAAACTGCGTTGATTTTAATCCCAGTGACGTTATGCATCAAAAACATAATATAGATATACTTATATATAAAATATTGAAACTATTGTCTGATTCTGATTATAAATATAGTTTATTTTCACAACTCTGACCTATAATTTGCTGCTAAATAAACAAGGTAATTTTACCGTAATTACAAATGACGATTGCCACGTAATTTTGTAAAATTTACCGTATTTTTAGAGGAATTCTACCACCCACTAGATTTCAGAGTTGGCAACACTGGTTCGACTCATAGGTTCGACCTCAGCCAAAAAGCGATGCGCCCTTGGAAGTAACAGGTGCCGTGAGGTGCCTTAACACGAAAAAACTTGATATCTCCTTTAATATTTATTTTGACTAGTTAGCCTTATTTATTTTTTTAGTTTTAAAGTAATGTCTCTGTTATTTAATATCGCACAAGATATTAAATAACAGAGTTTAAAGAAATTCATGTCAGAAATGTCGAACAGACTTGTCCTTGCCTGTGGTGACCTGAGGGCTGGCGGCTATTTTGCCCAACGACTCAGTCTAGTCGTACAAAGGGGCAATGCCGCCAGTGTCTTGGGTACCATGCCTCACACGGACTTTTTAGATGAAGTATTTTATTTATAAGCCTCTTTATTTTTATTTTATTTTATATGTTTTTTTATTTTTTATTTTAGTTTTGTATATATTGTTAAGGTTAGTTATTAATATTAGTTCTAGGTTTTTGTACATATGGTAATTTAATCTTGGTTAGCCTTATTAAAATTTATTTCGAATAGTGTAAAATCGCTTCAAAAAATAGAAGAGGTTATAGGCACCCTCACACGTGTAACCTACACAGAACTAATAACATTAGTACGTCCAGGATTCGATCTCTACGCCGATATTCGTATAGATAGAGCGTATCGCGCTCGCACGTGTAGAACTAACTATGATGGAGTGGAGCTAAAACGTCCAACAGAACCTGTTAACCTGTAAAAGGCAGAACAGACGGTAAATTAAACGGGAGACGAGTTATTGGCAGTACTACCGCAGTGCTTGCTTTGTAGATACCTCATGAAAACATTACCTTTTACTTGCTGTTTGTATAGCCTAATTTACTTATTATGTACTAAGTTGATGTGATTACTAAAAGCTAAAAATATTCAAAATTTTCTTAAATTATATAAAGAAGAAACAATCAACTTACTTAATAATAGAAGTAGAGTGTCACTTATTATTTTAAATAGAGCAGTAGACGACCAGGTCGCGTAGTCGATGCAGGTTATTGATATTTACTCACATCCTGCGGAGGTAGAGGGTAGACTTACATGTTAGTCTGAACGGCAACAGTCCCAATAAAACACAGTGGTACTGCCCGGTCAAACGAACAGATAGGCTATAATGTTATCTTCGTCTCCTTGAAAAAACAGGATACGAAAACATGAATGATGTGTGAGGGTTACATGAATTTTATCGAGAAATTCCCATTTAGCACTGGGCATGCACACCCATGCTTAGAAATGGTTCAATGAAAGAAAATGTTAGCTAAGATGATAACATCTGCGTTTGTTTCTAAATCCTCAAAGCCAAACGCTCCGTTTTACCATTGGTTTTTTTAATGTATAAAAACATAAATAAATCATCAGGCACGGCAACCCTATGTGCTTTGACTCTGACTACCACTTTTTGAGACTTAAAAAAGAACAATATGAATCAATGAAGTGGGACACCTATTCGAGAAAAACGTCGAATGCAATCCAAACCTTGTAACGTCGAAACTTCAAAGCCTTTGTGTGACCTCACCTGGCTTTTGTTTAAAGAATTTTCTGTGTTTAGAGAAACGGTATTTTGCAAAAAAATTACAAAATATTGGTTGGTTGGATAGGGAAACAAAGGAGGTTATTTTAGACGCTAAATATTGAAATTTAATAGAGTTTGTGCTATACGCTAACTCAATTATTTCTGCGACGCCTTTCTATCTATAATGTGAAGCATAATAATATGTGAGTTTTCATTGGTAGTTTTGAGTAGGTAATAGTACTAAATAGAAATAGTAGCATCAATTTCAAATCCGAGAGGATCTCACAACTTGCCAAGCTTCCAACAAAGCAACATGCACCCATGAGTGCAACACGGGAAAACCATACCATCACTTACTGAAAAAAATAATAGAAATCCCTAACTTTTTGAGAGTGAAAGGTACAAGTAATTTCATATCAAGTATACATTAAAACGTAGCACTGGAACTTTATTTACCACTTTAAATAATGGAGCAGGGTTATGATTGATTTCTATTCCCGTTTCAGTAAATTTCTGCTGCAATCTCTTTTGTCACATCAAATCCTTATTGATGTCACCATTTTGGTTCACACCCTTTAAACTTCGTTACCCAATCGTAGTAGATAAGCTGAAATTTCTGAAGTACCCGGCAGGTCGATAATCTGGAACTTGTGGACTATTTCATCACCTACTTAACGTCAATCGAACCATGTTCATGCCAAATCCTTTCCATCTACAATCCTTAATATGGCCTGCCTCAGCGCTTGGGGAGAACTCTGGGTTTTCCAGAGGAACGTAATGGTGCCCTCCACGCGCGGCGCGCCAAGCGGGCCCAAGCGGGACCATCATCCGGAGAGCGACGGTACTCTTACACTTTCCAGTGCAAAGACATGCCACGCACACATGCACACGTTCACACTTCCCACGTCCGGAACCGTGGAAACCCTCTTTTAGTCACCTCTTACTATCAGAATACCATAGGCCTTTTCTACAATGTAAGTAAGCTACAAGAATCTACAGGAACTAATACCTACCTAGAAAAACTAAATATTTGGACGTCGTTGTTGTTATTGTAAAATTGATAAATCTACTACGTCTAGTTTAATAATCCACAAAACACACCTACCTAAAAAAATCCTAAACAATTTGTTATTTGTAATCTGTAAAATTTACTCCATCTATTTCAATGAGATGACCAAAACAGAAATGCAGTTTAGTTTTGCGACACGTGTACGGTGTAACCAGCTTTGCGAAATATTCAGAGAATTCGGTGAATGTCACAGGTCTTTCAGTAGTGATTGTCAAAGGTGAATTGGAGTTCCAGGATGTGTAAGAGTTACTGGAATTTCATGACTTTTTGAGATAATAATATTTAGGTAGTTATAGATACGGTTTTATCCGATTGAGAGCACAAACGGTAAACCACAACTACAAGTTTAATTTGAATGCTGGTAAGTACAACATCCCACGCAGAGATATTCCGAGCATCATAGGATCGGAAGTAACTTGTGCGTTTATATACTTAAACTATCACTTGACTTATACAACCTTGTATTTATTACTTTACTTGTATTTTCTTACTCAAATTAGACTTACATGTTATTATGACAAAACCGATAAATAGGGCTCTTCGTGAAAATAAACATCATTTCATCATCACGCGGGTCATCGTAGACGACCCGCGTGGCGCAATGGTTACCACGCCGGCCTGCCAAATGATTCGGGTTCGATTCCCAGCGCAACAGAAATTCGAATGATGAGTATAAATTTCTGTTCTCGGTATGGGTGTCTGTGTTCCTGTCTTTGTATGTGTCCATGGTACCAACGACACAATATATTATTTTCCTTACTGTGGGGCTATGAGTGTATCACGTTTATTTATTTATTTATTTCATCATCTCATCAAGTTCTTCAGTTTTCATTTGGAGACATTATTCATTAAATTTTCTTCATAGACCTTGAAGAATGAATACAAGCCTGAAGCTTTTTTAAATTTAGCGTATAGAATATAGATATTCAAATTAATATTGTGCAAAACTTGGCTGCAACCCTTTTTGCGTCCCACTGCTGGGCACGGGTCTCTCCCCATTAATGGAGAAGCCTGGAGCTTACTCCACCACGCTGCTCCAATGCGGGTTGATGGAGATGCGGGTTAGTGGCCAACCCGCTGTCGGATGTTTTCAAACCGCCCATAAGGCCTCCGACAAGGTTTAACGACTTTTATCTATCAACAACAACCGGGACCGACGGCTTAACGTGCCCTCCGAAGCACGGAAAACGCGCATGAAATTTTTGCCACTAGCGGTCACCCGTCTCATACTCGACCGCGCCCGTTTGGCTTAGTTGCATAGATCGTTTGCGTTCTACGCTAACCGCCGGGCTATGCGCGCTTCGCGCGTGCAAAACTTATACTTTATAAATTTAAAAATATAGATGTAGGTACGTACTTATACTTCATACTTCAGAAATATTTTGCACATACACTGCCAGTAAGATCTGATTCTTAATTTATTTTAGAGCTTATTAATCTACGTGCAATCGTTATTGTATAAGAGTGAGTAAAGTGGTGGATATTTTTTTAAGTCAATGAGGCATAATCTCAAACAATTCATATCTTCTGGTGGCATAATAACGTAAATTTTGGGATTTAAAAGCTTTGCAATTGTATACATAGCGTCACGATCCTAGAATTTTTGATCGCTCATTATAGTCATGATTAAACAAAGGCTCATCCCAAAAATGTTTCGTTAATGAACTTTGATCTGCATTAGTAGTATTGGTTTCACAATATTGTTACCAATGATATTAAATTTTACTATCGTATTTATAAGCTCACTGATTGTTACACTATCATAATATTAAATTTTACCTTTTTGGAAGGATAATCCACTTAGGGGTTGTTGGTATTTGACCAACCATGTACCTACACTTTGGTCATACGTTGATCTTGGTCTTATAGGTCGTATTTTTCATGCGTTGAAAATGTTTTTATTAAATAAAACGAACCCCATTCATGTATGTCCAGGAATTGTCAAGTTCCTTTAGCATGTGCCCGAAGCCGACAATTTTTTTATCATTAGTTTTTGTTACTTACTCGGGTGCTATGAAGATACGCACATGACGCTGCAGCCCTCCTAGAACACAAACGATCTTCCCAGCTATATTCCTACAACAGTTGTATCGTTTATCTTTAAATAGAGGCTAGAAGTACGGTAGATCTGCAATGCTGTAAAAGGTGGCCATTTAAAATGGTGATGGAGCTTTTCATAAGTCTTTATTGTAAAGATGGTATTACATCCGCTATATAACGGCACCATCATCTTACGAATCCGGAGCTTAAGATGGTTGACCTCTGATGGCAAATGTCATGTAAATTTTCTGGTGCAAAAAATTGCCTTTAGGCAAAAGCCTAGAACCCGCGTGTACAAGGGGCCCCGAGCACGCATAAAAAAACATTAGAAACGTTTCATCTTCTCATTCTTTTCTGACAAGAATTTTGAATAACGGAGAAATCGCTGGACATGCATAAAAACAATATACTCATCGAACATATGCTTCTCCTTTTTTGGATTGGACCCTAATAGAGTTAATCCGGCTATGCTTAAAAATTATAGTTAAGAATTCAATCTCAAACTTTGGAATTTGAACATTCATGTTTCATTCTTTGAAGACAAATCTATATTATCTTTAGTGACGTAAGAATTCATGTATCTAATAGTAATATACAGGCGCCAAGGCTTGATCCGTTTATCTACTCCTGTGGCTTGATTAAGTTCGTGACGTTAATAGCAATCTATATGTATGTATATATGTATATATACAATACTATATAGTACAACCGCATAATCGAATGTTACTAATTTGCAATATGCAGGTTTACCATCGCCGTAGTTTCATAAACATACAAACAAGATACTATCGATCAAAATAGACTTTAAACCATATTAGAATCGATTTCCGTATTGTGTCAAAGTGGTATGTCTATCCTGAAATAGAATAGGCATAGAATTGCTATTTGTCGTTCATACTAATATTATAATGCGGAAGTGTATTTGTTTGTTTGTTAGTTCTTCTTGCACGTGGCAACGATGCCAGTTTGGGGGTTAGGAAGTGACATAGGCAGTTTTTTTTTCGGAGAAAATATCTCTATCCTATAGAAAAACTTGTAGCTCATGCGGACGAAAACGCCAGAAATATCCGCACGACTCGACATTTTGACATTCTTGAAAATATTACAAACGAATATACAACTTTTTTTATAAAAGCTTATTTATTTTTATAAAGGTGAGCTAGTCCACGGCACGTCCACGAATTTCTCTGAAACTAGAGCTCAAATTTTAACTGTTTCTTTTTATTTGATCATACTAACTGTAATGCAGTTTTTGACATGAAAAATTTACGAGTTAAAAAACGCAATTGCAATATGACACAATAGGCATGTAGGGGGCGCTGTTTCGCGTTTCTCATTTGTTTGTGTTAAATTTTATCATAAGTTTATTTTGTGAACTATTTTCTTATGTACAGGGTAGTAATAGGTCAAAAATTTCGAAAAAGTGCTTTAGCGTATAGAGGTTCTATATCACGAAGTCTTTTTTCTAGTACAATGAGGTCATTATGGACGTTTACCCTTACCTTCGTTTATGCGGCACGCGGACTTCGCATAAGGAGGTATCGTACGCTGGAAAGTATGTAAACATTAAAGCTGCAACGTCCTGCCATTCTAATTCTCTTTATACTGAAATCTGAACACCACATACTAAAATGCAATATCCAGAACGTTCTAGCTAGTTTCACTGCCCACAAAGCGACAATCAAACTTCGGAGGATATTGTCTATTACGCTTGTGGATGTGAATTGAGAATAACATCATATCTATTTTAGGAATGCTATGAATTTAATATTGGCATTTGCCATTTTATTATGTATTAGTATAATAAAAACATAACGTACAAATCAGTGGGTTAGTTTCAAATGTAATAGCATTATGTATAAAAAGAATCAAAAGTGGGAAGTATGGTATATATTCTATTTCACGAAGTCCGGTTCTGGTTGTAGTAGTGACGTGTAAACCTTTAAAAAATGTTTCTTACTCACACAACTCTTTCTACGTTTAGTTGTCATACTGACGTTACTCGACCGAGCGCCCTACATTCATAGGTGAACGGATTTCGTGACATAGACTTTTCCGAAACACTACCCTGTTCAGAAGAAAACAGTTCACAAAATGAACTTATGACAGAATTTAAGACGTTAAAGCACTTTTCCGAAATTTTTGACCTAGAGGCTGTTCAGAAGAAAATAGTTCACGAAATGAACTTATGATAAAATGTTGATAAAATGTTTTGTCTATAGTTTTTAAATTTTAATTAAATAATTTTTTTAATAAAGAAAATATTGATCAAAAAGTGTTCAATTTATAAGGAAAATTCAAATTACTTACAACGCATTGTAACAAATTGTGATGTCAAAGTCTACAATGAATTCTTCTAGTAGTTTCTTTTTATAGAATACTAGACTTCCGCCAGCGGCTTCGCCCACGTGGACGCCCCGTTTAATAGGGCCCCGTAGGATAAAAATTTGCATATGTGCTATTCCAGGCTTCATTGCTATATTAAAATCATAGGCGTTTAGCCAGTTGCTTCAACCGCGTTGACCCTATTACCCGTTTTCACGTAGGAATGAAGCATTTTCCCGCGGTAAAAAGTAGCCTATGTCACTCAGGGCGAATGTAGTTTTTCAATGGTGAAAGTTTTTTTTTTTTTAAATCGGAAAAGTAGTTTTTGAGTTTATTCATTACAAACATACAAAAATACAAATATACAAATCCTTCCTCTTTATAATAATAGTATAGATGACGTCACGTCAAGCGCGCCGAAATGGCAATATTTTCAGAAACCAGCCTAATATTTTAAACCGAATTTACTTTTATTGATGCTTTTTTTTACAATTTTATTGTATAGACCAGGTCCAACTTACGATTTGTATAACAAATTTTTTTTTAATCATTGATATTCCCTAATAGGCAAAATCGGCTGCAAGACAAACTTCTAAAACTTAATATCGTTATACATATTTGCGTTATTTACCGATGCACTTATTGTTTTCAGCTCTTTCCGGAACAGTACCAGATGTTGTGCCATAAAACAGGTTAGCAACAAATATGCAAAAAAACTCAGTTTAAAAGAAATGCCAAAAAAAACTTTGCACTTCTAAGGAGTCGCAAATGGATGCAAGTTATGCTAGCGAGGATGAGTCAACCTCACACAGATAACAAAAGAACACATGTGACAAAATCTCGTTGTCTCCCGTCGGGCGCTCTTTGCCCCAGAACCCGTCTAAGCATTAAATATGCATTTCTTTTCTCACTTCACGGAAGCCAATAGCCAAGCGGCTGACGTAGATAGCAACAAAATATATAATTGCGTTCATACGATAACATCTAGTTAATTCTAGTTACATATTACATAGTAGGGAGGTCCTCGAAGCTAAATGAAGATTTACTAGAGCGTCACGAGACCTTTAGTACATTTTACAGATTGCGCGGTAAAATATAATGAAGGTATTATGATTTTTACCTATACCGCTGATAGAGAGCGCCCACCGGCTATTAATAATTTTACGATAATGCGACGAAGTGCTTTGTGTCGAATACATTAAACGCGTGGTAATATTTCAGTACCCTGACCCTGAGTATTTTTAAATTAAAAAGATATCCTCTATCGGTATCGGTATATTTTATTAAAATCTCTAAAACATCCAAAACCTTTATATTTACATGGGGCTTCTCTAATTGTGGAAGTAGTCAATAAGTTGCAAGGCATACCCCGTATTATATGCTCCGGAAAATCTCAATATCTTACTGTCTTTCTTTCTTTTTTAAACACACAACTCCACAATAGGCGCCGCCGATACTTAATTTGTGGTAGGGTATTTATACCCTGTATCGTGGTTGCCATGGACGCACACAAAGACTGCAACACAAACTCCCAGACCGAGAACAGAAAATTAAACTCATCATTCAAATATCTGCTTCGCCTAGAATCGAACCTGGGACCCTCTGATCGGCAGTCCGGCATGGTAACCATTACACCACACGTGTATCCCCTCTTAGACTTACCTACTACATATACGAGTATGTTACGTAGATTAAAACAAGTTTTCGAGTATAATCGCGATCTGGGATGGACAGATCCGTCCAGCCCGCTAAACTTCTTTCACGTCCGCCGCGGAGCTAATAAATTAATTACGTAACGTGTAAACTTTCACATTCCTTATAGGATTTTTCTGCAGCTGTGAGAATTAAGCTCTTACTCACATTAATTAGCAAATGCTTAAAAAATATTATAAAATGTTAAATTGTCGCAAGTGCTCGACATTTCAGCGTTGAATACGCTTGCTTTCGTATTTACTCACAGTTGGAAGCATCATATAAATATGTTAAAATGTATACTTTACTCTGATATAAACATAAATATTTAAAGCTTCACAGCGAATGTATGCTACTGCTAATCTGCAGTAATCATTTTGATTAGTGATTAAATAAATTTTATAGGGTCTTCATTGGGTCTTCCCATGAGCCATTATGAGATAGTTTTACCGTGGTAAAAAGTACCCTACGTCACTCTCCAGTCTCCTAATTATTCCCACGCACAAAAATCATTCCATTATGGGTTTCTCTATTTCACTCTTGAGATATAAGAGTTACTAATTCTCTTGAAATGTTTCCTAGAGAATAAAACACGATTGCAATAATATTCGCAGCTTTGTGAATCGTTTAGCAGCTGCGCGAGTCATCATTTTTATAGATAGAGGTACCAATACTATGTTTATGTTTTTATACTTGTAATTTCTTGAAAAATGTTAACTATATTATGTTTAATTTTGTGTTAATATCATGTTAATTCTTCATGCCTGCGCTAATGTGTAAAACTAGTTAAAAATTTTGATCGCAATACCTATAATAAAATTTGCGCTAAGTAAATAACAGAATTTGATACTGTTTGAATATTGCAATTCATTGCTAATAAAAAATTATAATGTTTAAAAACCTGACCTTTGAAATGGTGCTTGTAAAGTTAATTACGTGCAATTATATTCTTGCATCGTACAGTTTGCGAAATAATAGGAACGGAGGATCATGTATATTAATTCGCAATGGACACAAGTTTCGTAACATACAGGAAATACAAGCTTTTAATATAATAAATAAATTAGAATGTTGTGCTATCGAACTTATAGAACATAAAATTATTATTATTTGTGTATATAGAGCGCCAAAAAATAAAATAAGCGATTATGATTGCTTCTTCAATAGTATGCAAAATTTACTTAGTAAGATCTGCTATAAAAACAAAAAAGTTGTTGTGTGTGGCGATTTTAACATAGATATATTAAAAAGAAATAAAATAACATCGGAATTTGAAGCAATGTTTGATTATTTTAATCTTAAACTATGCATAAAGACACCAACACGCCTTTGTAGTAAAACATGTATTGACAATTTTGCCCACAACATAAGAGATTGTAAATCATTTGTAGTAGACCTTGCGCTATCAGATCATACAGCCCAGATCTTACAGTGCCCGGTGAAAAGGAATTGTCTCGTTACACATTGGTATGCTTACAAGCGCGACTATAGTGTTGAAAATGTAATTAAATTCATCGATTGTTTGCGAAATTTAACCTTTCAAGATGTTTATTTAAGTAAAGACACTAACACTGCGTTCAATACATTTCACGAAACGTTTCAATTATTTTATAACCTTTGTTTTCCTATATTAAAAGTTAAAATTTCGACTAAGAAACGGCCTAAATGGATCTCAAAGGGTATTAAAAAATGTTCAAAAATAAAAAGATCTTTACTTTGGAAATGTAGAATATATAGAAACTCGGTATCAAAAAACAGATTTAAAACCTATTCGAAAAAATTAAAAGCAATCATAAAGTTAACACAAAAGTCTCAAAATGACTATTTCATTAAGAATGCTCATAATAAATCTAAAGCTACATGGAAAATAATAAATGATAACACTATTAACGTTCCTAAACAAGATATTGAACAGATTAAAGTAGGAGATTCTATAGTAAGCGACCCTCAAATAATTGCCCAAGAATTTAATAACTATTTCATTGACCAAATTCAGAATAGTTGTGGCAATAATATTAATAATGTAAAATACCAAATTAGTAACAATCATTATAACTCTCTATTTTTGAAACCCACATCCACTGATGAAGTTACGACAATTATAAACAATTTAAATAATACAAACAGCACGGGGTATGATGGCATATGTACCAGTATTATTAAAAAGGTGTCAAAAATAATAGCTCCTGTATTGGCTTATATTATAAATTCAAGTATTGAAACAGGTACATATCCAGACAAGTTGAAAGTAACTATCATAAAGCCTATTTTTAAAAAACAGGACAAACTGGATATGGGATGCTATAGACCGATTGCATTAATACCAATATTTTCTAAAATATTTGAAAGAGTACTTCACAATAACTTGTATTCCTATTTTGAAAAGTTTTCTATTTTTGCAGATGAACAGGTAGGGTTTAGGAAAAATAAATCAATTAATATAGCAGTATTTAACTTTTTGCAAAAAGTAATGACTAGTCTAGATAATAAAAAACAAGTGGTAGGACTGTACATGGATATGACAAGAGCATTTGATTTCGTGGACCATAAACTATTAATTGAAAAATTAGAAAAATATGGAGTGAGAGATAATGCTTTAAAATTAATAAAATCTTACCTAACTAACAGAGAACAAGTCACAGAAATTACAAAAATCAATAATATAACAAACACACAAGAGAAATTCCACTCTCATACTAGGACTGTACTTTATGGTGTGCCTCAGGGAAGCATATTAGGTCCATTACTTTTTCTTATTTACATTAATGATTTCCCTAAAGTCATCAAACAGCCGATGATACTCTTTGCCGATGATTGTACAGTTGTATTTACGAATAATAACATAAGTAATTATGAAATCGAAATAAACAATGCACTAGAATCATTAATAGACTGGCTTAATAACAACAATTTAAAAATTAATCTTGATAAAACCAATATAATGACTTTTAAAAATAGAGTATCATACGGTCAACCTATAAATATAAACTATAAAGGAAAGATGATATCTGAAACGGACACAACTAAATTCTTAGGTCTATACATAGATAATAAATTAACATGGCAGTCCCATATGGAACATGTTTGCAAACAATTAAATAAATTTTCATTTGCATTATATAAATTATCAAAAATAGTAAACAAAACAGCTGTCCTTAGTGCATATCATGCATATGTGGGTGCAACTCTTAGATACGGTCTCATATTCTGGGGTAACGCAACGGGAATCCAAATGGTTTTTAAAGCTCAAAAGAAATGCATTCGTTCTATGTGTCAACTTAATCAAATAGATTCTTGTAAGCCGCACTTTCAAGATTTAAAAATAATGACGCTCCCATCTCTATACATTTATGAAATATCCTTAATGGTAAAAAAAGATATAAATAAATATGAAACCCTAAAATCAAAAAGATATAATAAAAAATTGTGTTCGATTGCGTCAAAAACAAAACAATATCATAAAAGCGTCTTTTGCATGGGACCAAAAATATATAATAATTTACCTGAATCCCTCAAATCTAAAACAAATTGTGATTTTAAACGAGCACTTAAAACATTCTTATTTACAAAAGCGTACTACTCGGTTTCTGAATTTCTAAATGATGAACTTTAACTTTGTGAGGGAATACGGGATTAAAAACCTGGGAGGTTTTTTTTTCCGCCGGCTTTTTTTTCCTCTCAGTGTATAAAAACCCAGGTAATTGGGTGCCCAAAGCCGATGACGCTGATAAAATACCGTAAAAATAATTACCAAAAACAATAAAAAAACCGCAAATATGGGATAAATATAAATCAATAATATGATTAGTTAATTTAATACTTAAATAAATTAAAATTTCTAAGCTAGATTTTAGTCAGTACTTTTATTTATTAATAATATAATATAATATTTGCATACCTTACTGAGGTAAATATGGCGGATTATTAAATGTATAAAACAACTTTTGTAATACCCATATTTGTGCAAATAAATCATTTGTCTTTGTCTTTGTCTTTGTCTTTGCAAAACAGTGCTGAAATGCAAAGCCAAGACGCAGAAATGAACGTGTAAAATAAACATTGGTTTGATTAACAAAGTCGACGAGGGTTCGGTTTACATTGCACCTGCCTACGTAGTTCACGTGCTGCAATACATATGTACCTACCTAAATGTCTACATACAGTTAAGTGTTGCTTACACCCCCTCCAAACCAATACTGTCTGTGAACACACCGTGCTTCCGGTGGGGAGCTCCGAAGGGAGCGATTGAATTCAGCGTTGGTAAAATTACTTTGAATAGGCACCTACCTATATAAAGTTGAAATTCATTAACGACTTGTGAATTGAGACGATTATTTACTAAGCATTTTGACAGATGATTTTAAAAATTTAGATATAAGACATATGAAAATGTCTATTAACGTGCTATCCCACATTGGTGTGTTTGTTTACTATAAAACTAGTGTTGGGGCTATTCAATGGACGACACAAGTAGGTACGGAACATTATTTATACATAATCCCTACTAATATTATAAATTCGAAAGTAACTCTGTCTGTCTGCTACTCTTTCGCGCTTAAACTACTGAACCAATTTTAATGAAATTTGAAACACAGATAGAGTGGACGTTGGGAAAGGACATAGGATGGTTTTTATCCTATGGGAACCTATAAAACGGGTCCACGGGGGCTTAGCCGTTGGTGGAAGGGTAGTATATAATATTTAAACATTAACAAATTAAAATACGATACATAGTAATGTAAAAAGCTTTCTAGATCTGATATTTAAATTAAGTATAAGTATTCTGTGTCAATGTTCTAAGACAAAAGGAATAAGTATTATAATTTATATATTGTATCACTATCATGACAACGCACGTAGCGCAATGGTCGAGTGTTCCGGGTTCGGATCCCGCAGAAAGCAGAAATTTAATTGATAATTGATTTCAGTTCTCAAACTGACTGTTTTTGTTCCTAGTTTATTAGCACGCTTTCATTGATTGTACACATATATGTAAGTATGTAAGTTTTGTAACGGAAGCTTTGAACACGATTTTGTCGTACTTTAAGATGTAGGACTAATTTAAAACTGCATACTTATCAAGGACCGATGTCAATGATTGATGAATGACAATATGAAATGAAATTCAACTCTTCCATGGCGTAGTGGGTGATGAGCCGACTGCGAAAAGTGAGGTCGTGGGTTTGATTCCCACCCAGGACAAATATTTGTGTGATGAACACGACTATTTATTTTGTGTCTGGGTGTAAATTTTTCTATTTTCGTATGTATTTAGAATTATATAAGTATTTTTATCAGCTTTCTGATTACCATAGAACAAGCTCTGCTTAGTTTGGAATCATTTGATCGTTGGTTGTGTGAATTGTCAAAAAAATTATAATGAAACATTAATAATAATTAAATAATAAGCATCACGCTTTTGTGAAAATCAAACGAACGTAAAAGTAAAAAATAAATTATTTAAATTTTAATTAACAATAATATTTTAAAAAATCGTGGGGTACTTTTTGAAATACCTATTAAAATTATAACTAATCATTAATATCTGCCAATAAAGTGTTTATACATAACTATTGACACCTTGCCCCCCACGCTTTTTTTACAATATTATTTTTTACTTTTTAGTTCGTTTGTTCGCCGCTCGTTCGTTCGTATTTTTTGGGACATATCCACATTGATTACCTTGAAAAGGGAAGAACAATCAATGGCGAATATTATGCCAATTTATTGGAGTGATTCAATGACGATTTGAATAAAATAAGACCGCAGTTGGCGAAAAAAAAAGGTATTTTTCATCAAGATAATGCAAGGGTGCACACATGTGTAGTCTCAATGGCGAAAATTAATGAATTGGGCTACGAATTACTCCCTTATCTACCCTATTCTCCAAATTTAGCCCTGAGTGATTATTTCTTGTTCCCAAAATGGCTCGGCGGAAAGATATTTGACTCCCAACGATGAAATCACCTCTCAAACAAATTGTTATTTTGAGGACCTTAACCAATCCAATTTTTTGGTAGGGGTTAAAAATTGGAGAAACGCTGGAAAGTGTATAGAGCTGAAAGGACGCTGGAAAATAAAAAAAGGTTTTTTGTCAAAAAACCTGTTTTTCATTCAAAAAGTCACGGGCTTATTGACCCTCCTCCTTATATTAATATTTTCTAGAATATATTAGCGCAAACATTGAGATACTATGTACAGAGTATTTTAAGTCCCAGTGATTATTAGTACCTATAAAAAGTAGTACCTAACATTTTACAAAATGAAATAAGTAAAGTCTTGGATTAATAATAGAAATGTCTTTTTGTATTTATCCAATAAAGTACATTGTTATGGACAAGCTTCACTTCTAACTGAACTTACATAAAATGCTATTTGAAATTAAAAAAATTATAAAATATTTATTTATATTTATTTATTTATTTAAGTTTCATCATTTTGACTCAAATGAAGATGAGTGACAAAGGTATTATAATGAAGATGAAGTGAAATATAAATAAAATCTCTAATAGGTTTCAAAATTCCTTTTTTTAGGATTCCTTTTTTTCTGTTGTTAAAACGCGAATGTTTAAACGGTCTCGCTGGCGTCCCAACAGTTATTTATTGTTTGTCCAACTTGCCCACGACACAGGGAATATGAGTGTAGTGAGTGAGTCTACAGCTAGAGTGTATTATTATAAACGTTGTTAGTTGTTAGATAAAACAGTTATTTCAAAGTACCACTTCTCCTTAATTCTTAATTTAAATAAAGTCCACCATCCAGGACTGGACCACACAGTGTTTTTATTACCCATCGTTAAAGATCCTTCATGTCATAAAAGGACACAAAAGCCTTTGACCATATGGCAAGAGTGGTCAATAAATCAGTCAGCAGCAAATATTCGAGGACATCTGTAAAACATATACTGAGACTAGTAGGTTAACCATGTTTCGAGATGGACTGACCGCTAATCGAGAATACAGTAACCAGTGACCGCATGACATAAGAACCTTTAGGACACCGAAACACATAAAGCTAATGTGATTTACTGTTAGTTCAATAGGTATAGTTAAGGCTTTGAATTTTAATACTAGATGTTATATGTTTTCTTTTTATTTATTCCTCTTTTTAAGGACTAATTTCTACCGTTTTCAGGGCTTTAGTTACACGTAGAGTGTCTTCAAAAACTGTAACGTTTATAACTAAAAATAAAAACATGTTTTTATTAATAAGAACTAACAATGTTGCAGTCAAGTATAGTAACCGACCGTGTCCCAAGTTCCTCAAGCTAAAGCTATAACAATTATTTTAACATAATAATCAAATTCGCCAACCATGAAAACAGGAAGAATTTATAGTCACGAAATTAAGTTATTTCAAAGCAATCAGCTAGTCGTTGCACCAGTTTTTTAACTATCACTACTCTATAGAATAGTATATACATAAAAAGGTAGAAAAAAAATGGTTAAAGGCACGAGTCCCTCTCTGCAATATATGACGTGTGGTCACCATTCCCAGAAAAGTATCTTATCTGCCTTTGCATGAGGCTCGTCATGTCATGACAAATTGCTTCGTGTTCCTAATTTTTAATGGTTAAGCCGGCTATTTCGGTTATAGCCGACTGACCTAGTATGAAGTGGATCTTTAATGTCTTTAATTGCTTAAACCAACTGAAACCAGTAGTAGCGTACTACCTATTATTTTTCATATTTTGCTCAGAACCAATTGAATCTAAAATCACATAAAATTTTATTGTTTTATGGAAATTTTAGGAATATTTTGTTTTGGTTCCATTTATCTGTTTACAGATAAAAATTTACGTTAAGACAGTTAGCTAATTAATGTATTGTTAGCATCAATTATATTAGTTTGTAAATACATGAGACTTTATACAGAACGGTAACTGTATTAATATCTACGCGATACAACACCTATGTACCTCGTACCTAGTGAAGTTTGGTAAACATATTATGTTACAACAAAAAGTCAGCTACATAAAAATCACGCTCAGGTACAACAGAAGTAGGGTAGAAGATATAATATTCTTGACCACAGAACATTATTAAAAGAAGTTAGAATGGAATTGTGGGCGGGGCAGACATTGCCAAGGAGTTTTGAGCAAACGCTCAAAATTCCAAAATCTCTACAGAAACACGCGATCGTGCTACAATATGCGTGCTTGTGTGCGTGCTTGGGTGTGATTCGTTCATTTGAAATCGCGTGATTGTGCGGCGCTAAGATTGGCTAGATTTGAAATTGCAAATATGTGCGTAAGCTTCGTACTTATTTTAGTACAGATGTAATGGAGGTGAAAGGCGGGGCTTAATCGGCGACACCAGTCTTCATACGAACGGCGTATTATTGCCATTCTACCTATCTTAATAATGTTCTGTGTTCTTGACCACAGAACATTATTAAAAGAAGTTCTTGACAGACATTCTTGTTGCTGGTATTGACAACTCACATAGGAAAAAAAATTGTTTAACGTAATGCCCGGTTTACATTATTCTAGTCCAGAGATCCAGCGAGAATCCAGTCCAGCGCTGGACTGGATCTGTAACGACTAGATTATTCCAGTTAGTTAGAAGCCGTTGAAGTGTGAACACTACAGTGACAATGATTTCAATAAGAGAGCAGTTTCGAAAATGTCTAAAATGGCACTGGATTGGCCGTCTACATTATTCCAGTGGCACTGGATCGGTCGCACTGGATTCAAAAGTTGACCACCAATTCAGTTACTGAACTGGAGCTGATAATGAACTAACTGAATTCAGTGCATTCCAATGCCGGTTTACATTTTTCCAGTAGGTAAGCATCCAGCGCTGGATTCGATCTCTGAACTGGAATAATGAACATAGGCATATTTTATTCATATAATATAAAACATAATATACCTACTTAAAACTAAAATAAAGAAAATAAAATATACAAATAAATTATAAAAGAAATATGCCATCCAATAACCCATCCTGCGGCATAGTCCCCAGAACGCTGGCAGCATTACCGCGTTGAATTGCTAAGCTAATTCTTTGAGCAAAGTAGCTGCCAGCCCTCCGGTCACCCGAAGTGAGAATAAGCTTGGAGGACATGTCCCTCATGAAATTTTTCATGTCCGCCGACCAAGGACCCATTGTTTCCAATGCCAGCGCCGCAAATTCATAATTAACAGTAATAGTTGAATATTTGCGGCGCTTCAAAAACTGGGCATGGTCGGCTGCAGCCCCTTTTTTTTTTTTTTTTTTTTGGTGTCGGGGGGGAAACAGCCTCCCTACAGGTATTATTTAAATAGGATGGGGCTACGGTATCCACAATCGTGACGTCCCATACTAAGGCTCGACCTAAACGCCATGGCACCAGTGTCGCTCCGTCAGGTCTCTTGCCATCATCTCTACACATACCACTCGGTTCTAGTGAAGCTGGTATAGAGACAGTGGCAAGAGATCTGCGGATCAAATCATTAATAGTGCCATGACGGTATAGTCGACCAGCGCTCCTTGAACATGAAAGGCCATGGCGACCAAACCCATCCACACCTCGGCTACTTTTTACCGCCGGAAAATATTCATCCCCACGGGAAGCAAATGAAATAATGAAATGTGCCGTGTAGTGTTATAAATACACTATATTATTATGTTATTATTACTTACTTCATTCACGTCGATTATCATATTTTATAACTTATATCCGTTTGTTTTATTCTTATACTTTGCTTTTTCTTTATTATTTCTTTACAAAATTATTTACTTTCTCTGTTTGTTTATTTACATTTTGACGCAGCTATCTAAATTGTCATGTCTGTCTTTTATGTTTCTTATTTTTTTAATTCGTTTTACGGCATTGTATAAAAATCCTTTTAGCCATTCAATATTTAATGAAAAGAAAAAAAATATGTTTCTTATTTCATTTCAGAGATTAATGAATATATTGTCTTTGACTTATTCATGTCTTTTTTATACTAGCCTGTTAATCAATATTTTAATCTATACATAAAGCTGAAGAGTTTGTTCGTTTCGTTCGTTTGTATGTTTGTTTGAACGAACTAATCTCAGGAACTACTGGTTCCAATTGAAAAAATTTTTTTTTGTTGGATAGTCTATTTTATCGGGGAAGGCTTTTTTTAAAGGCACACGGGCCGCGTGTAAGCTATCACCGTCGCCTATGGACACGGGCAACCCCAGGGTAGCCACCAGAGGGCTTTAGGCTATTTAACATCATGCTATGACTAATACCAAAGTCCACGCGGACGAAGTCGCGGGCGGCCACTAGTACATAATATATACTACAATAACGATTACTGCCTGATCAATTAATAATTATATGTATATACCTATAACATGTATAATTTATTGATTTAGTTGATTTGACTTTATGTAAGTGTAAATCAAATAATAATTTTACAGTTTTATAATACGTTTATTATAACAACTTTTCCTTTTCTTTTAATGTGTTAACAAATGAAATGTTATTGTAGGTGGTACAACTATTATCGTTCGCCCGGGGAAGTACCACCACTGCACCCAATTCTGCCGTGAACCAATTCTATTGTATTTCGGTGGAATGGTACAGTTGCCGGCCACCATGGAGCAGGACAACCACTGCTCCATGCCGGCCACACTTACATGAGGCGACCACCAGCCTTCGGAGTAGCAGCGCAACTGCATACGACCTCAGAGTTATATGTAGATGACCATGGGCTGCAGTGACCACTTAACACCACGTGGCCTGCATACTCGTCTGCTACTCCATTCAAATAAAAGAAACTTAGCATTCCCATCATAAAATTGTTCCTACAGACAATGGTAAGTCTTGTTTGTCTTACTGCTGATATTTGTATTGTTTTGGATGAAAAATTTTCTCGTATTCTCTCGTAAGGAATATTAACATTTAACACCGTCTCGAACAAGGTATTGCAAGAACATAATATATGCCATCAGCTAAATAAATTGCTATACAGTACTATAGACCAAACTCTCAAGGGTAACCGGTAATGGCGTAACTGAGACCATTGTAGCCATTTTCCCACAATTAAACGCCAAGATTTTAACTAGTAATAGTAACGCATATCCTTAAACATTTAATATTTTGATTATAGCAAAATGTAATGCTAATAGCAGGGTTTGATACTTATGCGTTATCATTAATTTTATTGCAGCCACTTGTCATCTTCACAAAGATGCAGCCAGCTACGTCCTGGATTTTTCTAAAAAAGGAATTTTTAGATAGCAATCATAGGCAATTCATTTTAAACATACCTAATTGAAATAGCTTTGCGATTAGTAAAGATGAGAAAGAATGATAATGAAACGGAAACACAAACCCCATCGAAGTACAGAGGATGAGACTTAAATATATAAATACTAATTTACACTCCGATTAAATCTTTTTGTTAATGTTTCTTCGTCACGAAAGGCAAGTTGGTTTTATCTAGAGCTTAACCTGCTCCAATTTTGAAGTAGATGTTTTCTAGAATTATACCCATCTTTTTTTAATCCCGAAGCTACAGGCTATCGCGGACGCAGGCTTTAATTTGGGGAGGGGGGGGCACGAATAAATTTGGGGGGAGGATGGATTTTGGGGGAGGGTCATGTCCACTGTGACCCCCTCCCCTCTGGAACCGCGTCTGACTACAGGGACTAGAATTATACCCATTAATTATACCCCTCTTAGGTCTCCATCAGGTTATTTTATTATTTTTATTACCTCAAAACTCATTACACTTAGGAAGCGTCCAAGCAATCGTGAGGGCAGGTACTCTACATCAGAAGACATGGTCAGACGACACTCCCTTAGGAGCTAGTGCGGCTAACGTGGTCTATCGAAAACCAAGAATTTAATGTAAAGACTCATTCAGGTTCGCGAGAACCAAAGTTATGTTTATTAGACCCGTTCAGCAGCGGCGTCTGTCATGAGGCATCTTGAGGCTGTTGATTTCGAATTCCCTAAAACGTATTGAGCTCCTAAAGTCCCCGTGCATTGTGTCGCAACTAGTTAGATTTACGATAAAATACTAAACTTAATAACGTCTATCCTAACACGGACGGTACACGTGGTCAGTGGCCCAGAAACCGGCCAGACGCCCTACTGGCTGTTTACCACGACCGCCGTCACCGTCACATCAAAGCGAAACGAGTGTCTCGAAGTACTTAATCTCAATATTAATTCATGGTAAATTACATGAGTACAATGCTAATGTTATTTTAATTTGAAGCCAGAGGGGATGTAGGTTCACCTTTTTACAAAGAAGCAATTTTGCAGAGAATACTTGATAACTCATGAAAATGACGACTAAGTGTGGGTGCCATACCTCAAAAGCACTAACCCAATCACATCATTGTCCTTGATTCATCGGTCAAGCTTCATCTCAAGCTACGATTCATGTCATTAAACGTAGGTATATCGACGAATCAATAGATTTGAGCATTTGTGCCGCTTTATCGAACGAACGAACGAAAAACCTATAGATACGAACGATCAGTGTTAAGTGATATCTACAGCCTATGGACATTTACGCCAAACCTCGAGCAAGATATAAGTATCCTTGTTATTCCGTAAGCGTAAGGCCCATAGTCATCATAACAAGACTTATTAACAGTGTGACTTTCTTAATCGAACCACGCTAGTGCTAGCATACTAGCTACAAAAGTTTGTTTTATAAATGTTTCGGTACATCACAAAACCTCATTGATGAGATAGCGTCTCAATCTTCAACTGACTTCTAACGGAAATTAGTTGGGAAAACACCTTCCTGTATTGGCACCGCCTTTTTCTTTATATTTATTTTTAGTTACGGCTGCAGTGGGTAAGATGTAGCTTGAGATTTTTTTTTCCAAAAAAAAATATGTGGAAACCATTGCATTTTAAATCTTAATGATGACCTCATTCCTTCTTTGTACGATATTACTTTAGGGGTTTGTCAGATTCTTCTCTCTATAACACGTTCGCGGACATGAATGCTATAGCATTCGTATTTACCTATCTTCCAGTGACGCTGAAACTAAAGCAGTTTCACTTATTATGGACGAAAACGGTATCCCTCTTCTCATAGTAAAATTATGTAACTACCCTCTTACTGACACAGTGTACACCATCACCAGTCAGCTAGTGTCCTATAAGACGATATTTACACACATACAAAAATGTTCGCCCCCTCTTACCCCGTATTCCAAAAAACAAAAAAATAATGATTGTCATACCAGGGAGAGAAAAAAGTAATTGTCAGTTGAAGTAAATTTAACTTGGCCAATATGCTCATCGTGGCCTACCGTGGAATCGCATGCAATGCGGCACGTAATGTTTTCGTGTTTAGAACAATCGGTCACCGTTAGCGGTAGGGTTACCAACCGTACTATAATATTATTATTTGTAAACTTTTGTATTGTATTTGTGACTCCGTACTATATACTGTTTAAGAAATATATAGGACGTAAAAATACTATATTTCAAAACACTAGATCAATTTTTATATTTTGCAACACCAAAACTAATGAAAAAACGGCAAATTGTTTGTAAAGTAGGTTTACGATCGAGATGTTTACGTGATAACGTCCGCACGAGAAAATCTCCATTCGTTTGTATGCCGCTATAGTGAGAGAGACGGAAGATCGGTCCACTCACTCGAACGCTATGCCAGCCTCCGCTCGTGAGGATTGCGCGTGACAAGTTTCACGGAATGACTGGCAGCGCTCGAGATGAGACGGGAGATCGGTCCGTCTCTCTCTCGTTATACCTGCGATCGCGCTCGTGAGGTTTTGGTGTGACACAAGTTTCTGAACATGTCACCCGACTAAAACGATTTTAAAGACGTTATCACGTCAAAACAGTTCCCGCAATTTTAGAACGCGCCTTTCGTTTGACCTTCGTAATGTGCGTCTGCGTATACGCGTCTCTGTCATAATTCGCTCAAAAAATGGAATCTAAGAAGTGCAAAAAAATATACTTTTAATAAAAAAATAACGGGTTGCACTTTGGTAGTGCCGGCAGAAGTGAAAACTTGAACATTAACGTTGTGCATTTTTGATATTTTGGAATGGTTAAGGAATAATTTCGCACGAATTGCTTTTATTATCAGTATTATTTTTCATCTAGTATTTTCGATAGGTTTTCATCTAGTATTTTTATAAAGTACTCACTCATTTTCTTTCACTATTTCTTCGTCATTTTTTTCATTAATAGATGCACTTTGTTCAATGTCTATATTTTAAATACTTGATATAAACGAATTTTACAAGTACAGACAGTCGAGCCGTCATCAGCTGTCACCCCTCCGTCTTAGTCTAAGGCTGGTTTTAGTGTCACGCGGACCGTCGGCGCGGAACGCTCCGCGCCGACGTGAACCGCGCGGATCATCCGCGCAAGTCGTTTTAGTATCGCGCTGACTGCTTCGGAGTACAGACGCGAACAATGCATCCAATGAGGAGAGTGTTACTTATTATTGCCCTGTATTACACAAGGAAAAAAAATGCGTAGAAGGAGACTACATGTTCACCCTTTAATCGAGCAGAGAGCCGTCGCGGGAGAATTTGTGACATTATACGGCGATTTGAGGGCTGACGAAACAAAGTTCTTCAACTACTTTCGGAATAATAATTAATAATTTTTTTTAATACTTTTTGTACAGGGGGTCAGAGGCATCCCACAAACATTTCCTTAAACGGACTTCATCAAGAACTCGCCCCGTGTCTACATCGCGAGTCGCCATGATTGTACTGCGCGGACGAGTGCGCTCCGCGCGATACTAAGGCTTCGTTCAGACATGCGGGAATCGTGCGTCTTACGAATCGCGCTGTTTGAAACCGCAAAATTGTGATGCTATTCAGACACCGCGGTTAGTTTGCGATTTTCGTGCGGGTATAGCGTCACTTAGCGGTTCTTGATTATTTTATTTGAATAATCATCACACTGAATATCCCATATTGCAGGTCTCTTCTTCACCTCATCAATAAATAGTTCAGTGTTGAAACGATCCATGGCGAACTCACGAGCTGTGGACGTGCTAACCGCGCGGTAGCTGCAATGCAACTGAACGCGAAGTAAAGACTCCATAGTAATAGAAACGCGCGGGAGTAGCGCGATTCTATTTTCTGGCGGATGGGTTGCGGGAACCGCGCGGCTTGATCAACCGCGCGGATATGTCTGAACGATTACATAATAACTCATACAAATAAGACCCGCGCTATTTCCATGCGATTCTGAAATCGCGCGGTTCCCGCCGTGTCTGAACTAGCACTAAAACGCTCACTGTAGTGCGAGGCGCGCGAGCAGCCATCCGCGCGGAGGGCTCCGCGGCGCGGAAGCGTCGCGCGGACTGCCGCGGAGGCGTCCGCGCGGATGGCCGTCCGCGCGGACTCCTCCGCGCCATTCTAAAATGCTCCTAAGCTTTAATACATATTGCTCCGCGCGGAGTGATCCGCGCCGTCGGTCCGCGTGACACTAAAACCAGCCTAAGAGCCGATGAAGATCGACCTTCACCGATCTGATAACCCGATGACACATATTTTTTATCAAATATACCTATGATAACTTGCCTATCGAAAAGTATTCATAGCTATTTTTAATATAATTAATTTGAATCAATTTTCTTTCATCACCTAACTCTTATAAATAAATGAATATAATAATAATAATAATAATATATGTATATTGTATATATATAATATTTATATTTTTATAAATTATATTTCATAAAAATATGTCTCATCGAGTTATCAGATCGGTGAAGGTCAATCTTCCACATCTTCTCTACCATCTTACGAATTTTCGATCAGGCCACATGGTCCTGACGCGAATTGAACATTTTTTATCCATCCCAAAAAAGTGCACAACGCCGCTAAAGAAGTTTTCACTTCAAAAATAAATGTGTACAAAATATAACATTCAATTTTTTTATTCTTCCCTACTAAAATACTACGTTTTTTGAAGCGTACTACATTTATTATCTTTTTTTAACAGCCAAAAACTGTTGGCAACCCTAGTTAGCAGCCGGCATCTCGGACGCACTAGGAATCACTCGCCCTCCTAGTCTCAATACCACCTCACTTACCATACCATGTCAGTGCATTAACGTACTCATGTATGCTTAGTACTCTTCTGTTTACTCACGAAAGTGGTTGATAAAGGCTTTAAGTTCACCATTTTTTTTTAATCACAATATACATAATTAAAGGCAGTAAGAGCGAAATGTCAGAAACGAAATGAGGTCATTCTAAATCCAATATGACGTCTAAAATGACCTGTTATTTTTATGCATTCACATCAACATCTATATAACATGAAAAGTTATGCTAAAGAGGATAGGAATAAGTAATGAAAGGTGAGGTGAAATAAGCAGTGGTGGGCGAGCTGTCAAGATGCCAGATACACACCAGGACTCGGATGTGCGCACGTTTTAATAAAAAAAATGTTATGTGCGTATTTATCATTTGCACATATGTAGGAAAACAAAAATAACTAAAATCCTTTACATTGTATGCCAGTTTGGTGGACTATGGTATAATCATCTGGTTTAATCATTCAATTCTGAGAAAAGACCTATTTTCAGTAAGATTTTAAAAGGCTTGAAATTTTTTTTCTTAAATACTAAATAAACGCCGATTTCTCTTATCTGAGGCAATAGATGGTCTGAATCCTAAACATTTAATGCGACGTGAAGGCCGCGACGACTGGTGTCAACCTTGTTTCGAATGAGATTTGCTACGCCAATGAGTCTACTTAAAAATTATCTTATTGTACGTACTTATTCAAGAACCATTGTGCCAAATACTTCAGTAGATAGATAGCACTACAATTTCTCAAATAACTTATGTATCAGAATCTTATTAAAACCTACTCTTAAATTAATAAATATTTAACATAAAATATCAGTTAAGTTTTTAACAAAAAAATAGAAACGATTTCAAAAGCAAGCAAAAACGAGTACTTTCGCAATTCGTATAAACAGCCACTTACACTTAAACCGGTACACTAGATTTTTACAAAAATATTAACACTAAAAATTGCTTACCGTTTGGACGCAATGTCGACATTTGTGTCGAGTGTCAGTATCGTCGTGTATCCATACCTTAACTTTACAAATCTGCTGCCCATATGGTCATTTCAGTGGCTACAGAATTAAGTCAGATCAATAATGTTCTAGTTTTAGTAATATCCCATAAGGAGACTTGACTCAAATCTAAGCTTTTATGAAATGCTTGCATTTTTTAGTCTGTCAAAGGATTTATCAATTTCTAAATCAATGACTAAAGGTACATAAATAAAATTCAATAAACTAACTACTCTTATATTATTGTCTTCATATAACATCATTAAAACACAAAAATACAATGAAACTGAACAGATTTTACAAATAGATTAAAATTTTGTTATTATGTAAAAACAGGTATTAAAATTAACTGAGTCACTTAATGCAATTAAATGTTGAATTTAATCCAATAACCAGTTGGCCACTAACCCGTCTCCTAAATAGAGACGTCTTTCAAATTGAGTATCAGACATGCTTGGAGGCCTCATGGTGTCATGCGGTCGCTTAAGCCCATGAACATCTTCAAAAAATCCCAAGCGAGTCCTTGTATAAGGTCCCTTAGTCGTAAGCTATTGCGCTGTTTCTTCTTCAGAAGAAGAGAGAGACAAAATAATATAAGAATACAAATAAAAGTTACACTACACACTCGTACCTTTAATAGGCTTTTCCATTTAGTCCAAATTAATGTCATCATCATTTCTAATCTCTAGCATTATGGCACCCTTACATGATATATTAACACCATATATAAAATATTAACACCATAGACTTAGAATTAAGTCTATTATTAACACTATTAATCTATAAAGATTATCTTCTTGGAGATTATTGTGGTAAATAATGCTCTGATGCAATATTTATGGAAAATGATTACGTTCGAAGGGTTCCGCAAATCTATGTACTCACATGTTCGTCACGTACTGCATGCCTGAATTTGGCAGCCATTAAAAGTTTTCAAACGTACACAACGACCGCGTTTTGAAACCAGACGACGAAGTTGTTATCTAACAACAAACAAGTGATCTGATAGTTTCCGTATTGAATATTTACGTCATCACCTGAACGGCTAAAGATTTAGATTCTAATGTTTTTAAAAGGAGAGCTCTCCCTTCAGTGATCGCTTCGAAAACGCTACAAAAATCTTGACAGGCAATTATATATATATATGTAGTACTGACACAAAGTAAACCTGAAAAATAGCCTACACTACAATACTATTTAATTATGTCAGTAATCTGTTCCGTAAAATTTACGTAAAACTTAAGCGGTGTTGAGAATACCACATAAATTTTTGGAGCCGTAATTTTTTTTATTTTCGTAAGCACTGAGATAACCACTACCATGTACTACTTCTGTGAACAATTGTCTTTCTTTGAGAAGTCGTGTGTAAAATTGGCATTCAAACCGCTATGAAAAACGAACCGGTGTTAGAGCGTGACGGCGTAGTTAATTTTTTATAGACAAACCCAATATGTATATACCCTTCTGGTGTTACCTAACTGAATTAATAAACAATTCACAAAATATTTCGCTGTTGGGCGCGATCCCATGTAAAAAATGTGAGACAGGGGGTTTTTTGTACGCTTAATTACGATCTTTTTAGAATTTATTCACGATGTTTAACGTTAACAATTATGAGACCAAAAGCAAATTAAGCAATTGCTTAGGCCTTAGAGCACCGCGTCTTTGGTGGCACCAGAACTACTCCTTCTTTTTCGTCTTTCATACATTCTTGCTTTCATATATGTATAAAAATGAAATATTCATAGGTATATATATATATATATATAAGAGGATGTTTGTATATATGACATCGCAAAACTCAGAAACTCTTCGACCGATTATTATGAAAATTGGTATGTATATGTATTTTTTCACGGAGAAGGTTTATATGCTATCCATTATTATTATTATTTAATATTTAAACGCGATACGGAGTTCGCGGGGTCAGCTAGTCGGTATATAAAAATCTGATCGTATTAAGTAAAAAAAAATCAACGGGTTGCACTCCGGTAGTGCCGGCAGAAGTGAAAACTTGAACATTAACGTTGTGAATTTTTTATATTTTGGAATAGTTAGGGAATAATTTCGCACGAATTGCTTTTATTATCAGTATTATTTTTCATCTAGTATTTTCAGTAGGTTTTCATTTAGTATTTTTATAAAGTACTCACTCTTTTTCTTTCACTCTCTTTTCGTCACTCTTTTCATTAATAGATGCACTTTGTTCAATGTCCATATTTTCAATACTTGATATAAACTAATTTTACAAGTATAGACAGTCGAGCAGTCATCAGCTGTCACCCCTCCGTCTAACGAATATTCGGAAAGGTCACGTGTCCTGACGCGAGTTTAACATTTTTTACCCATCCTAAAAAAAGTGCACAACGCTGCTAAAGAAATTTTCACAAGGGGAGAGACCCGTGCCCAACAATGGGACGCAAAAAGGGTAGCAATCCTACAAGAATTAATCGTTTAGACTAGATAGATAGGTAGGTATGTATATAGCTATTGTATGTACATGTTTGTTGTATGTATGTAGCTATTACGATAATCAAAAATTAAATAGTATGATATTTCTTCTTGATTCAAGCTTAGTTAAACTACTACTTCACAATATATGAGAGTCAAATTCAACGGAAATGTCAGTGTGACCTTCAATACCCAAATGCCACACGAAAGCATGGTTAGATTCAATTAAATCTGACTGTATCGATAGTGTGCTTCGACCTTATATTATAAACTTGTGGTCTGGTCCACTGGTCGAAATGAGGCCATGATTTAGTTTTTATTAACAATTAATTAGAAGTATTGAGCAGCGATGGCCGAGTGCTAAAAGACCGGAATCTCCGACGCGACCGAACCCGGGTTCACTTCCTCGGCGCGCACCTCTGACAAAGAAATTTGTAATGTGCGCATTTATCGCTGCTCCACGGTAACGGAAAATATCGTAATATATAATTAATTACGATGTTTTCCATCGCCGTGCATGCCTGAGAGAAATTCATAATTTCTCGAAAGCATGACGTCCACCAATTCGCACTTGGCCTGCGTGGTGGACTATGGCCCAGCAGTGGGACATAAAAAAGGTTGAAAAAAATATTTAATATTGTCAGTTTGTTTATTTGAAATACAATAAACCTACAACACTGCACTTTTTCAAATAGTTTTGTTTTGTTTTTCCTACTTAAAAGCTTAAACTCAAAGAAAAAGAAACTGTAACAGTTGACAAATTAAAAAGAATAATACTCGTATTGTTTACAAAAAATGCATTATCATTGGGTCGCACGACTTTCGACTTCACTTACACATATTAACGTTTCAATATTGTTACATACATTAAAGATTAGAGCCAAATCAATCAATCGATAGTTTTTATTTGTTTATTTGTCTGTGTGCGACGCCGCCAAAAAGTATGTTACAGCATTGTTGCATTATGTATGCATGGACAGCTACATATTATATAAGCTCACTTTCCTTGCCGACCCTGGCGTTACGATCGCCCCTTGATCGGTCGCTGCGTTGCATGAGTCAGGTGCAGTGTATTCAAAAGAAAATCAGCAAAGCGCGATACAACAGACATACTAGTAAATAACAAATAACGTAATATACTCTCTGCCCCACAGAAGGGAAGATTGTCGTGGGTACCCTAGACACACACAAAACACAAACACCTAGACAGAACTCAGTTTCGGTTCTCGGTCTAGGTGTTTGTGTTATTATTTGAATTTTTGCTTAACTGGAATCAAACCCGGGATCCCCTATTAGCTGTCCTGCATGGTAACCGTTACGCCACACGGGTGGCTCTCTATACATCATGTAACTGCGTTCGTTTACGTTCCGGTAACAAAGCGTTGGATAATTAAGGGTTTCTTTATTCATTTGAGTATTTAATTTGTGTCTAAAAACTAATATAATGTAATTTTTTCAGGCGAGAAACGCTGCGGCCATCCGGCGGTACCACCGAACGCGCGGGTGTCGTTGGCCAACGACGCAGACATAGTCCCCGGTACCATCGCCAGGTACGAATGTGACGAGGGCTACGAGCTGTTTGGAGCGCACCAGAGGGAGTGTACCGTGAGAGGCGACTGGACCTCCGACGTACCATTCTGTGGTGAGTACGTAAACAGGCAAAGAAAACTGGACCAAAAATTTTGGTGGTTGTTCGTCTACTAGTACAGCCAATAAGTCTGACCACTGAGTACGGTGTCGAAAGTGAGAAGAACTGCAGCTTATTCCTCAAACCTGGTCCAAATTGCGTAAAATATTTTTATTTTTTCATTTAAACTAAAACTGAACATTAAATACTTTTTAGAAAATCCTATTTAAACTCTTCGTTTTGATACGCCTCTTGATGGTATTAATAATCATTTCACAATATGGTTTCCAAATTTGGCCATGTCACTCGCCTTATTAAGATGAATGATGACGCAAAAAAAGGGTTACAGCCAGTCAATGTAGGTTGAGGCTACATTGACTGGCTGTAACCCTTTTTTTGTCTCTCCCCATTATTGGGCAGGCCTGGAATTTGCTCCACGACGCGGCGACGCTGCTTCAATGCAGGTTAGTGGCCAATCCGCTGCCGGACCGCCCATAAGGCCTCCGACAAGATTTAACGACTGTTATCTATCTACGACAACGGGGACCGATGGCCGGGACTGAAGCACGGAAACGCGTATGAATTTTTTTACCACTAGCGGTCACCCATCCCACACCCGACCATGCTCGTTTGGCTTAGCCGCATAGATCGCTTGCGTTCTTCGGTAGCCGCTGGGCCATGCGGGCTTCAACCTACATTAAACACCTGCGTTCTATTACATACATACGTTTGAAAATCATAACTCATTTTTTGCAGTCAGGTAATAAAATACGCGCCATTCCAATGAAAAAGACAAATGCATCATGAGCTGACCTAATAGGTCGAAGGTGTTATAATTTAGACATACCGTATTGAAGTCGATAGCTGAACAAATATATTTAACCTGGTTAATGATGTTAATGAGAGCAGCGATGGCCGAGTGGTAAAAGCCGCGGTCTTCTACGCGACCGATCCCGGGTTCAAATCCTCGGCGCGCACCTCTGACAAAGAAATTTGTAATGTGCGCATTTATCGCTGCTCCACGGTGATGGAAAATATCTTGATATTTAATTGATTACGATGTTCTCCATCGCCGTGCATGCCTGAGAGAAATCCATAATTTCTCGAAAGCATGACGTCCATCAATCCGCACTTGGCCAGCGTGGTGGACTATGGCCTAAATCCCTCTCACTTGTGAGAAGGAGACCTGTGCCCAGCAGTGGGACATAAAAAAAAAGGTTGAAAAAAAAATGATGTTAAATACTAAAAAAAAGATCTCGTGTAGGTATGTAAATAAAATCACCTATGAAAAATCATCTGCTTCCAGGCTACTGAAGTTATTTCTGTGACAGATGTAGACAGATCATAACGACATTATAAACAAAATATCCTTGAACTCATCTGGATTGATTTAGGATGACTTAATCACTCATAAAGAAACTCAGCCTAGAAAAAGATCTTTATACTATATTTAAATTTCTCTCCCGCTAAAAGTCCAGTGTCTGAATGATATTATGTTGTATACTAGACCATGCAGATTGACATACCTATTTAGATTTTAACGAATCCAAAGCAAAAGATGGTCAGGCTATGACCGTCACTTGCGATTTATCTAGAAATAATAAATGATTTTAGAGATGTTTTTTATAACTATAGGCACGAACGTGGCATTCCGCAAACCAGCAAACCAGTCGACAACGGTGCGTGGTGGTAGCGCGGCGAACGGCAACGATGGCGAGAAGACCACGGAGCATGACGGCAAGCGCTGCACGGAGACGCAGCGGGAGGCATCGCCCTGGTGGCAGGTGGACCTCCTGCGCCATTACGCGGTCAAAGTCGTCAGGGTCACCACGAGGGGTTGTTGCGGTAAGTTTGACCATCTTTGCCCACCTTTCATTAATTTTTATGTGCATTATATGTATGTCTTTCATTGATCTACCTTTTGGAAGTCTCATCATCATCAAACTACATCAGTCCAATGTCTAGCATTGGCATAGGCCTTTTCCAGGGCGTCAGTGGTACGCCGATCTATGGTTCTACGCATCCACTTTCCCGTCGCCCGATGCAGATCGTCGCTCTGTCTCGCGATCTATTGACTTGAAAGTCTCTTGATACTAAACCAGAACGATTACTAAAGATGCCCTGGAAATCTTAAAGGAGATGAGCATAATCTCATATTATAATTACGGCATAATTTTAACATGATTGAACGATTAATCTGTCTTTATCATTGATGGCGCTATTATTTTGCATATTTCTCTGAATGGAAATCCCACGTGTAAATTTCCAATTAATATTATACGAGTACAACAACAGTTAGAAGTGACTAGGCAATATCAGGAAATATAAAATACTCCCACGTGTACCCGTTTTATAAAGTCCCGTAGGATAAAACATCCCATGTCCTTTCCCAAGGTCCACTCTATCTATGTTCCAAAATTCATTAAAACTGGTTCAGTAGTTTAAGCGGGAAAGTGTAGCAGACAGACAGACAGAGTTACTTTTGAATTTATAATATTAAGTAGGGATGAGCAGTACGTAATATATTGCATTCATTAAACAATAACATTACTAGGGTATACTCCTACTACTACTCTTGAAACCCTCTAAAGTGGTTTCAACTTTTGAAACAATTGAGAATCAAAACTTGAAAACATCGGATATTCATACCTTTGATGATTTTTTGATTAAGGGTTTCTAAGTTAAAAACATACCAACTTCAACAGCATCGTTTCTATCTCCTTTAATAATTTGAAAACCCTTAAACGATTCTCGTAATATCAGCGTATAGGATTACATTACTCTCGTGTGACGTAAAGCCTTCTGATTAAGTACGTCCCCTAAGACATTCGTGGACACGATATAGCTTTTAGGGTTCTGTTCCACCGCAGGGTACAGATGTTACAAAATCATTACTTGTTCGTAAGTCTGATCTGACTATCAGCCCATATCGGCAGATCCAGTGCCCAATAATTATGAAATACTTACTCAAGTTGGCAATCATTTGAATATGTGAAAAAATACTAACTTCTAAGTCTGCGTAATACAAAGACAAAGACAAAGACAAAGACAAAGACAAAGACAAAGACATTTATTTGCACAAATATGGGTGTTTACAAAGTTGTTTATATATATTTAGTTCGCCATATTTACCTTCCATGAGGTATGCAAATATACAATGATAAAAATATAAAAGGAAAAAAAACTAAACTATAATACAATTACGAAATGTACATTTACATCTATTTTAATATTATTTTTATTTGTCCCATATTGCGCCTTTTATAAATAAAAATAAAAATATTTATTTATTTATATTTCGGATCGGTTCCGATCGTCAGCTTTGGGTACCCATATCACAGGGTGTTTGTACACTGAGAGGAAAAAAGCCGGCGGAAAAAAAACCTCCCAGGTTTTTATGGAATTTGAATTTTGATTATGGAAAAGATTTGTCAATTTGTATTGCATGATTGATGATACATTTTACATAGGACTCCCAGTGACCTAAGATTGGTCGTAGATAGGATTCAAGAAAGACGGAAACAAGAGGGGTCTAAAAATGAATGTACGTAACTATCGGTGCCTCAGTTAACTCGCACTTAGCTGGTGTCTTTATACTAAGTAGATATGGAACGAAAAACCAATTATTTAATATTTATCGCCCTGTCCCCTTTTGTTGGTACGAGTATAAGTCCAAGTTGCGTTTCAATAAGTTACCGTGCGACGGTAAATCAATTAGGAGTCGTTACCGTGTCGCTTCAACCGGTGCGGTGTAATTATGGACATGTTATTACATTGTGTTAACATACTTTCCTTTCTATCGTTATTATTTATTTTCTATTACTATTCAAGACAAGTATTTTTTATGTCCGCGTGTGGTATGTTAATTCGCTTCACATTACCTTCGTGTTTCTTGACCGACAGTTACTTTTATTTTTGTATACATTCATAAATAATGTAGCAATTGGTTTATACGATAGTGGGAAACTTGTTGAAAATTTGTTCTTGTTGATGACTTATTATATGAGTGTTAATGACTAACTAAATCATTATAACTTTACCTCTATTCTACCTTTTTTTAGTAACGGGGGAGAAACCTTCAAAAGGTACCCAGTAACCTGGGGAGAGGTATTGGGTTATGTGGGATCTTTACCACACTAAAACCCAAAATCTCGAAAAAGGGGATCTCCAAAGGAACACACCGGTGCCCTTCTTGCGCATGAGTATGAGCTCTCTACTCTAACGGAGTGCTGCCACATGCACATACCGTTGTTTCTTCTCGGAACTGCTGGCTGGACGGTTTGAGCTCCCACTGACACCACTCGCAACCCCAAAAGCCCTCTTTTAGTCGCCTCTTAAGACATACAGAGGATACCTTAGCTTGTATTTTGGTCCCGAACTACAGAGACAACCTCCATTCCACCTAGTTTCCCCACAAATCAGTAGAAAAGTAAACCGACGAAACAATTGTGTACCTCTTATGCTGAGTTCTGTGGTAGATAGGTCAATGCAGTAAATACCTAGTGAAATTACGAGAAACAGACGACAATAATGTGACAGTGAAAACGTTTTAATTACTAGAGAAATTCATACAATGAGCTCTGACACAGGATGCATAATTGAACAATCTTCATTAGAAAGGCCTACTGTGGGACCATCGAGACGTCCGCGTCGCCGTCGTGGCCTTGCCATAAAAGTATTGTATGAGCTATGGATAAGACTAACATGGGAAAAATTTTGAATATCCGGGAGCAAATATGTTATGTGTCGGACAGAGTAGTTTTTGCTATCTTAAATACTATGTGACTTGTTTAATGGCCCATTGTTAAATAAAAATATGTTGGTAAGTAGCGTCAGTACTAACGTATTTTTTGTAGTAACATTTAAGGTCAAATCAAGATTTCAAGTTCCTACTTACGTGAGGGAGCAAAACTTTGCGGATTGGGTAACGTAAGTAAACTACAAAATCCATTTTTTCCGTGCCGAAAACTCTGTACCTAAAAACATTGGCTTTCCTGCTTTTTCATTGAATAATTTTTCACTAAAGAATATTAAGCTATTGCATAGCTTTTATCGCAGGCTTTGAGCGCGGCGACTGAATCAAGAAATTCCGTAACTAAAATAAATCCTGACAACCGGTGACCGGCACAGCGGCGCGTCGATGAAAGCCGTGCATCGTCTAACGTCGTTTCAGTTCGGCAGACTTCGGCACGATGTTTGTGTTCGTGCTACTAGACTACTATACTGACTACTAGAAAACTTGTTAATCGGCGTTGTGCACTTTTTTGGGATGGGTAGAAAATGTTAAACTCGCTTCAGGACACCGTGGCCTGATCGAATATTCATTCGTAAGACGGAGTCTAGTCGACTGTATATACTTGTATTAATGTAAAAAGTGACGAAGAAATAGTGAAAGAAAATGAGTGACTTTATAAAAATACTAGATGAAAACCTACTGAAAATACTAGATGAATAATAATCTAATACCTTTAAACGAGCAATTCTTGTATATATCTAAATATATTTTTTGAATCTCGGAAACGGCTCCAAAGATTTTCATGAAATTTAGTACCCTGGTTTCGGGGATGATAAATCGATCCACAAATTTTTATTGATAGAAATTGTCGTTTTATTTAATGTTTATGTCGTTAAATATAAAATTACTCTTACTGACATCTATTGGAAAATATTAATAATATTTTAGCGTAGAAAGTCGTCACATGTCAACCGTCAATCCGCCCTTCAAACAAATGACAATGTCGATATGAAAGACCTCTATAAAAATTTCGTCACTGGAATTAAAGCTTTCTTGGTCGAATGGTTACGAAAACTGACTACGGAGCTAGAGAACCGGGTTCAAATCTCAAGTAGGCAAATTGCGTTTTTTATTTTTTGTGACAATTTTAAAAATTGGGAACTAGGTATTTCAAAAGGCTTTGTTAAGTACACTAAGTCAATGAATATTTTGCTTAAAAATAAATCAAGAAAATCTATTGTTTTTATCCGAGCAACGCTCGGGCGTCCAGGTACTACTGATAATAAAAGCAATTCGTCCGAAATTATTCTCTAACCATTCCAAAATATCAAAAATGCACAAAGTTAATATTCAAGTTTTCACTTCTGCCGGCACTACCGGTGTGCAACCCGTTGTTTTTTGCTTTTTCAAATGGTTTGTTATTTCACAGATTTAGTCCATAGTCCACCACGCAGGCCAAGTGATGAGTGCGGATTGGTGGACGACATGCTTTCGAGAAATTATGAATTTCTCTCAGGCATGCACGGCGATGGAAAACATCGTAATTAATTAAATATTACTAATTATTAAATATTTTCCATCACCGTGGAGCAGCGATTAATGCGCACATTACAAATTTCTTTGTCAGAGGTGCGCGCCGAGGATTTGAACCCGAGATCGGTCGCGTCGGAGATTGCGGTCTTTTACCACTCGGCCATCGCTGCTCAATATTCAAATACTTCTAATTAATAGTTAATAAAAACTAAATCTCCACCAACCCGCATTGGAGCAGCGTGGTGGAGTAAGCTCCAGGCCTCCCCAATAATGGGGCCAAAAACTAAATCATGGCCTCATTTCGACCAGTGGGCGACCACAAAGTTTATAATATAAGGTCAAGCACACTATCGATACAGCCAGATTAAATTAAATGTAACCATGCTTTCGTGTGGCATTTGGGTTTTTCTACCCAAGCACTGTGATATTCGTAAATTCGACATGTTTTCTGTTATTTTATTCCACAATATTAGCGCACTGTAATTAACCTATATCGAACAAAATCTCATGAACCAATATTGTATACACCAAGAAAATTAAAATAAAACAAGACTACCACATGTTTCTTTTAGTTTCTGTGAAAACTCGATTTTTTGTATGATTATGCAATTTAAAACGTTATTTCAAACATTTCAAAAGTTTCGATCAACGCCAACTTAGTGAAACCTGTACAATACAAGCATAATGCAACATACATATGTATGTACCTATCTTATATTTATTTATTTACTCTTTGGGCGGACTTATTAAACAATAAAGGCCTGATGGCATTTACTGCTTGTCAATCCTTGGCGATGGTGAAAAATGGTGGTAGGCATCAAAAATAAATTGATAGTAAATAAAACCCGATATAAAAAATAAACAGAAGTTTAAGACGATATGATTTCAAGCACAAACATACCTATACTATACAATATATATACAAAATAATATAAATATAATATTATGTATACAAAAATAAACTACAAAAGCTGTATAAATGAAGTTAAATAAATAAATTGCAGCTAATGAAAATCTATTAACATGACTAAACTTCAGATAGTGGTAGTCTTATACAAGCTTTTTGAAAGAACTCTTCCTATACTTACTAGGCGCTTTGCGAATTTCCTCGGGTAAGGAGTTTCATGGGACTATCCGTAACCTTTTTTTTTTCAATTATGCCATCGCAAACTCTGTGCGTACTGCCAGCGTCAAGTATAATTTTTGCATCAATTTTTTGCCAGTTTCAATGAAACTGGACGAAGTAATAACAAAGTCAGTAAGTAATTCGTCAGTAGTCAGTCAGTCTAGTCAGTCCAATATTCAAGTAAAGCGATGGCTACTTTACTAGAACGTGTCCGATGGAATTTTGGAGGCAAGCAGGAAAAACATATTTTAGCACTGTTATTCTATTTCACAAACACTCGTGCACTGTAATTAACCTATATCAAACAAAATGCCATCAACTTTATCCGATATAACTCAAGAATACACTTGGTGTATTTTTGAATAGAAAATAAAACATGAGCACAATATGTCTTTTTCGACTTCCCGCCAAAACTCATCCGTAACCTTAAATGTTTTCAAAGATAAGTGCATGTGGATATCTGTAGGCGAAGGCTAAATTTAATAGGGTTAGTTAGTTACCTTTCGTGCAGCTAATTATACTTGAATTACTTTTACAATATGGCTATTATTTCTCATACTTGTACATTGCAGAGTATTGTCAGCACTGTTTTCATGTTCTTGGGTAAAATAAGGTGTTCCTGCGCAAATTTCGAGACGACCAATCTGATATTAAAAACAGATTAATAGCATGAAGCCATATTTCTCAAAAACACGATATTTAGGATGAAACAATGAATACCACCGGATAAATGATTCAAAAAACATCAACACAGAAATATAAACGTGCTTTGAAAACGGAAGGATCGGTTTATCGGCCGACTATTATTGTATGCACATTAGTCGATTATAATGAAACTTCAGGAAACGGTGCATTAGCTTACTAATGCCTTGATTGTAATTACTGCTAATTACAATCATCTTAGAAGATCAATTTTACTTAATTAAATAGATGTTTGGATTCTTAAGGTTTGTTAGCGATGTTAAAAATATGAAATTATAATAATGACTAGCCTTCCGCCAATGGCTTCGCCCGCGTGGATTCGTTTTATAGTTCCCGTAAGATAAAAACCATTCTATGTCCTTTCCCAATCTCTGTTCCAAATTTCATTAAAATTGGTTCAGTGGTTTAAGCGGGAAAGCGTAGCAGAGACAGAGTTACTTGTAAGATTTCCTCCTGTAATATGTGATCGATTGATTGATTTCTGAACCAAGATGCACGTAAACTATTAATTTTCTTAAAAATTGTTTAACTATTCAGCTACATTTTCACTTCCAGCAAGGCCAGCAACCGCACCCTTCTTTCAAAGTGAAAAGTTGTGCCTTGTCAATAAATTAAGTTTTTAACAAAAAAAATAGAACCGACTTCAAACGGTAAAAAATAAAATTGTTCAGTACCTACTTCTTCTTGCTTATGGTAATGACTCTTAAAACTATTTCTGGAGTCGGGCCCTTAGTAAATGTCGTACCATTCGTTCTAAATTGGCACCGACAGTACAGACAGTGGGACAGTACCTACTTCTTCTTGCTTATGGTAATGACTGTTTAAACTATATTGGAGTCGGTGCCCATTCAGAACGAAAGGTACACTATATTTACTAAGACAGGACATTTCACTAAGGGCCCGACTTCAAAAATAGTTTTAAGAGTCATTACCATAAGCAAGAAGAAGTAGGTACTGAACAATTTTATTTTTTACCGTTTGAAGTCGGTTCTATTTTTTTTGTTAAAAACTTAATTTATTTCACTCTTTTTAGTAATTTTAATAATTCTGTATGTATTAGCATAATAAGAAAAATTTTCACTTAACTTCTAAACTTTAAACAGATTTACCTTTTATAATCATGTTTATCTAATAGCCATCTAAAAGTCTGAAAGAAAACTACTATCAGTCCACCTGAACGTATAAATTAAAGAAAGAATTTGCTCTCAGCTCCTAACCGTTGAGGAGTTGTACCTTCAATCATCAGTTAAGCAACAGCAGGTGATAATTACCAGACATAAATATTTGTATTATGTTAAAAATATGACTAAAAGAATGTGTGTGCCTATTACGTTTCAGTGTTTCCCTCGATTTCCCTAATATCACATCATCAGATTTTGACATGGTGACAGTTGGACCACCTCAGGAATGTAAGATTTCGAACAAAAAACCATTTATTGAAAGAATTTGCTCTCAACTCCTAACCGTCGTAGTACCTTCCATCATCAGTTCAGCAACATGATATGGCGATAATTATACACAAATGTCTGTTTTGCTTTGTAAAAATATGAAAATCATTTGTTGTGCTTTAAAATTTGAATGTTCCCTTCGATTTCTCTGGGATCCCCTCATCAGACTTTGACTTGTTGACAGTTGGACCACCTGGGGAATGTAAGATTTCGAATAAAAAACTATTTATTGAAAGAATTTGCTCTCAACTCCTCACTGTCGCAGTACCTTCCATCATCAGTTCAGCAACATGAGATTATGATTTCTATGCGTAAATATCTCTTATGCTTCAGAAACTATAAGAAAATCAATGTGTGTGCCTATAAAATTTGAGAGTTCCCCTCGATTTCCCTGGGATCCCATCATCAGATCCTGATTTGGTGACAATGGGACCACCTCGGGAGTATAAGCATACGAACAAAAAAAGAATTTTGAAAATCGGTCCACAAACGGCGGAGTAATCGGTGAACATATATAAAAAAAAAAAAAAATACATACAGCCGAATACAGTACCTCCTTCTTTTGGAAGTCGGTAAAAAATCCTTTAACTATACTTTCTACTTACTAATTCAGTTCTGACTACCTAGTAGATATAGATACACATAGTCCCTGTAGCTCCGGGATTAAGAATAGTGCTATGGTATCCCCTACCTGATCATGAGAGGCGACTAAAAAGGGGCTTCCAGGGTTGAGGGCGATGATCAGGGCAAGGGAGGTCGATCCGTCTAGCCAGCAGCCCCGGGAAGGGCGGCGGTGTGTGCGTGACAGCATGCCGCCGTATGCATCGGGAAGTCAGAACATATTTGCTCTCACGAAGATGGCCCCGTTCTGGGGCGCCGCGTGTTGTGGACACCGGTGCGTTCCACTAGAGATCCCGGAGTCCTCCCCAAGCGCATAGGCAACGAGCGGGTTTAAGTGCATTACAAATCCCACATAACCCGGTATCCTCTCCCAAGGCCGGGTATAGCCAAAAAAAATGTATAGATAGATAGACATATAATTAGGTTCACTGTTGAAAGGTTGGAGGCTACAGAACCCTACAAATCGATAGGTACAAGCTGACTGAGCTCGGAATAGGTTGTTATTCACAACCTCGCAGACAGCTTCCACGGCTGGTACCTTTCACCTAATTGCGTTATTTTGTTGCGACGGGAACGCGGTAGCTCGTGCGGTTGTCTCGATTGCTATATTTATTTACAGTATCGTGTTCATACTTCTACGCCATAGTTAAGTATTTTTTTATTCAAAAAGAATAAAGCTGGAAGTTATATTGGCACCAACTTTTTCTCAGATCTATCTAGCCCAAACAGAAGGCTCCAATAAATAAACTAGTGTTGGTCTAAAAAATAATTCAATACCACGAGGTGATTGCTATTGTTCCCATAGAATAGGTATGAAATCTGTATCTTAAAAGTACCATTAAAAACACCGCGGTTCTAAAGATAAAAGTAATAGTTAAAAACTATTCTTGATAGAGTATGTATATCTAATACCTTTAAACGAACAATTCTTGTATATTCCTAAATATATTTTTGAATCTCGGAAACTGCTCCAACGATTTTGATGAAATTTAGTACCCTCGATTCGGGGGTGATAAATCGATCCAGCTAGGTTTTATTTTTAGATATTTTAAATTATAAAAAAATATTTTTAGCAATAATCAACTTAAATATAAACTGAAAAATACGACTCTTCCTTACATCTATTGGAGATTATTAATAATATTGTGGCGTAGCACGCCGTTCAACGCCATCCGCCAATCCGACGCTCAAAGAATGTCAGTGTCGATTTGAAAGAACTCTATAAACATTTCATTTATTTAATTAAAGCTTCCTTGGCCGAATGGTTTCGTGGGCTGATTGCGGAACTACAGACCCGGGTTCAAACCTCATTCAAAACCATATTGCGTTTATTTTTTATTTAAATATTTTTTTACTGAGAGCTATTTAAGATGGCGTTTTAAAGAGACCGTATACAAAAATTACATATACGTATTGTGTTACATCTATTCTACAGTATTTCCATTAGTTTTATTGCACAGTAGGTATGACTGATCATTTCAATAATAAACTATTAAATGAGCCATTTTTTCATTTTTACACGCTTTTTATTAGCTTCACCTGTATGTTTGTATATTTGTATGTTTGTATATTTGTATGTTTGTAACCGACTTCTTTGGGCGCGATTTTGACCCACTTTAAACGGCCAGATTTCGTTCAAACTTTGTAGATTTATTGAGGACCGATGACAATACACTAATTTGATAAAATTATTCCATTTTTCAATTTGCAAAATATGATTTTTGTTCGATTGCGTTTATAGAGCTACAGCTATTATACGACTGTTATAGATCAAACGATCTAATAACGAGTATTTTAGCCACTTTAATTCAGCATCTGCTAAAAGGTGGAGTAAAAGTGCTAAAACATAGTGCTGTAAACGTTTATTCGACGTCCTTAAAGCACACATTAGCAAATATTGCCAAATAGTCGAGATAACCGCTATTACACGATAAATGGGTGTTTTAAGAACGGTTACTCGGCTCTTATACGATTAAAGGCTGAGTAATCTAATTACTATTCGACTATTTTGCTGCTTGGGTTGCTCATATTTATGCAGGGGAGTAGACTATTGGTGCTCAGTAACCGAAAACGTGTATGAGATATATAAAGAATATAAATAATTTGTTAAGTCGTAAGACAGGTGAAATTTTATGAAAACGTAAAAATTAAAAAAATATGTAACCTTGTTATGTAACAAGCCTAATGATAGATAAAGATATTTTTGAAAGAAAGAAGAAGGTTCTCAGTAACCAGTCCATTGCTCGTGGAAACATCATGGAAAGAATAAATAATCCAAACTAAAAAGTAGAAAATAAATAATAGTTTAAAAAAACTAAAAAACACGCTTTTTATAGAAAACCGAACTAAAAAATAGAAAATAAATTTTAATGAATTTAAATTAAGAAAATAGTGTTAAAAATTTCAATGAATATAAGTTAATAATAGTGTGAATAAAAAAAAATATTTTATTTAAAAAAAAGCGTGGGGTGCTTTTTAAAATATTATCGAAATGATAATCACTCTATTTATATCTGTCAATAAAATATTTATAACTATTGACACCATGCACCCCACGCTTTTTTTTAAATAATTTTTTTTTATTCACACTATTATTAACTTATATTCATTGAAATTTTTAACACTATTTTCTTAATTTAAATTCATTAAAATTTATTTTCTATTTTTTAGTTCGGTTTTCTATAAAAAGCGTGTTTTTTAGTTTTTTTAAACTATTATTTATTATTGTTGTTTTGCTTAATAGACCTGAAGACGGTGATAGTTTTGTCAATTTTATTGTAATAGGTATAGAATATTAGTAATATTACATGTTTCCGGATCATTTTTAAAATCTAAACAGATAAAAAATGTCATGTTTTGCTGTAAAAAACGCATACATAGTAAATGAGCTACTTTTTACTACTCTTGTAAAAAATATTAGTAAAAAAACATTGAACTTAGTCAATTTTGAAAGAAAATAGACCAGAAATCGCATTTGATTTCGGCAAATTGGAATAATCTTTCATAAAGTTTATTTGACATAAATTCCCTTCAGTTCATAATCAATCCGTTTCCTGATGAAATTAATAATGAAAATTTGGCATTCAAAAATCTTTTAAAGTAACCTAAATCACGCATTATAATTCTTGACGCAAGCTAAAAAAGTGGCTAATGTATTCGATTATTAAAGGAAATGACCAGTTATATAGTGCATTGAAACTGATGGAAATACTGTAATTTAACTGCAAAATCTCATGTGTTAAATCAGGTAAATCAGCGAGATCAGCAAAATTTCGTATACCTACGGCCCCTTAAGTAACACTAAGCAAATGAGTGTTTCGTTTGATAGTAAACCAAGAAAATAAATTTAAAATAATTATGTAGCATTAATTTTGATGTGATGGTAACGTGTACGTCACGGTTGGAGGCGCTGTTGTCGTAACAAATAGACCAACGCGACGTGCTCACCGGATGTCAACTTGCTGTTTTACTAATTACGTATTGTTTTCAATTTTGTAACACATAAATAGGTTTCAATCGTTTTAATGAACTCCAACTAACTCTGGATTGATTGATCAATTATCAAATGGAGAATTGAATTTAAACAAAACATGTTTAACCACTGGCCCGCTCCTACAATTAATAAAATGTATTGTTTGTTACTTATTCCTTCTACAATGAATGAACACATAAATAAAATATATTGTTGGTTTATATTTAACCCTACTACAGTGAAAGAAAACATGTTTTCTCCGCGTGGGAAATCAGAGTTTTGACCCACAGAAGAAAACAAGGGAGTGTTATTTGATTCTCCGTGTCTTAAACGCTCGACTATATTGGTACCTACTTATAGTATACAATTTAAAACTGGAAAAATGTGGAAATTTTTTGCAGTTCAATAAGTTTATATGAAATATTATAAACGGGGCGGAAAATAAAACATAATGTTTCTTATTCGCTGAAAACAAACAACATCGAGATTTGATTAGCTAAAGGAATGGTAGCTTGAAAACTCTCGTATATTCAGCTTGTAATTTGTGCAGTCCAATAACTATTCTGAAGGAGTTAGCGTACCCGCAGACTGCAAACGTTTTTCGGCCTATATACGATTAATTTATTTGGGCTCTGTACCTATAAGTAAAAATATTTATGTACATCTGTATAATACCGATATTATTATAATATATAACTATGAATCTCGCAGGCGTGTTCGAGTTTTTGAAGTCCCTGCAAGTCGTATGGCACTGGCTAGGCGTCATTTTGAATTTCTTGCTCCTACTATATACAATAGAATTTATAAAACCCTACATATTTTTCACCTGTCTTTTCATGAGTGCAAAACATAGCTGACTGAGTATTTACAAAACTTAACATATAATGAGACTGAATTGCTTATTTTAAGTAACTTGTTGTGAATTCATAACCACACACACACACATACATACATACATACACACACATACCCACACATACACACATCACACATCACACATCCTATTTGTCTTTTGTTTGATTATTACTTATATGTAATCCTGTTAACTATCTCTATTTACCAACTATAAATGTAAATTGTTCTTGTACTAAATTTTCAATACCTGCTTTAAAACGTATACCGAGGTGGGCGTAAACAGTGGCGACACAGTTTATACTATAGTCACTGTTTACGATCATTATAATGTTGTACATTGTTGTTACTTGCAGTTAATAAATAATTAAATAAATAAATAAAAATATTTGTACGAGTACCACACAAAAACAATTAGGTAAATAAGCTTTGATTCTTATTTCAAGTTCAATCTGTCCTGCGTGGTCTATTGTATCACAGACCACGCATGTCATCCAAACCAAAAATATATATGCAAATTTTACTCAGCTGGTTGACGATAACTACCTGAAAATTCAGTTCCATGGTTTGGCATTTATATTACTCTTATAAATAAGTTAAACAAAGTAAAAAGTAGTAAAAAATGTTGAGTGAATTAATTAAATATTTCCTTTTGCTGACTGCTAAATCGGTACTACGGTAGATCAATGCACTATGCATACGAAAACATATTCATAAGTTCCGGATCGAACTGGAGAAAAGTCTGTTGTCTGCGGATGTTCTTACTGTTTAATCCAATCTTCTCAACACATGAAATAAGTTTGGCGGAAACTAGTTAAAACTAGTTAGTTACTTGCAAATCGACTTAAAACGTACTACACCTCTGTAGAGGCAGGCGCTCCTTGTATTGTGTCTGTAGTATCTACACCGTATGTATGTAATAAACAGAATGACACCCATAGACTTAGGATCCTTTATAAGTTTTTGCATGAACCGAGAGCACTTCCGGTAATTCATAGAAGCAAATTTCTGATAGTTGCGTTTATTAAATACTGTATAGCAAAATACGATGAATTCTCAGTTTATTATTAAACAATTTAAAAAAGCAGCAAAGTGGGAGCAGACGTGATAGGAAAAGAATATGAAGAATAAAGGGTTTTGTACAAAGCTATTTACCAATTTTCTACACTTTCAAAATCTTAATATAATGACACTCCCTTCGCTATATATCTATGAAATATCTGTAATGGTCAAATGCGACATCTCTAAGTGTGATACCTTAAACTCTAAAAGACACAACAATAAGTTGTGCTCAATACCTTCCAAAACTAAACAATATCATAATAGTGTATTTTGCATGGGACCAAAAATATACAATAATCTACCAGACTCCCTAAAAACAAAAACTATTAATGAATTTAAAAAAGAACTTAAAATGTATTTACTTAAAAAAGCGTACTATTCGGTCACTGAGTTTCTAAACGAGAAATAATAATATATAATAAAATATTAACTAAAATAAATAATAAACTAAAATAAATAACATAAATAAGATATTTCGCGGGATAAAAACCTGGGAGGTTTTTTTTCCGCCAGCTTTTTTTCCTCTCAGCGTACAAAAACCCATCATGGTGGGTGCCCAAAGCTGATGACGGTCAACCACGTATGGTTCAAATAAAATAAAATAAATTTGTTTAAAAAGTACAAATTGGGTTAAATCGAATTTAAGTAGCTAAAGTGATAATAATGTAAAATTATTTAAGTATACTGTGTATTTTAGTGTTTACTGTACATAATTAGTTTATAATTTAACTTGTAATTATATAACTTTTACAATAAAATTTGTACACCCTAAAGGGTAAATATGGCGATCTAAATATTTTTGTAAAACCTTTTTTGCTACCCATATTTGTGCAAATAAAATATTTTCATTTCATTTCATTTCATTACACATTGTCTTCATTCAGATCAAGTGCACACTAGCAACTCCAAAATTTGGATTTCCAAATTTTAATCGGTTGTTTTGATACTTACCTAGATATTGAAAGTTAGTTAATTTTGGTTAATCTTAACCAAGATCGCACACATAAAAATATCTTGAGGTAAAAAGTAAACCATCATTTCCAACCAACATATTATGTAATGTCGTAACGCCGGGTTTTTTTCCTCTTAGTGTACAAAAATCCTGCAATAAGGGTACCCAAAGCCGACGATCGGATTCGATCCGAAGTACAAAAAAATATGAAAAAATAATTAAATAAACAAACAACTAAAGAAATAAAATACTTGAAGAAATAAAATTTAAAAATAAAAATTTTTAAAGGCGCAATATGGGATCAAATAAAAATAAAATTGATAATAATGTACATTTTTATAAATTGTGTTATTATTAAATTTTTCTTTTATCATTTATTATATTATTAAATATGTATTAACAACTTTTGTAAACACCCATATTTGTGCAAATAAAGTTCTTTGTCTTTGTGACAAATATAAAAATAAAAAAAACTCCGTAGTTTATTGATGTAAAAAATTCGGGAACCAGTGCCAGGTACCATAATGCTAAAAACTTTGGCGTTTTTCCTTGTTAACACAAGGTAAAAATGTGAGCCCAAAGTGTCTAAATCATGTTTAGAATATAGAACCCTAAATTGATTCAATGTAGATATCATTAAACAATCACGGCGACGGATTACTCGTAGTTTCCATTTTTTATTTAGTTTCCGATTGACATCCCATTTGGTAGCGTGTTACATGAAAGTTATGTAAATTGACCGCGATGTGGGTGTAGTGTATTTATTTTTTGGTCTGGTTTCGAATTTCAATTTTTAAATGAAAATCATAATAAAATGAAAGCCTGTTTTAATAATTACTGTAATGAAAGTATTTAAAAATAAATTATTTGTTTGTGCAGACACAGCGTTTTGATGTCACCTTTGTGTATCTATCTAGTATTAAGAAGCGTAGGAAAAACAAATCCTTGGCCTAATATTAATTTTTAAAAGTCAGGTTTTTGCAGGGCACTCTGAAACTATACATACGTTTTTATATATTTTTTGTTTATTTTCTTGGTGAATGTCTGAGTTATAGCTAATATAACTGTAGCTAATAATATAATGATTTTATAACGTTTTAACGATATAGTTTCATCATTACAGTGTTAAAAGATGGTGTACAGCTATCTTACCAGTGTTTGTGAGGCCGCAAAAAGGTTTGCAGCCAGCCAGCCAAATGGTTTAATAATGGTCTATTCGAAACTCAATAAAAATTATATTCATTTAGCTCCTTTAATATGGTGACGAGAGACGAGAATTTCGCTGAAAGAAAGGCACTAGCAATTCCGGACAAGAAAAAGGGCAGCGGCACACCACCGGCCATGTAGTAATTATGGAACAGGCTCAGCTCAGCTCAGTATACACAGACAGGAAAAAAATTAAAAAAATTCGCAAAAATAGTCAGATTGGCGTATTTACCCTTTAGGGTGAACTTTAAAAATTAAATTTAAATTATAAACTAATTATTTGCAATAAACTATAACTGAAAAAATAATTATCATTTTCATTAGTTAAATCAAATAAAACCCAATTTTGTACTTTTTATACAAATTTATTTTATTACTAGCTGACCCGACAGACGTTTTCCTGTCTTAACTATGGATTTTAAAATCGAATTTGTAAAAAAAATATATTTATTATCAATTTTCTTAATTTTTTTCATTGATAAGAACCTTCTAGGTAGGTAACTCTGGCAAGAGTCGTGCGGCCGAATACGCCATCGTTTTACCCGTGGCTGTTGGTCCGACTCCCAGTATAGCCGTGAAAGCCTCTACTTAGTCGCTTTTTATGATTACGTGGAGGACACCATATTTCATATTGTTAATGCCGAGGTAACTTTCATGTTTTCGGGACGGAATCTTCGCAAGGTACGTGTCAGATTGAAAAGTGATACCGGGTTATGTGGGATTTATACAGCACTAAAACCTCCTCAGTGGCCTGCTGAACACTCGTTCAGAGGACTCCATGCGCGGTGCTCCAAATCGCCGCCCACAACTCCAGAAGTTCACATTTATTCGCCTCTTACGATTAGGTAGCTGATCTGTTCTTACTGTATCTAGTCTTATTGTAGCTCATATTCATAACTTCCACCTACGGAGAGCAATCCCGAGCTAGCCAGTTTAGCTTCTTGAAGAAACTACCTACATTGTACAGAAACCTACAACAAATGTATGAAGAGTATTTTTTAAGTATTCATATTATATTATCTATGAAGTTTTTAGGTTACTGTCCAATAAACTGTCATGGAAGAAAATAAAATAATGACAGATCTCGTTTTAACGTTTGATTCCGAGAGCTATTTCGAGAGAAAGCGACAAAAAAGTACAAACATTTTCAAATAGCAATTTTTTTATATTCCGTCAAATTGGTGGAGCATAAAAATATTTTTGTCAGTCAGCAGGATTTCTTAACGTTTGGCGTAGAAGGTACTTACCTCAATTTAAAAATAAATATTCACTGCAGTATCTTTTCTAAAACCATAAAGGTGTATCACGTATGAAAGTCGATAAAAATAGTAACTAACATTTTGCAAGTTCAAGAGTTTTCATATAAAAAATCAAAATCTTTTCCATAACTGATGATCAACGCTTAATTTTTTAATACCGTGCAACAGTTCATCATGGATTTCAAACACTAAGAAATTTAGCTGATGTGACGTAATTAAAACAAAATATTAGAAAATGGTTGCAAGTTTTCATTGCTTAGCTCTCTGAATATTTCATGTGAGTCACATTTTTGAAGGACGCTGCCTTGTCTTAAATGTTAATGTTGCATTCGAATTGGAAAATAGTTTTTAAATTTTCTAAGTTTTCGTGATATTTCCTTAATGTTTTATTACATAAGTACCTTCTTCTGCCAATTACAAACACAACAAAAGAAGAATTAGCGAAATCGGTCCAGCCGTTCACGCGTGATGTCGTGACCAAGGGAAAATGGGATTCATTTTTATACTAGCTGACCCCGCGAACTCCGTATCGCGTTTAAATATTAAATAATAATAATAATGGATAGCATATAAACCTTCTCCGTGAAAAAATACATGTACATACCAATTTTCATAATAATCGGTCGAATAGTTTCTGAGTTTTGCGATGTCATATATACAAACATTACTTAACACCCCCGCAACCCCCCCTTCCGGGTGGAATTTCGTAAAATCCGTTCTTAGCTGACCTCTACTCGGCGAAAGGAATATTCCTACCAAATTTGAAGTCGGTAGGTCTTATAGTTCCAGAGATATCGTGATGAGTCAATATATGGGTGGAAATACCCCCCCTTCCGGGTGGAATTTCGTAAAATCCGTTCTTAGCTGACCTCTACTCGGCGAAAGGAATATTCCTACCAAATTTGAAGTCGGTAGGTCTTATAGTTCCAGAGATATCGTGATGAGTCAATATATGGGTGGAAATCTCTTATATATATACAGAAGATATTGAACCGTATGTAGGTACGTGGTTCACATTATCAGTTTGAGGCGCCCACCATGAGGGGATTTTATACGCTGAGAAGAAAAAAGCTTGGGATTTCATTTATTATATATCATAATTATGTATTTGATTATAAATTATTTTATCGTTTAGTTAGAACTCCGCACAATGCGTCCTGGTGCCAAAGTATGAAGAGATTCGACCCCAAATAAAAGTAGCAGACAAGGAAGAAGAATTAGAAGAAGTTTAGTTCCTTGATTTTCCTACTCCTTTCGTAATGGAGAAGTATGTGTAGAAGTTATTAAAGAAATACTAAAACTTCGGTAGATCGTTAAACACAACTACAAAGGTTAAAGGCAATTAAGGCATAAAGAAACTTTTTATGCGACAAGCATTCCTTTCAATGTCTTCATAAGAAACAACACAATCGTCTAATCTACTTGCTTTTTGGTCAAGGTTGGAGCTTGCATCAAGAAGTAGCATGTAACGGTTATGTTATAATTGACAATAATCACCGGCCAAGTTCGAGTTAAATTTGCGAAAACCGGGTGCCGTGCTAAATAAAGCGCAAAGAATCAAAACAACTTTCAACGAGACAACTTTTCATTTATGTTCAAAGTCTGTAAACTATACGTAGATTATAGTGTTATATACTAATTATTTATTTAATTATTTGGTTCAATGGATAAATGAAAACTTTATTTTTATTTACCAGTTATAAAGTAAATTGTACCCTCTTTAGGATTCAAGTCTCAAATTAATCGCAATCGTTTAATATATAGGGCCAACAGCCCTGTGTCAAACAAACGAAAGATACAAACAGTTAGACAGTGGAGACTAAGGAATTGAGTTACAGTTTCAGCCCTGTGGGTAAGGAACCCTAAAAATTATGGTTTACTTGTACAGCGGCTAAACTATGTGCCGTCATTGTGGTGTTGAACTGTAAGCCAAAGATTGCTAGTGAAACATATTGACGTGTTTTTGAGTCAGATGATGGTGTTAATAAATAAATAACTAAAACAAAAGAAGAACAGCAACGAAAACCAGTAGGTATAAGGTTAAAGAGCTTTTAACTTAAGCTAACAATAAGTAATACTAATCGGATCTTGAAAAGATCTTTTGACGTAAGAAGATTATTAAAGAAGGCTACAATTTATGATAATCTCTATTTATTCGTAGAGCCGATAAATATATGATACGAGGACTTACAGTTGGTGCTAATCATTTTAAACAGCTCCTTCCGGAGTCCTTCCTCCAATCTAGCGCATAGCGATTTTTATCTCATTGATTACGGGATGATAGTTGCACAAAAAATGGGTAATAAAAATAAACATATTATAATATAGTAGTATAGTAATAATTAATAGTAAATTTAAATTATTATAAACAACAATGGGCATGATGACAGATTTTTAAATACCTTTCCTTATTGTAGGTACTCGTCTCCTAGTTTCGAAAAAAAGTTTATTTCAGCAATAAACTCAACTTTTAACGTAAATAAATGTATTTTCAGCTATGTAATTTGAATTAAGCGCGAAAACGCTCATAGGTGTCATGGCGTCGGCTTGCTCGTCAAACTTCAAGCAAAACGATGACATTAACTGAGACGTGACGTCATTCCTTTTGATTGGCGTTTTAGGTAACATGGCCGATTGCTGTATTTAATACTTTTATTTTATTGAAAATCTTATTAATCTTAATGTTTATATTAAAACGGGATCATATTTTAGAACTTTTTTAGCATATATTTTTCTGTAACTGATTCTTTAATAGTGTCATCATGCCTATTTTAGTTTCCCCTTTTATTTTTTTATAACATGGTTTTACGGCATTGGATAAAATCCTTTCAGCCATTCAATATTCGCTGACGATTTGCAAATTTACACAGTTGCAGATGCTGATATGATCAATGCGGCCATCGATAAAATCAACGCTGACCTGCATGCCTTATTGAACTGGTCCTCTAATTATGGCATACAAGTTAATATCAGTAAATGTCAAGCTATCATAATTGGCAGTAGTCGTCAGCTCGTAAAAATTAATTTTGATTCCGTCGCTCCTATAACGCTTGGTGGCCACATAATTCCGTTCTCCAGTTCTGTTAAAAATCTTGGAATATATTTAGATTCAACCTTGAACTGGACATCTCAAATCCAGCATATAAGCCGCTCAGTTATTGGAAAATTATGTGCTTTAAACCGCTTCAAAAATTTCCTACCTATCAAGGTTAAATTAGTTCTGGTGCAGGCTCTTGTTCTCCCCATAATTGATTATGCTGATGTGTGTTCTCCTGACCTTAGTGAAGAACTACTTGACAAGCTGGATCGTCTTCTCAACAGCTGTATCCGATTCATCTTTTGTCTTCGCAAATACGATCATGTTTCTTCTTTCCGTGCTCAGCTTAAATGGCTTCCGATTCGCCAGCGAAGACATGTAAGGATACTGCTATCACTCTTCTCCATCCTCTTTGATGACCTTTCACCCAGCTACCTAAAAAGGAAGTTTCAGTTTCTTCGGGATACTCACGATCGTCAACTGCGTTCTTCGGCCACTCTATCACTTTCTATCCCTCTTCATCGCTCAGGTTTTATTTCGCACTCCTTCGCTGTCCAAGCCTCTCGACTTTGGAACACATTGCCCGACGACATAAGAAAACACTCCAGCAAGCACACCTTTAAACGCAAAATTGTTGCGCACTTCTCTTCCGCCTTAGGCTATGTCTAGTCTAAGGTTCTGCTTTTATGATATCATCATCATCTTCTTTGTATATATTTATGTATTATATATATATATATATATAATACTTATATATATATTTATCTATTTTTATATATATTTATTGTATGTATTGTAATTTATACTTATATTTATGTATCGTATCATTTATTTATTGTACTTTATAAATGTAATAATATTTTTTTTTTCATTAGTATCTGTTACGTTCGCTGTCACTCTTCTTTCTCTCGTTACAGCTGCTTTATTAATTTTTCCTTCCCTTTTGTCACCGCCTTCATCGATCTCCCACTACCTTAAGGTTGACTGGTAGAGAATGCTTTGAGCATTAAGTCCGCCTTCTGTCCAATACTTTTGTATGGCGTAAAGTTTAAATAAATAAATAAATAAATAAAATATTTACTTTTCAATTTTAATAATGGCGTCGCAAACTGTGCATATTGCCAGCTTCAAGTAAAATTTTTGCATCATTATAGTCGTAGAAAAAAGTCAGTTAGTCGTCTGTCGTAGGGTCGTAGGTATCAGTCAGTCTAGTCAGTCAAATGTTCAAGTAAAGTGATGGCTACTTTACTAGAACGTGTCTGATGGAATTTTGGAGGCAAGCAGAAAAAACATATTTTAGCACTGTTATTCTATTTCACAAACACTCGTGCACTGTAATTAACCTATATCAAACAAAATGCCATCACTTTACTTGAATGTCTGACTGACTTGACTCACTGATTACTAACGACTTACTGACTTTACCTATTATTACTCGTCCAGTTTCACCGAAACTGGCAAAAACATGATGCAAAATTTATACTTGACGTTGGCAATATGTAGAGTTTGCGATGCCATAATTTAAAAAAATAAGTTTTTTGGCGGGAAGTTAAAAAAGACATGGTAGTACTTTTTTTAAATACTGATATCTCCTCTGGCTTTATTTTATTTTTTGGTAGTACTTTACAGTTCGATATAACTAAGTTAATAACAGTGCACTAGTCTAGTGAAATAAAACAACAGTGTGAAAAAATGTTTTAAGCTTCTCTCCAAAACGTTCACGTTCACGTTCTTGTAAGGAAGCCATCGCTTTACTTGAATATCTGACTTACTTGACTGACTGATTACGAATTTGATTTCGGCTATTATTATAACTATACCGGCAATAAGTGTAAGTAAATGATCTTACGACCGAGAAAAATTTGTATTCGGGCGAAGTCCAAAAGTCCGTATATGAATATGTATTATTATCTAGATCATAGCTCCATACGACTGACACATTTGCAGCTTAGGTCTAATTAAATATATATTTTTTTATTCATTTTATTTATTTCAATCAAAAATTAGATTTATAAATGAAGATAGATAGCCTATGCTCTTAAAAATTACTAAAAAGACAGCTCAACCAAAAATTGGGTAGACTCTTCTGAGAGTCTTCTAAAGTGGAAAACACTATTATTAAGTTAAAATAATTTAATTCTTTTTTGTATACAGGGCATCAACCGCTTCAAGATTTGGAGATCCGCGTTGGAAACAGCAGTTCGGACCTACAAAGAAATCCGCTGTGCGCCTGGTTTCCGGGAACCATCGGTAGGTATTAGCTACAGCCTTTTTTCCTTCCCACAGTTGGAATTATTCCTTGGGCGAATTATTACTTAGGCTGACTGCGGAGCTAGAGACTCGGGTTCAAACCTCAATCGAAACCATTTTGCCTTTATTTTTATTTTTTTTGTGATTTTTTTTAAATGGGAGCTATATGGCGTTCTTAAGTAATAATAAGCCAATGAGTGTTTTGTTTAAAATTAAATCAAGAAAATCAATTGCTTCTATCCGAGCAATGTGTTGCGTTGCAGCCATACATCTGCCCTTACATCTGCAAATCAAAAAAAATCGCTGACCGACGTTATTTAAGAGTTAAGAGGAAGGAAGACTTCTTATGTCGATTGCAGCATGATTCATCGCCGTTATAAAACTAGAGTGAAAACACAACCGTGAACTGACTGTGTTTGAAGATGTTTATAGGCCTGAAAGGAGGGCATGACGAAACGTTCAAACTATCGTGAAACCCTTTAACCTGATTATTTTATGTTTTATGACCTCTCGCTGATTTATCTGTAACATATTAAAACTTTTACGCTGGTTTTTGTAAGAATGAACGCAACAGTGCAAACTGTTAAGAAATTGTAATCTTAAATGTATTTTTTTCATTTTTATTTGAATGGAGTAGCAGACGAGCGTGCAGGCCACGTGGTGTTTAATAGTCGTTGGAGCCCATTGACATTTACATACAAACTCAAGCAAGCATAGGTAAATCTTGTCTGAGGTCGTATGCGCTGCTACTCCGGAGGCTGGTGGTCGCCTCATGTAAGTGTGGCCGGCAACTGCACCTTTCCACCGAAACACAACGGAACTGGTTCACGGCAGAAGTGGGTGCAGCGGTTTTTTTTAATTCTATCATACCCTAATAAGTTTACAGCTGTGCATTATCGAATTAAGTTATCACAAGCAGCTATAAAATTTTAGGGTTTCAATTAAATCGTTGTCACGACTACAAAAATGAAGCAATACACCCAAACTGGTACTTTTACAGAGTTTTGTAACTCAAGTTGCAAGTTGTTGTCAATCATTCTTTGTCTGAAATCATGAAACGGAATATAGGACAGAGTATGAAATGTAGGTGTATCGATATCGAAGGGTTGTCGCCCCATATTGAACGTCCGAGAAGTTCCCGCGAGGCGTCTCGGACCCCGGGGACTGATAGAACTATCCTTCGCTCACAGGCTGCTAGCGGAACTGGATGTAAATACTAAGTTCAGCTTCATTGTAACGCATCATCGACTTGTAGAGTTCTTCGTTAATTCGACAGGAAATTGAGTCGCATTCTTGAATATCTTCACTCCGTTTTACACTTACTTACAGATCAAAAAATAAATAATTTGATGTTAAGTAACTGGATTAAAAAAAGTATTTTTTTATTTATTAAATGTTGCAAATGTATCACGTGCGGGGATTTGAAAACCGATAGGTAACCTAAAAAATGAGTAGGTAAATAATAAAAAAATCTTGATTTAATAATCTATTTTATTTAATTTAAGCACGGGAATTTTGTTTGAGAATGACTATGTTATAAGTCGCAACGCATAGCATATTTAGCTTTAGTTACAGACTTTCGTTTTTAACCTTCAACGTAACATAGGTTGTCTTTCAATAACATTCGTCTCAACGTCTTACGAAGTATGAGGCACAGGCCATTCGCGGCTGAGTGTCAGGTGTCCAACATGAAAAGAACCCTGCAATTAAAATGTCACGTTTGGAAAATATTAAATGACTTTCTTTTCGTTCTCGTACAAACAAAAAGTTAAACGACTTCCTTTAAAAAAATAAACACAAATACTCTTAGCGAAACAAAAAGTTTATGAGAAGGTTTTAATTTTCTTTCGCCACTACCCTTCGGCATTTTTAAGTGTTTACTAATAATTTACTAATTTACTAGATTGTGTAGATTGTGTTTAATAATTTACTAGATTTATATTTCGGTTGGTATATTTTTGAATGAAAAAGAAAAAATCTGAGTTCACTTTAGCAACAGTTTGCTAGATGCGAGGTAAAAATCATAGGCCAAGGTTAATTAAGAAAAAGATTTCATTTGAAAACGGCTTCCAAGTTGGCAAAGTAATTTATGGTTTGAAATTATCCGTTTCTGTTTTAGGAATATAATACGAATACTCCACCAACCTGCATTGGAGCAGCGTGGTGGAGTAAGCTCCAGGCATCCCCAATAGAGAGACCCGTGCCGTAAAAGGGGTTGCAGCCAATACGAATTTATTTTTAAAAATTATATGCCGGGTGTTTTTAACACGCTTTTATTAGCTTGACCTGTATGTATGTATGTATGTAACGGAATCTTAACTTCATTTCCACTTACTTCTAGGAGTCTAGAAGACTTATAATATTATAGTAGTAAGAACTCAACACCTTTATATGCTTCACCCGGAATTGGGATATTGAACCTATACATGTACCTGAGCTATTACAAAAACATTCAAAATATATACCTCACTAAATTACGCTTAGGAACCAGGATAAGTGCTAAATCATTTTTGTAAAAGATTTTTACCTATTGCCTTTTAATCCAAAAATAATTTTGTGAGTTGACTATACTGGCTTGTGACGCCATACTATAGTACCTGGACGACGGACCGTTGCTCGAATAAAAACAATTTAATTTATTGGTTTGATTTCAAACGAAACACTCATAGGCTTAGTGTTACTTAATAAGTTTGTAGCTGGATCGATTTATCAACCCCGAAACCAGGGTACTAAATTTTTTGGAGCCGTTTCCGAGTTTAAAACATATTTAGGTATATACAAGAATTGCTCGTTTAATAACGTCATACTATATATATTTTTATCATACGAAAAGTATGAGGATATCGAGTTTTAACAGCTCATTAAAAGTATCTCAATTGATTTCGCAGGCAACTACCGTAGCCTCGATTTCAATACCCCACGGTTAATCCATATTAGCGTATAAGAAACCATTGGTTTCACTATAAATACAGAAGGCACTATTTCCTCAATTTTCCTCACAGTACAGCCTCCGTTCGTCAGCCGGTTCTCATGACGCTACGACCACGTGGTTACCTACTACCTACGAGAGAGCATGTGAACACATGTGACACGATTTCCACTTTCTTCTGATTGATTGACGCAAGTGTTATCTACTTGCTTGCGACTATGCTTGCATTTTACTAGGAACACACAAATATATCGCAAGTTTAAACTAGCTCATAGAAGAGATTATCGTTAAGTAAGTACAATAATATCTCTGGCGTGTGATTGTATCTGTGCCGCCATTAATGGTAAGTGTCACGCTAACCGGCGACTTAAGTATTTATTTAAAGAACTACTTTTGCTATATCTTGGTGATCAACCAATGATTATCATTTAGGTAAATGTCTTTCAAAGGTTCTTTTGGCGTGTTATGCAGATTTTTTCCTGCCATTAATAAGTGAATCTGAAACTATGCCAAATGACGTGAAAATGTTTCATCATTTACAAATATATTGAGAAATTGGAATAGGATCAGAACAAATTATGTAAGTACCTAAATAATATCGTAAATAAGTATGCCGAATATGGATAGCTATTATCAGTTTTTGTAACGATTTTGGATTTAACAGATCGTGTGGTCTTTCTATTATCAAAAGTACACAAATTTAATCAAGAAGTAATAATTTTCAGAAAGACTCGTGGCTCGTCGCCGCGCTCCCACACCATGCAACCCGCAGCAAAAACAAAGCGCTATCGACCGCTCCAAATAAATTACATAATGATAAACAAACCAAACCCCACACTTCACGTAACGGAATGTATAATACGTTACACACGGTGGCTAATTAGTCCAAGAACTCTTCAAATGTATTCACTAATGTCAGAGCACAGAGTAATTGTAGCGATTATGGAATAGAATGGTAATAAAATGCTAAAATTCACATCCTCAGGATTTGGTTTATTATTAAACTTAGTTAATGAGATTCTTTATAAAAAAAATGGTTTCGTAACAAATAACACGAAAGGCGGTGAAGGGCGATACGGTTCAACGTTTATCTCCGAGTAAGATATTTAAATTACGAACTGAAGTGAAACAGAGTAGACTAGATGTGGAGTTATTGTTTAGATCGTGAAAGCATTGAGATAACTTGCACTTTCTAAATGCCATCAAAGCGCCGAGCGCCGAGTATAATTGGTGATTTAAACGATTCTCACAATTAATAAAGTGTCGTACGCGATAAGTTCTGTGACTATTATGTCGACGTTGTAACTATGGGGCAATCGCAATCGACAATGTTACTGGCGCACTTTAATTTTCCTTTTAACGTTAAACTTGTCTCACACAATGAGTGCTTTGATGATGAGATCTTTATCAACGTCCTGGCTTTAGGAGCCTCAATGACATAAGATTACCCACACATTGTCATACTATATATATTTTTATCATACGAAAAGTATGAGGATATCGAGTTTTAACAGCTCATTAAAAGTATCTCAATTGATTTCGCAGGCAACTACCGTAGCCTCGATTTCAATACCCCACGGTTAATCCATATTAGCGTATAAGAAACCATTGGTTTCACTATAAATACAGAAGGCACTATTTCCTCAATTTTCCTCACAGTACAGCCTCCGTTCGTCAGCCGGTTCTCATGACGCTACGACCACGTGGTTACCTACTACCTACGAGAGAGCATGTGAACACATGTGACACGATTTCCACTTTCTTCTGATTGATTGACGCAAGTGTTATCTACTTGCTTGCGACTATGCTTGCATTTTACTAGGAACACACAAATATATCGCAAGTTTAAACTAGCTCATAGAAGAGATTATCGTTAAGTAAGTACAATAATATCTCTGGCGTGTGATTGTATCTGTGCCGCCATTAATGGTAAGTGTCACGCTAACCGGCGACTTAAGTATTTATTTAAAGAACTACTTTTGCTATATCTTGGTGATCAACCAATGATTATCATTTAGGTAAATGTCTTTCAAAGGTTCTTTTGGCGTGTTATGCAGATTTTTTCCTGCCATTAATAAGTGAATCTGAAACTATGCCAAATGACGTGAAAATGTTTCATCATTTACAAATATATTGAGAAATTGGAATAGGATCAGAACAAATTATGTAAGTACCTAAATAATATCGTAAATAAGTATGCCGAATATGGATAGCTATTATCAGTTTTTGTAACGATTTTGGATTTAACAGATCGTGTGGTCTTTCTATTATCAAAAGTACACAAATTTAATCAAGAAGTAATAATTTTCAGAAAGACTCGTGGCTCGTCGCCGCGCTCCCACACCATGCAACCCGCAGCAAAAACAAAGCGCTATCGACCGCTCCAAATAAATTACATAATGATAAACAAACCAAACCCCACACTTCACGTAACGGAATGTATAATACGTTACACACGGTGGCTAATTAGTCCAAGAACTCTTCAAATGTATTCACTAATGTCAGAGCACAGAGTAATTGTAGCGATTATGGAATAGAATGGTAATAAAATGCTAAAATTCACATCCTCAGGATTTGGTTTATTATTAAACTTAGTTAATGAGATTCTTTATAAAAAAAATGGTTTCGTAACAAATAACACGAAAGGCGGTGAAGGGCGATACGGTTCAACGTTTATCTCCGAGTAAGATATTTAAATTACGAACTGAAGTGAAACAGAGTAGACTAGATGTGGAGTTATTGTTTAGATCGTGAAAGCATTGAGATAACTTGCACTTTCTAAATGCCATCAAAGCGCCGAGCGCCGAGTATAATTGGTGATTTAAACGATTCTCACAATTAATAAAGTGTCGTACGCGATAAGTTCTGTGACTATTATGTCGACGTTGTAACTATGGGGCAATCGCAATCGACAATGTTACTGGCGCACTTTAATTTTCCTTTTAACGTTAAACTTGTCTCACACAATGAGTGCTTTGATGATGAGATCTTTATCAACGTCCTGGCTTTAGGAGCCTCAATGACATAAGATTACCCACACATTGTTCCGCTAATTAATTAAATCTATTTGAAAATGACCAAAGACGTTTTAAGTCCCTATTAAGTTTTTTGTTTGTATTAAGTACTTACTTACATAAAAGAGGAAACTTGCATGTAAAAACATTTGTTGGTTAGTAATGTTATTTGCCAGTTTAGGACCTACCGATGGTTGTTCAAAAGAATTCTTTTATATAACTTTTCATTTAGATAATTTGCATATAGTCACTATTAACAACCAATCAGGTAATTCCTGGGCCTATTTTAGAATGTTCGTTTTAGATTATTCGTTAGGTTACATTTGTAGCTTCGCCAAAGAAACTGACTATACTGAATAAGCCAAGCATTCTTGCCTTCAAAATCGATCAAATGATCTCTTGAATGCTTACCTAGTAGAGATAAAATAGTGATTTATGATAAAGGAGTAACAAGAACTTGCTAAAGTTAACCCAGTTATTAGATATGTTTTAAAACTTTTAAAAATAAAAGTTTTAATCAAAGATATTTTATTAAAAAATCTGCGGTTTTAATATTTTTTGCTATGATAAAAACCTAATTGCAGAACAATCGAATCATGTAACTAACACTATCAATCAACAGTAATAATTGCTTCCTTGACTCCCATCACAACCGGGTTGTGTCCAACAATGCTACTAAAGAATAACAGTCACGGAATCCGCTTGTCACTCTTTAATAACGTGTAACGGCTGATGAAATTGTGTGACTTAGCCATTACTTTACGCATTCAAAACTTTGCGTGCCACAAATTCGTTCCCCTCACACCGAGCAGCACGCTATGCGTATTTTCAATATGCAATGTTAATTACGTATCATTAAGTCCCGAGGAACGTAGGAAGTGTTGGACCATTGTCTGCGATGACCTTGTATTGTTTGCAAAGTGAGCCTAAGTGCTGAAAAGTCGTTCCTAACCTGTTGCTTCTATAAACTGGAATACTTTTAAAACTTTGCACTTTATTACCTCTAAAGTTTATTTAGTGCATTCTGGAGGATGCGAGGGGAGTACACATTATAAGAAGTATTCGTTAATAATGTGGTTATTCCTAAGACATAAAAAAGACGGACTACAATAAAGAAAATAAGATGCAATAAATTTGCTATTTTTATATCTTTAATTGCTAATACTTTGTATTTAAACCTAAATTGCTGGGATTTTCTTACTCCTAAAAATTAGACAGACTAATGAAATATTCTCAGAGGCATGTAAACTTCATGTAGTATTTGACCCGTAAGGTGAATAGTGCCTAAATACTTATCATTTAAAAGGAAACGTTTAATATCATTTACAGTTATTTTAAACGAATAAGAACGTATTTTCTAACATATGATCTTCTTTACAGACGAAGGTGTAACAAAGACCTTCACGTGCGCTCGTCCTCTAATAGGACAACACGTTTTCCTTCAGCTGGTCGGGGTCGAGGGGTCGCTATCGTTGTGCGAAGTGGAAGTCTTCACAACGGAAGGTAAGTAGATACAGATGAATGTAGCACCAAAGTCCTTCACAATAGAATATTAACGAGCTTAGTCGTTTCAATGAATCCTCCCGGACAAAGAACATTGACTGACTTGAGTTTAGTTTTTTTTTTACTTATGTAACGTACTATATATAAATACATACTATATATAAATATTAGATATTGTTAGAAGTTTGTTAGTTACACCTTTGAATGAAAATCAAAATTGGCTTAACCATTTTTATAATCTTTTGTCTTCTTGAATAATGAAAAATCTCAATTTTATTTTTCCCTACCTATCAATCGTTTGTTTTTCGTACCGTATGTCAAAAATATGACATATAGGAAGTATCCCTAGACGCATTTGTCATTACCTACATACTTTTTCAATTTTATTCGATGGTAATACAAAAATCCTTAAGGATTTTAAAGAAATATTTCAGCCTTCAATAGTTCACAAAGACATGTCGTACTTTAAAAATATCCTTAGATAGACAGATTGAAATGCAAATTTTTGGGTACTTAATAATATACAACAAAGGGTTTAATTAAATACTTTATACTAACTGGATCCGGCTACGTAATTCTTGTTTTTCTTGCCTTAAATTTTTTTCTTCGATCGGACTTGGCGGATACTTTTAGGGCAGGATAACGTATCCGGACCCGCTATTTGCTTTTAGACTTTATATTGCAGTATATATTATATTGAATATTAATAAATATTGAACTTCGTAACGTTCAATATTAAATCTGTGTACACTCCAGTGAACAGCCTAGCCTCGCATTCCAAACAGGATGGCACCCACGCGAGTTTAAATGTCAATTAACTACCAAGTTCGTATGTGAGACCTATTGTGATAAGTCCTGCCGATTCCCATCTTCTTTCCAATAGATTATGAGCCTGTGGATAATAGCCTTCCTAATTTTATGAAAGCTGAAAGTTTGTGCAATGTCTGCAAAAGAAATAAGAAATGATTAGTAAACTAGGTATAAAGTTTAAAGTCATTGTGGCTTTGATAAGCAGATATTGGATGGAACACCGGAACTGCCTAGCTACTGAGAAGCACCATAAACGGCTAAGCCAGATTAGCTACCTTTTGCATCGCCGATCGGTGATTTAGTCGCTGACAGCGATTCAGCATTCAAAACATGCCGATTCCGATGCCGCTTCTAATAAACAAACCGCGGTGCAGTATCGATACACACACATATCGCTGATCGCCGATGCTAAGCAGCTAGTGTAGCCTTTTTTATAATGAAGGGAAGCCTTCAAATGTACTTCGTGAAATATTATTTTGCAATATACTTACTTACAATAAAGTTCCAAATAACAACAAATCTGGACCTCGCGGGCACTTAATCTATCATAATCTGATTGTCTCGTTTCCTAGAATTTTCCAACGATCGGTGTGCACCAGCGGGAGCTTCAGCTGACATAGAATTGGCTGCGTTTTCGAGAAACTGCTATGAATTCAACGTGGCTAGGGGAGGCTCGTTCGACGAAGCAAGGAAGCAGTGCCAATCGCATGGGGGAGATTTAATACACGGCTTCCAGGTAACAGCAAATTTTAATACCCTTCTTTAAGTTTGAGCTAAAGCTTCGTATAAAAGCTAGTAACTAAGAACCATCTCACTTATCTAACGAGCACTGCCATGTTCTTTTTATTATCAGACTGTTTAACGCAGCCAATCAATTATAGAAGTTGTATTTATAAATTATATTACATGAAAATATTTTTAGATGTAAATAATAAATTTCATGAAAATTCATATATCGTATGCTCTCGTGCGCTCAGGCTATATAGGGTGTCTCATTTAAATCGGTCAGTATGGGAAAGTCTGAAACTATAAGACATACGAAGATCTGTTCTTAGGAACCATGTCATCGATTTTAATAATTAGAAAAACTGCATTCATACATTTTAAAAACACCTGTACTCGACTCGGGAATCGAACCCGGTTGTTTTCTCCTACCTACACCTAACACCTACTAAAATAAATTAAAGTATGTGAAAAGAATGCATTTTATTCATTTTAGACATCATGTTTCATAGAGACATTTATTGCTTAAGACCTACACAATCGATATTTAAACAGAAATAGTGAACGTTTATTTTGCAAAACAACCGGGTTCGATTCCCGAGTCGAGTACAGGTTTTTTTTAAATGTATGAATGCAGTTTTTCTAATTATTAAAATCGATGACATGGCTCCTAAGAACAGATCTTCGTATGTCTTATAGTTTCAGACTTTCCCATACTGACCGATTTAAATGAGCCACCCTTTATAAGAATTCTCACTAAATCAATGGAAATGGGACAAATAAGTTTCTTAATAGCCTTTCTCATTTCATTTAGTAATGCGTACTTAAACTGTACGCAGACGCATTCAACTTAAAAAACAATCTTTTTACATCGGGGTTCACAAAATCATATTGTACACTCATAATCTCAATGTAGGGCAGTCAGTGACAGTCAGTGTGGTTACGGTAGGTACACAATTACACACATTAGACAAAGACGTCTTAATTTAATAAAGTGGACATCTTGGAATCAAATCCAGGACTAAAATAATTGGCTGCAACGCTTTTTACGTCCCACTGCTTGCATGGGTCTCTATTCATTATTGGAGAGGCCTGGAGCTTATTCCACCATGCTGCTCCAATGTGGGTTGGTGGAGATGCGGGTCACCCCCTGGTCGTAGGTATGTTTTCAAACCGCGCATAAGGGCTCCGATAAGGAGACCGACGGTTTAACGTGCTCTGCGAAGCACGGAACCGCGCATGAAATTTTTGCCACTAGCGATCACCCATCTCACATCCACCGCGCACGTTTTGCTTAGTTGCATAGATCACTTGCGTTCTACGCCGGGCCATGCGCGCTTCTACTGGGTGATTATTGCGCTACTAGGTGTTGATACGTATGGCAGAGTTCGCAGAACAAATAATGTTATTGTATAACAAATGTTACTGTAATCTTATAGGTACCTTTTGGGAACGGCTTATATAATGATAATTGTTACATTAGCTAGATCATCTATCATTAACCTCATCTTGAGCAGATAGTGTATGAGATTACATTATATTTTCCACAGCGATCCAAAAGAAACTGTCCTCACGTCGAACAATGGCGTCGATTCAGATAATTAAAATTTAGAAATGCATTGTTGATCTCATTAGCATGGGATGTCATTACCATACAGTGGGAGGGTGTCATACAATGGATAACGGTCACTCTCACTCTGAAAGGTGATGAACCACGTTATAAATTTTTACCAAGTCATTAAAACTGTACTTTTTGGAAGCAACACGACGTAAAAATAAACTTGTACGTTCGATCGGAGGTTTTTCTTGCAGTACTTCTACTTTGGTACTATTTTAAAATATAATGTGATGTGATTAAATCATATCTGATGGAAATTTATTTCCGCGATGCCAATATTAGTTTGGAAGTAGTAGCAAAAGCAAATGTACATAGTAGATCACGTGGTCATGTAAAACGGGAGACCAAAGCTTTCCGTCTGAACTAAAAAATTATTCACCGAACAATGCGGCTGTGTTACTTTCCAATTCCAAGATCCAATTCCAATAAAATAACATCGGTAATATAATCGGTGTTTAATTTTTCATGATTTGGGCACAGAATACTATATTTGGGCAAGTATCACCGCTGCACCCATTTATGCCATCAATCATTTCTATTGTATTTCGGTTTTTTTTCTAATGATCTCATTGCAGTTGGCCCCGCCGGCCTTTACTGCTTCACCGGGTTTTTGTGGCGAGCCTGAGTGGCTGAACCGGAATTAAAAGGGTGTGGGAGGGGTAGGAGTGATCTTGGGTCCCGTGTATTTCGGTGCATATCCGGCTAGATTTTGGTATATGAGACGATCATCAGCCTCCGGTGTAACTGCATACGACATCAGGCAAGACTCGGGCTTATTGTGCTTAGGTTGTCATGGACTGCAGAGACCATTCTCGCTCGTCTGCTACTCCATACATTTAATAAATTATCTGTTTCATCAAAAAATTGGTGGGTGTAACGAACTTATTTAACTTTGTGTAACTTACGAAGCGCACGGTTAGCGTAGAACACAAACGATCTATGAACTGAGCCGAACGGGCGCGGTCGGATGTGAGATAGGTGACCGCTAGTGGCAAAAAAAATTATGCGCGTTTCCGTGCTTCGGAGGGCGCGTAAATCCGTCGGTCCCGGTTGTTGTCGATAGATAACAGTCGTTAAACCTTGTCGGAGGCCTTATGGGCGGTTTGGAAACATCCGACAGCGGGTTGGCCACTAACCCGCATTGGAACAGCGTGATGGAGTAAGCTCCAGGCCTCCCCAATAATGGGGAGAGACCCGTGTCCAGCAGTGGGATGCAAAAAGGGTTGCAGCCAACGAACTTATTTAGAAAGCTACATAGGTACATCCGTCGTGAACACTATGAATATATGCACCCTTTCTAACTAGAACACAATCGCTAAGAGTAAGTATAGTCTGTGAATACAATAGATGCCGCGTGAGTTATGTGATGCTGATAGATACCTCGATTCATTTAATCTCAATCCCATACCAAACGTCACACTTTTTATATAGGAATATCTACTATCGAATATAGAAATACCAAACTATATTTATATCAAAACAAGGTTTACAGTAAACTTTATAGGAACGTAACGAAAACGAAAACTGTTCCAACATATTATTTGTTTTGTATATTACGTATTACTTTATATTACAAATGTACTTTGGTAATTGCAAGTGCTCAATTTATTCCTGCAAAGATGTTCTTAAGCTGGTGTACTGTTTGTGATTGCTATTACTATTATGCCACTAGAATATATGTATCAGCTCCTGCTGTACACTCTCTACACTCACTGTACACTGCACTCGCGTCCTTTTCGCCTCGTAGTATGAGTTAAATGTCAGAGAGCAACCCTCTCCGCTGTGTCATAGTGTAACGACGTGTACGCACGTTGAGATACACTACATGTCTTCCTTATTTTAATAAAACAATATTAAATTTAAAGGAATCTTTTACTTTTTCAAAATAACAATTTACAATAATAACTTCAATCAACCACAATAAAATTACATCAATATTTATCAGTATTTAAAGACATCAATGATATCTTGTATAAGTATGAATATTTTACTTCTTCCAATAAAAAATTTACAATAATAGCTTCAATCAACCACAATTATATTACATTAATATTTATCAGTCTATATCGACATCAATGATATCTTGTATAAGTATCAATTACGAATTAGTAGATGAGTCAGCTGCAATATCAATCATTTTAATATTCACCAACAACATTAGTATATGTTGTTTTTATTTAGTTTTATATTATTTTCATCCCAAAAGAATTTAAAATGTTGGCTAGCAAATTGTTTCCCATTATCTGCAATCATGGAAACAGGGAAACCTAATCTGCTGAAAATTTCTCTAAGTAATTTGGTCATTTCTTGACTGGATATATCTCGACAGGCCTTTATCTCTTGATATCTAGAGTAGTAATGAATAACCACAAGAAGGTAGTCATTGGTTGTCAAAGGTCCTTGAACATCGATTGCAATATCCACCCATGGTTGTGATGGTAATTCTCTTCTTTTTAAGAGGTGGGGTGGGTTTGGTGCTGACACAAGTGTACACCCTTGTTAGTATTTTGTTTCTTAATGCTTTAGGTATGACAATTTTGGTTCCCCTCAAAAGAATTCCATCGTAAAAACAGAGTTAATTTTCTATTAGTTTGTATCTATTGACTGTTTCATCCTAACTGCGTTCATACCTTTTTTAACTTTTTGTATCTCTGGGTCTTCGAGTCTGGATCTTTGAGTTTTGAGCTATCTCATTTAATGATACAGCTGTTGGTCTTGTGTACTCTATTAGATCCTTAACATAGTCAATATTTGCAACATTTTCCGATGAAAATTTACGTAATCTGGAAAAGGGATCAGCAATGTTGTTCTCTCCTGTCCGGTCACTTCATCACTTTTATTTATAAGATTGTAATCAAAGCATCCGTCTTTCAATCCTCGCGCATGGTTTTGACTTTGGGCTGAATATCACTTCTAGTGGTTTGTGATCTGTAACAAAACCATACAAAATAAAACATGTGGAAGTGTTCCACTGCCCAGACAAGAGCTAATGTTTCTTTTTCAGTCTGGCAGTACAGCTCCTAAAGCCACGGGGCTAGCGTCCGCAAATACATGTACCATTGTTTTGTCATTAACATTGTAGTATCCCAGATTGGGTATATCAATAAAATTTTCTTTTAAAGTGTTGAAAGATGCTTGTTTGCCCATATCTTTTTAATATCCGCATTTCTACTAAATTTACGATGAAGGAGTTATTTTAATGGCTCCGTTTTTAGCTAAGTTTGAAATCCACTTTCCCACATAATTAATTAGCCCAATAAAACTTTGTAATCCTGAAATACTTGTTGGGGGTCTAAAATCCCGTATAGTATTCAAACATTTAATCAAGGGCCTTATTCCTAGATTTGAAAGTTTATGGCCTGAGAACTCTAACCTCATTAGTATTAAAGATACATTTTTCTCTGAGTAATGCCACATTATTTTCTTTCAGCACTTCTGAAACATTTTTTAATCGGGCATCATATTCCATTCGGTCTTTACCAAAAACTCCTTCCGTTCCTTGGCATTGTAGTAAGATGCGCTCAAGTGTTTTTTGAAATATTTCTGGTACGCAGGATATACCAAAAATCATTCGTTTATATCGGTAAAGACTTTGGGGTGATATAAATGTTGTTATTGACCTCGAGTTTGGATGTAGTTCTAATTGATGAAAAGCCTCTCACAAATGTCTAGTTTCCTAAAAACCCTTGCATTCCTGATTCTAGGAAGCAGTTAGTCCATTATAGGAAGAGTGTGATTTTCTCGTGATATTGCCAAATTTGCCCGTCTTATGTCTATGCAAAGGCAAATGTCTCCATTATCTTTTAATCCATTCTGAGGGCCCATCCACCTTTTCAGTTATGTCTTTTTGAAGAAGTTTCATTATTTTAGCATTAACTTTGTCTGTCGGTATTCTTCTGTATGGTTGCGCAATAGGTTTTATTTTATTATTAATTGTAATTTGTATAAGAGCGTTTTTAAATTTGGGAAAAAAAGATATTTTCAACCTGATTCCCCTTAAGCTCTATTGAGGACATAAAGGATCCAAGTAGTTTTAAGGGTGACTTGCTTCTGATATGCATAGAAAGTTTTATTAAGATTTTGTATTTGCTCAGTAACTTTCGTTTTCTTCTTTTTTATGGCTGCCCATGTGTTCCCTGAAATCAAATTATATTTACACCCAGAATCGATTAGCAATTCTACTTCTACTCCACTTATTAAACAACTTACGGTATCATCAATGCTATGTCTCGAGTCATTTTATCTCCAGTTCGCAGGATTTTTTCCTTAGATCTTTGGAAGTGCATTTTTCCAAGACTTGGTCAAGCAGTTGGTCATCTATATCTGAAAATTGGCATTTGGAAAATGGTGTCTTAGCCGTACAATAAACTTCTCGAATTTTTCATTTTGTTCCTTCTTCTGTCTCATTTGCTGGAACACATGTCTCTCGGATCTTTTACTTTACTTTGGTGCAAAATATTCATCTACTTTCTTTATGGGTACCTTAAATTGATCTGTAGCTTCAGTTGTATTTATGTCGGTATCTGGTATGTTATAAAAAACATCCTGAAGCTCAAGTCCACCCTAGTGTAAAAGTTTTGCTCGCTTATGACACGTTTGGTCACATCTGCAGCCTCTAAGTAGATGTCCAAGCTTCGCTTCCACCTCTCCCATCTCACACACACAGAAGCCACGTCTCCTTCACATAATTTTTTTCTAATCTGAGATTTGCCATTTCACCCTGAAAGTACAAAAAACATCTGGTCAAGAAACGGGTACTATCCGTCCAATGACAGAAATTTGTTTTTATTCCTTTTATTTATCATGTTATTTCCAGATAACCACATAACAGGCTTCACCCTATATGTGGCTTGCATCTATTTTCATTACAGATAACCACAAAACAGGCTTCACCCCATATGTGGTTTGCATCTATTATCAATCATCCAAAATGCAGATATTTATGAAACTGAGTAAACAGTTACAATTATACTACTAACATCCATAGTTCTATTTTGGAGCCCACATTAGATGTTATTTAATGTTGGCTGGTAATTTATTAATTATAAAAAATGATATAGAACCTATGTTAGAGTCCTTTTCACGAAAGAAGTCCCCCAGACGCAGCGCTGTAGTCGCGTGACGTAATGTTGCCATTTATGAGTAAAAAATTACCTATTTTACATTTAGCATAATAATATGTAATTTATCAAATAATACTATTTCCTGCATCTGCATACTTCGATGAAACAATATAAGCTCTTAAATTGTATTAAGAAATAAATACATTTTAGATAGGCTGTGATTTCATTACTCAAGCCCATACTTTAACAATAGTTCAGATTAGTGAAACATGTATATTTCTGATAACTGATAAATCAAAAGTATTAAAATATTAAAAGTAGTAATGGGCATTTTTATCAAAATGTCTACCAACCCACTCATGGGATGACCCATGCAATAAGTCCAAATAACTAACGTTATTATGACTCTGTAAGTGTCGTGTTATTATAAAATAGTTTCAAATGACTAAAGTTTCCTTTTTTACTATGTTGTTAGGTGATAAACTTAAAACAAAGTAATAAAATATAAAACTCAAAAATGTGGCATCCTACGTATCCCAGTACCAGGGGACACTGTACACAGGGGACCTGTTTTCGGTAACGGTCATGAGTAGTCATGACTCATGACCGAAAAACTGCTTTTATTACTTTGTTTAAAGTTTCTCACCTAACAACATAGTAAAAAGAAAACCTTAGTCATTTGAAACTATTTAATAATAACACGACACTTACAGAGTCATAATAACGTTAGTTATTTGGACTTATTGCATGGGTCATCCCATGAGTGGGTTGGTAGACATTTTGATAAAAATGCCCATTAACCTATATTTACTATTTTTCTGTTATGTAAAAAGTATATTTTTATTTACTTATATAAGCGGTGTTCTACCTACTTACAGGGAAAAGATTAGAAAATAGGGTAAAGAAAAGCATCACAATTTTTTATTCAGAGTTTTATTGAATAATTGTGATCAGCGGCCATAGGAACATCACTGTCTGAAGAGTGGATGGAAACAGAATCAGATTCTGTTTCAGTGTCACTAGTCGTAGATATAATTATTCGGTCCATAAGTAGTTTGAGTCTAGATTGACATCGCTTGTACTTGAAACCAATCCTATTTAATATCCTGTGCAATGTTGTGATGCTTCCCTGAAAATTATTGTCTTCTCTCAGAGCTGCCCGTAATTTAGCCAATGTTGGTAATTCTTTATGTACAACGTAAAAACTGTGATTTTTTTGCCGGATAGCGCACAAAATAAATCGAACCAACCCGTCTAAGATAAATTTTTCGGATGCGGGCGACTCTTCCCCGGGGTGACAATTTTTTTCGAAGTACACGCCGTTGTTATACCTTATTTTGTAATTCTTGTTACAGTATTCTCTGACACACCTGCAATTAAATAATGAACAATTAAAAATAATAGTAACTTTAAGTTTATAATGCTTATGTACTACGTAATATATGTTTTAATTTCAGTTACTTAGTTTCATCACGTTATGTTTATATATCAATTTTGTCGCAAAAATCAATATATATCATAAAAGTCCCATCAATACAGCAAAAAATTATTATATGGCATCTCTAAAAAGTACCTGTTATGACGGCGACTCTCTTCCAAACATTGTTTAGTGGTATTAAAACACCTTGATTCTTTTGTTCCGCTTCACAGAAATCTTTCACCTTCAATATCATTTCTCGAGCCGAACTTTTTACAACTTTTGGCATTGTAAACAATCTTAAAAATGCACTAAGCTAGTTAAAAACTCACAAAAATCTACCACAACAAACGAACTTGATAACATCGAAAAACGACAACATGGCTGACCTGTCAAATTTAGTTCCAAAAATCACCGCGGGACTTCTTTCATGAAAAGGACTCTACTTCTGGCTCTAATGGTTTCAAATTTAGAATGGATGTTCCACAATAAAAGTTTGAAACATTTTATGCATAAAGATTATAATTTATTTAATATTAATTTTATAACATTCTACTCAAATCATTATTTTTATGATGTCATTAACGTTATTCACTGTGTTCCAACCAAAATTTTACAGTTCAAAATGTATATTGTATTACATATTATTATAAAATACCTACTAACTGTAGAAGTCAATACTACTGTGCTCTGCGTATTATTCAATAATTTACATTTTTTACGTTTTATTCACTAACCGAATATTATTGAAATAGTTATTTCTGAACAAATTAGTTCAGTTTCCATTGGAGAATAGATAACAAGATTATATATTTCACACCAAAGTTACTCTAGCAGTCATCGATACGATGTTGTGAAAGAAAGAAAACTCAAAAACTTGCTGTGCATTGCACGCATTACTCGTGTTAAAAGCTTCAAAATATATTATGCCGAGCAAATCAGAATGTTTTCCATTGTAAGCGCATGTCGGCCGGCCATTTTGCTTTAAAGCTTAGAAGCCGTGTAATGGTCGCGCTTTCCTTTTCTAGTAGCATTTATGTAAAAAAATAACAATACGTACAGTCTCCTCGCAAAATTAATTGTTTGTGTTTGCTTTTACTATGATGCCACTAGATTATAGGTGTATCACTTGTGTCGGCTCCTGCTGTACACATAACACAGCACTCGCGTCCGTTTCGCCTCGTAGTACGAGTTAACTGTCAGAGAGCGACCCTCTCCGCTGTGTCATAATGTAACGGCGTGTACGCACGAGACGACAAGCTTCTCTTCGTTCAGATACACTACAGCTGGCTAAACAGGGAAATGTGTAAAAATATAATCAACTTCTAATGAAAACATCTGTTCCATAGCCGCTCACATCTTTCCAAATTATACTCGTTGTAGTCTTGCTAAGCTAAATAATTAAAATAATACGAGAGCATCTGTTCTAGGGTGCAACGTCAAGCTATTTTATACAAGAGCTAGAAAGGCGTAAGTCTCAGCTGAAGACCCAGCTTGTTTGGATCGGCGCTCAAAAAGACCCAGGGGTCACTTCCAGGACTTGGAGATGGGTTGATGGTAAGAACAACGTTCTATTGTAAATTTTATTTATATTCTTTTGAGAAATGTCTTCTTATTTATCTGATCTAAGTCTTTTTATATTTTGCTTAACGCACTCTTTCTTCTATTCTTAATGCTACTTGTATTCTTCTGCAACCCTTGAAGCGTATAGCGTACTATTGCGGTTGGAAGTTGGTACCAAGATGGGGCCGAATGGCTGTTATGTGTATTCTAAACTTGGAGCTCCCCAACACTATTCTTTAGGACCGTTCACGAATCTACCACAACCTTAAACACGGAATGAGCCTACCTTTCTCGTAGAAATAATAATGTTCTAAATGATCTTCTTTATGACTGACAGGCGAAATAGTATCAAAGCCGACATGGGGCAAGGACCAGCCTAACAACTACAACGGTGAACAAAACTGCGCAGTGCTGGATGGCGGGCGCGCCTGGCTGTGGAACGACGTGGGCTGCAACCTCGACTACCTGCACTGGATCTGCCAGTACCGTGAGTGTCACCTTCATAGGTACATATCGATTCATTCATAGCCCTTGCGATTTGCACTGCGCTTTAGCAGGTATGGTTGCGATGCTATGCAGCGAGTTTCAGTAGGTATAATGAATCTTCCGGAAATTTAAATCAGAGAACTGATTTTTCTACTAGGTTTAACAAAGTGAACACCCCCATCCCCCAGTTCTTAATTTTACATGTGCCGGAGCATACCTAGGAAGTCGACGAGGGCTTTCTTTACGTACTTTTCCATTTTCTGCATATAAGTACATAAATGAATTAAGTACATAAAAGAAAATACCGCCGTTTTACGAGCTTTTTTAGGGTTGGTTGAAGATATAAGGCATCGTTATTTAATGCTAACGCATCTTATAAAAAAGACATAATTTGGAATAGTGTGTCAAACTTCCAAACAAACTTCTCAATCGCCTTTTATGCTTGAAACAAACAAAACACATTAAAGTATTTAAAAATGTGTTCCAACACTACAGCTGAAGATGCCTTTGATAGCTTTAGAGATTCAGTGTACCTATATAATTTTCGGAATACACAAATCATAATGTTACCTGAATGATAGGAATCATTCCATCTATATGGATGGTACTCATAGATGGTGATAAATAGAGCGAAATTTGTTTCGATTACATGACGTGAAGGGATCGTAGTGCAACGCGAGTTACATGCAATATGCTTTACTGGTAACTTGTACTTGAGTTAGTTCCTTCGCCCTAAATAAATTTCATAGAAAATGAGATTCAATACACAATGGTGATTCAAGCATATGATTAGCCTTATTTATCTTATAAAGGAAAGCTTTTTACAACATATTTATAATTTTATTATGTAAAGAGCTCGAAGGTGGAAGTACCAAGAGTGCACCAATTTCTGTTGTACTTTTGGGGCATAATTTGTGCTTGTAGACTATACTTACATTAAGCGACCAGTACTAGTCACGCAAAAATCGCCTATCAATTTTTTTGAAGGTTGATGACAGTTTTTTTAATTCTTTATTTAAAAATAAACTTAAATTAAGGGGAAATATTCAAAAGCTTTAATATTAAAAAGGAAATATTAAAAAGTAGTTTAAAAGTTGCTGGAGGATAATAAAGAAAATTGTGCGTTCATCTGTGTATAACAGTAGTGTTATTTCTCATCATAAACAAGCTTATGCGAACTTGGAATGCTGCGCCAGAGAAAGTAAATTAAATCTAAGTATATTCGTTTTTATTTCACTATCAATCACTCATTTCACTTTTATTATTTAAATAGTGTAAATGCAAAGAGGCATGCTCATACTATTTTTTGTGCAAGGCCGTAATCTTGAATTTTTAATACAGGCTGATGATCTCACAGTAGGTACGAGTATGACGCAGTCTGGCGACTAAAAGCTGTTACTGCAATATTCTTGCGATGTTAAAAACTCATACTATTCTGCATAATTCAGTTTCCAATTTACGTAATTAGAATATGAATTAGTTCCTGTCTTATACGGAACAGTGACTATTGAACTGTGTCATATATGGAAGTAAGTGAAACGGCATTAAAAAGGATAGACGGCCTTAGACGGGTCTTCCGGCTGAGTGAAATTAAAATTGAGATTTCAATTTATTTGCAGTGTTGCTGGCGACAAACCTACAGGCCTCTTAACATAATAACTTTCTTCTTAATGGTTTCGTAACAGATAACTTAGGTATTACCACAGCTGAGCGTAAATAATTTTTCAATGTATTTTAGTGCTTTAACTTTATAATAATATCTATAAAATAACAATAACAAATAGTTTTGGTCACTAGCGTTCGATTCAGACTACAAACTAACTCAATGAGCCATTAAAATTTATTCACTCTGTGTGTATTTTATTTTACTTTCTAATAAATGTTAAATAAGTGGAATTATACAGTCATGCAAAATAGTTTAGCGAGATATCGATGAGGCATGAAATACTTAAATTGCTGCAATAAGTGCCGCAGAAAATTGCCCATGATCTTAATTTTAAATTGATATTATTATGGAAGGTAAGCTGGCTGCACCTTATGCTGCGATGTGCGAGTTTCTAACTACATAATAATTGTAATAAAGATTAAGATTAAAGATTAAAATATTTATTTGTACAGAAAAATACTTTTGCAATTGATATGTTCATAAACAGTGGCTATAGTATAAACTGTGTTGCCACTATTTATGCCCACCTCCGAATTCAATACAATAAAAGTACATTTTGAAAACAATAGCAGAACTTAAAATCTAATACAAATAATTAAAAGAATTAAATTTAAATTTTGTGTGTGCGTATAGTAAGGAATATTCCTAGAGCAAGTAATTACTTACCTAATCAGTTTTCCTTTTATAAATTTCTTTAACAGAATTAAAAGTGTGATAAAAATTACTTATCTGGGACGATATTTATACGGTAAACCGGTATCCATGAACAACAGTCAGTGCTATTTAAAAAACTGCAATACCATCACCTCATATGTCCGCTAAAAGCTCGCGTTCTGGTGTTTTCTATCTTTCCTTGCAATCGTAAAAAATAATTTCACCATAAAACTGTCTTAATTATATATATTGTACTGTTTTATATATTTTATTGCAGGTGCGATGTTAATATTAAGTACACCACTATGTACATGTGCACGTCTAAATAAATACACTTATTTTTTGAACATGTTATATCCTCTTGGTCAGCCTATGCAAGAATAATGTCAAACTATGGTGTTTTCCTTTTAGTACCACACTCATGCGGCAGTCCCGATAAGCTACTGAATACGACAATCGAAGGAAACAGTTATCTAGTGAAATCGACGATCGCGTACAAATGCCCCGAAGGACACATGCTTATCGGAGACAAGACCAGGGAATGCAAGGAAGATGGTTTTTGGTCTGGGGCCGCACCGAGTTGCAAATGTAAGTATATGTAATTCGAATCTATTGAACATTTCAAGCTTCCTTAAAATTACAAATATGTAATTTAACAGTAGATGGATTCAGCAGATGCTTTAATGGATTTATCATCATCATTAAAAACATTTCAATGAATCAATGCTGTGCACGATAGAATTCTAAAAGTGTAGCGGACTTCGTATTCACGTGACTGAAAAAAATCGAGTATTTCGAGGGAAATGCTTATAACTTATTCTTGAAGTCGGTGCAAGAAATTCGTATCCAGAAATGACGAAGGAATCGATTCCGAACCCTGGCGTTGGTAGAATTTAGTTGTAGGCCCTTAAAGGATGAACTATTTACTCCACTCTAAGGTTTAGATGTCTAACTGTTTGAGTAGTAGATATATTTAACTTTTTCCACATACGTACAATTCGGGTAACTTTGAACATTTTTTACTTAATTTGTATTATTAAAACTGATTTCTATTTATGACACCTTTATTTTATTGAATGAATAGTGTCCTTTTGAGTTGGTTTTTCTGTCTAACAAAATAAATTTGCGGAAGAAACAACAGAACTACTCATAATTTCCCCTAAAACTCAAATTTTCATTAATCATGAATTTTGGGTAACTTTGAATATTTTTTTATAGAATGTGAAAACCTTAATATTTTAAGGTTTAGGTAAAACAAAAAGATATGTATTATTAAATTTAAAAACCTTATCTGATTCTATAAAAATAACATCTACACTGACATAAAAAAGTAACAAATAGCTTGGTTTTGCCATATGAATCAAAGTGGACTAGTTTACGATTCCAAATCAGCGCTCAAAAACTTCCAGCAACTTAACCACGGAAAAGACGGGAATTTTCAGAATTATGGCATTGATAGTTAATTTCTTTAATTTTCATTTGGTACAAAAAGATTTTGGCAATCCATTTAACACAGTTATTATATTGAAATATCAAAAAGTTTCGATGTAATAAATTGTTAAATCTTTTTTCCAACTTTGTTCAAAGTTAAACGTCAATTCAAAGTTACCCGTAATGACTGTACCTCAACAGTAGATTAACTGGGTCAATTCGTAACATGTTTTCGAAATAATTTAAGAAACTCTAAACAGGCCATATAAGCAATTTGTGAACACTGAACGACCTCAATCGTCAATAACTTACCTTTTACGTGAACCTAACCACTTTACGTTTTCAGATGTCAACTGCGGAGGCTTGACACCTATTCAAGATGGTGACGTCAGCCTGGTCGATGGTCGCACTACCCACGGGGCGAGAGCAATGTACTCGTGCAGAGAGAACTACACTCTCGTCGGGGAAGCGGAGCGGCGATGCGGGGACGAGAGCGCGTGGGAGGGCGAGGCGCCCAAGTGTCTGTTCGACTGGTGCCCGGACCCGCCTCCGGTGTCGGGTGCGGTCGTGTCGGTCAGCGGCCACAAAGCTGGCTCCTTGGCCACATATACTTGCCAAAATGGCTTCATTCTATTTGGACCTCCGGTAAACAATTCGTCATTTGTTTATATTTTCTATATAGGTTTTGGAGGAACAGACAACGTGTTTACGTCCACGACATCCAGCTGATTCTTACCTGTGACATCGTATGCACTTGCACTATTACTCAGTAGGTAGCTGCCAGTAGCTGGTCGCCTCGGGCGGCTTGAGGTTAGATTCACATATCCATGCACTATTTCGACCATGCAAGCCACGTAGTCTTAATTGAGTCGATCCAGCCCAAGGAAATCTACACACAACCTCAAGCAAGTTTTGCCTGTGGGCATATGCAGTTGCGCTGCTGTTAAGAAGGCTGATGGTCGCCGATGCTGATGGTTGCAGTCGCCGCACAGACCTACATGAGTAGGTCTGTGCGGCGACTGCACCTTGACTGCACTAAAATACAAACAAATCCCTTCACGACAGAAGTGGGTGCTGTGTTGTTACTTCCCCGGTCGAACTATAAAAGTACCACTTTTATAAAAGACAAAACAGTGACAATACACATACATACAATACAGTACAGTACACATACAATACAGTGACCATTTAATCCCAAGTTGTATGCTCGTTTGACACAATGTTGAAATAACGAATTGCAGTATTTACCGTCTCCATACTGCATTAATTTCTGAACAAGCTTAATGAATAAAAAACGGCAATTTAAAAAACTTAAACACCCGACTACTTTTCCTATAAATTGGAGATAAAAAAATCCTAAAACAAGAAAATCATCATAACATTTTAAACAATATTTTTAAATACAAAAAAATTGTAGCAGTCAGGACACTCGGGACCCATTCTAGAAATGGAGGTTTAGTGAATTGAGAGCACATACCTATATTACATTGCAGATTACTCCAATCTACTGAACGGCTGACTTTCTAGACTAGATCCCGACTGTTACATTTTTTCTTGTATTTAAAAATATTGTATAAATGCTATGACTACTTGTAGTAAGTATTTAGGGGTTTTTATCTCCAAATTACACGGAAACGCAGTCGGGGTTTATTGTTTTTTAATTACCGTTTTTTTTACATTTGGCGCCAACTAAACGTCCGTTTTTTTAAATTTTGATATATTCAGTATCACCCTCACGGTAAATATGAATCTAACAAAACCTCTTAAGCTAAAATCCAAACATACATACATACATACTGACGTAAAACTTAACCCTCCTTCTGACGCAGTCGAGTAAAACCCAAACTTATCCAACTCCTATTCCAGAGCGTGACATGTACCCTGGGCGGGGTATGGACGGGAACACCGCCGTCTTGCAAGTACGTGGACTGCGGGACCCCGGCGCAGGTGCACAAGGGCTCCTTCCGGCTGCTCAACGGCACCACCACGTACGGCTCGGTGGCGCAGTTCAACTGCGAACCTGACTATTGGCTGGCCGGCGCTGAGATCCTCACTTGCAACCGAGATGGGAAATGGTCGCATGATATACCGTCTTGTGAATGTGAGCATAATTTTTATTACTCTAGGTACTAGCGGCCGCTTGCGACTTCGTCCGCGTGGACTTTAGTTTTAGAATTTTTCTGAAATAAAAGTAACCAAATTTACTCCTTCTTACATCAGCTACCTGCCAATGAAAGTTCCGTCAAAATCGGTCCAGCCGTTTCAGAGATTAGCCAGAACAGACACACAGTCTGACAGACAGACCAGAACCGTCGTTGGCTCATGTACAATACCTAGCTGAAGATCATGACATAGTTTACGATTCTATAAAAGTCATACAGATAAACATTATATATAGACTGGAGAAGACTTCTCCAGTCTATTAATCACATCTTTTCGAATAAGTAGTTGACTGCAACCTTTTTTGCGTCTCACTGCTGGACACGTTGCGTGGTCAGTGCACCTCATGGACTACACACAACCTCAAGCATCGTTAAGCCTTGCCTGTTGTCGTATGCAGTTGCACTGCTACACTGAAGGCTGATGGTCGCCTAAGCATGGTCAAGTAAGCCTTTCCAGCAACTGCACCTTTCTGCCGAAGCAATAGAATCGCTTCATGGCAGAAATCGGTGCAGCGGTGGTACTTCCTCGGTCGAACCATTAAAGTTCAACCACCTATAAAACCATGTACATTACTTTCTCCATTACTATTGAGGTCTGGAGATTACTCCATTGCAACTCCCCAGGTTAGGGGTCAACCCGCGATCGGATTTTGTTAAAGTAACCTTAAGGCCTCCGACAAGATTTAACGACTGCTATCTATCGGTAACAACCTATTTAACGTACCCGTCCTGAAGCACGAAAACACGCATGTAAATATGCCTCTTGCAGTCACCCATCTTACACACGACCACGCCCATTTCGCATAGTTGCGTAGATCTCTGCGTTCTTCGCTAGCCGCTGAGCCATGCGCGCTTCAATATCAAAGACCCATGCACGCGGAATAAGAAGTTAGATTGGATCTGTTGTTCAGAAATTGTCATATTTATGCCATGAACGAAAACACCAATACTACATTTCATACAAAACGAAGAAAACTTTATTTTTCTTCATTTTGTTTTTTGCTTCTTGTAACTTCTGTGACAGACAGACAACCAATACTATACATTCTTGGAAATTAAAACTTATCATGTTCTTCATCGGCATCTTGTTTTTAGTTTACATTTTCCTGTGCGAAATGTAAAGAGAGTCATGTTTGGAAACTAGAAGCGAAATACAAGTGGAAGTTAAAAAGTTTTTTCTTGCTAGAGAATATAATCTACAAACTCTTTGCGAATGCTTCTTACAGCCTATTGTTATATGATTGATTATAATCAGATGTTTATTTACTTGCGCTGTATATATATATCCCATAGATATTTCTCAATGTCAGTATATAAGGCTTCTTGCAGAGCATGGATTCATCTATCGCTCACTTGTCCAATTCAGAGCAGCATCGATAAACTGCTGTTGGGCTTAGTTCTGCTAAAAGGAATAGCAAGCAACAATTTGACGACCCTTATGGCGCAATATTTACTTCGGGGTCTTGGAGGAACAGATTTGAATGAAGAGTTTCAATTGTCTGAGTGTTTGAGGTACATGACACAGGGAATCCTATTGTTATATACGAGTGAAGCGTTATTAAAATGTTATGTTCTTTTCAGTGATAACATGCGCGGATCCAGAAGTGCCCGCCGGAGGGTACATGGAGGCATACGACTACAACGTGCATTCGACGATCGACTTCCACTGCGAGCGTGGACACAAGCTGGTGGGAGAGCAAAACCTGGTGTGTCAGCCCGATGGCGAGTGGTCCGGGGAGTCGCCCAAGTGTGAATGTAAGTTTTTTTAACACGCTTTTATTATTAGCTTCAATCGTATGTAATGTAGTATCTCAGTTTGTAACGGAAACTTCGAACACGATTTTAAAGTGCTTCAAGATGTCGGATTTGAAACTTTGCATACTTATCAAGGAACTACGAAAATGCAATAATTTGGCGACCTGTGCATATGTAAGTGTAAAGTAGAAAAAAAAAACAATGGGTTGCACTCCGGGAGTGCCGGCAGAAGTGAAAACATTAACGTTGTGCATTTTTGATGTCTTGGAATCGTTAGGGAATAATTCCGCACGAATTGCTTGAATTATCAGTAGGTACCTATTAATTTCTATCTAGTATTTTTACAAAGTACTCTCTCATTTTCTTTCACTATTTCTTCGTCACTTTTTTCATTAATAGATGCACTTTGTTCAATGTCCATATTTTAAATACTTGATATAAACGAATTTTAAGATAAAATTATACTTGACGCTGGCAATATGCAGAGTTTGCGATGCCATAATTGAAGAAAAAAAGTATAGACAGCCGTCAGATGAGCCGTCATCAGCTGTCACCCCTCCGTCTTGGTCTAAGAGCCGGTGAAGATATTCACTCGTTCGGTTGTTACAAAAGTGAAGGTAATATGAAAGAAAATTGATTAAAATTAATTAAATTAAAAATAGCTATGAACACTTTTCGTTAGTCAAGTTATCATAGGCATATATGTTTATAAATTATATTTGGTAAACAATATGTCTCATCGAATTATCAGATCGGTGAAGGTCGATCTTCCTCGTCTCCTCTACTATCTTACGAAATTTTGCGATCAGCACACGTGACCTCGCGCGAGTTTCATAGTTTTTACCCATCCCACAAAAAGTGCTCAACGCCGCTAAAGAAGTTTTCACTTCAAAAATAGGTAATTCCAAGTTTAGCCCATTAGCCGTTTCGTTGAAACTGCTTCTTTTTTATTTGAATAGAGTAGCAGACGAGCATGGTTCACGTGGTGTTACGTGCTGCCTGCAGTCCATGGAACTCGCCTCATGTAAATCTGGCCGCCAACTTCACCTTTTCAAAACACAATGGAATAGGGAACAAGCATGATTTTTTTTACTGTATGAATCGTCCTATTTGGCAGAGGGTTCAAGTGATAGAAATATGAACCAAAGTATCCATTAAGAACTGCTTTTAAGTAATAGTTGTCATATATTTTTAGCTTGTTAAGTTATAAGGATTCCGAAAATTAAAAAAAAATACTAAAATTTTCATATTTCACATTTCTATATTTCCTAGAGTTTTCGAAAAAACTTTTTTCCATTTTGTAATTTTATTTGTAATTGAAATAGGTACCTATATACATTTTATGTTAAAATAAAATTTATGCTTATTCCCTATTGCTTAACAGCAGATGTTTGTGTAGCGGTGATAGGTACTTACCCGGTCGAATCATTTAAGTTCTTCCATCTACGATACATAATACAGGTGTCGAAGTTAGTAAGTCGTCAGAAATCAGACAGCCAAGCTAGTCAAAAATTTAAGTGAACTGATTTTTTTGAAGGCAACCCGAAAACTCGTGTGTCAACACTGTTGTTCCACCTACCCTACCCCACAAAACTCGGGCAATGTAACGCTTCACACTCACGCTTCACACTCATAGCCCCACAGTAGGGTAGATATACCCTATGTCGTGGGTACCATGGACACACACAAAGATAGAAACACAAACACCCAGACCGAGAACAGAAATTTAAACTCATCATTCAAATTTCTACTTCGCCGGAAATCGAACCCGGGATCCTTCGATTGGCAGTCCGGCATGGTAACCATTGCGCCACGCACGTCGTCAATGTAATTAACCTATATCGAAGAAAATGTCATCAACTATACTGGAGATAACTTAATTAAGATAATTATTTTAAAACGTTTTTTATAAGTTATTATTCAGAAGGTCAGTTGTACTAAAACAAAAATTTAGTAAGTAATATCCATTTTATTACAAAAGCTTCTATCGCGCATCAGCATCGTATACATACTTATTATGTATTCGTTGAACTGAAAAACTTTATTTTCTTATGAGAAGGAAAACAATCACGTATAATTCATTTAGTATAGTATTAATAAAATAAAATAAAATAAATAAATTGTGTGCCTGATACATGCATAACTGTAAAAATACTGATATACTTCTTATTCCCAGATGTGGACTGCGGCAAGCTTCCGCCCTTGCCTTACGGAGCTGCAGAGCTACTGAACGGAACCACCCACTTGGGCAGCGTGATCCAGTACTCATGCACCACCAACTACAGGTTGGTGGGGCCCGTCCGCAGGGTGTGCACGGAGGACCATCAGTGGAGCGACTCTTCGCCGAGATGCGAAGGTAAGCTTCATCATCATCAGCCCCCATCAGTCCACTGCTAGACATAGTCCTCCCCCAAGGCGTGCCACTGTGCTCTAATTTTGGCTCTGAGCATCCAGTTATTTCATCATCGACATCATATTGTCATCATTCGACATGCAAATCGTCGCACCATGTTGTAGGGGGGCGTCCAAAGATATTGGAAAACTGTGGGGGCGTCCTACACTGAGTTTGCCTGAACGCGGTCCGTCCAACAGATGTGAACAGCCAACTACCACTTCAGCTTGCTAATTCTTAAAGCTATGTCGGTTACTTAGGACCCCGGATTTCCTGATTTCGGATCTTGTCTCGAAAGAACACATCGAGCTCTCTCCATTGCTTGCCGCGCGACTTTGAGTTTGTGAACCAGTTTCGGCGTCAGTATCCACGTTTCGGCTCCGTACATCATAAAGGGCAGAATGCACTAGTTGAAGACTTTCGTCTTGAGGCTTTGTCGTATACATTGTGAAGAAGGTGAGCTTGAACACTTTAAATTATTTCCTGCGATCTACGAAATGAAACAACACCACTCAATCCATTCAAACAAATGTTGAGAAGCTATAGCCGATTGGTCAAGGCATAACACTTCTACGCGAGGGTCTTAATTTCTAACCCCGGCTAATAACCAAGAAAATTATTATATGCTTATTTAAAGCTGCTTCAGGATATGGTAAGACATTGTATGCTTTTATTGGGATAGTTTTTATTATCATGCAATATACATTCCTGACACAGTTACACAAAGTTCCTTTAACCTGGCCAGCTCAGTGGACTACATAAGAAAAAAGGGTCGATTTTCGATGATGACGAATGAGGTCTATAAAAGGTTGGCAGGAGCTATATTATTTTCACCATACAAACTGCAATAACAAATACACAAAATTTTCAACAGAGATCAGATGTCCCGAACCAGTGGTCGCGGAGAACAGCATAGTGTCCGTGACCGGCAACGACCGAATGCACGGCCGGACGCTGATTCGAACCTCGGTTAGCACGAACGGCGGCAACACGTACCGCATCGGCGCTCTCGTCAAGTACCGCTGCGAGAGGGGGTACAAGGTGGTGGGGGAGAGCCTCTCCACATGCGAGGACAATGGCCAGTGGAGCGGCGTCACACCCAAGTGTCAATGTAAGTTCTTTTAAATAAATATTGACCTATACCCATACTCATTTAATACATTTGAACGGAAACAAATATTTTTAATCAATATCGAACAAAAATTTACTTTAGATTTAATACACTAAGAAAGCCAGGTAATTGTTCTCTACGCTACATAATGAGACGTAATAAAAAAAAATTGCCAGTAGAAAATTTGTTGCTATTTGTAGTTGCTTTCCTCTCTCAATATTTCACCTGTGTCAAATTCTTGAACGACATAGCATGACGAACAATCGTTTTTGGAGTTTTGGCGGGAAGTCGTGAATAGACATATTATATCGGATCACGAGTGTTGTGAAATAAATTAACAGTGCGAAAATATGTTTGCCTCCAAAATTCCATCGAAGTAGCTAGCCATCGCTTTACTTGAATATCTGACCGACTTGATTGACTGATTAGATTACTGACGACTTACTACTACTATAACAGTAGCTGCTACTAAAACACTACTTCACATGGGCGTACCCAGGTTCTTGGCCAGGGGGGGGCAAAGTCTTGGCCAGGGGGGGGCAAAGTCTTGGCCAGGGGGGGGCAAAGTCTTGGCCAGGGGGGGGCAAACATCGATGTAGTAGTCCAAAGTCTTGGCCAGGAGGGTGCAAAATTTTGGTCCGGGGGGGGGATTGGGCGGATTTTTAGGTTGTTGGTCGGGGGGGGGGGGGGGGCAAATTTTCACAAGCTGGGTACCGCGCGTATATTTGCCTTTCACGTTATAGACCAGTGTCGATAATTTTTAAGACCAAAAAAAATTATAGCAGGATGAAACCCATTGAAAAAGGTAGAGAATATGTAAAAGGAAAATTGTTTACGCGCGATCTGAGATCGGGAAGGGGAGGGGGTGAGTTTTAAGGGTAAATAACGGTTTATGTCGATTTCCAGAAAAACTACAAGTTCTATAGAAAAAAGTTCAATGGCAAAGTTGTAGGTAATAAAAAGATCTACTTACTACTTTTGTATTTGCACTTTTTTCAAATAACTTCAAAATTTATGTGAAATATTCAAATAACTAAGTTTTTGATTTTTTATTTTTATCTTTTGCTAAAAAAATATTTTTTCACAAAATTTGGTGATAACCTACCTTTTTATGAACCAAACACACAGTAATTTTTTCGGTTTAAAATATTTATTTATTTCACCTCATTTTGAAAAATCACCCTAGTTTTCAATGGAAAATTGTCACGTCAAAAGATCTGCTCTTTTAACACGCTTTTATTGACTTGACCTGTGTATGTAACGGAATCTTTTTACTTCATTTTCATCTACTTCTAAACATCTGATTAACTTGAAAATTTGCACAGGGGTCAAGGGCCAATGACAATGCAATAATATAAAAAAAATCCAATTAAAAAATTAAAAATAAATAATGTACTTTAAAAAACCAAAAAAAACACGCTTTTGTGAATTTACGAACTAAAAAGTAAAAAATAAGAAGAAAATGTGTTTTACTGTAAAAAAAAGCATGTAGTGCATGGTGTCAATAGTATCATAAAAACTACCCCACGCTTTTTTTACAGTAAAATACATTTTCTTCTTATTTTTTAACTTTTTAGTTCGTATTTTCAAAAAAGCGTGTTTTTGAAAATTTTTGTTCAATGAAATCTCTACTTTCTGATGGTATAAAAATATAAAATACTACAGTAAATGTTCTCAGAAAATACAAATAATGAAAACTCCAATCCGAATTTCTTTTGAATCATTAAGTACAATTTTGGGCTATTTATTAAAATTAATACTTAAATTACTCGAAAAACATAAGATTTTATTTATAATTATTGTATACTTATGTGTTTCGTAAAATTTTTCCTTTCATTTTTGTTATATTCTCTACCTTTTCCAATGGCTTTCATCTTACTATATTTTTTTTTTCTCTTTTTAAAATTTTCAAAATTATCGACCCTGGTCTATTATACGAAGACACGCATACAAAATATTAAATATACAAAGGAAACAACAGGAGGTAGCATACTAATATTATCTAGCGTACTCATTATAGGTTTCTTTTTTCGTTTAAGAGATCTTTTGGGATTTTTGAATCCCTGAATCTGGACCTTGATCCAGGGGGGGGCAGCTGCCCCCCCCTGCCCCCCCCTGGGTACGCCCATGCTACTTCATCCAGTTTCATCGTCACTGGCACAATACAAAAAGCTTCTTTCTTTCACTAGTAAAAAATGATGCAAAAGTTACACTTGACACTGGCAAAAGTTTGCGATGATTATTATTGAAAGAAAAAACGTCTAACAGATAAGAGCATTTTATTATAGGATCACCAAAGAATATTAATGCAAATCTTCCCCAAAATAACTTTGTACCTCTTTTTACCCCCGCTAGGCAAAAAATACGAAAACGTCTTCCATCAATTATTGTGTTGAAGAATGTTTATGCAAAATTTGATTAGATTGGACCAAGGATTAACGTTGTCCCGTACAAACTTTGCCCCGTTTTTCACCCCCTTAGGAGTAGAATTTCAAAAATCCGTTCTTATCGGATTTCCACGTCATACAAACAGAACTTACAGAACACCTTCCAAGTGTCAGGTCTCTACGACCAGCGACTTAGGCTGTGCGTTGGTCTGTCAGTCATTCAGGATAAAGCCTGTTATATAAGTATAGATATTTATAATCAGCTCCAACGATTTTCATGAAATTTAGTATGCAGGGGTTTTCGGGGACAATAAATCGTATCTAGCTAGGTTTCATTGTAAGAAAATATCGTTTAATCCGTAAAAAATTGGGAGCCAGTAGATGGCGTTGTTAAGCAAACCAACAAGTCTAGTAACAAAATCAATTGTTTTTAGCTGAGCAACGCTCGGTCATCCGGGTACTCAGAGCATCAAAGGTACTGACTCACCCTTCAGTAGAGACGGCATAGCGGCCTCGCTTCGATACATAATTTTTGTGCCAAATCTGGTGCGGGGGGACGAACGCACACATTTTAATTTTGGCACACATTCACAAATATTCTTTCATCGCTACAGACGCATACATTTCTAAATATGTCAATTTCAATTAACAACGTCATTTTCGATATATAAGTTACTCTATGTTTTCTATGCACCGACAACACTGACACCGACACACACACTCACTAGTTGTATACTACAACTAGAAGGCACATTTTGCATGCACGTTGGGACGAGGTATTCGCCCGTAAAGGCCACTCCTCTGACGGGTGTCATACCTATTAATATCTTGATGCTCTAAGTCCGGGTACTATTCTGAATGCGAAACTCTCTCTCTTTGTGCCTGTGTGTGTCTGTTACGTGTTGAGGCCTAAATTACTAAACTGATTTTAATGAAATTTTGCACACAGATAGAGTAGACTTTGGAAAGGACATAATATAGTTTAGATCCCGGAAAATATACTGTTACCGTGGGATAGATTAGTATAATCATATAAACTCAAATCACCCGAGCGAAGTCGAGCTGGATCACTAGTACTTATGTCATAAAAGTAAAATGCTACCCACTCTTTAATTAGATCAATTTTTAACTGCACATTGATAAAAAACTATTAGAGGTAATTAAAACATTTGTTTGTTAGGGTTCCGTACGGCAAAAAACCGAACCCTTATAGATTCGTGATGTCTGTCTGTCCGTCCGTATGTCACAGCCACTTTTTTCCGAAACTATAAAAACTATACTGTTGAAACTCGGTACGTAGATGTATTCTGTGAACCAAATTAAGATTTTCACACAAAAATAGAAAAAAAGCAATAAATTTTGAGGGTTCCAAAAATTTTTTTTTTCATCAAACCCGTGTGGGGTATCTATGGATAGGTCTTCAAAAATGATATTGAGGTTTCTAATATCATTTTTTTCTAAACTGAATAGTTTGCGCGAGAGACACTTCCAAAGTGGTAAAATGCGTCCGTCCCCCCTGTAACTTCTAAAATACGTCATAAATAAATCACAATTTACCTTTCATTCAATGTTAATGCAATGATTTCTGTGGATAATCAAAGGCAATGATGTATTTCTGTGGCCGCTATTGTTATACAAATACTAAAAATAGAATAAAAGTACCTGGACGCCCGAGCGTTGCTCGGATATAAACAATACAAAAATACTTTATTGCACCAGATTTTATACAATGTGATAACATTAAATTAAACATTAATTTAGTTATTTTATTTTCTAAAAAAATATTTTCTTGGTTTAGTTTAAAACGAAACACTCAATTTGCTTCGTGTTACTTAACCATCTGAAATAGCTCCTACTGAAAAAAGTTATTTTCATAAAAATTAAAAATAGACACTATATGGTTCTGATTGAAGTTTGAACCCGGGTCTCTAGTACCGCAGTCAGCTCACGCAACCATTCGACCACGGAAGCTTTAATTCAATGAACGAAATTTTCATAGAGCTCTTTCAAATCGACATTGTCATTTCTTTGAAAACCTATAGGAGCTCTCTCCAACGGTTAAACGCAAAACGTCATAAAATATAATCTTTTAAACTTCCTACTACCCAACCTATAAAAAGCACAAGGTCCTGATGGCACTTGAGGAAATCCACAATGAGCCTCATGGGCTCCCCCGTTTGACAGCGTTTACGCCACAATATTATTAATACTCTCCAATAGATGTCAGGAAGAGTCGTATTTTTCAGTTTATATTTAAATTGATTATCATTGAAAATATTTTTATACAGTTAAAAATTTCTAACAATAAAAATATTGTGGATCGATTTTCACCCCCGAAACCAGGGTACTAAATTTCATCAAAGTATTTGGAGCCGTTTTCGAGATTCAAAAAATATATTTAGATACATACAAGAATTGCTCGTTTAAAGGTATTAGATTAGATAAATATTTAAGGGGGCTCCCATACAATAAACGTGATTTGTTTATAGATAATGGTACGGAACCCTTCGTGCGTGAGTCCGACTCGCACTTGTTTTCTTTTATTTTTAATCATAGTGGTAGTTATTAGGAATATTGCTTCAATTTGTTAAGTAGGACAACTATAGTTATGTTATTGAACTTAATGGCAGCCATGTGCGATAGATACTCGACATGCAAGGTTTGGGACAGGACAGTTCTAAAAGAATAGCCCAGCGGCCGAGGTAAAACGCAAGCGATCTCTGAGCAATATGCAATATATACTTAATAGTTGAGAGAGCAAGTAGTAAATAATGTCACTCGTTTTATCGTGCCTGGGAAGATAATAAGGTCTTCCCTGCTGTAATCGATAAATACTTCATTTCGGCAACCTTTATTGAAAGACATTATGGGTTTGAAGTGACTTATTTAGTTCCTGCCAGTGCTTCCATTTAGGGGAAAATATCAAATCCCCGAAAGGAAAGTTTGGGAGTTTTACTATTTTTTTATTGCCGCATATCCTGTTACACTAATGCGCTATTGGAGCCGTTGGTTGTGAAGTCTGAGAGCACGACAAGCCGTTGGGTTAGGATTTGATCTAGAAATAACAGTAATCAAACATGTATCTTTACCAACCCTTAGTTCAGCAACGTTTTAGAGTAAGCTCCAGGCCTCCTCATTTACGGAGAGAGACATGGGGCATATAGGATACACCTACACATTTAACAGGCATAATCAAAATACAAAAAGATTTGCAGCATATTTAACTAATATAAAATTACTAAAAAGAAGCCCTAATTTAGATGTGGATTGCGGCAATCCTGGCCGTCTCCAAAACGGCAAGGTGACGTTGGCGACGAACGCAACTTACTACGGTGCCGCGGCGCTATACGAATGCGACGAACATTGGCAGCTGGACGGCGTGTCCAGGCGGCTGTGCCAGGACAACGGCACGTGGAGCTCGGAAGCGCCCGTTTGCAAAGGTAAACTACCTAACTTTATTGTAGAGGTGTCTTTATTGCCCACTGTGAACTACAAAATCTATATGGCAAGCAACAGATGAACATTGGCAACTAGATAAGGTGTCTGTCTAGTCTGAATAAGCCATGTTTGAAGAAGTAAGTTTATTTACAGAGGATGGATTATTGACTATGCCGATCAAAGATATTTAAAGGGAAGATGTGTTATAGCCGTCCAGAAAATGGCCCCTAGAAATCTGCCCATCAACACAAATTTCGCATCATAAATGCAAATATGCAAGGCCGGATTTAGAGTTGTTGAGGCCTCGGGTCAACAAAGGAGTGGAGGCCCCTTGGCCTAATTATTTTCCAAATAAAATAGACAATTCTTTTCAGTAGAGTTTTAGAAATAAATAATTTTAAGAATTCAGAAAAGGAAAAATGTAAAAGTACCACCCCGCTCGGCCATTGAGCCATTGGGATACTTCCTCAAGGTGGTGAGTAAATGGCATGTGCTTATCAAGGCCATTTGAAATTTGGATATTTTACTGATTACCTGATTGGAGTGAACAAATATATAGATCGATGATTTTACTTAATATTTAAAGTATTTTTAGTAGTAGCCCCGGTTGCTCTCCCCTAAATCCGGCCCTGGACAGCAGCTTCCATATTCTTTTATTCGAAGGACAATAATCAATCAAACTGAAGTATAATACTGGTGACATGTCTTCGGTTTTTTTAATATATAAGGTTTTCGATGCCGACCTTCAAAATAATAATTCTATAACCCCATTATCATCAACACGTTTTTGGCATTTCTCTCCTGAGCATGGTCCGTACTGAAAATAAAGGTTCAATTTCCTTGCATAGAAACGAAACCAATTTACTATAATCTTCTACATAAGTTAACGTAGAAGGTTGAAGCAAATAAACACAATGTAGGTCATTTACCTTTAGGAAACTTAATTGAGTACTCACAGGGCGCAATGTTTTTCTTTAACAACGCCATGTATTCTGTGACAACGCTCAGTATAGTAAGTGGTAAAATTAAATAACAACTCACTCCCTGGTTAGAGACGAGTTACACGCGCCATATAGCAGGCTACGGTTATTACCAAGGCACCTATGACCCACTTTTGTGTAAGTTCCTATTATAAAAGTAAGAGAAAATAGAAGCGATGTAAGTCAATAAAAGATCATTTTTTTAAACTAATATTCTTAGTGAAGGCCCAGACTTGCATTTTATAGAGCATTCTATATATATATATATATATAGTAGCTCATTTGAAACTTCATTACTTATTATGAAAACGTTTTATGTGTGGCATACTTAAATGATTTTTGAGTGGAATTATCTAGATGTAATGTATATTTAAAATGTGTTTTTAAGATATTTGTAGCTTTGAAGACAATTGAGAGTAATAACTCTCAATTGTCTTCAAAGACCTGCGAAATAGCAAAGATTTAAGACCTTTATTAGAATTTTAAGACCTGCAAAAACATGCTTGTGAACACCTCGTTTCGTTCAAGAGGTTATTCTATTGGAGTGTTGGTTTAAAACCTATTTATTTCTTTTCTGTAATTGTATTTATTTCTTCTGACAACAGATGCTTTCATTTGCCTGTAGACTGCTTTCTAACGTATCAACCTCGTTTCGCAGAGATAACCTGCGCAGACCCGTCGATTCAAATCAAGAACAGCCCTAGTCTGATGGTGGTTACGTCGACTCTCAGCATCGGTGGTGAGGCGCACTACCGCTGCGAACGCGGCCACAGCCTCAAAGGAAACCAGACCAGAACGTGCCTGCCCAAGGGACAGTGGAACGGGGCGCCTCCCGTCTGCATACGTAAGTGTTATGTACACTGGAGACTTGGAAAGAGTACACGCCTAGACACTTTCATTTCTGCTTTTAAAGCGTCATGGTATATTTACTTAGTTTATTGAAGATTGATTTGCATTTTGAGATTGCAGTTGAATGTTGACTGGTGGCCTATACCATAATAATAAATAAGAACTAGAACGGAATCTTTGACCGGGTTACAAATGCCGCCATTTATATACTTACTTCCCCCTTCACCTCGTTACGCTCCTCTGTCGCCCAGGCGTGTTGCCAGGGTTGTGAACTGTTAATAATGCTTATGTCTAAACGTCTTGTGTACTTAAAAATCATAATTTTAGTTTAGTATTACAAAATATGAGAATTATAAGTACTTACCTACACTATAAATAATAAGTTACTTATTATAAGTAGTACCATACTAAATGAAGCCATTTAAATAAGTATTTCTTACCTAAAAATATGAAATAAAATACATACAATCTCACTTAAAACAATTAAATAAGTTTATTTAGCGTTAGGTGAGCTTTGGTAATAGTCTGAGAGCTAAACCCCATAATAGACTTGGAATACGGCAAAGCGGTTAGGGTCTTGGGGAACTATAGTCTGAGATCTAAAAACCATAATGAATATCTAGAGAAAATGAAAGTCTCCGCGGACGAAGTCGCAGGTAAAAGCTAGCTAGCTAAAAATTAAGTAAACAAAAAATAAATATTTCCGCGACAACGCCGGCCGAGACAGCCCAACTGAGTATCCCGTTTAACGTGTAGGCTAATATCGTGACCTTGAGCCCGTCGGGAGCGAGAGTTTCCGTTGTACTGTGTTATTATTTATTCTTATTCCTATAACTACATCCGTTTACTACTTTATTTAATGAATGTTAGATTAACTAAACAATTTTACGTCATCATCATTGCGTAGTATTCTTTGTATCGTCATCAACAGCCCTTAAATAGAATTTGAACGAATCCCACCACACAAGTTTTAGACATACTGGCCATATAGGTCGCCAAATTCACATAGGTACTCTTAAGGAAATTTGGGTGAACCTCAGACAGACATGCAGATTTCTTCAATTTTACCGTGGATTGAATAGGTAATACAAAATGCACATACCTAACATGTGTTATAAATCACAAGTATAGAAATCCAACCCAGCATAGGAGTCCGTAGCTATGACCACTTGCGCGTGTTACCTACCATCACATATCTACACATTTAGCCAATATATTTGCCCTCACGAGTATTTAATTAATTACGTACCGTACCGTACTACATAGCTACAAATTGATAGTTCCGACCGGGCAGGGCTCAAAACTTGGCTATGTTTATGTAAATATCAAAACCTTAGAGCATCAAAGTTACTGACTCACCCTTGTCATACCTGTGATGCTCTAAGATCAAAACATACTCGTAGATGCTTCAGTTACGATGTGAACATGGTCACATAGCAAAATTCTTGCGTGATTTTTAAAAAATTAAGAAAAATGTATGAAATTTCTTTTGACCTTGTCATCTCCCTTCCAGCAATCGACTGCAAGTCGCCGGGCACGATAGAGAACGGGCGCATCATCATATCGAACAGTTCGACGCTGTTCGGGAGCTCGGTGGAGTACCACTGCCTGCCGCAGTACCAGCGCGTGGGACCGTTCCTACGCAAGTGCATGGAGGACGGCAAGTGGTCGGGGGAGGAACCCAGCTGCGAGCTGGCCACCAATGAAGCGGCCGAGAACGGTACCCTGCCGCTAAGCGTCGGCGTCGGCTGCGGCGTCGTCTTGTTCCTGCTGATGCTTCTAGGAGTTATCTATTTGAGGCTGTGAGTATTCATCAGTACAGTTATAGCCCCACTTACTCATCCTTAAATGTTTGTCTCGTTGGGAGTCAAACACGAGACCCTCAATCGGCATGGCAACCATTGCGCCACGGAGGTTATCAAAATCGATTAAATAATAATGATTCAATCTTCTGTATACTCCGATCAACGCTGATGATGATGAGTTCGTATTGACTGTTTTGATATGTATTTTTTAAATCAGGGTGTCCAATGCAAAAGGTTAATAAAAATCCTTGATTTATCCATTTAAAGCATACCCAAACAAAGCAATGTAAACTATAAACAAAATAAGTAATAAAAATGTTCCTTGAAGTCGGAGAAGCGGAGAGGTTTTTACAAATTAAAACTTTACGTAGAAATTTCAATTTCAAATCCAGCATTTTGTATACCTGCAAGATTGGCCTTACTTTATAATACGAGTATAATATGATGTGGAACTAAGAAGAAGATACTATCAGTGACTACATCAACTCTTCTTATTTATTCTCAGACTTTTGTAATCTTTCAAGATTTTTAGAAATTAAACATTTATAAAATAATTGCACTCAGAATTTTTCAAGCAAAAAAATAACACCACACTCTGATTGTGTGGCGATGAGAGTAGAGAATAGAAGTACCCACAACGGTACCATGGACATAGACATAACCTCAAACACACATACCAAGAACAGACATTGATCATTCCAATTTATGCCTCGCCGGGAATCGAACCCGCGAAACTAGATTGGCAGTCCGACATGGTAACTGATACGCCACACAGGTCGTCGCACTTCGTCGTACCAATATTATTTGCATACCTATCATGGGAACTTTTAGAACGTTCGACTTAAAACTCAAATCTATTGTCCGTTTTATTTCCAGACGAAAAGCAACGCCAGTAAAGAACACGGAAAACATAGAGGGCGCTGAGCGTAAGGAGGACCAGAACGCGGCGGTGATGAGCTACGCGACGCTGCACGACCCCAGCTCGCGGCACATCTACGACCGCGTGACGGACAACGTGTACGACTCGCCGTACAGCGAGCGCGTTGACAACGCCGCGTACGGCCGCCGCGACGACGCCTACGAGCCGGAGCCCACGGGGCCCAGCGCCGTCGTCACCATCAACGGCGTCGCCGTCCGCTGAACGCCGCCCGGCCCGGATCTAGGAAGTTTTGGGGCCGACTTCAAAATGGCGATTCGGAAGTGATTTTCTGACGTCCGTTTTACGGGGGGTTGGGTGAATTTTTTTTAATATTGTCTGATCAAACAAAAAAGTAATGATAGAATCCTGCGACCTAAGAAGTGTCTTAATGCGGTTTCAAAATTCAAACTAACGTATTTTTCGGCGCATGTACCGTATTATGTTTCGTAAAACGCGCTTAGCTAGCGTTAGCAGATTATGGTATTATAGAGTGTAAATGTTGGAAAACTTGTGTTTCTTAAGAATCAATATAATTCGATAATTTGAATAATGATCGGAACTTCAGCCCACGCACACATATTTACCACCTCACTCCTCACACCTCCTCACGGCCTCACTTTTTTGTTCGCAAGGTTATATCTTTACTTTTTTATTTAATCTGACCTATTGATTTTGATACCCCTCTAAAACATCCTCCCGGGGCAAGAGTCTCGTCTCTCTAGATCCGGTTGCCCACTAGTGAAGTTAACTCATTTGAGAACTACCGCTTAATCCAATGATGTCGTGAAGTAAAAATTCGTAGATATATTATAGCAGCTTTTAAATGTTTCCTTAAAATGTAGCCAAGACAACATTGGCCCTGTAGATACCCTTTTTATCCGTGCACATGCTCACGCTTTAAGAGAAGAACGAATTGCATTACATAATATGCAAGTGTCCGTGCCGTTGGAGAGATAGTTGTCCAACGGAACTTTTACGTAAACCTTTTTACATATTTTTACTTCTAATATCATTGGCGCGCTGAATCTCAGGTAATCAGATTGATGCATCGCAGATATCAGAGCGCCCAAATTTGCAATTTTAAGGTTGATTTATTTATTTTCGTCACTATGGAGCGCACGAATCTTCTGGCCCACTATCCGACTGACCGAAGAATTTTTCTTTATACCACAAATAAAACGAATATTTAAAAAAAAATCAATAGAAAATAATTGGAATTTAGTCGCTACTTCCAGACTACGTACTCTACTGATTTCATTCGTTATTTGGATTTAGTATTATCGGTAACTCACCAGTGATGTCATAGAGAACAAATCCGTTAAAAATTAGAGCGCAATGTGGTTATCATTATATTCGTGTTCAAACTTTATATTTTTAGATTCCTAGGAATAATAAGTATGATTTTGCATTATAAGCAGATTAAATCCCAGATCATAATGTTTAAAACTATGTTTGATGTTTGAAACCAACCCTCACTAGGTATTGAACCAAAGATGTAAAAAGAGTTGGAATTTGTATGAATTATGTTTATTTTATGCTAGTTTATGACTGCAATATGCATAATAATAAAAATATATGTAACAAAACACTTACTGCCTTGAGGAAACAGATTGATAGCTTATAAACATTTATTAGATAACTTTTAAATTGTTTAAAAAAATATATGTGATTTTGCTTCGGAAGTTTAAGTCATATCAACGTTATTACCACTAATTTGAAATGACCCTATGGTATTTTAACAATATGGTTTGTTACCTACATAAAATTATATTAAAAATTTAAGCTACAAGTAAATTAATAAATTATAGGTAAGTCCATAAGTATATTTCCTTTTAGATTTATTGTATTATATTATTTATTATTTCAAATGAAAGTATCGCTAGAAACATAACAACTTTGATGCCAAAATAATTTGTCTGTTGCTTTTAGGAAATTAAATAGGTACCTAATACATACTTAACCTTTGTTACAAATGTCATACAATTAGTAGGTTTTTGTTATAGTAAGCTTTTAATACATACCTAATTTGTTTTCGCTCTTCTTTTTCGTCTTTTTTTTCTTTTTCTCAATTTCATTGTAAATATGTAGTTAAGCAAGTTAAGATTTATTTCCATTTGGCTTTTCTGTGTATTCTTGTAGTTTTAAGTATATGATAATATTATGATATTAGATTATAAAAAGAAGACGACCTTTGATTATTTGTATAAAAGTAGTAAAAAGCTTAGTACTTTACTTAGCGATTTTTCTCTGCAAAATTATATAAAATATTAGCCAACAGATACAAAAGGTAAAGATTTTCATCAGTATTTTTCATCGTCATCATCATTTGAAAAAATTGTCTGGCTGGTGAATAAGTACATCATAAAATAAAGCTGAATAGGGAAAGCTTTTAATATAAAGTGTATATAAGTAGGTAATATTTTAGTTACCATACGGTGTTATATGATTTTTTATTATGATTTATAAATAAATTTGTATTGATCAATGAAAAATATTTTTGCGATAAAATGCAATACAACGTTAGACAACGTAAATTAAAATTTAAATTAAGTTTATGTACCTAATTATAAAAATAATGTGATGATAAACATAAGAGTTTGTTTTTACTTTAGGAAAACAAAGATAATGATCATTATTATTTGTTACACATTTTGTACCTATTCATGTAATGTTCGTTGAATACATATAAATATAAATATGAACGCGTCGTTTTATTACAGTATTTAATTGTCAATAATATACTACAGATTCTTGATAAACACTTTTATTGTACAAAAATTGACATAACATAGAGACAACGACAATTATAATAATAGTAGTAATATAAGCTATGTATATAATATATTTTTAATAATTTTGTGCTACAAACATTTTATTCTACGTTTGAATTCTTTTATACTCTGGAAATTCTATACTGGTCGTTATTGAAAACCAAACATTCGTACAGATTATTTCATGATCGGAACATGAGTACATTTATCTAAAATTGTCTGAAATACAAATAATGACATAGAATACTCAATATGGAAATACAGGTACAGATAGTTATTGAATATTAGGGGCTGTACATAATTATGACATAATTGTTCGTATAATGTACTACATACCTACTACGCTTTTTTTAATTTTACACCCGGGGAGGTTGTCGTCAAACAATCTATAAGTTGGCTGCAACCCTTTTTGTGTCCCACTGCTGGGCACGGGTCTCTCCCCATTATTGGGGAGGCCTGGAGCTTACTCCACCACGCTGCTCCAATGCGGGTTGGTGGAGCTCTATAAGTACATAATATAAAATGTTTAATGTCGTCATCATTATAACCTGACATTCATAATTAACAAGTCTAAGTTTTATGAAAGCAAAGCAAATTTTATGAAATTTTCTTAAATAAATCCGGTACATGCGCGAGAGAGCGAGCCCTAACCGCGTCGCTCATGCGTCAACATCAGTGACCCATTGTCCCAAAAGAGCGACGCTAGGCGTAGCGCAGCGACAGAGCCAAGGCCTTTAGTGCTCTAGGCCAGATTTTTAATTACGCACACACTTTTACCTTCCCTTAAAAAATGTGCATACGTTGCCGTTTAAAAGCAATTTCTTAAAAATAAAGTTATAGTTCTAGTTTTTAAAAAAAATTCCATAAAAAATACAGCTTTCCTGATACAAAGCACCTAAAATCCCGTAGTTTTCTGAGTGAGTTTTCATGTGCTTATATCCGAGCAGTCTATAAGTCACAGCTCAGTAGTCCCTGGCCTCAGCTACTGCCTCGCGTAGCCGTAATGTATCGTAAGTATGTATTAATATTCTGCTAGAGAGACTACTCTACTTTACTCTACTCAGTAGGTATACATATTTGCAACGACGGCTCGAGAGCGACATGCAGAGGATAAATTCTATACACTCCAATGCATACTCCGAGTGATAGAAACAAACATTATTATGTCGTACTCGTATATGGCAATGTGGCAACAGGCCTGCGGCCTTACTCAAATCGCGATCGTTCGAAGTATCGTGTACTTCTGAGCAATCATTCTATAAAAGTTTGAAGAATTTTAAAGGGTAAGTATTATATTCTTAGTAGCTTATTATTCTCAATAAAACTATGAAAAATATGAAGTCATATATCTATAGAGAAAGGTCAGAAAATGGTCAGTATGTTCCGACCAATGTGCTCAGATTGGCCGGACTTTGGTTTTCTCGCGCGACAAACGAATGCGCTAGAAAACAAATTAATTTATTATAAGTATTAACTGTAATCTTCATTGCTCTGGTGATACTATAAAATTTCAGTATCTACCGTTTACCATTTACAAGCCCTTATTAAGAGATGTAGGGGAAAATATTTTATATAAAATATTTGCTGGTAAGCTACCTACTCATATTTTACAGGATATTATGATGGTTGGGTATTACAAAAATTGTTCATGATGTACTTACCTTGTAAAGCAAATTATTTAGTAGGAAGGACAGACCTATGACTACTAAGGATGGTGAAACTATTAGCAAAAAGCATATATAGAGGTGAGTGACTCTAATGATACACTTAAGTAATATTTGATCCCATTTTTAGTCTATGACATGTAAACTGAAGATAATTTATATAAAATGCGAAAATACGATACGTGACATGGACGGCGACGAGGATAAATAAATAAATAATGTATGTAAAAAACTAAGGACAGATATTCCTTTTAAGCATCAATCATAACTAGGTGAAACGCAATTGCCGTTCAGTATCAAAAAAGTGAGACAGGTTTTTTTATTGAAATTATTATTTAATCATTATTATTTATAGACAGGCCATTGATCCATTGACTTGATTCCTGAAAAAATCTGGGAACGAAAGTCTATGAACTGCAAAAAGTTATCCATATTTTGAAAAAAGTGGTAATCGGTTGGGACAAGATCTGTAGGAGAGAATGGTAGGTGACGCAGAGACTCTAGTCACAACTCCTCTAACTTGGCGACCGTTTGATGTGCAGTGTGTGGTCTAGCGTTATCCTAAAGGAGCAGAGAGCTAGAGCAATTCACCAGTCTCGATTGTTTAATGGCGAGCTTTTCCATCATTGGTTGCAATTGTTGGCAACAAGTCTGCAGTAATCGCCTGGCCTGATCTCAAGAAGCTTGACCAGCACTGTTCTACCTAACACTAACCAGAATCTTCTTTTTGATCAGTTTTCGCTTAGGGCTAAGTTTTGCCGGTTCTCCAGCCATTGTGATGATCGCTTCCGATTGTCGTACAGGATCTATTTCTCATCTAAAGTCACGATACGGTTCAAATCCTCTCAATATTGTGACGATTGAGCAAATAAACGCAGCAGGTGACGCGTGTTTGTTGGTTTGCTTCAGACAATTCGTCCGGTACTCACTTTTCGAGTTTTTCGACTTTTCCGATTTGGCGCAAATGGTTAAGAATCGTTTTGTCACTTACGCCGAAGACTGTTGCTAATTCAGAAGTGGTTTGAGATGGATCTGCTTCCATTATCGCCTTCAATTCTTATTTATTCACTTGGGTATCAGGTCGTGCACGAAGCTCATTGTGTAAATCGAAATTTCCAGAACGGAAACGTTGAAACCAAATAAGCACCGTCGTTCATCAGCGGTGCCTGGCCCGTACACGGCTTTGATTCTTCGAGTCGTTTTTGTTTGGTGCACTGCTGCCACGGTGAAACTCGTATTCGTAAATACCGCGAATTTTCTATTTGTCCCTAGATAGACTAGTTGTTGTTATAGCTATGTTGAAGCTCAATCAAAAATGTTAAAACAAATGATATACGAATTTTAAAACAATATTTTGTCTGGCTTTTAAATTTGCCAGTATCTTAGAATAAATACGTATAGAATGAGTGTCTTCATACAAGCGCGCTGTCAAAATTGAAGCACTAAATAGATTCCTACAGTTGTCACATCTGACAAACAAAATATTGTTATTATCACACTGTGAAAAGTTATTTTATTAGACTTCTTTTGTTTTAAAAAAGTGTTGTGATAAAATTTAAGTATAGGAGCGGTCCGGCGTTTGGTGCCATTAATGACACCAATCAACGTGCTTCAATTTGGGCGCGCGAACTTGGTTTCTATAATGTAATTGTAATTATTATAAGGCCAGTATTTAGTATCGGCAATTTCATATGAAATACGTATTATGTAAGGACCTAATGTTATTGTTATTAGACTTATCCCGATACTGTTTCTCGAAAGTAAGTTTAAACTATATAGTTAACGTATAGAAGAAATAATTAATTCAAGTAAATTGATGCAAAAAATTGTGCTAATCTACTCACGTATCTGCTAACCTCGCAGGAAATTTTGTGTTTTTATTAATTTGAATCACATTCAAGTTTAAATGAAAAGACATATCAATTACGGGACACGTTTGATAGCTTTAAAAATAAAACTCCAAACTTTTATAGTAGGTTTATGCGGTAAAGTACGAAGAATATGTGGTAAAGTACCTAACTGTTTAGGAGTGTATATTTTTACGAGCAGCTTTAAGTGAAAACTAATACCGATTACCATCAGTTACTTACATTGATTAATTTGAATATCATGAATTATTCAAAGTATCTAAACTTCGTAACGACTGTATATTATATGAATGTTATGAATGGGGAATATACAAACACATGTACGTATACTACATACATATAGTAAATACGTATAGACCGAATACAGAACCTCCTAGTTTGAAATTGGTTACTAAGATTTAGGTCATTTACGATACGAAGTTCATAGTAATTATGTATTTGATAAGATAGGTTTACTTTTCTGCCGTCATAATGAGAAAAGGCACATCTAACATTTTATAATTATGGAGAAAATCGAGTTTAAAGTTTTTATTGGTTTTTGGCGAAAATTATCGACAATATTACTATATATTACTTTCGAAAATAGATGAATTAAAATAAATTCATTTTCACGATTCCTATACAATTATTGAAATATAAGTTTTTATGTTATTTGCATTATTTAATAAATAATCAATATTTTCTCTTTCAACGTATCAAAAAAATAAAGTAAATTTATTAATATTACGAATAGAGGGCATAACTAACCAATTGTGACTTTTCGTCTGACATTTTGTGAAAAAATATGAAATAACACAATGAAAAGGCATATTAAAATGTGCCTTTTCATTTTACTTATATTATACAAGAAGAATTTTGGTAGTATAGGCATAACTGCTAGTTGTGACTTTTCTTTTAAATTAAATATCAAGGTCTAGTTGGTAAACTTTAAATCAGAGAGCACATCTGTGTTAATTATGCCTTTAATATTTAATGCAGGTCAATTTATGCCTTTTCAAGTAAATAAATTATATTTATCGTGATAAAACTAAAAGCCGCATCTCTGCATATGTGACTTTTGACTTACTAAGGTCAGATGTGCTCTTTTTACGTACAAAATTTTTAAAAGTGGCTCAGTTGTGCTTTTTAAGCTTACGGTATTTTTGTTTCTCTTGTTCCTAAAATTGTACATAAAATATTGGCAGATGGACCTTTTTTTCTGATTCCGAATATGTATATAACTCAATTTCGGAAAAAATGTTTGCCCTGCCCTTTTTCTTTATGACGGCAGTTTTGACTACTACGTTTTAGATGCCATGCTACCGCTATATCAATACTTTACATAAAGGGTCTGCAGTAACAATAAATAACTATTATAAGCAATTCTGTTTTAAAAATATAAATACTATGTTATCGTGATAAAAGGAAATAAAATTCAATTTACAATGAGTGTCCGTCTGAAACTACTTTATTTACACTACTGTCCGTAAATTTAATTTGAATTTGTTACTGTTTGATAGCGTTAATACTAGAGATAAACAATGATTTATTTACTAATAACGTATAAAAACTTTCGTAAGTATAATAATATTATAGTCTTTTTTTAAATTACCAGTATGATATGCGAGATAATTTTAACACAGATGATAAATAAAAGTTATATGCCGAAAAACAATCAACTACTTAGTCTACACGAGCTTTCACATTTAAATATATGAACTTCAATAAGAAAAGCATTTATTAAAAATATTCTTGTGTAGTATTAATTTAACATTCTGATTTATTTCTGCAGCAATTGATTTTAGTAAATCATCATTCCTAAATCTCTGATGCCATTGATTCACATATCATATCACGTCTATAATATATTTATAATAAAATAGAATAACAATAGTATGCAGGATCTTCATAATTTTGGCAGTGACGTTACCTTGGTACTTTAGTGGGTAGGTATTATTGATCCCTCTTATTTACTATATAAAACCTATTGTTTAAATCAATGAGATTTTTTAAGTTTCCGCAGACTTACTTTATAGAGTGAGTTGAACTGCAACTTTCCAATATAGCCCATAATATGGGCCTGGAACGAAAGACCGCTTCAGTATTTTTAAATTTAAAATTATTGAATTACACACTAAGGTAAAATATTATTGCGCAATGAAACGATTGCTGAGTTCATTGCCCGTGGCACTACTGCTTCGCAATACCAGTACTGCTTATCAGAAAATGCTCTATCGTTCCATCATTTGCGATTGTTTATAAGAGCGAATGGAGAATTAATTTAATAGCAAAAAAGCAGAATAAAGCTTAATAATAAAAACCAACCCTCATGTCAAAAATATCTGCCAAGTTTAAGGCTTCGTTGCTATAACTCTATTATCTTACAATGCATACACCCCATCACAGCATACAGCCCATGCATGCAATATGCGTCACCTAAGAAGCCGTCAAGTAGACATCAGTGGGCTAGACTATCGTAACGCATTTAGAATAGAATGATAAGAAATTTCTCGTGGTCTTTTACAAGTTTTAAGATGCCAGTCTTGTCTAGCCCCCCGTTACTATAGTAACGCAGGTACAGTGTGCGCGTGCTTACACTCCCATCCTATGGTAAACCAGCATTCGTCAGACAAAAGAGTTATAACGGGGATCAGCGTCCTTATTGTACATATTTCGAAATAGTTTAGCCTATTTTTAATTCATTATATACGCATAGTCTTTGAATTTAAAACCAATTTATATTTAAATATGACGTATTATTGCGATAGAAAACGGGTGTTTATCTTCTTTAAAATGAAATACATATTGAACGGGTAAGACAACGCTAATTCAGCCATTTAGCCTTTGTACAGATACAGTTACAATAAGAACACATTAAAGTATAAAAGTGTAAATGTTATTTTCTAAAATAGTAATTAATTATAATATAATATCAATATGGACTTATTATTATCCTTTAAAGAATGTCGTTGTATTTTATGGCAAAACACAGTCAATTAATGTATAGGATGATAGGCAAACTGTCAATAAAACGTTGTCTAAATACGTTGTAGAGTTCGAAGGCACAAAACCAGTCATTTTACCCGCTAAAATGAAAACATAAAATTAGTAAGCTAAGGCATCTTCTAAAATCCCAGTAAAAAGAAAATAAAGCCACAAAAATAGAAATAAGGAAAAATAAAATAAACCAAGAAATAAGTCAATGATGATATTTATTTCATATAAGTCTTAACTGTGGTCATAAATAAAACGTTTGCGGAACAAAAAATTAAAACTACTAATAATATAAAGGCATCAACTTTATACATAACTATAATCGTCACAATCTAGGTCGAAGTTTGGACGTTTCTCACTAGTAAGTATACTATTTAAATAGGTATAGTTTGGCCATTTAGTTTAGAAATTAAATAATTAGGAACTAAATTTTGTCTTCATATGACAACTGAAAAATATTGACATTCATCAGTCATAGTGATTTTTTTGCTATTTTCGGTAAACGTTTTAAATGGTGTATTGTTATTAAAACAAGTTGAAAACATAAAAGGTGGCAAAAGAGAATGTATGTGCAATATTTTTATAAGATGCTTGAAAGTATATGATGCCAGAAAACTTCTTACTGATTTGGGTGATCTCTACAGTTAAGTTGCTGGTGCGACAGGTATTTATTCATTCTAATTTTATATAAAACTAGCCTTCCGCCGGCGGCTTCGCCCGCGTGGACCCCTTCAATGGGTCCGGGGGTAGGATAAAAAATAGCCTTTGTGCTATTCCAGGCTGCATTGCTATTTTAAAATCATAGGCGTTTAGCCAGTTGCTTCCACCATGTTAACCCTATTACCCGTTTTTACGTAGGAATGAAGCATTTTCCCGCGTTTTTGAGTTTATTCATCACAAACATACAAAAATACAAATCTTTCCTCTTTATAATATTAGTATAGAAGTATAGACATATAGTTTACGATACATATTACAGTTATCATAAGTTTGGCATTAACTAAATATCAAATCATCGGCATTAATTACGAATTTAATATAACTATAAAGGTTATGTTTACATTATGAAAAGTACTATTGACAAGGTGACTTTATATAGAGTGACTGAATTTTTTTATCGACATGCACTACTAGTCCACTTTAATGCTTTTTTCTATTACAGGAAAATTTAAAAGGAATGGCCGACGCATAATTATCACATTGGTCGAGAAAAGTGAAATACTTGTGTTGAACACATAAAAAATAGAACAAAATAATTGTGACAGGAGAACACTATATGAAGATACATAAAGCAAATTGGTAATTCGAGTCGGAGAAAAATATCAGTGATAGCTCAGATTCTGAGCATGATGAAGAGATAGAATTGGAAATTTCAGGTGTATGAAAATATATTGTAATTTAATCCGCGTGGCGCAATGGTTACCATGCCGGACTGCCAATCGGAGGGTCCCGGGTTCGATTCCCGGCGAAACAGAAATTTGGATGATGAGTTTAAATTTCTGTTCTCGGTCTGGGTGTCTGTGATTCTGTCTTTGTATGTGTCCATGGTACCCACGACACAGGGTATGTTCACCCTACTGTGGGGCTATGAGTGTGAATCGTTCATTTATTTATTTATTTATTTATTTAATATATCTTAATATTATATATAAAAAGTAAAGGGTTTTTTGGACGTAAAGACACGTTGTTCTCTATTATCATTCACTCCAATCAACTTCCCGTTGGGGTGGTAAATACCCCTTAGTACGTAGACGATAATAAGGGAGTTTGATCGCGGTGTGTGGAAGTGGGTGGAAAAATCTAAAAAAAAATATCTGTCCTTTTCTAACCAATAGGGACTTCTGGGTGGATCTCAAAATTTCTGGGATGATCTAGCAAACTATTTTAATTTTAATTTTATTGAGAATGTTCGAGAAAGATCCAGAAAGTTCACGAATCATTTGGATTTATTTAATAATTTTAATTAATTGAGAATATTCGAGAAAATGATTTGGATTTTTTTTAATAATTGTAATCTATTTTCGAATGATCTGGATCTGATCTGGAGATTTTTAAAATAATTGCAAACTTTTTTAACTTAATTGAAAATATTCAAGAAAGTTCCAGAAACTTCTCGAATGATCTGAAGTTTTTTAAAATAATTGCAAATTGTTTTAATTAATTAAGAATGTTCGAGAAAGTTCCAGAAACTTCTCAAATGATCTGGAAAACCCTACTATTATTATAAACGCAAAAGTTTGTAAGTAACAAACATCCATATTATGTTTGTTACTCTTTCACGTAAAAACTACTGAATGTATTTAAATGAAACTTTACAGTAATACAACTTTTACAATTTATACATCAGAATAAAACATAGGCTACAATTTATAAAGATATTGTCTGAATTGTCCAGAATATGACGATAAGTGTCAAGTAATTAGGGAAAAATCTACCATCTGCGAGCTATTCTGGCGTGCGCTGCCAAAACCACTAGAGTTACACATTCGTAATATATGATAGAAATGTTCATCTTAAATAGTCCCACAAAAAAGCCGGTCCACGGCACTTCAGAAGGGACTTCACTTTATGCTAATGATACTCTCTAACGCAGGTTAAGCCACGGGGCACAGCTAGTAAAAATATAAATAAAGATATATAGATAGATATTTTTCAGGCTATTTTTTTGAATGAATATTGAATTGTCCTGAAATAATTAGACAATGGACAGCACTGTATGGAAACAGGCAGCTTTTTCTAGATTTGAGCATCACAAATTGAAATAATTCAGATTTAGTTTTAACCGGAGAACAGTGGAACATTCAACTCTGTTATTAATAAACGTATAACTCCCATTCGCGTCTTTAAAAATACTTGGAAGTATCAAAATTATCTGTCTTATTATTAATGATACCATATGAACGATAGTGGCTCCCTCATCTATTTTCTACACTTTCTGGCCAAGCTATAATAGGTATACTAAAAAAATATAAGATAATTCTACACAGACACCAAAGTATTCGTAATATTGGTCCTATAGAGGACTCTGACTTAAACTTCTGGTTTTCTTGATTTTATTGATTTATCTTGCGAATAATTTGTCAAAACTTGTAAAAAAAATCTGCTGATATTCTCATTGTAAAAAATGGATCATCGTTTAAAAACTGTTACTTACATATATTTTTCATTTTGTTGTTAACAAATTTGAAGACCAACAGGCCTACAGATTGTGACGACTATACATTTCTGAATTTTCATGCAAATATTAAAGTATATATCCACAATGTTTCTTCTTAACAATGATCTTATACAATATTCATACTTTAACAATGTTCGACACTATAGAATATTTTTGTAATTAACAAAATTCCATTTCTTGAGATTAAAATGTTCCCATCAAAATATTAAATAAACGGTCTGCATAGTAAAATTAAATAATATCATTTCATTAAAAAAATTAACAAACAACGTTTACTATCTTCGCAAGTTAACTTTATATTCAGAATTTAATTGTTTATTTAAATACATAATAAAATTACTATTATAATTTATTATTAATAAAATTCTAAAGCTCATGCATTTTATCGTTTTATTATAAAATGTCGATATATCACATTTCCGATTATTTCGTGACTATCGCTTACAAAACTTCTACATATAACATTAAGTAAATATATATTAGTTAATTCGAGATATATATAGCTAAAAATTGTAATGGCGGGCGTGAAACCCTCCTATAAAAGGTTTTTTTAATCTACCCTACTTTACACTTACCTCATTTAGGAATACATTAAAATATCAACACAAAGGACTCCTCGGAAACAATATAGTATTTGAAGACTTCTATCACTACGAAAGTACTTTAAACTGCCATATACAAGAAAGTTTTTAGGTTTCGGACAGTTTTGCGGTCAATCGGATGGGTGGGTATACGATCTCGTTGCCGGATATTTGGGGCAATAATAATGGTATAAAACTCACAACAATGTATCGCTTCAAGGCTACCAATGATTATGTACAAACTTAGGTTAAGTTTTGTTGCGCAGGAAACGACTGCATACGCACAGTCAGACGAGCGCCGCTCACTTGGACAGCTTGCTGATGACTCTGATGAGGGCTCCGTTTTCGTCTTTCAACCGTTGGTTCTCCGCTTGAATGGCTTGGTGGCACTGTAATGCCAAGTTATATGTTGTCCATAACCAGGCTCTTATTACTTTTAAAGATATTTTACCACGCAAAGCTGGACAGTTGAATAAGTCAGTTTTCTATGTCATTCTATGTATTATTTTAACATTATCATAAATTTACTATGAAAAAACCAGTAATATATGTTTTTACAAAAATAAATTTTTATTTTACAACAATTGAAAACTACTTTTGTAATTCAACTGATAAATAAACCATGTATATATGCTGCTCAATCAAATTATCTTCAAAATGTATTTTCGAATAATAAAATCGTATTTTTATTATGACTCAACGGTTTTACTTTAGTATTTAATACTAAAATTGGGCCAAAATTACTAAAGTTGTTAATATAAATGAGATTGAACAACAAATATAAACATTCGAATGCCAAAAAGAGGTATATTTATTTACAAGGGGTCACATCTAAAATCATTGCAGCATTTAACTTCAGAAAATTGAATTAAAACAGGAATACGGTCAAATTGGGTAGATACTTATACCTACTCAAAGTTATCATTAAAATATATAACATTATTCTTCTATAATTAACTCCCACGAAAAGGAATTATAATTTTGTGAAGTATGCTATTTATGAATATAACATAATATTTATGAATATAAAAGAAGTTTTTTTATTAAATTTAAATACGTAAGTCTATGTCCAGTTATGTGTGTTCGTGTAGGTGAGTCAATAAAAAAATCTTAAAACAGTGACTATAACTGACGACGGTGAATGAATATTGTCGTGTAGAATGAATGATCAATAACACTTAAAATTATTGTCATTATTCTATGATGTAAATTTCGTACATATATGTGGTGGCTTTTTGTGATTTGGTTGTGTCAAAAATAAAAATGTAAATTATTATGTTTTATGTGGGTTCTTAATAGAATGGGCACAGTCATGCAGCACGCTATATAGACAACACTATAATAATTTACCGTCGTGTTTTCAGATAATGTACAACGTATAACCCGCAAATGACGACACATTTATTTATATACATTTTTTTGATATTCATTGTACTGTAAACAATGAACTGTAAATAACAATTTATTTACATTTTTCGCCTTGAAATGAAATAATGATATAGACTAAATTTGTCTCGGTTATAGTACGGGATAATTTGGAATGGGTATAAGTAAGATATGGGTATAAGTACTATAATTTTAAAAAGGTCTTATCAAAACCATTATCATATATATTAATAAAGCGGTAAAAGTAATTCGTGTAATATAAAATAATTTAACTTTCTTGTAGACGTATGTTGATTTCTGTTGAAAAATGTACATTACGGGACATCTCCGTATCTATAACATTATCTGAAATACACGTTGGCATGTTTCGAAAGCGCAGCGGTGCCGCACCGAGTTAGACACGAATCAAAGCATGCTCGCCATAGCACTCTGTTAATATATTACGATGATTGTGGGGACCGACAGATTGTAACGGCGGGACTACGTGACGAGGCCCAGGACTTTGCTGTACAGAAACCGGTACCATTGCAACATTACTTGTAGGCCGTATAATAAGTAACGGTATATAATTACACGGTTTATACATACAGAAGCGGGGAACAGCAGAGTCCCAGGCCGCGGCGCAAAATGTCGCCACTGAACGAATGCCCATTCCAACACAGTTACCTATTTGGCGGCAGAGTTGGTCAATTTGCTCACGACCCGCGTAAGGGCGCGGTTCTCGGCTTTCAGCCTTTCGTTCTCGGCTTTTAGCTTTTGCAATTGCTATAAAACGAACACCAACATTACAACTCGTCATCTCATCGAAGCGGCAAGCTCGACGCCGTTCACAACCGCCCATCTTAGCGTAAACAAAACTTTAGAAGCTGATAAACATTATGTTGTGATATTCGAAAATATTAAAAAGTAAATAAATTGATAAATTTGTGTGTTGTGTTTTATGTAGTTTGGGTACTCTACAGGAAAATAATAAAATGATACCTTCAGCTCCTCTTCCATTTCAGATAACTTCCTTTCCATTGCTCGCTTCTCTCTCTTTTCAATTTCAGATAATGAGTTCTGGTTCTGAAAATAAGAAACGTATTGTTAAGTGTCAAATTTCTAAATTGCAGCAGTTAGTCGAAATTAAACCTTATTGAGGCACAAAAATTAAACGTAAACACAACATAATGAAACAAACGAAATTATGATGAGTAGCTCAACAGTTGTATATAGTTACAACTCGAGCCAATCTGTCAACCGACATGTGTACATAATTAGTATTTAGCGTTGGTCGAAGAATTAGTCAAACGTATTAAAATAGGGACACGCGTTTGAAAATAATGCGTAACAAGTGAGAGATGCCACGGTCATTTTCCGACGTTTAGATCGCTAATGGCCACCTATGTCGATTTATAGTTATTCGTCGATACATTACATGTCGCCAGCTACTGCGCCGGCAGATATTCAATTAACTGTCCATCAACATTCGTATTAAAATAAAATATACATATAAATTGGCAGATGCAATTCAGTGTTTCGGGGAAGGGCTCGATAAATTTACACTTTAGCTATTGACGCAAAATTGCTAAATATACTGGCAAACACACAGAATTCGACTCAGATTTCGCTATGCAATTTTAGGAAAAGCTTGTACTATTTGTAGTTCAACTTACAAATAGTATAATTCCGCAATGCGATCAATACAGACAAAGTAATAAGAAAATCTTAATATTATTACATGTATACTTTATAATCAATATATTATAAACCTATGTATACTTTATAATCAGTGATCAGAATTGGATGAGTATATTTACCTAAAGTTCGAAGAACAGAGACAAACAGATGCGTTAAATTAACTTGACACTGAATGGAGCATTACAGCTTTCACGGTTATCTAATTTACTTGCTATATGTGGAATACCTACGCTACCTATGCACAGCGTTACACTACGAAATATTTAAAAGTTTTAGCGGGAACATCAATGAAGTACATTTTATTGATTTAGACTGTACAGTAGTCACAACGGTACCCACAAAAAACTGTTCTAAACCAATCAAAACAATTTTCGCGCAGCAGTACTGTGCAGTCATTTTTGCAGACGGACAGAGATCCGTTGTGACAACTGTATTAAAAAACAATAAACATATTTTTGCCTCTAAAAGTCAAAACTCGGAAAAATATTGTAATCGCTTTACTATAGCCTGATTTGACTACACAACTAGCCCTTCGCCTAGTGTCGATATTAACACTACTTCGGCCCGTTACAATAGAGAAAAAAAAATACAAAAAAAAATATTTTACTACGGTACTGGCTATAGATATAAATCGTGGGAAAGCCATAATATGGAAAATGGACGCGGTCGCATTAGAAGGTATTAATTTCGGAACCATGACTTAATGTACCCTCTGAAGTACATCTATAAAATTTCCCACTATTGGGCGGATATCCTACTTCACACCGCGCCCATATCACTTATTTGTTTAGAGCACTTGCATTGTACGCCAGCCGCAAGGCAATATGCACTTTATTTATTAGGTTCAGCGAGTATTAGTAAATATTGTTATGTTATAAAAACTTGTTTTTTTTTTCTCGAAAATTATCACTATTCCTACTTCATTATTTCTGCCGCTGTCGTAAGTGAAGGCAAGACTAATCAAACCACATTTTCGCAGCTACTCTGAAGGCTGGTAGTTTTAATTATCACGTCTGTGTGACCTGGCAATCGCACATCTCCACCGAAGCACAATAGAATTATTATAGTCTGGAGGCTGATGGTCTTGTCTGACCTGACATTTGAGTCTGGCCAGTAACTGCACTTTTCCACCGATACAATAGAATCGTTTAGCAGTAAATATGAGCGAATCGGTGATCCTTCACCGGTGGAACCGTGGAAGTTTTGTGAAGATAAAGGTATCCAATAGCTGCTGAATAACTTTTTTTCTAGCTTTTCCTTTCACAACATCCGAGATATTGTAAAAATGCGGGCGATGCCGCGGTCGTTGAATCGGAAGGCTAGGGGTCGTTCCGGAATAGGCGGCCATAATCACATAATCGCATGGTCTCAATCGCGGGTCGCTAAGAACCGAATGCTTCCCTAATAGAGAGTGCGGTGGCGGCTTACCACGTGCGTAAGCCTGGTGATGGTAGCGTGCGCGTCCCGCAGCTGCTGCTCGGAGGTGGTGAGCAGCGAGCGAAGGCGGCGCACCTCGCTCTGCGACGCCTCGTACAGCGCCTTGTAGTCCTTCTCCTCGCCGTCCTCCGTGCGCTCGCTGCCCGACTGCGAAACGACAGATAAACAAAACGTCAATAACAAGTTTTTTATTTCCTTCTCAATAATGACATTGCAAACTCTGTGCATATTGCCAACGTTAAGAAAATTTTCGCGCTATTATTTTATTTCACAACGCACAAGTGTTGTCATTATCAACCTACATCGAATAAAACGCCATCAACTTATGTTTTTGGAAAACCCACAATACAACTTTTGACAATGATAATAATATTATTGTTATAAAGTGAAAATCGGAGAAAGGTAAACGATGAGGAAGAAAGGTACTCGAATGGTGTCCACGTCTCGGCATCCTAATAAGTGAAAATGCCATAGTATTTAGTAAAATACGTATTGTATTATGAATTGTAGATTTAAGTCATATAATCATTTCACAGAAATAAAATATGCTAAAATATGCGTACTGTTAAAATAAGTAGCCCTACCAAAAATATAACACAAAATGTGGAAAAAATGACAGAAAATCGTTAAATCAATATACTTTCTATCTTATTTAGCAGAAGCATATAAAAATACAAAGGTATTTCATGCCGGAACATTTCTTCTATATCATATTTTATTAATTTTAATGCAAATTCAGTTTACTTCATGTGTGAGGAAACTTAAGATAGAGTTTTGCTAGTGTAATGGCTGCAATCCTTCATGCTCACATGTGGGCATTTAATTAGTGAGGCATCAAAATATAAACACAACAAACAAAAAACAAAGAACTCTTTCAAAATTAATTAATCATATCGTTAATCAATCTGTCAATGCTGAGCACAGATCCAACTGATACGAGTAGGAATTGGATTTTAACGCCGCTGTTTCAAATCGTAATAAATCCAATATCGTTCTCAAGTAAGCTGCAAGTAACCTTGAGTTCCTAATATTAAATTATTTTAAAGACCCGACCACTTTTCTTGTATTATATGAGATACAGAAGCTTTTAAAATCAACCAACAGACTTTTTTATTACAAAAATAAATTATAGTATATTATATTCAACATCAAAGTTTTGTGAAATAAACATAGTCACATATCAGAAATTTAAGAAGGCTACGAGATAATTTAGACGCCTCAAAACTATGAATAATTTATAAAACATTACAAAGTTTATAAAAGTTAAGCATACACAGTATCCATCGGACGCGAGTGATGTGAGGCTGAGTGAGCGAGCGTTGAGTGCCGCCACGGAGTCGAGAGATGTTAGGGATCGCGATCTTTCCTTGTTGAGGCTGCTACTTTTATTTGCCGACCGTGACTTCCTTTCTGGCCTCACGGGAGGAACATCATCATTTGTCTCCAATGAAGTATCGACCTGAGGTTCCGGCACTTTCACTGGCGGCACCAATTTTGGTTTAAAGTTCTTTTGACTGGCTAGTAACTTTTTGTCCAACTTTTTTAACACTGGAGTCATTAAATTTAAGGATCCCAAAGTAGCCCCGCTTAAATACACCCCACCATATCCGGAACTAGTCCCTCCATATATGCCGAGGTTAGAAGACGGTCGACCAAGTCCGGCAGTGTAGGGATTATAATTTCTGTAGGTGTTAGAACTGTAAGAGTTGGAGTAAGGATTGTACTGTCCACTGAACATAGAACCTAGCATACTCGGTGAGGAGCCGTAGTGCGAGGTGAGACTCCTCGGCCGCGAAGAGAATCTATCCTGCTTTCGACTCATCTCTGCTTACATCCCACACCGACGCGTCGAGAACCGAAATACGACGTTAGCGACGGTCGTTCGCGGCAGCGTATGAAAACATACTGACTGTTTTCCAAGACTTATAAATCTCTACAGAGAGAAAATATTGTCGACGCCCACACGAAACACCGGTTCATAGAAGCGTGCGAGAGAGAAACTGCCTTGACGCACCAAACGATGAGACGGCAATATCTACAGGAGCACGTGAGAAATCATCACCTGTAAATACGTATTATAACAAAAGCGATGGATTCGTCGACTACGCGCATACATTAGTCCTGAAAGCTGCGCACCAAGGGTGCCATCGGAAATAGTGTCGAACCGTGTCGGCGACACCTCGTCTGTCAGCAAAGGTTCAACTCTGGCATGGGGTTTGGAGGCCATCCTATGTCGTTAACACGTAACGCCCGTCTAGTTTGTTCAGGTACACGTGCGCTAAAAATAAGCGTGCGCGCACCCAACTGACGAACATCATAATATATTAAACCAAACACAAATAAATTGTCACGGATGATCATAATCATTTTAGGAAGTCATATAGTACGATATTATGAACATCGTGGGTTGTTCGCTGACAGAAAAAATATATAGTAAAAGCGACATGCGATAATTAAGTACATGTAACCAAATATTGTCGCGAGATTTCAATTCAGCGGCCCATAAATGTTACGCTAAAATTTAAAAAACATTATCAGTTTGTTGTTGTCTAAGACACTATGTATAAAATCTATTTTCAAGTTTACGTAGATCTGGTTCAGACGACCACTGACCCAAATTCTATCTTGTTTGGAGCATTCTAAAGTAGGAGACTGTAATTTTGAACGACGCATTTAAAATCAATAGAAATAGTTGTGAAACCATGTTACAAAAGATTATATTTTGGTCATGCTTTCTCGAGATTCGAATACTACGAGGGTGGATTGAAAAGTTCGCGGCCTGACATATAAACGTTTATTTTACTTTTACAATACTACTCTCATTGGGTCTATACATTATTAAATTTTCAGTATTTGTGTTCAAGTTACAGCGTGCTAAGAGACCTAGTGTTCAGTTTAAAAAAAACGGACAAAATTGAACATCGTCAGGTGATCAAATATCTATAATGATATGACAAAAACATTTGGGGAATCTGGGCCATCATATAACACTGTAAAAAATGGGTAGCAGAATTTAAACGTGGACAAGAAGGCATTGAAGATGACCCTCGCTCCGGCCGACCTACCACGTTTAAGACGGAAGTAAACATCCACAAAGTGTGTGATCTAGTATACCTAGAAGATTGACTATTAGGGAGATTGCAGACGCTATAGGCATGCAGCTGTGGGGATCAAGGTTCAGATTCAGGGATGCAAGAATCCCAAGAGATTTTCCAAACGAAAAACGGATCCTATAAAGAATAAGCTAGATATGCTACCTCCTGCTGGAAACGTGGAGAGCAAATTTAACGCGAGATAATTGCCCTCCCCCTGACCAAGAACTTGCCCCCCCCCCCTCGCGAACACACGCGTTCACTCTTCTGTCGAAAGCATGGCTCAAATTCGTGATTGTGGTTTTGAGCTGCTGCCCCATCCGGCTTATTAGCCTGGTTTGGCACCATCTGAGGTTCATCTGTTTCCCAAATTAAAAAAACACCCAGAGATTTTCATCAAATGAACAGGTTGAGGCCGCAGTGAATAATGGTATTTTACAGACCTTAAAGAATCGTTTTTTAAAACTGGAATAGAAGCTTTGCAAAACAGACGGAAGAAATGCATTGAGTTAGGTGGAGATTATGTTGAGAAATAAAAAAAAATTTGCATGCAATTTATTTTGTTTTCTTGTTGAGGCCGAGAAATTTTCACCCTCGTAGTTAGTAGGTTTGTTAAACCGAAGGACTTTAAAAATCTATCATATGGTTTATTTTGGCATTAAATTATTGTAAATAGTATGTTGAAAGTTTCGTTTAATATACAGTAGATAGTAACGTAGCATCTTATACTCTGTACGACTAGTAAGACTAATGAAACCGGATTGCAATCCCTATCGATGACGTCATCGAGCCATATGTGGATTAACAGTGAAATGTACATAGTAGTCAATGGCAGATACGCTAAAAATAATGAAGTTTGTAAAGACACATCAAATTTGACTAGCGCTCTATTAGTGTCGTTATAAATGCGTATATACATACTTCGAAACTTGTTTATTGGCCTCATAAACTGTTGCAAAATTGTTGATTACTGAATAATATAATGGTAAAACGTGGTGAAAATGTTTCAAAACAGACCAAACAGTATTAAAACAATGAAAAAATTAACAACAAGGAGTGCGTTAATGATGTCTTTATTCTATCCATCCGCTATATTATGTCCAAGATCAGGTAAAGTCTATCATGAATACAGGGAACGCCTGATCCAATCCAATGATCGAAAATCGCATTACACATAGGGAAGTCAGTGAAAGCAAAGAAGAAATAAAACTATCATGATTCACCCAAAGCATAGTATCCACATGAATCGTTCCTTAAGAAATGCAAAACCCAACTATGAATCATTGCATGAATATCTTGTCACGTTTTGACTCACTTTTTCAATAAACAATAATATAGTGGTCTTTATTCCTTTTAACATTGGAATATCACTAACACGATCGATTCCCGGCGAAGCACAGATTGAAATGATAAGTTTCAGTTTCTGGTCTGGGTGTTTGTGTCCATGTCTATGTGTATGTCTATGGCATCCACGACACAGAAGTTTTAACCTTAACCTATCTGAGGTAGGGTGGGGCTAAGAGTGTGAAACGTAATTTCTTATTTATTTAACATACATGAAGAAGCTCTAAATTTCACTGTGAAAAAATATGACAGATACTAAAATTGTACGTGAACGGGTTTTTTTGTGAAATAAATAATAGTCGGGAGAAACCTAATGCATTCATAAAAGTACAATGCAACGCGCGTTGACAAATGTATGGATCGTTGTACTGCTCGGCCTAATTTATGAGTGGGTTATAATGCTGTGCAACATCTGGATTGCGGCCAATTTGTCACGCTTCACACTGGATCCCGTATAAATCTGCGCTCTTTACGTGTAAAAACTGAAAATTCCGTAAACTGAAATTATCCGTTTTAGAAGAATGGCTGCAAACTTTTTGCGTCCCTCTGTGCCCAGGGTTTCTCCCCATTATTGGGGAGGCCTGGAGCTTACTCCACCACGCTGCTCTAATGCGGGTTAGTGGAAGCCCGCGAGGTAGAGGGTGTTAAAAATAATAATAAAAAAAATCAATTATGGCATGGCCAACTCTATGCATATTGCCATTGTCAAGTATAATTTTTGCATCAATTCTTTGCCAATTTCAATCATAAATAAAGTCAGTAAGTCGTCAGTAATAAGTCAGTAAAGTCAGTTAAACATTCAAGTAAAGCGATGGCTACTTTACCAGAACGTGTCAGACGGAATTTTTAGGCAAGCAGAAAAATCATATTTTAGCACTGTTATTCTGTTTCACTACTACGAATATTGGAGCAGTTAAAGATCAAGTCAAGACTCTCAACGATATGTTACTGTGAGATCCTTGGGTATCTTGGTCACATTGCCTATCGAGAAACCGACCATCTCGATAAATACTTGTGGTGGGTGGACAAGGTTGAAGGAAAGAGACCCCGCGGCAGATGACCCAGCCGTTGGTGTGAAAAAAAAACATCTTTTACTGGTCTCCGCATAGCAACTGCTTTGAAAGAAGCCGAAAACCGGACGAGATGGAAGCGGATAATCCACCAAAGCATGAAGGACTTTAATGGACACGACCTTCAGTAATGAAGAAACAATCAAGAAGATGAAGAAGATTCTATTGTACATACAACATTCGTGCACTGGTATTAACCTAAATCGAACAAAATGCCATCAAGAGTCTTTTTCGACTTCCCGCCAAAGTCTCCCAAGAATAATCATTACACATTAATTAAGCAAACCATAATCTTCGCTTTTAATAGTATAGAAATGAATATTATTATGTCATCGGTTCATACATATGCCATTTGTTGGATATAAAACTATTTCGAAAAAAAATATATCCATATCGGATCAGCCGTTTGGCGGTGACAACGTAGCAATCATTTGCAGTTAAATAATGGCATTAAGGATTATGATGGTCGCAACAGTCATTAAATTTACTGCTGTTTAAGTCGATAAAATTCACTAAGTAAAAAGGAGATGGAATGATGAGAGAGATGACACAATATTATCTATGGATATGGACGGGTAAGCGGAGCCACTCATACAGCTAATGACAGTCTGATAACCAGGTGTTCCATTAGAAGTGCCATTAAAGAATGTGACATTCATTGAATAACATCCTTCCAGTGTTATTATAAGACACAGTTTTAAATATAAATAACGTTGTTTGATATAATAATCATGAAAGACATTTGATTTGGCGACACCTGATCTGAAATAGCAAATCAGGGAAGTAACACATAATAAAATATATTTATGTGGTAAATTTATTAAATTGCAATGGTGTACGCGACCTTAGGGCTGTCTAATGCACAAAAAATATACTAATTAATATTATAAAGAGGATAGATTTGTATTGTTGTATGTTTATGATGAATAAACTCAAAAAATACTGTTCCGATTTCAAAAATTCTTTCATCATTAGAAAGCTACATTCACCCTGAGTAACATAGGCTACTTTTTACCGCGAGAAAATGCTTCATTCCTACGTGAAAACGGGTAATAGGGTCAACGCGGTTGAAGCAACTTGGTAAACGCCTATGATTTTAATATAGCAATGAAGCCTGGAATAGCACATAGACTATTTTTAATCTTACGGGGACTCCATTAAACGGGACCACGCGGGCGAAGCCGCTGGCGGAAGGCTAGTATATTATATAATTTATGGTAGAATGCCGTGCATACCATTTATTTTATACACATTGCGACAAAGTGTACGGAAGTGTCTGTGCGTGATTTTATTACGTCTCCATACGTCAAACATTAATACAGTTTATGTGAGCATGTAAACTATATTTCACGCGTAACATTCAATCTGTCTTGAAGGCGGCAGGCTAAAAATACCCGTACATTGGTCATTGTTTGCTTACGTCAATAGGCGTATAATACTCGACCTAAAACTACATTAACGGTGTTTTCTAGGGCGCAATAGAAGACACGCACTGCGTCTAGGGTACGGGGCGTCAAGGAGAGAAAAGGATATTCCTAAGGGTCTTAGGGTGTGTTGCACCATGTAACTATAGCTATAACCAAACCCAAACTACTCGTCAAATCCTCGGTTAAACAACATTTGCGTTGCATCATTTAAGCTATGGTTGTAATGACGTAACTAACTTAACTAAATAACTCAACTGTAACGTTAACTGCTCGATTTTGGCCGGTTAAAGCTATTGTTATGGTTAAAATATCAAATCAACTGAGTATTAACTTCACCGCCTACTAACTATACCAATCAAGAAAAACGTAATTGAAAACACAATATTGTTAAATTCTATTGTCGTCGTTAAAGTTAGTTTTGACCGAAACTATAAGCAGGCCTATGGTGTACATCCACCCTTAAACATTTTACATTTAAAAAAATACTTTCCATTGATTTTCCCGCACTAGGATACCCCGTGTTATGAGTACCATGGACGCACACAAATATAAAAATAGAAACACCCAGACCAGCCACGCCGGTTAATTGGACCTGGACCCTCAATCGGCGGTCCGGCATGGTAACCATTGCGCTATTCGCGTCGTTAAAATGAAAACCTTCGTGAAATCTATGAGTTTAGATTTCAGTGACCTTTTGTATACACATGAAAATTTAATTATCATATAAGATTTTATCACGAAAACGCAAAGAGCTAATAAATACTGATGTAAACCAAAACATGTGTAAACATTTCAAAATAAATACTAAACTTACATCTTATTCAAAAATAAGGGTAATTATACTGCAATTTCATTAAAATCTGTCTTAGGTCTGTCTTAACAGCAAGGTGGTTGACCTGTTGATCTCTATTCCCGCTTTCTCAGAACAATCATATCTATTTATATATTATTATGAACGTGTAACACTTCCAAAATGATGGATAAACGGTGTCGTTGAATTCGCCAGCAAGGTTTATTTTAATAATACTTTTTCGTTTCGAAACCAACACTTGGCGATGGAACAAGATGTGAATCAATTACTCATTTCAAGTGGCAAGATCAAAACAGAAAGACTCGAACTCCTTTAGATTTCATTCGAACTGGTTTACATATTGTAAAATCCATTTATGATATTTCTGTGAATAATTTCTTTAAAGTTTTTGGTGCACTATAAAATATAATATTTATTTATTTATTTAATTCTTTATTACACCACATAGATTGGTATAAAAGGCGGACTTAATGCTAAAAGCATTCTCTGCCAGTCTACCTTTGGGCGAAACAGAGACAGTTGTAGGCGGCATAATAACTTACAAAAACAAAATATATATACAGGGTGTCCCGTAAATCACTATTTACGGTACGGTAGTGAGACTTATTATCTGATAAAAATACTAAAATTTATAGTCCTAGGACTTGTTGTTATTAAGTTATGCTTTGTTTACAAAATTTGGTGAAATTATCATCCACGTAAGCTAAATATTAAATTTTACCATATCTGCTTTGTTATTTTGTTGTTATTTTTGTTCAAGGTAATTAATAATACATAAGTCTTCCTAATTAAAATGATATTCAACCATAATTAACAACACAAAAAAAAAATACAACCCATAATAGTTACAAATTTTACGTTCAAAAGTTTTCTAACTGAAGTTTGAACAACGCTGGTGTAAAAAAAATGTATGGTAACCTTGTGAAACTTTATTTTAAAAACATCTGCATTTCATAACAATTACAAAAAGGTATAATTCTTAGGTATAAAGTAGCATATTTCTTCATTTATTCAATATCATAGGATATTTTTGGGAGAAAATAAAAAGACGTGACATGATATTATACGGGCGTAAATTATTCCGCTTCAATATGCGATGTACTGTACTTCTTGGGATACCAGTGCGTCTAGAAATACGGCGAGTACTAGTTGAAGGATCTTCTTCTACTTCTGCCAATATCTGACGTTCATCGACTGCTCTAGGCCTTCCTTCATGGTTTCCAGTTCCAACTACACACGTGTTTAGCTCGGACCCGTCATTACGATATTACTATTTGTTAAAGTGCGCTTGAATTGGACCTTGATTTTGCTTGTGATTTGGATATTGTTCGACTTGGTTTTTTTGAAGAAAAATGCCTAATACATACACTCCACGTGAATATGCAGAAATGTTTTTTCTTTATGGTCTCTGTGATGGGAATGCTCGGCAAGCAGCACGTACGTATCGTGAGCGCTATCCCAACCGTGATCGCTATCCCGATCACCGAATTTTTCTGAGAGTGAATAACGCTTACCTTGAAGGTCGAATTCCTGGAACTGGAAACCATGAAGGAAGGCCTAGAGCAGTCGATGAACGTCAGATATTGGCAGAAATAGAAGAAGATCCTTCAACTAGTACTCGCCGTATTTCTAGACGCACTGGTATCCCAAGAAGTACAGTACATCGCATATTGAAGCGGAATAATTTACGCCCGTATATCATGTCACGTCTTTTTATTTTCTCCCAAAAATATCCTATGATATTGAATTAATGAAGAAATATGCTACTTTATACCTAAGAATTATACCTTTTTGTAATTGTTATGAAATGCAGATGTTTTTAAAATAAAGTTTCACAAGGTTACCATACATTTTTTTACACCAGCGTTGTTCAAACTTTAGTTAGAAAACTTTTGAACGTAAAATTTGCAACTATTATGGGTTGTATTTTTTTTTGTGTTGTTAATTATGGTTGAATATCATTTTAATTAGGAAGACTTATGTATTATTAATTACCTTGAACAAAAATAACAACAAAATAACAAAGCAGATATGGTAAAATTTAATATTTAGCTTACGTGGATGATAATTTCACCAAATTTTGTAAACAAAGCATAACTTAATAACAACAAGTCCTAGGACTATAAATTTTTGTATTTTTATCAGATAATAAGTCTCACTACCCCCCATAACCCGTTGATCCACTATTTACGGGACACCCTGTATAATAGGGAAATTATCAATGAAAATACAACTAAAGAAATATAAAGATATGTGCATAAGCATTTATATATAATTTATATAAAATATATAAATTTAATAGAAATAATACAAAAACGCAATACAAACATACATATATATAAATATATTTAGAAAGCGTCAAGTAATGCGACTTAAATAGAGAGCTGTGACACTAGTCTTGAAAGACTGCTTGCTACAAGTTTTCCTTAAGTCGTCCGGGAGAGCATTCCAAAGCCGAGTAGCAAGTACAAAAGATTTGGATAGAAAACCAGACCGGTGAAGAGGGAAAGAAAGTAATAAAGAATCGCTAGAGCGGAGCTGACGCTCATGAAAATCGGAGAGGTAATTAAACATTTCTTTAAGATATTTAGGAGAGAGAGGATCAAAGAGAATAGAGTGAAGTGTGTTGAGAGTTCTAATCTGTCTTCGCTCCCGAATGGGAAACCATTGGAGTTGTGAACGGTAGGAGGAGATGTGATCAAATTTGCGAAGACAGTAAATGAATCTAATGGAGTAGTTTATGAGGCGATCTAGCTTGTTGAGCAGCTCCTCACCAATGTCCGACATACACACAGCATAATCGATGATCGGAAAAATGAGACTCTGCACTAAGGTGATTTTGATCTTAGTAGGCAGAAAGTTCCGGAGACGATTCAATGAGCGCAACCTCGCAAAAACTGATTGGCTAACTGTGTTTATATGCGCAGTCCAGCTAAGTGAAGAATCGACATGGAGTCCAAGATTTTTGACGCAAGACGAGAAAGGGATGGCAGAGCCGTTAAGCAAGACAGGTGCGACAGAACTGAGGTCCAGCTTCGTTAATTGTCGCGAACTTCCAATTATAATAGCCTGGCATTTGGCTGGGTTAACTTTGATGCCAATGCTTTTGAACTTTGATGACCAACTGCTGATCGTATCAAGATTTTTGTTAATAGCCAGAATGGCATCGTTGATGTTAATCGTGTCAGCCTGGGCGTAAATCTGAAGATCGTCCGCATAAAGATGGTAAGAACAGTCAAGCAGATGTGTTAAAGAATTGATGTAAAGGGAAAATAGCAAGGGAGACAAGATTCCGCCTTGTGGCACACCAGAGCTGACGTCGCGCCAATCAGATATGGCGCGATTGATACGAACGGCCTGCTGACGACCACGAAGGTAGGACAAAAACCAATCTAAGGCAGATCGGGAAAACCTGAGATGACAGAGAATTGCAAGAAGGATATCGTGGTCTACCATATTAAATGCGTTGGAAAAGTCGATCAGAACGAGAACGGTGACCATTTTATCCTCCATGCCAGAACGAACATCTTCAAGAACTTTAAGAAGAGCAGTCGAAGTGCTATGTCCGGATCGAAATCCGGACTGAAAGGGACTCAAAAGTTGATTATCAGAGATGAACTTAGATATTTGTTTGTGCGCAGTGATTTCAAGGATTTTAGAAAGAAAGGGTAGTATAGAGATAGGTCTGAAGTTGCTGAGGAGGTTAGGGTTAGAAATTTTAGGGAGAGGGATAATAAAAGCTTTGCGCCACAGAGAAGGAAAGACCCCTGTTGTCAGAGAGCTATTTATAATATTTGTTATAGCAGGTAGAACATGACATGAAATAGGGTTGATCATGGATCTACAGATGTCATCACAGCCAACTGCATTGGAATGAATGGAAGATAAGATTTTTTGGGTATCCTCAAGAGAGATAGGTGAGAAGGAAAATAATTTTATATCAGGGGAAGTCATAGAAGAGATTGCAGAGATAGTTAAAGATTTTACTGAAGGACACAGAGAGGAGGAAGTAGAAAAATAGTCATTAAATTCATTAGGAGAAAACAGAGAAGTAAAAATTGTAGTACGGAGTTTCCCGAAACCAAGGGTGTTAAGGAATTTCCAGACCGCAGTAGGAGAAGAAGAAGAAAGATTATCAGCAAAGTAGGTACGCTTAGCTGCTCTTACCATCTGGTTACAGCGATTTCGAGCAGACTTATGGAGAGCCCAATTGCTATCGCACCTGTCCCGCTTAAACCTCCGGAATGCCCTGTCGCGCCTGTTCATAGCCATACGCACCCCCTGCGTGATCCATGGTGCAGGCGGCCGTTTTAAACGAATGGCTTTTACGGGTGCATGTCGATCATAAAGCTGTAGTATAGACTGGTTTAAAAAAGAAATACTTTCATCTACAGTTGATTCGGCATTCGGTGACATGAACACCTGCTGCGCAGAATCAGCCCTCAGTACGTCCGGATCAATTTTCGCGAAGCTGCGCATCCACACAACCTCAGGAACAATTTTGGGGGGTCTTAATTTATAGGACAGGAATAGCAAGTCATGCCATGAAAACCCGGGCGCCGATAACTGACCATGTTTGAGCACATGAAAAGAAGAAGAAGTAATAATCAAATCTAATAAGCTGTCAGATGTGTCTAGATTGTGGTGTGTGGGAGAAGATGAGAGGAGAGAAAAGTTGACGGAAGAAATGATATTTTTGAGTTTTCGACTACGAGGAGTATCGACCAAGAGGTCAGTGTTAAAATCTCCCATTATTATGAGATGTGTGTGTGTCGAACACAAATGTTCCATGACCTGCTCAAGGCTGGAGAAGTAATCGACAGTAGGTGGACAATAAACAACGCCAAGAACGGCTTTGGAGTGCCCAACCCCGACTTCTAAAAATAAGTATTCACAGGAGGCAGAGTAAGTAGATGGAGAAGATAATACCACAGTATAAGAAATATCGCTCCTGAGATAAATGGCGACGCCACCCCCACCCTTACTAGTGCGGTCATTACGCACCAGCTTATATCCAGGGAGAGAGTAAGAGATGGAATCAAGATCAGGCTTTAACCAGCTCTCAGATATAAGGATAGCATGGACAAAGAAGGAGGCAGAAGAAAACGTATCAAGAAGGTCAGTGTAGTGACAAGGAATGCTTTGAGCATTGAGATGGCATACATTGAAAGAAAAATGAGAATTGTCCAGCGAATTTTGCAATGAATTCCGAAGAGTCACAGCCTCACCAAAGTTTTTATCACTCACGTCCGACCAGGAGTCGGAACTACACGCAGAGTAGAAGGTGTCAACATCGGTATCAGACATAGTATAAAAAATGAAAAAAAAAAGTAACAACGAAATATATAGGTATAAATATATATATATATATATAAATATTAAAAATATATGTATGTAGAATAGTCTATAAAAGTCCAATAGGACTACTATACAATTTTTATCCACTGCTAGTCCCGCTGGCAGAATGTACAGAAATCACTTAAAAACTAAAGAGGGAATACAATTTAGAGAAAAAAAAAAGCTTACAAAATATACAGTAAGAATAATGCTAACCTAGTCACAATATTTGATGATCAAAAATGGCAACAAAACGCAATTATTATTATCGAATAATAGTTCCACCCACAGCACACAACATTTTTACCATCACAACAGAACAGGCATAAACGAAACGTTGAGAGGTTTGCATATTTTGTCTATGGCCGCGTCACATTGAAAGTAGTTCACACATTTGCCATCGCCATTAAAAAAGAAAAAACATAAGTTGACAATTGACATTGACATTGTCAATGACCATAATACATCGCTGTCAAAGTCATAAAAATTTAACAAGTAACCTATTAAAAATTAATAATTTTAAAAGAAATTACAGTCATGGTTTGATAAAAGATACAGTCTATGCATACATTAACGAGGACAGTAAATACTGTGTACAGTTATACTTATACAGTAGTGTTATTAAGATGGAAGGCCAATTACATCGTAAACATCATGGAAATATGGATGGAACTAAACATAATATAAAAGTTAGCAAGATCACCAACAAGGGACTAAGATAAACAAACAAAAAGAGCTTATTTGACTACCACTATATCATTTGTTTCTCCGTGCTGTACGCTTGGATTTCGAGTGGGCCACTGGTTCCGGAGATTGTGCACGGTCTTCAGTTAGACTATCACTATCCGAGTGCTCCTGCGAACTCAACGCAGGGTTTACACTATCTCCAGGAAGGTTTTCGAGGTCTTGCACGGAGTAAATCCGACGTTTCGAGCCATCAGATAGCTTGGCAAAAATGTTGCCATCCATGGTCCAACAGTTCTTAATGCCAAGCTTCTTCCGAGAAAGGATGAAAAGCGACTGTCTATTTTTAGTTAGAAACTCAGATATCACAAAAGAGCTACCTTTAAAAGCTGTCTTCTTTCTCCAGACAGCCGAGCAGCAAGACATGTCCTTAAAACGAACTAGCACTGGACGAGATTTCCCTTCAACAGTGGCTCCGAGACGATGACATGACTTGAATTGGTTACCTTCTATATCACATAAACCAAGTTTTTCACAAAAAAGCTTGGCTATGTAGTCAGCGAGGTTATCTTCAATTTCTTCAGGAACACCACTCACCAATAAGAATTTTCTCCTATGTCTCATCTCTGACACATCAGCTGCACGAGAGAGTTCCATGATGAGTTGAGGGAAGCCTGAGGGAAGTCAGTATAGCCCAGATATCTGTTTTGAAGACATGGAGTTCTTCATGGAGGCGACTCAAACTTAAGTTAGATTTTGGTTCTGTGGTAGCAAATTTGGACTCTAATTCTTCAAATTTTTTCAAGAAAGAAGCTTCAATAGCGGTTTGTGTTTCTAATACTGACTGTAAATTTGCCATATTACCAGTAATAGCTTGTGATGAATAGTGATGAAAGAAATAAGTGATGACAGTTGAACCAGCAGGACTATGCAGTGAAATTTTTGATCACAGGTTGCACATTGAAAGATGCCTATACACGTAAGTAAATATTACTTAAAGACTTTTCAAAAGACACTGAAACTATTTATTAAACTGTAGATTTCGAATATTTAATAAATAATTATGTAAGAGCACAATGTAAACGTTTTTCTATCTACCGCCTTTTTCTAATCTTTCCATGATGTTCGTAGAATTGAAGCATTAGTCATTGTGGTTATTTTATATTAGTTCAAATACTGTTAGACCTTTTTATAGGCATTGTAATTACATGTCCTTAAAGGCCGTATACGAAATTTTGCCGATTTCGCTGATTTCCCTGATTTTACACATGAGATTTTGCAGTTAAAATACAACATATCCATAAGTTTTATTGCACAATATGACTGGTCATTTCAATAATAAGCTATTACATTAGCCACATTTTTATTTTTATTACTTTGTTGTGCTTATTAGACCTGAAGACGATGACAGTTTTGTGAATTTTTGCTGTAATGGGTACAGAATGTTACATATTTCTACATCATTATGAAACCTCAGCGGATTGAAAAAAATGCTGTGTATTGCTGTAAGAATCTCCTATAAAATGTGTGTGTCACATTTTACCACTCTCATACAAAAAACTAGTAAAAAAATATTGAAATTAGTCAATTTTAAGAGAAAATGGGCCAGACATTGCATTTAATTTCGGCCAATTGGAACAGTCATTCATAAAATTTAATAGACATAAATAAACTTCAGTTCATAAACAATCCGTTTTCTGAAAAACATAATCAAATTGTGAATAAAAATTTGGCATTAATAATCTTTTAAAGTAACCTAAAACTCGCATTATAATACTCGACGCAAGCTACGAGTCAGGCAGACCGCGCCAAGCGCTTTCAGAGAGTGGACATGTCGCTCTGCACCACGCGGCGCCCTGGACGTCGCACAAGTTCGTAGCAATGTTAGTTCGATGCTCCCACTACAGAGCGGCGTGACTACAGCGCGCAGCGTGTGCTTGACACTTTGAATAGCTAATAATTTTAAATATGTTGTGATGATTTACCATCTTCTTAATACAACAAGTGATAGGGTAGTAAAAATTCCATTGTTAATTGTTGTGTATCTTATGTAGAAAAGTATGTTTACAAGCATTTATAGCTTGCCGTGTTAGTAAGGTTGTTAGTGTTAGGGCCTCTTTCACCACCTTCAAGTAAAGTGACAAGTACGCTAATTGTCGGTTAAAGTCACCCGTAACTTCAATTTCCATTTCACAATGTTCGAGTAGCACTAATCATAATGATAAACTGACCCGTACTCATAGCTTTAACTTGCCAATTAACTTTACTTGGGACATAACTAATCAACACTTTACTTGAAGATGGTAAACGAGGCCCTTAGTTAAATATTGCAAGCTAAATTTGAACCACTTGCGAGAGTCTGATTGAGCTGTAGTTTGAAATACACTTTTATTTTAAATGACAATATAATTATTAGTAACATTTTCGTTAATTCAATATGGCCGCTGCAGCAAAATGGTGGATCACATATTTTTTGCACAAAAAGCCACACAATATGGGTATCAAATAAAAGGGATTAATTTGTAGAATAAAGTACATTATAAAAAACTAATCCAAGATGGCCGCTATCCCAAAATGGCGGATAACATTCTGTTTATGTAACTCAGTATCATATAATTTATCCTAATTAAACTTAAAAACTACTGTTCCGATTTCTTGACTCCAAAAATAATAATAATTGTACTGACATTATATTATTATCGTAAACACAGATCGTACCTACATATTGATGAGTAGAAAATGTAAGTCTACTATTCTAAATCTAATTGTATAAGAATAAGCAATTATTTTTTCTTTTTAGTGCAATTTCATTTGTTTTGGAATAGTTTTCTTTTGTATTCGGTTTTTTTTTGTTAAAATTTTTGTTTATTTTTTGCATTTTAGTAAAATTGATGTATACTAACTTATTTGTTTGAATGTGGGTAGGCATACTAGACGTGCTGCTCATTTAAGACAGCGCCGTTTAAATGGAACAGTTAACAGTTCTACCTCAGATTTCAACCTTACTGTAAGCTGTTAAGGAGTTTCATTGATCATCAAATTCAATTACGACAATTACTAGTCTATAAAAGATTCGATCGAGTATCATTAATTTACTCCTACGAATTGAAGAGTCCCGTTATTTTGTCATGGATCCCTTCGTCGGAACCTAACCAAACTCTTATTAAACTACCCTTGAAGAAAAAAAATCCAATAAAAAAAGCATCATCATAATCGGTTGGCGTGATATTGAGTTATTAGTCCATTTGTAGAGCAGCTACTTAATGCAAATATGGTTTTCGCATGGATACCATTATCAGAACTGGACCAAATTAAAATGGGACCACACGGGAAGTATCAGCTTTGAAATAAAAAAAGAATCATCAAAATCTGTTCATCCAGTCGAAAGTTCTGAGGTAACAAACAAAAAATATACAGACGAATTGATAACCTCCTCCTTTTTGATTGAAGTCAGTTAAAATAAAAAAAGTTTCACAGACACACAGGCAAGTTCTTCAAAAACTACCAATTCCGTATTTTTCCTTTTATAATTATAATGACTATTAAAATGGTTTTTCTCAAAACAAAGCAATACCATTTTGTGTATGTTATACTGAAAGTATTTATGTATTTTATGTATTAAGTAGATATGATTTTTTTGCAATATAGATATTTAATGAACTATTCTTTATTTATATTTTCTTTTTCTACCTTCACAATACCATTCTGTTTAATGCACCTTCCACAGCTCGGTTGGCAGTTGGCTGGCAGATAATACCATTAGGCATTTAGTCCGCCCTTTGTGCTTATTTTATAGTGTAATAAAGAATAATTAAATTAAATTAAATGTACAGATTTTGATTATCTACAGATTTATTACATGTATAGATCATTACTTGTACAACACTAATAAATGCTTGGTTATGTACTATCAGACTTTTTATTCTAATTGACAAAAAACAACTGAGGAAAAGACACCGAAGAAAGTACAAAGTATCAAAACCGTTTAATCGTCGTACCAGCCTTCGACGATTCCGGACTCACACAAACCCGCGACGCTTACGCCGTGTGCATTTCAAATACCTAATCTGGCCCGTTTCGATTTCGTATACGGCCTCTTAACCGCGATTCTAACCTACATTTATTCAATTATCCGAAGTCTCGATATATGTACAGCCTGCTTTAAAGTTCTTATCCTTAACAATTAAAACTCTACATATAAGCAAATTCGAAAATAGCCATTAATCCTGTAAAAATAAAAATAAAAACGCGTAAGCACTACTTTATATGAATTATTTTTTAAGAGGGTACAAAGCTACTATTTATCCAATAGCTTTAATAAAACGCACGTTTCTTTTACGTGTACATAATCTATTTTCTGTTAGAGAAATGAACAGAGTTTTACCATTTTAGCCCCAAATAGATTGGAAGCTTGTCTGGCAATCTTTAAAACCACACATGAGTCATGTGAGCGATGACTAAAATATATTTTTGTAACTTGTTACTGTAGTAGAACGTTTCACATAACCATTAAACCAAAAAGAGCAGACGTGACTTGGTCAATATACAATCACATAACCATTAAACCAAATAGAGCAGACATGACTTGGTCAATATACAAAGATGGTATCGCCATATGAACATAGAAAATTATTATAAACCGTACAGCACGATGGTAAGGTATCAAAATCTCATTTTTAAATCACACCTACACACCTATGAATCACAAAGTAGTAATATAACGAGTAGTACATTTTTAAGTATTTGAGTGGAAAGTTTGATACTCGCTATGTGTGAATAAAAAAATTGCCCAATGTTTCCATATAATTTACAAAAGCGCATAAAACAAACAAATTTCTTTTGTTTTATTTTATTCCAAATGATGTAGGAAACAGATCTTCCGTGGTTCGACTGTGAAAGTATCACCGGCACTTACATTTTTATAAAAAAAGTTAAAGCCTTTCTCGTCATATAAGATCAGTTACCATTTTTTAACCTATGATTATTTTGTACATTATCTTATTCTAGAAACTTACCTGAACAGTTTCTGGTTCAACGTCGCCCTCGCCGCCTCCGCCGCGGTCGTTAACAATATCCTAAAACAAACAACGCGGTTAAATATATCACATAAATTTTCTATTTTTATACCGGATACGAAAAAACATCAAAATATAGACGCATAACATGCGGCTTTATTAGTCGTTTCTATAAGGAAACCCGATAACTCAATTTATTTTAAATGAGCGGCATATTAAGTTTAACGTCAGCTATAGGCCAAAGTCTCCTAATACATGGGGTACACTAAAAGTTTTGCACTTCTAGCTAATCGAAACTATTTGAGAGTTTTGGCGGGAAGTCTGAAGGGACAAGTTGTGCTCTTGTTTTATTTTCATTTTCTTGGTGTATTTTTGAGTTATATCGGATAAAGTTGATGGCGGTTTTTTTTCGATACAGGTTAATGACAGTGCACGAGTGTTGTGAAATAGAATAACAGTGCGAAAACATGTTTCTTCGGCTTGCCTCGAAAACTCCTTCGGACATGTTCTCGTAAAGTAGCCATCGCTTTACTTGAACATCTGACTGACTACACTGATTGATACCTGACGACTTACTGATTTATTCTACGATGCAGAAATTTACTTGACACTGGCAATATGCACAGAGTGCGATGCCATTATTTAATAATGAAACGAAAATATTGAATGGCTGCAAGGATTTTACCCAATGCCGTAAAATGAATTTAAAAAAAAGAAACTATTTGAATTTCGAATATTATATTTTTTGAAACTACTTGCAACCTTCTTAGTAATAAAAACGTTCGCAAAAAATCATTTGTCAATTGTTTTTTATCACACATCAAAGTACGCAACGAAAATGGAGTTAAGTCGAAAAGATTTTAGAGCGATGATTTTAATGATTTTAAAAGTTCTCTCCAAACCAACTTTCCGGATTTGAGGAGCTGAAGACTTGCCCTCATCTAGCTCAGACCTCAACCCTTTAGAATTCAAATTATGGTCAGTTTTAGAGGACATGGGCCTGCTCTAAACAACACTTTGGTGCAAGGCCTGTATAAAAGGTAAAGGTGACCATTTTGAATAGAATATTTTTAATTATTTTTTGCTGAGACTAATAAATATGTAGGTATACATTTTAATAATATTACATTACTTCATTTAAAAATGAAAACTTATTGCCAAACTACACGGTACGGAACGGTAGAATTCTGCAATTTTTTACATTAAGTACACGTCGTGTTCTGAACTTTGAGATTCTGTGGTGAACTCTTTTCACCAGTTTTCAGTGGAGGTTTACTTTATTCTAATGTCAACCATGCGATACGGAAACCATAAAAATAAATAGGTCCCTTGCCTTATAATCTACTGAAACCTCACGTACCTAACTACATTTTCGTAGGTCGGTATTCGAGGCGGGAAAACATTTGGAGCAAACGACCCAATTCCACCTCAACGTTATAGCCAACTGCGAATCACATTATTGGAGCACTCAAATTGCCGATTCAGTGGCACAATAGACATGGATATTTCTGTTTCACGTGACATTTTACTACGTAATATACGTTTCTAGTAACGCTGTCGAAAATTTTGCTAAGAGTACCTATAATAGGCACAAGCTAATATATATTATACTCTTTACGCTTAAAGGCGTTTTCAGAATACACTGACGGCCTCATAAACTGTATCAACGTTCAGGATTATTTTCGAATTAATATTTTTAATAAGTATGATGTAAACTTTTCATAAATTAAACTAAATGAAAATGTCGAGACTGTCCATTAATTAAGATAAAATTTAATTTTGGCCGGGAAAACAAAATTTATGCATAGTTTTCAAATTCGGGTGTTATTATAGCTTGAAATTACGTATTTTTGTTTTCATTTGCGATTTAAATTATTGTTAACAATAGTATTGTTTTTTAAACTCAACAAAAGTTTCGTAATTGGCCAGCACGCAGCCCAGATCTTAATTCCAATGAGTATGTTTGGGATAATTTAAGAAAAGCTGTACATTCAGTCAGTAAGTATCGGGAATGGATGATTGTTTATGATTCCAAATTTTTTTTTCTTGTTGTTAGATTAGCACAACTGTTTTCCATTTTGGCATTTGAGTTTGAGTTGCATGTGTTATTTATATTAAATAACTGTTTTAGTTATATCATATCTAGTGTGTATTGCAAATTTCATAATGGACAAAAACATCGAACATAGAGTGTGTCTTAAATTTTGCATCGCCAATGGAATTTCGTGTTCGGAGTCACTGAAAATGTTACAGAAGGCTTATGGTGAATCGTCTTAGTCAAAATCACGTGCTTATGAGTACAAAGCGTTCAAAAGAGGTCGAGATGTGATGGAAGATTTGCCTCGCTCTGGTAACCCATCAACGTCTGCAACTGAAGTTACCATCGCAAAAGTGAAGGAAATAGTGGCTGAAAATCCTCATTCAACTTTGAGAGAGATAGCCGCAGATAGAACTTTCTGTATCTCACGAGTCGATCCGTACCATTTTAACTAATCATTTGGGTATGAAACATGTTATCGCTCGGATAGTCCCAAAAGACCTAAATTTTCTCCAAAAACTCAATCGAATTAGAGTCGCTGAGGACATGCTAGAACGAGTCAATTCCGATCCAATAATCATGAAACGTATTGTTACCCGTGACGAGACGTGGGTTTACGCGCCCTTAGGCACTGTCGACTAGTCGCCGGCGACTCGGTCGCTGGCGGCTGTGACTTACTACAGTTGAAATAGGTGTTTACGCACTTATAGTCGTCGGTCGCCCAGGCGACTGGGTGACTCGCTGCACAGTGGCGATGCACAGGCGACTACCGGTCGCCGGCGACCAATAGAAGCACGGCTTCAAATGGAAGCATTCGCACTACGAGCAACGTAACGACCGAAGGTCGCGCACAAAAATGGAGTTTCGATATGGATTATCTCCCCATTATTTGGAAGCGTGGAGCTTACTCCACCACACTGCTCCAATGCGGATTGGTGGAGATGCGGGTTAGTTGCCAACCCGCTGTCAAATGTTTTCAAACCGCCCATAAGGCCTCCGACTAAGTTTGACGACTGTTATCTATCGATAACAACCGGGACCAATGGCTTACAGTGCCCTACGAAGCACGGAAACGCGTATGAAATGTTTGCCACTAGCGGTGCCCGACCACGCCCGTTTGGCTTAGCTGCATAGATCGCTTGTGTTCTATGCTCACCACCGGGCCGATATAAAATCTTGCATAGTTAAAAATATTAAAAATATTACGAAGGTATTTTCGAACGTGTTCATAAAATATTTTAAACATTCCTTTTGATTTCCGTTCTTCTAACAAAGGATAGGATGAGGAGAGATATACCCATACTCTTTTGATTTCCTTTTACTTTTCTTTCATTTTATAATTAGAGAACTGGTTGGCGTGATGGTATCGTTTCTTAAGGAGCATATACACTGGAGGTGATAAAGTAAATTTGGATGAATAACAAACATTTTGTACATTATTTATCTTTTCCCGGTACTTTCTTGACAGAGTAGTATATGCAAGAAATCCAATGCGCAAAACAGTAGTAACACTAAGAACAGCGATTTCACAAGACCGTTAATAACTCTGATCAGATCTATGCGGAACCGGTTAGAGTTCTGTAATAAGGGCACGTGGAGGCAATATACAATATTAAAATTAAAATAAAACCTGTGCTTCAACTTTTTTTAATTGCAAAAAATATAATTTCTATAAACCAATTATTGTTAAATTTATTGTTTTTTTGCAGAAAAGTTAATGTTCCTTTCCAGTATACAAACATACACTATTAACAGGATTTGAAACTATGATGTTATGAAGTTAACGAACCAAACTATAGGTTTCGATTTAAATCTGTATAAAAGCTTGAATACTTGGTTAAAATGTTCATTTCAAAGATGGTTTGAACATTGATGCAGTTTATGGGTCCGTCAGTGTATGTCATTAGCACAGCAGAACGATCCGTTAGAAAAGCAAGGAGCATGATTCGTTATTTCACTTTGTTTTATTTCACCACGGGCTCATTGCCCGTCACGGCAATCGGTATATACTGATAGGAAATATAGATAATCAAGCAAAAATGGTGATTCGTAAGTCATGTTAAGCGTCGATGTCAGGCTAAATGCTTCTATTTTGTCGAATGTGTTCTTCACAGCCAAGAAAGATTTGCTAATGTGAACGAGCGACCATGACTTACTAACTATCAACTTCTCAAAAAAATCCTCCAGATCAAAACGTCTCAAGGTCGTGGATTGGTCTCTTCGAGTTCTTTTTTTTTCAGATGAAATCGTAAACCTGAAAGAGATCGTAAAGTAAAGAACTTAAACTCACATCCATATCGACCTGGCCGACGCCGGTGGAGCGCCGCTTGGGCCGGCGCCGGCGCTGTATCACGTTCAGCGCTGCTTGCGTGCTGGCCGGCGACGCGTTGCTCGAAGATTTGCCCTCTGAACTGTTTTCCCGTTCTTTCTCCTCTTCGCCTGTGGAAGAGTTTTATTTAAAAGTGGTATCTACAAAAACTATTCTTCCATAGCCTAATACTGAATAGATTTATCTTATTTGTTGAGAAATTCAAATGGTGTATTCCCACAAATCATGATCATTTGGATCATGAACCGGTTAAAGCAAATATTTTTGTGTGTTTGTCGAACATAGGCAAAGGCAATTTTTTGTACGTGGTCCAACCAGCACTTTCATTTTGTAGTTGTAGTACCACAGGCACTTTTTACCCTGTGATCCTACAGGTTCAACTAAAGCCAATTAATTAAGCCACGGCCCCGTTTTAAGCCAGTGATGCAACTGAACAAGCTTCCCAGTCTTGTTGCACATATAGGTACCACCAGTTGAACGCCAGCGGTGGTGGTCGTGAAATCTTTTGTACTGACCGTAGCGTATATCTATATTCCTTGGTACGAGTGGACGCGGCACTGTTGGCCGTGGTGATGGTCATGAAGTCTTTTGTACTGACCGGAGCGTATATCTTCCTTGGTGAGAGCGGGCGTGGCACTGTTGGCCGTGGTGGTGGTGGTAGTGGTGGTGGTGGTGGCGGTGGGGAAGGTGGTGACCGCGCGGCGGAGCGGCAACGTCACCGTCGTCTCAGCGGCCGCGCGCGGGGTGCCACGACCCGCGTCCTCCAACTCAAACTGTATCGGAAGGAACACATTAGTAACAAGTACTGCTCGGGTGCACAATAATATGAGACATGCAAGAAATGCAGCTCCCTACTCTCACTTATATGGCAAATGTAAACTTCAATACCCTCATATAGGCTGTTATCCTACAAATGCTGCTTAACCAAGGTTATGGAGGTATATGTGCACATTTTCCATGTATAAGTTACTTATGAATCAGCCAGTCAGTGATTAGTTACTGTCGTTACCAGAAGGTATAGGTACCTGTTATTCACAATAGTAACCTGACGAATCGCTTGAGTGTTACTGACTGTGACAATTTTTTGAGAAAATGCCAGAAACAACCATAGCTAGGTTGTTGAGCGCCCCTAGCAAGTTTTCCCCTCTTCAAAATACTATAAATTCCTAACTCTGAAATAGGTACCTACCACTATTACCTTTTAATAGATACAAGTTTATAGTGGGTACATTCTCTGAGATGTAACACCAAAAATTCCTGAGGATTTTTCTACGCTACGGCACTGTGCATTCCCCACGGCCTCACTAAACCCGGATTCGTAAGATAAAAACAAATATACCATGAAACAAAGTTAATGTTTCTGACAACATAATAGTAAGTATTGAACAACGACTACTAAAGTAACAACAACAAACTAACAAATAAAAGAAAAATGTGGAAAGAGAAAACATAAATGTTTACTATGTTGAAAGAGAATACATACAATGTTTAACATGTATGATAAACTTTTTCCAAAGCACTTTTGCTGTAAAGAAAGGTGACTTGAGGCGCGACTTCTTAGTGTCAAATTTAAATACTATTTAAGTGGAATTTGTCATCTATGGTATGAATTTTAGTTGTAAGACTGCACAATGAATATAATCACATTTTTAATACATTCTGCAGATGTCACTAAAATGAACTAATAAGGACAAAGAAAATTGTATAATTTAGTTACCATATAGTTTTGATGTGTCCTATTCAAGGTTAGCTATACAAAAGACATATTTTAAATGCATTATTTTTTTTAGTAATATTGTTAATATAAAAAATATATACATATTAAAATTTAAGTAATAACGACCCGTTACAGCCGTTGAACAAGCGATATTCGCTTGATTTAACTATGTATCCTAATCGATTTTAAAAATATTTTATCCAGTCTTTTAAAAGTTTAATTTTAAAATTTGCTGTTGCAAAAAAATCAATACATATATAAAAATAAATTTATCCTTTTCATTGTTCAATATAATATCCAAACTATTATTTTACAAACTATGTATAAGCAATACTCACGCGTTTAGCATAACCAACGGAAAAAAATATTTTTATTACTAAAATTAATCCTTCGCATCATAGAATTTTATTACAACTCTATATCAACAGTATATTATATTGGTCGACAAGTTTTTGAAGACAAATATCATGTCAATTTCAGTTTTCATTGAACTTGATCTCATATATATTATATAAATTAGTATATCAAGATGCATACGACACATAACGAACACAACACATAAAGCAAACACTCATGCCAGGACATGGAGACACAAAGTGAACATTGAGTAAGGATGACTGTACACAAACATGCAACAGGTCATACATATTATTGATTTTTGAGAATTTTGCATTTATATTAGTTTTAACATTTGCTTGTTATATTTCTTTATAATATGACCATTAATCATAACTAGCAAATATTCTTATTTTCAATTTATGACTGAAGAATTTGCAAACACTCATTAATATGTGGTTTTATCTTGAAAAAAATATGCTAACTATATATCTCTCTATACAGGGTGACTTGGAGTTAGAGCATATCCTTGTAATGGGTTATATTATAGTACAGGTTATTGGCAACATTTTTGTATGTGAACACTCATATGCAAAAATTAACCATTATTGAAAAAAAATGTATTTTTTTTTTGGAAAATCCTAGGTAGGAACTTAAAATCTAAAGAAACAAATAAAAACGCAAAAGATACCTTTTTTTATTGTCTTGTTATTTGTTGTCTTTGTATACTATATCTCCATACAAGATTATGCTTTAATTCCAAGTCACCCTGCATAGTTATTGAATCCTTGAGAATGTTAATAATAAACCTATCGAAAAACCATTTAACTCACATGCCATTTATTAAATTAAAAAAAACATTTTATGCACCTTAATATGTAACATTTATTATGCGCATTGCAGCCAATTCTAATATGTTGTTACGTTTCAAACAGTCAATACATTACGAAATTTGTCAAAATTTCTTTTATGAATTGTATTTAATTGTCATGTCAGAAATATCATTTGTCCGATTATAAACAATCATAGAGGATACATACTAGAATTCAGTTCAAAATGTAACAACATATAAAACAATACAACAACTTTGAATTCCGCAATATCAGTCCTGCAAACCCCATTGTACAATATCCACACCATGCCGAGTTGTCGAGAACTTTAATATCCACGGGAACACTATCCATGACTATCAAATGATTTTAATACTAACAAAATATTTTAAGAGAATAAACTAAGCATAAAGACACCATTTAATAAGTGAACACATAATTTCACGATAAAACATGTAGGTAGTGGAAGAACGTATAAGTAAAGATACGTAGTCTCATTTACATCGAAACATAATCATTAAGAAGTTGCTTGAGGACCTTGAGGATCATTCCAAAAGTATTTTTGAATATGAATGTTTACGTCAGTCAAAATCTTTATCAATGTAGGAAATGTTGTAAAACAACATCAATGGTTCTACAAACAACCAATGCATTCATAATAATATCTTAAATTACTTCTTAGGACTTTATACTAATCAAGTCCTTTTTTTAATTCGTATATTTTTAAATGACACTGAAAACAATGAACTGCATTGAAAATTATAATGGCGAAAACTTCCAATTTTAGTTAGCATAGGAGCATATCAGTATCTTTCCTTATACAAAAAAGAACATTGCTAAAAACATATTTGCACTACGTGCGCAATAGTAACTGGTTTAGTATTCAAACCATAGATAGCCATTTGGGGGTCGATCTGCGGACTTTAAGGACCTTGTTGGTTGGATCGAGGCGCAGTCGCCACGAGGGCCGGCGCTCACTGTTGGCGGCGATGGTCGCGGTGGCCGTGGCGGTCGCGCACGCTATCGCGAGCGTCACCGCTACGTTGCCGCCGCCCCCGTGTGTGCCGCGACCCTATGCAATCTTACAGTCACATTGTGCCTGTGGGTTTTTCTCAATCTCCCTTATCCTCAAGTTGCTCTTCTTGCCATAGTCTAGTACACAACATATTCTAAGGGAATCGAACCCTGACATCATCACATCGCATGTTATGTCCATGTCCATGTTACCGCAATCTTATACGGTTTTAGCACGGCATAAATGTCGATCTTATTATTTAAAAAAATTGTCAACCTCACTCACTCACAAAATGTCTTGCGCTAATGTGTTTGTATATCGTTTTGGGCGAACAATGTAAAATTTTCCCGAAATAACTATTTATAAAATTTGTTAGTCATATTCTATACGAAATAACTATTTATAAAATTTGTTAGTCATATTTTATACTGAAAATATTATTGTTGTAATTATTATTATATAAACTCGCCCATCTTATGGGTCGGTCCGATGGGGGGGGGGTCACATGTCCCCCCTCCCCATATTATTACATTATAGACGTAAGCGATGTAATTAAGCAAGTTTGGCCACCCAGTGAATAATCCCACATACATATTTGATTAGAGACCCCCTGCTAAAATTAAGGCTGCGACCACACACCTTAGTGGTTATACCCCCTCAAAAATGTGAGTACAGTGCACTTAAAAGCCTTACATATGAAGTAATCACAGATTAGCTGCCGTAAGGTTGTTATATTTAAACAATTGTAACCTACATTTCGAATGACTTTTTTTATCATTTTTCTTTATCAATCGACAACTCAATAAGTATCGTAAATTAGAAATCATCATCTCGGAAACGTAGTTATTACGTTTTATGTACAATTTGATTATTATAATTCATTAAACAACTGCATTGAAATGGATGTTCTGTACAATGAATACTAGACCATCTGACGCTATTAGAAACACAGTTCGTTATAATGCACAGTTATTGACATAAGCTTATTGACTGGGTTTATGAAATGTAACTAGCTTATTCTAGAACGTCATTGCTGAAAGCTGTTTTATTATTGTAAGAAAAAGGTAAAAAAAATAGCAGAAAAACCTCACAAAAATCAGTACGAGACTATAAATAATGTATTTTCAATGACGTTGAAGAACAGAGTCCTAATGAATGCAAACAAATTATTTACTTGTGAGTATACCAAACTCAACATATATACAACAAGTTTGTTTTTGCATAAATTACTACCACTAGTTTTACTAATGCCATCAGGCAGCATCTACAAACTCATTAACAATGAAGTTCATAATCTACTCGATTTTGAACCATTGAATCAGAAGTCCTACAGAATATTGAAGGTAGGTATACTATGTGACTACAACTATCTAAATAATACTAACTACTACAATGTATGTAACAGGTATATGATTATTTACAAATCGGTAACATACCAAACTGTTGTCCGTGGTATTCGTTGTGGGGGTCTCATCGGTCTTCTTGGGGCTGGGCGGCGAGGGGCTCTCATTGGTTCCGTTGCCCGTCTTCTTCTTGACAAGTTGCTCGGCGGACTTAATTTCATCGAGCGTCACCCCTTGTGTGGAACGCCGCGTCTCACGCACCCGTTTCGCATGAGCCTTCCTTTGTGTTTCACTCTCCTCGTCACGTACCGGCGGCACGAACGACCTATGTCAATATACAATTCAGTATTCACATCGACAAAACACTACTAGTATAGACCCATAAGCTAAAGTAAAACAAATGTTAAGTAAAACAAATAAATTGTAAAAAGGTTAAAATGTACGAAACACAAACATCCATGCTCATTTAGATACGGTCTTATTGATAATCGATACACAGATAAAGTTACTTTGGTTTTAATTTACAATTAAACTTTAATTTACAATTAATCTTAGAGCATCAAGGTATTGACAGGTATGACACCCGTCAGAGGAGTGGCCTTTACGGACGAACCCCTAGTCCCAACGTGCATGCACAATGTGCCTTCTAGTTATATACAACTAGTGAGTGTGTGTGTCGGTGTCAGTGTTATCGGTGCATAGAAAATGACGTTGTTAATTGAAATTGACATATTAAGAAATGTATGCGTCTGTAGCGATGAAAGAATATTTGCGAATGTGTGACAAAATTTAAATGTGTGCGTTCTTCCCCCCGCACCAGATTTGGCACAAAAATTATGTATCGAAGTGAGGCGCAATGCCCTCTCCACTGAAGGGTGAGTCAGTACCGTTGATGCTCTAAGACAATTACACATGTATAACAGAAACGGATAATAAAATGTTTTATGAATAAGACTGTAAAATCTATATTGTAATATAAATCAAAGTAATTAAAAAGTGAGCTTTTCGTGCACCTAAGTAGTAAGAGATAGTGCCAACGGCAAAACGATATACAAAATCCGCAAGTAAAACGTCCGAGCAAAACAACAGACGAAGCGCTAGTAATTTCACACAGTAATAACCATTTCATTTGAACACGAGAACTCAACTTTTAACGATAAGTTGGAAAGGCAAAAGTTATCCACATTACTATTAGTAAAAGTAATATAAAATTCACTTAAGTCGATTCTTGTTGATTACAATCTTTGTAATATTTAATGCAGAAATTTATGATTCAAACAAAATTTAATAAACGTTGATTCGAATAATTGACGCAAGAAAAAGAAAACAAGAAAGACCAAACGACACTCCAGTAATAATGAAAGACTCGCAAAGACTCGTTGGAATTTCAATACTCTTTTTCTTTACAGTCCAATTTCTTATTTTATTTTGATTGCAAACTTAAATTCGGCTTTCATAATATATTCATCAACTAGAGTCGACTCGTTAGTATGTGAAGAGGAGTTCATGTTCAAACGAAGAACTAATCAAACTACAATAGCTTGAGTACTTGAAGAAATTCTTGAATATGTTCCCGGGCGACAGTTTGGTGGGCGTGGTCGAGCTCGGAGTGGAATTGCTACTGTTCGACTCTACGCTCTCCGCCGAACTACAGCACACATATAACTAGTTTAGAATTGTGTATATTGCGCTACTTTTACTGATAAAAACGTATATTATATTATTATTAATTAAAATTTAGGTAATTATGTTGGGTGATTTAAATAGAAAAATATAATACATACTTAAATAATGTTGGGGTATATTATTTTAGTGACCAATGAATACTTCCTATTTCTCATATATTCAATATAGTTTATAACTTAAGGTATTTGAAAAAAATAAGAAATTTGAAACCAAATTATTTCAATCAATATGTACATGTAGATGATAAATCTTTATTATCCCAATGCTACTTGAGACCAATTACTCAAAAACCAAGAAGATAAAGTTACTGATATTGATATTAAAATATTACTTTCTTGTAGATTGACTTTAAATTAAACCATGGCTTTAAATTAAAAAGGGTAATGGTATTATTAAATTACAATCAACTTTATCTTGTGGTCGAACCTACCCTACCATCACTGCCTATAACAAAACTACATTATTTCACCTCACTAAAACTACCGAACCAATTTTCATACTATCATACGATTAGTCAATATATAGATACATTTTTTCTAGTATTACATCATTTTATGTCGAATCGAAAAAGCAACAAGTAATATTACACAATATAGATGACTGTATACCTATTTTATTTCTCGAAAGCGGGTGAGCTTTGAGTGTAATGTGGAGGATGTGAAACATATTTCGTGGAACTAACTTTTTATTGAGGTCTCTATCGTACAAAATTAATTCTAGTATACATTTAAATACGTTCTCTTCAGTATGATGATTTTACAATGTTCCTTTAATTGTTTCAAATGGCTGTATCCTTATAAAGAGGATCATTATGGTAAATATAAGGTATAGTTTGAATGGAACAAATTATTGAACGCACATACATAATATAATATTCAAGTGCAAATATACTGACAATTATAAAAAAAACTCGCTTTCGTGAGATAAAAGAGCTATACCAACAAATGATGTCATAGACAGAAGAAAAATTTTGTCAAAGTACAACGCGTAATATTCTTCCATCCCGGATAAAAGTATTCGTCGAGTTAATGTTAGCGCTATCATTGTTACTCTTATGACATATCGCTCCCTTGGGGACCTAACTCAAAAAATCATGATTATGACTTTTTGTCATGAAATGCCCTTAAACGACTATATTAATCGACGCTTACAAAAACAGGGTCCGATTTTGGTGTAGAAAACTACAAAACGTTTATTTCGGTCTCTTTCATTTTCTTTCAATCACCGGCATTCACCGCGAATGGTCAGTTTAAGAGAGACGAAAGCAGTAAAATACCCGTGCATAACATTCCTTTTTTAGTTTAGTAATGACCTAATCCGAATTAGACTAATATAGAATTAAGTATAAAGGTTAGTGCACGTGATAATTTTAGATTATACATATAAAGACCTTATTTACGTTTGAGTCTATAATATCACACATTTTTACCGAATATTCAGAAACAGAGAGACTTATATTGAAAAAAATCTTTTCAAAAACCATAGGTTTTAATATTACAAGGAGCTAATATCGACACCTTACTTTTAAATTAAAAAAAATACTGTTTTTACTTTTTCTTAAAATATTTTATTTTTAAACATGTAGAAAAATAAGCTAACAATCAAAAAATTAAATATTTTTTTATGATTTATAAAGACGTTCAAACTAATAACCTCCATTAATGCAAAAATTATAATCGTCCAAAACTTTATTTAACGTTTCCCAAAAATTTTAAGGGTGCGATATGTACAGTACAGGATAGCAATAACATTAACAGAATTAAATAATTTATCTGGGGAATAAAAATCTTTCAGAAAGTTAAAAGTTTTAACGGAAAGTAAATGTTTTAGCATACAAAATTTTAACATACCTCCTGACAGTGGTCTGTGTGGTTGTGTTGGTGGCCGGCGTGGTCGCGGCGGTGGTCGTGGGCGCCGTCCACGTGTTCGCCTCTCGGTCCCGTCTCTCCGTGGGGTTTATTCTATGCACAAACATTATTTTACTTGACCATTCAAATAAAAAACTTTTTTAGAGTGAAAAAATCAACACGGCCATCTAATTTTAGTGGAGTATCTACAAAAAAAAACTATGTTACTGAGTAGGTTATGTATCTTGAAATTTAGCTAAAAGAAGACAATTAGGTACTTAAAATTCAATAATTTAATTTAATAGGAATTTTTATGTCTTTGTTTATGACTGCAGCCCTTTTCTGTTGATCTGCCCATAATCGGGAGATCTGGAGCACTTTTTGTAAACTCCATAGTAATATTGCAACAGAAATCGGACTAACAAAAAACTGAAATTTACACTACTAAACAAACGTAAAACAGAGTACGCGCATGTGTACAACATACAACAGAGTAAGCATACGCAGAAAATTAGATGAACATTAGGTAATGTTAGTGTTATATAGAATGAACATTAAATCTGAAAATGTGACCTTCAGATTCGGCGAGTCGCAGTGGTGAATAGAAAACTAATTATTCTAATAATAATACCAAACATTAGCGGATCCAGGGGTGAGGCTCAAGTCACCCCCCTCCCCCCAAACCATTCGAATTTACCCTTAAGAAACTAAGACTAAAAAACGTAGGAAAATGGATTAAGATGGAATGATTTCAGCCGTTAAAGACTTATTTCTGTCAGTTGATTTAGTAGATAAGTCTTTAAAATAAAATACTGTATATGAATTCAAATAGAAAAATATAACCACATGTCATTTATTTATTTTATCGGTATCGATTCCAAAGCGTATTTTTAGGAACTTATTTCCGCTTTTATGTTTTATCCAATATTTTATTTGTATTATTATTAAAATCACTAAATTTAGTGAAACAATTCTCGTACATATGGCTTAAAAATTGTATTTTTTTATCGTAAGGCCTTCGTGTATTTTCGTTGTTGATGCTTCCAATTGTAACTAAATTTAAAGGACAGATTGGGTAGTATCTATATAGGCGGCAAAGCTAAGCGTGCATGATGGATGGACTAAGATTGATCGGCACATACTAATGGCAAGGAACGGCGAAAGTTTTGAAGTTAGCATTTTATAAAAAGTGACACACACATAGTCACACTATTGGATATCTCAATTTTAAACGATAGAGAAAAGAATAACTTGAACTATTATGGATCTATACCCAAGTAACATGTTAGTGAATTTTGGAACTTATTTTGCAACCGTACGTAGCATATAAGTGATGCAGGAGTGTATGGCATTACTTATAGATGCAAACACTCGAATGTGCAAATATGTAACTCTTATCACTAACAATAAATCTTTGAAATCTTTGAAATCTTTGAGTTTCTTCGAGTCATTTTTGTTCCTGCTTTATTACTTGTGGTAGCATTAGCCGAATTTATTACTTAAAGACGCCTAAAGGTTTCAATTTTCTCTGTTTTAGAACTCAAAGTGGCATATGACATTTATAATTCCCCTAAAGAACTTTGCTTTGTAGTAATTTTTCCTTATTTGACATCTTTAGTACTAATTAATACAGTACTATAAACTAATACAGTAATTAATATAGTAAAAAAATTAGTACTAAGTATATACGAGTTATTTATCACCTGTAGTGGCTTAAGAGTTATTATTGCAGCTCATTTGGAACCTACTGTAATGGCTTTGTAAGGTCTTATAATACAATTATACTCTAATATGCCACTGTAACGCGTATCTCGGTTCCAAAAGATTTTCATTTTTTCTCATTTAGAACTATTTAAGATTTAACAATTCTAAAAGACAGAAACGTAGAACTTATTTTTAATTGCAATTCAGTGTGCGGCACGTGTTTATTATGTTTGTTTATAAATTAATTCTGTTATTCTATTACACTTTACGGTTTTGTACCCGTTTTGAGGATCCCCAATGCAACGTATTCTATGCATAGACAGCGAGACCTCTAAAGTGACAATAAATACTATTAGGTAATAATGAGTGATTTTTGGCCTTAAGGGCTCCAATAAGGCAACAAATGAGTGAAAATTGGAACTGCAAGGTCTATTTTAAATCACCATGTTTAAAAATGGAGTCCTTTAAAAGCATCTTGTTGAATAGTATTTTATTGCAATAACATAAAAAAATAATTAGTTAGATTTTAAAAATAATTAAAAAATAATTAATAGTAGAAACCATAATTTTAGGTTTTCAACCACCAACAATAAAGTATTTTCTTATTTATTTCATAAGCGCATATTTTTTGATAAATTTGATTAGATCGAAGGCGCATCAAAATTTACTAAGTAAGTATACCATGGTTTCACGATAAAAAAACCATTTGCAAGCGCTCCATGATCATTATTCGTGTTATACAAATACATTTTTAATACTCATCCTAAATAGATGCATATTATTCAAATGCTGTCGCAACATATAGCACAAAGCCTTTGGTATATCCCTGCCGAAAATAACACTTGTCTAGATCTCATTTATAATTCAAAGAATGAATGGTATCGCTTTATCGTTCATACATTCATTCACAGCGCGCAATTTGCACCGCTAGTTCCAAGTCAGGATAAAAATTCGAACTCTTATGCATGGCTATTGCATCTAGAAATAGGTTTTTCTCCATTTGGTAACATACAGGTTGCTTATAGGTTGTAACCACCTTTATAGAACTTATTCACGATGGATTTTATTACTAGTTTCCTAAAAAATATTATATACAAGCTATTTGTCACTAAATGTATTACTTGGGTATGGATCAAGTTAGATGACTTGAGGATTATTAAATCAAAAAATATAAACTATTAAAAAATCAATGCCATTCCCTAGCATCAGTAAACGTCGACGGCAAGTCGATACTGAAGGTCACATGAGTACGGTCCAGCGCAACACCTGGTCTGAATGTCCTCGTTAGTACTCTCTGACGAATTGTTAGTAGCCTCCTGAGTCTTTTTCCTGTTCTCGATCACGGCCAGCGCTGTCTGCGGCACTGGCGGTATAGACGGACACGACGACGCCTTTATGCGCGCCGTCACGTCACGATATCGCTGATAGAAACTGTTCACACAGACACAAGCATGCTACAGAACTTACGTACACAATGAACGTACACTACACCGAGGACGGTTGAACGGAATGATATGAAACATGTACGGCAACACAGGTGATATGAATCTGAAGTGGGATGAGACAAATATACAATTGAAGCTATGTTTCTCGTTCTCGCTTTGAACATAGTGCGTCAATATCCACAAAAAAAATTACAGCAAAGCGGCAACGTAGTTATGTGCGTGCAACAAACAATAATTTAACTATACTACACAGACTGCACAAGTTATCGCGTATTATTACAACTTCATCATCGCATCCCATTAAACGGTCCTCAGGCAAAACCCTACACCATAAAATAAATAGACAGAACAATATTTGTGGTTAATTTGTTCGCTACGACGGATCACATAATGTATAAAAATATTAACTAACTCATTAACACTCATCTCGTTTGGAGCCTTTCGAATTTTATCGAATCGGTTAATTAATAAGCTCACAACGTTCCCTTGCTTCCTATTTCTGAAATGAACATGTCATCTGTTTATATATCTTAACCATAGGGTTTAAATATATCATGTTTCTAAGTTAGCACATTGTTACTCGTTAAGAAGATTCGATCAGTCTCGGTGGCATGTTTTTTATAATGTAGCATTAATTTCAAGAAGATATTAATTTTCCTGTCAGTAGCTCTGCGTAATGCCAGCATAACTTTTTGTGTTATGATACTCATGATGGATCAATATTTTTCACGTTATATTCATTCGAAATATCAAACACCAAATAAGGTACCATTTTTATGATAATAAAATATACCCAGGAAATACACAACACATTATGAAATACTTAATTTATTATTGCAAATCTTACTTCTTTAAACGTTATGCTGGCACTAAACAGAACTTTGAATGATTTATCATAGTAGATATTTTAGTAAATTTTGTTGAATTCACATGCCCATACAATCATTTGAACTTAAGTGTTACACGTATAATGCTATAAAATATATAGAATACAATTGATAAAGTATTCATGCAATGTAAACTCACGTCTTGTCGTTCTCGAAACTGTGGGTTCTTCTGAGTATTGTGTCATTGTCGACGTTATTATTAGCCGGTTTTGTATCACCTGTAAAATGAGATATAAATACATATATATAATTTTAAATCAACTTCATCAGCTTACAACACCTACCTACATTTGAAAAACAACTAAGGTGAAAGTGAAGCGTATAAGTCAAATGAATTGACCCAATCATAATTAAAATATTAATTGCAAAGTAAAGGTTGAATGTTCAAAATTATTATTGAAAAAAAAAACCTATTGTTGGCCTTTAGTACATTTTGGATGTTTTAACTATAATAGTTTCTTAACTATTGCATCTTTATGTAGTGACATGGATCATGCATTTCATTTGTTTTTAAGAATGTTTAACTCCCAGAACCAAGTGAGAAATATCATCTTTAGATTTTTCATGTAGTAAAATGTATGAACCGAACAACACCGATATATAGTAGGCGGCAACGTTGGACCCCATTAAGCCGTCGGACGTTAATGTTTGTATATATGCGTAAGGACCCCAAAACGTCTAATCTCCGGAAAAAATTCAAAACTGCCTTCCGTCAAGCAAAGAAGCACATAGCCAGGGCGAAGTTTAGGCACGTCGGCAGAATTGGCCAGCGTCTATCAAGCTACCCTTGCGAGAGTCGAGCTTTTTGGTCGCTGTCAAGGCTGTCGAAGGTAACTTTTGTCGGTCGTATTTTCCATGTCTACGCAAACCGGACGATACTCTGGCTCACACGGCAAAAGGGAAAGACAATCTCCTGTTTGCCTCAAACTCGACACTGGACGATGGCGGTGCCACACCGCCGAACATTAGGCAGTGTGAGAGCTTGATGAAGGACGTGCGTTTTATTCAAAAGGCCGTCAAATGAGTTCTAGACCTTGATGTCAAGAAGTCGAGCGGGCCGGATGATATCTCCACGATCGTATTAAAGAAAAGCGTTCCTCGAGAACTCTCGAAGAGTGCGAAGAGACATAAGTTTCGAAGTTGCGAAGAGACATAGGCTAGCTCTGCATGTTATATAGACTTTACTAGGCTCGGAGACGCAGCTAGACGCGGAGCTTTACAAAATGATGCCTATGTCACCGTTTCATGAGTATACCACCATACGAAGGTTATAGTTCCACCGACACCATCTGGACTCGTAGCAATCCGCTTTGCACGCTCCTTATTACCACGGAAATGTAAGTTATAGGACAACCTTACAGCTGAGACATTTCCAGTGGACTATAACATGGAGTTCTTCAAGAAAGCTGTAAATAAAGCTCTCCTCTAAAGCCCGCAATGCTCGGGTGAATCCCCTGGGGTAGCCTGTGTCCATCGGCGATGATGATCGCTTAACCCCACGCGGCCCGTCTGCCTTTTTGTTCGGTTTATTTATATATATAAAAAAAGTTACATAATGACACTGTATATGGTCACCGACTTCGGCAATCCAATTATTTGGCAACTAAAGCGGAAGTCAGGGATTCTAAAATCAATTGTGTATGTTTATGTTTTGTGATTAAAAAAGTAGTATTTGCTATACATATCTTATATATAAAATTCTCGTGTCACAATGTTCGTTCCCGTACTCCTCCGAAACGGCTTGACCGATTCTCATGAAATTTTATGAGCATATTGAGTAGGTCTGAGAATCGGCCAACATCTATTTTTCATCCCCCATCAATCTATATTGTGTCTGTGTGCGAAATGCTCAAACCGCGGCAGCCCTTTTGAGCTTGTTTGTTCAGCAACTAAAGTTTTCTACAATAGTTTACCAGCACAAAACTATTGGTTACAGCGGCCATAATCGGATTTAGTCGGAAATATGTGAAAACAACAGCAACAGCAGTAAAATGTAAACAGTCAAAGGTCAAAAGTTGTTAAAATGTAACTAGGCCACTCTGTTTCTAGCAGCCTCGATTATAAACCCATAAGCTGTATAGGTCGATTAACTTAACCGGGCACAAAACACTCACACCGATACAATTTAATATACAGCGTGCCTTAAAATAGTACCTGTTAGGTACATGTCTATTGTTACTGTCTAGACTCAAGGTATCGTAAACTGTAATATATTTGGTATTAATCTGGTATTAAGACAAATCAAATCATCTGAACCAATATAATGACTCTCTCAAAATTATAAGCAATTGAAAGAATTTACTTTTATTATTTTTCGGTATTTTTTTATTTTATTTTAGGCGTCAGAGCCTTGTCTTCGGTAAATGGTTGACGGTACCTAATGCGAGGCTCAAACAAAACATTTATCCTTCATTTATAAATTTTATAAATGGAGCAATAACTCAATAGACATAAATGATTTGTCAGCACGGGTGATTTTCATCTCTCTTTCTGTTACTCTCGCAGGTTTGTCCGCGTGACGGGGAGAAGACAAAAAATAACGATTTTCGTGTAACGTAATTTATGGATAGATTCTCTTGTGAATGTGTGGGTAGGTGTCAGCTTAAGTTAATCGACCAATACAAGGTGAGGCATTCACTGTACTCACGAGTAGGTTCCTGCTGCCTGTTCCTGAAGGAGGCGGAGCGGCGCCAGGAGGGCGGCTCGTCGTTGGGTGCGCTCTCCGGCTCCGCGCTGTCTGGCGACGGCGCGCGGCCCTTGGGCGGCTTGCCCTCCGTTATGAAATCAGTAGCCGGCGGCTTGTCTGTGTGAGCGCGCTCGTGTCAAATGGTAGGCGATACGTGCACCACATCAGCCCAGTCACGCTCGACAATTAGGAAAAAGGGGATTTTTTGCGGAAAGTCGGAAAAGACATAATATGCTCTTGTTTTATTTTCATTTTCTTAGTATATCCAATACCCGAACAATTTACGAGGACCTTTTAATAAGTCCTTTTAAAAACTATTTATAAAACCTTTTTTCTGGTAAATGGCATTAAGATTAGCAGGCACAATCTTTCAAATGAAGACTGTCAAAAATTCAGCAAAAAAAATAAATTTTGTCAGTTTAAGCATTGTTTAACTGTGATCACTCGTAAATTTTCAACAACTACGGAATAATCTTTCAACGGTTGCAGTGCTGCCACAATAAAACTGCACTTGATTCTGTTCATGGCACTAACGCATCAACGTTGCAGACTGTTTATAACTGGGTGAATGATTTTAAACGTGGTCGGTCAAGCACATCTGATGCTCCACGCTCTGGTCGCCCAATAGAAGTCACTACTGAGGATGTTGTTGAAGAAGTCTATAATATTGTACTCAAAGACCGCCGAGTGAAGGTGCGTAAATAGCTTAGAATACAGGCATATCCACTGATCGAGTACATAAAATCCTGCATGAAGATGGGTATCATGATGATGGGTCTGCACGATGGGTGCCACGTTTGTTGACAATCGAACTAAAACGCGAACGAAAGCGAATTACAAAACTGTGTTTGGATACGATCAAGCGTAATCTGCGGCATTTTTTGAGTCGATTTGTCACTGTGGACGAAACTTGGTCCATCATTATACATCTGAATAAAAACAGCAATCAAAACAATAGATGGCGAATGGTGAACGTGCCCCAAAGAAGACCAAGACTGTTTTGTCGTCTGGGAAGGTGAAGACGACAGTCTTCTGGGATGGCGAAGGAATCATTATGATTGATTACTTGGAAAAGGGAAATACTATCACTGGCCGTTATTACGCAGAGTTATTGGGCCGTTTTTATGCCGAATTGTTGGAAAAACGACCAAAAATGTCCCCCAAGAAAGTCCTCTTTCATCAAGAATGCCACAGTGCACACATCAGCTATTGCAATGGCCAAAATCCACGAGTTGGGCTTCGAGCTAGTTCCACATGCTCCGTATTCGCCGGACCTATTCCTAAATCTGAAAAGATGGTATGGAGGGCAAAAATTTTTGACAAATGAGGACTGCATCGCAGGTGTAAACGGCTATTTTGAAGACCTCGACAAAAATTACTTTTTGGAGGAGATAAAAAAAATAGAAACTCGTTGGAACAAGTGTTTGGCCCTCAAAGGAGACTATGTTGTGAAATAAATGTATGTGAATTGTTTAAAATATATTTTTTTTTTTGCTTTTTAAAACGACTTATTAAACAGCCCTCGTATATAATTTAAGTCTCGGATACAGCTCCAACGATTTTCATGAAATTTAGCACCAAGGCGTTTCGGTGATAAATCGATCCAACTACTTAGAACTTATTTAGAAATTGTCGTTTTATCCGTATTTTCAGCGATAATCAGCTTAAAAATAAACTGAAAAATATAACTTTTCCTGGCATCTATCGGAGAGTATTAATAATATAGTGGCGTAGAACGCCGGCAAACGTCATCCGCCAATGCGCCGTTAAAAAAAATTACAATTTCGATTTGAAAGAGCTCTTTAAGAATTTCGTCGATGAAATTAAAGATTCCTTGGTCGAATAGTGACATTGGTTACGTAGGCTGACTGCGGAGTTTGAACCCGGGTCGTTCAAATCTCAATGAAGCATATTGCTATTTTTTAATTAGGAGCTATTTCAGATGGCGTTATTAAGTAACACTAAGCCAATGAGTTTTTTGATTAAACCAATAAAGTAAATTGTATTTATCCTAGCAACGCTCGGTCGTCCGGGAACTTTTTGAGTTATATCGGAAAAAGTCGATGGCATTTTGTTTGATATAGGTTAATTACATAGCAAGAGTGTTGTAAAATAAAATTAAAGTGCAAAAATATTATTTTTTTCAGCTTGGATCCAAAATTCTATCGGACTCGTTGTGGTAAAGTACCCATCGCTATACTTGAATACATATATGACTGAATACATAGATAACTGGCGACTTACTGACTTTATCTAAACTGGCAATATGTACAGAGTTTGCGATGGCATTATTGAAAACAAAGCATTTTTAGTAGTATCAAGTAAATTTTCCCCACATTCAAAATCAGTAAGTTAACAAAACAGTTAGTCAAGTCAATCTGATATTGGGGTAAAGCGACGGCTACGTTACCTAACGGAGTTTTGGAGGCAACCCGATAAACATCACCCGAGGTCCCCGAGTGTTGTTGATTGAGACTGTAATCAATTATATCGAACAAAATGCCCTCACCTTTAATCCAATTTAACTGACACATACACCAAAAAATGAAGATAAAACTACATGCCTCTTTAACTTCCCGTCAAAACTCCAAAAGGGACCGTTTTGTTTCTTAAACGGATTACGCTTTTTAGAATCATATCAAATTACTCATCGCACGTTTGCGTAACTTTTGAAGAAAATTTCGATTACGGCTTCTCAAGTGACACGATTCCAAAGGACAATAGAGTATGTTTAGCGTAACTGCGCCTCTGTGCGTGGTTACAATGGCAATCGATATGACGTTTACGTTTTGTTACAGACATATAAATACAGCAAAGTCACACATACTGTGTATATAGCGTAAACTTACCGTTGACGATGTTGTCGGTTTGTCCGGTGATCTGTAGTTCGATGCGCTTGACATCGTGGCGGGGCGGACTGCGCTTGACCTTGTTGTTGTTGTTGTTATTGTTGTTGACGCGCCGTGGGGCCTTCTTCGACGCCTCCGCTAGCCAGCTCGATATCGTCGGATCAACGAGGTCCATGCACGTTTGGCCCTACAATGGACACATCTTAGTTCATGGCACCTCCAAATATTTATCAATATTATGTCATGTAAATAATATTATCTAAATGTTTTTGTCAATCATGGACTTAGTATATGCTGGAAAGAACTTGATTATCCATATAATGTAGTAGTCCCCTTAACAGCATTTTTGGGTATTTTCTCTACAACTAAGACACTTTCTACAACTAAGACACTTACGGAGTAGTTTTTAAGGTTGGAGCCGGCGCCGTTCCTCAAGAGCAAACGCGGCGGTCTCCAACCGGCCCCACAGCACGGCGGCGTGTAGCGGGGTCCAGCCCTCATAGTCCACACAGCCCGGCCCTGCGTTACTGTCCTCTAACAGTATATTTAGGGACTTTCTCTATAACTAACACACTTACAGAGTAGTTCTTGAGATTGGGGTCGGCGCCGTTCTTCAGGAGCAACGCGGCGGCCTCCTTTTGGCCCCATAGCGCGGCGGCGTGTAGCGGGGTCCAGCCCTCGTAGTCCACACAGCCCGACCCTGCGTTACTGTCCTCTAACAGTATATTTAGGGACTTTCCCTATAACTAACACACTTACAGAGCAGTTTTTAAGGTTGGAGCCGGCGCCGTTCTTCAGGAGCAACGCGGCGGCCTCCTTTTGGCCCCACAGCGCGGCGGCGTGTAGCGGGGTCCAGCCCTCGTAGTCCACACAGCCCGACCCTGCGTTACTGTCCTCTAACAGTATATTTAGGGACTTTCTCTATAACTAACACACTTACAGAGTAGTTCTTGAGATTGGGGTCGGCGCCGTTCTTCAGGAGCAACGCGGCGGCCTCCTTTTGGCCCCACAGCGCGGCGGCGTGTAGCGGGGTCCAGCCCTCGTAGTCCACACAGCCCGACCCTGCGTTACTGTCCTCTAACAGTATATTTAGGGACTTTCTCTATAACTAACACACTTACAGAGTAGTTCTTGAGATTGGGGTCGGCGCCGTTCTTCAGGAGCAACGCGGCGGCCTCCTTTTGGCCCCATAGCGCGGCGGCGTGTAGCGGGGTCCAGCCCTCGTAGTCCACACAGCCCGACCCTGCGTTACTGTCCTCTAACAGTATATTTAGGGACTTTCCCTATAACTAACACACTTACAGAGCAGTTTTTAAGGTTGGAGCCGGCGCCGTTCTTCAGGAGCAACGCGGCGGCCTCCTTTTGGCCCCACAGCGCGGCGGCGTGTAGCGGGGTCCAGCCCTCGTAGTCCACACAGCCCGACCCTGCGTTACTGTCCTCTAACAGTATATTTAGGGACTTTCTCTATAACTAACACACTTACAGAGTAGTTCTTGAGATTGGGGTCGGCGCCGTTCTTCAGGAGCAACGCGGCGGCCTCCTTTTGGCCCCACAGCGCGGCGGCGTGTAGCGGGGTCCAGCCCTCGTAGTCCACACAGCCCGGCCCTGCGTTACTGTCCTCTAACAGTATATTTAGGGACTTTCTCTATAACTAACACACTTACAGAGTAGTTCTTGAGATTGGGGTCGGCGCCGTTCTTCAGGAGCAACGCGGCGGCCTCCTTTTGGCCCCATAGCGCGGCGGCGTGTAGCGGGGTCCAGCCCTCGTAGTCCACACAGCCCGGCCCTGCGTTACTGTCCTCTAACAGTATATTTAGGGACTTTCTCTATAACTAACACACTTACAGAGTAGTTCTTGAGATTGGGGTCGGCGCCGTTCTTCAGGAGCAACGCGGCGGCCTCCTTTTGGCCCCATAGCGCGGCGGCGTGTAGCGGGGTCCAGCCCTCGTAGTCCACACAGTCCGGCTCTGCGTTACAGTCCTCCAACAGCATTCTCGCCACCTGCGTAAACAATAACCTATATTTAAGTTTGAGTGTCATAAATATTATTTGTGTATGTAAATAACAGTAGGTACCAAAAACGATGCATTTGGATGCGCTCAAGTTTTGTATTACTATGTTTTTTTGTTTGAACAAATTCTGTAATATTTGTATTTTGTATATATACTCATACTCATAAAATTAGCGGTAGCATTAGCGGTCGCCTTTAATGAATAGGTACATTTTGTCAATACATCAATACAATGTTTCGTGGTACAGAATAACTGGCCAACGTAAAAATTGCGGAAAAGTTACATACTTTTTATAGTTATAGTATGTTTACGCTAATTTAAGGTAATTAGCATCACCACACACATCACCCACTTCTGCCGTGAACCAATTCTATTGTGTTTCGGTGGAAAGGTGCAGTTACCAGCCTCCGGAGTAGCAGCGCAACTGCATACGACCTCAGACAAGACTTACCTATGCTTGCTTGAGGTTGTATGTAGATGTCCATGGGCTGCAGCGACCACTTAACACCGCATGGCCTGCATGCTCGTCTGCTACTCCATTCAAATAAAAAAAATACAAAATGTATGTCGTAAGAAATTTTAGGAAGCAAAATGAAACATAATAATATGGTGTGTTGAAACTACGTGTGTCAATTACACTATCTCAGAAGACGTTTGAATCATTTTGAAACACAACCCGACTCAAGTGACAGTACATGTATGATAATGATTGTGATAATATAAGCGACATACCACTTAATCAGTATATTAATGTAACATCAAATAGATACCTAACGTTTATTTTACACAAACACCCAATTTCTGCTTCACCGGGAACAGAATTCGGGACCCTTGACAGTCCGGCCATCTACTGCATCTTACGTGTCGTCGTAGTGGAGCGATAAGCGGATCTAGACAAGTGGCATTCTACTATCGTAAACGCTATAGAATAGAATGAAAAATGTATGTGATTGACGTTAGTTAACGAAATGTCACGTGATCTCGATAGTTATACCCCAAGAAGAGAAAATGTCATTACTTACATCTATGTAACCCTTTGCAGCGGCCACGTGTAGGGGAGTCCCGCCCGTTTTTGGGTCCCGGACCTCGACGTAACCGTTCGCCGCCCAGGACCTCGCGTCACTCATCAGCGTGTCCACTTCCGCGTTGCGAGACTTCTCACAATCAATGCCTGTAACAACAATTGAAAATAGGTCTATGTCTTAGCCAAAAATGAACCATACTTAAGAGTGCATAGCTTAGGCGCTAGGTAACTTAAGATATTTGACCAGGAGACTAAGATTTGAAACCAATTTTTGATACCGACCTGCCAAAAGTGTCAGTCATCTCGGTAAATAAAAATAACCTTTTAAGTTGCCCAATCGACTGAAATTTGTTATTTCTATGTTCACTACAACCAATTAAACAACTCTCTTCACCAGTTTAACTATTCATAACAGACAAAAAACGGTTAAACGGTCAATTGTTGTTAATCTCAAACTTTAGGTTTCATCTTAGTTTTGACCATTAATTCAGTATCATAGTTAAATTTTATAATGCAGTCAATCACGGATACACTTGACTAAATTAATTTTCTAGTCTAAACTAAATAGGTATGAAGAAGGATAAGATAGACCAGAATGTAGTACAGGCCAGAACAATTTCTGAGCTCCGAGCCTTAGTCTTGCCAAGACCAGAACTAATTGTTATTTAATTATTTATTATTACCGTATCTTAAATCGAAACACAACAGAACTGCTTCACGGCAGAAATAAGTGCAGAGGCATTTGAGTGAAACTCTAACAAACCTTTTTCATCAATAGCTTTTTGTAACAAATCCTCCATTTCATCGCTTTCTGCGATATCAACTGGTAGTTCCCCATCGTAGTTCACCGCCGCTACGTCTGCGCCGCTTTCCAAAAGATACCTGGAATGAAAAACCAACACTAGGTTAATTAATTGTTACCTACCAAATATGCACTATTATAGTGACAAAATACTAAACAAAAGTTACGTTAAATGCTAACGCGGCCGTAGGATTTCTGTACCCAACTTTCAACAAGATTTGCTCGTGTCTGAGGTTGTTTGCCATTGCGGCAATACCGGAGGCTGAAGGTAATATCATTTTAATGGCCGCCAAAAACTACTTTGGACCATAGAGCGCGCGTTGCTACGCTACTTGGACGTGCCAACTCAGAAACCTCTGTGGGCTTGGGACATGCAAACAAACATTGATTTTTATATATATAGAAGATAGAAGAAGAAAGAGATTATATAAAAAAGATTACAATGGTTTAATTACAATCATACGTAATAAACGTTACTACAACGTTACTATACATACTGCAAACGTTAATATACGTAAATAAAGCAAGTCTAAATCGGGTCTACATATACATACATATGTATGTTCTTATTACCCCCACCATCATCGACTCATCGATTTTTAAACTCTTTCGGCTAAATACATTTTAATGTTTGTCTCAGCAAAAAACAATTAACAGTCATCAAAAATAAATAGGCCTCGAAGAATGCAGCAATTTACCATTTAATTAAGTAATATTATTCTGGAAAATTTGGGAGTTAGTATTTAATTTATAGTTATTTTATACGTATGCGAATTTACCATGATTTTGTTATGGGACTGTATACGGGCACGTGTTTTTCGTGTGCTTTACCGTAGGAAACTATCAATCAACCCGGGAGACCTAGCAGGTTACAGCAATTAGTGGCTCGTAACTATAGTAATCTGCAAGCAACTATAGAAATCACTTTATACAGTAGAATCCGGTTATAACGACGGCCAAGAGATCGGAGAACAACAGCAGATTGTAAAGGAAAAAGAAAACGGACAGCGGGAAAAGGAAGAAAAGACATCGAATTTTAATGAACGGATTTCTTGGAAATTTTCCTTGAAAATATAAAGAAAATTATTTTAGAAGAGGGCAAACCATGGGGCGGAGAAACTTAAAAATTGTATTAACCTAATATTTGAAGAGTCCTTATCATTCGTCATGCAATCTGATCATGTCTGTCAGATCTGCCTTGTTGTTATTTCATAAAACAACTATAGAATACAACAACCAATACGTCTCTTTTAATGTCCTTTAGTGGAATGCTCAAAGCGTTGACCCTAAGAAAACCGAATTTGAGGCTCTGTTACACCAAGAAAAGATTCACATTGCAATCATTAGTGAAACTTGGTTAAAAGATAACAGCTATTTCCAAATATCTAAATATAACTCATTTAGATCTAATCGCGTGGATGCATACGGAGGAGTGGCTATTTTAACTCTATGTGTTAAAATAGCACAAATTAGTAAAAGCACAAAAATGTAATACGGCACTCTCAAATCCTCAAATTGAAATTATCTTGATTCTATTACAGAGCACAACTATATCACGTTGAATGACGGTACACACACTCTAGTCAAACTGGTTAACTGGTGGATCCAGAAGTCCTCTCCTTACCTCACATTAGCATCGTCCGATATTGCTAAATTTGACTTGGGTGTATCAAATGAAAATCTTGGGAGTGACCATTTGGTAATTAAAATAAAAACAAGTATCGCAGCAATTCGTCCATGCAAAAGGAAACGGAATTACAATAAGCCGACTGGGCTGGTTATAGGGCTTACACAGAAGCAGAATCATTGGAATTTGTAATAGCAGAGGATCACCAAACTGCTTATTTTGAGCACCAAAATTTTGAGAACCCTTCGCATCAAAGTAAATTTATACCAAGACCATGCTGGAATCAAATAATATCTCAAGCTATAGCACAAAGGCGAAAGGCTCTCGCAACTTTTGAAGAAATCCAACGTAAATAATTTGTAAATATTACTCGAAAGACTTAGGTGCTGCGCTGACGACAGACTGTACGTGACCAGTAGTCTGTGAAAAAAAGAACCTTTGCAATTATATGCAGTAACGCATACGACGCACAAATAGTCCGGCGCACAAAAAATCCGTGTAATTCAGGCAGACCGCGCCGCGCAACGCCGCCTTTTTGTGTGAAAGAAATAGAACGTTTGCTTCAACGCGCACTAACGCAGACGGCGCACACTTTAGTCTGCAATCTGCATTTGTTAGGTGTGGGCGTAACGTACACGATATTAGCATGGTACCAGAGATCGATGTAACGATATTAATACATGAAATACAAAACAGACCAGCTCTTTATGATACTTCTAAGGCAGAATATCATAATAAAAAAGAAAAATGTGGGAATTTATAGAATTTGAAAAATTTATCCGGATATTGTTTCAGAATTGAATGTTTAATATGGAACTGTTCTTTCTATAAGCTCTCCGAAAGTATAGGATATACCCAAAATTCTCTATTTCTTCTTTTTCTGTACTTCAAGTACAAAATAATACATGGCGATATCTGCGCGATTTCCATAACGTGTACGTCCCTACATTTCTGCCGACAAAATGATCGAAGGTGTGCGTCTTGTGCTTTGAGGCTGCGAAAAATCCGCGACAGACTTTTTACGCGCCATGTAGACATTTTGTGTGCCCGCAGACTCGATCGCACAAAAAGTGTGTCGTCTGCGCTGCTCCTTAGAGTTGCACAGTCGGCGATTCGTAACGGAAAAACTAAATCGTGGCAAATGTTATCTCTTATAATGAAATGTGGACAAAAATTAGATGGCTTAAGGGGTATAAGTCTCAAAAAACGGATATTTATCGTGAGTTAGCTGAATCCCTGCTATGCTCCTACGCATCGCACTATGTGGATCCTTCAACTCCATCGTTTCACAATGAACACTCAATTAGATACACTCATTTCGGTACACGAACTTAATAATACGAGTAACATAAAAAATCTGACACTGCACCCGGTACAGATGATATTTCATACTAGATGATTGAGAATCTACCACTTTCGGTTTTAGCCGATTTATTTTCTCTATTATAGCAGACTTTTATAGTCTGGTTTTGTGCCAAGACAATGGAGAAATGTGAAAATAGTTAAACCTTGTACCAACGACTGTTAAATTTCTAGCTTTAGACCTTATTACCTTACTGTCATGCCTATGTAAAATTTTCCATACAATTATTACGCGCAGAGTATACTGCTTCCTTGAATTTAACTCATGTTTCACGGAGGAAACAGTGGGATTCAGAAAATCTTTATCGAGTATGGACAATGTCACTAGGATAGTCTCGCATACACAGGATTTGTTTAGTAAAGGCTATGCTACGGAAGCGTGCTTTGTAGATGTTGAAAGCGCGTAAAATAATGTTAACGTGGTTGCTCTTTTGAAAACGTTGAATAATCTTTAATTAATTCAACAAATAAATTAAATGTATTTAATGTGCTGCATTCCAATGGGGCCTCCACCCGAAATACTTGAGGCGATTATATATTGCTATCTTATATATAAAATTCTCGTGTCACAATGCTAGTTAGCATACTCCTCAGAAAAGGCTCGACCGATTCTCATAAAATTTTGTGTGCATGTCGGGTAGGTCTGAGAATCGGCTACTATCTATTTTTCATGCCCCTTAGTGGTAAGCCCAAACATTTAAACGCGGTACAGAGTTCGCGGGGTCAGCTGGTTATGTTAATAAAAATATTTGAACTTACACAATATGACGATAATAATTATAATAGGTTTAAAATATTAATTATTAGTTTTTAGAGTTTATTTATATATTTATATTTGGGTCGGGGGGTTTTATAAATTTTTATATTTCCTTTTTATATAATTTGGTTAAAGTTCTAAATTTCATAAATATTCGCTGTAGCCTATATGAATCTAATGGAGACCTACTGGAATAGATGTCCGTATAGTTTTGTGAATAAATATACCATTCATTTACATAACGGTCTACTTAATTCCTTAATAAGTCGAATTCTGTTCCGTTGACATAAATTAAAGCGTGAAACAAAATAAACAAGGTACATACATCTCTGCTGCAACTGAGAGGCGTTTTGTTACATCAACGCGCCTTGATGATGTCAGCTGTGCAGAGGTACCTCCTGGTATCAATCAGTTATCACAATAGGTAATATAACAACAACCCCACACTCCTACAACCTTTACCTACAATCATGGTAAACCGACATTCATTAGATAACAGAGCAGTAACAAGTAAAACGTACCTACTTACAAAAGACCTATTGAGTATTGGTATCACCACGGTATAACCACGGTATAACCACGGTATAATGGTGCGTTGACATAACATTATCATACTGCGTAACAATTAGCAAAATACAATGAATAGACTCAGTCACAGGAACTCTCTTTACCTACTGGGTCAGTGTGAGTCAGCCGTCGCTAACTAGGCATGTATATATTATTAATGCTTCTTTTAAATAACGGTAACAGAATGTTATTAAATAACGCATATACGAAGTTTGTTATTTTTCTGGTAAACGTAAGGCAGTTGCCAGTTATGGAGATGTTCCTCATTAATTTTCAGTTGCCATGAAAGACGGACAGAGAAGACAAAATTAATATCTTTAACAATTAATACAAAAATTCAATATAAAAATACCAAACTATATACTTAAATAATTTGACAATAATCATTATAAACTTAAAAAGGAGTCCCGGCACGATAAAGGGACTTATATAGTGTGATTGCCCTTTATCCGCCCTCGAACAAGAAAGTTCTCGTTTTAACCTAAAGAGCGTGTTTTTAAACATATAAGGGCTTTTCCAACCTTTCTAATTGGAAATTAAGTGTAGTGGCATCTGTTATCGAGTATTTGAACTTCATTCAGAACAACGATTATTTGGGTTCATGGGCGTACCCAGGTTCTTGGCAGAGGGGGGGGGGATGCTTGGCCAGGGGGGGGAGAATTCTTGGCCACGGGGGGAAGGGATGCAAATTTTAAGGTTCTTATATTAGGGGTTGCAAGTTGGGTACCGCAATAACGTACCGTAGTTGCTTTCCACGTTACGCGATGACACGCATACAAAATCCAAAGTCCACGCGGACGAAGTCGCTGTCGGCGACTTTTTGGATTGTTTTACTATCCTTACTATATGGAAGAAACCTGGGTTCATCACAATACGCCCGAGTCCAAATAACAGTCCAAGCAGTGGAAAAAATCTGATGAACCAACCTCAAAAAAAGCAAAAGCAATTTTATCGGCTTGCAAGGTGATGGCATCAGTTTTGTGGGATGCTCTTGGAGTCATAATGGTGGACTATCTTTCAAAAGGCCAAATAATAAACTCTGCATACTATTGCACCCTATTGAGTCGTTTGCGTGAAGATATTAAAAATAAGGTCCAGGATTACTGCGAAAGAAAGTATTGTTTCACCAGGATAACGCACGCGTTCACAATTCTGTCGAAAGCATGGCTCAAATTCGTGACTGTAGTTTTGAACTGCTGCCCCAATCGGCTTATTCGTCTGATTTGGCACCATCTAACTTTCATCAATTTCCCAATTTAAAAAAAACCTTGGTGGCCAGAGATTATCATCAAATGAAAAGGTTGAAGCCGCAGTGAACCAGTAGTTTGCAGACCTTAAAGAGGCCGCGAACTTTGCAATCCACCCTCGATGTTTCCAACTCTCCTCTATTACGCATTTTTACCAACCAATCGGTCAGTTGATGTCATTCGATTCTTTTTAACGTTTCGAATGACATCGATTTGACATTTGACATAATAAATTTTGACGTATCACAAATGTCATTTCACAGAGTTTGGTGGAGAGGGGGGGTTGGAAGCGTAAATAAGAGGGCTGCATCAACCATTGCCTTACGTAACCGTCGTATCGTAGAGACTATAACCCTGATGTTGGTCTGTTTTGGGGCGAAACACGTGTTGGTGATGGTACGAATGTTGGGTGTACATTTTTAATTGTTGCATGTGCATGTATCCTATGTAGGAAGGAGGGAGGTGCAATTGCATGAAAAAAGTATACACCATCATACGTTCTGATTGCGGTTTCTTGCAAAATAGTTTTCAACTAACTTTATAACTCTTAAATCTAGCCAATTCTGTTCTTAGGAGATGTCTACTAACTATACCTTACTGCCAAATTTCATCTATTAACGTCAAGCGGTTTTCCAGATTTCGTGATGAATAAGTGATCACTTTTCGCTTTTAAATATTAAAAAAGATACTTGAAACAAAAAAGAAACCCTAGTAATAAAAAGGAGTTAATATTTTATTTAACTTTTATTTTACAGCCAAGTATCTTCGGTTCTCGTAGTTAGTAGTAGTCGTTACTGATTATTTTAATGGTTGCGTCCTACTGCTGGGCACGGGTCTTTCCCCTAGATTGATTATTGATTATTTCTTATCAAAATCGTAGTTCGTTCTTGTTATATAGTCACTATGCCTTTTGTTTACGGCAATAATCTACCAATACACGTTTAACGAGCCGCGGGCGCGACGTCATAAAATATAGCTCATCATTTCATTACTTCATAGAATTCCGTGAGGGCTATTATGAATTCAAACACGAGGAAGTAAAATATCTGTTGTATATCTGTTCATGAGTCTCGCACTACTATGTATGTATGCACTGAGTAATTAAATAATTTATGCAATAAGTACCTATTATTGTGTGCTCTGAACGCGACCTGTGGCGACCAGCCTCAAATTTTAGCAAAGTCCTACTACTATTATAAAGGCGAAAGTTTGTAAGTATGGATGTATGGATGTATGGATGTATGGATGTTTGTTACTCTTTCACGTAAAAACTACTGAATGGATTTGAATGAAACTTTACCACAATATAGCTTATACATCAGAATAACATATAGGCTACAATTTATAAAGATATTGTGTGAATTGTCCAAAATATGACGATAAGTGTCAAGTAAGTAGGAAAAAATCTACCATCTGCGAGCTTTTCTGGCATGCGCCGCCAAAACCGCTAGAGGTACACCTATGTAATGTATGATGTTAATGTTTATCTTATATAGTCCTACAAAAAAGCCGGTCCACGGTACTTCAGAAGGGACTTCACTTTATGCTAATGATCCTCTCTAACGCGGGTGAAACCGCGGGGCACAGCTAGTAATTACATACATCAATAGACATGACTTGAGCTTATTTGTATTTTGGTTGTCCATGGGCAAGGAATACTTAATACCCCCGAGATAACTACTAAATTGTATATTTTATTGTCAGCAGATCAGCTGCTGAATTTTTGCAAACGCCATCATTTTTAATTTCCTGCACAAGTGTAAAAAAAACGCGAAAAAATTATATGTTCAGTAAGTCTTACTGAGTAAGATATCGTGTAACGTTAACCTTTAAGCACGCGTTATGTAAGTACGATTGAGTTACCACTTCCTGGTGTACGATGCCGGCTGTTGGATAAGTACATCTCTTCATCTATACTAGAACATAATATTATTGATTTTTGACAAGCTTTCACTACTATAAGAAACGCGAACATAAAATTTTAAGGCAAACTTCATAATAAAAAACATATTTATCATAACTTGAATTCTAACAGAAACAGCGTTCTGTACTTAAATTGATTTCAAGAATCATATTAATCCACTCTTTACAAACTAGTAGCAAATAATTGAATGCGTATGTTGGAACGATGCAAAGGAAATACAAACAGCTTAAGCAAAGACGAAATACAACTACGGGAGACACACAGATGTAAACCATAATTCCGAAATCTATATATATATATATATAATGCTTTGACCTGAATGACTGACTGATGGATCAAGCCACAGTCCAAACTGGTGATCGTAGAGACCTGAAAGGTGGGTCTGATCTTTGTATGACGTAGGAATCCGAAATGAAAGCATTTTTCAAGGTACAGAAAGACTAGATACAGATCAGCTGCCTGATAGTAAGAGGCGAGTTAAAGTGAAGTTCTGGGGTTGTGGGCTACGGTTTGGAGCACCGCGCATGTAAAGCATCAGCACGTTCTGCTGGAGATAGCGGAGTCCTTTCTAAGCGGTACAAATCCCACATAGCCGGTATATCACAATCTGACCTACCTACCTTGTACCTTGCGAAGATAAAAGGTACAAGGCCTTTAAGAATATGAGATACGGTGTCCTCCAATAAAAGGCGAATAAGTGGAGGCTTTTGGGGTTGTACACGGCTAGCTTGGAACAACAGCCATGGTAAAAACCACGGCGGGTTCGCCCGCACGACGCTTGGGTGAGCTATCTACATTGCTCTTCCAAGAGCCCATTTGTAACGCTGTGCATAGAATACGCCAATAGGTTCCGCTGGAAAACTCGGAGCCGGGCTGTTAAGTGGGTTAGTGCGGTACACAAATTTATGTCAAATAACTAACTCGCTATCTCTCTCGGGCGGTGTCTCAGATGCCTAAAGAAGATTTAAGAACAAATTATTAATAGTTGAATAAAGTAAATTAATTCGGGAGATGTCTGTACATTGCGATATTGAATCAACTCTAAAACTCACAATATTAAAACATTAAACTAACCACTACGAGGGTGGAAAGGAGGGTGAAGTTTACTGTTTACATGAAATTTCTGGACTTGGAAGTATGAAAATAGGTATATAAAAAGTAAGATAGACTTATATGGGCGGATTCTACCAAGCTAGAGTAATTTTTTACTAAAGAATAAACTACGAGTTACTCTAGAGTATGCTTATAATCTGAGAATAAGGTAACTATACGCGAGTAAATATTTATACGGCCGATTTTGGTGGTATAAAGATTTAATCTGAGAGTAAATGTCAATGTCACATCAAATCTTCTTTGGTTTGCAGTCGTTTTGGGTTATATTTTCGTTTACTAAAAATTTATTAACACCGCGCTACGATGGAACGTTTAAGAAATTATGATCGAAGAGTCCGACAGTGAAGACGAATATGTGCCGAGACGTCCAAGGTGGATCGAGCAAACCAGGTCCACTAACAATATTTTTTCTGAAGCAAGCCAATTCGGGCTGCGTTTTCTTATCAGACCCTCCATTTGAATTTTTATAATCGCAAATACTAATCACAAATTACCTATGAAAAATAACACGAACCTTCACGGACGCACAATAACGAGAAACAAACAAAACGTAGATTAAAAAAGCTGTCAATGAGTGTCATTTCACTGTTTTATCCTACAAAATTAAGTTGTTGTCGTATATCGGGTTAAGTTTAAGGAAACAATATAGTACGCATTTTTGTCGGCTTATACGTTCGTTCATACATTCGTTCATGAATCACTATTGAACATAGAATAACAATACCGAGAGTATTTTACTCTTCGAGTAGTTTGTAAAACGTGAACGAAGTTATCCGTAAGTATTTTTAGGGAGTAAAGTTATTCTCCTGATAGTTATATTGGAGTAAGTTCGAGATTGGTCGAATCCGCCCTAAGAAGAATAATGAGACTTCCTTATTTCTAGACTTAAAAATATGACAGGAATATTTTTTTTAATTGGCCGGAGTACATTTAACAGAATGGGGCTGTTTTTCTCACGGCCAGCTTTATGTGGCTTGCTCGCGGTATGGTGTACCAAAAAGGTTTGTTATTCTAGCACTAGCTTCAAAACAAAGTACCTAATGTAGTAAACTGTTACCTAGGTTTACGGCAGTACTTCGGTAAGTACTCGTATATACACAGATACGCATGTCATAATTATAACGGGAGTTAATTATAAAAATGTGCCCTGATAACTAAAGTACACGCGGACGAAGTCGCGGGCAAAAGCTAGTACATTAATAAAATGTGAAAAATGTTAAATTTACAAAAAATCCCGGAGCTGTGGAGCAAGAGTCCCACGATTTCTATCAAATATATTACTGCCTAAAGTTGATGCTTCAATAAATTGGTGAAATTTATTTAAGTTCCTGTATCAGTACCGTTTTAATTAAAGTAAAATAAAGTAAAAATCTTAGGCATCGATTTCATGCCCACTATGCAGTATATTGATTTCATCGTTTATATATATATATTTGAGTAATATTTACTTTTCGCCGAGCCTGGGTTTTTAAAGCATTGTCTTAAAGCATTTTTATAGAACCAGTATTATAATACCTTGCTATGCTGAGGAAGCCGCAAGAGGCAGTGGCATGCAGAGGCGTCCAGCCCTCGTTATCTCCACGGTTCACGTCGGCACCATGGGCCACGAGGAACTCCACCATATCCAAGTTGTCATCTATACAGGCCTGAAAGAAGCAATCATACCAACGTTACATTCATTATATTTTTTTATAAACAGAAATAACAAATGAGCTTGCAGGCCGCGTGGTTTGAAGTGACGATGCAGTTAATGGAAACGTACATTCATCGTCAAGCAAGATTAAAGCTTGTCTAAGATCGCAGGCACTTGCGCTGCTTCTCTGGAGGCCGCGGTTGCCTCTACATGAAATTGCGGCTGACAGCCACACCTTTTTAGTCAGAATAAATCATTCAGAATATATCAAAAATCAAATAAAACAGTGGTAGTTACAAAATCAAAGTTTTTTTTTTAAATTACCTACTTAAAATCAGCGGTTAGCTAGTAGTTTAGTTATGTACTAGTTATGCACGTTACTATTATTGCACACGCGATAGAAAGGATCATGAGCATAAATTTCTATGTTTTTAGCCCTTATAGTTCGTACGGCCTGTGCATTTATATACATATAACTAGCTGTGCCCGCGAACTCCGTACCGCCCTTAAATGTTCGGGGTGGGCCACCTTTATCAGTTGGGGGGGGGATGAAAAATAGATGTTGGCCGATTCTCAGACCTACTCAATATGCTCACAAAATTTCATGAGAATCGGTCAAGCCGTTTCGGAGGAGTATGGCAACGAAAACTGTGACACGAGAATTTTATATATTAGATGTGACTAGCAGACCCCGCGAACTCCGTACCGCGTTTAAATGTTTAGGGTGGGCCACCCTTTTCACTTAGGGGGATGAAAAATAGATAGTAGCCTATTCTCAGACCTACCCGATATGCACACAAAATTTCATGAGAATCGGCCATTCGGAGGAGTGTGGCAACTAACATTGTGACACGAGAATTTTATATATAAGATATATAATCTCTATATATAAAAATGAATCTCTATTTCCCTTGGTCACGGCATCACGCGTGAAGTGCTGGACCGATTTTGTTAATTATTTTTTTGTTATGTAGTTATTATTAGGAGAAGGTTTTTATGAAAGAAGTTAAGAAAAATCACGGAAAATTAGAAAATTTAAGAATGCTTAACCACCATATAAATTTTTTCATTTAAAATTTGAATCCAATATTCATAGTTAAGACGGGATAACGTCTGTCGGGTCAGCTAGTGATATAATATAATGGTGAATTTCAAAAATCGAATCGATAATTTTGTTCGAAAGCTTATACTTCTACTTCCTTCCTTATACTTCCGAGACAATGGGACCACCATTGTCACCAAGTCAAGATTTGATGATGGGATCCGAGGGAAATCGACGGGAACTCTCAAATTCTATAAGCACACATTATATGGAAATATCGCCAATTATGATTAAACAATACAGAATCATTAAATTAAAAGTACTAAAAATAGTGAAATTATAATATCTTATTAATAAAAAAACCACCTTCAAACGGAAAAAAATAATATTGTTCAGTATTTCGCATTTGTTTTCCTTGCTAATGGTAGTAGGAGTCGGGCCCTTAGTAAAATGGAGTAGCTTTCGCTCTGAATGGGCACGAACTCCAAAACAGTTTTAAGAGTCACTACCATTGGCAAAGAAAAGTATCAAATGCGAAGTACTGAACAATATAATTTTTACCGTCTAAAGGCGGTTTTTTTTTTGTTTTGTTAGAAAGTTACATAATCAAAGATTGTTAACATGAAAAAACAAATGACATGACATTCAAGAGAAGATTTCACGCAGCTAACGACATCTTTTCTTGGAAAGCATTGATATTAATTTATTTTATCCGTATGATGATAACTATGATACAATGATTGTGTAAAATTGATGACACTGGTGCCAGAAACAGTACAAATATCAACTAGATTTTAATACATGTACACACAGGTATATGAAATGAAATAAATGTTGAGATGAGAAGATATTATTTAAAATATACAGACGCCGGTTACACATACGCCGTTTTACAATATAGGTACTACTTCTATCCGAATGCTTTTTATAAATTTCTGGTGAAATAAATGGAGAATGGAGGCTCGCGTTTGGTTGCACACTTTGAATTCATTTAGCTAAGGACAAAGCTAAGTTGTAGAAAAATCGCAGTAACCTGAACATAAACAGTAGTCCCAGTAGCTTCGGGATTAAGAATAGAGCTACGGTATCCCCTGCCTGATCGTAAGAGGCGACTAAAAGGGGCTTCCGGGACTACGGGCGGTGAGAGTGAGAGCTCGACCCGTCCAGCCAGCAGCCCCGGGAAGGACGGCGGTGTGTGCGTGGCCGCATGCTGCCGTAAGCATCGGAAGGTGCAGGAGAGCACATCTGCTCTCCCACGGATGGGCTCGTTCCAGGGCGCCGAGTGTGGAGGACACCAGTGCGTTCCACGGGAGACCCCCGAGTCCTCCCACAGCGCAGACGCAGGCCCCACCGAGGGGGTTTTAGTGAGGTCAAATCGCACATAACCCGGTATCCTCTCCCAAGGTGCTAGGTTTCCCCCCCTTTACCAAGAAAAATGTATTTAAACTAGCGAAAAACATGTTTTCAAAGTATATGAGGTCTTTTTGTAACCGTTCACTACTTTAAATATTTATTAATTGATTGATCCTGTAATATATACCTATCGATCTATTTTTTTTATATGAACAGAGTAGCAGACGAGCATGCAGGCTACGTGGTGTTAAGTGGTCGTCGCCTCATGTAAGTCTGGCCGGTAACTGCACTTTTCCACCGAAAAACAATAGAAATTATTCACGAAAGTGGGTGCAGCGATGGTAAATCCCCTGTCGAACCGGAAAGTTAACATCTATGAACAAGCGTATTTAGCGTGACTTATCAAGTAGGCGAAGTTTTCAGGATTCATTCTCTGACATGATCCTATGTCAGCTTTAGATATAATGTAGATTTTTATTGTCCATGACCTGCAGCGACCTATTCCATCATATGGACCGCTACCTCAATAAGCATTATATTGACCATTATTGAAATAAGATACGCGAATCAACCAATAAAAAACGAACAATACAATCAATTCTATACTGCACAAAGTATAAGTAGATGCTTATACCCGCAGATCGGGTATAAAAGAGACCAGCAAAGTTTAGTTATACCTGAATGCATGAATTTATGTGTTTGTCATTTAAAAGAAAAATCAACAAATAATCGCTAAGCATTATTCAACGAATATACAACAGTGCTGTGCATAAAGATATCGGCCGCAACTTGAAACGGTCACACATCTCAAATTCGCCTAGCAATCTCAGTTGCAGGTGCATTTTATTTTCCAAATAGCAGACGTACAAGCCAGCAAAGATTTCAATAGTGCATTTTATGAATTGTGCAACAGTACGGAACCACTGCAGGGTCAGTGCCACGATCGGTAGTGCATGACACTTCGCGATACTTACAACTAAATAAATGTTTCGCTTTGAAATGAACTCCATAAGCTTTTACAAGATAAACATTTCTAAAGACTTTTACGTCTACATCAGCAATTAATATGATGAAAAGTGTTTGATACTTATGTATTTTGTGTTATATAGTCGCATTAACTGACTAAAATCATTGTTGAAATGAAACAAACAAACCAAATGAAACACAGAAATTACATGATACAAATACATTTACATGGATACCAGCGACGCTGCACAGCCGAGCAATGATAAATACAGGAACCGGTTCGTAGTCGAAGCGCGTTCATTATTATCAGCTGCTAATTTCACGCTAGATATGGTCACGTCAAAACAGTTTGATAGCATCTCTTTTGAATAAATATAAGGGTCATCAACCGACAAAAGCTTTTGATACAGCCGTGTCCTACAAAAGTACTCTCAAAAGTGCGTCAAGTTACTAGGACCCTCCCTCCAGGTTTGCAATAACGCCCGAGTCTTTGTTTTTTAAGTGCGTACAAATTGTTATTTTAGTTTTTAAAATCTAAAACAATCGCTTGTGCTGCTCTGGAATGTTCAACTTGCAAAAATACAAGAAAAGTTTAAGTATTGGGTAATTCAAGTACATAGATACTAAGAAACGTAAACAATGAACCCCGCTGCTGTGAAAAGGGCCTAAGTTTTTAGCTGAAAACTTGCAACGCGATGTCACCCTCATGATAAAATTAAAGGGGTACTAGTATCTATCTAGTAATTAATAATTATTATACACATTACTATGCACACCAACAAAAATGACCTTAATGTTACTTTGAAACGAGGAGCTCTCAAAACGTGACGTCCTCTCATGATACATTTTGTATTAGAAAATAATTTGTGTCAATCATCACAAAATTTTATAGTAATTGATTGATTTCAATGTTTATCTGATATGTTATTAAATCAGATTATTTAGTTTAATTTTTAGTTAAGAGTTTATCGTCATACTTAATCTTTCTATACAAATAAAAATGTATGTTTCTCGTAAACTATGCATTTGAACATGTCATGATCTTCAGCAAAGTGTTGTGCTTGAGCCCACAAAGGTTTCTGAGTTGGTACGACCAATCTTTGACAGATAGAAGTAGCTTAGCAACGTAGTACACTTAGTTCTTAATAAAAAATTTATTAAATTGACGGAATTATTTTTAATTCTTAGGGCAATAAAATCGATTAAAAATCAATAACAATAAAATTATCCTGCTATTCCAGCGTGATTTAGTGCAACCTATATTTCTGTGTTATATGTAGGTTATCCATAATTGCAATAAATTTTCAATTCATAAGATAGGTTAGATAATACAATACATATATCCACTTGGTGTACGATTCGTGTTAATTAGCTAAGTAGATTAAAATTTAGGTAGCCACCTGTAAGCACGATCATTTAAAGTCAACGTATCGGCTATACATAACCAGTGTCGATAGTTTTTGAGACCAATAAAATTATAGCAGGATGAAACAGGTAGAAAATATAACAAAAATAAAAGGATAAAAAGTACTTGCGATTTGAGATCGGGAAGGGGGAGGCGGTGAGTTTTTAAGGATAAATAACGGTTTATGTCGATTTCCGGCAAAACTACAAGTCCTATGAAAAAATATTAAAGTGCAAAGTTGTAGGTAATAAAATTTCGTATTTAAACTTTTTTCACATAACCTCAAAAATGTGAAATATTCAAATAACAAAGTTTTTTGGTTTTTTATTTTGATCTTTTGCTAAAAAAATATTATTTCGCAAAAATTTGGTGAAAACTTATCTTTTTATGTCCCAAACACACACAGTATTTGTTTTAGTTCAAAATATTTATTTTTTTCAACTCATTTTGACGAATCATCGAAGTAGAAATAGTTTTTAATGGAAAATTCTCACGTCAAAATATCTTTTTTTAAAGTCGTTGTATTTTGTTCGTTGAAATCTCTTCATTCTAGTGGTATAAAATTTTTGCAGCGATGGCCGAGTGGCAAGAGACCGCGGTCTCCGACGCGACCGATACCTGGTTCAAATCCACGGCGCGCACCTCAGACAAAGAAATTTGTAATGTGCACATTTATCGCTGCTCCACGATGATGGAAAAACTATCGTGATTACGATGTTCTTCATCGCCGTGCATTCCTGAGAGAATTTTATAATTTCTCGAAAGCATGAGGTCCACCAATCCGCACTTGGCCAGCGTGGTGGACTATGGCTTAAATCAGTCTAAATTGCGCGAGGAGACCAGTGTCCAGCAGTGGGGCATAAATAAGGTTAAAAAAACTTTTTTGAGCTATCTTTCTCTGCTATCTCCCTTCCCGATCTCAGATCGCCCGTAATTTTTTTCCCTTTCATTTTTGTTATATTCTCTGCCTTTTCCAATGGGTTTCATCTTACTATATTTTTTTACTTATTACAATTTTCGAAATTATCGACCCTGGTCTATAAATGTATTGGTTGGCAACGCAGTTTATGTCAGTCAGCGTCGCGCCTATGCCACAATTAACACTAAAATAAAACATTCATGGCGCGTGTGCAGCCTATGACGTAACTAATATCAACGAATCTCTCCGCTGTCTCTCACTTGACCTCGAAATAAATTTCTCGCATAATTCTAAATTTACGCGACGTTGTGTCAGTCACCAATACATCATTCCATTAAAAAATATGTAGGTCGGTCAATGGCAGCATAAGAATTCGGATCTAGGTTTAGTGTTTTAGGCATTACGACAATAGTTAGACCGCGCACATTGTAGCCTACCGTCATTATGCCACATTTTTTCTTTTTTCTGTCATAGACAATTCTTGTCCTATAAAATTTCTAAGATTTTTTTTGAATTTTTTATCATATAACCTATTTATAAAATAACAAGTGGCCGCCCGCGACTTCGTCCGCGTGGACTTTGGTATTAGTCATAGCATGATGTTAATAGCCTAAAGCCCTCGGGTGGCTCCCCTGGGGTTGCCCGTGTCCATAGGCGACGGTGATCGCTTAACACCACACGGCCCGTCTTCCTTTTTATTAGGTTTATTTATAAAAAAAAGCCTTCCCCGATAAATGGACTATCCAACACAAAAATATTTTTTCAATTGGAACCAGAAGTTACTGAGATTAGTGCGTTCAAACAAACATACAAACGAACGAAACGAACAAACTCTTCAGCTTTATGTATAGATTAAAATATTGATTAACGGGCTACTATAAAAAAGACATGAATAAGTCAAAGACAATACTATACTTTATTAATCTATGAAATGGAATAAGAAACATACAATTTTTCTTTTCATTTAATATTGAATGGCTAAAAGGATTTTTATGCAATGCCGTAAAACGAATAAAAAAAAGAAACATAAAAGACAGACATGACAGTTTGATAGCTGCGTCAAAATGTAAATAAACAAACACAGAAAGTAAATAATTTTGTATAGAAATAATAAAGGAAAAGCAAAGTATAAGAATAAAACAAAAGGATACCTTCTATACATATAAAAGAGGATGTTTGTATATATGACATCGCAAAACTCAGAAACTATTCGACCGATTATTATGAAAATTGGTATGTATATGTATTTTTTCACGGAGAAGGTTTATATGCTATCCATTATTATTATTATTTAATATTTAAACGCGATACGGAGTTCGCGGGGTCAGCTAGTATGTTATAAAATATGATAATTGATAATGGACGTGAATAAAGTAAGTAATACCATGTAGTGTATTTATAACACTACACGGCGCATTTCATTCATTTCATTTGTTCCTGTGGGAACGAGATATTTATACGCGGTAAAAAGTAGCCTATGTCCTTTCTCAACGTCCTTTCTATGTTTATGCCAAATTTCATCAAAATCGGTTCAGTGGTTTAAGCGTGAAAGAGTAGCAGACAGACAGACAGAGTTACTTTCAAATTTATAATATTAGTATGGATGACTATTATAATACTCGTATTTATGACTAATTTAATTATCTAATAACTTTAAACGAGCAATTCTCTTATATACCTAAATATATTTTTTTTATCTCGGAAACGGCTCCAACGATTTTAATGAACTTTCGTACCCTGGTTTCATGGGTGATAAATCGATCCAGGTAGATTTAATTTTTAGTAATTTTAAAGCATAAAAAAATATTTTCAGCGATAATCAACCTAAATATAAACTGAAAATACGACTCTTCCTGGCATTTATTGGAGAATATTAATAATACTGTGGCGTAGATTGTTAAGTAACACTAAGCAAATGAGTGTTTCGTTTGAAATTAAACCAAGAAAATAAATTGTTTTTAGATCTGCTCGGTCGTCCAGGTACTATAAAAATTATTTGACTAAACTAAAAAAAAAATTGAATTACAAAACGTCATAAAGAATCGAAGTGCTCGTTTTATGTCAAGAAGCTTGTTGTGGTGTCTTTGAGAAGTGCAATAAAGCGAATGACATTAGGTCAAAATAAAATCTTAATATACAAAAATTACGTGTCACGTGTTTGTCCGCGATGGACTACTTAACACGTTCACTGCGGAATCAAATTATGATTACCTGCTGAAATATGCGTTATGAGATAGAACGACCTTACTCTGTACCTTTTTGGAGGTGATGTATGAGATCTTTCAGCCCCATTACATATTCTTTTTTTAAATGTCTGTAATTTCACCAATTATACATATTTCTTTAATAAAATTACACCAATATAAAGCTAATGAACGACATTACTTACCTTTAGCTTCGCCCCGGGTTCGGATCAATAAATACAGAAAAATTAAAGGAAATGTTTGTGGGATCGAAATACCTCATAGCGCACCCCAGGGAATGACATATCGATAAAAATTAGTAATGTCAAGACAAAGTATCGATAAATGAAAATACAGTTTAATAATTGAATTAAGTTTTTTTATTTAGTAAAATTATATGTGGTGATTGTAAAAACATTCTAGACACATACTTCTTTTACTTTTTTAGCCGCATCACGGCTGTTCATTTGTGGGCATAGCAGCTCACGCACCTTCTCTTTTCTTCACTTTTTTTCTTCAAACGTGTGCTTCTTCTTTAAATTGACTACGTGAGAACTGCCTGTACTGGTTCCTCCCATCGGTTTCAAAGTGAGTACTTCTATGACAACTTCATAAAAGTTTTTCTTTGACATTCAATTTCCCTTTCCTTAATTTTACACCGACCAATGTTGTCCCAAATAAGAGCTCCATCATTAATTTACGGAACTATTTAAGTTCTCTTTTTAGTGGTGTATAATACAATGCCATTTTATCACTGTAATCAATGCCTTTTTTACAACTATTCAGTGACACAATGAAGCGCGCGCGACGACGAAATGTTCCCGAAAATATATCGATAGCCTTTCCATCACACGTCCATCGATCATCCATTCATCCATAACACACCATGCACGCATCACTAGCTCGATTGGGTTCGACTGCGCTCGGAAATAAGTGCGGTGTGGGGTGAGAACACCTCGCCCGAGCGTGAGGCAGTAACACCTCATGTTCGCACCAAAAAAAGGTTTTTTCATTTCTGTGCGGAATGGGGTCTTTGTGCCTCATTTATATTTTTCTAGTATTTCATAGACAGTTTTAATAGGCAAACACAACTATTTAATTATCTCATTCATGCACGTAGTAGATTGTAAGATATGAGCTCCGCACTGGAAGGAAATAGCCATATTTGTTCCTCGCACGGTATGGGAGTACGCCTTTGCGGTCTTTAGACCGCATGACGCAGTGAACGTGTTAACCGATAAACTAGGTACTAACCAATTTTAAGAAAATTTGCACACAGTGTGTTGCAACCAGTTTGATCCAACTTGAAAGATAGGATAGCGTACATCTCAATTTATAGTCGCAATATTATTTTATTTCTGATATTTTAAGGCAGGACAAAGTCTGCCGGATTCGCTCTGTTATTAACTGTCAAACATTGATCTTCGCGACATCTTCCAGAAGTATGACAGAATAACAATATATCTGTCACTATTTGTTTTATATTTTTTATTTGGCAGTAACATAAAAACTCTTGAGATGATAAAGAAACTAATTCTCTTTCAATATATTTAAGGCAGGACAACGTGTGCCTTTTTCACTAGTACAATATATATTAGGTACTCGGCGAATAAGAATATCTCAAATCTCTGTTGTAATAAAAAGAATTGCCGAGTATTAAATCACTTTACATTTACGATTGTGGTTTTTGTTTTTACCTCTATATCTTAACTGATATTGAACAAATTTAGCACATTTTTTCTAAATTTTTCACGAAGTCAACGACCTAATTTCCTAAATTATCTAATGAGGAGCGTATCGAGAACTATAAATACTGGTATAAAACAACGCGCGGCATATAGTGTGCAGACAAAACGCATCCGTGATCAAACGTTGCCAAAATAATAACTCAAATCCCGACGGCAAAAGCAGATTCGACCGAGTGTTTACAATTATAATAAATATCAGAACTGCAGATGGTCACATTGCAACCCATGTAATTTACGACATTACTGTATAATCACCGCTATTCATTTGAAAACCAATAAAACGGTGACAATTTTAATGAATATTGTAAGCTCGACAAAAATATGGAACAGAAAATCAGAATCGGAAGACAAGATAGATTCAACATAATATATGTAGGTGTGTGAGTGTGTGACAAATCTTTACGCCGCAGACTAGAGCCAGACGCGCCCATCCACCTCAATATAATCAAGACAAACTGCCATACCAAATCTCATTCGACATTAGCTATAACTCGATATAATATTGTTGAACATCAATCGTCCCGCATTCCAACTCAAATTAAGGATAATAACTCAAAATAACACCAAAAAGAATAATAGGTACTTACTACGAATTATAAATTGGTAGCTAGTACAATCTGCATCACTTTATTATAGTGGTGATTATAGACAAATATATTTAATTGAAACACTAAATCTATATTGGCAAATTTTATTTCAGTATACCAAAACCGATGAATAAAAAATATGTTTCTGTGTGTTCTGACACAATATCTTTTCTCCAACCAATGCTAGAAATTTTATACGTTTTAAATAGGGCACACGCGGAGCATCACATAACCCAGATGCGGTTCGAAACCAGCACATACATACACATAAAAATGTATCGTAATCGATAAAATGACGGTCTGCCCTAAAGGAAATGATGTAAACTTAACATTATGCGTAATGGCAATGATCATACAGAATTTTAGGGCGATCTTAAAATGTACTGAATGTTATGTATTGAAGCTAATAATAGAATATCTTCCACTCGATTTATCTGCATGAACTCATAATTTCACTGACGAGGTATTCAAATCTGGATACATTCTTGTAACAGAGTTTGAATAGTTATATATGTTTTTCTTACATATTATTATAACGTATTACCTTCCTAAGTACTTGGTTTAAATACCTACATAAGTTTTAAACAAAAAGTACACATGGCCGAGCGTTGTTCGGATACAAACAATTGATTTTCTTCAGACACTCGTTGGCTTAGTGTTACTTATAACAACGCCATCTACTGAAGTAGCTCCCAATTAAAATAAATTATAGTATTACATATTATTTTGCTAATAGATGTCAGGAAGAATCATATTTTTCAGTGTATGTTGAATAATATTTATGTGTGTATGTAATAATTATGTGTCTGAAAACACGGACAAAACGACGTTTTCTAAAAAATGAACCCTAGATCGATCTTGCGTCCGAAACCCCGAGATACTAATACATATTTCATAAAAATCGTGGGAGCTGTTTTCGAGATTCAGATTCTATATACATATGTACAAGAATTGCTCGTTTAAACGATTAAAACGACGGTATAAGACGTACGGCTAATTGTTTTGCAATGCGATTCTACATTTTTTAATTTCATTATGAATATTTATAGGGTTTTATCATGTTTACGTTCTAAAGTCAACATAACCTTAAAAGAAAAACATAAATAGAAAAAGAAATTATCATGACCAGTACCAGGAAACACCAAAACGAACCACTGCCTACTACACTACTACACTAATCTCTGTATTGGCCCTCAGTAACTTAAAGAAATGTTTCCATAACCTCTATAACATAAAATTGTTTGTCAATGTGTCATTTTGAAAGGGTGTGCAAAACAAAAGTTTTCGGTATTTATTGCTTGCACGTGTTCACTAGTTAATTGTTAACGTAAACTTTACATAATATGTTACCTATTGTTTGCTTCTTCGAAATTCTTTAAAGCTTTGCGGCGGTTACCCTTAAGACAACGGCTTACTTGAATCATAAGATTTTGATAATTGTCCTGGAAACATTGCTTTACCTACTTTGTGCAATATGAATAAATAAATAAGATTATTTAAGTTTCTGTATTTTATTGAACCAATCCTTCTGACGCATTCGAGTAAAAATAGGATCAAGGGTACATACATACATATGTACATACCTACCTATATTAACCTATCCCTAACATAGACCCTTGATAACTTAAAATATTTTGTGTTTCCCTTGGACTTTAACTTATCGAGGTTCTACTTTAGAGTTATAAATATATAAAAATAAAATAATTTAAAATTAAAAAAAACATTCATGCGGGAGAATGAAAAAAGAAGTATGGAAGAGTGTCAGTGAAACACTTTTTATTAACTTCAAATGATTATGCTAGGCTAGGCCAATTCTACAGACGTGGGGTTTTTTATTCTATAACGTTGATTTTATATATTATGCTAAATTGCTATTAAAGTTTTTTGGCAAAAATATCCTGTTTACATGCTTATAACCCCTTTTTAAAAAGCACTTCCCAGTTTATGGCAAAAATATATATAGTTTAATCGGTTCGTGACTAATTGAAATTCTCTAAGGTGCGTGTGCATAGCTTTTCTATCCTGTTACAATGTAATTGATATTGGGAGCGGAAATGCGAATGGCAGTCTCAAGATTTTCTTGGAATTTAAATTATTTTCATACATTGTAACTTTCCCAGATCAGTGTTATTAATTATCTTTGATTTTTTATCATGATGCTGAGCTGATGATGGAAGGTATTACCATGGTTAGGAGTTGAGAGCAAATTCTTTCAATATATCTTTTTTGTTTAGAAACTTATTCCTAAGATGGTCCAACTGTCACCATGTCAAAATCTGATGATGGGATGCTAGGGAAATCGAGGGAAACGCTGAAAATTTATAGGTACACACATTGTTTTAGTCATATTTTTAACATAATACAAATATTCATGCCCGGTATTTATCACCTCATGTTGCTAAGTATGATGATGAAACTGAAAGATGAGAAAATGATTATGATAGAAATTAGATGATTGAAGGTACAACTCCTCAACGATTAGGAGCTGAGAGCAAATTCTTTCAATTATTTATACGTTCAAATGGACCAATTCTTTCAATTATTTATACGTTCATATGGACCGATAATAGTATTCTTTCAGGCTATTAGATTAATATAAAAGGTCAATCTCAGTAACGCGTTCCGTTGAGAAGTTAGGTGGACAAATTTCCAATAACATACATATGAGAATTATTAAATTAAAATTACTAAAGAGTGAAATTAATTTTATGTTTTTAACAAAAAAATAGAACCGACTTCAAACGGTAATTAATTAAGTTTTTAACAAAAAAAAATAGATCCGACTTCAAACGGTAAAAAATAAAATTGTTCAGTAACTACTTCTTCTTGCTTATAGTAATGACTCCTAAAACTATTTTTGGAGTCGAGCCCAAATATTTTGACTAAATGTAGTAGTACCCTGGTTTCGGGGATGATAAATCGATCCAGAAAATTTTTATTGATAGAAATTGTCGTAATGTTTATGCCGTTAAATATAAAATTACTCTTACTGACATCTATTGGAGAATATTAATAATATTGTGGCGTAGAAAGCCGTCAAATGTCGACCGTCAATCCGCCCTTCAAACAAATGACAATGTCGATATGAAAGACCTCTTTAAAAATTTCATCAATGGAATTAAAGCTTTCTTGGTCGAATGGTTACGAAAGCTGACTACGGAGCTAGAGACCTGGGTTCAAACCTCAAGTAGGCAAGTTGCATTTTTTATTTGGGACTTTTTTTTTAAATTGGCACGAAAATCAATTGTTTTTATCCGAGCAATGCTCGGGCGTCCAGGTACTACCATTAATACGACCACTATGACTATTAAAATCAACAATAAATTGAAGCGACCCAACCAAACCTGCAACCAAATCTGTAAAGCAATAGGACTAAGTCATTTTGCTAAGATAAATTTCAGATAACTAACGTAAAACAGTAGTAGACCGAGAAACGCATTTATTACGTCGTATAGTATGGCTGAACTCTCAATCATTATTAATATTGGTGAAATACTTAAACATAATATTTAATGTTGAAATGGTCTAACGGCAAAACGGATTATAATTGGCACCGTGCCATTTCGCTGAAGCTGTCATATATGTACATAATAATATATTTAATTTAATTTTAAAATATTAATTTATAAATTTAAAGTATCATGTTTATAAAAGCATGAAATATGGGAGGATAAGTTCGTAGTTTGCGTGTTGCTGACATTTCCATATCTTGGGAAGAGAAATTAAAATGAATTAGGTCATGCAAATACTCTTGCACGTACGACTATTTATAAAGAAACGCATGCATGCATTTGCATAATTCTCTGATGAACACAGTTAAATCAGAAAGCGACCGCTTCGGCAGGCCTTCGTTGGTGGATGATTTCAGGGTACATCCCAGCCTTACGTCCGCCGCCATTGCGTCACAAGAACACTGATGACGCATTGGAACACGATACTGGGACGGCCCGTGCTCGTAGTTTATGCATTAAATAACTACCGATGTGGCCCGTTCCATTTTTTGCCATTTTGCACCTGGTGTAAACTGACACCCGATTTAAAACTAAATTATTTTTTCAACGTAACACTAAAAAAACATGATATCAATTTGAAGAACTTAACATAAAAAACCGGCCAAGTGCGAGTCGGACTCACGCACGAAGGGTTCCGTACCATTATCTATAAAAAATCACGTTTATTGTATGGGAGCCCTCTTAAATATTTTTAATACAGTTGCTCAAAAAGTGGCGTATTGCAGGGACGTATAGCGTTCGGGAAGTGGGCTATTACTCACTCGTGCTTTTTCTTTACCTTTTCCGAACTCGTGCATTTTCTTTCCCAACTGTCAAAATAATGTCTATTAAAAAGATAAAACCAACCACGAAGTTTTAGAAGTTTTTATGATTCATGCAAATATTTCTAAAAAGAAGTTACTAATTTGTTTCAATATCAGATTTAATGATTTGATTCAATGAGTTAGGTTAGGTTAGTTAGTCATTTCATCTCATTAACATTTTCATTTCATATCAATTAAAAAAATCTACTGAAGACTTGGCTATATGGGCATAGTTCCCTTTGCCTACCCAGAATGGGTGAAGAAAACAAAAAAAAATTCTGCATGTAGATTATTTTACGGTTGGCGCCATTTTTCAAAAAAGTTCTTTGCGAGTTTTTATTATTTTATTAAATTGCTTCATTTTTTCGCAACTGTATTAAAAGGCTGCGCCTCGGCTCGGGTAGACATTTGTCGGAACTCCTTGTAATGACAGCCTTTCCGCACTTGTAATGAAATATACTATATTTAATTATATTTTTAGTATTTGTATAACAATAGCGGCAACAGAAATACATCATTGCCTTTGATTATCCATAGAAATCATTGCATTAAGATTGAATGAAAGGTAAATTTTGGTTTACGATTTATGACGCATTAAAAAATAACTACTTACTAGATCTCTTTCAAACCAATTTTCGGTGGAAGTTTGCATCGTAATGTACATCATATTTTTTTTAGTTTTATCATTCTCTTATTTTAGAAGCTACAGGGGGAAAACACACATTTTACCACTTTGGAAGTGTCTCTCGCGCAAACTATTCAGTTTAGAAAAAATGGTATTAAAAACCTCAATATCATTTTTGAAGACCTATCCATAGATACCCCACACGTATGGCTTTGATGAAAAATAAATTTTTGAGTTTCAGTTCTAAGTATGGGGAACCCTCAAAATTTATTGTTTATTTCTATTTTTGTGTGAAAATCTTAATGTGGTTCACAGAATACATCTACGTACCGAATTTCAACAGTATAGTTCTTATAGTTTTGGAAAAAAGTAGCTGTGACATACGGAGGGACAGACAGACAGACAGACATCACGAATCCATAAGGGTTCCGTTTTTTGCCATTTGGCTACGGAACCCTAAAAACGGGTTGCATTCCGGTAGTGCCGGCAGAAATGAAAACTTGAACATTAACGTTGTGCATTTTTGATATTTTGGAATGGTTAGGGAATAATTTCGCACGTATTGCTTTTATTATCAGTATTATTTTTCATCTAGTATTTTCAGTAGGTTTTTATCCAGTATTTTTATAAAGTACTCACTCATTTTCTTTCACTATTTCTTCGTCACTTTTTTCATTAATAGATGAACTATGTTCAATGTGTTATAAATACTTGCTATAAATATATGCCATACTTAAAATTCTTGATATAAGTTAATTTTAAAAGTATAGACAGACAGTCGAGCCGTCATCAGCTGTCACCCCTCCGTCTTACGAATTTTCGATCAGGCCACGTGTCCTGACGCGAGTTTAATATTTTTTACACATCTCAAAAAGTGCACAACGCCGCTAAAGAAGTTTTCACTTCAAACATATCGCTGCTGAAATAATTGACATGGATAAAATTATTTAGATTGAGAATGGGCCAGGGCCAAAAAATACAAAAATCATGACCGAAGTATGGATTTGCTTTGTGTCTAAGGTAGCAGTACCGATTAATTAATTATAACCTACGGTATTTGCATTTGTTATTAGCGTTCATAACATTTTTGGCGCAGTCTATGGTATTACAACTAATGCCAAGAGTTCCTGATTCCTGTTGCGTTTTTCAATTATTAGATTTGTTTGCTTACAGACGTTAATTCTTTCTGAATTTAGTTATTAGTACTAAGGAAATGGTTTGGCATATTATATTTCCTTAGGAAGATATTTTGTAGAATGCGAACCGTTTGTCTGAGGTCGAAAACATTATAATATCCTAATATTCTAGATATAGAATACTGCTTACGCGATAAAGCTGCCTCACACCTGGCCGGTATCACTCAGCCAGCACTCAACATGTTCTCATATTAACTAGTTACCATATTATTACTGCACCTCTTAGTACAATATAATTATTTATATAAATTTACTAGTTCTGCCCCGCAGTTTCACTCGCGTTATTGCCATTAAGTGAATACAAAAAAGTAAATAAGGACACCCTAATCACCTTTTTATTGGTATTGGGTGGGAATCCTTCAAAAGGTACCCGGCACTTTGGGAGAGGGTACCGGGTTTTGTATCGCACTATAACCCCCTTGGTAGCCTGCCTGTGTAGTTTTGGAGGACTTCGGGATCTCCTGTGGAACGCACTGTTGTCCTCCACGCGTGGCGCCCAACTTTGAATGTGCTCTTCGTGCATTGAATGTGCACGCAACCCCGAAAGCATAAACTAAAGGGTTAGTTGCCTCTTACGATCAGGCAGGTGATACCGTAGCTCTATTCGTAATCCCGAAGCTACAGGAATTACCATAATCACCTAGCGATTTATATGATACCTATAATACATAATATCATAATATACTTTACTTTTTTAAATAGTTCTACGGAGAGTACACCTGAAGTAATTTTCATTTTAACGTACTCTCACTAATTCAATAGACAATAAAAAAAGCAAAAAGGGACTCGCCTACGAGTAGGTATAATGTTTAGGTTGTACTCGCCTGTTCCTAATTATGAATACAAGTTACAAGTCCCTTTCCTTTCTTAAGCAAAACAATACACGCTTCACGAATTGAGTTCAATACGCAAACTGCTGGGAATGTCAGGTCCTGTACTTTAAAATCCGCCCAGGTCATATTAATTAAGACCATTAAGACTCGTTAATACTTTCCTGCGGGCACACTCACCGATAGCTTAGCCATGTGTATTTACGGAGCGCAGGCAGTATGGAGAAAATTGTAACTTTTCAAATTCAACCGTCATCCAACAATTTTTACGGGCAAGTTTCTGTAATGTCCTCATAGGTGCTATTTTATACTATTGGTCGTTATAAATGGTGTAACTAACACGACTTTGTTTTATATATATAGATGTATGAGGATGTTGCGTTTTGCAGATCATTAAAAGTATCTGATTTGCTAGTCCAAGACCGGATTCATGCACAATTTTATCCTTCTGTCTGTTTATCCATTTGTTTAACGATACGTACAACTTACAAACTCAAAAATTCAATATCCTCTCTCACTCATAAAACAAAATACCAGCAAACAAAATGTACTCACAATTAGAAGACTACAGACGTTAAGTCTGGTTTTTTAAACACAATTTTTCCGCATGATATATTTCCGCATGATATATGACAGTAAAATAACTGAATTACAATTTTATCTTAGAAAGCCAAATATAGTAAGGTAACAAACAAATCTCTAATGCAGATTCTAAAATGCAATTTTATGTCACAAATCATTAAATTTATCAGTAGTCCTTTCTTATATGTTTATAGCAGATACTTGCCGTAAAATTCTTGGCACTACTATTTGTTGAATGATGATTTTTTTTTCGTAATTTCGTAAAATTTATCGCTAACTTAAACTAGTTTTAGTACCTTAAAATGACGAATTGTTCTCAAATAATTTTTATTTCTTAACATTCTAATTTCCAAATTTCATCAAAAAGACACGCAATTTTGTTTTTCAAATAAACGGAGTACAAGTGTACGATTCAGATGATATGATAAGATGATAACTCATCTAACAAACTGTTCAGGGATGGAAGCGTTTTGAATTTTCTAGTTTCATTTTTGCACATAAATTTAAAATATGAACACCATTTTACTATTGCCCATTGTATTGCCATCGGGCCTTATTTACATTACAGTCGAAAATAGTTTGGGCACCAAAAGTATAGAAGGAGCTGCCAACTTTTAGGCTTTTTACGTAACTAACAGCACTTTACCCAAAGCATACAATGCCACTCCCGAAAGATAAAAACATATTCTGAAGAAGCGGTGGAGCAATGGTTAGTCCCCCATTCGGACAGTGCCGTAGACAGTGTCAGTTTCTAATTTTGTACAGTGACGTTTAGTGGCCGGCCGAAACAATCGAAAGTTATTCCTAGTGCTAAACCGATCGCACGTGATATGTGGTGCCGCATTCTCGACCAAACTCTTATTCGCGGAAGTCGATTGGGAATATTCTTGCCACTAAACATTGCCTTGAGGTTCTGCCGGATATATGCAGCAAACACGTAGAAAGCAAACCTCCAAACTTTCAAAATACAAAGGGCATTAGGGTTAGTGCATATCCTAATACGTTACTCAACACATCTTTATTCTGAAGCCTGTTAAAATTTCCAAGACAAAAGTAAACAAACAAATATGTATAACAGAATCAAACTCCACATAAATTACAAAATCATACATCAGACTACGAGTCTTGCAAACAATTACGTAGATCGGATTGCGTTTTCTTTAGGAAACAGAGATTCAAAAATTGAAATTTACGGTATAGCGACCATTTTCTCGAAGTAATAAAGTACGAGTACCTGGACGACCGAGCGTTGCACGGGTGAATACAATTTATAGGTTTATAGGTTTAGTTTCAAACGAAACTCATTTGCTTAGTGTTACTTAACAACGCCATCTGAAATAGCTCCCAATAAATAAAATCACAAAAAATAAAAAAATTACGCAATATCGTTTTGATTGAGGTTTGAACCCAGATTTCTAGTCAGCCCACGTAACAATTCGGCCAAGGAAGCTTGAATTCAATGGGGCACAGAGAAAGCGAGGGGGACAATAATTCTAAAAATCATTGTTTTGGGTTCTATTACGCTAATAAATAGCCTTAGTGACAGTTTTTCTCAAATATCTTCAATGTAAAGAATCCGACTTGTTATAGATTTATTAAAGTATAGAAGAAGATAGATAGATAGAAGAAGTTAGATTATTCCAATTTGCCGAAATCAAATGCAATTTCTGTCCCATTTTCTCTCAAAATTGACGAAGTTCAATGTTTTTAACACGATTTTATTAGCTTGACCTGTATGTATGTATGTAACGGAATCTTTCAACTTCATTTTCACTTACTTCTAGGAGTCTGATTAACTTGAAAATTTGCAATCTCATAACTTTATATTGAAGTCCTAACTAGGATCATCAGGATTAAAAAAATATATACAAAGGGCGGCTGATAAGTTCGCGGCCTAAGGTACTTAATGAAACAAATATAAAGCTTATATTAGTTTGACCTGTATCATGTATGTATGTATGTAACGGAATATTTAATTTCATTTTCATCTACTTCTAAGCGCCTGATTAACATGAAAATTTGCACAGGGGTCAAGGGCCGATTGACAATGCAATAATATGAAAAAAATCCAACAAAAAAATAAAAATAAATAATGTTGTTTAAAAAAACACGCTTTTGTGTAAATACTATGTAAAAAGTAAAAAATAAGAAGAAAATGTATTTTACTGTAAAAAAAGCGTGGGATGCTTTTTGAGATACTATTGACACCATGCACCCCACGCTTTATTTTTACAGTAGAATACATTTGTATGTATTTTTAATTTTTTAGTTCGTATTTTCACAAAAGCGTGTTTTTTATTTATTTAATTTTACTAATATTTTTGTATGAGAGTGGCAAAGAGTGACTCGTTTACTACGTTTGCGATTTTTACAGCAATTAATGGCATTTTTTTCCATTTGTTTAGATTTTACTACTGTTCTGTCTGTCTCTCTGTTCTCTCTGAATCTGTTTAGATTTTAATACTATCCGAAAATATGTAATATTCTATATCTATCAAAATAAAATTCAAAACTATCACTGTCTTCAGGTCTATTGAGCAAAACAACGCCATAAAGTTTAAAAAGTGGCTCTATTAATAGTTTATTGTTGAAAAGATCAGGCATATTGTGCAATAAAACTTATGGAAATACTATGTTTTGCAAAATCTCCTATGTGAAATCAGCTAAATTAGCGAAATCGGCAATATTCGTATACGGCCTCTTAATAGGTAATATATATATCTGCAGAGTTTGTTTTTTAAAAACGCTAATCTCATCGAAATACTGTTTGGAATTGAAAAATATTTTTTTGTTGAATAGTCTACTTGTTGAGGAAAGCTATAGATAGGGTCAAAAACCTAAAGTCCACGCGGACGAACTGGCGGCGACCGCTAGTCTATGTACATCTATACAAATAAATAAAATTGGAGTGTCTGTAATATTGAAATAACCGCTTTTTACTACATGCATATGAATGTTTATACGGTACATTTGCCAAAATAACATTTTTTACAATTTTTGTCCGTTTGTTCCGACTAATCTCTGAAACGGCTAGACCGATTTTGACGCGACTTTCACTGGCAGGTAGCTGATGTAATAAGAAGTAACTCAGGCTACTTTTATTTTGTCTGTCTGTCTATCTGTCTGTCTATTTGTTCCGGCTAATCTCTAAAACGGCTGGAACGATTTCGACGGGACTTTCACTGGTAGGTAGTTGATATAATAAAGTGTAAATTAGGCTACTTTTATTTTAAAACTAAATACCATACGGACGAAGTCGCGGGCGGCCCCTGTCCTCCATACAAAATGTACAAAAACTTTACAAAACGAGACTACTGCATACATCTAGGAGACGAATAGTTAAACTTTTAGTTTAACCACTGGTACTGGTGTTATACTTATATGGAAAATAGCCACGGCAACGCGGCACGGTGGTCACGTCCAGAATATTACCTATTGGTATTACCAATCTATATCATAATGATGCTGTAGAAAACTTTGATAACAGGACCAAATGTACTTGTAATTTACTTGTTTTGTTGCTGCATTTTATTATATGCAGTAAAAATATTAAATATGTAATGCGTTTTCCTGCGACATCTTAATTTCATTTTACTTTAAATTAACCCTGTTTGCATTTATATTAGGGTTAATTTATTTCAATAACAGTTAAAGGTACTTTACTTCTAAGTAAGATGTTCTAACAAGCACGACAAACATTATTTAAAAAATGTTATTAAATATTTTTATTTCGTAATACTCTTAATATATTACCGAATAAAAATTTGTTAATATCGTATGTATCGAGACAAAACGTTGCGATATATTGTCATATCGATATGTCGAATAGTTCCACGCCAGACTTGGAAACAATATACCTAATAATGTTTTTCAAGAAAAGATCTTGTCTCTATCTTTTAAGAAATGAAACTTAGGTTAACAATGTCCGTTTTCAATCAAGAACCTTTTCACTTGATCAGACCTCTTTAAAATTACCCTTATCAGTAACATATTATGGCGAAGATAGAATATTGTTCACGCTAAATTATCATTCGCCTTGATTTTTGCTAGTACCTTTTTGTGGTTGTTCTGGATCTGGATAGACACTGATGTTGGGTGCCGCATCTGGTAATTCTGGTATACTTTTAGTATGGTCTAATTCTTCACTTTTTTAGCACTGTTCGTGTTCACTCGAGTTTTCATTATCATTCTTAAAAGTACTGACTAAATTTAGGTAGCTTTTTATTTTTTCTTCAGCCTCCCTTTTCCTCTTTCGTTTTTCGCTCCCACTTAAATATTTTCTGAAAGTTGACATTTTAATATCTAACTTTCACAATACACTTCGCCACCATTTGCAGATTCAATTAAATAACAAATACGAAAAATCAAAGACACAAGTGACCAATAGCCAAAACAGTCAGTCACACAAAGAATAAGCAGTACGCAGTCAGTATCAGCCCTCATAAAAAATAGTACATCCGGGCATCCCCTAACATAGTGTTTTGAGCTCGCCCCAACGGCAGTGCCACGAAATAAGTACTTTCTTGGTTAACAAAATAAGGCCTAATTCCCCGATCATCAACGCTCAACCGCGCTGCCAACATACTGCATTAAACAGAATACTAAGTCGGGCTGGCTGTCTCGGCCGGCGCGTCAACTACAATAATGGCGCCAAGTTATTGTGGTGTGTTTGGTTATACAAACAATTCAAAAACAATGCCATACTTAAGTTTTTATAGTTTGCCCAAAGAAGATGCAAGGTAAGTAATATTTTTTTAAATATTATTCCGTTTCCGTAGGTACATAATTCAACAAAAGGACATGAACAGTTCTTTTTGTATAGCTTCACCCATGTGGAAAAATTTTGTTAGATAATACAGCATTTTAACATGTCTCCAAAATCTTTTTTAATAGACCCCCGCCATCGGTCGGCTAATATAGTGCCACCCTATAGTTACGCCACCAAAACTCCAACAACCAACTTCTTCGCGCTCTCTTCAACAATTTTTATTCACCAGCCGTACCATTTTTAAAATGCGCGTCATCGAAAAATCATTTCAAAATTTTCAAAATCATTTGAATTGAATCTGCCAAAATCTATGCTATGTTGTACGGACTAGACCCCACGAACTCCGTACCGCGTTCAAATGTTTGGGGTGGGCCACCTTTATCACTTGGAGAGACGAAAAATAGATAACCTATTCTCAGACCTACCAAGTGTGAATATAAAATTTCATCAAAATCGGGTTACCAGTTTCGGAGGAGTATGGTATCCAACACTGTGACACGAAATTTTTATATATAAACTAGCAGCCGCCCGCGACGCGTACGCGAGGACTTTAGTTTTAGAATTTTTCTAAAATAAACGTATCCTAAGTTACTTCCTTATTATATTAGCTACCTGCTAGTGAAAGTCCCGTCAAATTCGGTCCAGCCGTTTCAAAGATTAGCCGGAACAAACAGACAGACAGACAGACAGACAAAAATTGTAAAAAAACGTTATTTTGGTATATGTACCGTATATATATTCATATGCACGTAGTATAAAGCGGTTATTTCAATATTACAAAAAGACACTCCAATTTTATTTGTATAGATTATAGATATAGGTAGAGTGATAGTATTATGGAAGGTAAATATCATTAACATTTAGCATTTTGGTGTAATTATTGCAAAGTATACTTAAACAATACATAATTATTAATGATCAGAGTAGGTAGATTGCTTTGGGATCAATGAACTAGCTAATATGGCTATGCCTCTGGGATTCCGGGATTTTGTAATTAAGATTTTTTAGCAATTTCAAATATAGTAATGTGTAGTATGAAGAATATATCAATATGAATAAGAAATGTTTAACCCTTTTGCTGTCTTTTACATTCATCCATTAACATCTTCAGATGTAGATAGATCATTTCCTACATATAAATGGATCTTTGACGTCAAAAGAAATAGATTAAAACTAGAAAATATTGAAAAAGTTATGGTTATTTATTTTAACTGTTTATCAGGATAATAAAGAAAATGATATTATAACTGAAGATTAAAAATATTTTTATCAATAAAGATGTTGATTTTGATATAAACTGTTTTTTATGTATTTCATTTTCTCATGTTTTCATATTCATAAAAAGTTATTGGACTGAATGCAAAAAATATTAAGGAGTAATAAACTTGCAAGAAGTAACTACTTAATTAGACATTATTTAAGTTTTGAATGGACACACAAAAGAAAGATTCAATTTATTACCTGATAAATTTAATAAGAAAAAAAAAACAATTTCAAATGTTTAACCGTTGCATTTTATAAATTTCAAATGTGGTAGTTTAAAAATCTTTACTGTCTTTATTTATTCCACATACATAGATTAATATTTGCATTTAAAGAATTGTACATTAATTTCATCTTGCAATAGAAGCGCTGACATACAAAAGTAAAACTATTCAAAAGTGAACAAAAATGCTACCTACTGCTTTACAGTACAGATGAACTTGTACCATGTTCTGGAATTAATATCTTTTATTATACTACTATTAATTGTATGTGATAGTATAGAATAGAATGATGGTAAACAACATAACTCAACATAAATAACAAAATTAGCAAGCTGAATTGGCTGAACAGCAGACAACTAATGGTGGAGATATGTCCTTGAATGGTGAACACATATTGACTGCCCTCCAACCAGGAGGCCTGGCAACTTAATGAAAATATCAGGAAACTGCTAGATTCAAAGGGAACCAGATGCAGTGGCAAATGTTAGGGGAGGCTGTGTTCAACAGTGGAGTATAAAAGGATGGATAGATAGTATGGGATAGTAGGCAATACTTAATTTTTGTTCCATTTCCTTGAACCCAAGCATAAAGATTAAAAATATTTTTATCAATAAAGATGTTGATTTTGATATAAACTGTTTTTTATGTATTTCATTTTTACATGTTTTCATATTCATAAAAAGTTATTGCACTGAATGTGATAAAATATTAAGGAGTATAAAAATTATTATTATTAATTTATTCAACAATAAAATTGTGAAAATAAATAATTAAATAATTCTTAGTGAGTCTGTTTTCAGTGATCATCCATTCCAGTTAGCCAGGACACTAATAAAGCAATGGCTGCTTTATCAGAATGTGTTTGATTGAATTTTGGAAGCAACTTGAAAAGCCACATTTTTGCAAGCGTTGTAATAGATGTGTAAACTTATTTTTTCTTAGTAGCCATTTTTGAGTATGTTACATGTCCTATTTTAATTCAAAAATAAGATAAATTAAGAACACAATAAAAGTAGAACTAAAATTATGTACTGCATAGTATCTGCAAACATATAACGGAGACCAAAAATAATTGTACTTGTCTGAAATAATGAGTTTTGAGTCCTGAAGTTAAAGGTAGTTTGTGAGACCATTTTTATTTTTATTTATTTATAGATAAAATATTATATATAAAATAATAAATAAAAAATATGCATGTTCATAGAGAAACAGAAAATATGCAATCATGAGAGAAAAGAAACACATCACTTTTTCACTGCCTAAAAGTCAAAAAGAGGCAAAACTGCATAAATCTTTGTGCCAAACTGTCAATGAACCATGACTGCATCCCTGAAATTATTGCAACCTCCGCTGACTGCAGAGCCTCTAGGATCTTCACTGCATTTTAATAGAGATTTGAGACAACAGTATGATATATTATTATGAACTAATTAAAAATCCATGAAAAACAAAAGACATTTATAAAGGTCATTTAGTAAACCTATTTTCATGTCTATGCTGATATAGTGTATGTTTAAGGCAAATAAAAACAATATTTTGTTCATTTTAATGTTTTTCTTGAATTCAATATTATTTTGCAGATAGATTTAAAACTACTAAGTCAAAATCAAGAATCTACTTCTTCATTTTGTTTTTCACTAACATTGGCAATAGTAATAAAAAGATGAAATTTTAGGTGGTCAATACTGCTAATTTATACTGTGTTAAGTGCATACAGTGAAGTCACAATGAAAATAATCAAAGCAAAATCTTGGGAAAGTATTCCAGTAATATTATTATAACCAAATGACCAATTGCACCTAGTGATATAAAAAAATATATTTGTCAATAAAGATATTGAAGTCAAGTTGTTTAAGTAAAGCATTCTTAGAGATTTTTATGTACCTAAGTAAGCATTTATTATGAGTTGTTATTGGGATTTTTCTGAATACCTTGTGATGCTATTGAGTAAAGTGCCAATGGCCCTAAAAAATTATAGTAAGTTCGTTTACGACGGTGGATTTAACAGTTTACGGCTTCAACAAGTAAACAAAATAAATTGCATGCAAAAATATTTTTATTTCTCAACATAATCTCCACCTAACTCAATGCATTTCTTACATCTGTTTTACAAAGCTTCTATTCCGGTTTTAAAAAATGATTCTTTAAAGTCTTCAAAATACTGTTTCACTGCAGCTTCAACCTCTTCATTTAATGAAAATCTCGGGCCACCAAGGTGTTTTTTTAAGTTGGAAAACAGATGAAAGTCAGATGGTGCCACATCCGGCAAATAAGCTGGATGGGGCAGCAGTTCAAAACCACAGTCACTAATTTGAGCCATGGTGTGTTATCTTAGTGAAACAACACTTTCTTTCACAGTAATCCTGGATGTTTTTTCTTTAATTTCTTCATGCAAATGACACAATAGGGTGCAATAGTAAGCAGAGTTTATTGTTTGGCCCTTTGAACGATTATGACTCCACAAACATCCCAAAAAACTGATGCCATGCCTTGCCAGCCGATCAGATCTTTTCCACTGCTTGGACTGTTGTTTGGACTCTGGCGCATAGTGATGAACCCAGGTTTTGTCCATAGTAACGAAACAATCCAAAAAGTCCTGCGGATCAGCCTCAAACATCTCCAAACAGTCGTGAGAAATTGATAAACGAATTCATTTAACTTAACAACTGAAAGCAGTCTAGGGATCCACCTGGCTGATACCTTAGAAAATCAGAGTTCATTGATAATGATGTTTGGTGTTTGCTCATACGAAGTGCCTATAGCGTCTGCAATCACCCTAATAGTCAATCTTCGGTTTTCCAATATGAGATCACACACTTTGTGGATGTTTTCTTCTTTCATAGACGTGGTAGGCCGGCCAGAGCAAGGGTCATCTTCAATGCTCTCTCGTCCCCATTTAAATTCTGCTACCCATTTTTTACAGTTTCACATCATAGATCTCTTTTGGTGTTTATCTCTTTTTAAACAGATATTTGATCACAGCACATTTTTCAATTTTGTCCATTTTTAAAAAACTGAACACTAGGTCTCTTTTAGCACCCTATAACTTAAAAACCACTAATAGGTACTACTGCATCAAAATTTTATACTGTGAAAATTTAATAATAAATATAAAATAAATATAAAAATATAAATTTAACAATGAGGGTAGTAATGGTAGTAATGTAAAAATAAAATAAACGTTAATATGTCAGGCCGCAAACTTTTCGATCCAACCTTGTATATTTTTCTAGGCAATCTAGGTACTTTTCAAGTCTGATGTAGAGTTATGAGGTAGAATTTATCAATTGTTATGTTTGTTAATAAATATGTTATAACCGAACACAATGACAACTTGGCTGACATTTATATTATATGTGTTGTGTGAAAATTGACATGAAAGCGACTAACCTGATGCAGCGCCGTGAGGCCGTCCACGTTTGCCGTGTTGATGTCTGCGCCCATTTTCAGCAGTCTCTGAACTTCGTCCTTATCCCCTGCCGTGCATGCCGCCAAAAATACTATCCCCGAGGAAAACTGAATCCTCGAGGCACGTTTCGGGGACGGCGACTGTTTGTTGGTGTCGGATTCCTCCCATCTCTTCAACTGTTCGGCCCTCTTGAAAAGGGCTGATGACGATCTCGGATCCGTCATTTTATAAGCTCTTGGTAGCACTTGACACACAATATGGTCTCTATAAACACTTTTCACGCAGCATAGATTATGTTTTTATTACATATAGTACACAAACGCCGAGTCCATAACTTAATTGCCAAAAAAGGAAACATGAAAGAAGAAACGTTCCAGGGAGATTGATACTAAAACAGCTTTCATGCGACCATTGTCCGCAACACTTCGATTTATTCGACTGATCCACTATCCACTGATCGTTTAAACATGACATAACCAATAAGCTACACTTTTAGCGTGGCAGCCATTACGAGAATAAATTTTACAGCCAACTAAACTTGTACCTACTGAACGTAAAAAGTAAAACTAGGTTGAGAATGACGGGAAGAAGAAAACACCTAGCGTCACCTAGCGGAAGGATTTATCAGAATTTAGTATTGCCAGAAGAAAATAATACCATCGACAATCTTTAACACATTACTAAAGAAAACATACTTAATTCTTTACCATGAATTGGCATGAATAATGTATTAATGAGACCATTGAGACCGACTAACTTTGAATCCGTTGGTTATTAACTTTGAGCATAATAGGTGTTAGTTTCTTCAATAGCATACAATTTAATGCTAAGGTATCGTTTGCCTTCATCGCTGTTGCCTAAAAAACAGAAATATAAATTCAAGCACCCGATCCGGCCGGTTGTATCGCTAATCGCTGTATCATTCAGCTTAATATTAATAATACAATATGTTGTTCATCGTAAACAAACAATTTAAATTTATATTATTACTATTATTATTACAGTAACTAAATGTTTTGGCTATCATATGACGCCACGTTGGACATAGTACGTATTCATTTACTTTGTTCGTTGAATTATACGCTATAAATTATTTTATAAACGTACAATTACTTACTAATTAGTCTTATTAAATTATAATTATAAGAATTCATTATAGAGTTACTTTGATACATGTAAACTTAAAATGGGTTTATTCTTGTAAGGAAGGTTTTGTAAAAAATACTACCAAAGCCACAGATGTAAAGCGTAGGCCGTAGAACATAAATAAACTTGTCATAAACTTGGTATGGATAGATAGAGTCAACGATGGAAAATTAAAGCTGCTCATTTCATTTATTTTTATTTCTCTTTGTAGTTTTACTAAGGGTTAATCCATTCGAAAATGCTTAACATGAAAGTATATCACAGGTTCACATTGTAAATTTGCGGTAGGGTTTCAGTACTTCATTCGCTCTGTCATCGTAATTAATGCAATAATTATCAACATTTCTTCTCGAAAAATTAAAAGAAATAAAATTTTTCGTCGGTTTTGTATTTATTTTGAACATTATATTGAAATGTTTAAATGCGTTTACCAGATGGCGCAAGCAAGTGTGTTTGGTACATAATCCATATCGTTGTCATTGGACTTTTTTATAGGGTACTATTGTAAGAAAAGGAGGCCGTGGTAACCACTTATTAGTTATCGCGGAATATCCCTTTTAAGTATGACCGTATATAATATTGTAAGTATGATCGCTGACCGTGTATATCCCGAAGCACAATGTGGATTCCTAGCCCAACGGTCCACATCAGATAATGATCTTTACACTTCGTCAACTGCAAGAAAAGTATGGAGAGCAGAGAAAACCCCTATTCGTGGCGTTCGTAGATCTTAACAAAGCCTTCGACACCGTATGTAGGAAATGCTTTTTTACTACACTTCTCAACATTGGGTGTCCTCCAAAACTCCTCAGCCTCGTTAAATCTTTTCACGAGGCCATGAAAGTTTCTATTGTTTTAAACGGCAATACATCTGAGCCGTTCAATATGCGTAGAGGTGTTTGCCAAGGCTGCGTGTTGGCTCCTACCCTGTTCGGTATTTTCTTTTCATTGCTCTTTAAAGTAGCTTTCAGCAATAACGAACAGGGTATCCACATTTGTTCGCTGACTATGCAGCTTTCGTCGCCAAATCTCAACGTGAGCTTCAAGACATTGTTATTAATCCCATACATATACTCTCTTCTCAATGTCCGTTAATGCTATGAAAACAGCAGTGCCAGTTCAAAGCGCAGAAGCACCCAATATCATATAAGCAGAGACGATTGCCAATCGGCCTATTTAACCATGAAAAGTGTTTCCTCAGACACTGAATAAATCATCTGTCACTATCGTATGAGGCCTATGATTATGATCTTTAGACTTGGTGATTTGAAGTCATAATAATGTAGTACTTTACAAGATTATTTCACGGAATAAATATGTAGAATTTAAAACTTGATTTAGTAATATCAAACACTCAACTAGCCAGCTTGGTTTCGATTTGGCAGCTTTAATATTATATATTATGTCTTTAAGTACATCGTAATCGTAAAACTTCAAAGCGTTTACTAGTAAAATTAATAGTAAGTTAAATAGACCTGTAAAACATTTTGAAATTGGAATAATAATTATATTTTAAAAAGAATAGTCGGAAAGAAACAAATATCATACTTGGCATTAAACATTTTCAGCCAGCTAAGGCCGTGTCTTACGGTTTTATTGCAGCAGGTAAAACTACTTGTACTAGCTGCATAAGGTTGATACTCAGACAACAAAATAACGAACGAATAAAGTGAAAAGCTTGAGATTGGGAAACTTAAGCAGACGCGTTCAATCTCTGTCACGAATGTCGGATTATCACGATTACGATTATTCACAGAGGCCTTGGGCCATAAGACGTAATGTCTATTGTAAAAACAATTAATTAGCCAATTTAAGGAAATTTGGACTACAACTTATTTTCTAATGATTGATATTATTTACTACTGATATCATAAAAATATTAACGCTGTATTAGTACAAGATACCACTGCTCAATTCTGCAGCTATCTGTTTTTTCAATACAACTAATTTTAAATGAATGTTTATAAAGTAAACAATGGTTTAGGGATATGTTGCCTATCAAAAATTAGCCGCAGCAGACAATCGTTTGAATAAGAAACATGTCTAGTTATCTGACATAACTTATGTATTTTATATTTTCAATGATTACGTTTTCATAATAAATAAATTCAAAAAAACAGGTGAGCGTAAATAATATACCAGTGGCAACCCTAACGTTGCGGCTGACTGAGAGCTGGCAACCATTTCTATTTGAATTCGTGACATTAATTCTTTCAAATGTCGTAAAATTCATTAAAAAACATATAGCTGCAAGTTACACTACCGAAATAAGTACTAAAATTAATTTCAAGTAATTGCAGCTAATTTTTGATAGGCAACCTATCCCTAATACATTGTTTCTAGAGCATTAAGGTTACTGACTCACCCTTCAGTAGAGACGGCATAGCGCCTCGCTTCGATACATAATTTTTGTGCCAAATTTGGTGCGGGGGAAGAACGTACACATTTTAACTTTGCCACACATTCACAAAATAAATATTCTTTCGTCGCTACAGACGTAGACGCATATATTTCTAAATATGTAAATATCAATTAACAACGTCATTTTCTATGCACCGTCAACACTGACACCGAAACACACAGACACACTAGTTGTATAACTAGAAGGCACATTGTGCATCCAATGGACGTTGGGACCAAGGAAGGGTTCGCCCGTTAAAGGACACTCCTCTCTGACGGCTGACGGGTGTCATACCTTGATGCTCTAAGTATTGTTTACACTCTTATATACAAATGTACTCTGTGTTGTTTACTCTATAAACATTCTTTTAAAATTAGATGTATTGAAAAAGCAGATAGCTGCAGAATCGAACAGTGGGATCTTAGACCATAACCATAAGAATAAGTATTATTTGAATGACCGAGTTCAAAATGTCCCTAAGTCCACTTAGGGATTTTATGCACTAACACCACTATCGTTTAAACCAAATCATTGTCTATGGTTTTGTATATTTAAAACGTTTTTAAGTGGTTCCTAAGTGTGTTTTTCTACACATGCATAATTGCCTATGTCCAATGAAATCAGTTCAAAAAATCCCTAAGTTTCAAAAAGTTCCCTAGTCCATGATCCATTTCTGAAATGTCACTAAGTTGACCGCAACCGTCATTTTTCAAATAAAATTTTCAGTGATCTTATATTTTATAGTGTTATTATGAAAAATTGGTTGAAATAATTATACCGAACAGGAATAGCATGAATACAGAATGGAACACCGACTGAATGTTATGATGGTCGAATAAAATTAAAAGAACCTAAAATCAGAGATTTAGCAAAACTACAATTTTATGAAGTAATGAAGAATGTGCTGAACATGCTGCTGAAGATATACCTATTGAAGAGGAAGAGGAAGAAGAACTGGTACAGGAAGAATAATTGATAGAAAAGCAAGAAATATAAGAAAACTTTTTAAATTACTTGTATAGATTTAACTATTTAGATAGGTAAGGATTCTGTACTTATAATGTTACTAATAGTTCATAAGATTAATTGTGTCAGTGGAAAAATTAAAAATTATATTTTTATTGCATAATTATTTGAGAGTATTAATATTGTTTGTTTATTACATTTTATTTTAATCTATTACCCTAAGTCCAAAATAGGATGTAATAAAATCCCTAAGTTTATTTTAGTTGGTTTTAACTAATTATCCTAAGTCCAAAATATAATATAGTAAAACCCCTAAGTCCAGTGTAAAGTCCCTGAAAGTCCCTATGTCCGACATAAAAGACCCTAAGTCCATAATCTGGGGAACTTAGGCCAAAACAAAAACATCGCTTTTACACTATTATTAACGATAAAATTTAAATTTTTGAACGTTCATATTTAGAAGACACCCAAACTTTATATATTAATCGTGATTCATGGTTAAAATCTATTAAGATGTAGTTTCAAAGACAACGAAAAACTTTGTCAGTGCCATTTCTGTAACTTAAGAAAACGGACTTAGTGACATTTTGAATTCGACCATTCATTTATTCTTATGCCATAACGTAGATAGAGAAACGTTTCTCTATCTACGGACCATAATCTGTATCTTTTTTCTTTTCAAAGATTTAAGTTTTTCGTAATATAAAACAGACTGACTAATTTGCCCAGAAGCGGCCTCTTGCGGAATAATTCAGAATTTTCAGTTCCGTGCTGTAAGCAGAGAAGTTAGTGTTGTCAGGTCAGACTCTGTCAGACATACAGAAATTATTCGGAATTCAAGATGGCCAGAAGGCACGATGGTGGCCTGGATCGTCGCCGTTAATTTTATTTATTTTGTGTGAAAATTGTGATTTTCCGCGATGGCTGACTTAAGTGTTGACGTATCAAAGCTGCCCGACGAGATAAAAGATAAATTGGCGGAGCTGGATTTAGAATTGTCTGAAGGTAAGTGCACCAAGTCTGCGGTTTTGTGAGATCGATATTTGTTAATTTGAACTGTTTTTTAGGAATTAGCGCGGTTTTGTACCACATAATTTATTATTGTTTTGTAGTGTTTTTTGGGAGCCACTATTCTGTAGTTAAAACAGGTTTAGTTAGTATTGACGTAATCAATGACAGCTGATGTGTTTTACGGTAAATAATGATGTTAGGGGCGAAGTTGCAAAGTTGCAATTATTTTTATTCTGATAATGATATAAAGCGTAGATTCTCACGGTCGAGTTGTTACGTGCGTTGTCATACATCGTTGGTAAGGAATGCAATGTTCTGTGTACGATACGGTTTCAATGATTCCGTAGGACGCTCTGGACGGTTGCAAGTTTGTATTCGTAAAGTACAACTTTACACAGGATGCTCGTATTGCTTCGGGTATTAGTCCACGAGCTACTTTAGCTAGTGGCTCTCTTATCTTTTATGGACTACTTCCACAAGTTACTTTATAATGCTGTCAATAATTATTTTATAGAGTTAAGTACGTGCATATTTGTCGGACCGTGCTATGATGCGTAATCTTTTGTTGACAGTCCTTTGTCAATAATCATAAAACAATTTGCACAAAATATTGTCGTTACATTGTAGTTTATAAATACTTGTAGCTTAATATTGTCTAAAGAGCATTATATATTGCTTTTGACTTCAAAGTTTTTTTTTTTATATACAGTACAATTTGTCTTATAAGAAAACAATCCATTTACATGTACACATGTACTATACCAGTCTCTTACACTATTGAGTAAATCATTTCATGTAATAAAATTGCATTATATTTATTTAAAATTTAATTGAATAGTAATTTTTGTATCAGTTAATTTTTATTATTTCTAGAAGTCTTTAAAAGACTAAATCCTGATGTGACATTATATTCTTTCTGTCTGCTGCTACACAGTGTTAACTACAGTTGCAGTCACGGACTTCAAACATTTGTTATGTACAATTATGATCAATAAATTTAATATTATTATTCTGTTAAGGGGCTGTAAACGAATTTTTGCCAATTTCACTGATTAAGCTCATTTTACACATGCAATTTTGCAATTAAAATACATTATATTTACTTTGATTGCACTATAGAACTAATAATTTCAATCTATTAAATAAGCCACTTTTAAAGCTTGCATTGAGAATTTTAATTAATATAATCTAAAATAATAGATTATTATTGGAACAATCAGTAATATTGTGCAATTAAACTTATGAAAACACTGTATTTTAACTGCATATGTATAAAATCAGCTAAATTAGTGAAATCTGCAAAATTTTGTATAAAGCCTCTTAACACAATTGCATTGTAACATTCATTTGGCTATTGGCCTCTCAATCAATCAATATAATCATTAAAATGTAACCTCTGTGTTTGTTTAAATATAAAATATTTAATGCCAATAGGAAATTTCTTTTTATTTTTCTGTTTATGTGGTTTCTATTTTATTTAAAATAATAATCCTAAAAGACTTATAACATTGCTTTTCAAGATTGTCTACAAAGAAAAAACAAAGTATACATATAATTCGGGTAACTTTGTACATTTTTTACATTATTTGTATTATTACAATCTGATTTGTATTTATGACCTTTATTTTATTGAATGAATAATGTCTATTTGAGTTGTTTTTTTTTCTAACAAAATAAATTTACGGAAGAATCAACAGAACTATAATTTCCCCTAAAACTCAAATTCAAAGTTATCATGAGTTTTGGGTTACTTTGAATATTTTTTTAGAATGCAAAAACCGAATATTTTGAGGTGTAGGTAAAACAAAAAGAAAACCTAATCTATAAAAATGACATCTACGCTGACATACTAAAGTAACAAATAGCTTGGTCTTGCCATATGAATCAATGTAGACTAGTTTACGATTACAAATCAGACCTCAAAAACTTCCAGCTACTTAAACATGGAAAAGGCGGGAATTTTCAGAATTAAGGCATTGACAGTTTATTTTTTTTATTTTCATTTGGTACAAAAAAATTTTGGTACAAATCCATTTTACACAGTTATTAGATTGAAACATCAAAAAGTTTCGATATAATAAATTGTTGAATCTTTTTTCCAACTTTGTTGAAAGTTAAATTCAAAGTAACCCAAAATGACTGTATTTTAGCTAGTTTATTTAAGAAGCCTACCTCACATTCTCAACATCACCCAGGGTTGACTGGAAGGCGATGCCAATAGGCATTAGGTTTAACCCTTTGTTAATCATAGTTTAAGGTGTTTTCACATTAATAAATAGAAAAAATATATATTCTATACATGGTATGTATTCTATGTATTGATGTCCATTCTGCTATGAATGTTTTGAGGCTTGCAACACATGCACATTATTAAATTCGGCATGACAACTACATGTAGAACAGTTGTGTGAGTAAGGTAGTATTTTTTAAAGGTTTTTTAATGAAAGATGTTCAGATTTCTTTATTAATGCTTCAAAAGGTTACATGTGAGCTTGACCTTACACATTACTACAACCAGAGCAGATTGGACTCCATGAAACAGAATATCTATATTTATAAAGTATTTATTACATTAATGAAATTCTGCTTATAATATCTTGCAATTTATACTTAAATTAAAGTTAAATCATTTTAAATAGTTATTCAAATTCAAAAATAATAATAATAACTCAATAGCTGTTAAATTACAAAATTACAATTAAACATATATAATAGCTTAGGACAGATTAGGATACATGATCCTCAGCCTTCAATGTTCCTAGAATGTAAAATATACTTTGTAGCTCAGTGCTATTGTGTTTTAGCTTCATTATGAATCCTTTTTCTCATTCAATTTCATTCATCACATTTTTTCATCAACTCATTGTAAATTATTTCACATAATATTAATCTAAGACAATCGAAGAAGATATATAATTTCATTTTGAATACAAGACAACAATCATATTATTATTATTTCCTAAAAAGGACAAAAATATTAGAATCTGTTCAAAAAGTTAATATGTGTGGCCACTATGTAAGGCCCATATAAAACAAAAGACTGAACAATGAGAATGCTTCTCAAACTACTCCAGGTTGATTGGTAGAGAATGCTTATAGTGTTAAGTCCGCCTTGTACATAATTTTAGTATCATGGTATATGAAGATTAAATAAATAAATAAATAAATGTCAATCAGCAAGCACCCTTCTTCCACACCTATTCTCCATATCCATATATCTTAGTGGATGGTAATATAATTTATTTAAACAGGCTGGCTATTATGTTTGTGTCATGGCACATTGTTTGCATATTGCATTGCAAGTTTGTAATTTTAAAATAGGTAAAGGCATTTTTAAGTAAAATAGTTGTTTAACCTGGATTACCAATTTTTGTTTTTATTAATTTGGTAATAAAATTATTATGCATTTACCTATTTTTTTTTAATTCTGTACTTTAAATTTTGCTGCCAGGCATGCTAGGCGAAAGTTTTTTTGTTCCTTTTTAATTTAGTTACGTATTTACTATCGGCTTATTATTGAATAATATCTTCATTACAAAATAGTGCTGGCGCACACAAACACTGCTATAAATTTCCATTCTCCTAAAAGTATTTTTTCTTCGTCTTAAAATAAGTATTTTTTTCTATAACATATATAAAGTCCCTTACTACAGTACATTATAAAAACTAATTATTATTAATAATAACTATTAATAGCAACTTATCTGAGTCTCGCCATAGCGCTAGCGCCTTGCACGTCATTTTGTCTATTAGACATTATTATTATCTGTGGATAAATTCTGATTCTAGTGTATTCAAGTCCGCCACATCATGCCACATGCGAGCACCCAGTTTATGTTACAACTATGAAGAAACCTTAAATCTGTTTTCAAATAATTGTTAAACCACTCCCACTGTGATGAATGTGAGGTAGGCCTATTGAAGTGGACTGTATGAATAAAACGCTTCTTCGATTTTTTCTTGATTTATTTCTTCGTATTTTCTTCTTTAGGAGAGAGCCGGGCTGGAACTGACGACAAGCGGCTACAGGCCCCATCTTTATATAAAAAAAATCCCGGCCGCTGATTGGTCGACCAATCACGTGCGAGCATGCCGACCAATCAGCGCGCACTCCAGAAAGCTCCTCAAGGCCGAGCGTCATGCCGACCAATCAGCGCGCACTCCAGAAACTTCCTCAAGGCCGAGCGTCTTTGTGAGATAGCCGCTTATCGCCAGTATCCCTATCTCGCTCATTGTCTGTCTCTCTCTTACATATAACAATTTACGTACTTAAAGTATTATTACAACAACTCGACATAAAAGTACGAAGTATCCAGAAAGAACAATAGAATAATATGAAATCTAAATAAAAACACACACATATAACACATTATCCTACAAACTAAGTACAAACTAAGTATTTTTAACTTATAACTAATCACTGGGCTCGTCGTCCACAACATTTCCTCCCCCCGACGCAGCCTGCGTAGTCTCCATCACGACGAGCTTCCTTACAGGCCGCTTGAAGACTCCAGTTCGGGTGCGGACGTCAGCCGTTCGTATTCCGCCGTCTGGACCCGGGAAGGTGCGCTCGACGATGCCCATTGGCCACACGTTTCGTGGCAAGGTGTGGTCGACGATGATCACGACGTCTCCGACTCGTAGTGGTCGCTTGATGCCCGATGACTCTCCTCTGGGTACCAGTGTGGGTAGGTACTCTCGAAGCCAGCGCTGCCAAAAGTGATCGGCGAGCGCTAGGCTAGCTCTCCAGGTTCTTCGATCTGTTTCTTCGCACGCACCGTTGAGAGGCAACCCCATCGATGACCCCAGTAGGAAGTGATTTGGAGTCAATGCTTCAGGATCTCTGGGATCGACGCTGACGTGGGTGAGAGGCCTCGCGTTGATGGAGAACTCCGCTTCGGTCATCAAGGTGTACAGGACCTCTTCCGTCGGTTCTCTCTCGTTCAGGGTGGCGGACAGTGCGACTTTGACGGAGCGCACCAGCCTTTCCCACGCTCCCCCTTGATTCGGCGCACCCGGAGTTATGTAGCGCCACTCCATCCGATGTAGCAGTCCCTCGTCTCGCAGCACAGGTGCCCACTCAGCATAGGCAGCTCGCAGTTCTTTATCGGCTCCACGGAAGTTGGTGGCGTTGTCTGAATACATTGTTCGTGGCCACCCCCGTCGCGCTGCCATCCGTCGTAGTGCCATGATTGCTGAGCTCGAGGAGAGTGAAGGTACTATCTCCAGGTGCACGGCGCGGGTCGTCAAGCAGGTGAAGAGTGCTCCCCATCTCTTCTCGCGTCGTCGTCCGATCTTCACTATCATGGGCCCAAAGTAGTCCACCCCACAGTGACTAAAGGGGCGCTTGAAAGGCTCCAATCTCTGTCGTGGTAAATCTCCCGTGGCCGGTACTTGCGGTCTTGCTCTTCTTCTCTTGCACATGGCACATTCCTTTTCTACTGTGCGTACCGTGGGCCTCAGGTGTATAATCCAGTATTTCTGTCGTAGGTCGTTCGTCACGCGTTCTCGGTTCGCGTGTCCCGCGGCGCAGTGTTCTCGTAGTACGAGAAGTCTGGTGACCCGATGGCGACCGTCCAATATGATGGGTCGCTTCGTCTCTGCGGGCGCTGTAGCTGCTTCAATTCGACCTACCCTCAGTATGCCGTCTTCTAGCACTGGATCTAGCCGGAACAGACGACTGGTCTTCGGAATTGGCTTCATCTTCTCGAGTCGTTGTATCTCATCTGGAAAGCTATCTCGCTGTGCTCGTCGGATGAGTGCCTTTTCCGCTTCTTCCACGTGTCGGCATTCCAGGCGTGTCGCTCGGCGTCGGCATATGTCGATGAAGGCTAATACGCGCGCTGTCGTCCTCACCAGTGTTTCATACTTGGAGAAGCGGCTAGGATCGGGTAGCCACTCTTCTCTCACGACTTCTGTGACGTGCAGCACCACCTCTTCTTCTTTGTCTTCGTACCCATTTCGTTCTTCTGGCCATTGGTCTTCAGGGAGTCGTAGAAAATCAGGCCCCCGAAACCATCGATCTTCTGCCGTTATGGGTGTGTTCACGATTCTCGTGGCATCGTCTGCTACGTTCTCTTGAGTCGGGACCCAACGCCAGTCTTCTTTCTGCGTGAGTTCCGATATTTCTCCCAGGCGATGCGCGATGAACGGCGTGTATCTCTTCGCGTCGTGTCGGACCCAGTGTATCACAGTCATGGAGTCCGTCCAGTATGTTGTTCTCTTGACTTCGACGCGATGTTCTTTCTTAATTGTTTCTGCGAGTCTTGCACCGATGACTGCTGCCTGTAGTTCGAGGCGCGGTATCGTCTGAGTCTTTTTCGGCGCCACCTTTGCTTTGGCTGCTATGAGGCTCAGATCGTAGCTTCCGTCGGATCGGGCGATGCGCCAGTAGGCCACTGCTGCATATGCTTGTTCGCTGGCATCGCACAGTACGTGAAGCTCCAAGTTCTGGCAGTTGTGCAGAGCGTATCTTCTTTCCAGTCGCAGGTTAGATATGCTGGATAGCTGTTTCATCCAGCAGGCGAAGAGTTCGTTTTCTTCTTCCGGGATTGGCTCATCCCACGAAATCTTCAGACGCCACAGACTTTGGAGTACTATCTTCGCTCTGATGGTGTAGTGGCTAAGGAGTCCAAGCGGGTCGTAGACGGACATCACGGCGCTTAGTGCTTCTCTCTTCGTCGGCGCTCGGCTCTGAGCGCGCACTTCTGCCGGGACCCTGTTCATGGACGTGTTGAACCCCAGCTCATCCTTCTCGGGATTCCAGTAAAGCCCCAGTATCTTATTCTCGACGTCGTCTCCTCCAAGCTGTGTCGGCGTGGTTGTTCGCAATTCTTCAGGTACGTCCTGCAGCACGTCGGTGTGGCTAGTACTCCATGCTCTGAGTGTGAATCCTGCTGCAGTGTGTACCTCGCGGAGCTCTTCCACGGCGCGGCGGGCTTCGTTCGCGTCTTCATAGCTCGCCACCAGGTCGTCCATGTAGTGGTTCCGCGTGATTGCTTCCAGGGCTAGAGGGTGCGAGTCAGCATGTCTTCTCGCGTTGTAGTCTCTCACAAAGTGCGCCATGAAGGGAGAGCTTGCGGCGCCGAAAATCATACTCGTCATCTTGTAGTGGCGCGGTGGTATCTTCCGATCGGCTCCCCTCCACAGGAACTGTTGTGCTGGCTGGTCTTCTCTGCGTATTTTTATCTGCAGAAACATCTCTTGTATGTCAGCCGTGACTGCAACTGGCTTCTCTCTGAACCGGAACAGGATCCCAGGTAGAGACATCAGCAGGTCGGGTCCCTCTAGCAGATAGTCGTTCAGGCTGACTCCCCGATTCTTCGCTGCTGCGTCGAATACTAGTCGCTGCTTCCCTGGTTTGTTCGGGTTCTGTACTGCGAAGTGTGGTAGGTACCAGCAGACGGGACTGGCTATCTCGCTCCCGTCGCAAGGCTCGGCGTACCTTTTCTGCAGTAAGTTCTCAATCTGCTTCGTGTATTCTCGTCCGAAGCTCGGATCGGCGTCCATTTTCTGCTCGATCTTCGTCAGTCGTCGTAGTGCTGCGTCGTAGCTGGGTGGCAGTTTCACATTGTCGTTTCTCCATGGCAACCCAACTTCATATCCCTTCTCTGTTTTCTTCATCGTTCGCTCTACGATCCTGATAGCGCGCTCATCTGCGTCGTTCACTCGCGGCTTGTGTGCGATTCCCAAGGCTTCGATGCAAAAATGATATTCCACCAGGTTGTGCAGGCTTTGCATCTGTTTCTCTTCGTCTGCGCCTTGTTGAGCGGTGTATACATGCAGCACACTATCTCGGTTCCTTATCATGCTGCGCGGTACTGTCCCATGGATGACCCAGCCCAGTTGTGTTCGGGATGCGGCTGGTAGGCTAGGCTTGCCGGTCCTCAGCTCCTGCGATACGATGTATTCCCAATGGTCCGCTCCAATCAGAAGTCCGGGTTTACTGGAGCCGTAGCAGACCTGATCTTCGGGCAAATCACGTAGATGTTCGTGCTTCAGCAGAGAGCTTGGAATCGATTGTTGTCGCAGCTTCATACCCTTGATAGTGTGCGCCCGTATCTTGTAGAAGCCATCTTCCCCTTTCACGTGCACCGTGACCAATCTGCTGTCTTCTTCTTGCTGCATAGTGCTGACCCCTTGCATGTGCAGCGGTGAGTGCGTCCCCTTTGCGCCGATGCTTCTCGCTATTTCCTCGTCGATCAGCGTGATTGTAGCCCCTTCATCCAGTAGTGCGTAAGTCTTCACCTCCCCCCGTGGACCGACGACGGTGACAGGACACATCTTCAGTAGCACCGTTGTGTTCGAAGTATTTAGTGCTAGTACCGACTCGGCGCCGTTGTTCTTCGTAGGCGGTGAGGGCTTTGAAGCTTCCTGATTTCCTTCCTTGTACGCGTAGTGTAGACTGGAGTGGTGAGGGCGACGACACTGGTTCACGCCGCAAGGCTTCGCTCTGCAGTAGCTTCGGCGGTGTCTCTTCATTAGGCATTTGAAGCATAACTTTTCTTTTCGCACGAAGTCCCACCGTTGTTCGATCGGTAGTGCCTTGTATGCGGGGCACTCGGGTAGCTTGTGATTCTTCTTGCAGCTAGGGCATTGATTGTCCGGTCGTTCTTCTTCGGCGACGTTATAGATGGCGTTACTTTTCTTCTTGTAGACAGCTGCTGGTGCCGGCTTGACCTCTCGCTTCGTCGTCGATGTAGCGGGTGCCGTGTAGTTGTATCGCATCATCTGGTCGGCTTCGCGCATCAGAAAACGTGAAAGCATAACAACCTCTGGTTCCGACCCATCCTTGTCCCTGGCGTAGTCGCTCCATCTTGCTTGTAGAAGCGGGCTTAGCTTATTCAGCGCTTCTTGCTTCAGCATCGGATTGTAGAGGTAGGCGTGACGACCGACGCTCTTGATGACGTGCACGGTGTTCTGCAGCTTGACGGCGAATTGGTTGACCTCCACAGCTGATGGTCCACATCTTGGCAGTTTGCTCAGCTCGGCCATTGCTTGATTGATGATGAGATCCGGTCTTCCGTAGCACTGCTCCAAGGTCTTCATTATGATTTCCGGATCCGTAGCTGAGTGCAGCGAGGCAGCCACGTTCTCGCGTGCTTCTCCCTTTAAGCAGCTTCTAAGTCTCTGCAGGTTCTCTGCTGGCAGCAGTCTATACATTTTCGTGGTGTCCCGATACATCGCCTTGAAGATGAGCCAGTCGTTGGTGTTCCCGTAGAAGACAGGTAGGTCCGGGCACTTGGACCTCGGTGTATTCAATTTTTCTATCGCCTCCGTGAGTGCTTCCAATGTTCTTCCTGATACGGGATACGGCTTTTCTTCAACTGGGAACTGTAGTTGTCTGTCTTCCCTGACGCGTGGCTCCCCCCGTGGGTTGAGGGGATGAGCACGAAGCCATGCGTCGACCTTCCGGTTGTGTTCCGAAGGAGTTTCTTCGTGGTCGCTTTCTTGTTCTTCATCTCGTAGCGCCGCGAGTTCTGCCGCTAAATTTTTCTTCACAAGTTCGGCTTCGATTTCGAGTTGCTTCTTCCTAATTTCGGCGAGCTTCTTCTCTGCTTCCATCTCGGCGAGGCGCATTCGGGTTGCGGTTGCACTCCTATTTGACCGCATCGAGCGTGCCGGCGATCTGGCACGAGCGTTCCCTCGATGACCCTCAGCGTAGATGGCGCGTGCGACCTCGTTCGTAGCCGCTGTCCACGCCATACGTGCCCCGTCGATCGTGGTTCCCCATCGGTTGGCGCGAGCGGCGTCGTTCGTAGCCGCTGACCACGCCCCACGTGACTCGATGGTGAGTGGTCCCAGATGAGTGGTGCGGACGGTGTCGTTCGTAACCGTCGGCAGCCCAACATATGTCTCGTCGATCATTGTCCCGAAGCGGATGTTGCAGGCGGTGTCGTTCGTAGCCGCCGGTAATCCTTCACATGCCTCTTCGGTCGTAGTTCTGAAGTGGGCGGCGCGGGGGGCGTCGTTCATAGCCGCTGGCCACGCCCCACGTACCTCGTTGTTCGAAGCTACGAAGCTCGTAGTCTTTGGCCAGACGTCTACGAAGCGCGCGTAGTCGCTCGTAGTCATTCCTCTCGTAGACGTCGGTAACCCCATAGGAATTTCGTCGGTTGCAGCTCCATTTCCGAAGGTGCGGGCAGCCTCGCTCGTAGCTGCTGGCCATACCGGTCGCGTCGCCTCGATAGTGGTACTCATGCGGGAGGCTCGGGCGGCGTCGTTCGTAGCCGCCTGCCGTGTCGCGTCGATCGTTGTACCATCGTTGGTGCCGCGGGTGGTAGCCATCGGTAGCGCCTTGATCGGAGTTCTGTCGCGGGAGCCGCGGGCGGCCTCATCAGTTGCCGCCGGTCGCGTTCTGCGAGTTGTGCCGCCCGGAGTTCCGTCATGTGTGCCGCGGGCGGCTTTCACGGCCGTCTGCCCTGCTCTCTCCATAGTAACCGCCGTGTCGACTGTAGCCTCCGTGTAGGACGTGCCGGGAGTGGCCCTGCCGGCGTCGGTCGTAGTCCATGTTTCCTGACATGTACTCGGTGATCTTGGCGGGTCTAGCGAGAATCTACGTTGTCTTTCTAAATCAATTTGACGTTCTTTTTGTATTTGACGTTCTTTCTGAATGAGAAATTCTCGCCTTTCCCGCTCGTGGTCATCCTGTTCTTGACGCGGCATATCCTCCCGTTGTTCGGATGCGTCGGCTTGACTCCTTGTGACGACCATTTTCTTCATCCGGCAGCGATTACTGTAGCGCAGGCTTCTTTTTTCCTTAATCCGGCAGCGATGGACCAGACTGAAGTGGACTGTATGAATAAAACGCTTCTTCGATTTTTTCTTGATTTATTTCTTCGTATTTTCTTCTTTAGGAGAGAGCCGGGCTGGAACTGACGACAAGCGGCTACAGGCCCCATCTTTATATAAAAAAAATCCCGGCCGCTGATTGGTCGACCAATCACGTGCGAGCATGCCGACCAATCAGCGCGCACTCCAGAAAGCTCCTCAAGGCCGAGCGTCATGCCGACCAATCAGCGCGCACTCCAGAAACTTCCTCAAGGCCGAGCGTCTTTGTGAGATAGCCGCTTATCGCCAGTATCCCTATCTCGCTCATTGTCTGTCTCTCTCTTACATATAACAATTTACGTACTTAAAGTATTATTACAACAACTCGACATAAAAGTACGAAGTATCCAGAAAGAACAATAGAATAATATGAAATCTAAATAAAAACACACACATATAACACATTATCCTACAAACTAAGTACAAACTAAGTATTTTTAACTTATAACTAATCACTGGGCTCGTCGTCCACAACAGCCTATAAACCCTATCTACCTGATTTACAACCCAACTCATTCGACGAGCCACGCACTTAGGCCGTTTTTATTGAGAAAGCATGACACATCAACATAAACCCGTTTGGCGTCGTGACGAGGAGCGACTCTGAGTAGTCTGTCTGACTAAGCCCGCGACTCGCGCGCCGCTACACTTGTAACTAACTCCGTTCGTTTTTTCAAATGCTTAATTAATCGTAACAACCGCTTCGAGACTAAGACAAATGTTGAAATAATCACTACTGACTTTACCGTAAGGAAACGACTCTATATGGTTTTGGTTATGATCACAATTGTACTCATAACGTGCGCATTATAGACTTAGAATTTAAATTAAATTTAAATTTATTTATAAAATTGTCGCTGCAGCAAATGGATATCTTCAAACCTCAGGCAACACAACTTGAGGCTTGTCTGTGACGTGTAGATAGATAGAACCAGATATATAGATAGAATAGAACCAAGCAAGTTCTGAATCTGACGTCAATGGCTATCTAATCTTCTTCTTCTAAATATAAAAATGAATTGCTGTTCGTTAGTGTCGCTAAAACTCAAGAACGGCTGAACCGAATTGGCAAATTTTGGTTTTGAAATATTATTAGTCCAGGAAAGGTTTAAACGGTGAGAAAATATGGAAAAATAGCGAAATAAATAGTAAAACAACTAATTTTATTTACCTATATAAACTGTTGCTAACTGTCAAACATTGATTCTTCGCGCTATCGTCCAGAAGTTTGACATAGTCTGAATAACTCTCACTATTTGTTTTATATTTTTCATTTGACAGTAACATAAAAACTCTTTGAGGTGATAGAGAAACTTCCTCTTTCTGCGAGGTCCTTTAGTACCTAATATTTAAAATTTAAAAGATTTTGCTAATAAAAGCTTTACAGTTATAAATTAATAGCATAATAACTTAATAACATAGGTATAACATCGAAAATTAAGCCAACTAAAAAAACACTAATTTTGCTTTTTAGTTTGATGTGTTTAAAAGCGTGTTTATTAAGTTTTTTAAAACTATATTTATTTTCATTTTTAGTTCGATTTATTGTTAATAATCTTATCGAATTATTGTATTGCCACCAATTCTTGATAAGTGTACAAATTTTGAATTAAATCTGTTTGTTGAAAGTGGGTCAAAATCGAGTCTAAAGGAGTCGGTTACAAAATTAAATACGTACAAGTGAAGCTAATAAAAGCGTGTTAATTATCACTAAAATCTCGACGCTTTTCCGTAGCTAGATGACAGTTAAGATAGTTTCCTTATAAGAAAATTTCGTCTTTAGTGAATGTTGACTTTAATATTATAATGAAGTACCTAACTGATTATGTAAAAAGTAAAGCTATAAATAGTTTAAAAAAATAACGGTTAGGCAAGACTCTAATTTATAATTTGGAAACCCCAATGAAAATTAGCGTTGTCACATGCTGATTTTGCAGATAAAGTTGGTTATCTAATGAATGCCTGGCTAGCTCTTATTAGGTAAAGTTATTTTTTGGAACCTAACGTTTACTGGCTCGCTTTAATTGCTCTATTCGTAGCTTATGTCGTTGAACTTTCTGATCGATCCAAGCCGATACAGGGCTGCCAGTGCTTTCACAATTTTTTACCTACAGATCCTCCATAAAAAAATATTTTTAGTTTGTGTTTATTTGCCTTACGATTGAGGCTCGATGAACAACTTTGGATAAAAAAATTACAGGTTGCACTCCGGGAGTGCCGGCAGAAGTGAAAACTTGATTATTAACGTTGTGCATTTTTGATTTATTGGAATAGTTAGGTAATAATTTTGAACGAATTGCTTTTATTATCAATATAAAAGTACTATTTTTTAACCCATTTTTTATGAAAATAGATTTAAAAAAAATCGTTTTTTTTAATTACTCGAAACCCTTACAATCGATTAAAAAATAAACAATCGATTGTTCGATTAATCGATTTCGATGTTACAACACTACTCTCCAACCGTCTTACGGTTTTTCGATCAGCACACGTGACCTGACGCGAGTTTCACAGTTTTTACCCATCCCACAAAAGTGCTCAACGCCGCTAAAGAAGTTTTCACTTTAAAAAAACCATATAAACGAACCCCGTAAATTACTGAAAATTAAATGGATACCAACCAGTAAGTTAATTTTAGCTTCGTAACCAGGGCCAAAAATTACATTTCAGTCTCATTATAATATGAAAGCAAAGAAACTTGTTAAGTAGGTCAGATAAAACTTTCTGTAGAGTGTGGACTGACAAGCTTGCAACACAAATAAATTAGTGTCGATTTTTTTTTATAAAAAAAGTCTTTAAAATAGATAATATCAATTGGTTAAATCAGTCAGCAGTAACAATATGAAATTTCAAAGTAATAAATAAATAACGTTTCACACTCATAGCCCAATAGTAGGGTAGATATACCATGTGTCTTGTGTACCATGGACCATACAAAGACAGAAACAGAAACGCGCAGACCGAGAACAGAAATTTAAACTCATTCAAACTTATATTTCGCCGGAAAACGAACCCGGGACCCTCCGATTGGCAGTCCGGCATGGTAACCATTGCGCCACGCGGGTCGTCACTAAATAGAAAATAAGGTTTAAATTTAAAATATTAAATAAGGTGATTGAGAATTTACAGTCTATTTTTGAGAACTATTTTTAGCAGGGACGAAGGATTTCTATGCGAGTTATGGGTTTTTACAATAAATCATTTACCGATACATTACCAACCAATCGAGGCGCTTAACGTAATAACAAAGTTCATAAATTGCTTGCCTGCCACTGTCTGTATTGACCACAAAGCGGAGGAATTGAGCGAAATGCAGTGATTACGTGTGTTGTGCATTTCAAATAGTTGCAGATACTTAGGTATTTCGTTGGTACGCGTCAGCATCGGAAACGCGACATGGATATTAGTTAAAACCATAGATTTTATGTCTACTGCGTGTATATTGGATGAAGTGTAACTAGGCGAGACCAAAAACCTAATACCTCAGTATGCGTGTGAAGCGCATGTGTGCTTGACAAATAGTGTTGTGCGAGCCTACCTTGAATTTAACTGTGTATATAATAATATATTTGTTTATATATATTAGTCTTATGCCTGCTCGGTCATTTGAAATATGAATTTAAAAACAACAACCAGTAAACAGAAATTAGTTGTATTATTAAAAGAGCATTTCTCCCGAAATCCTTTTATTATCTCAACAATGTTTTTTTTTAAATTCAAAAATCTATCCAATAGAAACAATTATCTGGGAATTACGAAATGAAAAATGAAATGGGTACCTATGTTCGAGTATAAGTATAAATTCGTACCGTACTCAGTCAGTCCGGCCGGCCGGTCGGTCATCGCGTAGTTCGTTGTCGTTCGAATGAGCGGCGCATGGCTTCATTTCTACCGTTCGCGCGATTGCTCAAATGCTCACGTCCGTATACTTAGTCCGAATAGAACGAATAGCAGCAGCGGACGCTCTGAACTGTTTCTCTTCGGTTACTGCTAGGAAATGTTTCCTAATTAAATTAAATTAGTAAAGTAACTAAAATAAAACTACACACACACACACAAAACAATTTTATTTTCCTCCAAAATTAATTAAATAATTAATTATAGAAAATAATTATATATATTACTAGCTTTTGCCCGCGACTTTATCCGCGTGTGCTTGAGATATCAGGGCATGTTTTAATTAACGCCCGTTATAATTGTCACATGCCTATTTTCATACTTTCAAGTACAGAAATGGGAAAATTCTAGTTCGAGCTTCCACTACAGCCATGTACAATCCCAAAAAAAAGTAAAACCAGAAAATTAAGCAGCAAGCAGTATGTCAATTAAAGACAATGTTTACGGTCTTCAGTCATGCAAAACTTATAACTCAGTGTATCACGTATGAAAGTCGTAAAAAATAGTACTAACATCTTGCAAGTTTTAGAGTTTTCATATACTTTCATTGAAAACAGCTATCGCCATTCCTTAAATATTTTAATTTCTCATGGTCGCATCACTTATTTTCACACGCTTTTTATTAGCTTCACCTGTATGTTTGTATGTTTGTAACCGACTTCTTTGGGCGCGATTTTGACCCACTTTAAACGGCCAGATTTCGTTCAAACTTTGTAGATTTATTGAGGACCGATGACAATATAATAATCTCATAACTTTATGTTAAAGTCGTAACTAGGATCATCAGGATAAAATAAAATATACGAGGGGCGGCTGATAAGTTCGTGGCCTAAGGTACTTTAACACGTCTAAGCGTCTGGTTAACTTGAAAATTTGCATAGGGGTCAAGGGCCGATGATAATGCAATAATTTGAGAATAAAAATCCAACTAAAAAATTAAAAATAAATAATGTAGTTTAAAAAACTAAAAACACGCTTTTGTGAAAATACGAACTAAAAAGTAAAAAAATAAGAAGAAAATGTATTTTACTGTAAAAAAAAGCGGGGGGTGGTTTTTACCACTGTTACTGTTGACACCATGCACCCCACGCTTTTTTTTACAGTAAAATACATTTTGAAATGAAATGAAATGAAATGAAATGAAATGAAAATATTTTATTTGCACAAATATGGGTGAAAAAGGTTTTACAAAATATTTAGAGCTCCATATTTACCCCTTAGGGTGTACAAATTTTATTATATTAAATAAAATAATTATTTTAATGACTTAACATAATGTAAACATAAATTCTTAAAATAACTATTACAGAAGGGTACATAAGAAACATTAAAGTAGTTTTATATTTTACAGTTTTAATTAATTAGACTTAAACCCAATTTTGTGCTTTTTATAATAATTTATTTTATTTGAACCATACGGGGTTCGCCGTCATCAGCTTTGGGCACCCACCAGGATGGGTTTTGTACACTGAGAGGAAAAAAAGCTGGCGAAAAAAAAACCTCCCAGGTTTTTATGCCGCGGACAAAATTATTTATTAGTCATTTTCTTCTTATTTTTTTACTTTTTAGTTCGTATTTTCACAAAAGCGTGTTTTTAGTTTTTTAAACTACATTATTTTAATACCACGCTACAGTTCACTATAGATTTCAAACTCTAAGAAATTTAGATGATTTGTGTGTAATTTAAAAAAAAACTATTAGAAAGGGTTGCTATTTTTCATTGTTAACCTCTCTGAATATATCATATTATTATATCGTTCAAGTTTTGATCGACACGTCAAGACGCAACCAACGTTTGACAAATAAGAACATTTATTTTTAAATGGAATCAAAAGCAAAGCAAAGCACTGTCAAAGAAAAAGAGCGTATACTTATATCTCTATTGTGGCACTGTGTTGCAAATCACCCACAAAATAACTTTCTACTCCTTTTTAACCCCTTGAGAAGATGATTTGCAATAAAATACGAAACACATCTTCCATCAATTCTATAAAAGAATGTTTATGCAAAATTTTAAGTAGATTGGACCAAGGAATCACGTTGTCCCATACGAACTTTACCATCGTGTTTTATCCTCTTAGGGGAGGAATTTTATATAAAGAAAACACCCTTCAAGTTTCAGGTCTCTACGATAAGCAGTTTGGGCTGTGGCTTGATCTATCAGTCAGTCATTCAGGACAAAGCATTATATCATTAACTTTTTGTGCACCTCTAGTAGGTAAACATTTTTCGTCGAAGCGCTTCCTGCATATAATATTATTATTCAGTGGAATATTTTTTTGGGAATCCATTTTTCTCTATTTATTAGTCTTAGCCATCATTAATATTTTATGGAAATTTAGTTTAAATACCCAATTTTATATATATGTTTATTCTTCATTTTTATATATATACAGCCTCTGTGGCGTAGTGGGTGATGAGCTGACTGCGAAGTGGGTTCGATTCCCACCCAGGACAAATATTTGTGTGATGAACATGACTATTTTGTTCTGTGTCCCAAAATTTAATAAAATAATTTTAAAATTAAGAGGTTAATTTGTAAAATTAATACATCTCGGACGGTAAGAGACATATAGATAAGTTTATCTATAATGTCAGATGTCAGTCAATCTCTACAAAAAAGCGGAAAATAAAATTAGAAACTAATGCACTTAAAGTCTCTACGACACACGCAAAACGATAAAGAATAATTATTATTATTACCTCCTTTCATGGACGGTCGGATAACAGATAGTCCAGAGTCTTCAGCTTTTTAGATAGAGTTGTTAACATTCCACAATTCCAGGCAATATTGTAGAGGTCACCAAGAATCCACATCCACTCACATAGGTTTAGTAGTGTATATGTTTAGGTTTCAGTTAGTTTCCAGAAGAAGACCAATAGGAAGATGGTGATGTGAATGTTTGTCCAAGAGAATAGAACGCAGAAGGACCCCGTATTCGACCCTCCGGCCCTTATATACATAAGTATAAGTACATTTCAATTTCGTTCAAATTATTATTAATTATAATATAAAAAAACATGAATCCGCCAAACAATAATATATAGGTACAATGTTCTTTGTCAATGTATGAAGTGAAATAATAACATTTTAATAGATGTGTCAAAATAGGTAAATAAACTTTGTATCAAAGTAATAAATAAATAAGCAACGAAAAGTAAAGATATAATAATAGAACAAAATGATATAAGTTATAAAAAATGATAATGGACGTGAATGAAGTAAGTATTAACATGTAGTGTAATTATAACACTACAGTACCTATTTAAGTGTTTGATTACAATAAAAATGATTGGTGTTGGTGAAATGGACAACATTTCCCGGTAAAGTGATATAAAGTGTCCTGATTATAAATAAAATGATCAGACTTATAAAGGGGATTTTCTATGTGACTTCCCTATTTCTAGACTTAAAAATATGACTGATCACAATCTATGTAATTAATTCGCCGGAGTAAATTTAACAGAAGTTAATTAAAACATAATATATTATGTTCTGATAACTAAAGTACACGCAGATGCAGTTGCGGGCAAAAGCTAGTCTTAAATATAATGATTATGCATTTAAAGCATTTATGTGATAAAATATATTTTTTATTTTATTTTAAATATTTTTCTCATCCGTTCATATACCTACGTATAATATTTTTATATCAGATGTAAATCATTGCATTTAGACAGCTAAACATTTCATTTGTACTTCGTGTGAAATGTATAATTATTTGGATTTCCTTTCTTAGATGAGTTACGTCCAGTAACTACCAGGAATTACCAGTTTAACCTTTAAAGCCTGAGATTTTAGGAAAATAAGTGGAATTTGTTTCGTTCACAAATGAGGCTTGACCAATACAGGGCGATAGCGTGTACGAGAATGGTCTCGCATATCTGTCTGTATCAAAATCATGCATAACTATGTTCTTTCTCTTTTATATTGTCAATCTATCTTGACGTAGTCAAAGTCATAATAAATCTATGGTTAAACATAGTATGTACAATAATTGACGCCAATTTAATAAACCTACTTCAACGACAGCCTTCTTATTGACTGAAGAATTTATATGACTTAGATCAGAAGTGTTGAAGAAAAGTAACTAATCGTGACTTACAGTCACGTCTAGCACTACTGCTTAAAACAGATCTAAAAATTGTATATTTAAAATAGAACTATATTTATGAATGAAATGAATCATATTAACAAAGAAACGAAAGTAAAATAAAAATAGATTTCCTTCAAAACTTTTTCTATAAGTTTCAGTTATAATTTTTTACTTTTGCCTTTTGTTTGAAATATGTATTTCATTGGTACAAGAGAACAAAGACTTGTGGTTCGCAGCAGCCGGTTAAAAAGACATCTGTCTGCAAAGCTTAATTATGACTCAGGACATCAGTCCAAGCAATACAGTTGATTGTAACTTACACTAATTATGAAAATTAAATAAATATATAAACAACGCTACACACTCATAGCCCACACTAGGATTCCGTGCAAAGACATGAAAACAAACCCAGACCGATAACATAAATTGAAACTCATCATTCCAATTATTGCATCGTCGAGAATCGAACCTGGGACATTAAATTGGCAGTATGTAGCGCAATGGTTACCGTGCCATGCCATGCCACGACCAGGTGGTCGTCAACCTTGGATTGGATGCAGATGTTTCAAACATTTCCAACTCATAAAAAAGTTCGTGCAACAACGAACGTAGCGCAAAATGCATCATTGATCATAACTATCGAGCTTACCGCGTCGAAATGTTTTCCTGCAAAGCAGTGGGTACATCCGGGTAGAATTGAAAATGCTAAAGTTCCACTAGTTGCAACAACATTAATTTGAAAACTGCGTTATAGTCAGCGTTAACGGAAAGTCTATCGCATATTTACTATATGCTATAAGATTACGTTACGTTTACGTAGAATACGTAGCTTTCTTTTACCTTATTGTTATAACCAATCAAGAAAAGACGTGGTGAGTTGTAATTTATCCCTTTGTGGATACGTACAATTCGGGTAACTTTGAACATTTTTTACATTATTTTTATTATTAAAACTGATTTCAATTTATGACACCTTTATTTTATTGAATGAATAGTGTCCTTTTGAGTTGGTTTCATTCTCAAATAAAATAAATTTACCTATAAAATCCTATAAAAAGCACAAGGTTCTGATGACGCTTGAGGAAATCCACAATGAGCCTCGTGGGCTCCCCCGTTTGACAGCGTTTACGCCACAATATTATTAATACTCGCCAATAGATGTCAGGAAGAGTCGTATTTTTCAGTTTATATTTAAATTGATTATCACTGAAAATATTTTTAATACAGTTAAAAATTTCTAACAATAAGAATATTGTGGATCGATATATCACCCCCGAAACCAGGGTACTAAATTTCATCAAAAACTTTGGAGCCGTTTCCGAGATTCAAAAAATATATTTAGATATTTACAAGAATTGCTCGTTTAAAGGTATTAGATTAGATAAAGGCATTGATATCCAAATTAGTACTCTTGTATTTGTTAAAAATAGTAAGAACGTTGTACCAAATATAAAATGAAGTCACAGAATACACATATAGTGGCTACTAGTACTGTTTATTGCATGAAAAGAGCGAGATTAAAAAGCCTTGTTACAATTCTCAGAGCAAATAAAACCGAAGCAAAGCGGAATCTTTGAAAAGGATCTCCAAAGAAATACGAGATATAAAATAATACATTGAAATCTCATGAGTATCTTCAAATGAAAATAAAAGCGCTGTAGCAATTGAAAAATTATGTGATGTTCATCAAAATACTATGAAATGAGTTAGTTAGTAATTTTAGTTATTAATTATATAATTATTAGTTTTTATTATATTATACCCCCTATATCCCTTTTATAAAGTACTAGTGGACCCCGCAGACGTTGTCCTGCCTTAAAACTAATAAAAGAGGATTTGTTTTCTTATTATCTTAAAGAGACTTCATGTTACTATCAAACAAAAATATAAAACAAATAATGACATACTAACTGTCCAGTTATTCTGACTGTGTCAAAGTTTAGAACGACACGGCACGAAATACAAAACGTTTGACAGGCAGGAACAATTTATATGGGAAAACTAAATAAGTAAAAAAGTAATTAAAAAACATTTCCAGTGGCCCAAATTGTGAATCTAAACCATCCTCGAATCAATTTGAATACACACAAAAAAATTCATTAAAATCTGTCCAGCCGTTAAGGAGGAGTTCAGTGACATACACACTCACACAAGAATTATATTATATTAAGATATTACTTTTTTGTATCATTAGTAAATTAATTGTAAATTGAGTAAACTTAAAACTTGTCATTAATTTAAAAATATACATGACATGACTCTTTACACCAATGCCCTCGCCCGTATCGACTATCGACAAGACACAAGCAAAGACATGAACTAAAACACCCATACCAAAAACAGAAATTGAAATTCATAATTACAATGTTTGCCTCGCCGGTCTCTTGATGCTGGCATGGTACACATTGCACCATACTAATTGTTTTAGTTAAGTACCTAGTTAGATAGTTCGACATTAAAGCAGATATAATAAAGTAAATCAAAATTTAGATATAGTATATTGAATGTATTTACTTAATGTTTTTTTTATATAATTCTTCGTGTAGTCTGATTGCAAATCTAGAGTTTTTGAACTTTGTGTAGTTCAGCGACTTCGTCTGATATCCATTGTCCAAACAAATCCAAACATCGGCGTACTGTCTCCATAGGAATTAATATCTGTGGAAATTACTGAAATTTTAATGAAAGCGAGTGGTACGGTGCAGTGCTATGATCTATCTTTCGATTTTTATCTCATCGATCTATGATTCGGCCGCTGAAAACTACCTGTAATTCAGCTGCGTAAGAGTAAGCTATTTCTATTCACTTTTCCACTAGATTTGCTTTTGCCGTAGAGATTAGTCAGTGCAAAATGTTATCGTTAAGGTTTATGCTAAGATAAACTTTAAGAATACGTGTTATGTGTATGTAACGTTAATCTTACTCTCACGATAACATGTATCGTGTAAGATGGATGACACAATTTGCGACGGAACTTATCCGAAATAAGGGAAAAATATAAAAAAAGGCAATATTTATATTAATTATAGATAATATTCGTAATATCCAAAATAGCCATGTCACATTTATAGCTGGTAAAATATGTTAATTACAGAAGTTACACGAGGGTTGAATTATATTATTGAAGTGAAAACTTCTTTAGCAGCGTTGTGAACTTTCAAGTTCATCAAGTATTTAAAATATGGACATTGAACAAAGTGCATCTATTGAAAAAAGTGACGAAGAAATAGTGAACGAAAATGAGTGAGTACTTTACCAAAATACTAGATGAAAACCTAATGAAAATATTAGATAAAAAATAATACTGATAATAAAAGCAATTTGTACGTAATTATTCCCTAACCATTCAAAAATATCAAAAATGCACAACTTTAATGTTCAAGTTTTCACTTCTGCGGGCACTACCGAAGTGCAACCTATTTTTAAAGTGAAAACTTCTTTATCGGCGTTGTGCACTTTTTTTAGGATGGGTAAAAAATGTTAAACTCGCGTCAGGACACGTGGCCTGATCGAAAATTCGTAAGATAGTAGAGGAGACGTGGAAGATCGACCTTCACCGATCTGATTATTCGATGAGACATATTTTTTATCAAATATAATTTATAAACATACTAGCTGACCCCGCGAACTCCATACTGCGTTTAAATGTATAGGCCACCCTTACTACTTAGGGGGATGAAAAATAGATATTGACCAATTCTCAGACCTACCCGATATGCACACAAAATTTCATAAATATTATTATATATACATATAATATTTTTATGTATCTCTCCTCATAGGTCACGGGTTGAAGATCTTATTTGACCCGATCATTTGGAAGGCTTGCGTGGGGACATGGGTCCAACACGTAGATACCCCTTTGAGACACTTTAATGTTGCTATGTGGTAACACGTGGCGGATACCATCCTCGGCCGTATCATATAAAAAGTTATATGACCCAAAGATAATCCTCGCCAGGTGCACAGGATCTATTGCTACAAAAGGGGAGACTAATATTGTGTCTATGGGGATGAACGAACGAGGGACTGGTAGAGAGAACTATGGGACACCTGCCGTTCAGACTAATAAATAATCTAAAGTGAGGCAGGTGGTGACTCGCCACTCACTGAATGGGCCCCCAAAAAATGGCGTAAATGCTTGGGAAGGAACATTGGCGTGAGCAGCTAAGAGTGTCGAGAGGAGCGGCACCGATTTCACCATCGCGGGGGGATAAATCCAACCCGGAGCGGGTTTCCTCATTGTTACGCCAATTACTTAGTTACACTTCTACCCCCGAGCATATAGCTCTAACAGCTCCACTCTGGACGGCCAATTAAGGCAAGCCAGAGGTGTGGACCTGTTCCTCTGGGTTATTACTCCGCCTGCCGTAGACGAGGAACAGGGAGAGGGAACCGGGAGCAATCGGGTCCGTGGTGTCGTTACTCACCAACAGCTCGCCACAAGCCGCCCTGCGGAGGGATATTATTATTATATTTAGTACCTGGACGCCCGAGCGTTGCTCGGATAAAACAATTGATTTTCTTGGTTTATTTTTAAGAAAAACATTCATTGACTTAGTGTTACTTAACAAAGCCTATTGAAATACCTAGCTCCCAATTAAAAAAATTGACACAAATAATAAAAAAACGCAACTTGCCTACTTGAGGTTTGAACCCGGGTCTCAAGCTCCGTAGTCAGCTTTTGTAACCATTCGACTAAAAAAGCTTTAATTCCATTGACGAAATTTTTAAAGAAGTCTTTCATATCGACATTGTCATTTGTTTGAAGGTTGACGGTCGACATTTGACGGCTTTCTACGCCAAAATATTATTAATATTCTCCAATAGATGTCAGTAAGAGTAATTTTATGTTTAACTGCATAAACATTAAATAAAACGACAATTTCTGTTAATAAAAACTACTTTATAAGTTAGAGAGAGGGGGGGGGGGACACACACATTTTACCACTTTGGAAGTGTCTATCTTTCAAACGATTAACTTTGAGAAAAAATGATTTTAGGAACCTCAATGTCATTTTAATAGACACACTACACGAATAGGTTTGATGAATTATTTTTTTGTTTGAGTTGTATGGAGAGCCCCCCTTATTAATATATTTTTTTAATTTTTGTATAAAAATCGTAAAGCGGTTCAGAGATTACATCTACCTACCAAGTTTCAACTTTGAAATCCTAATAGTTTTGGAATGAAGTGGCTGTGACATACGGACGGACAGACAGACAGATAGACATTCCGAATCTATAAGGGTTCCGTTTTTTGCCATTTTGGCTACGGAACCCTAAAAACGGCATTTTGGCAAACTCGGAAGAGTTCGAATTTTTACTATTTTAAATTCATGATTCAAAGGTAAATCTAATCTTCTAATCTGACCATTTAGACATCCGGAAGTAAGATAAAAAAATACTGTACCTATATAGAAGGTCTTTTTTAATCGTGGCAGTACTCAACAGGATGCAAGGTGTACCCCATAACTTAATCTGACGCGCTGGAGTAAATTCGAAAATCCCCTCTTGGGCTCCCCTACTACCATCCGCCAATACGACGTTTAAAGAAATGACAATGTCGATTTAAAAGAGCTGTATGCTGGCTGTATGAGTTCTGGCGGGAAGGCGAAAACGATGGTCGAAAGACATTATTGTGCTCTTGTTTTATTTTCATTTTCTTGGTTTATTTTTGAGTTATATCGGATAAAGTTGATGGCATTTTGTTTGATATAGGTTAATTACAGTGCACGAGTGTTTGTGAAATAGAATAACAGTGCTAAAATATGTTTTTTCTGCTTGCCTCTAAAATTCCATCGAACTTGTTCTAGTAAAGTAGCCATCGCTTTACTTGAATATTGGACTGACTAGACTGACTGATTACTGACGACTGACTTTGTTATTACATCGTCCAGTTTCATTAAAACTGGCAAAAAATTGATGCAAAAATTATACTTGACGCTGGCAGTATGCACAGAGTTTGCGATGCCATAATTGAAAGAATAAAAGAGCTGTATGAAAATTTCGTTCATTGAATTATTATTTGGAGCTATTTCAGATGGCGTTGTTAAGTAACACTAAGCAAATGAGTGTTTCGTTTGAAAATAAACCAAGAAAATAAATTGTTTTCATAGGTCGTCCAGGTCGTCCACTACTGATAATTCAAGCAATTTGTGCGGAATTATTCCCTAACGATTCCAAGACATCACAAACCGGCCAAGTGCGAGTCGGACTCACGCACGAAGGGTTCCGTACCATTATCTATAAAAAATCACGTTTATTGTATGGGAGCCCCCTTAAATATGTATTTTATTCTATTTTTAGTATTTGTATAACAATAGCGGCAACAGAAATACATCATTGCCTTTGATTATCCATAGAAATCATTGCATTACGATTGAATGAAAGGTAAATTGTGGTTTACGATTTATGACGTATTAAAAAAAACTTCTTACTAGATCTCGTTCAAACTAATTTTCGGTGGAAGTTTGCATTGTAATGTACATCATATATTTTTTTAGTTTTATCATTCTCTTATTTTAGAAGTTACAGGGGGGGGAACACATTTTACCACTTTGGAAGTGTCTCTCGCGCACTTGGCCGTTTTTTTACACATGATTTATATTGCCTTTAAAATCAATAAAAATTTGTCAGTTGACTATAAATGGTTTGTGACGTCACAAAAAGTGTGTCGCGTTATGGCTGCACATTAAAAGTATCTCAATTGATCTGGGTCCAAGACCGGATTATCAACTAGATTATGTGTGTTATTGATAATGTTTATAATGTGTTTTGTCTATTATATGTATATTATTTAACACATGTCTCTCGGTGTAATTCATTGGAGATCTGTGCTGGATGTGCGGTAGGTGCCGCGGTGTGCGTATATAGGCCAATGCATATTTATTGTTGAAGGCGTGGGCGGCGCCGGTCGCAGTGCATCGTACTGGATATATGCCCATGATCGCTTTCGTTTCTACTTTTATATAAGTTCTATTTAAACATCCGTGGACTTCGTGTTTTTGTTATCGTCTCAGATCGCGACAATCATTAGTAAGTTAAAAGACATGCGGGTTATACATATATAGATAGACTTTAAAAATAAGTATTTAATTAATAAAAATCTAATTACAATTTTATAGCATATATTTGTAGGACATATAAACCAAAATGATAAAGTAGAGTAACCTAACATCACATCAAATAAAATCTACGTGGGAGCGCCGCATAATTAATTATATCCTATCTTAAAATACTCGTACAATTGAATGATACCTGACGAAACACTGAAAAAGCATTAGGTAAATGTCCCCCGGAGTTGTCGGTACGGGCATCGCGGAATTGTGAATAATTGCACCTTTTTAATTTTAAATGGTCCACGTATGGTATTTTCAGACGACAAAATACTTACCGAACTGTCAGCGGCGGTGATTCGGTACCCGTACCAGTACGTACAGCCGTATAAATAAAAGTACATGTATGACCGAGCGTTGCTCGGATAAAAACAATTGATTTTCTTCAGAGACTTATTTATTGACTTAGTGTTGTTTAACAACGCAATCTACTGAAGTAGCTCCCAATCAACAAAATAGTATTACAGAATTAGCTAATAGATGTCAGGAAGAGTCATACATATTTTTAAGTGTATGTTAAAGATGATTATCGCTATAAACACAGATAAAACGACATTTTATACAAATTTTAACCTAGCTAGATCGATTTATCACCTCCGAAACTCCCTTCATACTAAATTTCATGAAAATCGTTGGAGACGTTTTCCAGATTCAAAATGTATGTACTAGAGAAGACACGAATAGCAGTTTGGCCGGATACCGGATGTTCGGCCTACCAAATGGCCGGATAGCCGGATATTCGGCCGCCGTATATCCGGCAGAACTTAGCAGTTTGGTGCATCGCACACACACAGACTTGAGTTATTTATGAAGAGAAGCGAAACCGCTTGCTACCTCTCGATGCATAGAAATTAGTATTTATTCACCATAATTTGCCCTTAGTCCAGTATGAGTACAATTTTTTTTTTCTTTCTATTAATTTCATTTAATATTGTGTGATTAAAAATTTAAAACTAAAACTAATTATATTTCTTGAGTGATACTAAGAGTAACTAAATAAAGCAAATAATTACTTAAAAATATTTTTTTTATCCAGATCTTTTTTTAATTCGGCCGGATGACAGTCCGGCCGAATACCGGATAACATCTATGCGGCCGGACAGGCATCCGGCTATTAAGGCCGCCGGATAGGCTGGATACCGGTTAGTTACTGGATATCCGTTTCACCTCTAATATGTACATAGGTGTATACAAGAATTGCTCGTTTAAAGGTATTAGATAAGATAATTTTATTAATGTAGTCAAAATGCACATCAGCTCGGGATTGGACGATGTAGACTAATACCATTTTTTCACTTACACGGAGTGCTCTTTTTATTTTGATCCTTGATGAGCCACGCTTTACGGTGCTGTACCGCAAAGCGTGGCGCAAAATCATGCAACGCGTTGTCTGCTCTATATATACTCGTAGTAGTAGTACCTCATTGCGTTCAAGGGACCATTTCAGGCGGTTCCCTTCTATTAGGTAAAAGTAAAAAATAGTCGATTTTACAAAACTTTGATGTTTATGTCACTAAGGCTTAAAGCATCAAGGTTTGACACCCGTCAGAGGAGTGGCCTTTACGGGCGAACCCTTCGTCCCTTAGTCCATGCACAATGTGCCTTCTAGTTATACAACTATTGTGTCAGTGTGTGTCGGTGTCAGTGGTGACGGTGTATAGAAAATGACGTTGTTAATTGAAATTGACATATTTAGAAATGTATGCGTCTGTACCGATGAAAGAATATTTGTGAATGTGTGACAAAATTAAAGTGTGTGCGTTCTTTCCCGCACCAGATTTGGCACAAAAAAACATTTCATCGAAGCGAGGCGCTATGCCGTCTCTCCTAACGGAAGTTACTGACAACTTTGATGCTCTAAGCACTCAAGGCAATTAACAAAACGATTTTGTCTGTTGATTAATTATAATTTTTATCTTTACCACAATTTGTGATACTAAAACCGCGTCTCGTTGCACCTACTATAATTATCCTATAAAATGATACGATAAGCAGCAATATATTTAAAATATATGTGTTTTGCTTTCACTAAGTTAAATATAAATGAAAAGTAACCTAATTAAGTTTTTTATCTAAATACGACCTTCTGAAAATAATCCTTTCAATCCTTCTATGATTTCAAAAGTAATACTTCGAAATTGGGAACTTGGTTTAGAGCTACATTAACTAGTAACGATCAGACGGCTCGGACAGTAGTTGCATATAATGAAGCTATAAAATCGGAACTTTTAAAATTCAGGTCAACTCACTGCCAACAATGCTTCACGTATTTGGTGTGATATGAGTAGAAGTTGCTGTTGCGTTGTATTACGTTCATGGTTGTATGATTTATACTTTTGGTAGCAAACCTTTAGTCATATTATGATTTTTTATGTTTCAATGTTGTTCTTCGCGTAAATATACAAACTTATACTAATAGCAATATAGTGAGAGTAATATTCGGATAACAGCTTTATTAAATGCTTGTATCTATGAAAGTACATTCGGTACATACACAATAAATGCGGCATTGTTTTTAATTTGATACATCTGTGCATTTTTTAGGCAAAAAGGTCTTACGGAATACTAAACCTCAAATCTCAAGTCTACCAATCCGCACTTGTCCAGCGTGGTAGACTGTAGCCTTAATTTGTGTGACTTGTGAAAGGAGACCTGTGCGGCCTGTGCCGCACATAAAAAAGGTTGAAAAAAAATAACGATTTGCATGGCTTATAAATAAAAACATTTTGTATTGTTGGGCGGCGTTTTTCGGCTTCTCTTCCTGTTTCAAGTTGGTATACAACCCACTAATTGTCTACCAATCCGCACTTGTCCAGCGTGGTAGACTGTAGCCTTAATTTGTGTGGCGTGTGACTTGTGAAAGGAGACCTGTGCGGCCTGTGCCCAGATGTGGGACATAAAAAAGGTTGAAAAAAATAATAACGATTTGCACTCCGGGAGTATCGGCATACATTAACGATGTGCATTTTTGATATTTTGGAATGGTTAGGGAATTGCTTTTATTGTCAGTATTATTTTTCATCTAGTATTTTCAGTAGGTTTTCATCTATAAAGTACTCACTCATTTTCTTTCACTATTTCTTCGACACTTTATTTATTAATAGATGCACTTTGTTCAATTTCCATATTTTAAACACTTGATATACACAAGTTTTACAAGTATACAGACAGTCGAGCCATCAGCTGTCACGCCTCCGTCTTACGAATATTCGATCAGGCCACGTGTCCTGACGCGAGTTTAACATTTTTTACCCATCCCAAAAAAAAATGCACAACGCCGCTAAAGAAGTTTTCACTTCAAAAAACAACCCACACGTTAAGAATTCGCGCTTGGGATTTTACTGCTGGTCTAACTATCTATATACAAGCTAAATGAGTACAATAAATGAGAACACTAGAGGTGGTTCGCAAGTGGCGAGGGATATCATTGCTGGGTCGCCGTGTCAACCGCTCAATTGCACGTGCGGGCGTCATCTGCGTAATAGCGTAACCGATTTGTAAATCATCGGAGGAAATAGTATACTTTATATTAGTATAAAAGATCATTCGTTGAGATGAAGACCTCAACAAAGATTTTCAAGGAAATTGTTCATAATGACGAAAGACAATCCTTTAGTTCAGACTGATTTATATTGTCCGTTTGTCTGATTGCCTGTCCAGGTATTTTTATTACCAAAACGCTTAAAGGTATCGAATTGGGATAATATAGTCCTTTGAAACTATGAAATAAACAAATTTCTAAGAACTTAGAAATTAACTAAATTAATTAATTAAATAGTTAATTAATTAATTAAATTAGTTAACTTTAACTTAATTTTAATATTAGTCATCTTTTTTACATTCCACTAAAATTTGTTGTAAAGTTTCAAAGTCTTGCCCACTATCTGTTGACTTGAAACTCAACTAAAGGTATACGAAACCCCTGAATTTATATTTATTAGAACGTAAGAAAAATGCGTTATTTAGTTCGAAGCTCTCGATGTGTTATTTTAATTTTTCCTTGGCACTCCTCTACTGTAAGCCTATTTACATTGTTTACTGTTGTTTACTACGAATATCCTATGAATAATTAACTTTACAATTCATCTTTCGTCCTGTAGAAATCGTTTACTGGGCTTATTATAAAATTATGTTAATACAGGAGGTGGCATTTAAAAAAATCTTTAATTACCAATTGCTGACTTACTAATTGATGAAAGGTAGGTCATGTGTTTTTAAGCGTGACGTTTGAATATAGCTAACTTTTTGCATCATTATTTTTAATGCTGGTGCGTGCCATTGTTTATAACGTAGTGTGCTTAATTACAGTTATGATAAAGAAATTTTAAACGCTTTAAGAAATTACGCCGTTGTATATACACTGTTAATAGTGCAATTAATTGTAAATAAACTTTTTCTTTATAAACAAGTGGTACATATTTTAAGTAAACACTTTCATACATTGATTTGTTACCCATTTCATCAAGATTCATAAAAATGTTGTGTCATAATCATTTAGAATTTTAGAATGACATTTTTGCTGTACTTAGCTATGCAGGCAGTGTCAGCTAAACTAAACATACATTTGATTCAAGCCCGGATAGACCTGCATGCAAAATTTTCTTCTCAATTTATTCCTCATGACTGAGGGTCGTAACCATTAAAAAAATAAAATTTATAAAGGTTTTCTACGCTATACGATTCTGTTCAGGTTCAATGAAATAATTAAACTTTTGCTGTGCTTAATTCCTTTACAACGTCTGTCCATCGGGAGCGGGGAACGTAGTATAGGGAGGCTCTACTACGTTTTCCAGTAACTTAACTAAATTCTACTACTCTGTCAAGAAAGTACCGGGAAAAGATCAATAATACACAAACATGTTTGTTATTTATTTTATTTTATCACCTTCAAAGTGTGCTCCTTCAAAAACGATACACTTACGCCAACGAATAATCCAATCAAAAAACATTTTTTAAACGCTGTTCCGGAATTGAGTTCAGTTCTCGCCGCTAATTCTCCTTTATGTCTTCTATCGATAGAAAACGGGTGCTACGAAGTGATAATTTGAGTTTAGGAAAAAGAAAGAAGTTGGCTGGAGCCATATCTGGTGAATATGGTAGTTGCTCAATGGTATTTGTTGAATGTTTGGTCAAAAATTCGTTCATAATGATGGCCTTGTGCGAAGGCGCATTATCGTAGTGCAAAATCCAAGAATTTTCTTTCTTAAATGCCGCATAACGCTCAAATGATACTCTTTATTTATCGTTTCACCTACCGGCAAGAATTCCGAGTACATAACACCGCGATAGTCAAAGAAAACAGTCAACGAGACTTTGACTTTTGATCGACTTTGGTGCGGTTTTTTCGATTTTGGTTCAGCTGGAAGGCGCCACTCCGAAGCTTGTTGATTAGTTTGCATTGCAAATGCTTAAACCCACCTCTCGTCACCAATAACAATGCGTTTCATGAATGTTGGGTCGGAATTAACTCGTTCTTCTAGCATGTCCTTAGCGACTCTAATGCTATTGAGTTTTTGGAGAAACTTCAGGTCTTTTGGGACTAGCCGAGCTGCAACAGGTTTTATTCCCAAATGATTATTTAAATAGTATGGATTGACTCGTGAGATACAGAAAGTTCGACGGCTCTCAAAGTTGAATGAGGATTTTCAGTCACTATTTCCTTCACTTTTGCAATGTCAACCTCAGTTGCAGACGTTGATTGGCAAATCTTCCATCACATCTCGACTGTTTTGAACGCTTTGTACCACTCACAATCACGTGTTTTTGATAAAAACAGTAAACAGCACTGTATTTAATTTAAATAACAGATGCGACTCAAATTCCGCGTCAAAATGGAAAACAGTTGTGCCAATCTGATAAATAAATATAAAATTGAATTTGGAACCATAAACAAATCATCCATTCCCGATACTTTTCTGACTGAATGTATAAAGTTCTCCAAGTTCGTTGGTCTCGTCGTGTCATGTGGCTGAACAATTTTAGGACTGACGGGCACTCTTTAAGCAGCTTAAATACCCTATTCAAGCTGTTGCATCCATGATTGATTAAAACGAATTATTAAATGTCACATCACAATTTACTTTGCTGTGGTAAGCTTTAATGAATATTTATCATATATATTGTACTATCGCTACAAATTATTTTTAAACCTAACTAATTATTACATATCTACTGCTTATTAACTATTACTCATTATACAGGTTTGATTAAAACAAATATGTATTTTGTAATAATATATTTCTGTCTGTATTACTCTACTTTTTTGTATTACTTTACTAATTCACTCTGATTATGACCATTATTTTTCATATGTGTAAATTTATAGTATTTTCTAAAATGTAAATACTGTGACTTTGAAATTTCAATTGCGTTAATTTGGCGAAACTAAGCACGGGATTATTCCTGTAACTGGGAAGACCTGGAACTTACTCTAATGGGTTTACCCGCTGTCGGATGTCTTAAGTTTTCAAGCTGCCCATAATGATTCCTATGGGAACATAACAGATTCGACAACTTGACGATATCTATGAAAGAAACGGGACCAATTGTTTGATGAGCCTTCCGAACACAAATGCGCATAAAATTTGTCATTAGCGGTCATCCATCTTATTCTCGACCGCGCTCGTTTAGCTTTGCTAATAAGCACTAACACCATCCGCTGAGCGATGCACGCTACAAACTTATATTTTGTGATTGTTTAACGATACTATAATTACTGTCTCAATTCGTCCGCTATAGCAATTAATTGTAGTACAAAAATGTATTACGATAATGATATTAACGATCGTATGGATAGTATATGGATTTTCTATAGGAGCGTATATGTTGAAATTTGATTGCTGCATTAGTACGCGTTAATGAACGTTATCGATTTTGCTCGGAAACATTGCCTGCAACATTTTACATGAAGGGAATCCGAAATCACGACGTGGAATCAATTGCTCTGAAATTATGCGGCTATATTGCGACCCCGATGTGCATACTGAATTCATATATCTACTAGATGCTGATCAAACATATACGGTTCGATCACGTAGGTACCTATTTCTCGATTTACACAGCACGATGCCTCGCCACCGATATATCTAGTTCACTTATGTATGATATTATTATTTTTATTAATTTACCAATTGCAAGACTTGTAATGGGTACATGTCGCAGCGTTCGTTATTCGAATTTTATATGTTTACATGGAATAACCTATAAATTTTATAATTACATTACATACATACGTATTTTGCTATGCGTTCCTATCTGCGTTGTTTGTTGTTAAATTCGCTCTGCTCTTTTATATTCAAAACTAGCGGCCGCCCGCTACTTCGTCCGCATGGACTTTAGTTTTTTGCCCCCTGTAGCCTATCTCAATAAATGGATATTCAGCATACAACACAAAAATATTTCTTAAATTGGAACCACTGGTTCCTGAGATTAGCGCGTTCAAACAAACTTTTCAACTTTATATATTATTATAGCTGTGCCACGCGGTTTCACCCGCGTAAAATAGGATCATAAGCATGAAGTGTATAATTACTCTCTGTATTTTTCATTGCTCCCAATTGAAACTCAAAATCTTTTATCTTAATGTACCCTCAAGTTTAACAGGTGTTCTTTCTTAAACAGGAACTTTTACTCACTTTGCTCTACTTTCCCGCCAATTTCTGCCTATTTTCAATGTTTGAAAGTGCATAAAAAATTAAGGACTGTTATACAAACTTGCGAGAGCCCTTAGACCTTCTTAATCCGGCCTTTAACTAAATTCGATAATAGCGGACGTCTTAAATATAAACTACCTCTCTGTCGATTTCTCCCTTTTTAAATTAATATTTAAAACAATTTTAGAGATACGGGGGCTGGTACCTTTACCTGTTACCTGTTACTTTAGCTGTTACCTGGTAACTTTGTCCTGCCTTAAATGTATAAAAAATACTTAAATCTGAAAATCGGGACGAATCGTCATTCTACGATCAGGCAGCTGATCGGTTTTTAGGTACTGTGTCTTTTTTTTGATATCGGGGTGGAAACCTTCAAAAGGTACCCGACACCTTGGGAGAGGATACCGGGTTATGTGGGATTTGTACCGCACTAAAACCCTCTCAGTGGCCTGCCTCTGCACTTGGGGAGGACTCCGGGATCTCCAGTGGAATGCACCGGTGTCCTCCAAGCGTGGCGCCCCAGAACGGGCCCATCTTCGGGAAAGCAGATGGGCTCTCCTGTACCTTCCGATGCTTACGGCGGCATGCGGCCACGCCACATCGCCATCCTTCCCGAGGCTGCTGGCTGGATGGATCGAGCTCTCACTCTCACCGCCAACAACCGGGTTTAATGGCGGTGAGAGTGGCCTCCTTTTAGTCGCCTTTTACTATCAGGCAGGGCATACCGTATCTCTATTCTTAATCCTGAAGCTACAGATCTACCTACAACAAATCTATGAGAAGTATTAAAAAAGTTTTTATACAACTGTCCAATAAACTGTCATGGAAAAAACAACATAATGGCAGATGTCGTTTTAACGTGTTATTCTGTAAGCGACCAAAATGTAAAAAAAATTCAAAAGGTAATTTTTACATTTGTTTAAGTTGGTGGTGTATAGAAATATTTTATTGTCAGTCAGCAGGATTCCTTAACATGCAGCAGAAGTTACTTACCTCAATTAAAAAAAATCACTGCTTTAAAAAATGTTCAGTACTTTACTAAAATAAGAAAATTAAGATCCAAGCAGTAAAATGTCAATCAAAGATAAGTTTCACGGTCTTCAGTCATTATGGGATCAAAAATATATTATATTCTAACGGTCAACCGGAATTTCTCAAAATCAAAACGAGTAACGAGTTTAAAAAGAACTTAAAACGTATTTACTGAAAAAAGCGTATTACTCAGTCACTGAATTCATAAACGACAAAACGGCATTAGCCGTTTTCCGCCGGCTTTTTGTTCTCTTACTGTACAAAAACCCTGCAATATGGGTACCCAAAGCCGACGATCGGATCCGATCCAAAATATAAATAAATATGTATAAATAATTAAATAAACAAACAACTAAATAAATACACACTCAAATAAATAAAATTTAAATTTTTCAAGGGCGCAATATGGGATGAAATAAAAATAATAATAAAATTGATATAAATGTACATTTTTATAAATTGTGTTATAATTAAGTTTTTCCTTTTATGTTTGTAATATTTGCATAGCTCATGAAGGTAAACATGGCATACTAAATATAACTTTTGTAAACACCCATATTTGTGCAAGTAAAATTCTTTGTTTTTGTCTTTGTCATACAAAACTTGTAACTCGGAGTATCTAGTATGAAAGTTGTATCTAGCAAGTTTTAGAATTTTCCAAATAAAAAAATTCATTCATATGTCACCATTATATTTTCGTAACTGACCGTTGCAACACTTAATTTTTTTAATACCACATTACAGATTACAAAGACTAAAATACCCAGCTGATGTGTTAAAAAAATGCCATTAGAAAATGTTTGCAAGTTTTGGTTGCTGATCTCTCTGAATATTTCATGTGTGGCAAACTTTTGAACGACACGGCAAGACGCACCAACGTTTGACAAATAAGAAACATTTATTTTTATATAGGATCAAAAGCATTAAGGAGTATTGATGCAATTCACGCCTAAAATAACTTTCCACCCCTTTCTAACCCTGTCAGAAGATGAATTTTAATTAAATACGAAATATTTCTTGCATCAATTGTGTTAAAGAATGTTTATGCAAAATTTGAAGTAGATTGGACCGAGGAATCACGTTGTCCTATACAAACTTTGCCAACGTTCTTCATCCCCTTAGGGGCGGAATTTCGAAAAATCCTCTCTTATCAGATGCCTGCGTCATACAAAGAACACACCTTCTAAATTTCAGGTTTTTACGATCAGCGGTTTGGGCTGTGGCGTGAACCATCAGTCAGTCGTTCAGGACAAAGCATATTATATGTATAGATAGATGACATTGTATATGTCAAATTATATTGGTTCTAAAATGTATATACTAAAATATACTTTGACTCAGATTAAATATTTAAAGTGGAAATATATTATAGAACAAAAAATCAATCTATACATATAATAAAACTGTAAGCAGGGTCAATTCTGTACATTGCATATAAATTTAAAAAAATACTTCTAGGGGTCTTTTTATAAGTAACAGAAGCTAAAAATATAAGTTTTGAAATTATTGTCTGTCTGTCTGTCTGTCTGTTGTTAGCTTTTCACGCAAAAACTACTGGACGGATTTTGATGAAACTTTTTTTGTTTTATATATATTGGTCCTCGCAAACATTTAGGCTATAGATAATTTTAAAAATCACCCTTTAAAGGTGTGAAATGAGCGATGAAAATTAGTATGGAAAACTTGGATTTTTTCAATAGATTTTCTTGAAATTTGGTATAAATATTTTCTAACCAAAATAAAAGAATACGTGTTTCAGCATTTCCCGAAATTCACCCTTGAAATGTCAATTTTCTTTGAAACTCTTTGAAAATTGAGTGTCGAAACTTGATGTACAGAATATTTTTGTGCAGAGTAATATACTTATAATTTTGTATTTGTAATCTTTACTGACATAGTAAGAATTCTATTTAAGCTTTTTTCAAAACTACCCCTCAATAGCAAATAAAATGGATTCGAAAGTTGGTATCTCAAGCGTACAATAATTAACCTTAACTTAATATTTCAGTCTCAAATTCTTTTCCCTTCTTTGAATGATGTGTTTACTGATATATTGTTGAATGAATTTCCGTAACATTAGTGTGTATTTCATACCAATCGGGTGATAAACAAAAAAGTTGTGTTCATTTACACAATACGCGACATAAACTTAAAAGGCACTTTGGGGAATTTGTATGAAAGTTTCGGTAACAGCCCATTCAAAACCATAAATAAAAGTTTAAATTTAAGTACCTAAAATTATTTTGAACTCTCACTAATATTGTCGACTATATTAAATATACTTAGATCAGCTTACTGTATTTTCTTTCGTTGGCCGAGAATGGCTAGACTATAGGTACCTAATAAGCGCATCGCGAGCCTTACCGCCGCCGAACTTTACATCACAGGCTCCATTATGTTGAGTTAGTTGCTCAGCTTATTAGTCTTCTTTTGGGGTGGAAGATTATGAACAGGCTGCAGCTAAAACGATTATTATCGCTACATTATATCAAGCTGCAACCTTTTTAGCATTCCACTGCTGAGCATGGAGCTCTCCCAATATTGAGGAGGCCTCTAGCTCCGATGAACCGAAATCCAAATCTTACAATCTCAATGCATCCAGCATTAAGGTTGTAAGATACGGAATCTAAACCTTCATACAGAATGTACAAAGCCTTAACAAAACGAGACTACTGCAGACATCAGGTGAATAGTAAAACTTTTAGTGAACCAACTGTAAATCTCAATATCTACCTATTTGGTAATTTGTTGGGGGGTGCGCGCGTTTGCAACTCCGTGGTAATTTGACATTCGATTTATCAACCACAAAGTTTACATGTCATACGGTAGATGGCGTTATTGAGCAATATTCATTTCTTCTCCAAAGTGATTCGATGGAGATAATTTCAAATAAAAGCCTTAAGTCTAATAAAAGTAAGTACATAGTGTAAAAAAAATAAAAAATAACATTTCACACGTATAGCCTCACATTAGGGTAGATATACCCTATGTCGTGGGTGCCATGAACACACATAGAGACAGAAATACAACCACCCAGACCGAGAACAGTTTAAACTCATCATTGAAATTTCTGCTTCGCCCGGATTCTAACCCGGGACAGTTCGATTAGCAGTCCGGCATGGTAAACATTGCGCCACGCGGGTTGTCCCATCGTTGGGTAGGTATACGTATGATGCTGAACATTGTTAATTGGACCAATGTTAACTTAACTCATTTTTTGCGTCTCTTTATTGCGTACGGGCTGAGGGCTCATCCACACATGTTGATTGATGGAGATATTAAGGATTCTTTAAAGATTCTTTATAAAAATATTCTTTATTTCCAAATACAGATAGCACACTGTGTAGAGACCCTGCCTTCTGCTTTAGTTTTCACAATGTTATGTGAGTTATGACTTATGACCAAACTGCTGTCCGCAAGTTTTAAACCTATAGTTTATTAATAAGACCTTACAATTATTTTTCCGATTGTTTAATCCTAAGCACGTGTATGTTTAGAAATTTTATCTCCCAACTACAAGTAGTTGTATAGTGCACCTATTTTCTGCAGTAGGTTAAAGCTATGTATATAGAATGAGTCTATACATTCTTTGCAGTATAAATTCACCCAATTTACTAAAGATACTATTTTTAACATAGATGAAGCCACGGGCACAGCAGTATCTCTTAACTTTAATAAACGAGGTACATAAATTTAAAGAGAATCTGATTGCGCGAGAAAAGCGAAACGTGAGAATAGTGGATAGTAAGATCAGTACAGTAAGCATTCCTTACTGTTTTAGGTTTGAAGGATTTAGAAAAAATACATTAGGTTTCTTCTGAACATATGAACATTGTATTATAAATGATTTCACTATAATGTAATAATAATCTACCTACTACTTATTCAATGCAAATAAATAATCTTTAATGTTTAATCAATCCATTTTATAAAAGTCTTTATACACGCGGACGACGTCGCGGGCACAGCTAGTTATTGATAAAGTTACGCCAAATGTAACCTGCATTTCTGTAAAATGAATAAGATATTTTTCATCTCAAATTCTATTCGGTTTTAAATATTCTTTTATTTATTATATTTTTACACGCTTTTTATTAGCTTCACCTGTATGTTTGTATGTTTGTAACCGACTTCTTTGGGCGCGATTTTGACCCACTTTAAACGGCCAGATTTCGTTCAAACTTTGTAGATTTATTGAGGACCGATGACAATACACTAATTTGATAAAATTATTCCATTTTTCAATTTGCAAAATATGATTTTTGTTAATTTATATAATTTTCTGGTTAACTTGAAAATTTGCATAGGGGTCAAGGGCCGATGACAATGCAATAATATGAGAATAAAAATCCAACTAAAAAATTAAAAATAAATAATGTAGTTTAAAAAACTAAAAAACACGCTTTTGAGAAAATACGAACTAAAAACTAAAAAATAAGAAGAAAATGTATATTACTGTAAATAAAGCGTGGGGTGGTTTTTAAGATACTATTGACACCATGCACCCCACGCTTTATTTACAGTAATATACATTTTCTTCTTATTTTTTTAGTTTTTAGTTCGTATTTTCTCAAAAGCGTGTTTTTTAGTTTTTTAAACTACATTATTTATTTACATCGGTAAAAGCCATTCACAAGTAAAGTGCTATCTACCGGTCAATATTTGTAAAAGGTCTACTTACACCTCTATCTTATAACCTTTACTTACATTACATAAAGTTTATATGCCAAGGTTAACCTATTGACATACTTGTGGTAAATATGCGATTTTTAGAAAATTTAAATATTTACATGTTTTCAGGTGACATCACACAGAAGGGCTATGAGAAGAAACGAACGCGACTGCTCGCGCCGTTCGTGGCTCAGCAACCCCCGCAAGGTAAAATTAACAAGTACCCATAAATCATTGTAATGTTCGCCGCTAACTCTGTTGCCTACACTAATCAAATTTAATATGTTACATTTCATGACACGCAAGTACTGGCTTTGCTTCCAAATTCTAATTTTTCGGACATAATCGCTAAAGTCACGTGTCAATCGAAAGGTCCCCAGTACTTACGAGTCCAAGGTTGCGACAAAAACGTCGCAGGGGTCAAGTGTCAATTGGTCGCATTCGATGGCCGCTGGATACGAGCATACGAGCCACTCGCGAAACTATCGACACATTCGCGCTTTGTTGTTTGTACGTACGTAGCTATGTGAGTTATGTCTCAATTCCGAAACTAGGGTCAAACAGAGAGGCCATTCGACCAACTCGAATCTGGTTCCCGTCTGTCTGAATTAAGACCGCGAGTACGATGAACTAATGTAAATCGAACATACCGATTTTAGAATGACTCAATATCGGGCGAGTTATGTGTCGGTATCGTTAACTTTACATTACAATAGCGAGATCGATGGCCACAAAAATACAACACGCCACTATAAACAACCCGAGCTTCGTCCAGCGACCGTCGATTGCGGTTTTGTGTAGTGTACAATGATTTTATTTATTATTTTCCCCCGTCCTAGTTAGTATTTATTTAATTATGGTTTTAGTTGGATATCCACACGCACGTCAACCACACTTTATCACCATGGTACTCGATTGTCGTAAAGGCACGTAATAATATTACACTAGATACATGGCACTATTGGAGTAATACAGCTTTTTTGCTTGCGGTGCAACTTGATGCATATTAAAATGTACCCGTATTAAAACCTTGGCCGGAGGTGGAACGTGATGAGGTGTTTATGATATTAGCGGCCGTCGAGGCATGTCTACGCGAAATATATTGACGTCACATTTGTATATTACTAGCTGACCCCGCGAAATCCGTACCGCGTTTTAATGTTTGGGATGGGCCAACCTTATCACTTAGGGGTATGAAAAATAGATAGTAGCCGATTCTCAACCCTACTTAATATGAGCAGTATGGTAACTAACATTGTGACACGAGAATTTTATATATAAGATTTTCATGTATACGTATCTAATGCATGATTTTTTTCATTACGGTCACTAATGAAGTGGTTGTAAAATTTACGATCAGAACATTCCTAATCTACTTATCATTATTCCAATATACCTAATTTACTTGAGCTTCTGCTTGAATGAACCCTTTCATAACTAGTAAAATACATGCGGTAAATTTGTTTGAACAACTGAAAAACTACGTAAGAAATACCTATTCATATTCCGATCATAGTCCGATTAAGGCTTCGATGATTGTCAGTGAAGCGCGATGAAAACGAATTTTGAGCTAAATTATTGTGGCGACGGAGACGATTAATGTAAACGAGGTAATTAGAGTCTAATTACTAGTGAAATCGTTTCTCGGTAGTAGCTAAATGGTAAACGGATGTGGCAAGTGATGTGCGTCGGTCAGATCGCAGCTGACGGAGGCGCGCGTGATAGATAAATAAAATATATTGATATTTTATTTGTCTTCTACATGTAATAAAACTTGTAAATATCAGTTTATATTAAATAAGTTTTCAAAACCAATATTAACAGATGAAATATACAGAGTAAACACAGATAACAAAATACAGATAAAATAGTGTAGTCAATGGACAAGTGAGATGTGTAATATTCTGTTAATATAATTAATTAAAATGCACATGATTTCAGTAAGCGTTAAGCTAGTTTAGATTATATTTTATGTTTCTTATAATTCATATTATTATACATGATTATTTCAAAATGTCGGCACATTGTCACTTGTCTCATTGTCTTTGCCTGAGGATAGGATATAAAAAGGCGGTAGGAGCCAGTCTCTCTCTCATTTCGTCTGGGAAGATTCAAGAAAGATTTGTAATGTAATTAAAGTGTTACTCTGTTAGTCTGAGACGAAACTACTAAAGAAAGAACCTAGAATGTGAATAATCTGAGAAGGAAAGCCGTTGATAATTAAGGTACGATCATATCCTTATTATTTGTACTAAGTATAACCTATTATTGTACTATTGTGTGGTTTGAATATTATGCTGATATTGATGGGTCATATATTTTAAAACGTATTACTTTATATTTTACATGTTAAGTTATTACGCCTCGCAGAGCAAACGATCATTTGGTAATCATTAAAAACAACTAAAATCATTAAATTACAAATAAATGAGTTTAAAACATCATGTGACCCTTTTATTTTACCTTTCCATTTCATATTAGCTATATTTTAGGACATTAGTTCTTAATTATCTTACAATTACATTGACAATTAATATTTCAGTAATAACTTATACAATAGTTAAAATTCAATAGGTACATTATATTTGGTAGGTCATTAGCTAACAGTCAGTACACCCACTCTAGTTTACATTGTATTTAACATCAGAAGTGGGATCGGCCCTGACGACGGAAATACTAATACCAATTGTTTCGAGTTTCAGAATGGATCCTGCCACTTTAGAAGGTCTGGTCGCAATCTGCGAGTATGCAACAACCTTGCGGATTGCTGCTGGAACAGCTGAAAAAAATAATTTACGGAGGACGTTGGGACACTGACATTATACGAGCCAGCAACCGTTACGTGGTTATATTTGAAAAAGTCGGTAAGGCCCTAAGAGGCTATTCTTTTTAGTTGGACTGACACTTTATTGTTTAAATTTTACGATTTTACTAATTTCAATAGTTTTAAGTACCTATATAATTATAGTTTGAAGAGATATCCATAATGGAATATGCTCAAGGTGAAAATTGGGTACCAGTAACACAATTCACAAATACCTGAAAAGTAAAAAAAGAATCTACCCTCGTTTCAACAAATTATAATTTTTTTATGCATATGGTCAAGGGTAAGTTGACAATTTTAAGTAAAAAGAAAATGCGAACTAAAACGTAATCGTGAATATTGTAATGAATACGGTCTTGGACTGAAACTTAAATCAATTGAGATACTTTAATGAACTGTCAAAACGTAACATACTCATAAATTTTGTGTGATAAAATGATTCGTGACATCGCAAAGGGTCTATGGATTTAATTAAAGGCGATAATTAAGTTATCCTAATTCCCAAGCGTAGTTTTGTGCAACCTTTTTTTAAGCTATAAATTAAAGTTTTTTTTGGGCATAGTGTCCAAATATCTTTTGTTTTTTTCTTTCTATTTTTTTTTCTCGAATATTCATTTACTTTTATCCCTATCCATATTAATAGTAAAATACAAAATTGTGTCCAATATTACGACCTTATAAACATCAATACACACTTCGCTAATAGATGTACGTGATATTTTCTTAATTTATATTTTATTTTAAACAGGGATAAAACGGCGTTTTCTAAAAAGAAAACCTAGCTAGATCGATTTATGGCTTCCGAAATCATACTTACTAAATTTCATAAGGATCGTCGGAGGCGTTTTCGAGATTCTAATTCTATATATCGTATATATCTATTATACAAGAATTGCTCGTTTATTACATCTTATAATCTTAAAAACTTCTGCTTTTTCGGTTAGTATTTATTTGAAATTCCAAAATTCAAATTTATTACTTGATGACATAAAACCTAATTATGTTATATTTTTAAGGTTGCATAACTACGATTTCAAACCATTAATTTATTTATCGACTTTTCCAATGGCCCCTGTTCAGTTACCCTGCTTGAACCTATTGCATATTTATACAATTATTTGACTAATACTAGGACATATTTGTGTTGTATTTGCTGAAAATTCTATTGTCAGATTGGCCGAACGTTAATGAAATGGTAGATGTCATGTGTAGTATACATGTGTATTTAATAAATTATTATTTTGATAATTTGAAACGGTGATAACCTAGTTTTCTCAATTATCATATCGAGTAATATATTATTAATATTTCTTTTTATATTAAAAGCTACAAAGGGTCAAACCTCATGCTTAGAGGCATTGTCTTGCTGTCAACCCTGGGTGACGATGAAAATGTGTGGTAGGCTTTGTAATTAAAAAATAATAAGAAATAAAAGCAATTAAATTGTTTATAGTAAATAAAAAGAGGTGAAATTCAAAACAAGAACAGTGTTAGTTCGTATTATACGATAATTAAACTTCAGTCAGAATTGTTTTGCTAAAATAATCGCGATTAGTATTAAATTAAACAGTGCCTGAGAGTTTTTTTTCCCCGGCTTTTTTTTCTCTCATTGACCCAGCGGTGGGTAGGCATCAAAAGCCGAAGATCCTTTAAGACCGCTCTTATCGGATTTTAGAAACTTAAAATATTTAAATATTAAAATTAAAATTATTGCATAAAATAAATAAACAACACTAAAAAAATATATAAAAGTATAAAATTATTCATCGATCGATTGGTTTTATAATGATGGTTTCGTTCTGCTCTGCTTGGCTTAGGGTAGTTATGGCGTATTAAGAGAGAATGAAAGTTGAGGTGTTGACTCAGTGAATTATTCGATGAAAATTACTGATATTGTGATGTTGAATTATATTTATACACTAATTTGTCCTTGACAAGCTTTGATGATTATAATATATTATTGAATTTGCTAATGAAATAAATAATAATTATAATATAAAATATTTACTTATGTCAAATGATTGACTTATGATCGTGTGAAAAAAAAATAAAGAAAATTAAGTAAAGTTAATATTTAAGAAAAACATTGTGTGAAATGAGAAATTACAGAAAAGTTGGCTTAGAAAATATATTACGATGGTATGAAAACAAATGATCGTGTGAAATAAGAATAAAAAAAAATAAAGAAAATTAAGTAAAGTTAATATTTAAGAAAAACATTGTGTGAAATGAGAAATTACAGAAAAGTTGGCTTAGAAAATATATTACGATGGTATGAAAACAAAATTCAGTTGTGTCCGCTGGTCATTAAGGAACAATGGCAGATCGTCAAACCTAAAATTGTCTGTAATTAAATTGAAGCATCGCGTCATAAAAAATATGCATAAGGCTACAGGCTAGTTTATTTTTATTCGGGAAAGGCCGAAAAAAAGTTATCGCAGTTTTCAATGTTATGAATATTATCGTTTGACTCATTAAATATTACGCATATGTTTCAGTTTCACACGGGGCAGTATTTATTAATCAGTCCATAAAAAGTTCAGATCGAGTAAAAATAAATAGAAAACCGAATACATGCGCAAAACATAACCGAAAGGTTTTGTATTCGGCATTTTGCATAAATTACTGTCAAGTTTCAAGTCAATCTGTCACTGCGGTCGATAAAAGTAGAATTGCGGCGTAAGACTAGTTTAATTTTAAAATCGATACAACATTGAAACGATGCTTATCATAGCATTTTATTTTATTGAATTGAATTTATTCCATTTTATTGAATGTAAATTTTGTATCACTTTACAGATATAGCTAATTGATATCAGTATAATAATTTATAATAACAACCGCATTTTAAATTCAACACAACCAATGCCTAATTGTATCGATCATTCATTTCATATAATTTCATAATCGATACAAATAAATGACATTCATACAGAGTTTGTCCTGTCACATCACTGTTAACAATTCTAGTTTATTGTACTAATTCTAAATTGGTTGATATGCTTTTTACATCATAAATAAACTCCGGCTTTTAAGAAAGAAGTTGAAAATTTCAAAATCGTACAAAATAATTCAACTTGTTTAGTTTTTGTGATACTCGTATCTACGGCTAATAACATAAACCCAGTCAAAATTCTGCCTTTGTTCTTTGAGTGAACGGTGCAGGTTTAAGCCACGCCAGCGGGTGGATCGAACTTGACACCAAAAAAAAAAATCGTGTGAAAAGGAGAAATATAATAATAATAGATAATTGGCATAAATAATGTACACTGTATATTATGAAGTCTCTTAAATGCTTTAGTTATAATTGTTTAACACTGTTAGACTCGACATTTACAGAAATAAACACCACATCATCCTAAATGCTTGACTATCCATGCCAACTTATATATGTATTTCTTACATACTTATCACAACCTTTCTATTATTCTTTGATTCTCTCGTCAATTTTATATCTTGATATCCTCTTTTGTTATATTCTTTTATTTTGCCTTTACTACCCATTTTCAAAGATTTATTCCTTTATTTAATAAAACTTACAGCTAACATTACAGTTTGCGTTAGCTCGTCAAAATAATTTCGGTCTAGAAAAAATCTAGGGGTTTTGATCACATTTGCTAATTGGCACATACCTTACTTCGTTAGATAAATTAAAAATATTGATTCATGTCAAATTTAAATTTAAATACAATGAGAAAGGAACATGAAAATAATTTCAAAATTGTTAAATTATAACGTATCATACTGATAGCCCCACAAGTAGGGTAGTTATAGGTATGTGTCGTGGGTACCACGGACACACTCATAGACAAACACAAAAACCCAGACCGAGAACAGAGATTCTTCATTCAAGTTTCTGCTTCGCCGGGAATCGAACCCTTCGATTGGCGGTCCGGCGTGGTGACCATTGCGCCACGCGGGTCGTCCTCATAGGTCAAAACGAAAACACATTTTATTTTACTATTAATTAAATTTGTATGTCAATAAATTACGAATGTCATGTCAATAAAATAATAAAATAAAAATATTAAATGAAAATGAAAATAATTTTAATTAATTGTTTTTAAATAATTTAAACATTATTTTGGATGGCCAGTGAAGTCGAATTGTTGTTGATTATCTCTTTTTGTTCATGTAATATATAGCCAATTTAACAATATTGTGTGAAAAATAAAGTATAGTTATTGTTATAAGTGCCGCTGCGTGACCATTTCCTAGGTGCAGGTCTATGTCACCGGCAGCGGGTGGACCAGGCCTAGCATGACTAGCACTTGGTAAATAAAATACATGATGTAAAACGAAATATTTACAAGTTATAGCTTATTTATAATATAGTAAATTTTGTCTATTTTTTTAGATAAAATAATAAATAAATTGTTTTATGTACTTCGAGAACGCAGTACTTGTCAGTATGGCCGTGATAGATAAATAAAATATATTGATATTTTATTTGTCTTCTACATGTAATAAAACTTGTAAATATCAGTTTATATTAAATAAGTTTTCAAAACCAATATTAACAGATGAAATATACAGAGTAAACACAGATAACAAAATACAGATAAAATAGTGTAGTCAATGGACAAGTGAGATGTGTAATATTCTGTTAATATAATTAATTAAAATGCACATGATTTCAGTAAGCGTTAAGCTAGTTTAGATTATATTTTATGTTTCTTATAATTCATATTATTATACATGATTATTTCAAAATGTCGGCACATTGTCACTTGTCTCATTGTCTTTGCCTGAGGATAGGATATAAAAAGGCGGTAGGAGCCAGTCTCTCTCTCATTTCGTCTGGGAAGATTCAAGAAAGATTTGTAATGTAATTAAAGTGTTACTCTGTTAGTCTGAGACGAAACTACTAAAGAAAGAACCTAGAATGTGAATAATCTGAGAAGGAAAGCCGTTGATAATTAAGGTACGATCATATCCTTATTATTTGTACTAAGTATAACCTATTATTGTACTATTGTGTGGTTTGAATATTATGCTGATATTGATGGGTCATATATTTTAAAACGTATTACTTTATATTTTACATGTTAAGTTATTACGCCTCGCAGAGCAAACGATCATTTGGTAATCATTAAAAACAACTAAAATCATTAAATTACAAATAAATGAGTTTAAAACATCATGTGACCCTTTTATTTTACCTTTCCATTTCATATTAGCTATATTTTAGGACATTAGTTCTTAATTATCTTACAATTACATTGACAATTAATATTTCAGTAATAACTTATACAATAGTTAAAATTCAATAGGTACATTATATTTGGTAGGTCATTAGCTAACAGTCAGTACACCCACTCTAGTTTACATTGTATTTAACACGCGCATCTCATATGTTCACACTTTTTTTCAGACAAAAATACTCTACTGAAAAGGCCCACGGTACTGTAATCACCTTATACCCGTGTAGACAACAAAAATCATTACAGTACCTGTAGTAACATCAAGAAAATGTACTTAGTTAAATCATTTGGTACTTTTATTTCGAATTTTTTTTGCCAGTTTTGTATCTTTCTGTCTTCCCAAAAAATACGAGTAACTAACTCTATAGAACAACTGCACGTACTCGTTCTAGAAGTTTTATATTTTTTTAATCAATATTTAGTTATGAGATGTTGTTATTTTTATAAGTATACCAGCTATTTTAAATGACAAAATTTGTTAATTAATTAAAGTTACATATGCATAAAATTAAATTTACTATAAATTATTTAGGAATTTAATCACACTTACGAACCAGATAAAATGTTAAATATTTATATATTTGTTTCAACTTATTTGTTTTTTGTTTGATATGATTATATTTGTGAGCAAAATTTTGTTGCAAATATCGATATTCCATCATTTTTCATTTTAACTTACAAACAAAATAATACATGATATATAGTTAAAACTTTTAACTTAAAAGTTCAGCTTCAATGGAGAAAGTGTTTAGTACCTGGTACAGGTACCTTTTTATTTACTTATATTTTATTTTTATTTCGTTTATTGTTCACCATTAATCACGTATAAAAAAGTTATCGCTTGCGCTCTTGTCATGGTCGCCGACACATCATCGTGCCCATCGTTTCGGAACGGTACGAACGTTACATTTTTTCATAATGTTGAACACCATTACGCATACTCATTATATTTATTTTATCGGCCGCTGTATTGAACGCACCATGGAATTCTACTTGATTTAATCTTTTTCCACTGCTCCCACATGAAATCATACAACTGGCAAGTTAAGAAAACAGTGTAACTATTTCAACTTTGATTGCGTTGAATACAAGAGAACTTAATGGATTCTGTACTTCCTGGTAGTTGATAATAAGCTGGATTTAGTTGCAGCTAACTGAATCGCGCACGTGTGACAAGCTTTGTTCACGAGTGCCTACTAAGTTGTATTGTTTACATATCAGTTCGCCAGGGCCGGATTTAGAGGTGTGGAGGACTCGGGGCAACTAATGAGTGGAGGCCCCTTGGCCTCAAATTAAAATTCTTTTAAATAATTTCAAGAATTCATAGAAGGAAAAATGTATCTTATCATTTTTTTAATCCAAACACATTTAAGCTACTGTAATTACGTTACTATGCCGCGACAAAGCGTAAGTAGACTAAAAAAACCTTATGTACGCACGCAGAGTGTTGAGATTGTTTTGGCCGCCACCCGCCACACTACTCGACAACGAATTTTGTGGAAAAAAAATTGTTGTTTTAATATTTGGTAATTGCCTGATTCAATTATTAGGCGTTACTTTTATGAAATCCATCTCAAGCTAATGTAGATGACATATTATTATATATAATTGAAATAAATAAAAAAGGGTCTAGAGTCCTGTCGAGACACGGAATAGAATACCCAACCTCCGAGGCTGCGTGCGAGTACCAGCCATTGAGCCATTGGGATACTCCTTCAAGGTGGGGAGTAAATTGCTTATCATTGCCATTTTACTGATTACCTAATTGGAGTGAACAAATATAGATCGATGATTTCTGTTAATAATTTAATGTTATCATTTTTGTACAAAGTATTGTAAAACGCGAAAAAATATGAAAGGGAAATTTGTTTACTAGTGTGTTGTAGTCTGAATAAATTTTTTTTCCGAAGTTTTATTGTGGGGACCCCTCTTTTTGTGAAGGCCCGGGGTAGTAGCCCACGTTGGTCTCCCCTAAATCCGGCCCTGCAATTCGCCTTTGAACTTCCGTCGCCCATAGAACAAACCACTTTGCATTGATTACGGTGCAGAATATTCCACACATCTATTGAGATTATAAGCAAATCTGACATTCATTAAAGTTCCTAATGCGAATCCAAGTCTATAAACTTTGAATGACAACATCGCGTAAACATTGGGATCAAGAATTCTTATGTTAGTAAAGTAGATTATAAATGTGTTAAAACGATTTACCTTTATAAATAACGAATAAAGAATCATGAAAGATATAAATATTACGCTGGTATGACCGCTAGTAAAACTGCGGAGAAGAACTCCTCTATCACAAAAGCATCTGTTTCCATACTACTTGTCTTATAATTAGAATGGATGCACCGGCTTTCGTATAGATATCGAACATATTAATATAAATAAGTTACTATAACAGATTTTTAATACAGTTGCTCAAAAAGTGGCGTATTTCAGGGACGTATAGCGTTCGGGAAGTGGGCTATTACACACTCGTGCTTTTTCTTTACCTTTTCCGAACTTGTGCGTTCTCTTTCCCAACTGTCAAAATAATGTCTAATAAAAAAAAAACACGAAGTTTTAGAAGTTTTTATTATTCATGCAAATATTTCTAAAAAGAAGCTACTAATTTGTTTCAATATCAGATTTAATTATTTGATTCAATGAGTTAGGTTAGGTTTCATTTCATTTCATCTCATTAACATTTTCATTTCATATCATTAAAAAAATTCTACTGAAGACTTGGCTGTATGTGCATAGTTCCCTTTGCCTACCCAAAATGGGTGAAGAAAACAAAAAAAAATCTCGGCATATAGGTATTCTTTTACGGTTGGCGCCATTTTTCAAAAATGTTATTTGCGAGTTTTTATTATTTTATTAAATTGCTTCATTTTTTCGCAACTTTATTAAAAATAGTTGTTCATTACACGTGCGGAACCGTCATTGGAAGGAGTTCCGACTGTCAACCCTCACCTTCGGCTGCGCCTCGGCTCGGGTAGACATTTGTCGGAAATCCTTGCAATGACAGCCTTTCCGCACTTGTAATGAAATATACTATATCAGAAATCTTAACATCGCTGGTAAAAGTGCAGACTAGAACTGGTCTGTCACAATATCAACTGTGTTCGCATTTGCCATTTCACATCTAGAACGGATGAACCGGCTCCCTTATAGTGCGTTCAATTACCCCTATCGTTTTCAAAGTCTTCGTTGTATTGTATGCCGTTTTCCAATTCTTAGTTTAAAGCGCCCTAATGTAGTGTTACAACATATAAAATAGTACAGAAAAAGAAGTTAGTGATCGATACTAAAATTGGATCATATTATAACAGTCGGAAGATCAATCAAATACCAAGACATAATTATTATTTATTCTTATGATCAAAACATACTTATCACTTTTAATTCCCGTCGCCGGTAAATGATAATATTTCAAGTAAAAAAACGCGGTATTTCCGAATTACGGTTGAGAGTAATGCAATATTTGTCTCCGCAGAAGAGACAGTGATATCGATCGCTGCCTCTCGAAACGCTTGGTTTAGGTCGAGCGTTTTCGGGCCTGCATTGCGCCACCTGATAACGTCCTCACCTCGGCCCTTATCAACTGCGGAGGTCAACGATCTCTCATGATAACCCGCGAGCGGCGTTACACCACCGAAAGGTGTTACGAATTGCGGTGAATCAAATGTTTTTTGATTAGAGTTCTTTGTTTTACGTCACACTTCATTTGATTTATGTAGTCGCTTTTGTGTAGAACAAAAAATGTTATGTTGATCCTAGTTTTTGTTTTGTTGTTTGAAGTATTTACGATGGACATTTGACCCATTTAGCTAGTGTTCAGTGTTTCGTGTATTTGAAAAGATGTGCCTGTTGGATGTGGAAAGATGTTGCGTGTATTGTAGCAGGCGTCCAGCTGCCGCGAGGGCCGCGTGGCGATGCCGCCGTCGGCCGCCAACACACGAGAAATCGCCGGACTCACCGCCGCGTCACGCACAATGAGAAGCGATACCACTCAGGTATCAAAAGAGGATAACGCCTTTTGGTAGCTGCCACATACAACTCAAACATATGATTATACCATACACAGTACATACTATTATACATTATTAATACGCTATTGCACACCACCAGAAAAATATACAAATTCAAAACATACATAATAATGCACAAGTCTATAGTGGGGTAAAGGGCTTATCGCTTTCCCGACTTCCTTAGGGAAGTGGAAAAGTCTGTCAAAATATTATGCGGGCAAAGTGCACATACGTAAATGTTATATGTATTATGTGTATATATATATTGTACTACAAGTCAACCCCTTGTAATATGTGTACACTTTTTGCCAATATTAGAGACGCAAAATAATATATCCGTTTACAACGAAAACACAATACAAAGAGCTTTTTTACGTAAAGCTCACTAAATACTCTAACTATGCAAATCAAGTAATTAAGTAATTTTAAACCGACTCTATCAAAAAAGGAGGAAGTTATCAATTCGACTGTATGTTTTCTTTTTATGTTTGTTATTTCAGAACTTTACGACAATGGCATCCATGAAAAAACCATATAAGTCTTCGCATTAAGTAGCTGCGAAACCGATTTCGATGATTCTTTTTTATTGGATAGGTACTACAAGGCTAGTTTCATGAGAGATTGGTTAGGTTCTTATTATGGGATCCATGAGAAAATAAGGAAACTCTTCAATTCTTAGGAGCAAATTAACGATACTCGACCGAATCTTTTATAGGCTATCCGGATATTTGAGTCGCCTACCGTAACATCGTTATGGCCAAGTAATTCTAGTTGAATATGATGATCAATGAAACTCCTTAACGGCTTACAGTAAGGGTGCGATCTGTGGCAAAATTTCTAACTGTTTCTTTTAAATGTCTCATATGAGCATCACGTTTAGTAGGTCTACCCATATTCAAACAAATTCGTTAGTGTACTTCAAATTCACAAAAAATCAGAAAATAATTTTTTTAACAAAACTAAAAACCGACTGCAAGAGAAAACTATTGCAAAACAAATTAATATGCACTAAAAAGTAAAAAAAATAATTGCGTATTTCTCTACAATTTAATATTCAACTTACATTTTCTACTTATGAATGTATAGGTACGATCTGTGTTAACCATATAATGTAGGTACAATTATTATTGTTTTTGGAGTCGGAGTTTATCCTCTGAACCAAGCTCGGTCAAAGTACACGTGATGCTTGACAACCCCCCTTTTTACCGACTTCCAAAAGAAGGAGGTACTGTATTCGGCTGTATGTATTTTTTTTTTTTTTTATATATGTTCACCGATTACTCCGCCGTTTGTGGACCGATTTTCAAAATTCTTTTTTTGTTCGTATCCTTATACTCCCGAGGTGGTCCTATTGTCACAAAATCAGGATCTGATGATGGGATCCCAGGGAAATCGAGGGGAACTCTCGAATTTTATAGGCACACACATTGATTTTCTTATACTTTCTGAAGCATAAGAGATATTTGCGCATAGTAATCATCATCTCATATTGCTGAGCTGAAGATGGAAGGTACTGCGACAGTGAGGAGTTGAGAGCAAATTCTTTCAATAAATAGTTTTTTATTCGAAATCTCACATTCCTGGGGAGGTCCAACTGTCACCAAGTCAAAGTCTGATGAGGGGATCCCAGAGAAATCGAAGGGAACATTAAAATTTTATAGCACACCACAATGATTTTCATACTTTTACTAAAGCAAAACAGACATTTGTGAATAATTATCATCATATCATGTCGCTGAGCTGATGATGGAAGGTACTCCGACGGTTAGGAGTTGAGAGCATATTCTTTCAATAAATGGTTTTTTGTTAGAAATTTCACATTCCTGAGGTGGTCCAACTGTCTCCAAGTCAAAGTCTGATGATGGGATCCGAGAGAAATCGAAGGGAACATTCAAATTTTATAGCACAACAAAATGATTTTCATATTTTTACTAAAGCAAAACAGGCATTTGTGTATAATTACCATCACATCATGTTGCTGAACTGATGATGGAAGGTACTACGATGGTTAGGAGTTAAGAGAAAATTCTTTCAGTATGTATTTTTTTGTTCAAAACCTTATACTCCTTAGGTGGTCCAACTGTCACCATGTCAAAATCTGATGGTGTGATAATATGGAAATCGAGGGAAACACTGAAACTTAATAGGCACACACATTCTTTTAGTCATATTTTTTAACATAATACAAATATTTATGTCCGGTAATTATCACCTGATGTTGCTGAGCTGATGATTGAAGGTACAACTCCTCAAAGTTTAGGAGCTGAGAGCAAATTCTTTCATTAATTTATACGTTCAGGTGGACTGACACTAGTTTCAGGTCATAAGATGGCTATTAGATAAACATGATTATAAAAAGTAAACCTCTTTAACATTTAGAAGTTAAGTGAAATTTTTTCCAACTATCCTTATACATATGTACAGAATTATTAAAGTTACTAAAAAGAGTGAAATAAATTAAGTTTTTAACAAAAAAATAGAACCGACTTCAAACGGTAAAAAATAAAAGTGTTCAGTACCTACTTCATCTTGCTTATGGTAATTACTCTTAAAACTATTTTTGGAGTCGGGCCCTTAGTAAAATGTCCTGTTATAGTAAATATAGTGTACCTTTCGTTCTGAATGGGGACCGACTTCAATATAGTTTTAACAGTCATAAGCAAGAAGATGTAGAGATACTGTCCCACTGTCTGTACTGTCGGTGCCCATTTAGAACGAATGGTTCGACATTTTAGTAAGGGCCCGACTCCAAAAATAGTTTTAAGAGTAATTACCATAAGCAAGATGAAGTAGGTACTGAACACTTTTATTTTTTACCGTTTGAAGTCGGTTCTATTTTTTTGTTAAAAACTTAATTTTAAGTATTTTTATACATTTAAGACAGGACAAAGTCTGCCGGCTCCACTATCTCAGTTTTATATATTTATAAAGGTAAAAGTTGACAGAGTTAATTTATATTCATACATAGTAGACGTCCGTTACGATCGAATTTAGAGACAGAGTTCGATTAAGAAGGTTCTCGTATAACAGTCCTTAATTTTTTGAAAATTGGCAGAATTGATAGAAAACTAGAGCAAAGTGATTAAAAGTACCTGATTTAGAAAGAAACACCTGTTAGACCTGAGAATAATATATGGAGAATAAAATTATACACTTCATGCTACTGAACCTTTCTAACACGGGAGAAACTGCGGGGCACAGCTAGTATAATGCTATTGGTAGTTTGGCTGGTATGTTGGTAACTTGTTTAGACAGCAAGCTCGGAACTTATTAAAAAACTCTTTGAAAGTACAAGTAAAAGCTATTTCCAAATCAGATTTTTGTAGACAATGGCAGAGATAGCTGTTAGGATTTTAGTTTAATTAAAAAAAAATACAATAACTTATTATCCGACTGAAAATAGTCTTAGTTGCGTACTTAGTATGATACTATATAGGTACTTATTTGCTGTTCTTAATAGAAAAATAGAATTTGTTTAGTAAAAAGTTTACATTTTCTGACTATTTTTTTTCTTCTCGGGAAAATCTGTGAATATGTGTGTAACGTACGGAGTAAGTACCTTAGTCTCGCCACAGAATAAATAATAGTACAAGTAGTCGTCTCGCTTCGTAGAGAAACATTTTTAAACGCTTTGGCTTCATGCTAATGCAATTCTGTCGATAATTCATAGTTGCAGAACGTGTCAAACAATCCAATGCATACGTTTTCCATTACTGTACCTCTGAATCTGAATGAAAAATGTCTTGCATCACGAACGGACAACAGCCAAGTCTGCCAGACTGCCTGTGCCAGTAATGTCTGTATAGAGGTCCGACCATCGGCCATGCCTACATAGAATTCCCCAAACTCGTAAGTTGTGGCTCGTAATCATGGTTAATGTTATGTACAGAATTCCTAGCTTCTAGCATTTCATAGCTCACACTTAATTAATGGGGAAAGAGGAAATTTCGTACTCTAATAGATTGTCTGTGTTTCTTAACAACTCCCTCAATATGGATATCAAATGAAAGGTTTTGAAAAGTAGAATAATGTACACTGTACTGAAAGGGAATGAGGTGTATTAACTAATGAAATGAAATCTAAAAACGAGAAAAATATTTTTACCTAACTAAGTTATTAACTCAGCTGACTAATCACTATAAATACCTTCCTAATATAAAGGACAAAATAAAAGTAAAATTAAAAAATTTTAAAACCCCCCAACCGTAAAATAAACTAAAAACTAACAAATATTATTTTAAACCTATTATATAATTATTGTATTATCGTCACATACACATATTATGTAAGTTCAAATATTTTTATTTTCCAAGCGGGCGGGCGTCGCGTCGGTCGAGGGACCGCTAAGTGAGAAAAACAGTAGTAGAAGTCACAGATTGCAATAAAATAATTTACTCCGAAAAATTCGCAAAATCGAATCGAACACAACCGGCCCTCACGTTTCGCGGTTTTGAACTTACATAATATATGTGACTATAATAATTATAATAGGTTTAAAATATTATTTACTAGCTGACCCGACAGACGTTATTCTGTCCTAACTATGATTATTGAATTCAAATAAAAAAAAATATGGTGGTTAAGTATTCCAAAATTTTCTATTTTTTCGCGCAATTTCCTTATTTTTTTCTTACATAAGAACCTCCTCCTGCCAGTAACAAAAACAACAAAAAAATAATTCTTTTTTTGAAATCGGTCCAGCCGTTCACGCGTGATGCCCTGACCAAGGGAAAAAGGGATTCATTTTTATATGTAGAGATTAGTTTTTAGAGTTTATTTTTTCGGTCGGGGATTTTAAAATTTTTAATTTTATTTACCTTTATAGCTTAAGCTATTACGGTACAGATTCTTAGTAGTTTTTTATATTCTTGGGTTTGTGAAATAAACTGTCCCTTATATTTATAGTACTGTGTAAGTGTAAAAAGATTCATATCCTTATGAAAGGGATTCCCCACAGATACAAAGAGTTCACAAAGTCTACATTTGGTTAAAGACTAGAATCTGGTGTAATTATTCGTGGATTGAGGCACGAGGCACAGTTTAAATAAAGTGCTGAAAATATAAATATAGTTTACTCCAATTCTATCTGATTCTAAGACACTGTTGTTTTTAAAACAATCTATTGTAATGGGTGCTCACGTAACTAGATGTGATGTTGAATTTTCAATGTCTTTGTAGTTTAAATTTAACTCTTCTTTTATTATACTATTATAATCCCTATCCCATAATCCCTAATATTATAAATTCGAAAGTAACTCTGTCTGCTACGCTTTCCCGCTTAAACTACTGAACCAATTTTAATGAAATTTGGAACACAGATAGAGGGGACCTTGGGAAAGGATATAGGATGGTTTTTATCCTACGGGAACTTATAAAACGGGTCCACGCGGCGTAGCCGCTGGCGGAAAGCTAGTAAGAATATATGAATGAAATAAGATCTTATTAATTATTCCTTGAGAGATACTCAATCTTGGCAAATAAAAAAAATCTTGACTTAACAAAATTTAATTGTTATTAGTTGAACTTACTCGTATATCTGATACTCGTATGTTTTGGTTTTCAAATGAAAAGGTTGCATATTTTTAAAATGTGGTAAACATATTATCCACATATTGCTTATGCACTTACAAAAATTATTAGCGGTGCGTACGCGGTTTGGTTTTTAGAAATGAGAACATGCTCAGGAATTGCAAAATATATAAAACTATTAGCGTGGTTATTGGCAACCACCTTATTTGCATCCATTCTCTCTCTCTATCAAGCAAACCTAAAATATTTCTTTACAATGCTATTTAGATGAAGGTTAGTGAAAATATGATTTGACGATCGCCCAACCGCTATCGGTATGTATTTATGTATTTCCAAACCGGCCAAATGGTTTTACGACTAAATATCTATTATTTAGCCGACGATTTAACATGTCTTCCGAAGTATGGCAACGGCTTACAATTTATTTGCGTTGTTCATCTTATTTCGTTTCGTTCGTCTTGCTTATGAGTGTATCATATAATATATTGCGATTGCGCTCTACATCAACCTCCCAGTCATTAGTGTATTGTAACGTAGTAAACACTTGTTTGTATTAGAACAATTTTAACGTATGCAACTCGAAACCGCATGGCCTTTGCTCGGTGACTCCGACTATCCGTAACATTGCGCGCGGTGTACCGTGAAACGGTGAAGCGCGTGTTTCGCAATGCGATATAATATAGTTGGAATTGATCTCAAAGTCACAATCCATTGGGCAAAATGTACATTCGAAACGAATTATTAACCAACAAAATAGCGGATAACGAATTCAAAGGTTTCTGGTTTCTGGTGGAATTTAGATTCAGCGGGAACGAATTTGTGAAAGTATGTTTGGTCATGTTCATTCTATATCATTAATAGTATGATTTAGGAATGCTTGCGGTCGGTATTGGTCTAAATTGAACCATTATTCGGTATTTTTTTTTCAGTTTATGTAGCTTGAAATCTAGAAATTTCTTCCAAACCTAAGGATAGCTCAAATCTTCTACTTCATTCAATGGATGATCACCTTTTTACGTAGCTAAGAACCATCGCAATGTTCGCTTTTCATACATAGAAAAATCACACACATACTATTTCCTTTGCTTTTGAGAGATACGATTGATGACGAACGTTCTGAAAGAAACAAGTTTTGTATTAAATCATAAAGGACTACGAGTGAAAACTGGCTTTAAAAGTTGAACCCTTCTTTTAAGAGCTTTGTGGAATAACTCAACTCATTCTCCCCCCTGCTATAAACTGCTGGTATAGTTCATCGAACTATATTACTAGAGTATAGAACAGATATCCCGATTCGGGATATCTTTGGTTCGGGATTCCCGAACCGAGTTGCGGTACCGCTAGATCATGCAACGCGTTGCCTTCTTTCTCTAGTACTTAGTAGCGGTAGTAGTAGTACCTCAGTAGTATAGTTGTGTAAAACGCTTCGATCAATTATTGTAAGGATGTTGCAGTAAATACTCTCTACTTTGCAACTTTGCAAGCCAAACGAAGTAACTAACATGTTTACCATTCCGATAACAGCCTTGTATGCCCACTTAGGCAATAATACCTAGTTGTGATTTAATTTTCGACGATAAATTATTGCAAGATCTTCGCAACAAGAGAAGCTGGATACTTGTCTTTCGTTGTAATTATGCAGTGACAGTGACATCGACTCAAAAAAACTGAAAAAAATTATCACAAAAGAAAAACTTTGCCAGTGAGCATTGTGTCCAATAAACCATGTCATGGTCAATATAGCGCATGTCTCTCTTGACATGGCTGATTTGTACCTCATAATTTTAAACAACAATGCAACAATTTTTTACCCTTCTAAGTCGTTTTTATTAAACTTATATAATTTCCCTCTTTTTAGTACTTTTTGTTCAATAATTAAGTGTCGTTTAAGCATAATTGGCGATTTTTCGCCTAATTTGTAAACATTAATGATATTTACCTTTTATAATCATGTTAACCTAACAGTCTTAAATAATGCCACCATCAGCCCATATAAACGTATGAATTACCTAATTAAAAGAATTTGCTCCCAGGTCTTAACCGTTGAGGAGTTGTACCTACCTTTAATCATCAGCTCAGCACTATGAAGTGACGTTAACTATACACAAATATCTATTTTGCATTAGTAAGAATATAAAATTCAATGAGTGTGCCTTTAAAATTGAAGAGTTCCCCTCAATTTCCCTGGGATCCCATCATCAAAATTTGGCTTGGTCGCAATGGGACACCCTCGGAAGTATAAGCTTTCGAACAAAAAATAATTTTGGAAATGCGTCCACAAACAACGGAGTAATCGGTGAACATACCTATATAAATAAAAAATATACATACAGCCGAATACATTAATACCTCATTTTCTAAGACGGTAAATATGGCTAGTTTCTGCTCTGAATCTGGTAAAGTTCCTATCAAAAGGTTTTTAAAAATATCGTAAAATACAATGCGGTTGAATCAGTTGTGTACATAGTTTATTTTTCCTCATTTGCAAAGTTACCAACTTTTAGACATATTATTAACGTGACCAAATAACGTGTGATAGTTATATTCATATGGTCAAATACAATGAGTACACTACACAACGCACGACCTACATATACAAAAAGTGGCAGCTACCATTCGTACAGGTCCCTTTTAACTATATGCTATTGAATCACGTAGTAATATTATTACTTTTTTTTCTCTTATTTTTATACCTTTTGTAGTTAGGCATTTTTTCTATTTGCGTTATACTTAGTCACTCTAGCATGACAATTGGATGTAGTTACTGATGTTGAATGTTATTTTTTATCCATACTCTATAATGTAGCTCGAAGTGACTTTTTGACTTAAGAAATCCCTTATATCGGTATAGTCTTGTACAGTTTAAAACTTGATAATGGAGTGTTGTATTTCGGGGTATGTTTTAGTTAAGTTGGTAGCTAGAAATTTGGTTTTGTACGTAGTTCTATAGATGCACGCTACTCTGCACTAAGCTTTGGTTGTCTGTAGCGAACGTAAAGTAAGTTGTATTTGGTTGAAAAGTCGGGATATTAACCGCCGTTGCAGCTAAAATTGTAGAGTGCGACTGGGCACAAAGTAACTTCGAAAAGACTCCGTTCAATGTCTGAAAACTTCAGCTTATAATACGAAAACGGGCGGAGATAGATAATTTATGTAAACAGTAAGTACCTACCCTAAAGTCAAACAATCTAATCCATTATTGAATGAAGTTATTAAAGTTTGTTCATATGTTGCCCATGTAACAACAAGCAAAATTGGCAAATGTTGACGCTTTTGAAATAACATAACAAACGATGATTAAAATAAATAACTTGACTTTGGTTTCACTTCTGAATAATAAGTTCTTTTCAATTCCCGAAGAGTAATTATTACAAATCGTATTTCCAATAACTCGACAACCGATCCCTTGTTGGTTTACAAAGTAATTTTATCCAACATGTGCGTTGTGTGGGCGAGCAAAGCATTTTACGATATTTTATGTCACTCTAAATACAATAAGAAGCAAGATAGCTTGTCTGCTATTTATTATCTCCGTTGGAACTGCCCCCGCTCGAGATAGACGTAGAAAAGCAGAAAGGTAAGATGTTTTATCTAATAATAGTGTTTGTAATGCATAAACTAATCATCAGTAAGCGTGAATTTTTCTCTCTCAATTTTTTCTCGCTTCCAATATTATAGTGGCAGAACTCTTGATCTGTGCTGTAACAACGCCACACTTTTACACCTTAATTCTGTTTGCAACATTGTAATTCTTTAATGTTTCGGATAAAAGGTGTGGTTAACGACCATACAATATACATTTATTTATAGTCTTGTTCCTAGAATGGAAACATAACGCAGGTCATTTATTTCTCAACCTCATATCTTACCAATTTTCAATCCTCTTTATGCTTAATCGGTATAGCTTTTTTGTCAATAAATTCTTATTTCACAAAACTTCTAGTGTCTAGTGAAGTACCTAGTAGCTGTGTACTTTGTAGTACTATTCTTTTTTTTCGTGCTCTTGACTTTTCTGTTCGATAAATTTTTCAAATATTTTCTATAAATACAGCCATTCACTTCCAATCTATACACTGTTGGACGTTCGACAATATAACCATAAGAGCCCCCAACCCTCCCTACACCCATATTCCATCCAAATTGTTGATGGATTTCCGCCACATGCATATCGACTTGCCTGGGACTCTATTGCCAAACATTGGTGTGAGCTATTAACGTGTCGAATCAGCCAAAACCTGACCCGTGACCGTTGCATTTGTAATTGCTATCTGAGCACATTTGAATATGAAATTGAAAGTTGGTTATTTTATTACGAAATTTGTACCGAACGACTTGCTCCCGTGAACGAAACTTATATTCTAATTTGTTTCTGTGACTTTTGAAGCGCGGATAATTTACGCATAAATAAATTACTGCGATACAATGGAAATGATACAGGTCGCCAGCCTTGGGATACCTAAACCTTCATTGATAATCTTGATCGTTTTATCAGACACAAGTAAGAACCAATTTATAAAACAAAACCATTCTTGTGAAGATTTTGTTATAAGCTATTCTACACATGGGTGCCATAAATTGTGAATGACATTAAAATTCATAATATGATCCAAAAGCCATTCTTCAACATATTGCTTCACTATACAAATTTCCTGAAAGCAATAGTGAAGTAGCCCTGTAACTAGGACGTAGTATATCTACTACTATTGTACATGATCCAATACTTTTAGAATGCTACTCAAACGTAAGATCAACGTAATTTTGTTAATTACAGCTATTAGGATAGTAAACATTTGAAATTGACCTTCAACTGCGAATAGGTAATTTTATTTCACAAAATTATCTTGTCTAAAACATCAACGACACGGAAACCCACATTCGCAAAAACGAACATGCATAAAAACCATAATAATGTAATGCATACAAAAGTTATTACATGAGATTAAATACGTATGTATCTGGTAATATTTTTACATATTGAATGAAATGAGTTTACTATGGCTTAAGAAAAGAGCTGTAAATAGTAATATTTACAGCTCTTTTGAGCGGTTTAAGATGTATAAATGCATCAAAATATTGCTAACCAGTACTTTATTTGTGAACTAGCTGGGGAACTAAGGCCTAAATCCTTAACTATATTCGATCACTTGTGAAAGAATACCTGTGCCCAGCAGTGAGACGTAAAACAATATTAATTTGAAGAATATTTTAAAATCGTACATTTTACTTAGAGGGTTATAATTTTCTTCATAACCGATAGATGCTAACATAGACAATTTAATCCAATCAATATAATAATAAATGGTTCAAGGCCATATCGTGCCTTTATTATTCTGCCTTAACTCCAATAATATGATAAGCTGCAATATAAGCAAATACATAGTCGCCGCATTGGAACAGCGTGGTGGAGTAAGCTCCAGACATCCCCAATAATTGGGAGAGACCGAAGGGCTTGTGCTAGCCTGCCACATGGTTGCGATTCTTTTAACTTTAAATTGATTACTCTTGTACCTCTTTATTGGTTGCGAGTAGGTAGTTGAAAGGCTTCTTTCAAAACAACTTAAAGGTTAACTGATTAATATCTCTATAGAAATTTACTCCAAAAATAAATAGTACCTGGACGACCGAGCGTTGCTCGGATAAAAACAATTTATTTTCTTGGTGTAATTTCAAACAGCTCATTTGCTTTGTGAGCCTTAGTGTTATTTAATAACGCCATCTGAAGTAACTCCCAATAAAAAACACAAAAATAAAAAATACACGCAATATGGTTTTGATTGAGGTTTGAACGGGCCTCTAGTTCCGCAGTCAGCTTTTATAGAGCTCTTTCTAATCGACAGTGTCATCTCTTTGAACGTCGGGTTGACGGATGGCGTTTGACGGCGTTCTACGCCACAATATTATTAATACTCGCCAGTAGATGACAGGAAGAGTCGTATTTTTCAGTTTATATTGAAGTTGATAACGCTGAAAATATTTTCATATGTATAATTCAAAATTTTAAAAATAAAACCTGGCTGGATCGATTTATCAGCCCCGAAACCAGAGTACTAAATTTCATCAAAATCTTTGAAGCCGTTCCCGAGATTAAAAATATATATTTAGGTATATACAAGAATTGCTCGTTTAAAGGTATTGGATTCCGGTAGATCGCATCTGACTTCGATTACCATACCTGTCTAATATTGTCCACTGTAACTAATATTGCATTTAGGTACTGTATTGCAGGAAGATGCGTATGAAATCATAACCAAGACAATGTCTAGTCAGAATATAGATAGTCGCTAGTCATGGTAAAAATGCTTTCTGCAACATTCAAAGCCAACATAATCGCGCTTTATTTTCCAAACTATCATGGGACGGGTGATGTGTTTACACAACACAGCCTACTGACCCGGCCGATAAAAGATTCTTGCAAAATTACCATTCATCAGCTTAAACAACTGCAGTCCTACAAATGCATTTTATAGCAATAGCCGACCAAATTAAACAGCGGGAATTTATTTGGAGACCGAAACACCAACTCTACCAACTCTATTTGCCAGGATGTCATGGCGCAAATGGGTGAAGCCATAAAACCGCACTCGCTCAAAGTGCGGGACAAGCAGACGCCATTGCGATGGCGAAATGTTTTATTGAACCCAGAAATATCGTTAGTACACGTAGTTATTCATGTGTACATGTAAAAATCTGTACCCAAAATACTCTTTACTTCCGATATTTTATAAATACATATTGATTTTCTCAATGTAGAAGCGTTTCGCTCATTGCTAGAATTGCCTCTTGTACATTGTTAAAAGCTTAATTTAGTGTTTTTGCGCAAATAATTTCTTTAAATCACATACTTTCGCTGCGAGTGGGATTCGAATGTACAACTGTTCTCTCGGTACTAGGGGATGCCCCTATCACTGTGTTATCCGTAGTTCTTATATATTTGTTTGTTTGTATCTTATACATAGTTTATCGTTATAAAAATGAAGTAACCGGACGACCAAGCGTTGCTCGGATAAGGACAATTTATTTTCTTGGTTTAATTTCCTTGGTTTAATTTAATAACGCCATCTGAAATAGCTCTCAAAAAAAATTACGCAATGAGGTTATGATTGAGGTTTGAACCTGGGATCTCTAGCTCCGCAGTCAACCCACGTAACCATTCGGCCAAGAAAGCTTTAATTCAATAAAATAAATTTTATAGAGGTCTTTAAAATCGACATTCTCATCTCTTTGAACGTCGGATTGACGGATGGCGATTGACGGCGTTCTATGACACAATATTATTAATACTCTCCTATAGATGTCAGAAAGAGTCGTATTTTGACTTCCAAAAGGAGGAGGTAATGTATTCGGCTGTATGTATTTTTTTATATTTTTTTTATATATAATGGTCCCATTGTAACCAAATCAGGATCTGATGATGGGATCCCAGGGAAATCGAGGGGAACTCTCAAATTTTATAGGCACACACATTGATTTTCTTATACTTTCTGAAGCATAAGAGATATTTGTGCATAGTAATCGTCATCTCATGTTGCTGAGCTGATGATGGAAGGTACTGCGACAGTGAGGAGTTGAGAGCAAATTCATTCAATAAAGTGACAATGGGACCACCTCGGGAGTGTAAGCATACGAACAAAAAAAGAATTTTGAAAATCGGTCCACAAACGACGGAGTAATCGGTGAACATATATATAAAAAAATACATACAGCCGAATGCAGTACCTCCTCCTTTTGGAAGTCGGTAAAAAGGCTTTGTTAAGTAGCACTAAGCCAATGAAAGATTTGCTTAAAAATAAACAAAAAAAAATAATTGTTTTTATCCGAGCAACGCTCGGGCGTCCAGGTACTGTATTATTATTAGATTACTTATTTCAAGTACTTTATTGCGCAGATCAAAAATGCATATGTTTTAAATAGCTTTCTTTATAATTTGGGTGATTTTTACCTGTAATTTTATACTCGAGTGTGTCATTATTGTGATTGTTGTTCTGCATATGATTTTAGTTATGTAATCATACGTGTTTAATTCTAAAGAGCTTATACTTTCAAAACAATTTTTTGGTAATACTATCTGGCCAGGACAGCATTCAATTAATTTCGCTAAGGTCCATTTAGGCAGCTAAAATGCTTCAACAATACAATCACTATCTGACAATACGAAACAAATTCATCAAATAATTGTGACAACCTAGCCAACTTACCCAATAAATGTGACCAATTTCCTTCCAATATAATATGATCCTCATTGAAGTGTACATAATAAATATTGCGACATTGCAGGTGCCTTTGCGCTTTTTTTTCATACTAAAAGACATTGCCATACGGACAGTGTTAAGCAAATTGCTAATTAAATGTTTTCCTGCTATAAAAAATTTATACTCGTGACCGTACATTTGAGACATAAACTTATTTCCTTTGAGGTTGTCGCTTTTGCGCTAAGTATTTGTTCAGGCCCACTAGATGGGGTGCAATAGGTGTGTGCGGTGTAATGTGATAACGCTCTTCCGCTGTCGCAGGAGCGCAGGTAACTGCCAGTTTCGCCTTCTAACACTTTACCCGCTGTAATCGCATTTAACTCATCAGCTTTTTAAATCCAATTCAATCTTTAATTTATATTTTCAGTTACCGTGTCACAAGGAAGTGTTTGAGGCCCACAGACGCAGTCACTATACGTCTTGTGATATTTCAGGCGCATGAGCAAGTTCTTTCATAACACTTTTGCTGATTGATTTATGCGGCTACTAAAATCTACAGATTTAAAAAAAATAAGCAATCATCTAACTGTTAACGAATATTGATGATGATAATAGATTAAATTTGATAGTTGGTAGAATGAGTTTAATGTTCATGAATAAGGGGATTATTTTATTTGGGTATAATATTATTAATTTTCTATTGTTTACTATTAAAAACTTTATGAATTGGAAATGTCCATGGAATCTTACTTTTAGTTAATTTTTAAACGTCGGAATTTTCCGGCAATCGTATGCACTAATTTTTGCAAAATTCCAGTTAGCAGACTATATTAATTAAAGAATAGGAGAAAAAACTAAAATATTTTATATAACTAAAAAGAATTTTTCTGCGTTCACTTGAGTATTCACTTGGCAATTTTTAATCCATTAATACAAACGAGACGTTAATTATATCTGCGCGACTGTAATCTGTCACAGTATTATTTGTGACAGACTTTATTCATATTACGTATTCCTTTCAAGTGACCCGACTAAGTAACCCGATTAAAATATGTACCATCTAATAAATTTATGTAGTTTCCGAGATTAAAAAATATATTTAGGTATATACAAGAATAGTTCTTTTAAAGGTATTAGATACTAAAATAAAAGCTTCATTGAATCTAATAAAATTATGCTATCTGTGGATTTACGGCAACCAACTTTGTAATATTCTCCAACCGCCAGTTAGGCATTTAACAAAATTTACCGACATCTTACCATTGATTGAAACAAGTCCTGTGCCGTAAGGCTTATTATAACACTAAGGACTATCTTAATGATAAAGGAGCGTGGGAATGAATCTCGCTCACACAAGGCTATTTCTTCATAGATTGTATTAGTTTTAGTAATTACTCGCATCTGTGAGCAGGTGGAAGTGGGTTGATGGTGTCTCACACGATCAGCTGTCACGTGTGACCATTATCGACCCATAGCCATTCTGTTATCTCAAATATATTATTATGTACTGTTTTTTTTTAAAAAGAGTGCTGGGAGTTTTTTCCGCCGCCTTTTTTCTCTCAGCTCAACATCTAGCCCAAACGGGCACTTAAAGGCGATGACCGGGAAAAAATGACATTCATTAAGCGAATATTTTGTATTCCTAATATGAAATAAATATTTTTTCTTTCGTTCTTTCTATCAGATAGCAACGTTGGGCCACAATTCCATATTGCAACGTACCTTCAGTAGCATTAGCAAAAAAATTATCTGGAGAAGATTTCATACGTTGAAGTTCGGCTGTAAGAACTGCGATTAATTTAGTTAATTGCAATTAAATTAACGATATAAGTAACTAACTAACAGTTCTGCTAAAATTATTTAAAGTATCCCGGCACTTAATGTTAGATCACTAAATTCGCTTGGGTTAATATTTTCTACTTCAAGCTTAGGATACTTTGCAATCAAAATTCCTAAAACAACCTAAATACATAATTAATTAACTATGGCTAAAACTATTAATTTCTTGATACCTAGGCAAAAAAAAAATTATCATGTATAAAATGTTTTCTAGTGCTCTGTTCACATTCAAATTAATAATATAATAATAAATATCTTTGGACAATTCACACAACCCCATCTGATTCCAAACTAAGCAGAGCTTGTGCTATGGTAATCAGAAAGCTGATAAACATACTTATATAATTCTAAATATAATTAACACCCAGACACAGAACAAATAGTCATGTTCACATCACACAAATGTTTGTCCTGGGTGGGAATCGAACCCACGACCTCACGCTTCGCAGTCGGCTCATCACCCACTACACCACGGAGTAAATTATTTTATTTCTTCCTAAATATTTAAATTTTAAACAAAGAATAGTTTGATTTGATTAGCTACGTATTAAGAAATCACTAGTGACGAAAATGTGGTATGAAAGGTAAGAAAAGGAAACCTCGCTGGAATTCTAAGAATTGCATTGTGTAAGCCGGAGTGCAAGAAAATGCACCACTTTATTTGTTCTCTAACATCTTTTGCTCACAATTGTGTTTCTGCTGCTAGGATTTACGGTTTGTAAATTGTATCGCGCGACGCTCATAGCAACAAATGGAAAATAAATGATATTATTGCAATAGTAATAACGATATTACAAATCCTGTTGCAGTCTGATTAAACTCACAAAAGGAGTCCGTCGGTTGCATAAAACCACTGAAACTTTTTTATTCCATTACTACAGTGAATGCATTACATTTATGTTGATTCAACAAACTTTGTTGATTAAAAGTGGTGTCTTACAATATGATAAATATAAAATCTGATTAAGTTACGAAATTACGTCATGCTTGTATTGTAATCATTATTATAGCATGATTATAATGATTCACTTTTTTATTCCATTACTACAGTGAATGCAGAACATTTATGTTGATTCAACAAACTTTGTTGATTAAAAATGGTGTCTTACAATATGATAAATATAAAATCTGATTAAGTTACGATATTACGCCATGCTTGTATTGTAATCATTTTATAGCATGATTATAACGATTCAGTTAAGATCTTCGAGCATTCTAACATTGTTCATCCGAATATCATTAAGTTTACTTAATATTACATCGCAATGCTTCTATTTCATGGTTCTTTAGCATAAGAATAGCAGTCTACCTATACAGCTCTCAACGCACCCGACATACGAGTAGGTACCAACCACCTTAGCTTTGCAGATTGATTTCTTTTCGCAACACTCACAGTGCTTGGTCGCACATGTGGATTAATTCGTAAATTATTAAAAATGTTATTGTTTAGTTTTATACCACTGATGTAACATGAGCTAATATTTCCAGGTCACATTTTGCCGAAACTGTCCAAATTTATCGACGTATCTCGATGGTAGGAGGGGCGTGCAAATTGACTAGCGCAGCAGTGCAGCTTGTGACATGATTTCGTTTTGTTACCGCCTGGGCAACACAGAATTGACTTTATTAAATGGTCGCTGCAGGCCACACGGTGTTGGGATTCATTAAGGCAACACGGTGTTGGGATTCATTCTTGGCTTGCTTGCCGTGCGAAAATATTCAAATGCTTTAAAATATTGTCTGCTGCAAAATTATGATTTATATTCATAGCAATATTTCGAAGTTTGAGAATTTATCAACGTGTTTGAAATTAATAGTCGTCTCGGTAGGAGTAGGCGGGTGAAAATTGAATAGTGAATCGCTGCAGCATGTGACATGATCCCGACGTGTTCCCGACTGGGTGGCCAGGCGCGGTCCCAGGGTCACAGGGGACATGACCCCCCCCCCCATAATCCATCAGTCATGCGTAGATGGAAGGCGAAACAAGCCAATTTGGGACACCTCTTCCCCCAAATTTCTTGGCGACCCCCCCAATATAGGCTGCGACCGCGCCATTAGGTGGCGCGGATTAAGTTTGTTAACTACATAGTACGCTGCAAGCAACACATTATAAAAACAATATTGCCACGATTGCCAATTATTAATGGACGTGTTTATACAGTTTGATAGTCGTCTCGGTAGAAGGCTGGTGCTAATTGACTAGGGCAACGTTGCAACATATGACATGATTACGAGCTAGGCGGCGCGGAGTTAGGTTTATGAACTGGTACGCTGCAGGCAACACGGTGTTAATACTCATTCCCAGCTTGGGGAAACAATAGGGATTGAAAACGTGTTTCTTTTATAAATATAGTTAAGAATCGTCTCGGTAGGAGTAGGGTGGGCGAGTAGGCAAATTGAATAGAGAATCGCTGCAGCATGTGACATGAATGCGACGTGTTCCCGACTAGGCGTCTCGGAATAAAGTTTATTAGGAGTAACTGGTACGTTCCAGGCAACACGGTATAAAAGCAATATTGCCACGTTTGCCAATTTATCGAAGTGTTTATACAGTTTGGTAGTCGTCTCAGTGGTAGGTGAATCGTGCAAATTGACTAGGGCAACTCTGCAGCATGTAACATGATTGCGGATTAGCCGGAGCGGAATTAAGTTTATTAACAGGTACGTTCCAGGCGACGCTGTGTTGGGAATTGTGATTAAATTTTGGCTCGCAGTCACTTCAACTTTGCCTATAAATCACTTACAAAATATACTTTTGTCGTGAATTAATTCTATTTATTTATTTATTTATTTAACGATTTTTGTACACAGTAATGTTATAAAGTAAGGAACATTAAATGAAATATGGTACAAAGGTACTGCTTATTCCAACAGAAATTTCTTCCAGCAGACCTGTAACTGGAGAGCTGGATTGCAGTGGTACAGTGTGTGTACGCAATCTAAATACTTAACCTAGAATATGGTATGAATAAGTACATATAATATAAATATATATTATATTCTATTGTGTTTCGGTGGAAAATTGCACTTGCCGGCCAGACTTACATGAAGAATCAGCCTCCGGAGTAGCAGCGCAACTTGTGCAAAAGATTATGTGTAGATGTCCATGGGCCGCAGCGACCACTTAATACCACAAGGCCTGTATACCCGTTTGATACTTAATTAAAATAATAAAAAAGATCAAATAACTTTAGAACCAAAACTGGCGACTGAGCGTGTTGCTGTATTTTGTGTAATGGCTAATAACTAAACCAATAAAAACACAAAGGAATGAATCTGGTGTTGTATTGTAGCTAAGAAGAAAATTGTTTAGCTAAGTATCATACAAGGATGTAACCCATAACTTTAAAAATTGTGCGCCCATTTAGCTTACTCAGAAATAATATTTTTTATTATTTATTTCTCACGAAAGCATGGAAATTTGTGTAATTTTGTGTTGGACAAGTATTTATCTTCCCTACTTTTTTGAGTTTTTAATAAAGTGCAATTAAATTTCATTAATGTGAACTAAATAATTAAACAGTTTAAGTTAACGACCAGTGCTGCCGACCTGAATCACTGACCCGATCTTGCAACGGGATCCACACCTGTGACCGAATCGTGTAAATTTGATGTGTCGCGGTCAGTAGTAACACAATTTTACGTATGTTCGATTTTTATATCGTAAATCGGCTGGAATACTCAAGTCCAACTCAACGGGTGAGTCAAACCAAAGCGAACAAGAAGTACCCAATGGCTTTTTATTTCCTTGTAAAATAGTTGAAATATGTTGCATAAACGCTTTGATATTATGATTGCGTTGACTTGTAGCTCACATAGATTACGGACTTAATAAAATTGTTTATTTAACTTCAACTTCTCGTGTTTCTTAAAAAAATATGACGTACCACTTTTAGTCGCTCCCATAAATACCAATACCCCTTTATTCCGTGCGTGCGCCGAACATGGCCGAGCGCAGGCGAGTCGACTGTCGGTCGCTCCCGCAGGCCGTAGTGCCGAGGTTTGTTGTCGTACCTATTAATACATAGACACAAAATCCTCAATAATGTAGGATGTCCGGCCTTTCTACCCAAATGTCCGGCCAAACTAGCTGGTCTGTTCGGCTTTTTGGTTTGTCGTACTGGCAACCTTAAATAAAGGTATAGCTTAAAATGGTACCATAGTACATTGGTGCTATCTAGTACTTGGAATCGACGACACGTTTAGGATTGAATAATTTCTATTCAGCAACATTCATACATCTTAGTAATCTATAAATAATAAAAAATTAAAACGAATAACTTTTGGGGTGCTTTTATTTATTGGAGTTACATTTATAATTTTGTCCTTTTCCCTCTATTAATACTCGTGCTCATGCATTACATGTTGAATGAAGTCTTTTGAATTGTAAAAGTTTGCTTTACATAAACCACACAAGTAATCCGGTTGATTACGTCCGTGTACCTTCTTAATGTGGCGACAGAGACTTCGATTGGTCGCAAACAACTTATGACACTTCAGGCAGCGGGCACCGCCCTCCGAATGCTTGTAGAGGAAGTGGCTTCGAAAGGCTGCGACGGATTTAAAGATTTTGCCGCAGGAGCTGCAGTTGGTCGCGCCGGCCGGGTGCACGGCCGCCATGTGGTTAGCGAGGCTGCGGCTACTCGTGAATGTGCGGCGGCACACGTCGCATTGTTTCCAACATTCGTCGCTGCCGGGATGATTATACTTCATATGGTTGCGAAGTGCGAGCTTAGAGTTAAACATTTTATCACACACGCGGCAGGGCGACGCTCTGTTGCGGCAACTTTCACCGTGACTAACAAGAATTTCAGGCGTTGCGAAAGTTCTGTAGCAAGCTTTACATCGGTGCTTGTAGCGATGCATGTAACGTACGTGCTTCTGCAGACTTAATACTGACGAGTATGTTTTATCACATATGGAACACTGCACCTGCTCTTCGTCCGAGGGATGTTTCAGTAAAACGTGTGAGAGGAGCGTCCTTTCGGTTTTATAAAATTTGCCGCATTGCTCACAGGCGTGCCCGGAATGCTCATTCTCTGGCTTGGTTTCGTCTTGTAAAATGTCGTGCAGTACGGAAGTAGATGCGCGCAAGTGCTCTTCAATTATCTCTGCATCCAAACGAACTATGTCTACTTCTATGTTAACCTTATCTATATTTACTGTCATTCTAAATTTCTTTGTTGTCCTGGATAATTCCTATACGTTGCTTTCGGAGCACAAAAACACAGATTTTATTACAATTTGGTAAATGTCAACGCAGAAAAAAAAGAACCGCGAATTAAAAAAATATTTTTTTTAATATTCGCAAACGTTATCATGTTGCCAGTATGACTTTGTGTTCCAACCTTATGTAACTTTAAAAAGCAATAATGACGTTATTGAACATCGACACAAATGAAAAATATAAAAATCTACATAAATTAAATAAATTGATACCTATATTACTGAATTTTTTTAATCTGTCACTTTCTTCGTGTGCCTATGGCGGTAAAATGTGGTAATAAGTGTTCGAATCGTCCAAAATCACGTTATGTAGTTAAAAATATTGACATAAGTTAAAAAAGCAGTTGTAAGGCTTACGTATTTCATATTATAATATCGTTGGATATTCATATTCATAAAGTTTAATCACCACCTAGGTTTAGTAGGTATCTAAAATATTAAATATTCGTGAGAAGGTGGTTATTAAACTTCCAGAGAACCGTTTTTTTATTCTAAAGGTATGTGTATCTTTGTGAGGTTGAATACGTGTAGTTTTTTATGGCGTCACAGTGAGGGCGGCTGCGGCGCTCCGCTCGCCACCAGGAAGGACCAATCGACGACTTACGCGGAACGAAAGTCGCTATCACTCGGGTGAGTCTTTATTTTATAAAGAGCTATCTATCTGCCCTCCTTCCATATTGTATGGGTCATCCGGCAATTTGTGTGCCTTGGATTACACAACGACGTTATTGTCTTTACGATTTAATTGCAATCGTAGGATGATTGCTTTCGAATCTACATTTTCTGCCTCTGAATGAAGTACAAGTAGGATTTTTGGAAAGGAAAGGAAGGAAAGTATGAAATAAAAAATATACTTATAAAAAATAAGTATAAAAAGTGACAATTAATTGATTTACTACCTAATGCCTTATTTAACAATTACGAGCAATTTAACAGCCGCCATTTACGCGCGCATGGCGTGACTTAATTTTTTTTAAATTTGAAATGCCGGGCATTGTAATAAATTATTATTTTGACTTTATGAAATACGTTTTATGAAAAAGTTTCTTGTAAAAGTATGAACTGAATTGTGGCAGTAATTTTAAAATACCTAACATCACATATATTTGGTTGCTGTTTGCTTTGGCAAACATAACATCCCATACTCATGAAATACTTATTGCATCTGACATACATTCTTAAATGTTGAATTGCTTTAAGTGGATGTGATTGGAGAGATCTCCAGTAGGTTCCTGGCCAGCGAATGCGAATCACTGCCTACAATAATCTTGACTATTATTGAGTTAAGGAACAATATCAATATTCAAGTTATCTTAGCTATAAACCCTGCTCTGACACCTAAATTTGAACGCAACTATACCAGTGCCATTTCGATTTATTGACTTGTTACACTGTTACGCAAATCCAACTTGACAGAAATTGAAGGTTGTTCGGGCGCGCTAACTCAAACCGTAGGTTTCTAGAGCATTTGTGTGCTCGTGCATTCCTAAACTAATGTACACAGTTCAGGAATTCATGAGTAAATACCGCCTTATTTACTACTGTAATCTCTTTTTGTTCACAATTTAGTGGGATTTTCGATCGGTCCATTAAATATATTATAGTTTCTAGTAGAAACTAGTTGGTAGAAACTTTCTACCAACGATTAATAATAATTTTCTTATGTAATTTAATTTTTAATAAAATAAATTTTCTTACGTATAGGTAGGTACTTTTACTGAACGGAAAATATTTTTTATCCCAACTTATTAATTTAAATTTGAATAAAGAATTTAAATTACAGGAATCATTTACGTATCGAAATTGTCAGAGCTTGGATCTGTTGCGTGAGCGACGGTCATTTAATTGATTTGTAAAACGCGTTATTGGTAACTAACAAACAAATAGCAGACTTTTACTTCTCAAACACAATTGAAAATTACTAAATAATAAATTTGTTTTTCAATTGAAAGATTAGAATTTCATAATTATTCAATGTGGGTGCTGGTAATACCAGATTAGATACCTCCTTTCAGCATTATGCTTTCCCGTGGCTTTTTTAAGATAGAAAAACAATTAATTCACGTATGCATTTATGTTAAATAGCATTTGACATGCTAGAAAATTATGCTTATAGTTTATACTAACTGTTCCCCGCGGTTTCACTCGCGATAGAAAGGATCATTAGCATAAAGTGATTAGAGAAATACCTACTGATGTGAATTTTTTCTACGTGCATTTTTTTTTTTTTTTTTTTTTTTTTTATATGTAAACCGAACAAAAAGGCAGACGGGCCGCGTGGTGTTAAGCGATCACCGTCGCCTATGGACACGGGCAACCCCAGGGGAGCCACCCGAGCATTGCCGGCTTTGGAGGAGAGCTCTTTTTACAGCTTTCTTGAAGAACCCCATGTTATAGTCCACTGGGAATGCCTCAGCTGGAAGATTGTCCCATAACCTGCACGTCCTTGGTAAAAAGGAGCGTGCAAAGCGGACTGTGGAGGACCGCCACGAGTCCAGATGGTGCCGGTGGAACTTTAACCTTCGTCTGGTGGTATAATCATGAAATGGTGATGTAGGCATCAATTTGAAGAGTTCCTCGGAGCACTCACCGTAGTAAAGTCGGTAGAACACGCAGAGCGAGCCTATGTCTCTTCGCAAGCTGAGCGGTTCTAGCCTGTCAGTCAATCTTGGGTCGTTGACGATTCGGACTGCGCGCTTTTCAACGGAGTCAAATGGGTGTAGCTGGTATTTTGATGCTCCTGCCCAGAGATGAGAGCAGTACTCCATGTGGGGTCTGACCTGTGCCTTGTACAGCGTCAGGAGTTGCCCCGCAGTGAAGTACTGCCTCGCCCTATTGAGGCGATTATTATATAAAATTATTATATAAAACTTTCATCTCTTATTTTACCTTATTAGGGGAAACATTTTTGGAAAACGCTGAAATACGTAACTCATTATTTCTGCCGTACTCAATTCATACGAAATTTAAGGTAATATATCGAAGGAATAAAAAGTTTCATACAAACTTTACCCCCTATTTTAACTCGTTGTGGGTTGAATTTAGAAAACTCCTGTGTAAGACTACGTCACAAGAGAAATATGTGTGCAAAATTTAAGGTTTCCAGCCCTAAGGTGCGATTAACATCAGTAAATCATTTATCTTTGCCTTTTATATATTATGTATATATAGGTTCAGACTTCAGATAAAAGCGAATCTCTTTTATAATCGATCGATAGAATCGAAAAGAGTATCAATTATGAAATATTTTTTTCTTAAAATATTCATGAATGAATAAGTGGCAACAACGTAAATTGTGGAAACCCTGGAAAAATAAAAATAAAGTTATAAAGTAGTTATTTCTTTAACTGATTATTACTGCATATCAAAAATTTTGTCACTGTTTAAGATTCTTAATTACCTGTGCATTAAATGCAAAGTTATACCTTAGAATTGCATTTAACAGTAAATACATATAGTTAACGATATGTTTGTCGGTGCATACACACTATTGAAGAAGCACTATCTTTCGCAGTTTAAAATGGAAAAGCCACAGATGTATTGCTCCCTGAAGACGGGGATGGAATGTCTATTGTGTCTGTGATTGCCATGGCTATCTCATATTTCCGACCGAAACATGAATGTGCGTCCAGGATCTTTCTGAATGAAAAGAATGCCTCGAATACAATTTATTCCTTTCAAAACTAAAGAATAGTAGAAACTGGTTACAATTTTGTAGTAATTTTCATAGACTTTAATTTATTCGTAAATAGATTAGTAAATAAATTTTTTTCACACATTTTTATTTTGATAGTGTTTCCCGGTATTAGGTGGTAGGCTTATCTGGACTGGAACTTTATAAGTAGTAAGTAGGGAGTAATCAAAATGACGTTAAGAAGTGTAAGCTCTCTCTCTCTCTCTCTCTTCCCTTCTTTTAAATAAGGCTACGTATCTTCCTGTCTTTTTCAAAATATTATTAATTCATCCTAAAATACAATTACGTGACGATTATAGATTTAAAACCCGTCTAAATTTGTAAAATGGCCTAAAAGATCTTCAATATATTACTATACATATGTACATAGTAGTGAATATAAATTCTTTGGCTCGTTAATTAAAAATATTGGATGACAGAGGCCATTGTTACATTCTTTACACTTAAATTTTTATTGTGAGAAAATATGTCTCATCTCCCTTCAATGTCCAATACTGGAACTGCTCTCAGATGTTTCCTGTAAAAAACAAAATGTATAATCGTTACATACAAACAGGAATTCTGTTAATAAGAAAATTAAGTAAAGAATACAACCACTGTTATTTCGAAGGTTGTTTTCGAACAAATTAAACTCTTAGGTATGCAGCGCTTGCTTCCGAGTTTTCAATTTCAGTCCGTTGCCTTTGGCTGGCTAGATACAGCCGTGTAAATCTGGAAAGGACTTGTTCTACGATTTACACGCATTCGTACACACATGCACATTGTACCCCCGCGAATATGCACCGGCATTGGTTTTGAAAGCTTCCGCTACTGTTTCAAAATTATTAGTGACGTAGTGACTTCACATATTCGTACAAGCATTAAGAGCTGGGTGTAAAATTATGTGTCTAGGAAATATACAGCTCATGTCTGCAAAAATTACATTCTGTCTCCACGTTCGCATTCAAACGCCTGATAAGGTTTAGTTTAAATACAATAGCAGTAATGATGGGGACGGGTATAAAAAGTAGTACGTATAGCGACCTTGTATCTGTTGGTGTCTGCGTGGCGTAAGTAATGAGAAACGTATTCAACTGTTATTTGTTGAATGATTAAATAAAATTGCATTTGCCTACTATTAATTATGTCGTTATCTTACCATAACTTGCGTTACCCTTGAACTCTAGCCGGCAATAGAAAATATTGTTATTTTTAAGAGGTCTTGTTGTTTAATTGAAAGAGTACCTGGACGCCCGAGCGTTGCTCGGATAAAAACAATTGATTTTCTTGGTTTATTTTTAAGCAAATCTTTCATTGGCTTAGTGTTACTTTCTGCGAGTATGATCAATTTTAACCTTACCATAATATAATATTACATAGGAAAAACATTCCAACTTATACGAATATCTATAGAGCATTGTTTTTGCAACTGTGTTCAATGGCTTACTTATGACAGAGTTATGACAACATTGTAATTACAGAATAAAATATTTTTAAGGGGGGTTAGGGGGGGGGGGGGCTCCCATACAACAATCGTGATTTTTGCCGTTTTTTATGGATAATGGTTCGGAACCCTTCGTGCGCGAGTCCGACTTGCTTAGCCGGTTTTATTTAAGTACTTCGTATTGCTTATATAGTAAAGCAATATGTACCTACTATAGGTACGTAAAGTTGTTAAAACGATTTATCAAAAGTTTTAGTTTCGGAATAGTACTGTTCGCATAAATATGAATTTGAGTACCCGCCGAAACTTTGGCTTGTGAACTTAAGCGCTTTCCAATTGTGCCCTGCACTTCACTCGAGCACGAGCTCGACTAACGACTGCTATTAATTTGCTCTACCTAGAGTACTTATTCGTTGTTACCTGGGTACGTTGGCTCTATTAATAACATCTACTGAGAGTCTTAACAGGTAATTGACTAACTGAGTGACGTTAAAAGTTGATGTTTATAAAATAACACTGCAAAATATTGGGCCTAATAAATAAGTACAACTACAGGTCACATTGACTATCTTAAGTAAAAGTTTGAAGTTGAGGTCTGGATCACGTTATTCACATCCAAAACGAAATAAATTCAAAGGGTACAAATGCCAAATAAATAACTAGGTTTTGTTCTAATACTTTATGTATCTATGTTTTCCTTTGTACGCTAAACATTCGTCATATTTGTAGTTTTTGAAGGCATTCATCTAAATGGGCTAACAGAAAAGTATATATATATATATATATATATATATATATATATATATATACCTAGGTATCATCGTTTTATGTTCAACAATTAATTGTTTCAAAAACCAAAAAACTACTCGCATTTCCTTTTTATAGGATTACACATCGAAATATACTATACTTACAATAACAATGTACAATATGTGAGAAGTGTCGTCTGGGTCTGCGCCGAATGCGGTGACTCAAAAATTACTAACACTAGCGTTTGGTGCCTACTATTCATTACATCTCATGAATCTTCTGAATTTATTGGACTGATTCATGTGAACTCATTCTTTAATGTGAACTGTACAATGAACACTTTTCATTCCTGTAATTATAAATATCAAGGAAAGTGTTTACATAGTCGTAATTTGTGGTAGAAAGTCGCTTGTTGTTCCCCTTACATAAAAAACAATTCGCTTGAATGTATTTATAGTGCTTACCCTGCTCAACTATTAAACTCTTTTAAAATTCATTATTCCGCATAACATAAAATAACTTTAATTTAAGGCCATTATTCAATGTTGTAGAATGTTGATATAGCATTATATAAATCCTCGCTATGCATGTTGGCAATTAGTTAATTTAATGCCTTTCAATGTCATTGTTATGTAAACGTATGTAACTGCATATCACTAATAGCTTTTCCAATGTAATCAAGCTAAGTCGAGTCGAGTAGCTAGTTGAGTAGTTACTGCTGGATCACGCCCATTGAATTCTGAGCTTGCAAGCGGAGTGTTGGCGGTTGGCTGTGGTATATTAGACACGTTACAGAAACAGTTTTCTGTTTACAGAGGTACGACAGGAGGCTGTCCAACAGGCCCTCGCGGAGATGCAGAACAGGCCGAAGCCCTCGCTACCGATGCCGTCGAAAAGGACTTCTATGATGGCTAAGAGTCCCGACAGAGAGAGGCATGACCTTTGTAAGTCCATATTTCGTAATAAAAATATTGTGAAAATGGTGATAGATGACTTTTGTGAAACTCAATACAGCCAACAACATTATGACCTGAGATTTATTTATTTATTAATTAATGTACATTGATGTATCATGTCATGACTAATCATGAGTATTATGATGACAGTGGAATGATAATTTAAAATGAGCACTTTCTTATATGGGATTATATTTAAGGATGGACTCTACATGTCATGTATAATTTATTGTCTTTAAGTTTTATGAAAAATAAGAGTACCTAAGCATTTAGTTATATTATCCATATTTTTATTACAATATGTCGCAGTAAAAGTGTTGTAATGGTCTTTAAACTAATTGATTTTAATAATTTAAGTTGAAATGAACCAATCAGATTTTAGTAAGTAACATAAAAGTTGGAATATGTGATGACAGCTTATTTTGTATCATTAATGGATGGATTATCATTTACAAACATTGAAGCAGGTTGTAACATTTTTAGCCGCCTCTAGCTCGGACGAGGACTCTTGCGCCGGCGACTCAGAACTCCCTCCACCACCGGAGCTGGGTTCACCTCCCGCACGCCGCCCCGCCGCTCCCCATCCCCGACACCCTCATGCCGCACCCCTGCTAAACCTACAGAGAGAGAGGGAGAAGAAACTCGCACAAAGAGAGAGAACTGAAATAGATCTCTCCGAACTCTCAGTACACCTGCCAGCTTGTAAGTGCTTTGATTTTAACTTCACATACATATATTCACGTAGAGCATATTTTAAGTTTAGTATTGCAGTATTTGAGGGCATGCAAAATTAAACAATAGAATTACACTAACGGTAATCACGGTTAAGAAAGTCTTGATTATGTGTATTATGAATTATGAGTATGCCAAACATATTTTGAACTCCTCAAACACTTGCCACAGCTTACAGTCGAAAGCACATCACAAAATGTGAATGAAAAAAAGGAATAAAACTTTTAATTCGATTCGATAAACTTTAATTTCGAATTATGGACCTTCGATGAAAATTGACGATTTGGCTGCTCCTGCATAGACGCGGCTCCCCTTTCACCTGTCAAGGTGTCAAGCTCGTTAGTTTCAAACACCACGTGACAGGCGCTCGAGTCGGTCGGGGCTCGGGCGTCCAAATTTAACACTTTACGGCACAATACGGCGGATTTTTGCTGGGATTTAACCCATTGTAATAAATGTGTGCTAACTTATAAATAACGATTTATAATAATACATTTCTAATGAGTATTGTAAGCTACATACTTTTATTATCAAACTAGTAGGCTTTGTGTTTAGGTGCTGAAATTTGAAGAAATTGAAATTGAAATAGTTTATTAACATCCTGGGTAATAATATACACTTGATGTTTGTCATTGTTCTACGGTCATCAGCTGACCGTCATCCGCTTTGGGTGCGCTAAGGCTTATATGGGCTAGGAGAAAAAAGCGGGCGGAAAAAAACTCCAGCCCTGTTTTAAATAAATGTTCAGGTACAATGGGTATTTAATAAGTATATTTAATAAGTAAAGTTTTATTAACCAAAATGGTGACCCTGCGTTTTACAGGTCTCCCCTGTAAACTGATTAAAAATGACAACGTAAATGTTTTAAGCCTTCCGAAGCTCTGTTACAAATAGTAGACAATGTTTGATAGAATATTACTGTTATCATTTCGTCACTTATTGATTTACTTTGAAGAACGTTATTACATTACCACATTCCTAACTATTAGACATCTTGAGTCATTCTGGTTTGGGACTGAAGAAGAGGCAATTTGGAACTAGAGTATCTTAGAGATATTTTAATGAAGGTTTTACATCGGTTAAACTACAAACGTTGTTTAGATGTCCAACCGGATGTAACGCACACGTCAGGCGCTCGGGCCCGGGGCGGAGCCCTGGTGGCCGACCGCGTGCAATGCTACGCGCAGCCCGAGGACACCGGCACTGGCACCGGCCGGTGGAAGGTTCGTATGTCATTCCCATAACCCTAAATGTACGCTTCAAAGCTAAAGTAAATTTTCGTACTTGTCATTGGAAATAAATACCTACATACATTATATTCACAAGCCATTAATTTTTACAAGTTTTCAAAAATTTCTTTTCGAAATTATGCTTTTATTATTTGCAAATACGCATATTTATATCGAAAAGCCACATATCAAATGGGCTTTCCCTCCTTCCTATCCCCTCAGGTGTCAGCCAAAATACAGCAACTTTTAAATACCCTAAAGCGGCCAAAACGCCGGCCCCTGCCCGAATTCTACGAGGACGACGACATAGAGTTGGAGATAGCTGCGAACCCGAAGGATCCGAACGCGCCAAAACCCGAAGGAGGGACCATGACGCCGGCTGTGGGCGACCAGCTAGTCGTGCCCTCCGGCCTGCCGCGGATCCTGGAGGCAGCCTTGCAGAGATACGGCACCGCCTCGTTCAAGGCGAACGTGGCCACCGTACTCGACCCTAACGGAAAACTTAGTAATTCTCTAACCTACGGTGAGTCACTCTGTCATGCTTGTGTTGTGAAATTGAATATATTCGCAGGTAGTCATTACAATACTATTATTGTTACGTAATCAGTTCATAGCGCATTGCCCTGCGAAAGCGCATATAACCCTGCGACTTATTTGGCACTGATCTTTATAATTCTTCTTAAAGCAAAATTGTAAAATATCCAATTAAGATGGGTAACCACAAGTGGCAAAAAAAAATCGCGTGTTCGTATTTTCGTGGACACGTTACTGGCGGCTTGAAGGCATCCTATATCGGACTGGCCACTATCTCGCTCCAGGTTTCCCCAATTACAGACACTCGTCTAGTGGGAAGCAAAAGGATTGCATCCGATCACTTGTCCTATTTAAAAAAATTAGACTTAAGTAATAACGTATCATAGTAACTAGGACACATTTTGCAGGTAAACTTTTAAGTCGCTCGATGAAGATATCCTATGCGCTACTAAACAAGACGTTCACAACGAAAGCGAGCAGCGGCGGTCCTCTGACGGGGGATAACTCCATAAAGCCGGGAGACCGCGTAGCGCTGGTGTACCCCAACAACGACCCGATCAACTTCATGTGCGCGTTCTACGGCTGCCTGCAGGCCTGCGTGGTCCCGGTCCCGATCGAGGTCCCGCTGACAAGGCGCGACGCTGGCCTCCAACAGGTCGGCTTCCTGCTCGGCTCCTGCGGCATACAGTACGCGCTCACCTCGGATGCCTGTTTGAAAGGTAACACACATATTTTATGTTTATTACACAGTCAGCTCACATTTAAACACATTATCTTTTTACTTTCACTAACGGCCTAGCCACGCTAGATACTTCTTTTAGCATCAGCGATCGACAATTTAACGAGAGCATCGATTCTGCATTGTGTTTTGGCAACTTGAATCGGTATCGAAATCGCGCGTTTATATATTTTAGGAGGACGCTGGATCGCGATTTCGTGACTACCTAAATTTGAACGCAGTAGTGGAATCGAGCGTTTACGGTACAACGTTCGGTTGTTGTGTTTAGCTACTAAAAAGCGAGTAAATTGCCCATCACCGATGCTAATATAGCTAGTGTGGCTTCGCCGGTATGCCATCACACTAAATATTTGAATCCAATATAGTTTTCCGTGTCGTTCTATTCGAGCACATGATAATGGTCAGTTGGTAGTAAGTAAATAGACAGACGATGGCCGCTTTAGCAGACTGTAAAAGATTGTGATGTAGGGTTTTGAGTGCAATGTTTACATTACATTACACAAATACATTATTATGTAATTCCCCAACAATAATGAAAATTAACCCTTTCGAAGTACTTAACTCACAGTACATAAATAATATAAAGACATGACACTGAATTTCCCGCTAAAACTCAATTTCACATTGTTCTTGTACTCTTGTTCATTGGCAGTGTACCTATTATACGTTTATTTTAACTTCAGACGCAATCGACGTAAAGACGGAACTCAAATCTGTTTCATTTTAATCACGCATTTTCACCCAAATAGCATACCGTTTTTTGTTCAATCGTTTTTGGGACAACGATTTTATTGTTTAAATCCCTTTTTAACCTAATCCTATTAAATTAACGTGAACGTGAATGGAGGATCTCTCCTAAAGTTTTGATAGCTGATATAAATTTTGGGACATCTGATTTCTAAAAGGTACTCGCAAATTGGTAGTTAAACTACTTGTGACATCAAGGTATGATCCACCTTGTTATGGAAGCATTAGTCGGTGTAATTTCTCTAATTAATTTTTACACTTCCTAAAAAGCCATGGTACATTTGAAACCATTGCTGTCTATACCGGGTAATGTTCAATGAATATCAGACCATGCCGGGATGTTCAATGAATATATATTCTGTTTTCATTAGGTCTTCCGAAGACGTCGTCCGGTGACGTAGTTTCGTTCCGCGGCTGGCCGTCCCTCCAGTGGGTGTCGACGGAAAAGCTGCCGCGGCCGCCTCGGGACTGGATCCCACCGCCCAGGCCTTCGGAGGAGGCCCCGGCTCACATAGAACACACCTCTGCTGCAGACGGCTCGGCAATGGGCGTTATTGTCACCAGGTAAAGAGTTCTTTGAAGCGCGCATAGCCCGGCAGCTAGCGTAGAGTGCAAGCGATTTACCAAGCAAAACGGACGCAGTCTGGTGTAAGATGGGTGACCGTTAGTGGCAACATATTTCATACGCGTTTCTGTGCTTCGGAGGGCACGTTGAACGTTATCTATAGACATCTTAAACCTTGTTGGATGCCTTATAGGCGGTTTGAAAACATCCGACAGCGGGTTGTCCACTAACCCGCATCTACACCAACACACATTGTAGCAGCATGGTGAAATGAGCTCCAGGCCTCCTCAATAATGAGGGAGACCCGTGCCCAACAGTGGGACGCAAATAGGGTTGCTTCCAATGAGTTCTATACAGCGTACACAGCGTACAGTAAAATGAGGGACGAGGATGACTTAAACGAGAATTTAGACGCCAATTCTAGCTTGGGAAAGAGGAATTCAAGTCACGTTTAAGGATTTAAACATCGATGCATATTTAGCACGTAGCGGCATTAGATTATTCAGCCATAGTTATTATTGTAGAACAGAAATCAATTTGCCACCAGGATGAAATGAAGGGCTGTATTTGGACGTGAAAGCGATATTTACCGCTATATTGGTTGACAGAAGCTGTCTCGGTTGCTTGAACCCTTGAAGGGCAGATTAACCAAGGTTACTGTCTCCGACTATTAAAGAAATTCATAAATAATAATACAATAGAGAGCTCTTTCTATGCAACAATGAATAAAAAGCTTGATTACCTAAAATAACCAGGTATCCCCGGTTTAAATGCACCCTAGGTTGTCGACGAGATCTCATAGCGTTTATCCTCAGCGAGCTTATGACGCAATTTGCATTACATTTAAATTACAAATTGTCTAGTGGCTGGCGGGTGCCTAAGTTGCGAAAACCGCGTGAAACCCGATTAAGTACTTTAGACCCTTTATTTGAACGAGCTTGTTGTCATTGACGTATCAACAAACATATTAAGGATTCAAGAGATCTAAATATTAAATACTTAATATTCAACAAGTAGTTAATAGTTGACATTTTTTATAAACAAAATTGTAGCTTTTGTGAATCACCGTTCATTCTTATTTGCTATTTTAAACTCTACAAAATAATAAATTATCTCATTTATATTAGGTACTTCAAGCTACGCTTAACTTACGTACGAGTTATGATGACGTGCTTAGTATTACTCTATTAGTCACTTTCATAGATTGTTGGAACCATATTTGCTGTATTTAAAACATATAATAACTGCGTAATTTTAGAGGAAAATTATGGCACGTGAAATATTATACTTTAGTACTTCATACTATAACTTTAAGCGGATTACAAATATGGAAATCTACTTGTACCTTTGCTCAATGCAGTATTTCGTATTTGAGCATGTAATATTTCGTACTTAAGGACGCGTTTCCAAATCACACTAAAACTTTCAAAAATAAGCAGTTTGTCGGTACATTTTGCGGCAAAATGAAAGTAAACCAAATGTAACTAATAATTACCACAGATAGATTACTTCTTCGTCTACAAATGGTGTTAACTTTTATTCGCAAATATAGGTCAATTAAATTGTAAAAAATAATTTGTGGTGCCTCTCAAGGCAAAATTAACGATATCGTGTTGAGTTTAGGAACATTTCTCTTCTATTTAATAACATAAATTTATGTATTAAAAAATATTTTATGTAAATAGACATGTTAAACTCAAAAAGGTCTTAAAAAAAAACTACCAAAATGGTACAAAAAGTCTCAGAAAAAAAAAAGAAACGTCTAGTTTTTCCACAAATTTTGCTATAACGCATGAATCATAATGGGTTGAATATAAGGGTTATTTTACTTGACACTGTCTTGATTTATAACACAAAATATTTGCAATGAAATATTAGTCTGCGCTCGGCCGCCGTCGTGAGTGGACACTGTGTCGCTTGTAAGCAGGAGCTCGTGTTGAAAATGATCGCTGTATGAATACAAAATATTTGACATACCAAACTTGATACTTCACGTGTTTTGTTTTCCCAGTTTATTTTTGCTTTTATTTTCCCAGTTTATTTTTGCTAAAATTGGATTATTTACATTTCGTTTCGGACTTGATGGAGTGACCTGAAGGTATACTTCGATGACTGCTACTGGAACTAATAAACGAGTAGAGCTAGGAGTGCTGAGTTTGGGCTCATTTTGTTAGTTACGTTGAGATCTTACCTCCGGACTTGATGGAGTGACCTGAAGGTATACTTCGATGACTTCTACTGGAACTAATAAACGAGAAGAGCTAGGTGTGCCGAGTTTGGGCTCGTTTTGTTAGTTACGTTGAGATCTTACCTCCGGACTTGATAGAGTGATCTGAAGGTATACCTCGATGACTTCTACTGGACCTAATAAACGAGAAGAGCTAGGTGTGTCGAGTTTGGGCTCATTTTGTTAGTTACGTAGAGATCTTACCTCCGGACTTGATGGATTGACCTGAAGGTATACTTCGATGACTTCTACTGGACCTAATAAACGAGAAGAGCTAGGTGTGCCGAGTTTGGGCTCATTTTGTTAGTTACGTTGAGATCTTACCTCCGGACTTGATGGAGTGACCTGAAGGTATACCTCGATGACTTCTACTGGACCTAATAAACGAGAAGAGCTAGGTGTGTCGAGTTTGGGCTCGTTTTGTTAGTTACGTTGAGATCTTACCTCCGGACTTGATGGAGTGACCTGAAGGTATACCTCGATGACTTCTACTGGATCTAATAAACGAGAAGAGCTAGGTGTGTCGAGTTTGGGCTCATTTTGTTAGTTACGTTGAGATCTTACCTCCGGACTTGATGGAGTGACCTGAAGGTATACTTCGATGACTTCTACTGGAACTAATAAACGAGAAGAGCTAGGTATGCCGAGTTGGGCTCGTTTTGTTAGTTACGTTGAGATCTTACCTCCGGACTTGATGGAGTGACCTGAAGGTATACCTCGATTACTGCTACTGGAACTAATAAACGAGTAGAGCTAGGTGTGTCGAGTTTGGGCTCATTTTGTTAGTTACGTTGAGATCTTACCTCCGGACTTGATGGAGTGACCTGAAGGTATACTTCGATGACTTCTACTGGAACTAATAAACGAGAAGAGCTAGGTGTGCCGAGTTGGGCTCGTTTTGTTAGTTACGTTGATATCTTACCTCCGGACTTGATGGAGTGACCTGAAGGTATACCTCGATGACTGCTTCTGGAACTAATAAACAAGTAGAGCTAGCTAATAAAAATGTGTTTAGTTTATATCTCTTATAATTGTTGTTTTAGATGCCAAAGCTTATGACGTTTGGGAAAAGCTCCCGTAAGAAACTTCATGCCACTAGACATAATGTAGAAAAGGCAAGACGGTTAGTAGGTTCCTATACGAATAATTAAAAATACATATATTTTAGTGAACATTGATTACCATACCATCCTTTTTTCGCAGGCAAAAGGACGGAGGTAGTCGTGATACGAGTATCACGACTACCTACTTACGAATTGTAAACACGAAACATAAATGGTATTTCCAAATTCGGGGTCAGCTAAAAATTACAAGGGAAAACACGTGTGTTTTTGCTATTTTGATGGGTCCTGGAAAAATTAAATATGAATTTATAGCCAAAGACAATTCTGGAAGGAGAATATGGAAACACAATACAAGGACTGCCTCCTTCCAGAATTGATCGATCCAAGATTCAAAAGAAATATGGAAGTACGAGAACATTCTTCACATAGTCATAGTAATATAATGACAACTAAGAATGATTAATCATTTTTTGTTAGTTTTATTCAACTTTAGCATTTCCTGGACCTCCTGGACTGACTTAGTACGGCATCCTAATTGCGTAGTAACTTTTTTTTTTGCGTAGTAACACTAGAAATGACAATCCGTTCCAATTCGACAGTTCAACAGTTTTTGCTGTCGTGAAAATGATTTTTTAAACAATTATGAAGCAATGAATATTTTTTAGATATATCCCTCAGTATTTTTTCTCCCTCTTCCTCTAATCCATCCATAAGTTGTCTTGTAAATATTGCTTTTAGCGATAATACCATCTATTGTGTCACGCACGCTATGTGAAATGTTTTTCTTTGACGTTTGTATGGTGTACATAATAAAGAGTTTTTCTTTGACATTTGTATGGTATACGTAATGAATATCTATATATTAGTAATGTGGTCTGTGTTACTGTAAAGTGTATATGCCAAATAAACATATTTTCTTGCTAATTTTCGAGAACTTGCATTTGATAGCCATAACAAAATTATAAGAAACTAGTGGAGCCTGCAGACTTCGTCCTGCCCGGGAAAACAGCCCCACCTAACGGGTCCAATTGTGATTTCAAACGATCCAGAAACCCATTGAAATATAAACACAAAATATCATCTAAATCAGCCCAGCCGTTTTAGGAGGTCAGTGACATACCGACAGCAGCGTCACCTATCGGGTCTAATTGTGTTTTCAAGCCATCCAGAAACTCATTGAAATATACACACAAAACATCATCTAATTCGACCCAGCCGTTTTAGGAGTAGTCGGTGACATACCGACAGCAGCGCCACATACCAGATCCAATTGTGTTTCCATCCAGAAACCCATTGAAATATTCACAAAATATCGTTAAAATCGTCTCTGCCATTTAGGAGAAGTCGTTGACATACCGACAGCAGCGCCACCTACCGGGTCTAATTGTGTTTTCAAACAATCCAGAAACCCATTGAAATATACTCACAAAGTATCATCCAAATCGTCCCAGCCGTTTTAGGAGAAGTCAGTGTCATACTGACATCAGCGCCACCTACCGGGTCCAATTTATGTTTTCAAACAATCAAGAAACCCATTGAAATATACTCACAAAATATCATCCAAATCGGCCCAGCCGTTTTAGGAGAAGTCGGTGACATACCAACAACAGCGCCACCTACCGAGTCCAATTGTATTTTCAAACCTTCCAGGAACCTATTGAAATATACACACAAAATTTCATCCAAATCATCAAATCAAAATACACAGCAAAAAAGAAATAATAAAACTTGGCTCAAGTATCCAGCCGTGTCAGTTCACTCATAATTTCGCCGCTTCGCACAAGTCGCTGTGTGTGTGAGCCGTGCACGTGTAGTAGTAAGTCTCAATACCTAGAATAGAAGCGCGACAATTCGGATATGCGTCCTTAACTACAAACAGGAGCTTATGTGTACGAAATGGGTCAAAAAGTTTGTAAATGTGATATAAATCAGCCTTAATCAGGATTGATAATAATGAATCAATAAATTGCGTTAACATTGACAGTCACTGTTAAATATGTACTTATTTTATCATTTTGACAGATCGTTAGGATTGAGTTGGAATTTGCAGGCAAACTGTCTTTTGCTAGTTCTAGATTTCTAAAACGCAAATTACAGTCACTATCTATTTGAATCTGTCAATTTACGACCGCTACCAATATTCTATGGTGATCCGTTTTAGCCCATCCCTATTTAAAAATAAAAACTTTTCTTTAAATTACGCCAAAGACTTATCTGTAACAGATCTTTTATCTTTTCCAGATTCAAATAGAGATAATGTTTAACTTTGTTTAGTGGTTTGGTGCCAATATATTCAATAAGCTGGGATGAAGTGTATTGTTTATCTACAATAATTTAATACTTCAATTCAACTTGATAGATTAAGTGGTGTAGTATAGTCGGGAACGAAGACGCGAGCATCTACGATACAAACTATACACGATCAGTACGCAAAATTCGTGAATGCATTATAATAACAGATATAAAAACAGCATTACAATACATATACAATACAATGGAAAGACGCTCCGTCGGTCCCGGTTGTTGTCGATAGATAACAGTAGAGGAACATCCGACAGCTGGTTGGCCGCCAACAGCCATCTGCACCAACCCGCATTAGAACAGCAGCGTGGTGGAATAAGTTCCAGGCCTCCCTAGTATTGGATGAAGACCTGTGCTCAGACGTAGGAAGCAAAAAGGTTTGCAGCCAAATCTACAAGCAATTGAAGCAATGTTGATAAGTAGCCAAAATATGAAAAACTGACTGTCATCTATAGAATCTTGCACAAAACATTAATAAAGTTTTTCAATTACATTCAACCGTTTGAAACGGTGCACCTGGATGCAAGTCATCTCGCAACTCGGGTTGCGGTCGGAAGCAGCGTGGTCGTTCATCTAGACATCTAGCGGAAGGTGTATGTCGGATGTTTTCATTTCCCGTTCGTTCCGTTCGCTGATAAATAAAATGCCATCACGGCTTGCTTTTCAGTTAGACTCCATTACGGACTGTGGTTGTTGTCACAACAACCTCCGCTTCACCATCTGTTGTGCGATTTCTAATACAAGGTTATTTTACTTTAATTGTAAAATAGATTAGCAAAGGGCTTTGAATAGCTCATAGTGTTGACAGATTATTACTACACCGATTAAATCGAGTTATGGTCTGAAGAGTACGCAGTTGCTTTGAGACCATTTAAATGTTACTGGGAACAACCGGAAAGCCAACCGCATCCCTCTTAATAAAAAAAAATATATTAAAGGTAGATATAGATTGCTGTTAGATAAGTAATAATTACCTTACTTAATAATATAAGTCATTTTTGGAGGGGAAAACTTCATTTAGCGCGGTACGCATATTTTTAGATGAGATATAATCTCTGGACTCGCGACACCGTTATGAGATGCAGATTCACGAGATATTTAAATAACATCGAATCAAAGTTGTTTATTTCCTGTTTTAGTTACCATAAACCTACAGTTTCTATTTTAGATTGCAATAATTTTAATGATAATGATGATGATACAAGAGTTGTCGAAATTGATAACGATGATTCATAAAAGAATATTAAGTGTATTTTAAAGTTTCTAATATTTAATAAAACACAATTCATAAATAAAATGCAATTCATAACCCAATAACCCTAGTACCCATCTAAAAAATGACTAACGCGCCAAAATAAGTTTTTTCTTCTGTCGGCATTCCCGGAGTAAGTAATTTTTAGGGTTCCGTAGCCGAATGCCAAATAAAACGGAACCCTAATGGATTCGTGATGTCTGTCTGTCTGTCTGTCCGTCCGTATGTCACAGCCACTTTTTTCGAAACTATAAAAACAATACTGTTGAAACTCAGTACGTAGATGTATTCTGTGAACCGCATTAAGATTTTCACACAAAAATAGAAAAAAGCAATAAATTTTGAGAGTTCCCTATACTTAACTGAAACTCAAAAATTTTTTCATCAAACCCAAACGTGTGTGTGTCTATGGATAGGTCTTCAAAAATGATGTTGAGGTTTCTAATATCATTTTTTTCTAACTGAATAGTTTGCGCGAGAGACACTTCCAAAGTGCTAAAATGTTGTCCCCCCCACCCCTGTAACTTCCAAAATAAGATAATGATAAAAGAAAAAAAAATATGATGTACATTACGATGCAAACTTCCACCAAAAATTGGTTTGAACGAGATCCAGTAAGTAGTTTTTTTTAATACGTCATAAATCGTAAACTACAATTTACCTTTCATTCAATCTTAGTGCAATGATTTCTATGGATAATCAAAGGCAATGATGTATTTCTGTTACCGCTATTGTTATACAAATACTAAAAATAGAATAAAATAAATATTTAAGGGGGCTCCCATACAATAAACGTGAATTTTTATAGATAATGGTACGGAACCCTTCGTGCGTGAGTTCGACTCGCACTTGGTCGGTTATTTATTTTTGATATCGTATCGTTTCTTGACTACCTGTAGTTGGTCATTAGATCACCGTCTAAAGAAATAAATACTAAAGTAGTAAATAGTATAAGAGAGTATTTTTATCTGATTAGGTCCTCTTTAATAGCGCAAGGAAACATTGCTCACGGAACCGTTTTATGTGCTGAATTTATAAACGAACGTTAAAAGTAGAGCTAAATCGTTCCAAGAAGGAAGTGCGTAGTAGAATGAAGAAGAAGAAAGTTGGTTGTAATATTAAAATAACTGCTTTATACTACATGCATATGAATTTATATACGGTACTGGTACCTATATAACATTTACAATTTTTGTCTGTCTGTCTATCTATCTGTCTGTCTTTTTGTTCCGACTAATGGGTAACTTAGGCTACTTTTATTTTGAGATATTCTAAAACTATAGTCCACGCGGAAGAAGTTGCGGGCGGCCGCTAGTCGACTTATAAAATAAATGGCTGAAATGTTAATAATCTTATGAATGTAAATTTAAGGAATATAAACCAATTTATTGTTATATTCTTTTAAATGTAAGTGACTAGTTGGTTTGCTGAATATGATTGTAATTCCACGATTTGTAAATTAGACATGATATTCTTCTAAAAAGATTTGTAAATTAGAACTACGACCGACTCCTAGTTAGTATGTCATATACATAAGTTCTGTACGAAAATATAACTAATGAAAATATGTATACGATGGCTATACGATAACTTATCATTGGCTGTCGATGAAAACGGCTGAATTTAAGTTTTGTTCCTTAGCGATCGTTTTACGCATACATAATATGTTGTCAATAAATTTTAAAAAACTTTCGATCAAATTTAAATGATTTGGTACTTGGTCCTAAACGCCGAATTTTTTGTGAATAAAGGATAATCTGGATAAATATAAAAGCCTACTAAACGATAATACCGTTCGATTTCGGTTTGTCTGAATTCCCCAAGGACTTTTCAACATATTTGACCTTTGAATGATGAACTGCGTGACCTTTCTGCGTCCCACTGCTGGTTTTATTTGGGGAGATCTGGAGAATACCTGTAACTCTAAAAAGAAAATTAATTGGTTACTATTTTGACATAATACGTAAAGAAAAGTTGAAATTGACGTAGTAAGTGATGAAAGGTAAATTTGGTATTGCATTACCGACTGTTATCTGTTGATATCGACGATTGACGTGCCTTCTAAAACACGAAATACACGAATAATTTGTTCCAGAGGATCAATGTTGGCCCACTGTCGGATGCTGTCAGTGGCGTGCAACTACACTGAGGGTGAACACATGGTGTGCGTTCTGGACTTCAAGCGTGAGACGGGGCTGTGGCATGCGGTGCTCGCGAGCGTTCTCAACGGGATGCACGTCATCTTCATCCCGTACGCGCTCATGAAGGTCAGCCCCGCCTCCTGGATGCATATGATCACCAAGTACAGGTGAGGCCCTGTTTGCAGTTGCACTACACTCACACTCACACACATGTAATTAGATAAGTGTCGGATGCGATCCGATATCATGAAGGTCAGCCACAGGTAAGACCTAACACACACACACACACACTTGCGCGGTTAAATAATAAGATATGGTACAAGTGCCCCTACGTCCTAATACTGGTTTACTAAAGTTTACATTGATTGTGGGGGTGTATAGTGTCAAATCAAATCAAATAAAAAATATTTATTTCATATTAGGAATACAAAATATTCGCTTAATGAATGTCATTTTTTTCCCGGTCACAGCCTTAAGTGCCCGTTTGGACTAAATGTTAGGTTGAGTGAAAAAGGCGGCGGAAAAAATATCCCAGCAGCACTCTTTAAATAAATACATATATAATTAAAATAACAGTAAGGCTATGGGGTCCATAATGGGCACACGTGACAGCTGGTCGTATAAAAGAGAAAATATACATGTTTCCTTTATAATAATCTGCCAATTAAAATCAAGAGACAGATAGCAAATGTACTGTAATGATGATTCAAAAACTTACTATAAGTACCTACTATAGCCCAAGAGGGCATGTTAAGATTTACTCGAGAACGTTTTAAGATATGGGGTATACCTTGCACCCTGTTCAATACTCCCACAGTTATAATACGCCTATATGTATAGGAACGCTAATGTTTGCGGATGTTTTCTTTTACTCCTGGTTTGTTAAAACAGATTGATCAGATTAGAATATCCCATTTCACCTGAGCGATTTTTTTAATGAAAAATAAGTACAAATCCAACGCGCCCTAGAGTACGGAAATGTCTTATTATACAAAGTTGTGTATATCTGGCTGGTAAATATTATTTATTTTATCTTTATTTATATTATACTTATTCATAGTTCAATCTATTCCTTAATTAATTTTAAAAATGTAGTGCTAGGCACTCTCTCCACCGGTGAAACAGAATTAAACCTTTTTTTATCATCCAAAATACACTAGGTCCTCATGACGCGTTCACGTAAATCTATATTTAGCACCGGTGGCACCCTGGCAAGTACAAAAATAACAAGTTTACTAATAAGGTTTACACAGAAGTATCTATGAAATTAATTTCAATATGCATTACATTAACCGCAACTAACATCAGTGACCACATTGTGTCGTTCGTGTAAGAACCGATGCGATTTCTATGTACATATTAGTAAGGGAGTCCGCGTTGCTAAATGTTGATTTACTCGAGCGTCATGAAGACGCGCATTATACACATTGGACGGTAGGAAGATAAAAACGGTACTTTTTTTCGTTTCACCAGTGGGAAGAGTGCTAGCAGGTTCTCAATAATTTGATAAGATAGCGCAAGGGTAAAATATCAAGTGTGACATAATATGTAGATATCGGAATAGATTAAATGCATAGTAAGAAATATTTTTCAGTAATCTGTCGTTTTTAGTATGAATTAATAGAATGGGTTAGACACAAAACTGCAAAATAAAAAATACATTCGACTATCTCGGGCGAGATCCATTATTTATTAAATAAATCGCCAAAGAATAATATGATCCTCTAACATGACAACAGTTTGGACAACCGATGGTAAGGGAAAATATACAAAAACTTCCTTCCAGTTCCTATACAGATGCTATTTATTTTGAGACTACTCAACAGTGCAAGCTATACCCCATATCTCAATCGGACGCGTTCGCAAAAACTTCGAAATCCTCTCTTGGGCTTCTGCTATAAATGGCGCGCGTGTCGCCTGTCGTCTGTTAGTCACTTGCCAGCTGACGGCGATGTATATGGCGAGTGCTTTGTTCAAACACAACAGATACAACTGTCGTATTGTGGTGTGCACTTTTATTAGTGCATCATCGTCACAAGAAAACTAATAATGTTTTGGATGGTTACTCGTCAGTCTTAGTATTCATACACATAAAATAAAGTACAGACAGTCCACATGGTACTAACTGATCACAACATTCCATTGACTTCTAACGGACAATTTTGGCAGGGTTCAATTATTGTCTGAGACCGTATCTAAGGTCGTATAACGGCCGACCAATGTGTGACCGCTACTATACCTTTCCACAACAGAATTGCTTCACTGTAGAAATAGGTGCAGTGGGTAGGTGGGTGGGTAGAAGTTGCTTTCCCAGTCGAACCATGCAGTTTTACAGCTTTCAACGTACATATAGTAAAGTATAGGTCTTTCACTTTATGGAACACGTAACTGCAGATAAATTTATACATGAGTCACACTAAATTAGATGCACATCGGGGACTGTTGATTAACAGCCCAATTCAATTTAAATAATAATAGAGTAGGTTAGTGCTTTATGGATGACTAAAGAGTATAAAACTAAATTTGAGACGGGCATATTAACAATTATTAATTACTAAGGACCTCTTTCACCACCTTCAAGTAAGTGTCAAGTACCCTAATTGTCGGTTAAAGTCACCCGTAACTTCAATTGCAAATTCACGATGTTCGAGTAGCACTAATCATAATATGGTAAACTAACCCGTACTCATAGCTTTTAATTGCCAATCAACTTAACTTGGGTGGGACGTAACTAATCAACACTTTACTTGGAGATGGTGAAAGACGCTCTACCTCATTAAATTTACTTTTTAAACAATTGGTTCAACTTTTGCCTAAAATACTTGTTGATGTCATTTTAATAACAGTTGTGACTAATACATACCCTCAACATGTTCAGAGACTTCGTATTTTTAATAATATATTGTTATTCATTCATTATCTGTTTACCAACCAAATAAAAGCAGCGGTCATGGTTTCTTTTAAGTATAATAATTTAGAAGAATATAAACGTAAGAATTAGGTTATCTGCTATGAAAAACGATATACATTTTTTGACACGAATAACAATTAGTGATGCAGTTATCTTTACGTTTTACATAAAATGTAGACCAAATAGGTTAGCTAATTGGTGTTAGGGATTTTGTGGTATTTTCATAAAGAGCGATGACATAAGTTATGTATGAGTTAGTCACCAGTTAATTTAACAACAAAAGCATCCTTAACTATTCACCTGCTTACTAATATTTAGTTCAAAAACAACTCTGTAACTAATCAGTGGTAAATCTGACTAATTTTATTTAAGTTTAATTCGTGTTTTGTCCTACAGAGCATCAGTGGCGATAGTGAAGTCCCGCGACCTCCACTGGGGCCTACTGGCGACTCGGGACCACAAGGAGATTTCGCTGAGTTCGTTGCGACTGTTACTGGTGGCGGATGGGGCCAACCCTTGGTCGCTGTCTTCCTGCGATCAGTTCCTCTCAGTATTCCAAAGCAAAGGTTTGTTTGCACTATCGAATCTGTTTTACTGTCATGGCTTTTTTTACTATTACCCCACGAATAGCGTTCACGATATATGCACGTGCACATTGTATCTGTTTGCGTTATAAAGAAGTAGTTATTCTGTCAGTCTGGTTACTTTAGTTACCTGTTGGTAACTAACTAATGACTAATTGAACACTTCTTGATACACAGGCCACGTAAAATATTTTAAGTAAGCACATATTTTTGTGATAAAAGAATTATATAATAATATTATTTTAGGTTAGTAACTAAAATTATAAATATTTTTACGAGATTCGAAAATTACAGTTTGCAATATTTTATGTCCTCGAGTGACAAATGTAACCAATGACAAACATTAAATAGACATAATAATATGTAATGTATATGAAACGTTCTTCTAATACAAAAATTACCTCAACCTGAACTTCCGTCGTAGGATTATAAATACAACAAACAAACAGCCATTGAAGATTATAATCATAGGTCATAGATTAGATCCTGTTTTATCGTCCACGCTGTTTGTAATCGCTAAAAGTTCGTTCACTTATCTATGATTTTATTCTTCAGTGATGTTTCAAATATACATATCATTAGCTAGTAAATAATATACCTAACATGATTCCGAATTTGTTTTAAGAAGTGATAGCCTATTCATTTCTCCGAAAGAATGATGGCATTTGTAATTGTAATTAAATAAAAAGAGGATATATCGTTAGATAGAAACCAGCGCGATATAGGATGTTTTTTTCAGCCTGTCTTCAAACGTTCTGGTAAAGTAGCCATCGCTTTACTTGAATATCTGACTGACGTGACTGACTGAATACTGATGACTTACTGGCTTTATCTAATATTACTCGTCCAGTTTCGTCGAAACTGGCAAAAAAGTGATGCAAAAATTATACTTGACGCTGGCAATATGCACACAGTTTGCGATGCCATAATAGGCATGATGACACTATTAAAGAATCAGAGAATAAACGGTTTTACAGAAAAATATATGCTAAAAAAGTTCTAAAATATGGTCCCGTTTTAATATAAACATTAAGATTAATAAGATTTTCAATAAAATAAAAGTATTAAATACAGCAATCGGCCATGTTATCTGAAACGCCAATCAAAAGGAATGACGTCACGTCTCAGTTAATGTCATCGTTTTGCTTGAAGTTTGACGAGCAAGCCGACGCCATGACACCTACTAGCGTTTTCGCGCTTAATTCAAATTACATAGCAGAAAATACATTAATTTACGTTAAAAGTTCAGTTTATTGCTGAAATAAATTTTTTTTCTAAACTAGGAGACGTGTACCTACAATAAGGAAAGGTATTTAAAAATCTGTCATCATGCCCATTGAAAATGAAAAATGAAAATATCTGTCGCAGGTGTCCGCGGCGACGCGATATGTCCGTGCGCGTGCAGCAGCGAATCGATGACGGTGTGCGTGCGGCGCGCGGGCCGCGGCGGCTCCTCTGCCGGCCGCGGGGTTCTCTCCATGTCCGGCCTCTCGTACGGCGTGGTCCGCGTCGATGCCGAGAACTCGCTCACCTCGCTCACGCTTCAGGACTGCGGACAAGTCATGCCGTCGTGTGAGTATTATTTTTTTCCAGTGGAACGCACCGGTGTGCTCCGCGCGCGATGCCCAGTACAGGCCCATCTTCGGGAGAGAAAATCTGCTCTCCTGCAACTTCGGATGCTTACGGCGGCATGAGGCCACGCACACACCGCAGTCTTTCCCGGGACGCTGGCTGGACAGATCGAGCTCCTACTCCCTCCCACTCCCTAAACCTGGAATCCCCCTTTTAGTCGCCTCTTACGATAAGGCAGAAGATACCGTAGCTCTATTCTTAATCCCGAAGCTACAGGGACTCGTGTGAGTACGATCTCCATGTCGGGTCTCTCATACGGCGTGGTCTGCATCGACTCTGAGAACTCTGATCACCTTGCTCACACTACAGGACTGCGGACAGGTCATGCCGTCCTATAAGTATACCCGTGTACTAAGCCCACCTTTCAAATAAGGCTATTGGGAGCAACTACTTTTAGCACGACTGAATTACTGTAGGTAGGTATTCGATGTCGAGGCTACCATAGTTGGTGGAGACAAATCTAATGCGCACATAAACAACATTGGATATTTTCTTAAATCTTATTTATTTCTAACACGTTTTCATATTCACACAGGTGTCATAGTGGTGGTAAAGATGGAAGGCCCAGCGTTCCTCTGCAAGACGGACGAAGTGGGCGAGATCTGTGTGTTGTCCGGGGCGACCGGCTCAGGGTACTGGGGCCTGGCGGGGCTCACCAACACTGTGTTCAAAGTGCGGCCCTTGGACGCCGACGGTGAACCCATCGGTGAAGAGCATTACGTACGCAGTGGCCTACTTGGCTTCTTGGGACCTGGTGGTATGTAAATGATTGATATCCCTATTATTGCCGTAATTAACAAGTCTTTCTAGAAATTTATAGACACTTGAACCGTTCAGGCCGCTATCTCGCTGACGTTTTACAAGCGCAGGCGTTTCTCGTTACGCAGCGGCAACGTTGAAAGAACGCCAACGCTCGTTAAACACCCGTGTGAAAGCGGCCTATTCGTTTGAAGCAAAACCCGACTTCGAAATTATGGTGGAATTTGGCATATTTTTTCATTAACATTCGGTTTTATTCAACATCCGTTAAAAGAAAAGTTTGTGTAAAAATGTGCTACATTCAAAAGCTACGTATAGTACTATTTTGTTAATTTAATAGTTTTATTAGTTATTATATTATTAATTTGTATGTTATTACAAAACCTTAATAATAAGTTCCTACAACTTACCTGTTATAACTGTCACTTTATTTTTCTTAGGCTTGGTGTTCGTATGCGGCTCCCGCGACGGTCTGATGACGGTGACGGGCCGCAAGCACAACATGGACGACATCATAGCGACCGTTCTCGCGGTGGAACCAATGAAGTTCATATACAGAGGAAGGATCGCCGTGTTCTCCGTGCGAGTGTTGCGGGACGAACGCATCTGTATCGTTGCGGAGCAACGGCCTGACTGCGGCGAGGAAGAGGTTGGTTAGATATTGCAGTTGTTATGGCGTACAAAAATTATGATATAGTGCGTTTCCAAACTGGCGTATTTGTCGCCGCGCGTCAATGTCGTTTCGGAAAACGCCCTTACACTCGCGCTACTTTTTGTACGAGAAAATGTCAAGTCTTGACATTTCGCAGCTACACTCGCTTCTAAAAACAAACAAAAGACGAGCGAACACGCCGAAAAATACGCTGGAGTTAAACCGCACTTAAACGGCTCTTTCAATTGGCGCAACAGATCTTTGTCACCCTGAACTTAGGTGCAACAAACAACTGCGCTTTTACTGTTGTGCGGAGAAATATTTAGAAGAGTTTTGAAATTAGTGCAGCATGCAACTTCAGTTAGAAAACATGTTCGATGTGAATATGATAATTTGCTGGACGACGTTAGGTAGGATTTTACAAAACACTTAAGCTTTTTTTTTATTAACAAAATCAAACATTTACAAGAGTTCAATACTTCAAACCTCTATAAGACCAATTGGAAGTATCAAAGTCAAATTATTTGACTGTAAAAAAATGTTTTATTTATTCTTTATATCGAGCAGTAGATAGATATAGGCCACGTGATCTTAAGTGAATGCCATGGACAACCAACCTTAAAATATAGTCTTCATATTGCCCGAGATCTATACATAACTCTAGTAACATACTCTGAAGGCTAATAATCGCCTCATGTTACAGACTTGCCTTGATCTTAGCAATGGAACCGATCTTAAAATAAAAATCTTTATTAAATTATTCTTTCCAGTCTTTCCAATGGATGTCTCGGGTTCTGCAAGCAGTAGATTCAATCCACCAAGTGGGAATTTACTGCCTGGCGCTGGTCCAGCCGAACTACCTGCCGAAGACCCCCCTCGGAGGCATACATCTCAGCGAGTGCAAGCGGCGGTTCTTGGACGGCACGCTGCATCCGGCCAACGTGCTCATGTGTCCTCATACGTGCGTCACCAATCTCCCTAAGCCGAGGGAAATTCATTCAGGTATGCGGTATATTTTTAAATGCTTGTATTTATCTTTCCCTGTTTGTTTATTTATTGGGGTAAATCGTTCAAGGTAAATTTGGTTCCAAGGGTTTTGTGGATAGTAATAATAACTATATTATATTGTGTAGTATAAAATCAAAGTGGACGCCGCAACAATATGGTCGATTACACATTTTTAAACAACCCTGAGTGGGTATAATTATGTTGTGGGTTTCAAAAGAAACGACTTAACTTCTGATACAATACACAATAAAAAATCAAACCCACGATGTCCGCCTCCACATCATAATGTGGATTATATTTTTGTACTAGCGGACTCCCGCGACTTCGTCCGCGTGGACTTTAGTTTTAGAATTTCTCTAGAATAATTAATGTAAGTTACTCCTTATTACATCAGCTACCTGCCAGTGAAAGTCCCAGTATCCAAATCGGTCCAGCCGTTTCAGAGATTAGCCGAAACAAACAGACATACAAATAGACAGATAGACCAACAGACAAATAAACAGACAGACAAAAAATTGTAAAAAATGCTATTTTGGTGTACCGTGTATAAATTCATATGCATGTAGTAAAAAGCAGTTATTTTAATATTACAAACGACCAATTTTATTTATTTGTATGTATAGTAAGACAACCACCTAATTGTAATTGTAATTAATTAGATATAATGTATTATTGTTATTGATATTATTTTTCTTTTCTTTTTACAACCGAGCTTCAGTAAAAGGTTATAAATACGTTTTTTAGATAGTATTTGATCTCACTTTATTATTTTGTGAGATACCAGGATCCAGCCAAAATGTCTTCCTTAACTGTACTGATTTATTTTTTGTTCCAGATGTTGGTCCAGCCTCTGTAATAGTTGGTAATTTGGTGCAAGGAAACCGTTTAGCATCTGCACAGGGCCGCGATATGGGATACACGGATGATTCTGATGCAGCGCGCAAGGTCAGAACCTACATTTAATCTACATTAACTAATTCAGGTTAAAAGCGTGAAAATTTTGTTCATTTGTTTTTTTTTTTTTCTTTGCAGTATCAGTTCATATCCCAGATCCTAAGATGGCGCGCTCAAAGCACTTCGGACCACGTTATTTTCACATTGCTCAATTCAAAAGGAGCGGTCTCTAAAGCACTGACTTGCGCCGAACTGCACAAAAAGGCAGAGAGAATCGGCAACCTGCTCCTAGAAAAGGGTCGTGTTAACACAGGCGATCACGTCGCATTGATATTCCCGCCCGGCTTGGATCTCATTTGTGCCTTCTACGGCTGCCTGTATGTGGGCGCAGTGCCGGTTACCATTCGCCCACCCCACCCTCAAAATCTCCACACGACTCTCCCCACTGTCCGGATGATCGTCGATGTGAGCAAGGCCACCCTAGTACTCTCGAACCAATCTGTGATAAAATTGCTTCGGTCCAAGGAAGCTAGCAATGTACTCGACAGCAAAGCGTGGCCAATCACCCTCGACACGGACGACATGCCCAAGAAGAAGCTCCCCATCATGTACCGCGCGCCGACAGCGGAGATGCTCGCCTACTTAGACTTCAGCGTGTCGACGACGGGCATGCTGGCCGGCATCAAGATGTCCCACGCGGCCGTCACTTCCCTCTGCCGCTCGATGAAGATTGCGTGCGAACTATATCCGTCGCGCCACATAGCTCTTTGCCTAGATCCCTATTGCGGCCTAGGTTTCGCTCTCTGGTGCCTAAGTAGCATCTATTCCGGACATCATTCCATCCTCATTCCACCCTCTGAAGTCGAGATTAACCCGGCTCTTTGGCTGAGCGCTGTCTCCCAATACAAAGTCCGTGACACATTTTGCTCGTACGGTGTCATGGAATTGTGTACGAAGGGCTTAGGAAGCTCTGTCAACCAACTTAAATCTAAGGGTATCAACTTAGCTTGCGTTAGAACGTGTGTCGTCGTAGCCGAAGAGAGGCCGAGAATGCACTTAACGACGTCGTTCTCCAAGCTTTTCTCTGCTCTCGGTCTTAGTCCCCGAGCCGTCTCCACATCTTTCGGATGCCGAGTAAACATAGCCATTTGCCTACAAGGCGCATCTAGTCCCGAGCCCTCAACGGTGTATGTTGACCTTCGAGCGCTGCGTAACGATAGAGTTTCGTTAGTAGAACGAGGCAGTCCCCACTCCCTTTGCCTCATGGAATCCGGCAAGCTTCTGCCCGGCGTGAAAGTTATAACAGCAAATCCCGAAACGAAGGGGCAGTGTGGCGATTCTCATTTAGGTGAAATTTGGGTGCAGTCACCGCACAACGCTAGCGGTTATTTCACAATTTACGGCGACGAAAGTGACTACGCCGACCACTTCAGCGCTCAATTAGTCACTGGGAATACGGGAGAAGTTTACGCAAGGACCGGATACTTGGGCTTCTTGCGTAGGACGGAAATAAGCACGGCGACGACCAGCGTTTCCGACGACACTTCCTTGATTGCTCGTGATAGTGATACCGAGTCCCTGGCGTCCGGCTGCGGCAGTATCAGCGGCATGGGATCCTCGGAGTCGCACGACACGCACGACGCCGTGTTCGTTGTCGGTGCCCTCGACGAAACTATCATGCTACGAGGCATGCGCTATCACCCCATAGACATTGAGAACTCTGTTATGAGATGTCACAAAAAAATTGCCGAGTGGTATGTATTTTCGTAAACAATGAGACATTGTGCTTCTTGGATGTTCGTGTGATAATTCGTTAATAATTGAACATTTGTACTTTCAGCGCCGTGTTTACGTGGACCAACTTGCTGGTGGTGGTCGTGGAACTGGACGGCAATGATAGCGAAGCACTGAATCTCGTCCCGCTCGTGACCAACACCGTGCTAGAGGAGCACCATCTAATAGTCGGTGTTGTAGTCGTGGTCGATCCCGGCGTGGTTCCCATCAACTCGCGAGGAGAAAAGCAACGCATGCATCTGCGAGACGGCTTCCTTTCAGATCAGATCGACGCTATATACATCGCTTACAACATGTAAACATTTCCAAACACCTATGTCATATTGACGTCGAGTTTACAATTAATTAGGATGAGTCACTTTTCTACTATGTCGCGAATAATCCAGAACGTTGTGATGACAGTTATATGACTGACTTACTGACCTGACTTACTCAATCAATGTGCAGTAAGTCAGGATTTATTATAGAACCTGTTGGTTCATTGAACGACAGTTTTGGACAAATTATACTTTGTAAAATTACGATTTAGTATATTGTTATCACTACTTGATTATTGTAATAAAAAAGCAATAAAAATCGAAGATCAGATTAAATAGCACATTTTGTGAAAGCCAACAAATTAAGTGTAATTCACTTTTTATAAATTTATCGTAAAACTTCGAATTTACTGACTTCATGCTATCTTCCATTTGTATGTAAAGTTGTTTGTTAATTTAAATTTTAATTGGCTTCAGTTATTCAATTGAAAATTATCTTAATTTGAAAAGGTTTACTCGGATATTATTAGAAGTTTCGAGACAAGACTGATGTAAGTCTGAATTTGTACTGTTCTTTTATCTTTAGTGACTTTTATAGTTCTCTTTTTCTCTATTGGGATTTGTCTCGATTCATGATTTCGCTACAAAAAGATCTATTTGAATATTTTGAAATTTTGAGCTGTTTGCACAGTCGGCGCACGTTGCGACGCGGCACACGTCTAGGGGATTTTGCAGCTAATGTTACGTTACAACACTTTTAGAAAAGTAATTAGGCTGTTAATTAAATTATAGTAATAATAATTAATGGGCAAACAGCTTGTATCGTTTTTATTATACACAATTATATTGTTGTGATTATTATGAGACAAGTAATTTGTAATCTAGTTTGTATGTAAATGTATTGCAATCGGTAAATTATACCTAGTATTAGCCATTATCTGATAAAATATTGTATTGCATTTAATGTATAATGTTAGTTTTATTGTTCTGTATTAATCGTGGACAACTTAACGTTGACAGGTTTTTTAAGCTTCTAATGTGGAGATCGTAGGCTTTTATGCAAATGCATTTATTTGGTTGGCATTTACACAAGAATGGCACAATTTTAATCAAAAGGGATCTCTTTCTATTTGTGTCTTCTGATATCACAATTTAATGATTTAATGATATCTTAATTTTTAACTGCCTACTTATATTTCACAATAATATGGTTCTATAATAGTGCCAATGTTGTAATATTTATTCTTAAGATGATATAGTATTATGATAAACTGTATTGCCACGTATTATTGTCAATTCATTCTAAGTTTAAGTAAAATCACTGTTTATTTTAACGTTTATTATTAGTTTCATAATACAGTCATTGAAAACTTTCACTGGTGATTTGCAACGATTGCCACAAAATAAGGCATAGCTATATTTCAATTCAGATCGGTTCAGATAAAATAAAAGTTCATTAAAAATAACGTCATGCTTTTACGACATCATTAATTACAATTCAATACGACATTTTTTAAATTAACTGCAGAAAATAGATATATTTTCTATTTTTCATTACCTTAAAATTGTAATTATTGACTGTCCGTGCTCATAAAAAGTGCTTACTGAAGTATAGGCCAGCCATTGAGAATGCTGCTAACAGCAGCTACACTCGCTTCTAAAAGGGTCAGCATCTAAATCCTGGCCCTCTTTGTCTATTTGATTTGCCGAAAGGAATAACCTCGTACCTTTAAATATAATAAGAAATCCCATCCCTATGTCGCCGTAGTTAAAACATTGTAGTAGACTATAAAATTAGTGTAGGAGTTGATTACGTTTCCGTAGATAATCTCATTCCATTGAAAAGTTTTGTTCTCTAGTGTCATTAAATCCATATATTGAATTTATTTTCATTTACAGATTAGAATTATTATTTACTCATATACTTTTATTTTATTTTTTAATTATTATTTATTGCTAAATTTGTACATATATTTTTGTTATTTAATTTTACGTTAAAGTTATTTCTGTTTAGCCTTTATAATTTGTTTAAAGGTACTGCATAATAGTAAGGAAAATATATCGTATAATTACTAGCTATATAATATGCTATCATAAGAACAGAATTTCTCTTAGATTCATCACATAAACGTTATTATTTTATGGATATATCAATGTGTAGTCATATTACGAATTAAGTATGCAAGTAGTTAAATAACTCTGGTTTTATGAACAAACAATGTCTTATTAATTTTGTATTCAATGTTTATTAATGTAATGTGTAATGCATAATGTGTTGGTGCAAGGTCCTGCAGGTGGATATGTACGTTTCATATATTATACTAAATTCAAGCGACGCACATATTAGGTGATCTTCAACGAAACAAATTCTTAAATACAAATAAAGAGTACTTCACTGATTTGGTTCAGCTTATATTTTTTGACTAGACTCATATTGTAAATTTTAAATGAATGGTACAGTTAACGCACAAAAAATTTAAAAATTGGCTTATTTTTGTTACAAAAAAAATCATTTCAAAAGTTCATTTGAAACCTTTACTTCGTCGCCAAAGAGTAGTCTGTATGGACTTTGTAACCGCTTTTACAATTGTGATTTTTCTTGAATAAATAAATAAATGTGCATCTGTAATTGTTTTTCATTGATAAAATTAAATGATATTATAATAGATTTAAAAATACCCAAATGATAATGATGATTGGATGCTGTTGTCCTTGTCAAACAATTATCATGAAATATTATAACTTATATTGAAATACCCATTTACATAGACCAATAATCATCAAGTACCTACATTATTCTTAGTCTAAGCCCATTTACGAGGAAAAACTGTAATAAAAAAGTAAAGTGTGTTGTGTTATAAAATTTGTATGTTCCCTTCGATTTCTCTGGGATCCCATCATCAGACTTTGACTTGGTGACAGCTGGACCATCTCAGGAATGTAAGATTTCGAACAAAACCCCATTTATTGAAAGAATTTGCTCTCAACTCCTAACCGTCGCATTACCTTCCATCATCAGCTCCCCACTCCACCCACCGCGATCAAACTCCCTTACTATCATCTACGTACTAAGGGGTATTTACCACCCCAACGGGAAGTTGATTGGAGTTAGTGATAATAGAGAAAACCGTGTCTTTACGTACAAAGAAAACCCTTTACTTTTTATATATTTATTAAGATTATGCGATACGACCAGGGATACGATACGAATCGCTGCGTATTTTATGGCGGCGGTGCATCGATTCAAACAAAATATCGTATCGATATGTCGCATAGCATTGTATCACAACACATACCCCCCCCCCCCCCCCCCCTTCGAACCTCGCCTGTCTAAGCCGAAGAAATGGAAATAAGAAAAAAACATTATAAAACATCCTTTTATTAACAAAAATACGCGTACCAGAAGTTGAATTTAGAAGCATACTACTCGTACTATAAGTAAGTAGTAGTATGTATCATCATATAAATCCCAGAATATCATTTATTATATCGTCGCCTTAATTCTAATATGTCATAACTCATTTTTGAACCTAACAGACATTTTGTGTGCTTTGGATAAAGGCGAGAAAATGACATCTTTCTCTTTCTTTACTTTGCTAAGTGTGTATGAAAAAGAGTGAGATAAAAGACTCGACGTAATACGACGCAACTCGGGTCACTCGATCTTTCTGCGAATATGCATTAACTCATCGACTCGCCATAGTTTGTTGACATCGCGAAGGTAGCTCCGCGATTTATGTATTGTGTGATTGTTTTTATAAGCAGCTAAGGTATGAAATTGTTTTTATTTTGTTATTTGACATTTATTTATTGTTTTAAACATATTTTATTTGTGGAAAACCACTGATAGTAGAATAATTACGAGTTTTAAAGTGACTTTTGAGATACTGCCTATTCGATTTTAATTTTATAGTTTGCCTTTGATATACGACCTATTTACATGATGTGTTATTTTTTTTTCAGATACCATAAAAATGGATTCAGATGATGAGTGCCAGGAAATTCTTGATATATTAGCAGAGAATGGAATAAAAGTAACGAATCCTAAGAAAAAACATCAGAGCCGGGTAAAAATTTTAGATGACATTTTAGTATACAAACCAGACAACGAACTCCTTCATGCGATTAATATAGCAGCCGAATCTGATCTTGCCATTAGGTCCCAAAACAAAGCCTCTTTAGAAGTTGATAAGCAAGCGTTGAACTTGGCTTCATTACCTAATGTTGCTACTGAAAATGGTCCTGAAATTGAATTTGGAGACACAGTTTTTGTTACCGGGAGTGATGAAGGTACCCCTGAATCTAATGCTAATATTGAAATATTATGCGAAGCTTCGGAAGGTGTCAGTGAATTGACAATCACGCATTTTGCTACCAATGAAAGTCCAACAATTGGAGTGGTAGAATTGGAAGCCACCACTACTGAATCGATTATAGACACAGAAATGGTTGTGGAATCTGGACTTGAAACATTTGACACTGAAGAACCAAAAAACAAGCCCAAACGCAGAAAACATGCTGATTGTAAAGAATGGCAAAGAAATATAACGAAAGAAAAGAGAATGCGGGGAGAGAGTTATTCAGGATATTCAAGAAAGGAAAAAAATGTTACGACAGGTATATAAAGAAGTAAAAGGCAGATAGGACCAACATGTGACTCCAAGTTCTGCGAAAATAGCGACAAGCGGTTTTGCTCCAAGTTTGGAGAACATGACAGACAATGCATTTTCGAAAACTTTTGGAAGGAGCTAGATTGGTCAGGGAAGAAAAGTTTTGTTACTTCAATGATTGACAAGATCCCAATCAAACAAAAGACAGTTGATTCACATAGAAGGCAACAAAGCTATGTGTACTATCTAAAGCTGAATGAGGAAACACACCAAGTCTGTAAAAAAATGTTTCTGAATACTTTAGGAATCAAAGAGCGCATGGTTCTTACCTGGATTTCAGAAGCAAAATCGGGCATTGCATTAACTGAGACTACAAAGCAAAAAAGCAATAGAGGCAAAAAAAAATCTACTGAGACACCAACCTCCAGTGGAATCAGTCAAGCTGAACATCTGCGAAAGTTTTTTGAAAATATACCTAAGCTACCCTCACATTACTGTAGATCTACATCAACAAAACTATATCTTGAACCAGTATTCGAAAGCAAAAGCCATGTATACAGCATTTACAAAGAAAAATGCGGAAGCGATAAGGTGAAGCCAATTTCAGCTTGTTTTTTTTTAACAAGTTTGATGAACTGAACTTGAGTATTACCAAGCCAAAGAAGGATAGGTGTGATGTTTGCTGTGGTTATGAAACCAAAAACGTGACAGAAGAGGTTTACAAAAAACATTTTGAGAAGAAAAAGGCTGCAAGACTAGAAAAAGAATCTGATAAACTATTGGCTATTGATGGAAAAATTACAGTACTTACTGTTGATTTGCAGAGCGTGAAGGTTTGCCCCAAAGTTCAAGCTAGCGCAGTCTATTATAAGACAAAGCTATGTTGTCATAATTTCACAGTTTACAACTTAGCAACTCACGAAGTAACCTGTTATTGGTGGCATGAATGTGAAGGCGAGCTACAGGCATCCAATTTCGCTTCTTGTCTAGTAGACTACATACAAGAGAAAGTTCCTAAAACTGTTCCACTAGTTATTTTCAGTGATGGGTGTACAGCCCAGAATCGAAACTCAATCATGGCTAATGCTCTTCTGGACTTGGCTATGAAAGAAAACATGGTAATCACACAAAAATATTTGGAAAAAGGCCATACCCAGATGGAGTGTGACTCAGTACATTCCGTTATTGAGATAAAACTTAAAAAAACCGACATAAATCTACCTCATGAGTATGTTAAGCTAACTAAAGATGCAAAGAAGAAAACTCCTAAATATGACGCAAAATACCTCTCCCATGAGTTTTTCAAAGATTTTTCAGTGCTGCAACAATACACCTCCATTCGACCTGGAAGAAAAGCTGGAGACCCAACTGTGACCGACATCCGGCAGTTGCAATATGACCCAGATGGAAAAATTAAATTTAAACTTAATTTTACGGATGAATTGCAAGAGTTGCCCATCAGATGGAAGCTTGGTACCTACACGATTAATCCAATGTACACTAGAAGAATACCACTGAAGCCAAGAAAATGGAAAGACCTCCAAGATTTGAAACACATTTTGCCAACAGACTGTCATTCTTTTTACGACAATTTGCCTAAGGCAACGACTGATTAAATATTAAGTAAATTATTTTTAATTGTTTTCAGTTGTTTTGATAGAAGTTTAAGTTTTTGTTTGACATCTTTTCGATGATTCCTAATTTTAATGAAAGTGCCATTATTGCTATTTTATTTTCAATGGTTTTTAGTTGTTTTGATAGAAGTTTTTTTGTTTATACTTTTCGATGTTTCTTAATTTTAATTAATGTTATTATTACTAATAAATCTAAATAATAAGCTATCTTAATTAAAAAAAATAAATGTTTATTTTACAGAATGATGACTTTAATTTTTTATGTTAATATACATTATCTCAGTAAATTCATCATGCTAATAAAGCATAACTCAGATATTGAGCTTCTTGGACAAGCAAATTATATTACAACTTAAAAACAAGTTTATACTAGTATTTTGATAGTTAGTTTAGAACATCACTTTAAAGTGTTGTTATAGAATTAAAACAAGAAAAACAGTTTTTTGACCCTCCTGAACAGTTGTCATTTCTGAGTTACGCTTTATTAGAATTAAGTCGACGATATCTCTCTGTACCAAATTTCATTCTTATTCGACTGACCATTGCACGCAACAAAGATTTTGCTTTTGCATTTTAAATATTAAAATCATTTTTGATTTACTTACTTTATATTACCTATAACAAATTTTAATGTCACATTTATAAGAAAATACACCTTAAACATTTAATTAGGGAGATAATTTTCATGCCTCAATATCTCGTGATTCCTCAAATCTGTTTTTATAATCCGTCAGCATATTCTGCCATTTCTGCCACTTCTGCCAGAGACAAAATTTAGGAGTGAAATCTGTGAAATCTGCCATAAAATATGGTCACACTGCGACAAAGGTCCTTAGACTAAGAATAATGTACTTACGCATTGAAATAAGAGAAAGCCTTTTATGAATATAAGGTTTTAATAAGCTAAAATTAACAGTAAAATTTGTTTTAGTTACATTAGATACATTGACAAAGACACTAACAAAACAGATTGACAATGCCATCAGCGGCTGACCCCACATTAGGCGTGCGCGTTCCTCGAGCGTGTTAGCGACGCAAGCGCTGCGTGCGTGCACGCCGCGTGCGCGCTGCATAAGCGTCCAAAGAGTAGAATAAGTATAGGGGGAGTCGCACGTTGCCGCCGTGTGACGTGTGCGTAGCGAGCGCGCTCTCGCTCTGTTTCGCTCAGTCACATCACAGGGCGGATAGTAAATAATCATAAAAATGCTTTTCACTTTTTTTATATATCTGCAATGCAAAATATAGTAATGAAATGACTCTCTTGTGAACAAGAAGACCATAATGTATATTGCTAAAGACGTTTAGTCTTTTCATTGCGTGTCTTATTTCTTTTTAGTAGCAAATAGTAGTGCTTTCTCGTCAGAATTCATTTTCACTGTCCAAATTGTGACTGACTTGATTGAAGGGGATTAAACGCCAAGGCAAGCGCCGCGTGCGCGCCGCACTCTCGCTGCACACACGTCACACGGCGGCAACACGCGACGTTTACGCAGCGCGCACGCGGCGCTCGCGTCGCTCACACACACGCTCGAGGAACGCGCACGCCAAATATGGGGTCAGCCTTATGGCTGATAGTTTCAAGTAAGGAGTTTACATCACGCATAAAACTTAAACTCTCGTTCCAGCGTTCTACCATAAGAAAAAATAATAATTATACAGTTCTACACGATGGCCATAATATTTTTTTTTCTTTTCAATTATGGCATCGCATTCTCTGTGCATACTGCCAGCGTCAAGTATAATTTTGTCATCAATTTTTTGCCAGTTTCAATGAAACTGTACGATGTAATAACAAATTCAGTAAGTAAGTCGTCAGTAATCAGTCAGTCTAGTCAGTCCAACATTCAAGTAAAGCGATGGCTACTTTACTAGAACGTGTCCGATGGAATTTTGGAGGCAAGCAGAAAAAACATATTTTAGCACTGTTATTCTATTTCTTGCCGTGTGGTTGCCGGCGTTAGAATAGCACCACTCCGATTCTTCCCAGGAGGTCGTAGGAGGCGACCAAGGGACATTCCAGGAGACGGGCAGCAGCGTCTTCCTGTGTAAAATAACATCCACTGCGGTCACCAACCCGCAATGCCAAGCGTGGTGACTATGGCAATAAACCCCCTTATGGCAGTCACAAATAAACCTCGGCCCCCAGTCCCCGGCGGCCCCGCTATCCCTGGTTATGACAGCGGCCATGGTAACGGCGGGGCAGGGGGTGCTAAGAATCTCCGGCAGAGATTCGGCTGTCACAAAAGAAAACGACCTCTGCACCTGGCAACATACAACACCAGGACACTGAGAACCGACGAGAAGATACATGAGCTGGAAGCAGAGATAGATAAGTTACGCTGGAGTATCATAGGACTATCCGAAGTCCGAAGAGAAGGGGAGGACACGGTAATCCTTAAATCCGGTAACTTATTCTATCACCGGGAGGGCGAACATCTGTCCCAAGGTGGTGTCGGGTTTCTCGTCCACAGGTCCCTCGTCAACAACGTGACGAAAGTCGAAAGTGTGTCAGCAAGGGTAGCGTACCTTATACTCAGAATATCAAAACGGTATTCGCTGAAGGTCATACAGGTATACGCACCGACCGCGACACACCCAGACGATGAGGTTGAGGCTATGTATGAGGACGTCAGTAGAGCCATACATGCCTCTAAGACTCATTTCACGGTGGTGATGGGGGATTTCAATGCAAGACTGGGCACGCGAGACGGCGACGAGCAGAGAGTAGGGCCCTTTGGGTTTGGACAACGGAACCACCGAGGCCACTTGCTTGCTAACTTCTTGGAGAAGGAGAGCCTCTTCATGATGAACTCCTTCTTCAAGAAGAAGCCACAGCGCAAGTGGACTTGGATAAGCCCTAATGGTTCCACGAAAAGCGAGATAGACTTCATTTTGGCAGACAAACGGCACATATTTAATGATGTCTCCGTGATCAACAGGTTCAAAACCGGAAGTGATCACCGAATGGTACGAGGCACATTAAATATCGACGTCAAGCTGGAACGGTCACGCCTGATGAAGTCTACGCTCCGACCAACACCTGTCCAAATTGAGGGCTCCGAGAACTTTCAGCTCGAGTTGCGAAATCGTTTCGCGGGCCTGGAACAATGCGAGTCTGTGGACGAATACAACACCAGGATGGTACAAACCGTCCACGAGGTAGGGTCCAAGTTCTATAAGGCCCCCTCCAGTGGTAGACCTCAAGTGCTCTCTGAACACACCCTCGGTCTTATAAAGGAAAGGCGTGAACTGTGCATCCGGTCTCCATCTTCAATGTTGAAATACAGGCAGCTTAATAAACAGATCTCTTGCAGCAGACGACGCGATCTGCGTGCTCATAACACAAAGCGCGTCAAAAACACTATAGAGCGGAACCAAGGCACTAAAGTGTTCTCAAGGGATCTGAGTATTGGGCAAAGCCAGTTGACAAGATTGAAGACGGAGTCTGGCGCTATAGTTTCGTCTAAGCCTGAAGTTCAGAGAGAAATTGAGGGGTACTGCGGACGGTTGTACAGCTCCTCAAATGCTCCCGTCACCAATGTGGTGAACGATAAGAGAGCCAAATTGACCCGACACTATACCGAAGATATCCCGGACGTCAGCCTGTACGAAATTAGAAGGGCCCTAAATCAGCTTAAAAACAACAAAGCACCGGGCGATGACGGTATCACATCTGAGCTGCTGAAAGCTGGAGGGAAACCCCTCCTAGTGGCGCTCCAAAAACTGTTCGATACCGTCATCAGTAGCGGAACTGTCCCGGAGGCGTGGAGCAGAAGCGTGGTGGTACTGTTCTACAAAAAGGGCGACAAAGCCCTTTTAAAGAACTATAGACCCATCGCGCTTCTGAGCCACGTCTATAAGCTGTTCTCAAGGGTTCTTACTAATCGCATTGCGCGCAGGCTAGACGACTTCCAGCCTCCCGAACAAGCCGGATTCCGAAAAGGCTATAGTACCATGGACCACATACACACGCTGCGACAGGTTATACAAAAGACCGAGGAGTATAATCTGCCGCTATGTATTGCGTATGTGGACTATGAGAAAGCCTTCGATTCTATCGAGACCTGGGCAGTGCTAGAGTCTCTCCAGCGATGCCAGATTGACTATCGGTACATCGAGGTGTTGAAGTGTTTGTACAAAGCCGCAACCATGACAGTCCGAGTCCACGACGGAAGCACTGGACCTATTCCAGTGCAGCGCGGAGTACGACAAGGGGATGTTATATCCCCGAAGCTGTTTACCGCTGCACTGGAAGACGTGTTCAAGCTGATGGAGTGGAACGGGCTGGGTATTAACATCAATGGCGAACACCTCACACACCTTCGATTTGCCGATGACATAGTAATCTTGGCGGAGAACCTGGAAGAGCTCAGCACTATGCTAGGTGACCTCCATAGCGCCTCACAAAGGGTGGGTCTTAAGATGAACATGGACAAGACGAAGATCATGTCTAACGTCCATGTCACACCTATACCGGTTGTTGTTGATGGCGCTACTCTCGAAGTTGTCGACGAGTACATCTACCTGGGACAAGCGATCCGTATGGGTAAGTCCAGCTTCGAGAGAGAGGTAACTCGTAGAATCCAACTCGGTTGGGCAGCGTTCGGGAAATTACAAAGTGTCTTCTCGTCCAGAATACCTCAGTGCCTGAAGTCGAAAGTTTTCGAGCAGTGTGTGTTGCCAGTGATGACCTACGGCGCTGAGACGTGGTCCTTTACAGTTAGCCTTTTCCACAAGCTCAAGGTCGCTCAGCGAGCGATGGAGAGGGCTATGCTTGGCATTTCTCTACGCGACAGAATTCGTAATGATGAAATCCGTAGAAGAACTAAGGTTACCGACATAGCTCTCAAAATCTGCAAGCTGAAGTGGCAATGGGCAGGCCATATAGTTAGGAGGACCGACAACCGATGGGGAAGAAAGGTCCTTGAATGGAGACCACGTCTCGGCAAAAGGAGTACAGGCCGCCCTCCAACCAGGTGGACTGACGACCTGAAGAAGACAGCGGGTAGTCGCTGGATTCAGAAGGCCCAGGACCGGGAGGAGTGGCGAACGTTAGGGGAGGCCTATGTCCAGCAGTGGACAATAAAAGGCTGATGGATGGATGGATGGATTCTATTTCACAAACACTCGTGCACTGTAATTAACCTATATCAAACAAAATGCCATCAACTTTATCCGATATAACTCAAAAATACACCAAGAAAATGAAAATAAAACAAGAGCACTATATGTCTTTTTCGACTTCCCGCCAAAACTCGCCATAATATTTATGGGCCACAATCTTTGTCACAATGTTGGCCAACGTGTGAAGCGGACACAAGGAAGTTCTTGAGCGGACATACAATCCGTAAAAAATGTCACCTTTCACTGAAGTTTGACAGATGACATATTTATAATAGTGTGGCAGTTGCATAAAACTCCCTCATTGTATTGTTAAATATGTTATCAGAATGCCAGAAAAAAATATGTTTTACTCTAAGGTTTTACTATACTTATAGTCCGTACATTATAACTCCACTATTTTGGCAGATCGTTTAAGAGTTGAGATCGTTTAATGTTCACCTTTCAAAAACCGACAACCGTCATTCAGGCCAGAATTTTTACAGACAACCCTATATCATTGTATTCACAATTAAATAGCGCTCATTTTGATATGATTTATTTATTAAACAAATGGGTGAAAATAACTACATTATCGAATTTACCAGTTTATACCTGCCAACCCAGTAGTTATGCCAGGAAAAAAATAGACAACCCGACGACGCCCAATGTTTGTATATTTTACAGGCTTAATACTTTCGATTGGTATTAAATTTATTCGTTAAACACATGCGTGCAATATTTAATAAAAAGTCACTTTTCAATTTTTTATTAAACATAGTCTTGCCAGGAATTTTTTAGACAACCCACTCGAGATATATATGTATTCTAATACTTTTCATCCATTCCATTAAACAGATGGGTGAAGGTCGTTTCTAGTTCGTATCCTCTACTATTATTTATTTGATAGATAGAGTTATGACTGCAGTTATATGAGTGAAAGAGAAGTATTTAGTAATTTAGTATTTTGAATATTTTATACCAGTTGCTCTCTTTTCGACATTTTGTGGGGATATTGTAATGACTAGGGATGGCAACATTTCGATTTATTGAATAAAAGTTTGCTCTTGCCTGTTTGCCTCTGCTGCGCGTGTGCGTTGATTTGTTTATTTGGGTTCTTTTACTTTATGTGTGTTATTTTTACTACAATCTTAAATTTATAAACCTAATAAATAACAGAATGATTTAATATTTAAAAAAGTAGGTCAGTGATAATAAAGTTAGTTATAGTGATTGCAGTGAGTCATATCGTTTGGATTATTGTTTAAAATTAGCGTCAGCAAACTCAGCAATGTTATCATTATTGTTTAAGTAGCTGTAGAAGAGTTGTGGCAAGTGATATTTTGACCGATGGATATACCGCCTGTGCCCAAGCCTCGGAGCGCTTTTGTGCCACAAAATGACCCCGTGAAGCGACCTGTCCCCCTTCCACGTACGAAAGTCCTTACAAATAATGACAAAGTTTCAGCTTCAGAAATAATAAGATCAATAACCTCTGTCTCTAAACAAATTACGGAAGATGTCGCTCACAAGGTCAGTACATCAGCCAAAACAGCCAATGAAAAAATAGAAAAAACAATAGTTGATGGTTCTAAGTTTGCTAGAGGCACACTCGAAAAGACCCTTACCACATCTCGAGCAGTGAGAGATTCTGTGGCAAAATCTGTGATAGAAGGTTCTAGGACTGCTGGCTTACGACTACGAAGATCCTCAAAGAAACCAGAGAACTCTGATAGTGAAGACCAACAGCGATGTACCTCAATGCCTGTTGTTGATGTAAGTTTATTTGATAACATACAGTTTCATTCGCCTTTGCTGGAACAGAAGCGATACAAAAATGAAAATGAAGGCTCACAGACTTTTCCAGCTTTAAATTTGAACAACTCTAACTTTGATGATCTTTCACTGTTTTCAACCAATTCAGATTCCAACACAGACACAGTAAGTGATTTCTCTCATGATAGTAGGGAATATGAACATAGAGATAGTAGTATGAATTTAGAGAATGAGCAGCTTACATATGATACTCCTAGACCATCAAGAACAAACAGTATAGTTAGTACACTTTCTGTGCCAGAGGTCCCTGAGAGAAGAAAAAAGAGAGAAAGCAATATAGAAGTGATGAGACAGAATTCTATGTATGAGAATTGGACATTGCCACATCAGTCCCCAAAAATGAATAATGAAACTATGGCGAGACCTAGCAAGAGCACCATATATGAGTTTGACCCCTTAAATTCAACAAAAATCACTCAAAACTATGAAGGAATCAGTAATGAATTGCTCTTATTAGAGTCATTTTTGACTGGAGATACTTATGGCACCATAGTAACAACAGACAATAGTGAAGATAGTGTGTATGACTATGGTGAAAGTGATTATTTTAATCCTCCAACTCCACCTGAGAGATCAGATAGCCTTTTTCCAGTAGAAAATACTGAAAATGCAGCAAAGGCCACAGTAACCACTAGTCCAGAAAAAGATACTAACTCTAACTGGTATGATAAAAATGAAACAACTACAGTTGAAGAGGAAATCAAACCTACAGTCATGAGGAAGTTCTCAAACATGTTTAAATTAGATAATGTCTTAAACAAATCAAGTAAACAGCCTGTACAAAAAGTTGAGACCGTGGAAAGGCCACCCATAAACAGCTTGCCAATGCCATATTTTTGTGGTATGTTAAATAAAGTAGTGTCAGGAGTTGTGGAAGATTTATTTAAAAATAGTCAGTCACGCTACTGCATATTATCAGATCAGAAACTGATGTGTTATACAGATCCAACTAATTCTGTTCTGAAAGAAGCCTATACTCTGGATAGCATATATTCCATACAAATTGTTCTTCCTTTGTCATCAAGGCAAGTATTTCTATAAAATGTTTATTACATAATGCTGCATTATTGTAATTTTTTTTTGTTACATTACAATTGTAATGTTTTTCTACAGCACAACCAGTAACTCATATTGCTTTGAGTTGATGGTGTCATCAGGCGTGCGCAGTAATCCACGCAAGGTGCTGTTTAGTTGTGCCAGTGCATCTGAACGACGGAATTGGGCTCAAAAAATTGCTGAAAACCTAATAAGTGACTTCCCTACCAGATATACCTCTGAATTCACAAGGTGTGGCTGGTGTTATCTAAAGGTTAGTACTATGTTATTAATATTTTTTATTTTACTTATTAACAAATTATTTGCTGAAATTATTTGCTGGGTCCTTTCTACTTTTATGTCTTAAGATATTAGTTATACTTATAAGTAATTACCAAAAGACATTTTACTCATATTACAAGTAGAATCATTTACTTTTGAAATTCAAAGTCATGAAAGTAAGTTTAATAATATGGGTATTGGTAATCATATGAGTATATTCAAATAGTCTGTTTCTTAGCTATTGGTGCACAATGTTTCATCTTCTATAAATTTTCTGTGCTATTCTTGCTAACTAAAAATTAATTTATAATTTTTAGCCTATGTAATAATAATAGACATATTATTGCTATATGATGTTCCCAGCTCAGCAACTATAAGAGTTATAAACTGCAAATAATCATGTATTGTTTATTAAGCCGCTCTTATAAAGTGAATTGATCTACAAAATAGAACTACATAAATTTTTCTGAAATAATTAGTCAACCTCGTGAATATGTATGTATTAATTAAAAACGTTTACATTCCATAGTAGAAATACATCAGATGAATTTTTTTATGTTATAATTATAAGCCAGAGAGATGTAAAGTTAACATAAGATGAGATAAATATATCTGAGTCTGGTATTTTGATATGCGCTTGTAATATAATTAAAATATACGCAAAGTACCTATGTTATACAAAAACAGTGACTCTTTCTTGTCCACCACAGATCATTCACAGTACTTAATTTAATGACTACTGTGTATATGTTGATAACTGGTCCGGATGCTGATGAGTATGCGTGGGCAGGCTCGATTTAACAAAATAGATTTTTATAATTGCCAAATTATCTTGTTATTATGATTCGGATATTAATGTACTCAAGTGATGGAAAGGAGGACATAAGGGCAGGCATATACCTTAAATTTTTAGTTCACACAGCACTTATATCAGTAAGGATTTTCAAATATTAAGAATCACTGCAGTCATTAGTGGAGCCTGCCAGCTTTTGAAATCTACATAAATTGCAATGTTCACGTGGTTTTTCTTCTCCTGGGAATCAAATCTCAAACTTAAACTAGCTCGTCTGTTTGTCTGAGGTCGTATTCACGCTACAACTCCGAAAGTTCATCCGCACCTTTCCATTCAAGTTCTACCATTCTTTTCTATCTGTTGTTTATTGTGTTTAGTTTTGCTGTGTAGGTGAATTTCTATTGCTTGCTTTAAACTACGCGAATGAAATCTTGCGCGTTCCACATTGTAATAAAAATAGTAAAATAATGCAGCTCCAAGGCGATGTTGACTGGCGTTGTAACATTGCTAAAACTCATTTATTGTCCCACGGCTAGGCACAGGTCTCGTAGAATTGAAAAGAATTTGGGTTATGTATCTCGTGCACTCCACCAACCCGCATTGGAGCAGCGTAGTGGAATAAACTCCAGGCGTCTCCAATAATGGGGAAAAACCCGTGGCTAGTAGTGGGACGCATACAGGGTTGCAGCTATATCTAGTATACTGCTTACAGAAAGACAAAGTGAATTTCGAGTTTTTTTTATAATTTCTCAGGGATATTCGGTGAATAAAAGCATTGTTATATTTCATTACCACGTGCGGCAAGTGATAAATATACACATAAGAAAATTTCTTAGATTTAAATTCGGGCCCTTGGCGTAGAAATCTCAACTTCATGGTTATCACTGCTCTCCACTAGGCTATCACAGCATTCACAGCTCCATTGCTACCGCAGTGTTACATCCTGTATATTATCTGCAATTATTTTCTGCAATCAGTAGGCAACTGAAAGAAAACTAAGAATGACACGCTTCATAATGGGCGTGCATGCAATTACAACCCGTGTACACATCGCCTATCAGTTTGCTTGCTTTATCAACGGCCCGTGTTCTTATCGCATCAAAAGATATCCTAATATTGATTAAAAGAGTATTGAACAATCAGTAAAATTTATGATGATTCGTTCTTCTTTATTTACTTATGTACTGTACTATACATTTATAGTACAATCGGAATTCGTTTGAGGAGATGAAGGTATGCAGTCTTAGACTGCAGTCGCTCGCAATAAATTGGCTTGATAACCTACAAACCGTACATGGAATGTGAATAAGAGTACCTAGTTACTCTGCGAATGAATAAACTCCGTTTCTAATGTACAACGGATTGACTCATTGTACGGTACAAAAGCTGTTGGTATTTCTATATGTAAATATTAGCTACAATCACTTTTGTATCGTACGTGAAAATATAGTAATCGATTCATAATTATTTCCTTCTTCGAAAGAAGATTTTTAAACTTTTGAAAACAATGTAATCAAACCTGAAATATTGGTAATTAAAAACATAAATAGGTCTACTCTCTTTTTCTTAAGATGAAACAAACACAAAGCACATACCTACTATACCTAGGTGAAAAATAGTCTTGGCACCTTTTTTATTGAAATAAAAAATAGCAAGAGTGGTTATATATTATCTAATGACCACGTGTCTTCTGAAACATATTCTATTTGTGTCTTATTTTTAAATCTAAATTTTAAATTTTACGTAATACCTATCGCTTGGCAAAACTATTTATGAAGAAAAAAAGGAGTATAGAGTTGCACACAGCGTAGTCAAGATATCGCTGTATTGTATACAGTCATACAGTGCTTGTTTTTTTATTTTATTTCTAACTGTGCCTCCATTGTGTGGCTTTGCGAAATGGCTGAGCGATCATTGACTTCATTTTAACCTCATTTCAATATGTTTATTTGCAAACTTATCGCGAGATCCTGTGCGCACCATTTGATATTGTTATAGAATATTGATTCCCTGGGAATATTCCCTGCATACGAGTACTTGCCCTGTTAAAATAAGCTGTTTGTGTGAGTTGGGGTCAATCGGGGTGTTCTATTAGAATATGGATCGGAATATTTTTAAACGAGACGGTAGATATGAAATGTAGAGCGATGACGTCTCTGGCTCAATGGTTTAATGGTTTAAGGGGTTCGATTCCCAGCGAGACAGAAAGCTTAGAGAGAGATGTTCTTCGGAGACTCATTGACTAGTGTTACTTAACAGCGCCATCTACTTCTGCTGCCAAATAAAAAAAAATACAATTAAATACATACTCGCCGATAGATGTCAGGAAGAGATATATTTATTTGTTTATGTTTAAGTTTATTATCGCTGAAAAAACAGGTAAAAAACGATATTTTCTAAAAATGAAACCTAGTTAGATCGATTTATTGCCTCCGAAAACTCTCGCATAATAAATTTCATGAAAGCCATTGGAGCCGTTTCCGAGATTCATATTCCATATGGGGGGCCGCATAACGTGACGACGGTTGTGTCGATTTTGCGAATTTTTCGGAGTAAATTCTTTTGTTGCAATCTGTGACTAGGTAAACCTGTTTTTTCTCACTTAGCGGTCCCAAGACGCGACGCCGCTTGGAAAATAAAAGTATTTGAACTTACATAATATATGTATATGACGATAAATATTACAAAAAAAACTAAATCTAAATCGGTTCATCCGTTCGGGAGCTACGATGCTACAGAGGCCTATGTCCAGCAGTGGAATTGTAAAGGCTGATTGATGGATGATTACTGAAAGAGGAAATGACACAAAATTCATGGGACTTGAATCAGGGCTCCTGGCGTGTGCATTGGGTCATAACCGCTTGGCTATTGTTGTACGCTGAACTAATATTAAGATAAAATCAACACGACTGGTTCGCAGGAAGGTGTGAGCGGGGAATGGCGCGGCGCGTGGCTGATGTTGATACGCCGGGTGCTAGTGTACAGCGTCGAGCCCAGCGTGGTCTGCACCGTGGACCTGCGGAAGACGAGATGCGTCGGTGAGTTTCTTTATTTCCAAAAGTTTACTTTATGCCAACGATCCTTTCTATCGCGGATGAAACCGCGAGGAACAGCTATGTTTTTTCATTTCGTTCAAGAGCAGTAGGTATTTTAAAGACATCATCATAGTCCATTAAATAATTATTTACGCAAGCATTCCATTCAGGTGAACATCTGAAGGCTGCAACACGGATTTATGATAAAAAACTCCTGCAGATCATTAAAAAAATATTCTTACTTTTACTATTAATATGTACTATTTTTTTCCTCATTTTTACACGCTTTATATTAGCTTCACTTGTATGTATGTTTGTAACCGACTCCTTCAGATGCGATTTTGACCCACTTTATAATATAGGCCGTGCTTTTTGTGCAATAATGTGCTGTGTGTGTGAAATAATGTGTATTATATAGTATATTACATTTCTTAAATATTTGACAACTTTAGGAAAAAAATAATTTGTCGTGATTTACGTCGTAAACGCACAAAACCTTAAACTAACTTAATACTTATATATAAATTATGCGTCAGTCAGTAAACTACTGAACCCATATCAATTAAATTTGCATTGCACACCGTGTAGTACAGTTTGATCCAATTTGAAAGATAGGATAGCTTATATCTTAATTTATAGTCGCTATATTATTAAATTAAATATTTATGGTAGACGTTGTTCTATATTAGTAACATAACAACACTCAAAAGCAGCAGGATTTTTACTTTTTTCCTATACTTAATATTGAACTTGCGCTTTAAAAATTACTTACTTTACACACCTTTACTTTCCCTGTTTTTTTTTTTGTTTTCTTCATAGTAAATTCTGGGTATTTGTGTACATGTTAAATGCAAAAAATGCATTACATATTGTTAAAAATAAAGATAACATGATTCATATTTTCCGCATTAATTTTACAGTGGATTCCTCATTTGACAAAACAGTCTTCCTCTTGTAAATCCTATAAATACTTCCTTTTTGTTTAATAGTAGAATATTGCAATGTCCCTTGCTCGAACCAGTGAGTCACGCTCGTGCTAATTAAAAAAGATGAATCAATAGTAACTGTATTTGCGTAGAAGAATAAGACATGACTATTGCGAGTGGAGCAGCAATTAAGTACCTATTATTTTTAACAAGAGTTTATGTAGAAGTGCCTGAAATGATCTGAAATTAGGTAATATTTAAAGCGGTAGGACTTGTATGTTTTGATACCAACCCAACCCATACTACCATTTTGGCAGTGCCGGATTTATATTTTTTATGAGTGTAGGCCACTTTATTTCCACCGCCCCATGTACAAAATCAAATCAATCTAATTAAAAAGTATAGGTTTCGATAGGAATGAGTTTCTATTGGGATTTTTTTAAAGTATAAAAAACCATGAGAAAACCAGTGAACGTGTTTGACTTTTATCCTCTGAAATCGAGGGACCCTCTGAAATCTGCCGCCCCTAGGACGCTGCAGCCCCTAGGCCGCGGCCTGTACGGCCTATTTATAAATCCAGGATTTTGGTGTTTTCTGTAGTTGTAGACATTATACGATACGTCACGCGACCATAAACCTATAGAGCAGTAACAACTGCATACTGCGACGCATACTTGCATGTAATGTACCCTGGGGGTTTTGGTAGAAAAGTCCAAAAATACCTACGAAAGAGTGGATTCGTAAACGTTGTTGCCTCCAGAAACCGCTTCAAAAATATATCCTTTAGCCCATTTTGATCTATATCTTCTTGTCATTGTAAATATATAAAAAAATAACAGATCAAATAAGTATTTTTTTAAATTTATGTTTTATCTTTCTTACAGTTTATATTTAAGTTGAAACTCGAAATAAACGGTAATTTCTAAAAATTAAACCTAGCTAGATCAATTTATTGCCCCCGAAAACACCTGCTTGCTAGATTTCATGGGAGGGGGGACCTTCAAAACGTACTCAGCACCTTGGGAGAGGATACCGGGTTATGCGGGATTTGACCGCACTAAAACTGGGGTGGCGGTGGTTGCTTCTGCGCTCGGAGAGAACTCTGGGATCTCCAGCGAAAAACACCCGTGTCCCCCACGCGCGACGCCCCAGAAGGGGCCCATCCTCGGAAGAACAGATGCGGTCTCCTGCACCCTCCAATGCCAACAAGTTTCAAACTCTTATCAGTCTGCATATTCTCTTTTGATACTATCTGACGTGTTGGTAATTTTTATAGTTAGTTTTACGCACTGTATATTAATAGTAGATCTAACGATTCCTGCTCCGGTGAATCATCCAATATCTCGTGCATCTAGCTTTATTGCTAAATTGATAGATTGATCGCGCTCTGAACACGGGGGATTCTATATTACCGGTGCACTTGACACATCGCCACCTCATTCGATTCCCATATTATGTTACAACAAACGGAAGTAGGGTTTAAGTTACAATATACATACGTTTACAATATAATTGTTGGTTGAAAATTAAAATTGCTTTTAAATTGCTAGCTGCGTTTGCCTTTTTGCTTCACGTCACTAATTCCAAAAATGATGCATTTTCTTTTCCTTTTTACTGTATAAGGCGTAATGTGATTCACTACTATATCCTGGGTGCTTATGTGCAATAGATTTGAAATAATTTGAAAGAACCATTTTATTACTTCTTTAAAATTTGCATGCAAATGCGGTAAAAAGGTTTAGGTAACATGATGATTAGAGATTATTTGGAAACAATTACTCTTAAGTAAGGTACATAATTTTACTGAAGCATGGAATGGGGACATTCTTGGCGCTTAACATACTTGATAATATATTGGAATATTTACGGAATAAGGGTAACAAGAATTTAATTATTTTAAAGAAAACTCAATAGTTATAAGACCTGACTAACCAGTTTTGTGTATAAATTAAATGTGTTTTTGCACGCGGTTTCAATTGCCATTTCAGTCCGTTATTTATTACAACCGTTACTTTCCTCTGGCCGAATTTTTAGGGTTCCGAAGCCAAATGGCAAAAAACGGAACCCTTATGGATTCGTGATGTCTGTCTGTCTGTCTGTCCGTCCGTATGTCACAGCCACTTTTTTCCGAAACTATAAGAACTATACTGTTGAAACTCGGTACGTAGATGTATCTGTGAACCACATTAAGATTTTCACACAAAAATAGAAATAAAGCAATAAAATTTGAGGGTTTCCCATACTTAGAACTGAAACTCTCAATTTTTTTTTATCATCAAACCCATACGTGTGGGATATCTATGGATAGGTCTTCAAAAATGATGTTGAGGTTTCTAATATCATTTTTTTCTAAACTGAATAGTTTGCGCGAGAGACACTTCCAAAGTGGTAAAATGTGTGTATTCCCCCTGTAACTTCTAAAATAAGAGAATGATAAAACTAAAAAAAAATATGATGTACATTACGATGCAAACTTCCACCGAAAATTGGTTTGAACGAGATCTAGTAAGTAGTTTTTTTTAATACGTCATAAATCGAAAACCACAATTTACCTTTCATTCAATCGTAATGCAATGATTTATATGGATAATCAAAGGCAATGATGTATTTCTGTTGCTGCTATTGTTATACAAATACTAAGAATAGAATAAAATAAATATTTAAGGGGGCTCCCATACAATAAACGTGATTTTTTATAGATAATGGTACGGAACCCTTCGTGCGTGAGTCCGACTCGCACTTGGCCGGTTTTTGTTATTGTTGACTCAAATCCCTTTTATTCTTTCTTAAAAATCAGAACACAAAAGTTAAGCGTATTTTAATGTTATGATTTTTAGGAAATTCCAGTAACGTTTCACTTGTAAACCGTGCAAGTTTCTTTTCTTTTTTGACGAGTATTCACCTAGTGAACTAAATTAGAAGTCAGGCACAAAAACATAGGCAAACATTGATTCGAAAGATTTAAGGTTGGAATGTTAAATCTTTCAATTATACTGTTTCGCGCTGGCAAAGCCGCTTGTCACAGACTGGGTTATATTACAATACAGAGAACTGTAAAAATCGTGCAGTAAATGCGTCATCAGTCATCACTCATTAAACATCCTTATCCATAATTTGGGTCGGTCGGTAGTTTGTACATTGACAAAACTGTTGCGTAATACGGCGATTTTGTCAAACAGGCGATTTTGTCACAGAAGCATTGCATGAAATGGCGGGACCATGAACTACACTCTTGTATCTGCAATGTATGACATCCGCTCCGACTTCGCCCGCCACTGTGTGGGGAACTGATAAAATTAGCCTACTTCACACGATTCCCGGTATGCCATCGTCGTCAATCGTCATGCTTATTAGGCTTGCACAGCTCAAAAGCAATAATAGGGTTCCCCTAATAGGTAGATTGTGGCTGCCATTGGGTTTTTAGTAGGTGCAGGTTCTATCTGTGGGTCTTTTTGTCAACATATTTTTCTCATTAATATTTAAGATATAAAAAAGGATGTTTGTATATATGACATCGCAAAACTCAGAAACTATTCGACCGATTATTATGAAAATTGGTATGTATATGTATTTTTTCACGGAGAAGGTTTATATCCATTATTATTATTATTTAATATTTAAACGCGTTACGGAGTTCGCGGGGTCAGCTAGTTAACATTAAGATTAATAAATTCATCTGCATATCCGTGTAAATGGATTGTGAATCTGTAAAAATCAAACTTTTAAATCAATTTTTAGACTTAAGACCCATTTATGCGCAAATTTTGCATATACATATTTGAAAGTTATTAAAATCTAAATTATTATTATTTTTATTAAGTACAAACTGTGCCCTGGGCTCTCGCGTTAGAACGAGAATATTTTCCGTATATTTCATGGGTCAAAATGCAGCCCATAATTTTATTGAGTACTTTTTACCCTCTCAGTTGCAACAGTCAACTCACTTTGAATGAATTGAATCTACTTCACTGATGAATTTTAAATTATAACAATAAATTAAACACTTTCAACTTGCGAGAGCGCTTAGATCTTCTTAATCCGGCCCTGGCCAAAATCCGGATGGAAGTTCTTAGCTGATGTCTACCAAATTTCATTGCCAAATCCTAAGTGGTTTTCAAAATTACGAGATAAGGTATGAGTCACCTATCTCTTATCTAATCTAATACCTTTAAACGAGCAATTCTTGTATATATCTAAAAATATATTTTTTGAATTTCGGAAACGTCTCCAAAGATTTTGTTGAAATTTAGTACACTGGTTGCGGAGATGATAAATTGATCCACAAATTTTTACCGACTTCCAAAAGGAGGAGGTACTGTATTCGGCTGATTACTCCGCCGTTTGTGGACCGATTTTCAAAATTCTTTTTTTGTTCGTATGCTTATACTCCCGAGGTGGTCCCATTGTCACCAAATCAGGATCTGATGATGGGATCCCAGGGAAATCGAGGGGAACTCTCAAATTTTATAGGCACACACATTGATTTTCTTATAGTTTCTGAAGCATAAGAGATATTTACGCATAGAAATCATCATCTCATGTTGCTGAGCTGATGATGGAAGGTACTGCGACAGTGAGGAGTTGAGAGCAAATTCTTTCAATAAATAGTTTTTTATTCGAAATCTTACATTCCCGAGGTAGTCCAACTATCACCAAGTCAAAGTCTGATGAGGGGATCCCAGAGAAATCGAAGGGAACTTTCAAATTTTATAGCACAACAAATGATTTTCATATTTTTACAAAGCAAAACAGACATTTGTGTATAATTATCGTCATATCATGTTGCTGAACTGATGATAGAATGTACTACGACGGTTAGGAGTTGAGAGCAAATTCTTTCAATAAATGGTTTTTTGTTCGAAATCTTACATTCCTGAGGTGGTCCAACTGTCACCATGTCAAAATCTGATGATGTGATATTAGGGAAATCGAGGGAAACACTGAAACTTAATAGGCACACACATTCTTTTAGTCATATTTTTAACACAATACAAATATTTATGTCTGGTAATTATCACCTGCTGTTGCTTAACTGATGATTGAAGGTACAACTCCTCAAAGGTTAGGAGCTGAGAGCAAATTCTTTCTTTAATTTATACGTTCAGGTGGACTGATAGTAGTATTCTTTCAGACTTTTAGATGGCTATTAGATAAACATGATTATAAAAGGTAAATCTGTTTAAAGTTTAGAAGTAAAGTGAAAATTTTTCCAATTATGCTAATACATACAGAATTATTACAATTACTAAAAAGAGTGAAATAAATTAAGTTTTTAACAAAAAAATTGAACCGACTTCAAACGGTAAAAAATAAAATTGTTCAGTACCTACTTCTTCTTGCTTATGGTAATGACTCTTAAAACTGAACCTAATAGGTACCTTAATTACTTTCTAAAGTTTCTTATTAAATTACATTAATGGGTTTACGCCGTAAAACTATCAGGTAAGAGATAAATAGAGATTTAATTTTTTTGATGTAGAACTATCCATATAGTTTTATACCCATGAGTGATATACCCGATCCTATCGAGCCATTCTTTACGGACTTCCGGTGTATGAAGGAATACACCAAACTTTATTTACCTACATATTAAAAGGTTTTACACAAAGTTCGAATTCTAATATTACCTATCTCATTTTGGAATATTATTGATTCACTCTTCTGAATTAGTTTTAATTTCCGAATTTTAGCGGAAGTTTCTTAAGCATACCGCAGGCTATCAAGTTCACCGAGTTACCTGTAGTTTCAGGATTAAGAATAGGGTGACGGTGACCTGATCATAAATGGTACTAATAGGGGGCTTCTGGGGTTGCGGACGGCAAGAGTGGGAGCACAAATCATCTAGTCAGTGGTGCCGCGGGAAGGAAGGCGGTGTGTGTGTGGCTGCATGCCGTCGCAAGCATTGGAGGGTGCACGAGAGAACCAACGCTCTCCGAATGATGGTCCTGTTGTGGGGCGCCTCGCGTAGAAGACATCGGTGTGTTTGGAGATCTCAGAGCTCTCCTCAAGCGCTGAGGGCTTTTTAGTGCAGTAAAAATCCCACTAACCCGGTATCTCTCCCAAGGTATCGGGTATTTTTTGAAGGTTTCCTCCCTGATACAAAAAATGTCTACTAAAAATATCTCGAAATGCTTTTTATTAATGAATGTAACATCAAACTGGCATGCAGGTCACATCCTCATAAAGGTCAAGCAGGCCGTCATTGTTTAGTTTCGTATTCAGTTGATTCTATTACGCTGGTTCCTTAAGCTTCCTGGTTGAACTATTTTAACTACTCGTACTTCGTGTCATATTACATTCTTCACAAGAAATAAAAGCCCGTTTTTTCCGTTATTTAATAAAAGTATTGATCCTTTAACTTCCGTACTGCTCTAAGACAATATATAATATGTAGTAATAATAATTTATAAATCTGAACGGCAGGTGACCCATAGTTTTCCATAGCCCATCTAAAACGAACTAAAACGAACGGGGGACTGCGTTCGTTCATCCCCATAGACCCAATATTAGTCTCCCCTTTTGTATCAGTAGATCCTGTGCACCTGGCGAGGACTGTCTTTGAGTCATATAACTTTAAACATGATTCGGCCGAGGATGGTATCTGTCATGTGTTACCATATAACAACATTAAAGTGTCTCAAAGGGACATCTACGTGTTTGACCTATGTCCCCACGCAGGCCTTCCAAATGTCCGGGTTAAATAACATCTTCGACTCGTGACCTATAAGGAGAGATATGTACATAATAATAATAATATATTATAATTATATAATTATATTATATCGTTCCAGGGATAGTAGGAATTGCCGGAAAAGTATAGCCGAAATCGATGTTTGCCATTAGAAAATCGATGGAACGTAACTTAAAGCGTTACATTAGCTCAATACTATGTTAGAAAATATCATCTAAATTCTTATTGTAGATTTTTTTCTGGTAATTGACACCAGTATCCTCGTCATGCGTGCATAGTCAGGAATGTCATTTCATTAAAATAGATAAATTCGGCGAGCGAGTATAAAAGTATTAAATTCTGCCGTAAAAATTACCGCCACAGAAGATGTCTGGCACCCTGACTTAGCAGCTAACCAGCGGTGACTTTACCGTGCTTTTTTCAACCTTATTATGCCCCACTGATGGGCACAGGTCTCCTCTAACAACTGAGAGGGATTCAGGCTATAGTCCACCACTCTGTCCTAGTGCGGATTGCTGGACTGATTACTGTGTTATGTGTATATTAATTACTGCGCTTTTATTATCGCTACTAAACGATACTAAATTATTTTTTTGTTGTCCTTGAGTCTACCAATCCTAGTGCTACAAGGTATAGTCGATATTGACATTTTTATTTAGTTCTGTACCTAAAAGGGAAAAACGCACTCCTATAAAATAACATCGCTCTCCGTATGTTTTTCTATAGAGATGCTGCTGGTAAAAGCATCTCTATAGATATAGATTGTATGGTACTACAAATTCTAAAAAATGTTAAGTACAATATATACAGGTACAGTAATGGCCGTTGTTGGCGGGAGCTCACAACACGTGTTTATTTACATGAGATCACTTAATTAACTGAGAGTTAAAGCTGTCTTTGTCAGATTAATAAATTGTAAATAAATAATTATTGCACTGGAAATTAATGATAAATTTACGATGACAGTAAAATTAACATGAGAGTTGCACAGAAAAATTAAAATAATAGGTATAACAGTCACTGCTACGATTGATACACAAATATAACCAAAAAAAGTGGCTGGAAAATGTATAGTGAGTAAGACAGGAGACCGGCTTCGTCCTCACCCCTACTCCGTGATGTTTGCTGGATGAGTGGCGACATCTGGCGGGGATAACTGATCGATTGATAGTTGATCAGTTATCGACCGGCGAGGGCGCGAGATCAAATAAAAAAAAAACTTGCTAAATAAGTTAATAAATAAAAATAGGGGTTGATCGTAGAAGGGGTGAAAATTAAGAGTAATATGATTTTTTTTAATTCTAGGTCATGACAAAATAAAAATAAAATACTTGCCAAAAAAAAATTAAAGTTTTTAATTAATAAATAAAAAATAAGGGTTGATCATAGAGGGGTGAAAATTTAGGGTTGTATGTATTTTAGTATGATGATAATCATAAAAAAAAAAATAAAAACATAAAATTTTGTCCAAAAAAATAAAAAAATAAGGGTGGACCACCCTTAACATTTAGGGGGATGAAAAATAGATGTTGTCCGATTCTCCACCCCAACCGATATCCTTGCAAAGGTTCACGAAAATCGGTCGAGCCGTTTCGGAGGAGTTTAATTACGCACCCCGTGACACGAGAATTTTATATATTAGATTTAAAAAGATACAAATACTAAGGTCTGAATTAGCGCAAATAATTGCAATTAGGGACGTTTTTTTATTATACGATGGTGGCAATTCTTTGGACTATATTATAGTACGTATTGTATTAAGTGGCACGACTCACGCTTTCGTTTGCGAATTTAGCTGTAGCCGCCAAAACTCTGCTATTTTTGTTACGAAGGTGCTGAGTTTTGAAGTTTCGTTGTCCTTAATGAATAGCGGTGAGCATGGTAGCGGAATGCATAAATCAATATAGGGCGGGGTCTTCAATGCAAGGTGCGGTCGCTCCACGATTGACGCGTACGTACATGCATTCAAATAATATGCAAAAATTTCATAACCCATAAACTTCAGCTATTCAACTGAGCTTTACTGTATGCAAAGCTTTCACTATTACATTGAAAATGAGACAGAAGTTCCCGTGAGAAACTATTTCAAAAGTTAAAACGCGAATGGTGTTATAAATATACCGAGGTAAAAATATTTAAGTGAATTCAATGTTGCAACCCCTTTAGGACACAAAAATCTGATCCAAAAAAAAAACAAGTTTGTAAGTATGCAGCTCCCAGACTTCATCGGATGTATCGATAGATGCGTAGCGCGTACTGGACGCAGGGTTAGGCTATCCTTCAAAATTATTCAAAACCCTCAGATCATTCGGGGATGCGCGCCCGGCCGCTTGCCCGGCGCGGTCGGGCGCGCATCTGGCGCCGCGGCGTAGTCATCTTCGAAGATGCTACGAAATACTATAGAGTAACCATATTTTCGCGCAAAACAATATTAATATTCTGAAACAACTGGTCTCTTGCTCTATCGTCAGTCGCCCACTCTTGGCTTTCAACTACACGGATGTATAAGGTGAGAAATAAAAATTTAAACTATTTTAAACTTTTAAACGATTAGGAAAACAACCAGTATGGTTATAAAAATAATTACAAAATTGTTTAAAAACACTGCAATCGTGCGTTTTGAAGCTGTTATTCTGTGTTTTTGTCAATCGACTTATTTTTATTCTTCGTTTAGTAAGGTCACTTCAAAATAAGGTGTGGAGTAAAATTTTACTGTATATATATATTTTTATTTTCAATCGATAATACTTAGTACATATTATGTATTTTGTTTTCGTTATGCGCGAAAATTGTGACATTATTTGGCTAGGTTGATTCTGGTTCACTTAAAGTAAAATTCTGTTGGAGAGCCTCGCAAACTTCGTTATGAATTGTATAGTGAAATATCCCATTTTCCACGGTGTTCCGTATTTTCAGTCCCCAATTCTCAGAACTCAAGAACTTAATCGTGTATATACAATTTATAATTTAAAATTGTTTATTTTTTTTGAAAATTTATTATAATATGTAATAAGAATTATATCAACTGTAATGTGCTTTGTAACTGTAACTTTGTAAGTATTCGGAAATATTCAGTTCTCTACTAATTTACTATGCGCCTACCACAAGCTCTACTCGTCACCCAGGGTTGTCTGGTAGAGAATGGCATTAGCATGAAGCACGCCCTTGTGTTCCTTATTTTAATGCTATATGATTAAATAAATAAATAAAAATACTATTATTATTTGTAAGGCTGTTTACAAAAGGTATTTTTGTACATTTAGTCCGGCATATTTACCTTCATGAGGTAAATTTAATTTTTGTTATTGGTTTTAAGGTATTACAATACCTTAAAACCAATGTAGGTACATTGAAATAGTTTTATTAATAATATTACACTTATATTATTATTATTATTATTTGCACCCATATTGGGCCTTATCATTTATTATTTTTATTTATTTATTTTAATTTTTCGGATCGGATCCGATCGTCGGCTTTAGGTACCAATTTTGCTAAAAATATAGGTGATTTTTTAACGTATTTCCTTACGAAAATCTATATAGGTATCGCATTTGAAAGATTCGCTGATAATAAAAGGGTTGCGTGTTATATCATTGTCTGTGACAAACAAAAGGTTTTTATTTCCGAACGTGCTGCCTGTTTAACTTTGGCCAAAAAATCTTCAAGCAAGTTATACATAAATATTATAAATTATAGGAGCTTTTTTCATAACAAAATCAAATAAATAAGTAAAATGAACCGTGAATGAAAGGTGAATGAAACCTAAAATAGACCTGTCACATCAAAAGACGACATTTTAATATCCATACCATACAACAAACGCGCTTTTACAAAGCAATTCAATCTACTCATACGTAGACGAAGCCCCAAAATTCAAATTGGTAATGAAAGGGGGAAGCCAGAAGATACAAGAGAGCGAACTCAGTTAAATTAACTATGCTTTAAATGCCTTTGCCGATGCAAACTAGATTTATAGAAAGCATAGAAAATATTTGTAAAATTGCTTTCAGAGGGGAGTAGCTCTCAGAAGTATTCAACGTTTCTGCAGATCTCATAATTTCATGTTTGTTTGGGTATACAGATTCTTGCACGAGTTCCCCTTACACCCTAATTTGTATGATCAAAAACAGCTACGTAATTTTGCAGGTGCTTTTTGTATCGAACACCAAAGACGTTCTTGGGAGAGGGGTGTATAAAAGTTAGGAAAAAACATTTTTAAATTATAAATCCTTGTGTAGATTTTGCTAAGCTAGTCATTGTACTTTTTAATTGAATTAACGTTAGTCCGCATATCTATTCTAGTATCGTGTTAGGTATTGTTGAGGTTCGGTCAATAGACTTAAAGAACGTTAAAAACGAACAGAAGACAGATATAGTTAATCTAATTTTAATGATAGCTACATGATGTAACAGTCATAATAATAATAAACACGCCTACGAATGTCCGCGCACATTACGCTATAAATAGCAAGATCACTGTGCGAAAATCTTTACAAATATTACATTAAAAAAAATGTTTTTGTTCTGTTTGTAAATAGAGTGAAGACATCCTTCAAAAGTGCAGGCCTTAACGAAAACTACAATAATGAAAGTTCGTAATAAAGTTTGTCTATAATAGAGTCTGTTCAGAAAGACAACAGATCTGTAGCTTTATCATTGTTTTAGTTAGGGTTATCACATGTTTACAGAATGACCAGTGCTTCTTTGCTATTAGGCAGGGCCGATTCAGACCCTGTTACTTAGAAAATTCCCCGAGAATTGGCGGCCCTTATCACACCCCTAGGTTTGCAGAGACACAGCGTTATTTTTACAAATGTTAGAGTTTCTACAACCCGTATTGCCAAAACTTAAAGAATGAATTCGGAGTCAAAATTCACATTTTTTTTATATTTCACGGGCAAATACGCCCGAGGGTGGTTTCCCTGTTATGTTTTGTAAACACGGTTTCATCAGCAACTTTATTAAAAAAATTATTTAAGCAATTTACATTAGTGAAAAATATTGCCCACAGTGACTCAGAATGCAGACTCAGACACGAAGCAAATGTGCCCGTCAGACGGCAGTGGCATCATGCTACTCGACTGCCCACTCGCAACCCTGTATCTACATTTTCCTCATGAAAGAGAGCTGAAGGTAAGAACATGAGCACATAATAAATATTGATACCCTATGTTAGTCTACAGAAGTGTTAAAACTTAGTGCCGACATGTAAGTCTTTGCGGCGACCATAGCCCTCTGGAGTAGCAAGCAGCGCAAATGCGTGCAAGCTTAGGCAAGACTCAGTCTACAATGATTAACTTATCACTAAAGAGCTACATTGCTCATATTATGGTACACGCGGGCCTGTACAATTATTATAAATTTAAATATATTATACAGAAAACGGTTGATTTTACATTGTTTCTTAATAGCATAGCATAAACAATTTGGATTAACAATATTTTGTAAGTTTCTTTGTAAGAAAGTCATGCCTAAATATTGGCTTAAAAATAATATTGCTACTTCTATATGTACATCCAAATTCACTTGCATTGTTTTGAATGGGAAAATTATCGTATACGTTTTCGCGTATCGGTTCTATCTCTACATTCTATATCTCTATATGACTAGCACGCTTTACAAAAATACAAGTTTTATCGTTTGACTTTTTTACTAGATTGTCTCAACATAAGTGGATCTATCAATCGCTTAGTCATTATTCTGCCCAATATTACAAATACGAATAACCAATTATGACGAGCAGCTATGGCCGAGTGGTAAAAAACCGCGGTGAGCAGCGATGGCTGAGTGGTAAAAAACCGCGGTCTTCGACGCAACCGATCCCAGGTTCAAATCCTCGGCTCGCATCTTTGACAAAGAAATTTGTAATGTGCGAATTTATCGGTGCTCCACGGTGATGGAAAATATCGTGATATTTCATTGATTGCGATGTTCTCCATCGCCGCGCATGCCTGAGAGAAATTCATAATTTCTCGAAAGCATGACGTCCACCAATCCGCACTTGGCCAGCGTGGTGGACTATGGCCTAAACCCCTCTCAATTATGTGAGAAGGAGACCTGTGCCCAGCAGTGGGATATAAAAAAAGGTTGAAAAAAAATTATGATGAAATTTTATACACTACATAACCATACTACGAGAGGTGATCCATACGTAGTAGTTATCAATAATAAACAAAATAAGTATTTTGTCTCCATAGTCTCCACACAAGTCTATACATTTAGTCCATCTATTTTCTAAGCTTAGAATTCTCTTAGGGTTTTTTTTATATTTATTATTTTATTTATTATTTATTATATTCTTGACCCTCAAAAAATCCCCAACAGCGCCCACCACGTTGCTATCATCGTCAAATTTCTTGCCCTGATGGTGTTCCTTGGCCGAGAAAAGAGCCATAATCACAAAGATGGGTGTTCCACCAGATCATGAGCCAGTGCCTTGTGTTGGTGAAACAGCATTCTAGGCCGCACTTTGCCGCGTCTTTTCTCCTTGATATTCACCTGCAATCTTCTTATTCGTTTTGTGTAGTAGGCGCCCCTAATAGAGTCCCTTTTCCAAATAGTCCACCATAATAATTCTTTGAGCGTCTCGAAAACGGACGCCGTAACCTTCTGGCTGAGGTTTGAAAATCTCCGGCGTCGGTTTTTTGGTTCGCTTTCATCTCATCGATTGTTGTTTATTTTCAATAGTCACTCTTTGATCTGCCAATCCAATTTCTTCAACTTTTTTCACGTTAACTTCTTCAGTGAGGGACGTGGATGGTCGTCCTTTACGATGTTCGTCTTCTCTCGCTGTTCATCGCAGCTTTAATACTCCTTGGCCCACCCCAAAACTTTTAAAAGTGGAGCAGAATAGTCCCTCAATGTTTCTTTTAAGTCGCTGAACAGCTTTATTAGACATTTTTTCAAACAGAGGCATTTTATGACAGCGTTTAATTTCGTTTTTTTTTCAATATTTCAAAAGAATGTAGCTCCCGGATATGATGGACTATTTAAGTTATTTTTTCATTCTGACTCAGCGAACAATGATAGAACCGTTCAATTGTCAGCTGTTGCTATGATAATCAGTAACATAGGGAATGCGCTTGCGATCTTAAAAAATGTTATAAACAACAACATTATTTCACATGAAGTACCCAGGCCACATTTAAGTAATTTGCCATTCTTACAAATGTGAATTTATTTGTCAGAACGGCAAGTGATAGGTGTTGTTGGATCATCACGTGCACAGTTAAATAACTCCTCGAACAAAAAAAAAATAGGCATAGTATGTTGTGTCTTTCTTTCTTTTCTTTAATCTTTAAATACATATTTTATTATCTTTAAGTAGGTACATAATTTATTACACTCTTCAGACCCTAAAATATGAAAAACAAACTGGACATATAATTTTTTTTAATCAGGGTTGGCGGTGCATGGTCAAACTCGCGGCCCACAATAACGGAGCGAAACTTCACCATCAACAGCTGACCAAGGAAGATGTGCCCACTATAGTCGACAAATGTATCAGTTTCATCTATGCTCACGGTAAGGGTGCATAATTTACTTACAGTTCTCAATTCTAAGCAATGTGTGGGGAGATGAGGAGATGATCTCTGAGTTCCATGAATCGCACTTTAAAAACTTTCTGTTAGGAACGATACATAGTCACCTACCCGTGTCGGCAAGTGGTCTACATACGAGTAGATGATTGATAATATAATTGCATGAGTATTGTGCTTCATGTTTTTTATTAGTTTTAAAATTTCTGCTCGGGTGCTCATCGATATCAGTCGTTAACTTTCTTCGGAAGCCATATACATATATTTATTTGTTTTTTTATACCTATATAAAATGCTCGTCTCAAAGATTTATAATATTTATTATTATAACCCCTAGAATTATATTTGCGAAAAATTAGGGGTTGCTTAGGAAAAGGAAACCAATTCGCGGGCGGTCAGCTAGTAATATATAATTAAATAAATATAAAATTCACATGACTTCATTACATTCCAGGTTCCTATTCCGTAGATGGGATTGAAGTTTATATTGATCAAGTGCACAATACGCACATGATAAATTTGCTTAGAACGTAAAATTCAATATCTTCATCACTACACTACAACTGCTTTGTTGTACAATAATGTTATCACCATAGGTAGCCTCTCCGAGGGCATATACCGTCGTGCGGGCAGCAGTTCGGTACTCGCGGAGTTGCTGGCTCGCTTCCGACGGGACGCCTGGTCCGTCCAACTGAGCCCCGGTGAACACTCCGAGCACGACGTCGCCGGAGTACTCAAGAGATTCTTCCGCGACCTTCCTGAACCGCTGGTCCCTCAAGAAGTTCACCATGCATTGATCACTGCCCAAGGTTAGTACTAAATAGGTGATATTTCCCTTCGAAATTCGCCCCGCTACTGAAAAGGTTCTTCTGTGACCTCCCTAAACTACTGTTCCCTCAAGAAATTCACCATGCCTAGATCACTGCTGAAGTTTAATACCTAATAATTATTTTATCATAAAGTCCCATTACATTTTCATTAATATTAAGATTCTTCACAGTGTCATTCATTTTCTTGTTTTACAAATAAATACAAATACAAGATTTACAAGTTTCTATCCATACTGACGATTTCACGGGTACCAGCTAGTTTTATTGTTTATATTTTAATGGAGTAGCAGAGGAACATGTAGGCCATGTGGTAGTAAGTGGTCGCCGCAGCCCATGGACATCTACACATAACCTCAAGCAAGCATTGGTGAGTCTTGTCTGAGGTCGAATTAAGCTGCGCTGCTACTCCGGAAGCTGATGGTCGTCACATGCAAGTCTGGCCGGCAACTGCACCTTTTCACTGGAACATAATAGAATCGATTCACGTCAGAAGTGGGTGCAGTGGTGGTAGTTCCCTGGGCGAACCATTAAAGTTCTAAAGCTTACAAGCTAGTAAGTAATAATGGTCGTCGTCGCAGAGATCAAGGACCCCGACAGCCGGCACGCCGAGTACAAGCGGGTGATGGTGTCGCTGCCGCTCGTGGCGAGGAACACGGCGCGGAAGCTGTTCGCGCACCTGTACTTCCTGCAGACCATGGCCAACGTGAACAAGATGAACGCCGAGAACCTGGCCGCCGTGTGGGCCCCCACCATCATGCCCGCTGCCTTGGTGAGTACTCGGTTCTAATAAAAATGTAAAGATACGTTTCTGCGAATAACTTGTTAAGATCGGTTTGAACTGCACCTTGTTTTGCCTATATTGTCACGGCCCATCTACCAAAACGTTGACTATCAAAATCCATTGTGTCGTAATAGGTTGTAATGAATAATATTGGCTGCAACCCTTTTTACGTCCCACTGCTGGGCACGGGTCTCTCCCCATTATTGGGGAGGCCTGGAGCTTACTCCACCACGCTGCTCCAATGCTGCTCATGAAATGACCTAAAACAACTATCTTCATCGACTCTTAAGTAAAATAGGACCCGATTTTGGTGTAGAAAGCTGCATAAAGTACCTATACATCGGTCTCTTTCATTCTCCTCCATTGTTTGGACCACCACCACCACTTTTGTTCAGTTTTGGAGTGACACAAGCAGTAACATGAACAGTAACGGTCTGCACAGGCAGACGATTACTTTTTTAGTTTAATAGTGACATTCGAAATTGACCGATATATAATTAAGTATAAATGTAAGTGCGAATGATAATTTTTAATCAAATAAAGACCATATTTATATTTCTGTCTATAATAATAAATATTTTGACCGAATATTCAGATACAGAACAAATCTATATAACAAAGAGACTTTTAAAAAACCTGTTGCTTTAATATTACAAAGACCTAATATCGACGCCTTTATATATATTTATTTTATATTTTTTATATATTTTATTATTTAGCTTATTTCTTAATTCTTATTAAGAAAATGTAAACTTTGTTTTTAAACATATAGATAAATAAGTTAACAATAATGATTAATTAAATTATACTTTTATGAGTTTTATAAATTTTCACACTAATAACTAAACTAAAAGCGTAAGCGTACTATGTCACTATAATTCTAAGGAAGAGACTTTACAAAACTGGCCTCACTTTGCCGTTCGAAGAGTTACATCTTTACTTTTTAATTTGATGCCTGGGTGAATATAGCAGAATGGTGATAAAATTAGATCGTCCATAGTTTTGTTCATAATTTAATTTGAATCACTTTTGAATATTTTTAACAAACATGCAGATCTCCTGAAATATTCTATAACTAGCCTTCTGCCAGCGACTTCGCCCGCTTAGCCCCGTTTTATAGGATCCCATATGATAAAAACTATCCTATGTTCTTTCCCAAGGTCCACTCTGTCTGTGTTCCAAAATTTATTAAAATTGGTTCAGTAGTTTAAGCGGGAAGCTAAATGAAATAATAAACTATTTCATTTCATTTCATAAAACGACGTTTTCTTAAAATTAAACTTAGCTAGATTGATTTATTGCGCCCAAAAACTTTTGCATACTAAATATCATTAAAATCGTTAGTGCTGTTTCCGAAATTCAGATTATATAGGCTCGTTTAAGGGTACATAATAATAAGATTTATGTATTACTAGCCTTCTGTTAGCGGCTTCGCCCGCGTGGACCCGTTTTATAGGTTCCCGTAGGATAATAAACCATCATATTATTATGTCCTTTCCCAAGGTCCATTCTATCTGTGTTCCAAATTTCATTAAAATTGGTTAAGTAGTTTAAGCGGGAAAGCGTAGCAGACAGACAGAGTTACTTTTGAATTTATAATATTAAGTAGGGATTGGTGGCCTGAATGGCAATTTATTTAAACGTAAAATTCTTTGTAGACGAGCAACACGCTGCAAACGGCCTGGTCTTCAAAGGAAGTGTACGTGGTGCGGGACCTCATAGCGAACTTTGAGGTGGTGTGGCAGCCGACCGACACGGAGAAGCGTCGCGAGGCGGCCGTGAGGCGCGTCATCATGCGAGTGCTCAGCAACTCCGTGCCGGCCACCAGAAAGGCCGCCGGGGACCTCCGGGCCTGGGTCTACGTCCACGATAGATCCACCTGCTACCAGGTCGCCGTAAGTATCTCATAGATAAGTCAGTTCATAAAGCTGAGAACGCGAGGTGGTTTTGATGCTGACCGAGACAAAAAAGGCGAGAAGCAGCTGTAAGACGTGAGTGCTTTGTAACTGTTCTGGCTACTAGGAAGGCAGTTGAAAACCGACGGGTCTGGGTCTATTAGACAGGTCGCCGTAAGTGCCCCGTTATCAGCTTCCTTGCCTGTTTCCTAAAAAAGATGATTTGATGCAAATCTGTGCCAGCAACCTCCTTGCCTTAGTCTATGTACACAAGTCCAACTGCTATCAAATATATATGTATGTATTTATAAGGAGCACGAATCAAGAAATAGCGAAATTCGAAATACCCGAATAAGTCCAAGATGGACAAGCCTTGGAAAGAAACAGCAGTAAGAAATATTTCTTACCTTAATGCTCACCTTCTCTGTCATTTTGTAAAGTACTATAGTTAATACCGCTCATTATAACATTGTTATCATTTTATTTAACGAGCTTCAATTTACAACTTAATTGCTGGGATTAACTTTATACAAAAAGGCCTAGATCCAACATACTTGTAGTATTTCTATAACATTAGGTCCGTAGGCTGTTGGCCTATGATACTATTGTTTGAGATTAAGCGCAAAAGCGGCTTTTGACGATTGAATAGCGTGCACGTGGATTTTTTTTTGTTATTTGCATGGTTTGAATAGGTGCGAGCTGCGAGCACAGTAGGAATTTCTGCCATTGTTCTATATTCGTTGCTTGTTTCGGAACAACATTCGATTACTCGTACTAAATTCACGTGTGAGAAGAATTGAAAACATTTTTGTTTGCTTTATAGTAAGAAGTAATGTTATTAGGCAGAATGAAAGAAGTATAAATCTATGTTATTAATTATTTCGTTAACTAATGTTTTAGTCCCACAGTAGGATAAATATGTCTCGTGTCCCTGTATCGTGGGTACCATGGATACACATAGAGACAGAAACACAAACACCCAGACCGAGAACAGAAATTTAAAGTCATCATTCAAATTTCTGCTTCGCCGGGAAACGAACCCAAGAATCTTCGATTGGCAGTCCGGCATTGTAAACCATTACGCCATGCGGGTCGTCAATGAAAAAACAATATAACTAAAGAATATAACAAAAAACTAAGATAAAAAAAACATCTAAATTTTAATCTAAAATTAATTTATATAATAAGTACCTACAATAGTTAAAAACTAAAATAATTAAAACTAATTTATATAAAAAGCAGAATCCAGATTGCTGAAATGAGGATGAGTGTCCAGAATACTGGCAGCATTACCTCGCTGAATAAGCTAAGCTTATTCTCGTGCCGAGGTAAGTGCCAGCTCTTTGATCAAATCTGGATCAATCGCCTTTTTACTATAAAGTTAAAAAATATTGTGAACTATCGGATATTAAGAGCGGTTTCAAAGTAGCGTATTTTTCGGCGCGTAACAAGCTACGTTTGTACCGAAAAATGTCAAAACCAGCAGTTTCGCGCTTCAAAAGATTCCACAACGACGATATTTGCCCGTAAAAATACGCTAGTTTGAAACCGCTACTGTACTTAAATTGCAGCACAGTTAATAAAATTTAAATCATCATAAAAAAAGACCGTAATTGTTTTAGCTGACTCCAAACAAGACCAGCGGTGACCTATGCATAGAATTGTGCGAGAAAGCCAAAAGTGAGTCCCATTTGCTAATGCTTGAGGAAGTGATATGTAACGATGCGATGCGTCGTGTCGTGCACGTCGACGACGTAGTCCTTGACGTCGTGCTGCGTTGGGGCTACTGGGACGAAGAAGACAGAAAAGACAATTATTTGGTGATCAAAGAAAATAAAGTCTTGCACGAAATGGAAGCGCTGAGACATTCAACGTCGTTAGTCTGTGGCGAATTGCGATTGGCCAATGAGACCTCCAAAGCATTCAAACTGCATATGTTCGAATTAAGCAACTCTAAGTTATGCTATTTCAAAGATAAACAGGTTAGTACAATTATCTACCTTTGATGTCATTTTTAAGCTTTTAACAGATTTCAATAGAGAGGAGATTCACAATTTTATCAATGTTACCCAATATCCTTTTTTTTAAGTAAACCAAATTTCATAATTCTTTTCCCATGTAGTCTCGTTTAATTTAGCAGCTAAAGAGTAGTTTTTGACTTTTTATTAATAATTAATTATTAACATAATTTTTTTAGGTGTATTCGGCCATATCTTTGTTGATTATTCGTTCTTATTTACTATTTTTTAATTGTTATTGTGTTTAGGCGTTGTGTAGATTTAATGTGACTATGTAATAACGATAAAGGCCGGTTGAAATTCTTCATAATGCTGAATTAAATCATATTTAAATCACGTAACTTCTTTGTTCAATTATGCACAGTTGAAGTCGGTTTAATATTTTGTTTCAACAATACAATATTATTATTGTGTTATTTTTTTTATTGTGTATACAGGGATCGCATAAAATCGAAGAATGGAATATCAAAGATTTTCTATGGTACACGGGACACGAGCCTAAGAGAAACCCGCAGTCGCGATGGGCGATTACATTCATACCCAAGAATAACAAGCCCAAAAGGTTAGTTTTGGTATTTCATTCTGCTTTTTATAGTCCTTTCGCCGTAAGATGATATCCCTGACACATTCATAATTAATAAGTGACAAAAGTGATGCAACCTAAGGAAATTTAACCGATTTACGTAAAATATTGAACAAATACAATAATAATTAACAGTAATTCTTAATAAGAAAACTCAACAAAAAGAGTGACTAAAGTCAAATCATATAAAAATATGTCGCTGACGAGACGCTAACACAAATCGCTTACACAGACGCGTAGTATCGTAGTTCGTACTGACGCGAATGACGTGATCACCAGTTGGCCGCTCAGATTCATCTATTTTTTGTTGATTCAGTAGTGGCAATCTCTATTGACAGAAGTTCCGTTCCTTGCATTAGGTACTTTTACGATAATATATTTTTTATTTAATTTACATAGTTTGTTTACAGTCAATAATAAGTAATAGAAATATTATACTGTACTTAGTAATTTTTAACTTATATTGTTTTCTTCTGCGTGTTATATTTTTAATTTTATAGTCAGGTACTGTAAAGTGGTACGTATTCGTAACACAGAAAATGAGAAGTGTCAGCCATATCACCTTAAGGCGAAAGGAGTATAATGTGTATTATTTTTAGCAGATGTTAGAACTTTAATGGTTCTATCGGGGAAGTAACACCGCTGCGCCCATTTCTGCCGTGAATCATTTTATTTGTATTTCGGTAGAAAAGTGCGGTGGCCGGTCATATTTATATCAGGTGACTATCAGCCTTCGGAGTAGCGCGCAACTGCATACGACCGCAGGCAAGACTTGCTTGAGTTTGTGTGTTGATGTCCATAGGCTGCAACGACCACTTAACATGTGGTCTGCATGCGTCTGCTACCAAGTAACCCAATTTAGGGCTTGTAAGTTACAGGGATGAAAATATCTACCAAAAAAATCTATGGTTTTATTGTATACTAGTTGTGCCCGCGACGTCGTCCGCGTAGATAAAGACTTGTACAAAAGGCTTGATGAGGCTTGGATTATTTGTTCCTCCTCCTCCTTAGTCGTTCACTCTTGACAGAGTGGTCGTGGCTGATGAGGTTGCAATTTCGTTCGTGACCGCTTGCCCTCCACTTTCCCTAGGATTATTGTTACCTTTTATGAAATTACATATGATACAAAAGTTCATATTATATTATGTTGAGTGGAAACATTCTTCCTGAGTCCTTACAATTCTTACTGTACTCCTCTTATAATATCGACTTTTCAGTCGTTATCATCAGTTTCTCTTTACAAATTAAACGTATTATAATAGCCTGTTTTTAAAGTGTTTAGATAGGACTGCTGTGCCCGCGGAAAGAATCATTATAATTAAATAATTTGTACTGCAAATAATGCATAGATTCATTATCATTATGTAACTTAAATATATTGCAGAAAGGTGGTGAAATCTCTACGCCATGTCAGGCGTGGTTAGTAGTTGGGAGTCAAATTCTTGGTTGCTTACACGTTGGTTGCAATTGTCGTTAACATACTGTCGTTCATACTTAATGGAGGTCTTTTGAGCGATTTAAAACTTGCGACAGCAGTTAGGCCACTAACAATGAAGACGTCATCAACCTGAATTGGAACAGCGTGAGAGGATCAGGCCCTACGCGATTAAGAGTCAATTGGTCCTATTAACAACCCTTCACACAGCATCAGAAATAAAAATATCGATTACTAATATTATTCTGGGCGTGACCACCATGCCGTGCTGCTGCCGTGACGCTTTAGCATATTAGTGTAACACCAGTGCCAGTACTGCGTATGTATGTAATAGCTCTTATTAAATTAACCACTGAAAACGTCTGCTCATTTCAATAAAAAAATTATAAAACCCTCGGCAATTGCTTATTCTTTTATTCGAAATCACTTTTTTTATAAATAAACCGAACAAAGAGGCAGAAAGGCCGCGTGGTTAAGCGATCACCCGAGCACTGCCGGCTTTCAAGAAGAGCTTTCTTTACAGCTTTCTTGAAGAACCCTATGTCAAAGTCCATTGGAAATGCCTCAGCTGGAAGGTTGTACCATAACTTACACATCCGTTCAAAACATCAAAAGGAGCGTGCAAAGCGGCCTGTGGAACTTTAACCTTCGACTGGTGGTGTAATCATGATATGGTGACGTAGCTATCATTTTGAAAAGATCACTCAGCATAGTAAAGTCGGTAGAACACTTTGATTTTTTTTACGTTTCACACTGATAGCCCCAGAGTAGGGTAAATATACACTGTGTAATGGGTACCATGAGACAAACAGAGACAGAAATACAAACACTTAAACCGAGAACAGAAAATTAAACTCATCATTCAAATTTCTGCTTCGCCGGGAATCAAACTCGAGACCCTTCGATTGGCAGTCCGGCATGGTAACCATTGCGCCACGCGAGTCCAGGCGCGGTCGCAGCCTTCAATTTTGGGCAATGGTCGCCAAGAAATTTTGGTGGTGGGTCACTCAGAAATTTGGGGGAAGAGGTGTCTCAAATTGGCTTGTTTCGCCTTCTATCTACGCATGAGTGAGGGATTTTGGGGGGGGTCATGTCCCCTGTGACCCCCCCATAATATGTGGATGTAACCACCGCGCCGCGCCTCCATAATGCTCTACCACAATGAGTACAATATCAGCGCCAGTTCCAAAGCTCTCTAAGTTGTTAATTTTTTTTATTAGATATTTTATTAAGTAAATATACTCGTAATTAATTATTTGAAATAATCTCCACCAATCCACTTTGTAATAGCGTTATTGGGTAAAATAATGAATATGTAGTTCACCACCTGTAAATCTACCTGTAAAAAGCAATTAAATGCGAATAAATGAATAAATGAATAACAACGACATCTATCGTATAGCGTTTAAACTAAATTGTCGATATAGCTAATTAAATTTGCAACAGATCAAAAAATAGTTCTAAATATGAACATAGATGTCGGCAGTAGCCTCGTTTTGTTAAGGTTTTGTACATTTTGTATTGAGGATTTCTTTGAATATGTGGTTGATATGTATGGTTTTTTTAAATATTTAGAGATGAAATCTAGCATAAGTGATAGAAAACTTGCTTTTACTTTTTTTCTACTTTTCCCAAAAAGATTCTATAAATCAAGTCTCAACAATCAGTTTTTAAAGAATTTCGAAAAAAATTGACACTTAAAGGGTGAATTTTGGAAAATGCTGAAATACGTAATTCTTTATTTTATTATGCATTTAAACGCATTAGCACCGGAGTGCTGATTCATTGCGCAGAGTCAGCCAGCAGGCGTTCATCCATTTCATCCTTGAAATTGACGTAACTTTTTTGTTTGTGAACCGATTTAAATAAAACAAACCCTAAATGTTAATCCAAAAAAATACCAATACATCAGTGAAAACCGCATCCTTCTACGTTAAGCCGTTCCTGAGATTAGCGCGCACAAACGAACAGATAAACAGACAAACAGATAAACAGACAAACAGACAATAATTCTAAAAATCATTGTTTTGGGTTCTATTACGCTAATAAATAGCCCTAGTGACAGTTTTTTTCAAATATCTTCAATGTACAGAAACCGACTTGTTACAGATTTATTATATGTATATAGATTTGATTAGAAGCTTGAGGCTAAGAATCAACTGGGAATGGCCAAGTGTAAGAAAATTGTGAAATTCGATTTAAAAGTTAAGTGTTTATGATTTAAAGATACAATGTTTTTGTGCTGCTTATACTTAATTTTTCATTTTTTTACGGACTTTAGGCTGTATGTATTTTTTTTTTTATATATGTTCACCGATTACTCCGCCGTTTGTGGACCGATTTTCAAAATTCTTTTTTTGTTCGTATGCTTATACTCCCGAGGTGGTCCCATTGCCACCAAATCAGGATCTGATGATGGGATCCCAGGGAAATCGAGGGGAACTCTCAAATTTTATAGGCACACACATTGATTTTCTTATACTTTCTGAAGCATAATAGATATGTGTGCATAGTGATCAACATCTCATGTTGCTGAGCTGATGATGGAAGGTACTGCGACGGTTAGGAGTTGAGAGCAAATTCATTCAATAAATGGGTTTTTGTTCGAAATCTTAGATTCCTGAGGTGGTCCAGCTGTCACAAAGTCAAAGTCTGATGATGGGATCCCAGAGAAATCGTAGGAAACATACAAATGTTATAGCTCAACAATTGATTTTCATATTTTTTCTAAAGCAAAATAGGCATTTGTGAATAAATACCATCATATCATGTTGCTGAGCTGATGATGGAAGGTACTACAATGGTTAGGAGTTGAGAGAAAATTCTTTCAATAAATGATTTTTTGATCAAAAACTTATGCTCCCGAGGTGGTCCAACTGTCACCAGGTCAAAGTCTGATGATGGTATCCCAGAGAAATCGAAGGGAACATTCAAATTGTATAGCACAACAAATGATTTTCATATTTTTACTAAAGCAAAACAGGTATTTGTGTATAATTATCATCATATCATGTTGCTTAGCTGATGATGGAAGGTACTATGACGGTTAGGAGTTGAGAGCAAATTCTTTCAATAAATGGTTTTTTGTTTGAAATCTTACATTCCTGAGGTGGTCCAACTGTCACCATGGCAAAATCACTAAATACTAGGGACATCGAGAGAAACACTTTAACTTAATAGGCACACACATTCTTTTAGTCATATTTTTTAACATAATACAAATATTTATGTCCGGTAATTATCACCTCATGTTGCTAAGCTGATGATTGAAGGTACAACTCCTCAATGGTTAGGAGCTGTGAGCAAATTCTTTCATAAATTTATACGTTCAGGTAAACTGATAGTAGTATGCTGTCAGGGTATAAGATGGCTATTAGATAAACATGATTATAAAAGGTATCTCTTTAACGTTTAGAAGTTAAGTGTAAAAATGACCAATTATGCTTATACATAATAATATGTACAGAATTATTAAAATTACTAAAAAGAGTGTAATAAATTAAGTTTTTAACAAAAAAATAGAACCGACTTCAAACCGTAAAAAATAAAATTGTTCAGTACCTACTTCTTCTTGCTTATGGTAATGACTCTTAAAACTGTTTTTGGAGTCGGGCCCTTAGTAAAATGTCCTGACTTAGTAAATATAGTGTACCTTTCGTTCTGAATGGGCACGGACTTCAATATAGTTTTAACAGTCATTACCATGAGCAAGAAGAAGTAGATACTGTCCCACTGTCTGTACTGTCGGTGCCCATTTAGAACGAATGGTTGGTACGACATTTTAGTAAGGGCCCGACTCCAAAAACAGTTTTAAGAGTCATTACCATAAGCAAGAAGAAGTAGGTACTGAACAATTTTATTTTTTACGGTTTGAAGTCGGTTCTATTTTTTTGTTAAAAACTTAATTTATTTAAGATGAATTTTATACAAAATGTAATGTTAAAAATCAAACAATTACAATCATTAACTAAAAAAATTGTGCCGATTATCTTGCACATAAACCCTATAGACAGCCATTATTTTAACCTGTCAATGTTATATAAATGACACATTATGTTTTTAATTTTTCTTACTCGTCCGCTAGTGATTTGGTTTTCCCAGAGTCTTAAATCTTTGCTTGAACATTGAACACTGTATCTCGCTACTTCTGTTGACCATAGCCGTGATGATAGTTGGATAACCTGTTGTTTATGTAATAATATGTTAACATAAAAAGTTCACTACCAATTCGATAATTATTCAAAAGATACAATTTACACTTAATATTGGCCATTGCAGATATTCCTAAAAATTGTGCAAACACTTCTTCATACTCGAATTAAAGGCAAAATTCTCACCCTGTACCGTCCGCCCCAACTTTGTATGGAAATTGTGTTTCTCCTTTATTATATTGGAAAGTATAACGTTCGTAATGTTGGCTTCCAGTAAAATACAAAATGAAATTGTTTCATGTCATGTGCCGTAAAATAATTTTCCTTAATTTTGAAATTGGCAAGAACAGTAATCGTTAATGGTGTATTTGGTTGGCAAGGTAAATTAAATACCCAGCGATTTTCCAAATGATCTCATTCAATTCATTATTACCATTTGTTAATTAATTTCCTTTGTCTGGACTACAGATACTTCATAGTAATATAGGACTATACAGTCCAATGTTATATATTACTATTACACTATGTACTATTTATTTACTCTTCATGTACTAAAATACAGAGATTATGTACGTAGGCGGACTTAATGTTAAAAGCATTCTCTACCAGTTGACATGGGGTAGTATGTGAAGCAACGAATTGTAGGTATTGAAGAATAACAACGTTATAATAAAATTAATCGACAACCGTATCTTCTAAAAGTGCATACTAATACATACTAAATATATATACATACAAATAGACTTACAATATTACAATACTATACAGGTGTACGGTACTTTATACTAACATTTATATTTTACTGGTAATAGGAACTGGTTATAGGAACCTGCTGTGTGACAGCATTCGTGTGATAAAATAGCTGTTATATGTTTGTCAAAGATTTTCATATAATAACTAGGTTATAATCGTAAAATGGCTAATCGTAACCGTAATTCGGCAGGAGCAAGGAGCGTCCGTGGTTCGGCTGCACGATCGCGGGCGCCGTCACCGAGGACCAGCTCAAGTGGATGAGCGCCATCTTGTTCTCCGAACACGCCGCCATCTTGCCCGTCCCGCGACTTGTTATCACCTAAAAACTTCCAGTACATATCAAAATTTTCTTAAGCCGCAGTGAATATTCAAATACTGAAAGCCTGTTCAAACCTAAGCAGTATTCGCTGACCGCTGTAGGTACAAGTGCATATCGCGCGTTATTTCACCCTCAAATATAGCGAAATCCGCTCTTATGTGAACAGTAATGTTACCGCATACGCGTTCGACTTTCTCTGCCGCAGGCGGTAGCGAATACCGCTTAGTTCTGAATAGGCCTTAAAAAAGGCAATGCCTGTACAACCTTATTTTCGTCTTCTCATAGTTACCTACATAGATACCTACTCCTACTCCTTAACTCTACTCCTTAGAATAACGGATAAGTCGCCAACCCATTGTGGAATGTTTTAAAGCTCATAAGTCCTCCGTCAAATTTTTGCGACTGCCATAGTTTACATCTGTAACATAAATTCACCACGGCTTTGCCACTACTGCCGTCTTAGGGAACTGAAATATAGTATTTTCATATATTTAATCGAATTCATAAAAAAGAAAGGAGGCTATAAATTCGTCGGAATTAACTTTTTTTGCGTGTATGTTCTCCGATTATAAGAAGCCATTCGATGTCATTTAGTTGGTGCCTATTTTGAATTTCGAAAGATAATCTGTTTTATACGAGCTCGAATCTAAATTTTCAGTTTATGCTGGCGGTTATTATTTTTTGTTTAAAATTAATTTACAATTCGTATTATCCCCTGCCCGACCCTCATTCGGTGGTCGGTCGTGGTATTTGCCTATCTTTCCCAATCCTCGTCAATAGGATGTGTACTGTATGTGTACTGCTGTGCAGCAAATTCCGCGAGGTACTGAATAATAGACATCAGATTTCAGTCACAACAACAGACTCGTGAATTGTCACAAAATATCTCTCGTCATGACATAAACTACAGCGGTAGCCATACAGCGTAACGTTCATTTGTCAATAGCCTTGTCTCGGAACTTTACGAGACTATTCAGATAGAGAATAGGCATGCAGCTGAAACTTTTCTGTTTCTCCTGTTGTGACTATGCCTTTTATAAATTTACAAAATGTTCACGTCTTTTCGACTTATCTTTTTCTGAAACTACTCTACTAACAAAGTGACGACAGCGCCTAATTAGCAATAGGTAAAAAGTCCACCAAGTATCTGTCGTGTTTCGTAGCTTTTGCTTTATTTTCGTAACGTACTTGATACGCATACATCCGGCCCGATTAAGTTTGTTGTATGACCATTAATATCGAATTTATATTAAGCTGTGTTCTAGCAGCAGATGGATTTTTATGAAAAGGGTCCTCCGAGAATGCTATTAAATATTTACCATAACACCTTCACGTACCATAATACAAGCGTGAGAGACATATAAAAGCGATCTTTACCTAAAATATTTAGTTAAAACGCGAAAAGATGAATAAAAATATCCCAATGAAAAGTTAAATTAAAGGATCTATTAAAGTTACCATTTGTGAGTTTATAACCAATACTAGCCTTCCGTCAGCAGTTTCGCCCGCGTGGACATGTTTTATAGGTTCCCGTAGGATAAAAACCATCCTATATCCTTTCCAAGGTCCACTTTATCTGCGTTCTAAATTTCATTAAAATTGGTTCAGTAGTTTAAGCGGGAAAGCGTAGCAGACAGAAGACAGTTACTTTCGAATTTATAATATTAGTAGGGATAGTAGGGATTACGAAACTTGCCATACCTCTGCATCTGTAGTTACGTTACCGGTATCTTAAAAATACTTGCTTTCCCTGTTTGTCTTATTGTTTTATATTACAATATGTCTTTAAACAAAATCCCTATTACGTAAACTATCTAGTACATAAGATGTGCAGAATGTGAATTCCTGTCGTACTCTCCAGTTAAGGATTTAAATCTTTATCTTGACTATTTTATTGTGGTATTCCAATACTGTAAATAATTTTATTTTTATATTAGTATTAAAAATTGATTTATGGTGCTCACTATTGAAAGGAACATAAAACTCATAAAAAATTAAAGTCGTACAAACTTCTAAATGATTTTAATTATCGATCTACTTTTAAATACTCGAATGTCGAATTTAATATTTGAGACTGTTTCAAAGCTGACATTACAGTAACTTTTTGAAGCTTAAATCTATTTTGTAATATTGAGTGATAAAAGAATGTACGTTTAAAATACACACTTGACTAAAAATATAGGCTGTATTCTTGCAATGTAGTTTGCGTTGGTTCACGCGTACTTTTACCTAAGGTTAGGTAGGTATGTATATGATATATAATCCACGTAGTTCATAGTTTAGTTGTAGTATGAATTGGTCTGTTGCGGCAACGGCCCGGACAATTCTGTACATATTTTTTTAATGGTGACTGATGTACATAGGGGCTTTATACCTAAAAGGGTTTATTCAAGTGAAGTATGCCTATGAGGCATTTAAAGAATGCTGTATTTTAAGCTTTAGTCGTGTAGTGGAAACAGTGTGGTATTTTGAAATGAATTAATAGATAATACATTAAATTTATGCTATCTACATTAATAGTTTTCAGTCCGTTTATTTAGAAATGCCACAAGTAACATTCAAACACTAAAATCATAAATTTTCGCATCATGTTCATGATCCGTTTGGTATATATGGTTAGATTAGTTTAGTGTCCAAAATTGTTCTCCTTACATCATAATTTTTTGCATATGTATACTGGAAAAAATAAACAAACACAATTGGAATAAATAAATAATGCTTCACACTCATAGCCCCACAGTAGGGTATATATACCCTGTGTCGTGGGTACCATGGACACATAAAAAGACAGAAACACTAACACCCAGACCAAGAACAGAAATTAAAACTCATCATTCAAATTTCGAATCGAACCCGGGACCATTCTGTTGGTAGTCCGGCATGGTAACCATTGCGCCACGCAGGCCGCAGATGAAAATGAAAATAAATTAAAAAACCCAAAAAAAAAAATGATTCGTTCGTACATAATCATTTATTTGTTTGATACCTACTTATGACAATTCTAAAGAAACGGATTGTAGATTATTTACTCCAAGAAGCCTATTAAAATATTTGTAATGGATACTATGATAACTACTTTATTCACACTCACTTACTTTATACACCTCACTAAACAGTTCATCTATCCATTTAATTTAAGGAATTAATTTTGATAAGTTTACAATTATCTTACGAATGCCTACTTCTAAGTCTGATTCGGTGCTAAAGATATTTTGAATAACTCTTGTTCAAGCCAATGAATTCGAAATTGTTCCTCTATTTTTACAACAACTCTTATATTTCGACTTATTCCTGATATTTTGTATAAAATACATATTTTCTGATAATTTTTTTCTCAATCTTTATTGGGTCCAGATGATTAGAGCTGGCCCTTCTTGATAATATATCTTTTGTAAATATTTTCTCAACGCTATCGTCATTTACAGGTATTGGAATTATTTATGAGCATAATCGAGAATTACGTAAACAAAAAAGGTACGTCGTTTAGAAAATGTGTAAGTAAATCGATTTTGTGTGATTTTTTCGAATCAAGGTTGAGATAACGATAGTGGTTATTTTATTGAATATATTGATGTGTAGTATAAAGATGTGCTCGTTACAATCACTGGCCACTCGTATGTTGTACAACCTTTTTAAACATTTAAAATCCTAGTCATAAGCTATATTCTGTGAGGTTACATTTCTGTTTTCACCTCTAGCAGGGAGCCGACCCCCGATTGCATTAAAGTTTATATTCGCGCGTACTTTTGACGCGGCTAATGTTATGAATAATAATCTTGCAAGACTGTTTGAAAATTGTTTTCGTTTTTTCATAGTGGAGTAATATATATCTGTGGGAGTAATAAGAATAATCTCAGAAAACGTACAGTTTTGGGAAATAAAAAGTATCGAACAAAAATCATATTATAATCGTGTATCCAGTAAGAGATCAAGATTCAAAGAAACATACATTAAAGTTTGATATCCCTGAAGCAAGTAATCGACTGAGTATAGGACTTCGAAAAACATCAAATTGTGATAGTGCCCTCTCAATATAAATGTTGTATAATGTGTTTAATAAACACATTTGTATATGTGAGTACGTTGTTCGTACAAGTTTTAAGTAATCAACCCATAATTATAGATCATGAATGTTTATGAAGTTGACAACATTATTTACGTAGATATGTATAACAATCATAAAAAATTGTCCCTTATACGAATGGCACGTGTTTGTAAGCATAAACTTACATGCGATTCCCATCAGCACAATACAAAATAATCACGATAAATCACAATCGATCTATTGTGGTATTTTTGTATTTTTTAATTCTTTGATATTCTAGGCTAAGCATCATGTAAATTTTATTCACCGCGCGTGCCTTTAAATTGAACAGTCACCAACCCTGTTTTAAACATAGAATTAATAACATAATATAGTATATTATGATGTACATGGATGTACACGCATAAAATTTATTCTTTCATGCAACATTGGTCGAATGGTCGGCTATGGATAATATCGTCTGCTTATATGCTCGAAAGTAAGGAATCTCTCACGATCTTACAGGAAGCTATTGCGATCGGTAGAACAGTTTCCAAATAAAGGAAAATGAAGGAGGCATTCTTGTTTCAGGGAAATTCCTAACTAAGTAGGCAGACTTGACTTTGATATGCTATGCAGACGATAACAATTGTGTCTTTCAACAATACTAATCAGTGTCAAAGGAACGTTGCTAGCTTTAAGATGCATTCGAAGCGAAGTCTGAAGAAGTTGATTTGTAACAACATACCAACCAGCTACTAAGTCACTAGCCACTAGCAAGAAAACCTCTGAAAATGCAGCACTTAGGCAAGTGGGGTGACGCGGTGAGTAAGGTAAATTAGCTACTTAATAGTAACTAATGTAAGCATAGATAAGTTCAAGTAATTGTATGCAATTTTTCGTACTAAGTCACTTAATTGGTCTTTTTAGGGTTCCGTAGCCAAATGGCAAAAAACGGAACCCTTATAGATTCGTGATGTCTGTCTGTCTGTCTGTCCGTCCGTATGTCACAGCCACTTTTTTCCGAAACTATAAGAACTATACTGTTGAAACTCGGTATGTAGATGTATTCTGTGAAACACATTAAGATTTTCACACAAAAATAGAAAAAAGCAATAAATTTTGAGGGTTCCCCATGCTTAGAACTGAAACTCCAAAATTGTTTTTTCATGAAAACGTGTGGGGTATCTATCTATAGATAGGTCTTCAAAAATGATATTAAGGTTTCTAATATCATTTTTTTCTAAACTGAATAGTTTGCGCGAGAGACACTTCTAAAGTGGTAAATTGTGTGTCTCCCCCCCCTGTAACTTCTAAAATAAGAGAATGATAAAACTAAAAAAAATATATGATGTACATTATGATGCAAAATTCCACCGAAAATTGATTTGAACGAGATCTAGTAAGTAGTTTTTTTAATACGTTATAAATCGTAAACCACAACCTTTACCTTTCATTCAATCTTAATGCAATGATTTCTATGGATAATCAAAGGCAATGATGTATTTCTGTTGCAGCTATTGTTATACAAATACTAAAAATAGAATAAAATAAATATTTAAGGGGGCTCCCATACAATAAATGTGATTTTTTTTATAGATAATGGTACGGAACCCTACGTGCGTGAGTCCGACTCGCACTTGGCCGGTTTTTTTATATAGCATGGCCATATATTAGTGTTGTAAAACACTGTTATAGAATTTATAAAACCTGCTCCGCCCTAAAAAAAATCAGCCAAGCGCAAATAAATTTCAATGACGAATCATAATGACAAAAAAGATGTGTGACGAATCATAATGACAAAAAGAATGTGCTTAGTATATGTAAAATATCAAAATGTGATAAAGATACCTTTAAATTATTAAAAAATGCCTCGTTACAAAACAGGCACAGTGGACGCAGATGAAATGACTTAGGGAACTTGTGTACGATCACTTGGTTGGAAGAAGCTTTTTGAAGAAAATTGGGCCAAGAAAAGGAAAAGATAATGACGAATGGTTGTATTGTACAGTGTACTTTAGTTCGTAGATGGAGGCATAAACCGTCGCCCATGATAGTAATATTATGTAGGATACATGTATTTCTCATAGGATAATATAGTATTAAGATAACTTATCATTTAGAAGCGCACATGACTTTATGTCTGGCATAGAACGCTAGCGAACTAAGCGTAACGGATGCGGTCACGTTTAAGACGGGTGACCGCTGGTGGCAAATTTTATACACGCTTCCGTGCTTCCGGCGCACGTTGTTAGCGATAGCAAGCAGTCGTTGGACCTTGTCGTATGCCTTATGCTTGGTTTGAAAACATGTTTCAAACCACGCATAAGGCTAAATGCGGGTTGGTTATTAACCCGTATCTCCACCAACCCGCTTAGTAAAAGCTCCAGTCATCCGCAATTTTAACCGTACTGCAGCGGGACGTAATAAGGGTAGCAACCAATATTACTTGCTATTTAATAATATATTATAATACCTCCACCCACCCGCATTGGAGCGGCGTGGTGGAGTAAGCTCCAGGCCTCCCCAAAAGGGGAAAGACCCGTGCCCAGCAGTAAGGCGCAAAAAAGGGTTGCAGCCATTTAACAGTGGAGGGCGATGTTTTATGTAAGACTCCTCGACCAATGTTTCTACTTCCGGTTCCGTTAGTCAGATTTCTGGCTAGTTTGGATACTTAGAATATATTTTGTGCTTGTTAGTTCTAACTTGATAACTAAATACGTGCTTAATAATAAGTAATTTAAAAAAAAATTACACTTAAAAAAATTAGTCTACAATATTTTTAAATGCAACTTTTTTTTTCTTAAAACATTTGTTTCAAAATATGCGATTTTATGATGAATAGTAAAAAAAATATACTACAAGCATTTAACATTTTGGTTTATAAAGACATTTAATCATTAAAATGTTTATTATGAGTAAAATTAGCGAGTAAAATCGAATAATTTGGTCAATATTTAAAAACATGTCAAGTCTGACGATAGCTTTTTTGTTATACTTATTCTATAAGCAGTCATAACATTGTATATGCTTAGGGTAAAAGTACGCACGAATTATTCAAACATACACTAGAAACAAGCATACTATAAAACAAGTCATTAAGAAAGCAAGCGAAAAAACTTATAACATTTATTGAGTTTCTTAAATTATACAAAAAGTAATAAAGTTACTTTACATGATCGCCAAGTATGTTAATGTTATTTTTAAATACGTACATAGGTATATCAATTCACTGAGTTATTTAGGTAATATTTTCAATTACAAGCGTAAATATTACGTTATTAATTGTAAACATTGTGTATTCAATTGTAACTGTGAGCACGAAAAAGTTGTGATATCATTTTTAAGTTCAAAGAAAGTTATAAGTATGTAGACTTTATGTATCTGTTGTTACTTTGTAAGGTGTAGGGCGCTCATTGTTGTGGGAAGGGTAAATGTACTCTGCTCAGCTGTCAGATGTTTAGCATTAGCACAAAACTAAGGCCGCTGTCCCGCTGGCGTTTTACAAGCATTGACGAATCTCCAACGTCTGCGCAGCAACAACGCTAAATAACTCATGCTGCTATTAGACGTAGGCCCCGTACATACAGAGTGAAATTGCTTAATTGGACCTATTTACGCAAACCGGAACCAATCCACACTCATGCCGAAATTGAGTTAAGTACACAGAAAAGCTTAAAATTGCACCTTCTATCGACTCTGTAAAGATCAAAATGATCTGACAATTTTGACAGGAAAAAACATTTTCGTGACATGTTTACCAATCCACAAAACATCAGTTGTCTAATACATTAAACAGCTTTTTCTCAAAACTATCATCATCATCATCATGTGTGGGTTGGTTCCGGTTTGCATAAATAGGTCCAATTGTACCAGTTTGCTAAAAAAAACAACGTCGACGTCACAATGGCGCGACGCGTCTGTGCAGCGACAACGTTGGAGAAACGCCAACGCTCGTATAACGCTAGTGGGCTAGTGGCCTAATAGTCCGCAAACTTATATTAAAAAAAACTACATATTCGCATTTTCGAATTTTGAGATTGGGGGAGACATGCTCACACTTGAGTCATCTATACTTTTGATATTTTAAATTATCCGTGTATTTTGACATTAATAAAATTATGTTTTATGTAAGTGTGAAAAACTAAAAAAGATGCTGAAATAGTTTTTTGTTTATTTCCATAATTTATGTTTCAATCTTTATCTTTGTATTGTATACACTTAGACTTAATCAGTTAATATTATTCATTAATGTATTGCTGTTCTTGTAATAGGATATTTTTCTCAATTTCAAAATATACTTTAAAATGATAACTTCAAGTTGATTTTTAGGGTAAAGTTTTTACCTCATATTTTGTAATAATATGCCCAAAATTGGACAACTACCTATTTTTTATTTGCTTATCTATTTGTTTAAAAAAATAAACAATTTTTAAAATGACTACCTAAGTATTTTTGTTGTAAAAAAAATGTAAGGTGCAGTTGTTCTCAACAAACATTAAATAAAATGTGAATTTGTGAAATGAAATTTGTACATAGGTTCCATATAATTACATAATATATCGAGTATCGCGCTCAAATCATGTCTAGATCAATTTAATTATCTTTCTTTTATTTGTGTTATATTAATGATAAAATTATACCAAGTTGTGTAAGGCACTATAGTTTAAAATGAAAGTATAAAAGTTATACGTAGTTAATAACTTAGGCTTTTGTATCGATTTTAAAACTTATTTAATGTAGGTTTTAAAACTCTTTGTAATTTTTAAGCGGAAATAATCTTTTAAGAGAAGTCGGTAAAAATCTGTCAATAAATTGAGAAATGTTACAAGTTACCCAATCAATAATGCGTGTATGTAAAAAGTATTATTTCATTATAAATTCCAATTACTTATAAATTTAAGACATGTAATTATCATGAAGTCATTGTATCATATTATGTATTTAATATTTTTTATGAAAATATCCTTCTAAAAATATTTTGATATTTTTTCTTGATTCATTTCATGCATCTATGTATTTTGTAAAGGTTATTCTTCAAAACTGATTGAATAAAATAAATACTCGTGCAAAAATGTGTTTTATTTAAACAGTTGTAGTACATACATGTACATATACCTAGATTATATATAACTGCTCACAACCTATCTACCCTGATAATAGGGTTTATCAATATAGACTGATGAAAAAATATTCAATCATTTGCCATTCTTGCTTCTGCTTGACCTTAACTACAGAATTCACAAAAATGTAGTGGTATAACCAGAAATAAAACGGACTGAGTTTCTGCATTTTTTATTGACAAGCAGAATGACAGAAAAATGGCTGGCAAAGGCTTTTAAAGTAAATTTTAAATAATTATTTTGCACACCCGAACGGGTAGGACATAAGGAAAGATTATTATATTAAGACCTATATATGTACACTATGTTCTAGCAAATAAATTGAATTGAAAAAAAAAAGAGACGACTCCCTTGTTATTGACTAGGGTTTGGCTTGGCTTAAGGGAGACGTCATGGCGGCATGGCTCCGATTGGCTATCTAGCTGACTGGCTGACACGCTCATTACATTGGTTAAATTGAGCCGTAACTCAGATATGTGATGATTCAGACTAATTCGCAAATCAGTTGATTACATAGTTACTTATTATTCATGCTCCACAGTTTTCGAAAAAATAAGGCTTCAACAAGTTCTAATCAGGGCCTTATCTAGGGACAGCAGGAGCATATCTGCAACAAGGGTGGAGATATGGTGCGGTGCATTTTGCCGACCTGCAGCTCTCTAACTACTGGGACACGTGCTTACAAAATTGATATAGGAAGAAAACTTAAAAACTAAGCAAATCACTCTGTCGTGCTTGAACGGGAATCTGAACATCCTGTATTTTACGTTCCATTGACCGAACTTGTCTTGACTTGTCTTAAGCAAAAGTGGCATGTTTGCGCCCTATTGTCTTAAGGAAATGTGGCGTGTTTGTGCTCCATTCTCTCAGAAAAAAATGGTGTTTCTAAACCTTGGAACAAATAATGAATCAGCATAGCCGATCAAAGATGACTGCCTTTTTAGTGTTGATATCAGCGAGTTAATGAAACGCGGAGCAAAAAGTTGTTTTAGCAAAGTACTTTTATTAGGTATCAATAGTGATAAAAATATTTGTAAACGAGGAGTTTTCCATATACATAATAATAATATGTATTTTAAAAATATCCTTTTATTTTTCTTTATTTATCATGGATCCATGGACTCTTATGTGTTAATACTGCTGCCAGCAGTGAGACCCTTAAGGTACAGTGTCGCAGCTTTAGCTTGCTAGCTAGCTTGCGTAGCTGGTTTATGATACCTACCTATGTACATGTAAAAAAATCCATGTTTGCATACTCCCTTGATATTTCAGTTAGGAGTCGTAACGCCCTTGCGAGTGGAGCCCACCGGTGTAACAAACTCTGGGTTATGTTGTATCCATATATATCCCAACGTTATCTACGAATTATCTATTATTAGTTGTTACACAATGGAACCTTGCTTTCTATTTGTGGTATGTGATAGGTCATCAGAGGCGAGCATGTTTTAGGTAACAGAGCAGCTTGGATGTAATGTCGCGAGTGCCAGGCGGCGACGGCACGGGCCCGCGTGACCGCACGCCACCGGGGGACGCCGCATCCAAACAAAATTACTTTTAACATTAATAAACCATATTACTCTAATTTGCCTTTACTTTCTCCTTCTTTTAATAAACCTTTGAAAACCTCCAAGTAATGTGTACCAGTTGTTTTTTACCACCGCCTGACATCGGGCGAGTTTTTTCAACTGCGTTCAATATCTATAATTAATTTAGTGGATCGCGTTATGACATTAAATTAGCCAAGTTTAATCGTTCGTGACTTCTGTTTTCTTTAATGAATAAGGAATTTTAATTGACTACGACGATGGATGACAAGAACGCTTTAACTTCTAAACAGTTAACGGAGGAAGAAATTAGTCGGGTATGTACTGCATCACGATAGATTAGGTACTATTTGACATTGACTCAATCTGTTGTTTCTCTATATAACTTAACTATATAAGTATCATGTCATGTGTCATGTTAGCAAAATTCGGAAACCTTGCCATTTGTTCAAAGCGCAGGCTTGATTGGTGGAGATATTTAAGCAAAGTTGACCTATTGGTCATTGATGGGTGGCTTGGTTGGTGGTGGATTGGTGGCTAATACGAGCAGTGATGGCCGAGTGGGAAAATAACGCGGTCTTCGACGCGACCGATCCCGGGTTCAAATCCTCGGCGCGCACCTCTGACAAAGTAATTTGTAATGTGCGTATTTATCGCTGCTCCACGGTGATGGAAAATATCGTGATATTTAATTGATTACGATGTTCTCCATCGCCGTGCATGCCTGAGAGAAATGCATAATTTCTCGAAAGCATGACGTCCACCAACCCGCACTTGGCCAGCGTGGTGGACTATGGCCTAAAATCCCTCTCACTTGTGAGAGGAGACCTGTGCCCAGCAGTGGGACATAAAAAGGGTTGAGAGAGAGACCTATTGGTCACGATCTTGTGATCTTAGTTAGAAAGGTAGATGCCTACCTGCATTTGGAATTGGGCACGTGTAGGTATGCAAATGTTATCAGAACACGTAGAATATCAATGTATCCTCAATTAGAATCGGCAATTGTATTACGATATTATGTTCTTAGAGCATAAAACACATATTTATATAGCATCATGGGCGTACTGAGGGGGGCAGGGGGGAGCAGCTGCCCCACTGGATCAAGGTCCAGATTCAGGGATTTAAAAAATTCCAAAAGATCTCGCAAAAGGAAAAAAGAAACCTGTAAATATTAAGCTAGATATGCTCCTTCGTGTTGTTTCCTTTGTATATTTAATATTCATTCAATCAAATTCACGCGCGGTACTCAGCTTGAAAAAAATTACCCCCTGACCAAGAACTTGCCCCCCATGAGGAAGAAGCTAAGACCACAAACCTGGGTACGCCCATCTTTAGCATTTTTATGCTATATGTAGGTATATGTATATAGATTAAATTCTCGTGTCACAGTGTTAATTGCCTTAGGATTCTTCCTTTACTCCTCCGAAACGGCTTGACCGATTTTTATTGAAATTTCATATGCAAATATATTTGGTTGTTCTGAGATGTTTTTATTATAATTATGATTGAGCCACAGGATCACATCTATTTTTCAAACCCTAAAAATATTTAAAGGCAGTATGGAGTTTGCTGGGTAGCTAGTATACTATAAAAATTAAATACTTACTTAGTTCTTAATCATATTAATGGGACAATTTTAGTTCAAAGCAAATCCTTGGTCTAGTAATAATCAGATCTCGAATCAGAATCCGAGTACACCCCTTTCATAACGAGTCTACATAATGTTTAAATAAAATGATGATTTTCAAACCGTAAATCAAATTGCGTATACTCGTAGACCACGAACTTACGAACCACAACAATCATGAATTCTCTAGGCAGGAATTAGGGTGTGTTTTCACTGAAGCGGAGCGGTGCTTAGCGGTGCATGAATTAACTAATCACTATGCTCGAAATCTCCGCTCCGCTTCAATGGTAACAGCACGAGCTGAGCGGATATTCATAAAAATACAGCGAGGCAATGCGGCGCAGAGGACAGCGGGCATTGGGGTGAGGATATCTCCGCTTCACTACTCCGCTCTGCTCCGCTTCAGTGGAAACACTCACCACTCTTCACGGCTCTTCTCCGCTCCTGTCTAACAGTTTTGTAGTTACTTTACAAATTGGTTATTAGTTATTAGGTACGGTATTAATTTATTCTTTTTACTAGCTGTGCCCGCGACGTCGTCCGCGTGTATAAAGACTTTTATAAAATGGATTGATTAAAAATTAAAGATTATTTATTTGCATTGAATAAGTAGCAGGTAGATTATTCTTACATATAGTGAAATCGCTTATAATAAAATGTTCATATGTTCAGAAGAAACCTAATGTATTTTTTCTAAATCCTTCAAACCTAAAACAGTAAGGAATGCTTACTGTACTGATCTTACTATCCACTTTTCTCACGTTTCGCTTTTCTCGCGCAATCAGATTCTCTTTACAAATATGTACCTCGTTTATTAAAGTTAAGAGATACTGCTGTGCCCGTGGCTTCATCTATGTTAAAAATAGTATCTTTAGTAAATTGGGTGAATTTATACTGCAAAGAATGTATAGACTCATTCTATATACATAGCTTTAACCTACTGCAGAAAAGAGGTGCACTATACAACTACTTGTAGGATAAAATTTCTAAACGTACACGTTAAACAATCGGAAAAATAATTGTAAGGTCAATTAATAAACTATAGGTTTAAAACTTGCGGACAGCATTTTGGTCATAAGTCATAACTCATCATTGTGAAAACTAAAGCAGAAGGCAGGGTCTCTACACAGTGTGCTATCTGTATTTGGAAATAAAGAAATTTTTTATAAAGAATCCTTAATATCTCCATCAATCAACGTGTGTGGATGAGCCCTCAGCCCGTACGCAATAAAGAGACGCAAAAAATGAGTTAAGTTATCATTGGTCCAATTAACAATGTTCAGCATCATACGTATACCTTCCCAACGATGGGACAACCCGCGTGGCGCAATGTTTACCATGGCGGACTGCTAATCGAACTGTCCCGGGTTAGAATCCGGCAGCGAATCCGGCAGAAATTTCAATGATGAGTTTAAACTGTTCTCGGTCTGGGTGGTTGTGTTTCTGTCTCTATGTGTGTTCATGGCACCCACGACACAGGGTATATCTACCCTAATGTGAGGATATACGTGTGAAATGTATTTTTTTACACTATGTACTTTAATTACTTTTATTAGACTTAAGGCTTTTATTTGAAATTATCTCCATCGATTCACTTTGGAGAAGAAATGAATATTGCTCAATAACGCCATCTACCGTATGGCATGTAAACTTTGTGGTTGATAAATCGAATGTCAAATTATGAGATTAACAGTTGGTTCACTAAAAGTTTAACTATTCTTCACCTAGATGTCTGCAGTAGTCTCGTTTTGTTAAGGCTTTGTACATTCTGTATGAAGGTTTAGATTCCGTATCTTACAACCTTAATGCTGGATGCATTGAGATTGTAAGATTTGAATTTCGGTTCATCGGAGCTTGAGGCCTCCTCAATATTGGGAGAGCTCCATGCTCAGCAGTGGAATGCTAAAAAGGTTGCAGCTTGATATAATGTAGCGATAATAATCGTTTCAGCTGCAGCCTGTTCATAACCGTCCACCCCAAAAGAAGACTAATAAGCTGAGCAACTAACTCAATGGAGCCTGTGATGTAAGGTTCGGCGGCGGTAAGGCTCGCGATGCGCTTATTAGGTACCTATAGTCTAGCCATACTCGGCCAACGAAAGAAAATACAGTAAGCTAATCTAAGTATATTTAATATAGTCGACAATATTAGTGACAGTTCAAAATAATTTTACTTAAATTTAAACTTTTATTTATGGTTTTGAATAGCTGTTACCGAAACTATCATACAAATTCCCCAAAGTGCCTTTTAAGTTTATGTCGCGTATTGTGTAAATACTTTTTTGTTTATCACCCGATTGATATGAAATACACACTAATGTTACGGAAATTCATTTAACAATATATCAGTAAACACATCATTCAAAGAAGAGAAAAGAATTTGAGAATGAAATATTAAGTTAAGGTTATTGTACGCTTGAGATACCAACTTTCGAATCCATTTTATTTGCTATTGAGGGGTAGTTTTGAAAAAAGCTTAAATAGAATTCTTACTATGTTAGTAAAGATTACAAATACAAAATTGTAAGTATATTACTCTGCAAAAAATATTCTGTACATCAAGTTTCGACACTCAATTTTCAAAGAGTTTCAAAGAAAATTGACATTTAAAGGGTGAATTTCGGGAAATGCTGAAACACGTATTCTTTTATTTTGGTTAGAAAATATTTATACCAAATTTCAAGAAAATATATTGAAAAAATCCAAGTTTTCTATACAAATTTTCATCACTCATTTCACACCCTTAAAGGGTGATTTTTAAAATTATCTATAGCCTAAATGTTAGCGAGGACCAATATATATAAAACAAAAAAAGTTTCATCAAAATCCGTCCAGTAGTTTTTGCGTGAAAAGCTAACAACAGACAGACAGACAGACAGACAGACAGACAGACAGACAGACAGACAGACAGACAGACAGACAGACAGACAGACAGACAGACAGACAGACAGACAGACAATAATTTCAAAACTTATATTTTTAGCTTCTGTTACTTATAAAAAGACCCCTAGAAGTATTTTTTTAATTTATATGCAATGTACAGAATTGACCCTGCTTACAGTTTTATTATATGTATAGATTATTATTCTTATTTATTCTTTTGAATATTGGAAGCGATGAAGACTTGGCAGCACTTCTGTACACTGCAGCTACTCGATTTCCATATACTTACATACCTTTTTTGGTACCTGGGGGGAAACCTTCAAAAGGTACCCAGCACCTTGGGAGAGGATACCGGGTTATGTGGGATTTGTACCGCACTAAAACCCCTTAGGTGGCCTGCCGCTGCGCTTGGGGAGGTCTCCGGGATCTACATTGGAACGCACCGGTGTCCTCCAAGCGCGGCGCCCCAGAACGGACCTATCTTCAGGAGAGCAGATGTGCTCTCCTGCACTTTCAGGTGTTCACAGCGGTATGCGGCTGCTGCTGGCTAGAGGGCTCCCACTTTCACCGTCCCCAACCCCGAAAGCCCCCTTTTAGTCACCTCTTACGATCAGTCAGGGGATACCGTAGCTCTATTCTTAATCCCGAAGCTACAGGGACTTCCATATACCTACCTACGGATCTAATTAATAAGTTGGTACATAAATGTTGTTATTAAAGTTATGTGGGTTGAACTTGCATGGTTCAATTGGGCAAGTAGCTATCAACGTTGCAAATGCGATGAAGCAATAACTTACATTGTAGGGGAGAAGCGGGCAAGACGCGCGGGGTGGCGGGCACTGGCGGGCAGGACGGGGCAGCCGCTCTATTATGACCTTTTAAATCTTATAATCGCGCGAATGTGCGCACATGTTCAAACTTGTGCAAATCTGTCTGCCACTTTCGTGTGTTATTCGTGCGACACGTACTTTATCGTATACCGTATTTTTTATGGGTTATCAAAACTAAAGTGATTTCGACATGTTTCCTTCTTATTTTCTCGATTCGTTTAGAACGTGATTACTACACAAATGATTACGCTAGCAGATAAAAACTTGTTTATTTCTGTCTTGTGTACTTGCTGTTTATTTTATTTTATTTTTTTAATACATCGAGACCTAGGAGGGCAAGATGGGGTAAGGGTACGGGTAGAGGTGTTTTGTATGGGGTCAAGGAAGAGAGTATACAAAAAAGAAATTGACCAATAAGTAGAATGTGTCACAACTGGGCCACCGTTTAGTTCATTCATTGATTTTGGCAATTCAGTAGTAAGTAGGTATCCGGATGACCGAGCGTTCGTTTGAATGATGATCGAGAGTGATTTTTCTGAGACTCATTGGCTTACTTGATGCGATCTACTTTTGTTCCGAATTTAAAAAATACTCGCCCATAGATGTCAGGAAGAGTCATATTTTTCAGTTTGTGTTTAAATTAACACGGATTAAACGGTATTTTCTAAAAATTAAACCTAGCTAGATCTATTTATTGTCCCCGAAAACCCCTGCACGCTAAATTGCATGAAAATCGTATGAACCGTTTCCGAGTTTTAAATTATATATCCTTACTAATATTATAAATTTGAAAGTAACTGTCTGTCTGTCTGTCTGCTATGCTTTCCCGCTTAAACTAATGAACCAATTTTAATGAAACACAGATAGAGTGTACCTTGGGAAAGGACATAGGATGATTTTTATCCTACGGGAACCTATAAAACGGGTCCCCGCGGGCAAAGCCCTGGAGGAAGGCTAGTTTGGATATATACAAGAATTGCTCGTTTATAGGTATAAGAAAGATTGTGCTACATAAGAAACTTGTTGGGCAGTAAACGTTTGTTTGCTTTCCTCTTTGTTGTATCCATGTTCTCCAGCATCAGGAGAGATATTTGTATTTTCCAAGAAGAACATACAAGAGACGAAGGAGAGAACAATACACTCGAAGATAAGTCTCAATCTTCTTACTTATTTCTAATTTCCAATATGTTAGGCGAATGTCTAACGGTTTTTTTTTTTCATAATATAAGGTCTTTTGACCCTATTTTCATTACAATCTAGTCTTAAGACTAATGAGTAATTTATTTCTAAATTAAACTGCTAAATACACTATATCTAACAATGCGTCCGTTAACGTTTCTTAGTCTCTGTTAAGGCGAATACACTTTTTTGTTGTGTCTTATAATAAGTGAATAGTTTTGCACTAGCACTTAGTTATTCTCACTGCACTACACTTCACTACACGAGTTCATGTGGTTTTGTCCTTTTGAGTCTTCTTATGTGGTCTGTAGTGTCGAGGAGCTGAATAGCCTCGACATTGACATGGTGGAGAAGCCTGCGTTCATGGTTCTCTGCGAATTTTTGGATGATGTCTGGAACGAACTCAACTTGCAGGTCCCGATGGAGATCGTTATTTCTAACGTACCAAGGAGCATTTACTATGTCTCTCAAGACTTTATTCTGGAATTGGAATTCTAACGGTTTGTGTGGAGTCTTTAATTAATATTAGATACAGGTGTTAGGCTTTCTTATAACATGATCGCTGGTATACATTCAGTTGTCCATACATCCAAGTGCCAGGATTATACTTCATATTGGTTACATTAATGTAGCTTCGGGATTAAGAATAGAGCTACGGTATCCCCTGCCTGATCGTAAGAGGCGACTAAAAATGGGGCATCCGGGGTTGCGGACGGTGAGAGTAGTTCGACCGCATCGTGTGCTTGGCCGCATACCGCCGTGAACACCTAAAGGTGCAGGAGAGCACATCTGCTCTCCGGAAGATAGGCCCGTTCTGTGGAGGACACCGGTGCGTTCCAATGGAGATCCCGGAGTCCTCCCCAAGCGCAGAGTACAAACAAAGAGGTACAAATTCCTCATAACCCGTTATCTTCTCCTAAGGTGCTGGGTACCTTTTGAAGGTTTCCCCCACGATACCAAAAAAAGGTACAAATATTTGCTATGTTCTTGTTTTTGGGAAAATTCTACTCTACATATCCTATTCCATAAGATTTTTCTAAATATCCACTAAATAACGAAAAGCATAGCCTATGGCTGCTTTATCTCCTATACTTCTGAAACAGAGAGAAAAAAGCAACAGTTGCGTAAGAAGCAGACAGTCTTTATTGGCCTCCAAGGCAATAAAAAGCAGCATCAAAATGTATGTAGTTCCGGCGACAACGGAGGTATGAGACTTAAGCTAGACATGACTTTTCGGGGGAATCTTGATATTCACATATATGAGTCTTGTGTTATTGTTCCACTGGTTGCGGTAGTTTGCAGTCATTCTGCTAAAGTCAACCTATAAGAAAACAAGTGAAGGAAGTAGACAGGGTCAGTGATTACAGACGGCGTAGTCAATGTTCATGAGTTTAGCCGGGTTATAAACACATAATAATAAATTCGGGAGAAAATATTAACTATTATTATAATAACAGTTTATCTTGCGTACTCTCTCTTGTAAAATTTAAGTGAAGTCATGGCCACGTCAATTATAACGGTGTTTGGTGCCGCCCCACGGCGCGATCGTAAACACCTCACTTGTTTTATCGATACTTTAACACTTCAACCGGACTCAAAAGTGATATGTTCACAAGCGCAATGTTATGTCAACTAGAAGTTCAATATATTATAATAAAGGTTGAAGTTTTCATTGAATAAATTGAAAATATGCATGTTAAATGTTTCTGAAACCCAGAAAGTCTTTAAACGCAGTGTTAAATTCCAATTAAACCATAAAATGGCTAAATTAAGTGACAAAGAAAAGGCGGACGCTCGTGAACAATTTGAAAATCAGTTGCGATATGCTTTCGTTAAATATGATTGCACTGATGAAGAGGAAGAGGCTACAGAGGTAAAAACAAGTTAATTTAAATTGTGTGCTTTGTTAAATTGAAACCTTGGTATCATTGTTACCAATTTTACCAATTTCAGTTCAAATTGGCAATAGAAGTTTGGCAGGTTTAATTTTATGTTTCCTTAATATGAGTTTGTAATACCAATAATGTCGTCAATAACGACTCCTCAAAATAATACTTTCAGTGGAAAAAGTATATAAGTTTAAACGTCGGCCTATTTCATGTTTCCATAAAAATCGCTTCATTATCCTTCACGCAACCGTAGAAAGTAATCTCGACAAGCGATGCAAATTATACCCTTCTTTTTATGAGCGATTCGATATTGAACATGCTTTGGCGTAGAAATGATACGAATACACTTACCAGTCAGTCAAAATATATTATTGTGAGCCCGACGTGTTGTCCGGCTGAACACGGAATGTAGGTTGACTAGTTTTTAGTGAATTAGAGTAGAAATTGTGAGGTTGCAATCCAGGGACATGGCTGATACAGCTGTTGTTGTTCAGGTAAAAGTGTCTTCAAATCTACTTTGCAACCATATTTTCATATTACTTTCATTAGGTAGTAAGCTCTAAAAATGAAATAAATCTCTTCTATTTGTAACGGTTGTCAAAAGAACCTTTATTATTACATTTTTTATAAATAAGAACAAAACCAAAAATATTTACTTATAAATTGCCTACGTTTACTCACCCTTTATTCTATCATAAAATTGGTTCTGTTGTTTAATAATATAGTCTATAATAAAAAAAATACAAATAAATAAATAAATCTATAATACACAATATCAGTACACAGTGTAGTATCGTGTTAAAAACCGTTTAATAGAAATAGCACGTTGGTTGTGATAAATGATACGATGATGTGGATCTCGTAGCGTTCGTAGCGTCGTAGCAGCGTAGCATACCGACGACTTTCTTTTGTTTTTTGTTTTTAAATTTATATATTTGTTCCATACTTTTAAAATTTCTTTTGATGCTTTCAAATATGCACAACATGTTGTATTGTCTTAAATTCATTTTAAATACTATATTTCAAACTGATGAAGTTAGTATAAAAATGAACCAAAAACCTAATAACAATAGTATAGGGATCAAGTAGCTTTAGGTAGACGAGTCACATAGTTGAGTTTGACTTTTTTTTCATATAGACAGGCCAAAATTTTTACAGACTAGTATCCATATTTATTATTTACTACATCTTTCTATTAATGATTGAGATGGCACTTTTTATGCATGTAATATCTTACAATCAAACGAGCTTTTGTCTACACCATTTCTAATTAGCTATTTTTAACATGTAAATTAAACTAAATGAAACTAAAATAAGCCTATAGTTTAATAAAGAAGTATGTAGCCTTACGGCAATATCGTGTCTCCTTTAAATGGGAATGAGACAAAGTTAAGCCCATCAGACATTCTTTTCTTGAAAGTTTTATATGGTATTCGTGATAAATGCCACTATATCTATTGGAGACACGAAAGATGTTATCTTTCAGCATGTGAGCATAAAAATTGGAATAAACTTACTTCGCCTTTCTTTGAGGTTAGTCTGGTGATTTCTTTCGCACGCATTAAACGATTTTACTTTTTCTTTTAAGGCATAAATAGACACACGGAATGTTTTAATGGTACCGTACACGACTTGAAGTCCCATACAGTTTGTCATATTTCTTGGAAGAAGTTAACGTTTCTCAGCTAGTGAAATTCCTCCTGATTTACTAACAAATCAAAGATTGAATCATGAATTTTCATTTAATTAAATAGATAAACGTATTGTTAATACAATTAACAATGTTTTAATATAATTTAAATTTTACATCATCAGAATTTGACAATATTTCGGTGGTCGTTGTAATATTATCTAATAAAATGGATCTCACGGTTGTTGGAAGAATCATCAGTAACTTCGTAAGTAACTTATTTAATTTTTTCTACTTTGGGTTCAGCGGGTAAAGTTTCATAATAATGCGATATTATAAGTGAATATAATTTATCTCGTAGCATATTTGTCTCTTTTCCCTCCTGCACAGTATTATCATACAAAGCATTTAATAAAATTTATTACAAATAACCTCTTGGTGACCCAAAAATATTTTTTTCTTGGTTTTTGTGCGACTCATAAGAGCCCATAGTCTATGATGACCATATTGACGATACATCGGTTGCTCAAGACAAAGTAAGGCAATCACGTCCCATAAAAAGCTGTCTCCCGTAAATTGAAGATGTATTGTAGAATTCGATGTTAGCTACATTATAGGATAACTAGAATAAGTAAACAAATCAAATAAAATTTATTTTAAATTGATATATTTCATATTTACTTGTACCTTAGCAATTATTTAAATATAATCATCAACCAAGAAGTTTGACCATTTGGAAATTTATTACTGCTGGATAAATTAATTTATTCTAAGTTAGGCTCCTTAGTTTGACCATGTGGACGAAGAGAAAATCCACAACAAATCTATAAATTAAAAACATTTAGCGAATGTAAACTAAAAATACATAACTGCTATCATAAGTCTTTTGTTTTAATTACAATTTTTTAAAATAATAAGATCAAGAGCAATCTTACAATCTACATAATAATAATAAATATTATGGATTTTGAATTTCAACAACAGTTTAAATTAAATATAATATTTTAGCCAGAGTATGTACACATTAACTATACTACAGTACACATTAATAGTAGAGTACACATTAATATACAAGTAAATTAAAAACATTTAGCGAATGTTTATTGTAAATTAAAAATACAAAGCTATTGTCACAAGAGTCTAGGTTACGAACGGAGTTCTTTGTTGATGTGATAAGTCAGATTCAGACCTGCCATACCTTAAAGCAAAATTGGTGCCAGCAAAAGGTGCGCTCTAAGCCAAAGCCTAAGATATTTTTACCTAAACCTATACACAGTCATAAAAAGAAAAACAAACTATCCTTGCCTCCATTATTGAAAATTATTCAGTAAGATTTTTCTAAATATCCACGAAATAACGAAAGGCAGGTGCATGATTTATCTTCTATAGTTCTGAAACAGAGAGTAAAAAGGAAACGTCTTTACCGGAAAAGTTGTTTTAATATAATTAGTAAAATGAGTTCATAAGCTCTGGTTGCCGATTTAATAAACACAGAGACTGAGCCTGAGTTGTTTAGGTTATTCATTCGATCTCATCAGGTATACGAGATGTGCAATGATGACTGCCTTATGCAGTATTAGGAACGAAGGATCTAGTAATGTCCCTTCGGAAAATCCCCCCCCTCCCCAATCCCTGAAGCCACTTAAAATTATTAGTTAGTAATTTATGTCGAAGACCACGGTCCTTACCTCTCACTATATAACAAGTGAGACTTGTACCCGGCAGTGGGACATTAAAAAAGGTTGTAAAAAAAACCTTAAGTTAAAATTCCCAATTTATTTAATTAATAGGTACGGTAGTTACACGTAAAATAATTAATACGGCAGTAGAGTACTGGCGGGAAGTTGTTTTATCTTCATTTTCTTGGGGTATGTTTGAGTTATATCGGATAAAGTTTATGGCCTTTTCTTTGACATAGGTTAGTTACAGTGAACGAGTGCTGTGAAATAAAATACATTGCGATACAATACAATGCGAAAATATGTTTTTCAGCTTACCTCCAAAATTCAAATACCATCGGTCACGTTCTGGTAAAGGAGCCATCGCTCTAGTTGAATATCTGACCGACTAGACTGACTGATTACTGACGACTTACTGACTTTATCTATTATTACTCGTCCAGTTTCAATGAAACTTGATGAAAAAATTATACTTGACGCTAGCAGTATGCACATAGTTTGCGATTCTATAATTGAAAAATAAATACGGCAGTAAGTGGACATAATAATTTAACATTAAACCCCCCTATGTACCTATATATCTGTTCTCTATGCATTAAACAGACGAATAGGTTATTGTTAGAAACCAACAGCCAATATTCATTTTCGAATATTTTGCTCTATAAACGCCTTCAGTTCTTTCAAAAAACAATAAAGTATGTGATTTATAAGCAAATAAAAGAAAAGTGAGGTATGACTGTGAAGCTTGGCACCAAGGCTGAGTCCTATGACTTTATGCTCTTAACACGTGGTGTGGAGGCGATGAATCTTAGACTTTGCGTGTCCCAGTCAGTAATAGTACGAGCAAGTTCGACGCCGTACCACCCCCATCCCTTTTAATGACACCTTGTGCTTATTCATTAATTTGCATATTATAACAATATAGTTTTGCCGTCGTCACTCGATAGTTCATGGCAGGCCGCTTGTGAGGATTGTCTTATGACGAGTGCACTTTTGGAATTAATTTAATAAAGTGTATTTGCAATTTAATTAAGTGGGAGTTAACTAGGATCTTAATTAAGAACGAAATCCTCACATTTTTTAACACAATTACTGTTTTTAAAGAGGGGACTAAAATTTTTAAAGCAAAAATATGTTCGTGTGTGGTATAAGACCGGGTTCTAGTGAGGAGGAAGAGGAAGAAGATGTTATGGATATACTTCAGGTGCAATAGTCTAAGCAATCAAGCGCTATCCCTTTTATGAAATAAAACGGTTATATTGAATGAACTATTTACACTAATTTAAGCTGATCACTGAAAATTTTGCTTTCTTACTTGGAGTGAAGAATAGCAAACTGTATCTCACTTTATAAACAACCATTTAATCTCTAATGGACGTGAATTTATGCCATAAAAATAGACCACAACTCACCATACTACCAGGATGGTATACTGAATTATACTTGCATGAGAGAATTTTGGTTACTAATATATGTAGAAATGCAAGGCTCGTGTTCACATTATCAGAATGCTTATCTTTGATGAATTGAACGATTGTTAAAAATTAAATAATATGCATTAATTTGCAGTCATTATTTTTTACCTAACCACTTACATTTAATACAGAAAATGGTAATGAAGTGAAACGATATTTCACCGCCTGAATTTATTATTGGCACTATTTACCACTACCTGTTCCAGTTTATAAAATATCGAGTGATTTTTTTAATGCATAAAGTGACTAATTTAGTACAAGAACTTTACTAACTCAAATTGCCACAACTTCAACTTTGCTACCATTAAGTTCAGTAGGCGATATAGCCACAATATTTTTTTTAAATATTAATTACAGAAAAGGCGAGAAGAATGCGAGCGCAAAGCGAGGAGAGGGGAGATGGATCCCCGGTTGGAGTTCACCTTTCAACTCCTCATCGACGGCACTGGTCTTCCACGGCACGCCATTATGGACCATGTCTTCGAAGGAAATATGGTTATTTATTCCTCTTGCTTATCTTGCTTTGTTACAAGAGAAGAGCATCTTTAAAACAGTAAATCGCAAATGATGTTCTAGTCTTGTACTAGAATGACGGAGCCTAATACTGACTTTCCTGATGAGACAGAGCTCGGACTGTCCTTCGTCTAATCTCTTAAAGATATTGGTTTAATTAATCTCCCATTTTGGATTATCAGTTGCAGCTTTGCGTATACTTCACCATAATCTGTCATTATTTTATTTTCGTGTATAAATTATCGCTTTTGTAGCTGGATGACATCAACCAGCTCTTCCTGCCCCATATGCGAAACAAGCTGCTCTGGTATTACCAAGACGTGGAGGAAATAGAGCAACGGCCGCCAGTGGAGGCTACGAAGCCCCGACAGCAGGGCCAGGGGAAGCAGCCCCCTCCCCAAATTACTCTCAAGAAGAAACTGTTTCTATCCGACGGTTGGGACGTCAGGTTCACAGGAGTATGCATTTACATGTTCCGAATAAATGTCAGCAAGCAATTACCCGAAGAAGGCTTTCATAAAGATCTGTGAGTTTTGTTTAATTTATATTCAGTATGAGAAGTTAAATGAAATATTGCAAATGCTAAACGTCTATTAGTATCTTAAAACTAAGAAAAACGTAGTAAAAAGGCAGAAAATGGCATGATGTGACTGTAGACGCTTTTACCAGTCGTTACAGGTTTTAGATAAATAAGTTATTTACAAAGTTGAGCAGAGTCGAATTAAGTTACTCATAGTCATATCGTAGTAGTTCGCAAATAATCCACAACACAAGTTTCTGTAATGCCCGATATTGTCAATAGTTGGATGGTAAATTAGTTTTTTTTTAGATAGTTACAGAAACTTTGTAGTTGTGCAGGTAAAAGAACTCGAATGGTTTTGCCGGGAAAGTATCACCGCTGCACCCACTTTTGCCGTGAAGCAATTTTATTGTGTTATTGTGGAAAGGTGCAATTGCCGGCTCGACTTACTTCAGACGTCCATCAGCCTTGGGAGAAGCGGTGCAACTGTATCCGACCACAGGCAAGACCTAGACTTGCTTGATATTGTGCGTAGATGTCTATGGGCTGCAGCGACCAATTAACACCACGTGGCCTGGCTCGTCTGCTACTTCATTCATATAAATATAAAAGTTTGTTATGTAAATTGGATTGCATGGATGATATATTTATTTATGAAATTGTTTAAAATTGTTACAAAAAGTGTTACATCTGGCATGCCTTTATATATTGTCATTTTTTACGCAGCCTAAATAAGTGATTTTTTCCAGTTTCTGTGGTATCCTGAACGCTGATAAGGTGGGTCTGGTGACGGCCATCGAGCGCGTGATGGAGCACGTGTACATGAGCGCGCTGGCACACCCTAGCAGCGACGGCGACGAGGACGAAACCAGGTTCCCCATCGTCAAGAACCAACTGCTGCCTGGACTTAGATCTTTTTGCAGCGCTCTGAAGGGTATGTTTTTGAAAAATAAATACGGTATGTATAAAAAATTTAATGTATAATTTGCACTAAATCACGCTTGGAAAATAGAATAACTGCTTATGAATAACTGTAAATTCATTCTTATACATGTTTTTTTTTTTACTTTTACAATTAACAATTTTATTGTGCTTTCCAACGTGGTAAAAGGTTGTATTTTTTAAGTTCGGCACAGTTGTCACAATGGTTCTTTGTCGCTTAGAAGTTAGGTGCACAACCAACGACACGCATCTAATAATTGTATGAAAATTTGTTTTAATTGGTTTAGAAAAATATTCGACTTTTGAAGTTCCAAATGCCATATTAGGATAGAAATATATTTTTGAGTTATCAAGCTACTTTGCTATCAGAACTTGAGTTGGTGAGCGGGTGTTATTTTACATAAAAAGATTTCACCTCCAACTGAAGTCCAGCTCAGCATATAAACGGTGTATTGTTCTCCATAGTCCACTCTATTTCATTAAAATTGGTTCTGTATTTTAAGCGGGAAAGCGTAGCAGACAGACAGAGTTACTTTCGAATTTATAATATTAGTAGGGATTTAAGCATGCAGAGACGAGCATGCAGGCCTCGCGTTACGTGTACACTGCACAACAAGGACAACTTACACACAAAACGCTAACGCTAGAAAGGGAGAAGCTTTACTTAAACTTACTATTTTTTATTTAGTTATTTCAATTTTTTTATATAGAATCTCTAAATGAAGAAACTTTAATTATCAATTATTTTCAATTTGATATGTTTGTACATATCCTGTATATTTTTTAAGTTTGGTAGGTATATAAAATTTTATTTTTATGTCCTAATTCTCTAATGAAAATGCTTCGATTGAGGTAATAACAAAATTATTCAATATCCCAAATAATGCTTCACGGCAGACATGGGTGCAGAGGTCGACGCTCGTAACTAGGAAGTTCAAACCTACAAAATGTACTCTTAGTTCAAAAGCTTTATTTTTGGCAGTTTGTGAAGACGTTTGCAACCAAGTTAACCTTTTTGACGATGGACAGTCCCACATGGGCGCTGTGCAGGATCCGAACGAGCTAAAAGAAATGACCAAGAACGTCACTACAATAACTACCTTGGAAGAACGCGTAAATGAGTGGATTAAGAAGATTATGGAGGTAAATTTGTAGTTACATAATTATAAAAACGGGGATATTTTGTTCTTGGTTTCGTTTTTAAATTTTTTTACTAAATCCATTAATATACTGGAGTTTTGGCGGGAAGTCGAAAAAGACATATTGTGCTCTTGTTTTATTTTCATTTACTTGGTGTATTTTTGAGTTATATCGAATAAATTTGATGGCATTTTGTTCGATATAGGTTAAATATAGTGCACGAGTGTTGTGAAATCAAATAACATTGCGAAAATATGTTTTTTCAGCTTGCTTCCAAAATTCCCATTGGTGACGTTCTGGTAAAGAAGCCATCGCTTTACTTGAATTTCTAACAGACTTGACTGACTGAATACTGACGACTTACTGATTTTACCTACAGTTTCAACGAAACTGGCAACAACTTGATGCAAATATTATACTTGACGCTGGCAATATGCATCTGTGCATATTGCCAGCGTCAAGTATGTATGTATGTATATATATGTGGCATCGCAAACTCTGGTTTGCGATGCCAAAATTGAATAAAAAAAATACTGTTAAAGAGCAGAGTAAAGCTTAGACTAAAAATAATGTAAACAGAGTAAAGAGACATTACATTTTTTAAACTGTGGTCCGTAAAAAGAGCGCGAAAGACCGTAATGCCACCTGCGCCACTTATCAGGCGCTTGAATGATAACAGAATAATAAGAGAAACGCGATTATGGTGAAATATGGTTTTTTTTTTAATCTTTATTATGAAAAAGGGGTTTTGTCACGCAGTGACTATGTCACCCCCATAAAAGCTCTTTACATGGTAAACCTTATAAAATAATCAATTTCTCAGCATTTGATCAGCATTTTGGCTTTCTCAGAAAATGGGGAAGCCAAAATACTGTTACAAATGCCTACATTATAATTCTTATCAAAAAATACTGCTCTCTGCCTGATTGCTTCATTCCGCACACACTCCATCAATACGTGAGAAACATCATCCACTCTGTTACACTCCGGACAGATTGAAGATTCTGCCAATCCCATCAAAAACTTGAATTTATTTGATGGAATGTGTCCGGAACGGAGTCTCAACAAGGACACTATATTTCTCCTGCTAGCATGTAGTTTATCAAGCCATGAGTATCGAGGAGGTTGACATTGGATTGTTTTATACCAAATACCTTTAGTGAGGGATCTCTCGTTAAAATATTCATTCCATGATTGTCTGCAAATAGCTTTGGCGTTAAATAGTACGTCACTATAAAGAGGTAAACAATTATAATAAATGCCGTCGCTTGCTGCTTCTCTAGCTGCTCGGTCAGCCTCCTCGTTACCCATGATACCGACGTGTGATCCACTGTAAAATTACCTTCCTATTTAAAGCATTCAACTTACTTAGTCTAGAGTCTAGGATATTGTAGGCTATCGGTATTCCTCGAATATTCGAGGGAAGCCGAGCCAAGTGTAACAGTGCACTTTTTGAGTCTGATAAAATTACGACCTTGTGACTATCCAGAGATACCGCATACGACAATGCCTCAGATATAGCAATTAATTCACAGTGCATTATAGACACATTTGTAGTTATGTTAAATTTTACATTAATGTCAGACTGGGGATCATAAAATGCTGCACCACATCCACCTTCATCTTTAGATCCATCTGAATAAAGTTTATAAAATGAATCATATTGTGCATTAATATATTCCGAACATTTGGTACGTAATTGTATCATACTAACATGTTTCCTTTTAGATTGGACGCTACCTATTACAATTTTAATGTTATCTGATAAATTATAATAACTAACCCATTTCTCTAAAGAGTAAAGTGGCAATTTATCATATGAAAGAATATCACGATTACAAAATTTTCTATGTGTATCTATTAATAAGGGTATTTTTTTCCTAAGCCAGAATTCTCCATCACATAAGCTATTTAACTCCTCCAGAACAGCTATTGTCAAATTGTTTTGAAATGACCTACATCTAAGCCAAAACTTTGCGGCAAGAAATTTTCGACGAATGTGCAGTGGTGAAAGACACAATTCACTCTCCATTACATGAATAGGGGAAGACTTTATGAACCCACCTATTACCCTCATTGCCTGATTTTGAATTTTTTCCAACTTATATAAATGACTTTTAACGCTATTTTCAAACAAAAACCCCCCATAGTCTAATCTACTCCGTATAACAGCTATGTATAATCGCCTTATATGTTTCGGATGTACCCCCCACTTAGCACCTGCAAGCACTTTAAGTATATTCAGAAACTTGCAAGCCTTGTCTCTTGTTTCATTAATATGTTTGCCCCATCTTAAACTCCTATCAAGCCACATCCCCAAATACTTAACACTGTCTACCTGTTCTATTCTGTAACCATTTATCGTCAATCGTATATTAAATCTACTCAAATTTCTGGTGTAACTTCTAGTGAATACACACACTTTACTTTTCCTGTGAGAAATCTCTAATCCTAGCTCTTGTATCATATCGTTAAAATTATTTAGAGCATTTTGCATCATAGCAACTGAATCAACAAAATTTTCTTGGCTTGTGTATAGTACAAAATCATCTGCGTATTGTGAAACAAATATTTCTGATAATCTATTACAAATATTTACTGTAGCTACGTTAAATAATAGAGGTGACAGGGGATCTCCTTGTGCTATCCCAACTCCTGTGGTTCTGCTTAAAAGCGTATTGGTATTAAGTTCAATTGTTAAACAACGTGAGTGTAGGAATTCCCAAAGATATTTGCATAATGTAGCCCCTATACCAAGACGACCTAACGTGTTCAAGAGGCTCATGACATTTATATTATTGTATGCGGAGTTAATATCCATAAAGCATCCGATCGTAGCAAATCCCTTACTATAAGCGGATTGAATTCGTGATACTAGCCGAGTCAGATTGTCCATGCAAGATCTAGACCTTCTAAATCCTACCACCTCTTCAGAAAAAAAGGAGTTATTTTCTAAGTACCACTCTAATCTACGGGTTATAATTGTATGAAATATTTTACATAGACAGGATAGTAGAGCAATAGGTCGAATACTAGACATTGTGTTATTATTGGATCCAGGTTTCGGTACAGGAACAATTTTAATGTTTTTCCACTGACTTGGCACAAAACTAGAGTACAGAAATTTATTATATAAAGTGACTAATAACTTTTTGGCGGCTATAGGTAAATGTTTGATCATCGAATAAGAAATATTATCTATACCTGGAGCTGTATCCGATACTTTAATGGAATTTGTTAGTTCTTGGATCGTAATTGGGGTGGTCAAACAAAGATTTTCGCTGATAAAACTGGGCGGAGATGGTGTCACGTAATCAGGAGCTAGACTGTGTAGTAGCGAATTAGCTGTATCTGAAGAAATATAATTCGGAAGTGATTTATACCCCTTCAGCCATCTCATTTTATTCCACATTTCACATGAAGAAATTTCGCTGCCCATGCTATTACAAAAATCTTGCCATGATGATGATTTACCCTTACGAATTGTTGTCTGGGCTACTTTAAGTTTATCTAAATATATAGTTAAGTTATCTGGCGTTGGATTTTTCCTGAACGCTGCAAGTGCTTTTCGTCTTTCTGCGACGCTTTTAGAGATATCTTGATTCCAATATTGTCTAGGTTTGAATTCCCGCTGGCGAATGGGGTTCACGCAGATTTTAATATACGGTATGGCTTCATCTGCAGCATTGTTAATTAAATTAATAAAGTCATTATACGCAGATTGATTATCATTACTTGATATAGAAATATTTAATATTTCTCTCTCTATATAAGCTTCATATTTTACCCAATCAGCTTTCTTAAAATTACGTTTCTTGTTGTAGTTACTTACTAAGTCAATGTTGGTGTTGATTTTAATCATTAGATGATCACTACCTAGATTTTCGTTCATGACCATCCATTCAAATTTTAATGCTATGTCTGCAGACGCCAACGATAAATCTGGGGAAGACTTTTGAACTGTGCCATTTACTAATTTTATTCTTGTATGTGACGTTTTATTTAGCGTAATAAAGTTGTTTTCTATACTTGAATCAAAAATCTGATCTCCTCGTGAATCAATCTTTGTTGACCAACTTGAATGGTGTCCATTAAAGTCGCCCGCAATCAGTGTCTTCCTACTCGACAGTGTAAAGATTTTATCCCAATCCCTTTGAATTGTCCTTATAGATGGTGGACAGTATACAGAGATAATATTTTCTAAATGATCACAATTAGATATTTTCACATGGGTAACTTCGATTTGTGGGTTGAGTAACTCGACATTACATTGATGTGCTTTTATGGACTTGTGTGTTATAATCGCCACACCTCCGAAGCCGTCAGGACGATCCGATCTAAAAACATTGTATCCATTAATTTGAAAATGACTGTCCGGGATCAACCAAGTCTCACTTATTATAGCAATATGGATCTTTTCTTGATTTAGTAAGACTTCAAATTCCAATCTTTTAGGGCGAATGCTCTGAGCATTCCACTGTAATACATTTATGAGAGATTTTGAGTTGTTGTAATCCATAATTGTTTAATGAAATTACAACAAGGCTGATCAGCGATAAATTGCATTACAAGTGATAATAGACGCTCAGTAATAATATTTATGCAACTTTTAATCTTGTCTTCCCACGAATCATTTCCTAATATTTTATCTTTAAGCTTTTTTTAATAATAGACGCCAAGATAATCTATCTTTATTATCATCCTTACCAGTTTTGTCATCTTTTGGCTGTTCCTCTGACCTACATTCGTCTTCGCTTATTTCAGAACCACATTCTAATATCTCTTTTTCTTTTTCTATAGACGTCTTTCTCTTGCTCTTATGCTTCACGCTGTTGGTACTATTTTTAATTTTTTCTTGACCATTTTTAGTAATACGTGCATAAGTGGGTGTTGTATTTATATCCGGTGCTGCATTGAATTGTTGTTGCTGCGGTGAAACTATGCCTGAAGCTCGAAGTGGCGGTTCTTGTGAAACATCTACTTCTCGAGGAGATGGCGGAACATACAGAGTAATAGCTTTTTTGTAGGAGCAGTTAAACTCTGCCATCAATTCTCTTATCTTCTTCTCCTTAATGAACACTGGACAAATTTTAGCCATTGCCATATGTTTCCCCGTGCAATTATTGCACCTAAATTGTGTAGTTTCGCAGTTGGCATGACTTTTAGTACACTTAGGGCATATAACTTTTAGCGACGGACATAATTTAATAGAATGACCAAACCTCCAACAGCGGGAGCACTGTGTTACCGGGTAAACATACGGGGTGACATTCACTCGCGTATCATAAATGTAAACGTATAAAGGCAGAGAGGATCCATTAAAACATATTCTTACGGATTCACTCGGCTCCCAATGACCATCGTTGGTGTTCTTCCGTTTTAATCTCTTGACTGCTAGGATTGTGGTGGTGCTCCGAAGACCTTGTAGTATTTCTTCTTCGCTAAGATGTAAGTCGATATCTCTTATAACACCATAAGATTGATTAACTTCTAAAGTTTTCTGGCACTTAAAGCCATTTTCGGTGAACCTTTTGGACTGTAAGAGAGTTTCAGCACCATCCTCGTCACTAAAATGTATCAAGGCCTTATATGCGTTTATGTACTTTACTTTTATGACGCTTTTGATATTTTCATCTCTTAACATTTTAGCAAAACCAAATTGTTTAGGTAGTTTTTCGGTGCATGTTACACTTACTTCGATTTTATACTCCTCAATAATTCTTTCGCCGTCTAACATTTCTGTCCGACCATATCTTTTAGCCTTTCGTACTACTGTTTTCCAAATCTCTTCCTGGTCTATCTCCCGGTTTCTTTTTCCTGCCCGTCTTAACTCTGCATCACTCATATTCTCTTCACTGCATAACTGGTCTATATATTCATTACTCCTTGTCATCTCACTCTCGCTAAGTTCTATAACACTCTCCTCCACAATCGTCGTTTGCATAGGAACAGAGTCCTCGTTACTATTCATTATTAAATAGCAAACGATTTACATTGTAAACAAGTCGCACGTAGGTACTCGTGTAGCGAGCCGTCCGAAGTGATAAGGAATTAGACAATAGATCGACGCGTCAAGCTATAACCAGCGCCCGCGCGCGACGAAATATGGTTTATTGATTTATCTTGATATTTTTTTAATTCAGATTTATTAAAACCCCTATGTAAATTAATCTCATTTTGATAAATTTGAACCTTGTTTACATAATTTCAAAACGTTCAAAAAAGAAAGTCTTGGACATACAGCTTCATTTCAGTTTATAATGATATTTACGATACTTCTCAAAGGAACAAAAAATATAAGTACCTACATAATACATTTTCCATAAAAATAATATCTCTTTGACCCTCCAAACTGAAATTCTAGATCCGCCACTGTCAGGAGGTGTACATAGGTAATATATACTTACTTAACCACATAACGAACTAAAAACTCCAGGAAAACTTTCGAGTTATAACATTTTGTGAAAGAAATGCTGTGAAAACAGACAGGTACCGAATTAATTTTAATTACTTATTTTTGGCAGATATTGAGTGAAAGTGAGCAGCTGCGTCGTGAAGTTGACTCGAGCGGCCCGCAAGATGAGCTGGAGTATTGGAAAAAGCGAGGCGCACAGTTCTCACAGCTCGTGTCTTACCTACAAGTTAGTGATCTTGCTGCATAATGCTTGCATCGGCCTTTTTTACGTTTTAAAGAACATAGAAATTAAACACAGCTAAAAATACTTTACTTAATTATGCATGAAAAAAATTCGTCCATCAGGCTTTCAAAGTCCACTGCTAAATAATAAAAGAATGTTGTGTGGTATCCTGCATTAGAATAGCATCACTACTATTCTTACCAGGAGGTCGTAAGAGTCAATTGAGGGACAAAAGCTGAGAGCATGAGAACAGCGTCTCGCTGAGTAGCATACCTTCTACTGCTGCCGTCACTAACACGCAGTGCCGAGCGTGGTGACTATGAAAACCCCCAATGAAAAAATTACACATAACTATTATATCATTTGCAAATCAGCAAAATCCCATCTGTTTTTGCTAGTGGCGGGCGTATTGGAGCTTATGTCTATTTAGATCGCAACAACATAAACAAAGAAATGTTTATGTTACACATGTGTACTACACCTCTTTCACCCAAAAATATAATCCTGAAAGCCTTTTAAATTAATAAAAAAGTGTGTTAAAAATTCAATATTGTCAATTCAGGAAAAAATTAACCAAACCTTTCACAGGACAATGAGGTCCAACTAACCCTGACCTGCCTTCAACTAGCCAACTCAAAAGTGATCAAGTTCTGGCGAGACACGGACCACAAGATCACCTTCTGCTACAACGAGGCCAAGGATAACGCGAAGTTCATCCAGGCTATGGAAAAGTGCTGCCATTCCCTATACCTAGACGACCCGGTGAAGATCAAGGACTCCATCCTAAGCTTATTGCAAACTGTCCGCCTCATACACAGCGTATCGCAGTACTATAACACCTCGGAGAGGATATCTTCTTTGATGGTGAAGGTTCGTAGTTTTCTATTTATTGCAATTCGAGTGAATATATATTTTTATCGCTTAAATCTTATCATATTTATTATCAACATCAGTTTCTGAATATTTTAAAGAGTAGGTACATGCATGATATTTACAATCAGGGTGTAAAACTGGTGTAGTCTGTTTTTTTTGCCTGCACGCTTCAGGCATTCTTATTTATTTTCTCAACGTGTGTGATGTGGATGAAAATCATATGTGTGACCAACATGTTGACGCGATAGTATTACGAAAAAGGTAGACCACATCTGCACCTTACAATACATTGAAAATTAAACAATATAATTTAGTGACGTTATTGTATACCTGGCTTTTATAATTATTTATTTATTGCAAGACTTTGTCGCAAAGCGATCAAATCGTCTCGTAAAAACATCACAGAAAAAATCAACACAAATAAAATAACAAATCAACTTAATCTTAATGATAAATCGGCTAATTTAATCAGCATCCCGGCCTCGTCCGACATGGGACAGGCCAGAACGCTGTTTAAATAGCATAGAAATCTTATGCTTCCGAAATATGAGGATCTAAGCGATTGGTTCCGGACGCATTCCATCAAAACATGAGTGACATCTTCAACTACACCACATTGATTGCAGTTCGGCGATGGGACTTTCTTCATTAAAAATGCAAGTCTATTCGATGGAATGTGTCCGGAACGCAATCGAAGTAACAACTTTAAACTGCGTTTCGCTAAATGTCATTAAGGAACCACCACCAAACTGACTAAGCGTGAATAAGTGGACAGTTTGGCAATTTTTTATAACTCGTGCATAGTGAAGAAAATAAGGAGTAATTAAACATAACTTAATTTGCCATATCGCTACACAGCATGATAAATACGCACAGAACAAAAGCCTGAACTGAGTGTCTGAAAATGAACCTAGAGCCGAGACCGGGGTAGCTCGTAAGTTTGGTGTCTTAACTTTTGTCTTGTGTTTCAGTAGAGACTTAACAAAAAAACGAAGACAATTCGAAGCAAATTTCAAACGAATATTGAAAATAAAAGGCACAAAGTCATTTCGTGCAAACAGTATTGTTGATTAGGGACTAAGCCTTGGTCCTAATCTGTTAATGGTTCGAAGCTCGCGATATCACGGTCTGGAGTCTTTATTCTAACATTTGGAAAGATAGATGACTATAAAGTTAATTAAAGACATAGAAATCAGATTATTTATTTTCAAACTGAGCATAATACTTACTTAATGCTGTGTACAGAAATTGATGAACAAACAATATTTTACAAATTACAGATAACAAACCAGATGATTGAAACCTGTAAGCAGTACGTGACTTGCAGATTTAAAGAAACAATTTGGTCTCAAGAACGAGATTTGGTCAGAGAGAAGCTAATTCATTGCATAAACTTAAACAAAACGTACAGAGAAACATATCTGTTCGTAAAGAATCAACAGTTCTTGCCGAATACAGAGCAATTTAGTTTTTCGGAAAACTACGTTTTTGGAAAGTTTGATACGTTTTGCAAAAGACTTAATAAGATTATATCTATGTTTGACTTAATGGACGACTACAACCATCTATTTGCAAAACGAATGGAGGGTTTGCTTTTAGGCGAAGGTACGTCAGTTGTACGTTATACGTTGTTTAACTGTAATTTATATAGTACTAGCCTTCCGCCAGCGGCTTCGCCCGCGTAGATGCGTTTTGTAGGTTCCCATAGGATAAAAACCATCCTATGTCCTTTCCCAAGGTCCACTTTATCTGTGTTCCAAATTTGATTAAAATTGGTTCAGTAGGTTAAGCGGAAAAGCGTAGTAGACAGACAGACAGAGTTAATTTCTAATTTATAATATTAGTATGGATTTTAATGATTTTAAATAATTCATAGCCAATGCTTTAATGCCCTTTTAGTGTCAAAAATTGTAGACTAGTTTCATAGAATACGGTTCAAATGATAAGTACAATCAAATATCCCTATCGCAGATCTAGAAGATGCTATGCATACGTTTGAGCAGGCGAAAAAAGCTGTTACCACCTGCCAGTACGACTACTTGGATTATCGAAATAATGACTTTGACAAGGACTATCAGGCTTTCGAGGAAAAAACAAACGCTTTGCGTGAGTCCATCGGCAATACTATAGAAATGAACTTCGCCAGCGTGTGGGAGACGCCTCAGGGAATAAAGTTCTTGACTCGATTCGAAAAGGTAAGCAAAGAATGACTTTACAACTCTCGATCCCCGGTTAGAGGTAAATGGCGAACAAAAATTAACTAAGGTAAATTTTATACTTTCACTCATATCTGAAAATTCTAGAAAAAATCTTTTTTTTTTTGGAATATGTTATAAAATCATTATTTCTCATTTTAAAAATACCTAAAACATATTTTTAAAATTTCGTATTGGTATGGTATAGTTGGTTAGCCAACTAATTATTTAAAAATATGCAGAGTTTCATTACTCATTGACGTACATTCGCAAATCTTTTAGGTTCCTCCGCATATAAAAGCCGTAAAGTAGCATGTTTACGCAGGACTCCTTAAACTTTCTATTTAAACTGCTTCATTTCTCGAGCTTTCTTTTTTTAGATATTTATACCGATAGGGGTGGATGAGATATTCATATGCACCTAATATCAGTCATTTAACCAATTTAATTTTAGGTCAGTCAGAAAATACAGATAACGAAACTGAGCGAAAAATACGACCGTGTGCTAAAATACTGCGAGAAGGAAGTGGACAAAATAATGAAAATGTTCAAGAGACAAAAGGACGATCCTCCCTTGCCTCGCAACTACTCACCAGTGGCAGGTTAGTAGCCATCGTGAGCCTAATTATCTAATAACCACAGATCAAATAAAAGAGTAAAGATAAAAATAAAAATCTGCGAACAACAAAGTAACATGCACAGTACACGCACACTCTTATTAATAACGAAACTACACCTTGCTTTTCCGGTCAAATATTACGGCACATCGATAAAAACGTTGCCAAAAATATCAAAATTCGTAAGAAAAAAATACACAGGAAAAAAACATGAATTGTGTTGTGAAACTTGAAAGAACTGAATCTTAAATTGCTCGGAAACATTATGAAGTAGTAGCGCCACGCCTGTATAATAAAATCAATAAAACATTAAAAATTAAAAATATAAATAAACATAAATATAAAAAAATCATACTCGCCTGGCTTAGTGACGATGATGTAGAAAATATGATGGCAGTTTATGCCGCGAGTTTCCGTTAATTTTCGACACCCGCAAGGGAATTAAAACAGGATACTTCCCGTGAACTCAGAGTCTTGACATTTGGTAAGAAGCAACTTCTTATAGCACAGATAAAGGAAAAATTGAGAAATCCGCAAATTTTTAGTCGCATCATAATAATATATTAAAAATATTTTACGGAACCCTCGGTGCCCGAGCTCGACTCGCTTGCCCGACTTGTCTTTTTTAATTTGATTAATCAATGTATATGTACAAATACACTTTGCATCGCTTACATCTAAAAGAAAACACTGTGGTCAGAAATGTTGTTATAAAAGGTTAATTTTTTTTTATAAAGGTACTTACTTATTCAAAAAACATTTTGGTTTCACGCGTGAAAGCTCGTTCGTTAAATGCAATTATTTTCTAATTGAAATCAAAAGCACAAAAAAGAATCTATAGAAACAAAATTAATTTAACTATGTATCAACGCATAAAAACGATTGCCAGTGGACTTTGAAAAGGGTTGGAGATGCAAAGGGTACTTCAAGGTCACCACTGGAGGGGTGCACCATGCCTTGGCCTTTGATCTTTTGCAATATCAACAATCAATAAATACTCGCAGTCTACATCTATCCCTTTAAAAATAATCTGTACCTGTTTAAGTGGAGCATAATCTAACCAGTTTATTTTGTAGAGGTTTCTGGATCGTGGATGTATCTAAACTGTTGCATGATTATAAATGCACCATGATATTCCTTTTTAAGGAACTTGTTTTAATTATTGAATAAAGTCGGTATTATTCGAAAGTAGGAATTGTATCTCGTGAGAAATTTAAACTTCAAAACAGTTAGCCTAAAAAAGGTAGACAAAGACAAGGACAAAGACTTTTATTTGCACAAATATGGGTGTTTACAAAAGTTGCTTTTATACATTTAGTTCGCCATATTATTACAATAATTTAAGTAAAGTTGTCCTCCCCGCCGTGTGCAAGTAATAGTCAATATACAATACTTTCATTGTCTAAGAAGTTTGATTTTGTCACAGTCGCAAAAGATTTTTGATATACTGGCAGACAGACCTCCAGGCGTTCGCAACCGAGGTGATTCTGTAAGGCCGCAATTCCACCCGCGCTTTACGAGCGTTGGCGTTTCTCCAACGTTGACATTGCGCAAGACGCGACGTTGACGTTGCGGTTTTTAGCAAACTGGTCACAATCACGCCATCCCCGTCCGTATGAGCGCTGTTGGGGCTACGGCCAGCGTTCAATCGCAGCAGAGAAGTTAACGTTGCGCATGCTTTAAGCGCGACGTCAACGCGTCTATGCAGCGTTGTCGCTGCGCAATAAATGGCAGTGGGATAGCGGCATAAAGGTTGTTGGCTATTATAGAATAGAATCCTAAAAGTTTGTGTGTTGGCAGGTCGTATACAATGGTCCCGGTGCCTGATGCACAACATGACGGAGACGGTGGAGAGTGTGTGTGCGCACCCAGTTCTGCGTGCGCTGCCGGCCGCAGCAGATATGAAGCGCAAGTACAGCGTCACGAGCGGCCTCATCCACAGCTACGAGGATAACATGCGCGCTGTATGGATGAACCAGAACGTGAGTTACTTAAAGAAATCTCCCCTCCCCCCAAAGACACATGATATACGAACGCAAGCGATCTACGCAGCTAAGCCAAACGGGCGCAGTTGGATGTGAAATGGTTGACCGCTAGTGGCAAAAATTTCATGCGCGTTTCTGTGCTTCGGAGGGCACGTTAAGCCGTCGGTCCCAGTTGTTATCGATGGATAACAGTCGTTAAACCTAGTCGGGAACCTTATGGGCAGTTTGAAAAGACCACACAGACAGACAGAAGGTTGGCCACTAACCCACATCTCCAACAACCTGCATTGGAGCAGCGTGGTGGAGTAAGCTCCAGGCCTCCCCAATAACGGGGAGAAACCCGTGCCCAGCAATGGGACGCAATAACGGTTGCAGCCATATATGAGGTTCGTCTTTTCATTTTTGTGGGTCTGTGTCCCAGCAGCCCGCGAGCTGTAAGTCGACAAAATGACAAGTCCAAGATATACTTAATGACTGCTCTAGAAACATTTTAGAATAACGCCAACATTTCGGCGCTGATAAGCGTTAGTGCTGAAAGGTCAGCGCCGACCACCAAATACGCGCTTCTGCTTGGAGTGTTTTACTGTTGATGGGACAGCAAACAGGGGAACGCAAAATGGTTATAAAAATACTTTCATATCGAATAAACAAAACAATTACGGAGGGCAGACCGTCGGTTTTGGTTGTTATCGATAGAGCGCAACGTGATGATCTACATCTGCGGGTCTCCACAATAATAGCGGCTTCCGTTTCCAATAGTAGGACACAAAAAGTGTCGCAACCAAGTTCAGGTTATCGAGTTGTTTCTATTTGATTGAATCTAGCTATAAACTATTAATAAAAAAAAGTCGTCTAATGAAAGAGACGAAGTAAACAAATCTTTAACCTATTATCCCCTAGCTATGGGACGTGGACGACTCCCTTAACAATACTCTTCTGAAGATCGACGAGTCGGGGCGCATTTCCGTGAATCTTGACCACACCATCCGGCTGCTCATTCGGGAGTCCGATTGCCTCGTGAAGATGGGGGTGGATCTGCCCATTGTGTGCCACTCGCTGTATGCCAAAAAGAATTATTTCGTTCTTGTCAATGATTCCCTGCAGGTAAGAATAGCTTAAAAAACAGTCTAAGATGTATTTGTAATATTTAACGATTTTATTTTGATTATAAAATAATTTTCTTTAACAATATGAACACAATATTTTTTTTCAACCTGCAGCAAGCTACATACATATAATAATATAGCGTTCAATTTTACTTGCGTGGATATTCGCTACTTTTCGCCATTAAAATTGATTCCGCCGTCATTTTGTCTTCGCCGAGAACATTGCGTATCGTAGTTGTGCAAAGGGACGAATAGCTTCGGAATAGAGCAAGAGTCCTCGATGACCTGACCTAAATTGTTTAAAAAACCTTAATGTTTTTCCTTGCACTACACCAAAGGTCTGACTGACACTCTGACCGTCATGGGATTAAAAATTCTTTTTTTTTCTTTTTTTTTTTGTAGCCATCATCTAATCTCGAAGATTTTTTTCAGTTTCTTTTACAAGACTACTTGTGTACCGTTCGTCGAGTGAAATTGGAAGTACGGCCACTATTTTTGCCACAAGTGGTTCGCCTGTCTTCTCTCCTGCTGCCCGGCTTACGCACTGTGTTCTGGACAAGCGAGACGTGGCAGGATTTCATCGATCGGGCGAATGCCGCTATCAAATGTTTCGATGTTTTAGTCACAAGAGTACACGATATATACACCAATCGAATCATTTACATGCTTACAGGCATGCAGGAAATTTCGTTAATTACGCTCCCAGGTATGTATAATATCATGTATATGTAGCTACTTACATTACAAGCGAATGATATTCACGCTATAATACTACATACAAAAAAAGAGTCGAAGGCAAACTGTTCTACAGAAAAGGTAGTCTGTTCAGAAAGAGAACAGACGAGCTCGTTTTGGGAACTAACGAGAACCGCCTATAACAGAAAAGAAGCAATTATAAGGAAATAAGGATAGGAATATTATATATTATTATATTTTTAATATTATACCTGTGCCCCGCGGTTTCACCCGCGTTAATTTTTTATAGTATCCTATTTTACTTCTAATAACTCCAAGAATATATTATTATGTACAAAGTTTCACGATGATCGGTTGAACAGTTTTCGCGTGAAAGAGTAACAAAAAAAATATTAATAATTATTTTCGTATTTATAATATTAGTAGAATTATATTATTGCTAGAGAAGTACCGAGAAGCACAAAGGCACGGCAGTGGTGGAAATTTCACCGTCAAAAAATGTATACCACTTAAAGAGAGTTCGCTTGATGTTGAATGCAGATGTCCATATTATATGCGTACTGCACTACAATATAATACACAGATGTAGTTCTATTGAGATATTTTCTACATGCTATGTTATAAAAAAATTAAACTTCGAACTTCAATGAAAATTTTTCTATTCGTTAACTTTGAAATCTATAATATTGCATTCAAATATGATAGGATATGGATAATCATGAGGACTACAGTACAAAATTGTAATAAAAAAACAATAGACGTGATTTATTTGACTTATTAGTACGCAGAAATATAATGTAAGTAGGTAAGTATATTTCTTTGTAGTCTGTGTAATTAATTACTTTGCAATGAAATATTGCAAAATATGTCTTTGTTCCAAAGAAAATTAATTAAACAACTCATTTTATTATATTAAGACTCACATCACAGTGCATTTGACTAATGATTGAGTGAAACGCCTGGGGCCTCAATGCACATTCCCCACCCTTCTCGTAAACGCAATGGTGGTCAAAGGATTACTAACTGAGAAGCACTGATTATATTCTGAATATTAAAATTCGTCATGTTTTGATAGTTAATTACTCAAAGGAGAATAAAAGCTCAAATGAAAAATATAAGTAATTTTATTTTAAAATATTGAACATGATCCATAGAAAGAAAGTAAATAGCCGGATCCACACCGGACGATCCAACGCGCTCCGATCGCGCGCGGCATGGAGCGCGCTCCACGGAGCGTGAAGTGTAGACGTGCCGCGCGCGATCCATGTGCGCGGCGGAGAGCGCGCGCTCCTCGCCGCGTGCGATCCATTTGTTGTCGGTTTTTGTTCATGCTCAAAGTGGCCTCAGTCGCTTGGCGCGCGCGGTCTGGACGGTTATGTTAGAATCGCGTGATCCGTCGTTATGGATAATTCGCAATGTATCCGTTTAATTTCCCTATATAGGGAGAATAAATGTTTATGGGATCCTAATGATACCAATTACACAAATAGAGGTTTAAGAGAAGATGCCTGGCGGAAAATTAGTCGGCAAATGAACAATATTGCAACCGGTTTTTATAAATTGTTTTAACCCAATACTGTCTTTTTCGTTTTCGTAATTTTTGCCGTAAATATACAAGTAAAATGTAGCTTGCTGCTGCTACGGCTATTCGTCGCCGTCGTTGCACGTGTGACTCCATAGCCAAAACTGATTCAGTATGGATCGGCAGGAGCGCGTTGGAGCAGCTAGTCAGGATCGCAAAAGATTCTGTTAGAACGATCCACGCTCCACGCATCACGATCTTGGATCGCGGATCGCGGGATCGCCGATCCATTTTGGATCGTCCGGTGTGGATCCGGCTAATTACGCCTCTAGATGTTACAAGCAGTTTACTTTAATATAGGTACTTTTCCTGTAGGTATACCTACTTGGTACGTAGTGTATTTAGTATACGTACAGGCATAAATAAATGTATGTATAATATATCTTTCATTCTATGTATATCACCTAACTGCATATCGATGTTATGTTACGACAACTATGTACTTTAATCATTATTATCCATGACTTATCTATACTAATCTATACAAATAAATAAAATTGGAGTGTCTGTTTATAATATTAAAATAACCTCTTTTTACTACATTCATATTAAAGGTATATACGGTACATATACCAAAATATTTTTTTTGAAAGTTTAGTCTGTCTGTATCTCTGTCTGCCGGGCTGTCTGTTTGTTCCGGCTAATCTCTGAAATGGCTGGACCGATTTTGGTAGCTGATGTAAGAAGGAGTAACTTAGGCTACTTTTATTTCAGAAACTATCTAAAATTAAAGTCTACGCGGACGATTTTCAATTATGTATAAAGCTGAAGAGTTTGTTAGTTTGAACGCACTAATCTCAGAAACTACTGGTTGGAATTAAAAAATTATTTTTGTGTTGGATAGTCCATTTATCGGGGAAGACTTTAGGCTATATAACATCATGCTATGACTAATACCAAAGTCCACGCGGATGAAGTCGCGGGCGGCCGCTACTTATATATATTCTAAGTTGACGAATAGAAAACGTTTTATTGAAGGTGAGAGTTTCAGTTTTATAACATAGCATGTACAAAATATCTGCATGATGTAGTGCAGTACTAATATAATTATTAACATATTTACATGCATACTTTGAAAATATTGCAAAAATAACATTGACGGCCCGTGCGGCGCAATGGTTACCATGCCGGCCTGCCATTGCCAAGCAAGGGTCCGGGATCGGTTTTCGTGGAAGCAGAAATTTGCATGATGATTTTTAATTTCTGTTGTCGGTCTGGTTGTTTGTGTTCATATCTTTGTGCGTGTCCGTGGTTGGTACCCACAATACAGGAAATCCGAACGTTTATTTATTTATTTTATATCTGTGTTCCATAGAAATTTCAGCCTCAAATGATAACTAAAATTTCGAAACAATACCCAAAAGAGACGGGACATGGACGGGACACATTGAAGCATACTCACTCTTCCTTGTTAGATTTTCTCTTTAAGCCCTCATGAATCACTACATTCCGATGCACAAACGACCCTTTGAGGAAAACTAATTACAAGAAGTCTCTTTGTAACGAACTGCATAGATGAATATTGAGCGTAGTCTTTGGTTTTCCTACGTAACCCCCTGCTTTCGTAGAGCCTTCATATTGCAGTGGGTTCTTTTGGCTGTTAATAATATTGGTCTTGAGTCAGCTACGATCGATCAGCGGTGTGCTATTGGTATTGTTTTGTATTTGTCTACAACAGATTCTGTGTCAGTCTGTCTGTATATGTACGATTAGTCCATTAAAATAAAAGCAAGCAACGACAAGATTAAAATGACAATATTATAGCCTGTATTAGGTTCCCTAAGCTTAAGTACAATTTTGGAGTAGATCAATATAACGATTATTTTTTTAGAGGAAACTCCGTGGTCCGTCGAAGAGTTTATTGAACACGTCGAATCTGGATGCCGGTAAGTGTTTATATTATACCTTTTTTTTTGTCGGGGGGGGGGGGGAACCTTCAAAAGGTACCCGGCACCTTGGGAGAGAGTACCGGGTTATGTGGGATTTGACCGCACTAAAACCCCCTCGGTGGCTGTCACTGCGCTTGGGGAGGACTCCGGGATCTCCGGCGGAACGCACCGGTCCTCCACGCGCGACGCCCCAGAACGGGCCCATCTTCGGGAGAGCAGCTTTGCTCTCCTGCACCTTCCGATGCTTACGGCGACATGCGGCCACGCACACATCGCCGCCCTTCCCGGGGCTGCTGGTTGGATGGATCGAGCACTCCCACTCACACCGTCCACAACCCCGGAAGCCCCCTTTTAGTCGCCTCTTACGATCAGGCAGGGGGTACCGTAGCTCTATTCTTAATCCCGAAGCTACAGGGACTGTTTATATTATACCTACAATTTTAATGGTAAACAAAATAAGCTAACACTTTTGAAAACCTAAGAGAGATAATTCGATTAAAGATGTAAGTAACTATTAATAATATAACATAACAATATAACACGTATTATTTTGTTCTTTTTTAAACCTTTTTAAATATTTTATATTGCTCAAATATCTTAACAACTCATTAGGTTATAACTTATAACAAAACTTGATAAATACAAAACTATTATTTGCCTCTACATATATCTTAAAAACGGTTACGGTATATTGTAAATATAGAAACAACTAAATAACTGTACTTTCTATTAAATCATCTGTTACATAAGTACATGAAATATTGTGTTTTATTTTACTTAAGTTAACTATATACCTGATACCATGGGCGTAGCCAGCCTTGGGCTCAGGGTGGGGCAACCTACCCCCCCCCCCCTCCCCGTAGTATTTTTTTTTGTAACTTGAGCCATTTGGGGTCTGCGCCTATGCCAATTTGTTAATCTGTAAATTTAGAGGTTTATATTTTCAGGTACAGAAAATAAACAATTACACACAGGATAGATAGGTATTATATACACACCGGCACAATTAGCGGAACACAAAAAAAGCAGGATTTTAATATCTTTTACTTGAGGAACTGGCCAGTTATGATATTTTTTTAATTTATTGTCAAATTTGAAAATAGAAAATTAGATGACATACACTTTTTTCATTCATTTGTTTTATTTTCCCGAACAATACGTTTTGTCAACTTGTTCGAGTAATAACTACGTAATTGTAATTTTTTTGAAAAATTGCACTTATTGGTTTTTTATAAATTTGTTATTCTATAGGCAATTTTGTTTATTAAAAGCTCTTTACTATGCCTGACTTAACATCACTGGAAATCATTAGGGCTGATGAAATGAGAAGAAATGGCCATACCTACAGATCGATTGCCTCAAGGCTTCGTCGACCAGTATCAATGATTCATCGCAGCATCCAGCGGTACAGATCGTCTAATTCTCTTGTGAGGAGGAGGGGTCAAGGTAGAAAAAGATGTACATCGAGGCGAGATGACAGTTTTTTACAACTTAGAGTTCGTAAGAATGCGCGATTAACGGCTGTACAAGCTCGAAATGAACTGGAAGACGTTCGAGGAGTACGAGTAAATGAGCGTACAGTTCGCAGGAGATTTGAAGAAGTTGGTTTAGGGTCGTATATACCTGCCAAAGACCCAAAACTTGAGAGACGTTTCCGCGTAAACCGATTAAGCTATGCGCGAGAACATCGTCATTGGGATTTGAACGAATGGCAGCAGGTTCTCTTTACTGATGAGTGCAGAGTTCTTTTAAAACAGATCGATGATAGACAGCGAATATGGAGACGCAAAGGAGAACGCCACATACAGTCTAATTTTGAACACACAGTGGCTTATGGTGGCGGCTCGATTATGGTTTGGGGAGGGATATGTTTGGGAGCTCGCACGGAGTTAGTGATAATCACAGGAGGGACCGTGACAGCAGATCGATACATCAGAGACATTTTAGAAGAACATGTTGTACCATTTGCCCCATTTATTGGTGACGACTTTATTCTAATGCAAGATAATGCTCGTGCTCATAGTGCACAATCGGTACAGGCATATCTGAGCCACGTAGGTATACCGGTGATGCAGTGGCCAGCAAATTCCCCCGATATGAATCCGATAGAGCATGTCTGGGACTTGCTAAAAAGAAGGGTTAAATCCAGAATGCCACCCCCCAACAATCTGAATGAACTTGGAAACTTTGAAACTTGGAAATTACTTGAGGAGTGGGAGCGGTTGCCTCAAGAAATCATCGATAACATAATCTGTAGCATGCCCAGACGAATGGAAACCGTAATCAGAGCAAGAGGGGGAAACACTCGTTATTAATTTTGCTTTAATTTTATTGTTAAATCATTTAATGCTTATTTTTTTTTAATTTTTTGTGATGGTTCATAATCATCTAAAAAATTCACTTATTTTAAATTTCTTTATTTTTCAATAAAAAATAACGAAGACTTTTCAAAGTCGTTGTTAAAAGATGTTAATCAATTTGTTATTTTGTGTCTTATTACATTTTCGTCAAATATATGCGTTATTATCTCATAGTCTCATTTTTTTTTCTGTTCCACTAATTGTGCCTGAGTGTATAGTTTTACTTATGAACAGTCGGTGTTATGAATTACGCGTTTTAATAAAATGTAATATTTAGTTTATTCAAATCTTTATAAAAGTATTGGCCATGCCCATGTTTTGTATTTTGTAATGTTATTGCCAAGAGTGTGAGGGCACGCCAAATATTGTAAGACGGCCCTGAGTATGAAAGGCGCGGCGATGCGCGCGTTCGGTCAATCGTGCGCGCTTTTTGTTTAGATCGCACTTTTTTTCATGTCGACTAATTTTTTTGTGTAACTTTCTTACGGATATTATGATTGTTGTTAGTATGTATAAGAAAAAAAAATTTTTTTTGTTTAATTAGGCACCTTATAGGTCAGAGCCAGGGTGGGGCAAGCGCCCCAGCTTGCCCCAGTGTGGCTACGCCCCTGCCTGATACAATATGATACGAACAATGTAGGTTTGAAATTTTGTTAGTTACATGTATGTTTCTCGCCAAAATCGGGATCAATCTCAGTTTTTCGTTGCTATTATTTCCTTGTTTTATTACAATTAGTGATGTTCTAAATATGGCACACTTGAAATCAATAACAAACTACCCACGAAATAGGTACCGATATATAATGTATACACACCGGACCTATTCAGTAAAATAATTAGTTCTCTGTATATGAAGGGGTCTATTGTAGCCATTGCGCATCTAATTAGCACGATAATGTAATTATTATGTCTAGCGACGTGGGCAATATTAATTAACTTGTTTTTATTAAACCAGTTTGATATCAATATCAATATGATGGCATAATACCTACTATTGCTATGGAACAGTGAATGCAATAATCAGTTGAGAATTATTTTATGTAGGTAAATGGGATACTATGTAGCAATTTACTTTGAAGGGGCTGGACTGAAGGTAACATTTACTATGTGTAAGATTTTTCTTAAAGTTAAAGCTAATAAATAAACAAATAAATAATAGTAATATAGTAGTTCATGTGTTTATTTGTTTAGCAAAACAAATTACTACATTATTTTTAGATGACCGAGCTATTCTCGGATAGAAACAATTGATTTTCTTGGTCTAACCTCAAACCACAAAAACAAACACTCACTAGCTCAGTACTACTTAACAACGCCAGCAATTTAGCTTACTTCAGTAGCTTTAATAGGACTGGAGACAAATTGACTCAAACCGAGGCCTTTTGGTTTCGGGGCCGCTTGATTTCCCATTGAGCTATTATGTCTATCTATACATACATACGAGAATTGCTCGTTTAAAGGTATTAGATAGATAGATATAGTAGAAACGTAAATAGATATATAAAGCAATACGGTACATCGTGTTATAGATCGACTTACCAAGCGTGGAGCCGAGTGTGTCGAATGCCATTTCTGAGACAGTAAAATTGAAATGAGTCTTACAACAGAACGTTATCGATTTTCAGCTCTACATAGTATTTCCACACACAAAACTGAACTTGCCGGAAGAAATCCTTCTAGATTTTTAACATATTATTTTGACAATATACATTTATACATAATAGACATTTTTTTACATTCACATCACCTACGACTTTTTTTATACAATAAATAATGTGCAAATCCTCAATACTTATAGGGACTTTTAAAATCGGCGTTTTTTTGGGTTCTTATTTCATTTAGTAGCCAACTAGCCATTTCTTATACTATATTTGTCCAGGAATGCTTGTGTGGAGCTGAACCGCAAGAGCCTGATGGTCGAAGAAGCAGTGGAAGAGGTCTTAGATCTGGTGAAGAAGGCGGCTCAGCAAATAAAACCGCCAGAAATAAATCCCGATTTTGAATTTCTTATAGCAGAAGGTAAAATAATATTAGATATGTAGAATTTCCTGTTTTAATTTTTTTAAGCTTCTTGCAATAAAAATATTTTGAATACGGTGTATCAAACATTTATATGTTTGTGTGTATGCTTTTTAGTTTTTTAACTGCTCACATAAGAAGCAAATAAAAAGCAGTATCATTCTTCAAATATGAGCGCACATGAAGGTATTGTGGCGCCATTTGTTTATCATCAGCCTCGGAATTCTCAACTCTTTGAGAAATAGAAGCATGTAAAAATAGTCCCAGTTGAATTTATGTTAATTTTTGCAACCTTTTCTGTTATTTAGGCGTGTCGAGGTCGCCTTACCCCGTAGACAGACATCAGCTTTTGTTAGTTTTTTGAGTAACTCTTAGGTCAGACACAGTCGTTATGATATACATATGTTTTCGATCACGTGGAGCAGCTACCTATGAAAACGCACGGGGTTTTAATTTGGTAGCCCGCGTCGGATAATAACATCATAATATAATCACTCTGGTGTCACTACTCAATTATGATTTACAGGTTATAGTTTACATAATTTATGTATCTGCAATGTAATAACCAGAGTTAATTTATAGCCATGTAAAAATCGGGTGTGTCTGTAGACGACACGATGACGGGCAGCGGGCCGGCTTCCACGCTGAATGAGTCGACCTCGAGTGGCCAGCAGGACTGGTCCGCGGTATGGGAGTGCTTCGAGAACCCGCATCGTCTGCTGTCTATGCCCGCCGGCGGCCTGTCCAAGAGCATGCAGGTAATTGGGTAATTCTGTAATATACAACCACGGGAAACGGACATTTTTTCAGGCTGAATGTTTTAACGTTGAGATATTAGAGGACTGATCTGCGGTGATACACACTGTGAAACCCCGCTCTTCTATGTGTCTATGCCTACCAATGGTTTTTCTAAGTGTATGCAGGAAAACTTTTGCTGCCATACGATACTATGGCAGCGGGCAAGTATATAGTCTACGGCGTGGGAGTAAATCAAGAACCTACAGTAGGGGACACAAGAGCGTGCGGGGCGAAAATCAAAAACGGTGTACGAGGGGAAGGGGAGGGTGATACGATTGTATGCAGTGGATAAGCGACTTTAATGCATAGTAGACTCGGGAGAAGTATGACTGTTGGAGCAGTTCTAGGTTTTGCTATGAGACCATGGGTCCTCGATTCAAGCACCTATAACCTTAGGTCCCTGCGAATGCAAGCGTAAAAACTCTTTACTGTCAACCTGTAAGTTTCACCTTCGTTGTAAGGAGCAATATCCATATCAGCATATTACTACAACATTAGAGCAACCAACCGTGACGGCGATAACGCCGTTATCGCTGAAGTTAAACGATACTTATTTAAGTTTCTCTTGCTTCAATTAAATAGGTTATCGGGCTTAATTAATTGATATTATCCGGTCATTTGAATTTATAAAATTATTCATAGTTCGGGAAAATAAAACAATATACCATTGTCCGATAAGGTTTGACGTCATACGTACGGTAAACCACAAGTACGCTTATGGAGGTATTCGAGTGTTCATTACCTAACGATGGTGTGGATGAATGTTTCAATATGAACTCAAGTCTCTCGAGCTTGCTTCGTAAACTTTTCTGAGGACATGAGTGCACGCTGCAACGCTTTAGTGGAATAGCTTGGCGTAACCAAACCTCCAGAGAACATCACACGGTCAAGTACGACTGCAGGTCACGTAGCAAGACTCCATGCATGCTCAGCATGTCACCAGCAGCTTCTGAATATTACCTATATATTTTTTTCCATATTGCGCAACTGGAGCATGATTGCATAACCTAACGGGAAAGTTAACGCAGTCTATGACATCACTCGCTTAATAAAGTATAAAACTATTTGAATTATGGACGTCATTTTTCCTTTTTCAGTTATAAATAATTAATTTTTCGTTACTACGTTACACCATGCGGTTAGTACGTTTTAATTATCCTTATTTCAGCGAGATAATCAAACCACAAATAAATTCCCGATAGTTATGGAATTCCAACCAGTCCTTATTAGGTAGGTTTCGAATTAGTATAAATTGAAGGAAAGCCCTATACAACCAATCAGTCGGACACATATCCTCGACACAATCGCCAGGAGTTATATAGTCAGCATACTATTGACCCTCGACATATAATCACCATGTGGGGAAGCAATAATAATGGAAGATCTGGAGAAGCCGCTCGTCGAGCCGCCGAGCAACGTTGGGAGGACCAAAAAGCAGAGTGGAAGAGACAAGAGCAGGAGCGTGAAGAAAGAAAGCGCAACCGGGAAGAGCAGCGGAAACTTGAGGAGCACCTCTTGCGGTATGCAGAAGCTTTACGCCAGCAGGCATCGTGGCGCGGGACACACAACAGGCCGAAGTAATACATCCTAACCGTATACATATGTGATAATTTATAATAGTATTTATTGTTAGAAATAAAAAACTCGTTCCTATTACAATTTCATTTCAAAGTGCATGTCAGCTTAGCAACGAATGCCAAGCTTGCGTGTACCTCCTCATAAATGTCAAGATTAGTAACTACACTTTGTAAGAGGATTGTAGGTGCACAGTGACATGCTATGCAGCGATAGGTAGGTACGGTGCACGTTACATAGTTTCTAGGTAAGGTATCTGTGATAGTATACCCTAACATTTCAGGCAAAATAAAGTCTAACAAATCCTGTAAGCAATGAAATGACAAATCTTAAATATAAGTAAGGTGTATTAAACACATGCTTATGTCACAGTAGTCGTCTACGCTAACTCATCAGGTTTTATCATACACGCTGCCACATAGTACTCGTCCAAGCCCACTTTAGCCAATATTCCGCAGTTGCCATCTCGCCGATTGAATAATAAAAGCCTGTTACTGGTCCGTGCACTTCGCTCACGCGGTACTCGTAGTGCTTCCGAGATTCTTTCAAGAGAATCGCACGTTCCAGGTAGAAATTCAGCCACTGATGGACGTGTCCCGTGCAGTAGTGATGCCAGTGATTATCTCGACAACGGTAGTCGGAATGCTCTTGACCTGGTTCGATCTTGTGCCGACACGCGCAAGAAGCGTAGTCACCGTGTGAACAGTCATCCATGTTGATAAGCCGGAGGAAATTGGAGAGTTCCGAGATATGGGTGAACTGAGGTATACCGGGAGGTATGATACCTCCGAACAGTGGTTTCAAGCTGTTGAGGCCTACTTGCAGACATTCTTCTCCCATAACTTCGGAATGGAAAAGGTACTCGATGCTCAGCTTTTTTCCATTGTAGAATGTCGCTTCGAAAGTCTTCACGTTCAACTCTATCAGCAATCGTTTGGAACAGCTTGCTTTTGCCGGTGCGGACATTGTTTTACGTTTATCTTTCCTTAGCTCAATAAAGACGGCAAAGAAGTGGGCACGTTCGTAACGTTCAGTAACCGAAAGTGATTTGGGACTGAAGATCTGCTATTTATATTAAAGATGAATACTTATCATAAAGTATATTTAGCGTTGGGTTTTCCTCAAGAATTCGTAGCCAGTGCCAACTGATCCTAGGTTATCGTAAGACGCTGAGCCCGACTAACTGTCTCAAGGCACCCAACAACAATGTTTTGATAACGATCTCGCACTCGTAACATATTACCTATATTCTGAAGAGTGACACATGGTTTGTTCTATATTTAAACTAAAGTGCGCCACGTCTTGCGGCGTATTATCGGGAAATCTACGTCTACGTGTATGTCTACACATTATACTGTTTACGGCTTATGCGTAGATACTAATCATGAACCAACTTAAGAAAAACGTTATTTAGACGTCTCACATTCCTGTATGGTCTGCTCCGCACCTAAACGTCGCAGGTACACGTACTCAGTAAGCGAATGCACGTTCAGGCCTTGCTCAAGACATATGATAAGCATTGTTTGTGATAGCGGAGCTTTGCATCCCATGTGCACGTAACTCTTATCATCACGCCTTGCATCTCAACTGTAAGTGATAGTGGTGTGACGTGCTATGCGGCACCTAGTGGCACGTTACCTAGCCGTTACCTCTAGTGCCGTCCAAGCTTGACTTGATTGTATCTAACACAGAGTTGTCATGAAGGAAACTTCGAACTTAGAGCAACGTAAGACGGAACGGTCTCAATACCTTACCTGCACAACTCTCCATCATTCTACACTACTAATAGGAATAAAACAAATAAAAGTAGACATATTAAACACAGCCATTTATTTCAATCTGCAGTACTTTGGACTTATAAAGACTATTAAACACTCTTAATACTATTGTGTTAAGCATGATGCAGCTGCACTAGAGCCGGAACCACTAATGCTGCGAGCCGAGTCAAGTAACAATTGGGTGTCCGTACGTTCACCCGTGGAATAATATTCCAAGATGGCTGGATTGTCTCGATGCACTTTCGCAATCATCGCTTGGAACATCTCTTTAGATTCTTTAAGAAGAATTGCCGGCACCAAATAATTAGTCAACCACGCAGAGACGTGCGCGGTGCAGAAATGATGCCAATGGAGTTCGTTCGCGCACTCGCTTCCAGGAGATACCACTTCATGTGGATTGTTCTCGCAGGAGCAGGTGTCGCCGGCAACCGTTTTGCACTTCTCAAAACGAAGCTCTTCCTCAACAAACTTCAGTATCGTAGGCAGCCGCACAATATCTCTTTCACCTGGCGGCGCCCTCCAAAATACGGGCTGGAGCCAGTCCCAATTTATCAGCAGGCGATCTCCTACCGGCCTCGTTGCATCGAAGCTGTAGTTGACGGGCCATATTTTCCCATTAAGAAAAGTCGAGTCCAGGTTTCGCATCGACCTACCAAACTGTTGATATGCAGTCATGAAATTTATAAATTCCTCAAAGGCGAAAGGAACCCCACGGGGTACAGAAGGCCCACGGATCGTGAAGGTGTCGACTGGGAAAATAAGTGTTCTGTCTTGATCTTCTCGGGACGTCATATTGAGTTCTGGATGTCTGTCTACGTGATGTTCCTTCGTGGACGTTCGCCGTTCAGTGTGTACCCATTGCCTATGCGCAACTCAATTTATACTACTCCCACCACACGGGATGTCCTCATCCCGTGGAATACGTGACAGGGATAACAAAGCAATTTGCAATTCTCAACCTAAAACCCACGGTATATTTTTCGGCGTGGTATACGTTCGTCTGCAATATGAATAATTGAATAATAAAATATTTTCGTATCATGTCAGTCCGATTTTCATTGTTAAGCAAATAGATGATTTACAATTCATCCCGCGCTCCCGTACGGGGGCCATGAGAGCAGCGTTTCGAGTTTGGTACATCGCCTTTAACGACGTTTAATTGCTGTACTCGACGCATTGTCTTAGCTCGGCAGTCCATAATAGGAATGCTGGCAACTCATCGTGAAAACCAGGGCAAAAGTTTGTACCTTAAGTATACAGGTAAAACATCTATTAAGCACATACGGCATTGTGTGCGTCATAAGAGCGATAAGTGTAGTGGCTGTTGGTAGCGTCCTCTAGTTATACTGCGCAGGTGTCCAGCGTTGTGCTTACATTATGCAAAAGTGCCGCGGTTGTCTATGGCGGCCTACCAAACGCGGGTGACCGCTTACATGTCAACGAAGCTCTGCATTCCTAGTTATCGTGATAGCTGAGCTGGGTGTGCTCTGTGGCAATTAGGAAATGCAACTTGCATCAACATTGCAGAAACTGGTGCTTCTACCCTTCCCACACAACTTCCCCTCATTCTGTACAACAGACGAACAGACATTGAAGCAAACAGTATACATACTTAAAAACAATTTAATAAATACTTAATACAATACTTAACACTAGATTATCACGTCATTTACAAACTTTTTACTCGATTTCTTGTACAAGGGCTGGAATAACCAAGGGAGCGTGCCGAATCAAGTAAAATCTGTGTGCTCTTATTGCTCGACATTGAATAATACTTTAAGACATCTGGATTGGTTGAGTGTGCCATCGAAACGGCTTCGTAAAACAGCTGTTCCGATTCTTGGAACAAAATCTTCGGTTCCAGATACAAATATAACCACGAGCGGACGTGTAAGGAACAAAAGTGATGGGAGTGTTGATCACTGCACGAATCCCACCAAACATCCAGGTCGTCTGGCGGCGTTCTGCCACAGAAACAGGAGTTGTGCAAACCGACCTCGCACTGGTCCAGATGTACACGCTTTTCAACGAACTTGGCTATCTTTGAGAGTCTGACGAAACTTCTGAATCCCGAAGGGACTACTCCTCCGAATACAGGTGTCAGGGTATCCCAGTTGATGAGCAGCCGATCTTCCTCTGTTCGTGTGGCATCGAAGTTGTAAAGTATTTGGAAGACCTCGCCGTTGAAGAAAGTAACTTCAATTTTGTTCGTAGACAGAAGAAACCGTCGATATTCACGGTCAAACTTCAAATATCGCTTCACGTTGCAGGGGGCCCCACACGGTCGACGAAACCCACGTTTCGTGAAGTCATCTACTGTGAAATGTTGTGACTTCTTACTCTTCTGTGCTGCCATTGTGGGTCGATACATTTCTGCGTCTCCGTAACCTTTTGTTCACGTCAAGTGTTGGACTGTGAGTGATGGACTGTCACTGTCCACTGGTTATTTTATAGTCCTCTTGTGGCTGGACAGTACTCAAAACTCAACCCAGATAACCTCAGTTGCTATTGAACACTTGGGTTTTCCGCGAAAATGCCCAAAGAGATATCGATAACGCGGAGACTTCAACGTAAACAAAAGTCAGTTAGGTACTTGAATGTTTCTGGGTATAAGCAGTATAAAAAAGAATAGTGATAACGCAGAAGACACAAATATACTTTATATTACATGGCCACACATTAAGTGTACGCGCCCCCTAACCGTGCACTGATAACAAAGAACTTATAAATATATTCATTCTTGGGATTTCGCCGAAGCGGTTACTTAGGTATAATTGGATCACTGCGATAAGCAAGCGAGTTCGCGGAATTTTATTTATCTACAACACAATGCTGAGACCACGTCTTCTGATGTTTTGATGCACTGGTGGTTTTACCCAACAAAGTAGCGGTCTGGTTACTGGGCGACTTTGAGATAAGCAAGCGACTTGGGAAATTGAACTTGTGTAAAAAACAATTCTGCGACCACGTCATCCCATGTCCCGGTTGCTGGCTGCAGTTATAGGTATCATCACACTTTAGAACTCCTGTTGGAAACTTAACTTTGATTCTAGCATTAGTGGGTCTTGTGAGCGCCCGCTATGAATGCTGCGCTGCAGTCCATCGTCATGCTTACATTGTGCAAAAGTGGCAAGCGGTGCATGGCCTACGAGATGCACAGGTGAACGCTGCATGTCAACGATAAGCAGATAATTCTACAAGGAGTATGTTTGTTCTAGGCGTTCTAAGTGTCACGTTCTGTGAGAACGTGAGCTGTAGGTTTCTGATAATTCGGCCCCAGCTTGGATGCTGATGCTGCAGCCTCAGCATGTCATGTTACCTGTTACTTCACCCATATTCATAGCACCTTCAAGGTGGCACATACATATAACAGGTGGAAATTTTTGAAAATGCATTTGATCCCTATGCACTGTAATACCTTTATCACTGAATACGAAAATATCACCCTTGCCTTGCCTAGATGCTTAATTGTGAAGTTATAGACCATACGCTCTCCCGTCACTGACTGTATATCGCCCAACACTGCCATCCCCAAAAAGACTATAAAAGAGCATGGGTATAATATCAATATATTATGCAATCATTGACCCAAGTATATCTGTAGATAACAAAAGGACTTTTCGTAGAATACCTATATGATAAATCCAAAGTGTTAAAAATTTGCGCTATCATATATTTACTGCAACCCTTTCTGCGTCCCTCTGCTGGGCACGGGTCTCTCCTTATTATTGGGGAGGCCTGGAACTTACTCCGCCACGCAATAAAAGTACGTTCCTCAAACTGCAAATAAATGTTACATTTTCAAGCTTTAAACATACTGCTTATTTATTCTTAGTTAAATTTCAGTCAGATAGTCAGTAATTATTCAGTAATCATTATTCTATCTATCTATACATATAATATAATTATAATATTATAATATATATAATAAATCTGTAACAAGTCGGTTTCTGTAGATTGAAGATATTTGAGAAAAACTGTCACTAGGGCTATTTATTGGCGTAATAGTATCCAAAACAATGATTTTTACACTTATTGTCTGTTTGTCTGTTTATCTGTTTGTCTGTTCGTTTGTGCGCGCTAATATCAGGAACGGCTTAACGTAGAAGGATGCGGTTTTCACTGATGTATTGCTATTTTTTGGATTAACATTTAGTGTTTGTTTTATTCAAATTGGTTCACAAAATAAAAAAGTTACATCCATTTCAAGAATTTATCGATAAGTGTTTGGAAGTATCGTTGTTGATTTATCGAAAACTTCAGTTAATGTATTGAAGTTTTATAATTTACAGTCCCTTAAATGATAACATGATACTTATTAATGAAAAGAAAAATAGATACCTAATACATAGAAACTAAAACCAACATAAGATGAGCTGGCAATAATATGGTAAACTGTACGAAATAGGGTTCACGCTTTTTCGTACAGTTCCCACACGTCGACAATAATTAATCAATATTTTAATCTATACATAAAGCTGAGGAGTTTGTTCATTCGTTCGTTTGTATGTTTGTTTGAACGCACTAATCTCAGGAACTACTGGTTCCAATTGAAAAAATATTTTTGTGTTTGATAGTCCATTTATCGGGGAAGGCTTTTTTTAATGACTAATACCGAAGTTCACGCGGACGAAGTCGCGGGCGGCCACTAGTAAATAATACATTTATGATCAAATGTTTCCTTTTGTATCCCAGGAAATGGTAAAAAACGCTGTTAGTGAAATGCGCCGCTACTACAGCCGCAAAGTAGTTGATGTGCTGATAAAGGTGACACGCAGAGCTTTGGATCTGATCATCAAACAATTTTCAGCCGACACGGATACAGTTGGTAACTAAGAAATTGTACACTTCTAATTTGTTTTATATAAAACACGTTCCAATTTTACCAATGTTTATAGTTCGTAGACTACTACTATGTGCTACGCCGTAGAAGCTCTACGTAAAACGCTGCTGTTAAAGCTACACTAATTTGAGGGCTGGTGCTACGCTGCGGTGCTATGGATGAGTTTGATATCCACCAATCATGTTAGGTCCATATTGCAGAGTAGTAGAAACGGGTTAGACTAACTAAGCTATGTTTTATATAGAAAAACTAGCCGTATCCCGCGGTTTCACCCGCGTAAATTTTTAAGTATCCTATTTTACTTCTGATAACTCCAAGAATATGTACAAAGTTTCATGATGATCGGTTGAGTACTTTTCGCTTGAAAGAGTGACAAACTTACTTTCGCATTTATAATGTTAGTAGGATGGGTGCTGCGGATCCGTGCTCTGGTTGTATGTTATATATGCTAGTATGCATTTTCCTTGAACGGTTGAACGGTCACATAGCTTAGCACTAGTGGAAACGGTCACCGCATTTCATAGCGTAGCTTTCATATTATATCTGATGGAAAGGCACCCTAAGAGCACTTGCGTGTATAACTTTTCTTCCATTACTGTCTATATTTGTTACAATCGCCAAAAAAAACTGCTTTTTACATAGCTATTGGCTATGCTATTGTTGCGTGAATTCCATCATTCATTCATTAATTAATAATATTACATTATATTAGAATAATTCATTGTTCCGAAACTTACGAAGGTAACGACCTTCGTAATTTGTCCTTACCATCGTACTTGTCTCCTTGGAAAATAGTACATTTTGTATGTCTATCGCTAGTCTTTAGTCTTCTAGTCACAATCTATTCTATTGTTTGTTTCAGTTCACCAGAAAAAACCAATATTTTTACTGAATGCCGCTTTGATGATTCCAAACGTGTCAGTGAGCCCTACACTTGAAGAGATCCAAGAGGTTCTGATACTAGCCGGCAAACAAATTTCAGGTCTCTCTAAAGGTGTCGCCCAGTGGACTGGTGAAAAGACCCCAAGGGTAAGATTTCCCTTAAAACATAATATTTATACTAACAAAATGTCATCATAGCGCTAAATTGTAGCTCTGAATGCGTCTCAAATATTCTAAATTATAGGACGCAAAATATATTTTGCCAAAAATACCTTAATTGTATAAAGTGTTTTTATCACGGGTTTAAATAATTCAGTCATTAATATTAGTAATACGTATTCATTTTTGTTTGTATGTATCTTTCTCGTGTAATTAATGATCCTTTACAATAACTGAAAGAACTAATAAAATACATTATTGTTTTTTTATTCTTTCCCAATTGTGACGTTAATTGTGTGTGTCGACAACTTTCTCGCACCCGTCTCACATGTGATATCGACGGTGTTATCGTCCGCTTTTAACACGAACCCGACGCTTATACGCTTGAATTACATTTGTTTCTGCGTCGCACTCGATGTGGCTTGAATTTTCTTTTGAATCCATTGTAAATACCACTTCCATCTGAATGTTTTGGTTTGTTTCTTTAACAATTGTTTGCCGCGCTTATTTCCCTCGCACGCTCCTTCGTACCCTCTAGGTGAGCTGGAAGAAGCTCGCAGGCCACACCTCAAACCAGCTGCTAGAGGTAGTCACCAAGCTTGACGAACAGGTCCAATCCAACACGACGCCGATGAACGTGGCCCAGAAGTCCATGAAAGTCATAGAGGCTGCTAAAATGAGGCGGAAGAAGTACTACAGGTTGGAATCAGAGGAGAAACCAATTTTTCCCTTTCAACAAAAGAATTTCTATAACCATATTATGGAAAACAAGGAGATTATAAAGACATTGACGCTGTTATCTATGTGCACGCAAAACGTTAAAACGGTAATGTATTTTTTTTCTTTAAACAATTTAAGTCGCCTTTCATGATCTTTATACTATCTATTAACATTACACAGGAGTTGAATACACTTGTAAAACGCTGGCGTCCGTATCACTACTTATGGAAATGTGAGAAAACCCTTCGTCAGCTATTGGCTTGGAACCTGAATGACTTTGAACTAGCCTTGAAGCGTCATAGCGAGTTAGAGTCCAAGTTAGCCACAGAACCCGATATCCTCGTTATCGGAAACTGTCTTGCCGTATCCACTGAAAAACTAAAACTTGGACTTACTACGGAGTTGAAAAGTGAGTACTTATAATAATAAGCACGAAATTCTTGAAAAAGATATGCATACTCTAATCTTCCTTGTTAACTACAGATGGGACCTACAGAATAAGCCAAGCTATGCGAAAAAAATATAAACGAGAAATGGATTACGTGTATGCTATCATGAATGATTTGGAGCGAAAATTAGAGAGGCCTATAAGAGATTTGGATGACGTTAGGACCGTGATGGAGACTTTAAAGAAGATAAGGGAGCAAGAGGTCGACATGGAGCTTAAGATTGACCCAGTTGAGGTAAAAAAGATATTACTTAATTAAATTAATTTTTGAATATGTTAGTTACCAGTCAAAAATTACGTACGAAACGTAAATACACATAAAAATTAAATGATCTTTATTAAGCAGCGATATCCAAGTTATTGAAAATACTAGCAACTGATATAGAGCACCCCAGTACAAACCCCGGTGCGCAACCAAGAAGTTTGTTATGTATGTACGTCTTTATGGCCATCAGGGTCGGAAAACCTCCCTTCCTATGTTTTCAATCACCGTGTATACCTGAGAGTGAACAAAAATTTCTCACATACATGTCATATCCACCACCGCAGTGGCATGTGTGGTGAACTATGGCTTAGCACTATTTCAATTCCACAAGATCACATGTGCCCAGTAATGGGATATTAAAAGGAATATATGTATTAAAAAGTTTTACAACCCACCACTACTACGTTTTACAGGAAGCGTTCAATGTGATAACACGGTACGACCTGCCTGTAAGTAAGGAGGACTTAGAGCAAGTGGACAATCTGCGGTACAGCTGGCAGCAGCTTCAGGCCACTGCACTGGCCTCTCACGTCCAGCTACTCAAAATGCAGCCACAGTTCGAAGACGACCTCAAAAATAACCTCGACCGGTTCAGGGATGACAACACGGAGTACTGTCACGAGTATCGGTATGCGGGGCCTATGCAGCCTGGACTCAGCCCTAGAGAAGCCTCTGATCGTCTGATACTCTTTCAGGTTTGATATTTTAAAAATTTCCAGTACCAATATCAACATTTATCTACTTATTTCCTTAAGTAAAATAACCTTTTTCCAAATTCATAGCCCAAATTATTTATATATGATTCCCAGTATTGGATTGAGTTTACTGAAGATAACTAAGGCTCTAACGATAACTAACTATAAGGCATAGGAACTGTTTATGCTCAGTATCAAATATTTGTATTCATTAGACATTCCATGACATCAGATATTGAAAATATTACTACTAACCTAAGTAACATTATTCTTTTTAGAATCGCTTTGATGGTATGTGGCGAAAGCTTCAAACGTACCAGAACGGAGAGGAACTATTTGGACTTCCTCACACCGAGTATCCGGAGTTGGCTCAGATAAGAAAAGAATTAAATCTTCTGCAAAAACTATACAAACTATACAACGATGTTATTGATAGAGTCAGCAGCTATTATGACATTCCCTGGGGAGAGGTCAATATTGAAGAAATCAACAATGAACTCATGGAATTCCAGAACAGATGTAGGAAGTTGCCGAAAGGGTAAGTGTTAGATTTTGCGGTAGACATTTTGTATCATAGCACTTGAACGTTTAAATAATTGTTGGAAAATCTTTTATCAGTCTCAAGGAATGGCCAGCTTTCTACGCTCTCAAGAAGACTATAGATGATTTCAACGACATGTGTCCTCTGCTGGAGCTGATGGCTAACAAAGCGATGAAGCCCCGTCACTGGCAACGCATCATGGAAGTCACAAAATACAACTTCGAATTGGATAACGAAGATTTTTGCCTGAAGAATATCTTGGAAGCGCCATTACTTCCGAATAAGGAGGATATTGAGGTTGGTCCGTAATATTGGCAATATTGACGCCGAAATTTGGTAGATTGTAGATTTGTATATTTTTTATGAACGAGAATATTTGAACGTTAGTATACTACCAATATATTTTTAGGATATTTGTATATCAGCGATGAAGGAAAAGGACATTGAAGCGAAACTACGTCAAGTGACGAATGAATGGTCAGTTCACGAACTCACTTTCCAAACATTCAACAACCGAGGTGAACTGCTGCTGAGAGGAGACACGACGGCGGAAACTATAGGACAGCTAGAAGACAGTCTTATGATACTAGGTTCACTTCTGTCGAATCGGTAACTATATTCATACTTTTTTTGGAAATTATATATTATAGTAATACCGCAATGTCTTATTTTATCGCATTTACGGTACACGGTTTACTTAATTTCAATCTTAACATTGTCTCTTTGTAGATACAATGCTCCATTTAGAAAGCAAATTCAACAATGGTTGTATGATCTGCAGAGCACAAATGAAATTTTGGAACGTTGGCTCTTAGTTCAAAACATGTGGGTGTACCTGGAAGCAGTATTTGTTGGCGGTGACATTGCCAAACAACTACCTAAAGAAGCTAAACGTTTCTCCAAAATAGACAAATCTTGGCAAAAGATTATGCAAAGAGCCCATGAGACGCCAGGTGTTGTTTCTTGTTGCGTTGGAGATGACTTATTGCGTCAGCTTTTACCTCATCTGCAAGAACAACTAGAGCTCTGCCAAAAGAGTCTTAGTGGGTATCTAGAAAAGAAACGTACGATGTTCCCCAGATTCTTCTTCGTGTCAGATCCTGCATTGCTAGAAATTCTCGGACAGGCATCAGACTCCCATACAATACAAAATCATCTGTTGTCTATTTTCGATAACATTCGATACGTTAAGTTTCACGATATTGGTAAGTTATCAGAGGGAATGAAATACAAATATACTTTGAACCTGTATACTAATTATTAATACTTTTCAGAGTACAACAAAATGATAGCAATAGTATCATCAGAGGGAGAGGAAATAAAATTGGAGAGACCGGTCCGAGCGGAGGGGTCCGTGGAAACCTGGCTGACATCATTGTTACAGTCAGCGCAAAGTAGCTTGCACTCAATCATACGTAATGCTGTTTCCTTCATCAACGACCCTTCCTTTAATCTTCTGATGTTCCTTGATAAAATGCCCGCACAGGTAAAAAGAAAGAACGTCATGTTATTAAATAAGAGTCTCAGTATGTTAATTTTTTAAATAATTGGGTTAGTTAAAGGTTTTAAGTAAAAACAAAATTATAAGTACGAAGGATTTTTTGCACAAAGTATTATGCTAATTTCATATCTTCCATTATTTAGGTTGGGCTCCTAGGAATCCAAATAATTTGGACCAGAGATGCAGAACTGGCCCTGATGCAAGCAAGACAAGATAAGAAAATAATGCTGGAGACCAACAACAAGTTTCTGGAATTGCTGAACACTCTGATAGACCAGACTACTCGGGATCTCCTCAAAATAGAACGAATCAAGTTTGAAACACTAATCACAATCCATGTGCACCAAAGGGATATATTTGATATGCTGGTAAATAAAATTATATGGTAAATTGGCAGTATTTTGGATATTTATTTAGTGAATTAAAATTGTTCATCTAACATAAAGGTATTGCACGAATTAATATCATGAGAACCGAACCGATAATACAATATTCTAATAATGATGAAGAGCCTATTCAGAAAAAAATAAGCGTCGTAATTAACGGTATGTTAACATATGTACAGTCCACATAAAATAAGAAGAAACCATGAAAAAAGTCAAGAGTGACTCCACATTCATGCGTATTGTTTTTGCTGAACAGACAAAAATAACGCTTAAAAGCTGATGTCTTCTTATATGGGTAGATAGATAAGAGGAGTCATCTTTATATTTTCAGTGTCGATTAAACGTGAGATCTGCTAACGACTTCGAATGGCTCAAACAGTGCCGGTTTTACTTCAAAGAAGACGCTGACCGGACCTGGATATCGGTCACTGACGTTACATTCACGTATCAAAACGAATACTTAGGCTGTACTGAACGTTTGGTGATCACACCTCTAACCGATAGGTATTTATTTATATTGCATTTTTATTTTTATTTTTAAAAGCTTTTATTTAACTTGCAATTTAAGTATGTGTAAGTTTGTTTGGGTGGAATCTTGCTACTCAAATTAAGCGGATATCTTCAACCGATTGAGCTGAAATTTTGTATACGTTTAGTTTGGATGACAATACACGTTAAGCTGTATGACGTCATTCTAAATCCAATATAGCGGATCATCCAAGATTATTTTTAATGCATTTCTACAATATATGGTATCAAATGAAACGGCTTGCCGAGAATAGTTATAAATAATTAAAAAGTAAAAAATAAATTGAAAGCAATAGAGACCTTTTTAAAAATCTTTTATTTAAAAGCTCTAAAAATTTCCTTATTTTTTTTACTATCAACTTATAACATAAAAGCTTGTCGCGCGATTTAAATACTTATAGGTACTTTCGCAAACCTCTCCATGGAGCAGCGATGAAATGCGCACATTACAAATTACTTTTTGACAGAGATGCGCGCCGAGCCTGGCATCTCTCGCGTCGGAGACCACGGTTATTACCACTCGGTTATCGCTGCTCTATAATAATACAATTTACTCTTTTATAAACTTCAAGGTGCTACATAACTTTAGCCCAAGCGTTAGCGATGAGTATGGGCGGGGCACCCTGCGGACCAGCGGGTACTGGCAAAACAGAAACCGTAAAGGACATGGGCAAAACTCTCGCCAAATACGTCGTTGTTTTCAACTGTTCCGATCAAATGGATTACAGGTAGTTTTTTTTCTCTCTATTTTTTTTAAATCGGAGTAATAGATGAGCATGCAGACAGACACACAATCTCAAGCAAAACCTTAGTCGTGTCCAGCCAAGAATAGCATATTCGCGTACTATATCAGGTCAAAGTAACATCGCTTCGTAGCGAAGCGATATCTAAATAAGTCATCGTCGTTCGTTTCACTATATTTTTTGAAGTTCACGATCGTAGCGAGGGCTACAAATAGTTGTACATTTGTATAGGATAGTGATCGGGGACAATCGATGGCTTATGGTTTCATTACAAATTTTAACCGCCTGTTCAAACCTAAGCGGTATAAGCTGCCGCTGTGGGTACAAGATCATAGCGCGCGGGTTTCGCTCAGATATTTAGTATGAAAGTTCCGTGGCTATAGCCACCTAAGCGGTATTCGCTGACCGGTGTGGGTACAAGTGCATACCGCGCGGGTTTCGCTTGTTGCGCGAAACGAATTTCGCTCATGTCATGGATCGAAATTTATTTTCAAACTTATAATTCAATTATTATGCTGACAAAAGTAAAACTTTCTCTTCATCGCTGTCTATCACAGTTTTGCACGTGACTAACGTGTATATTGCTTGGCAACACATAAAATACTAATTGGTGAAATTTCTTTACTTTCTTGAGCGAAACTCGAAAGAGGTATTTTTTACCCAAGAAGATAACGAAATCCGCTCTAATGTGAACAGTAATATTACCGCATACCCACTTGGCTTTCTCTACCGCAGGCAATAGCGAGTTCCGCCAAGGTCTGGGTAGTCTTTGGCTACCAACTTGCGATAACGATGACGATTGACAAAGTGATATAACGTGGCTTTTATTCTTATCGAACTTCATTATCGTTTTCCAAATGTTACTTTGGCTACGGGTCCTTGGTAGTACGAGATTATGCAGCTAATCCGAATGCTGATGGTTGCGTCATGTAAGGCTGGCCGGTAACCACGCCTCTTTATGGCAACACTGGATCTTCGATCGAATCATGAAAATGCTACCACTCTATGCTCCTATGTAAAGGAACATAGGAGCATAGAGTAGTAGCAGAATGGTAGCATTAAAAACAAATAAATATAAGATTTTGTTAATCATTTTATATTACAGCATAAATTCAAAACTTTTTAAATTTTTACGTGCATGAAACTAAATTTTACAGAGGCTTAGGAAGAATTTACAAAGGCCTTGCACAATCTGGCTCTTGGGGTTGCTTTGACGAGTTCAATCGAATTGAACTGCCGGTACTGTCGGTTGCTGCACAGCAAGTTGCAGTCGTGCTCGCAGCTAAGAAGGAGAAGAAGAAGACTTTCCTCTTCACCGACGGCGACATGTCGGAAATGTGCCCAGAGTTTGGGATTTTTATAACGATGGTATGGTCTGATAGTAAAAGGTTTTTTCTTCTTTTATGAACTCTTCATGCGCAATAATGATTTTAGAGCATATCACTAACAAATAAAATGTTAGCTTTAAAGTAGCTGTCAGTAATATATAAGAAGTTAATAGTTTGAAACAAAATGTAGATAATGTTAACTAAAACTTCCTCAGCAACGTCTTCTATTATTACCGTCTCTTCAGGTATTTTTAGTTTTATTAAAAATATGCTTTTTATTTGTTGGTTGACCATAGTTATGCTTTTTACAGAATCCGGGCTACGCAGGGCGTAAGGAATTGCCAGAGAATTTGAAAATACAGTTTCGGACAGTAGCAATGATGGTGCCTGACAGACAAATTATTATACGAGTAAAGCTTGCATCATGTGGCTTTTTAGAAAATATTACACTAGCCCGAAAGTTTTACACCTTGTACAAGTTATGTGAAGAACAACTTACCAAGCAGGTACAAACACCAGGATCAAAATATCTTTTATTTTATTATTTAGATATTTGTTTTTTTTTTCCTTTTTATTTTGTTCCTTCTAACTTACAGGTTCATTACGATTTCGGCTTAAGAAATATTCTCTCAGTGCTACGAACTTTAGGCGCGGTCAAACGTGTCAACTCAAAGGACAACGAAAGTACTATTGTAATGAGAGTTTTAAGAGACATGAACCTTTCTAAACTCATTGATGAAGATGAACCACTTTTCATATCACTTGTAGCTGATTTGTTCCCTAACCAAGCTTTAGAAAAGACGACTTATAATGAACTTGAGGACGCAGTACGTAAGCAGGTAGACACGACTGGATTAATTTACCATCCTCCTTGGATTTTGAAAATTATACAGGTAAATAAAAACATAAGTTAGTAGCATTTAAATGTTCAAATGGTAATAATTTTTTGTCAAATATAAGTACTGTTTTTTTTTCAGTTGTACGAAACTCAAAGAGTTCGACACGGTATAATGATTCTAGGTCCACCAGGCGCTGGTAAAACAACTTGTATCCATACATTGATGAATGCTTTATCGGAAATAGAGGATCCCCACAGGTAGCAGACTTTTCTAAATTTTTAGGTAACTCACAAATACAATAACAATACTAAAGTTTTACTTAATAACATCAAAATGTTTACCATAGGGAAATGAGAATGAATCCTAAAGCCATCACAGCAGCTCAAATGTTCGGCCGTCTCGATGTAGCCACCAACGACTGGACTGATGGAATATTTTCAGCATTATGGCGGAAAACTCTTAAGTTAAAGACTGGAGAGCACATATGGTTAGTTTTGGACGGGCCAGTAGACAGTATCTGGATAGAAAATTTAAATTCAGTACTTGATGACAACAAAACTCTTACGCTGGCTAACGGAGATCGTTTGACTATGTCACCAACATCTAAAATTTTATTCGAACCAGAAAACATCGATAACGCTTCTCCGGCAACAGTTTCTAGAAATGGTATGGTTTACATGAGTTCGTCAGGGTTAGATTGGGAGCCAGGTAATTTTTGTATGTTCTGAAACATATTATTATATTTAACTTAATAATTATTTGTTAATATGAGAAAGAAATTATTGTGATAATTATATATTACAGTTTTGAGCGCATGGCTAAAAAGTCGTTCACCAAGGGAAATTGAAGTATTCAGTGCACTGTTTGAACAAACATTTTTAAATGTTTATACTTGGTGCACACAAAACCTTGTCTTCAGTATGAAGGTTCTGCAAAGCAATATAGTATTCCAAATTCTTAATTTATTGGAGGGTCTAGTACCACCTCAAATAGTGGAAGTGGAGGATCCATCCGCTAGTAAATCTGTAAATGGTGACATGGATGATGATGAGGAAAAAGAAAAGGCAGAAGAAATAATATTGTTTACACATGAGCACTTGCATAAGATCTACGTGTTTTGCTTAGTCTGGGGCTTTGGTTCTCTATTAGAAACTGGGGATAGAATCCGCTATGATAAGTACATCAAAGATAATTTTGCCGAAATATTAGAATTACCAAAACATCCTAATAACAAGCCCAGTATTTTGTTTGATTTTTATGTTAAACATCCAGGAAAGTGGGAGCTATGGGATGATTTAATGACAAACTATATGTATCCTGACACAGCAACACCTGACTATTCAAACATTCTGGTACCTATAGTAGACAACGTAAGAATAAACTACCTTATACACTGCATCGCTAAACAAGGTAAGGCGGTATTATTACTAGGCGAACAAGGATCAGCTAAAACAGTCATGATGAAGTCTTACATGAAGAATGCTAATCCAGAACAATTTATGGGTCGTTCCTTCAACTTCTCATCTGCTACCAGTCCGTATCAATTCCAGAAAACTATTGAGAGTTATGTGGAGAAACGTAGTGGAATGACATTTGGCCCTCCAGGTGGAAAGAAAATGTTAGTATTTATCGATGATATAAATTTACCACAAATTAATGAATGGGGTGATCAAATTACAAATGAAATCGTAAGACAAACTATGAGCATGGGTGGTTTCTATAGTTTAGAAAAACCTGGAGATTTTACAACCATCATTGACATTCAGTTTCTTGGAGCTATGGGCCAACCAGGTAAGGGGGAGTCATAGGGGGAGATTATGTACACAAAGTGTTAATTTTTACATAACATTAATATTTATCTATGTTTTGTAAATTTTAGGTGGAGGGAGAAATGACATTCCAGCTAGGCTTAAACGCCAGTTTTCTATATTTAATTGTCCTCTTCCTAATAATGACTCCATCGATAAAATTTTCAAAGTTATTGGCGAGGGGCACTACAACGCAAAACGTGGTTTCACTGTTGAAGTAAGGTCCCTTATAAAAAAAGTTATACCTTTAACTAGAGAATTATGGATGAGGACACGCGTAAACTTACTGCCTACTCCAGCAAAATTTCATTACGTGTTTTCCTTGAGAGATTTATCTAGGGTATGGCAAGGAATGGTTGGAACATTACCAACTGTAATTGAATCTGAAAGATGTTTAATGCTTTTGTGGAAGCACGAATGTTCAAGAGTATTTTCAGATAGATTTACACACCAGACTGACAAGGACTGGTTCAACAAAGCATTGTATGATATTACAGAAGAGATGTTAGGAACAGAATATAAGAAAATGATGGAAAAAGATCCGGTATTTGTAGATTTTATGAGGTTTGTATTCCTAGATAAGTTTTTTTTCAATAATATTATTCAGATAATATATTAATTTATTTAAATAAATTTTTAATATTCCTATTGTAATAGAGATGCTCCGGAACCAACTGGAGAAGAAGGAGAAGATGCTGATATGGAGTTACCAAAAGTATATGAACCCGTTTTTGACTACAGTGAACTGAGAGATCGCTTAGAAATGTTTTTGTCTCAATTTAATGAAATGGTTCGCGGCTCGGGTATGGATCTTGTGTTCTTCCCTGATGCTATGTTGCATTTAGTTAAAATATCCAGAGTGATCAGGCATCCCCGAGGAAATGTTATGCTTGTTGGTGTTGGAGGCTCTGGAAAGCAGTCTCTCACAAAACTGTCAACATTTATTGCTGGCTATCGATCCTTCCAAATTGCACTGACGAGATCTTATAATGTAGGGAACTTTCTTGAAGATCTTAAGTTATTATACAGATCATGTGGAGTTCAAGGGAAAGGAACTACATTTATTTTTACTGATTTGGATATCAAAGAAGAAGGCTTCTTAGAGTACCTCAACAATATTTTATCATCAGGAGTTATTTCAAATCTCTTTACTAAAGACGAACAACAAGAAATCATTTCAGAACTGACACCTATAATGAAACGAGAAAATCAGAAACGTACTCTAACTAACGAATTAGTTATGGAATATTTTCTTAACAGAACCTGCCAGAATCTTCATGTAGTATTATGCTTCTCTCCGGTAAGTTTCATTTACTTTAATCTAATTACTATAATATTAATAAAATTGTTTTACTATGCTAAATGTTAATGTTACAGGTCAGTGAAGCATTCAGATATAGAGCTATGAGATTTCCAGCGCTTATATCTGGCTGCACAATCGATTGGTTTCAACCGTGGCCCAAAGATGCTCTCGTTTCTGTAGCAGACCATTTTCTAGCGGAGTTTGAAATTGAATGTACAAAGGAGGTCAAGAAGGAGCTTGTAACAGTTTTAGGAACAATCCAAGATGTTGTATCTACCATATCAGCAGAATATTTTCAGAGATTTCGAAGATCATCGCATGTAACTCCAAAATCATATTTAAGTTTTATAGGAGGTTATAAAACTATATATCAAATGAAACAGAAGGAACTTGGTGACGGAGCACTAAGAATGGACACTGGTTTAGAAAAACTTCGTGAGGCATCAATTTCCGTTGAAGTGCTTAAAAAAGATTTAGCTGTGATGGAACAAGATCTTGCATTGGCTTCAGAAAAAGCTGATCGAGTACTTACGGAAGTCACAGAAAGAGCAATGCAAGCAGAAATAGTTAAAAATCAAGTGCAAATTGTTAAAGAAAAAGCAGAAGCTTTAGTAGCTTACATAGCCGAAGAAAAAGAAAAGGCAGAAATAAAATTGGAAGCAGCTAAACCTGCATTAGAAGAAGCTGAGGCTGCATTGAATACTATCAAACCTGCGCACATAGCCACTGTTAGAAAGTTAGGGCGACCCCCACATTTGATTATGAGAATCATGGATTGTGTGCTCATCCTGTTTCAGCGACGCTTGCATCCCTTGATACCCGACACAGCCGCTCCATGTCCGAAGCCGTCATGGGCGGAATCACTCAAGGTATTGTTTAAGACACTTGATAATCTTAATATGTATATATATATATATATATATATGTTCCTGGATTTATATATACATAAAATAAAGGGTTTTCTTTGTACGTAAAGACACGGTTTTCTCTATTATCATTAACTCCAATCAACTTCCCGTTGGGGTGGTAAATACCCCTTAGTACGTAGATGATAGTAAGGGAATTTGATCACGGTGGGTGGAAGTGGGTGGAAAAACCTGAAAAAAATATCTGTACTTTTCTAACCAATAGGGACTTCTGGGTGGATATCAAATTTGTAGGATGATCTAGCAAACTATTTTAATTTTTAACCCCCGACGCAAAAACGACGGGGTGTTATAAGTTTGACGTGTCTGTGTGTGTATGTAAATGTGTATGTGTCCGTGTTTGTTTGTGGCATCGTAGCTCCCAAACGGATGATCCGTTTTTAATGCGGTTTTTTTTTAATTGAAAGGTATATCAGTCGAGAGTGTTCTTAGCTATGTTTGGTGGAAATCGGTTCAGGTCTTCAAGGTCATCAGGTCGTTTGTTAGGTGTGATAGGAATGTTATACGCTCAGTTTACTTGCAAGCATATGTGGGATCTGACATTTGAAACACTGATGTCTTCTGGAACCACTGAGCTGGTCTGCTGTTAGGGCTCGAAGATAGGAGACGTAACCCTGGATTGCCTTTTAGTAAACCCATCGAGTTTGGGCTCGTTGGATTTGTCTTAACTAGTTCTCTTTATGTTTCTAATTGACGAGGACCTGATGCTGGAAATCTGGAATCTCTGAGCTGGTCTGATGATAGGGCTCGAAGGTAGGAGACGTAACCCTGGTCTACCTTTTAGTAAACCCATCTAGTTTGGGCTCGTTGAATTTGCCTTGACTAGTTCTCTTCATGTTTTTAATTGACGAGAACCTGATGCTGGAAATGAGATGTGGCGGATGAAACCCTGGAATGCCGGAATGAAACGGATAAACCGATTTATATTTTTACTGAAAATCTAGAAGGACCAAAGTTTATTCTTTATTGTTTCTCAATCTGTGCAATTCTCCCAGAGCCAGTTTGTCATGAGGATTGTTAAACAGCTTCCTGTGGTCGAGATCGCATATAGCGACCCCATCTAAACTTTTTACGCGGCTTAAAGCCACGTAGGCTTGGCCTTTTGGAAAAGTTTTTTTGCCCAAATATACTACAGCCTTTTCAACTGTGGTTCCTTGTAACTTATGTACAGTAGATGAGTTCCGTTTAAAAAGCTTGAAATAAAAATTAAATTTAAAAATTTAAAAACCCCCCGACCAAAATAATAAACTCTAAAAACTAACAAATAATATTTTAAACCTATTATAATTATCATCGTCACATATATTATGTGAGTTCAAGTATTTTTATTTTCCATGCGTCGTCGCGTTGGAGGACCGCTAAACGTGAGGGCAGACGACGTTAACGGTTGAGTTGATTTAGCGAATTTTTCGGAGTAAATTCTTTTGTTGCAATCTGTGACTACACCTGTTTTTCTCACTTAGCGGTACCCCGACGCGACGCCGCGGCGCCGCTTGGAAAATAAAAATACTTGAACTCACATAATATATTATATGTGACGATGATAATTATAATAGGTTTAAAATATTATTTGTTAGTTTTTAGAGTTTATTTTTTAAGTCGGGGGGTTTTTAAATTTAATATTGAGAATGTTCGAAAAAGTTCCAGAAACTTCTCGAATCATTTAGATTTTTTTAAATAATTTTAATTAATTGAGAATATTCAAGAACACTTCTCAAATGATCTGGATTTTTTTAAATAATTGTACCTAATCTTTTTTCGAATGATCTGGAGATTTTCAAAATAATTGCAAACTGTTTTAATTAATTGAGAATGTTCGAGAAAGTTTCAGAAACTTCTTAAATGATCTGGAAAATCCTACTAATATTATAAACGCAAAAGTTTGTAAGTATGGATGTTTGTTACTCTTTCACGTAAAAACTACTGAATGGATTTAAATGAAACTTCACAATAATATAGCTTATACATCAGAATAACACTTAGGCTACAATTTATAAAGATATTGTGTGAATTGTCCAAAGTATGACGATAAGTGTCAAGTAAGAAGGATTTTTTTTCCATCTGCGAGCTATTCTTGCGCTGCTACCTAATCTTTTTTCGAATGATCTGGAGATTTTGAAAATAATTGCAAACTGTTTTAATTAATTGAGAATGTTCGAGAAAGTTTCAGAAACTTCTTAAATGATCTGGAAAATCCTACTAATATTATAAACGCAAAAGTTTGTAAGTATGGATGTTTGTTACTCTTTCACGTAAAAACTACTGAATGGATTTAAATGAAACTTTACAATAATATAGCTTATACATCAGAATAACACATAGGCTACAATTTATAAAGATATTGTGTGAATTGTCCAAAATATGACGATAAGTAACTACCACGTGATTTGTTTTCAGATGATGGCCAGCACTACGTTTTTGTTGCAATTGCAAAATTACCCTAAAGATATTATAAATAATGAAATGGTTGAGCACCTTGTGCCTTACTTTGAAATGGAAGATTACAACATGGACACAGCAAAACGAGTCTGCGGGGATGTAGCAGGATTATTATCTTGGACAAAAGCTATGGCATTCTTTCATAGCGTTAATAAAGAAGTTTTGCCATTGAAAGCCAATTTGTTACTGCAAGAAGCACGATTAAAGGTATTTACTCACAGAATTTACCTGCACAGTTTATTGATGTACAAAATTCTATACATAAAAGAACCCAACTAGTGGGGTAGATAGAATACAACGAAGATCCTTCGTTATAGTAATATTTTTTTTAGGTTGCTATGGAGGATTTGGCTTCAGCTGAAAGACAATTAGAAGAGCGAGAAATGTCGCTGAGGAAAGTAAAGGAGCAATATGAGTCTGCTGTTTCTGAAAAACAGCAGCTAACAGACGCTGCAAATGTTTGCTTAAGAAAGATGACAGCCGCTACTGCACTTATAAATGGCTTAGGGGGAGAAAAAATACGATGGACTCAACAGAGCAAAGACTTTAAAGAACAATTGGGAAGATTAGTTGGCGACGTCGTCTTAGCAACTGGATTTTTATCTTACTGTGGTCCTTATAACCAAGAGTTTAGAAATAGTTTATTTAACACTTGGATGGGAATATTAAAGAGTAAACAAATACCTGTCACTGATAATTTGAATATTACTAATATGTTAGTAGAAAGTGCAACAATATCTGAGTGGACGCTTCAAGGTCTTCCAAATGATGAACTTTCAGTTCAGAATGCCTTGATAGTTACTAAATCAAGTTCATACCCATTACTCGTAGATCCACAAAGTCAAGGGAAAAATTGGATTAAAAACAAAGAGAGCACAAATGAACTACAAATAACTTCACTTAATCATAAATATTTTCGTACTCACTTAGAGGATAGTCTTTCCCTTGGACGGCCGCTTCTAATAGAAGACGTGGGAGTCGAATTAGATCCAGTAATTGACAACGTCCTGGAGAAGAACTTTATAAAATCTGGTTCTATTGAAAAAGTAATAGTTGGTGACAAAGAATGTGATGTCATGCCTGGATTTATGCTTTACATTACAACTAAGCTACCCAATCCCGCTTATTCGCCTGAAATAAGCGCTAAAACTTCCATAATTGATTTTACTGTAACAATGCAAGGACTTGAAGATCAATTGCTAGGGCGAGTAATCCTTATGGAGAAATCGGATTTAGAGGAAGAAAGAGTAGCTCTATTTGAATCTGTCATGAAAAATCAGAGAAGTATGAAAGAGCTGGAAAGTAATTTGCTTTGTCGTTTAACTTCTTCTGTCGGTTCTCTAGTAGATGACGAAGCTCTCATACAGGTTCTTCAGATCACCAAAACAACAGCTGAGGAAGTTAATGAAAAACTTAAAGTTGCAGAAGTAACAGAGAAAAAAATTATTAAAGCACGAGAAGAGTTTAGAGCGGTTGCTGCAAGAGGTTCCATATTATATTTCCTTATTGTCGAAATGAGCAATGTTAATCTCATGTACCAGAACTCACTAAAACAGTTTTTGAATATATTTGATAATTCCATTACTAAATCTGCTAAAAGTAACATCACTGAAGAACGAATAAATATTATTCTGAAATATCTAACCCACGAAGTATGGGCCTTTACTTTAAGAAGTTTATATGAACGGCACAAAGCTTTGTTTACCCTCATGTTAGCCATGAAAATTGATTGTCAGCGTGGTTTAATTTCTCATGATGAATTCATGGCTTTCGTTAAAGGAGGTGCATCACTGGACTTAAATGCTGTTACTCCAAAGCCTTTTAAATGGATTTTAGATATAACATGGCTAAATTTAGTTGAAATTAGTAAATTAAAAGTGTTTTCAGACGTATTGTCGAAAGTAAGTAAATATGAAATGTTATTTTTTTAAACTCAGGTTTTCAATATAACATGGTCTAGCATTGTATACCTACAAAATCATAATGTTACAGATATCAATAAATGAAAAGGAATGGCGAGTTTGGTACGAAAAAGCAAAGCCAGAGGAAGAAATCATACCTAGCGGCTTCCAAGATAGTCTAGACGTTTTCCGTAAACTGCTCCTCATTAGGTCTTGGAGTCCAGACAGAACTCTTTCACAAGCAAGGAAATATATTGTCGGTAAGGGGCTAAATACTTACTCGTAACTATAACTCCTTAACCAAAGACACAAAAACATAATTTGTTGTTGATATATTTTATTTTTATAAATTTTATTAACTTAAATTATAGACTCTCTTGGACCTGAATATGGCGAAGGTTGTATATTAAATCTTGAAGCGACATGGGATGAATCAGAGCCACGTACTCCTCTAATATGCATTTTATCTATAGGATCAGATCCATCTACTCAAATTGCGTCTCTTGCCAAATCGAAAGAAATTGGTAAGTTCTAGGCAAAATAAAATATTAGATCAATAGTAAAAAGTCGCCTCCAATTGTTTTTATGTTTTACAGTTCTGAAGGCGGTGTCCATGGGACAAGGACAAGAAATTGTTGCTCGAAAAATGATATCAGATTCGATGAATGAGGGTGGTTGGGTATTACTTCAAAATATACATTTATCGCTTCCGTTTTGCGTTGAAGCTATGGATGCTCTTATTGAGACAGAGCATATACAAGAATCTTTTCGGCTTTGGCTTACGACAGAAGTGCACACTGAATTTCCGATTGGTCTTTTACAAATGGCTATAAAGTTTACTAACGAGCCACCTCAGGGTATACGAGCCAGTATGAAGAGAACGTATCAAAATATAACTCAAGACACATTAGATTATTCGTCTTTGTCTCAGTGGCCTCCACTGTTGTATGCAGTTGCATTTTTACATACAATAGTCCAAGAAAGAAGGAAGTTTGGACCATTAGGCTGGAATATACCCTACGAATTTAATCAAGCTGATTATGCTGCCAGCGTACAATTCATTCAAAATCATCTGGACGAAATCGATCCTAAAAAAGGTATATCGTGGCCTACTATTTGTTATATGCTAGGAGAAGTTCAATATGGTGGGAGAGTAACAGACGATTTTGATAAACGTTTACTGACAACGTTTACAAATGTTTGGTTTTGTGATGTGTTGCTAAGACCTGGCTTTGAATTTTATAAAGGGTACAAGGTGCCCCAAACTAGAAACTTGCAAGGATATGTAGACTACATTAATCAGCTGCCTCTTACGGATACACCGGAAGTATTTGGACTGCATGGGAACGCAGACATAACATATCAAATTAACAGCGCCAAAGATATTCTGGATACTATACTTAGCGTTCAGCCGAAAGAGGGAGGTAGTCAAGGTGGTGAAACCAGAGAAACGATAGTTTATCGGTTAGCTGAAGACATGTTGGAGAAACTTCCCAAGCAATACATTTCCTTTGAAGTCAGAGAGGCGTTACAGAAAATGGGAGCTTTTCTTCCGATGAACATATTTTTAAGGTAAGTAAGTAGTTTGTTCTAATTCTGTATAATGCTTTCTTTTACATTTTTTTTTAATCCCAGCGGTCACCATCACCCATACTTTAATTTCAGGCAAGAAATAGATCGTATTCAGAGGGTTATAAAAACCGTTCACACGACCTTGTGTGACTTGAAATTAGCTATTGATGGTACTATTGTGATGAGTCAAGGCTTGCGAGAGTCACTTGATGCTATGTATGATGCGCGAATTCCTCAACAATGGTTAAAGGTAAGATATTTTTAATAGGAAAGATGAAAAAATTAATTTAGGCTGCCTGTCCATATCTAGCTGTACTACTTTGCTTAGCTAACACATCCATAGCATAGCCAAATTTTCCAAGGAGAAAACTTATTGGATGTATGTTTTATATGCAGTATTATATATATAGAGTAAAGATGATGATCCCTATATCTATCTCGTGGTAGAGCAGGTACTACGTGTACCAGTACGCTTAACTTTACAACCAGACTACATGATCTTCTGTATTTTTACATTGACTGCAACCATTTTTGCGTCCCACTGCTGGGTCGCTCCCCATTATTGGATGATCTTTTTTTTATTAATACCAAGTTAATTATGTAAATGTTAAATTATTCCTGCTTTATATCATTGTTTCTCCTTGGTACTGCTTAGGTATCATGGGAGTCAGCAACGCTTGGTTTTTGGTACACGGAGTTATTAGAGCGGGAACAACAATACCGCACATGGTTGCGCACAGGAAGACCTCACACTTTCTGGATGACCGGTTTTTTTAATCCACAAGGGTTCCTGACAGCTATGCGACAGGTATAATCTAATAAAACATTTGTATGTATCTATGACTTGGGGTAAGCAATTAACATTGCCCGTGACACTACTGGTAATGAATCAATTTATGTATCACTAGCTGTGCCCCGCGGTTTCACCCGCGTTAGAAAGAGAAGTGAACCAAACTTTACAGGATTACTCGTTGGACCAATCTGAAGATTCTCCGAGAATTTCATTGAAATCGGTCCAGCCGTTTCGGAGTCTATAAGGAACATACATACACACTTTCTCTTTTATAGATATGATGATGATTCCATGATTATGGTTATTATAAGTAGTAGAGGAGCCCACGTGGCTAATTGTGGATTTACTCGAGCGTCATCAGGACCTTGTGCATTTTAAAGGTTAGGGGGTAGGAAGATTAAAAGATTAAATGACGCTTTCCGTTTAACTGGTGGGGAGAGCACCTACAAGTTTTGAAAAATTTTATACGAAAGGTACAGGTAAAATAACGACAAATATCGTACTACTATTGATAGAAGAATAAATTAAATGAGTGATAAGTCATATTTCAGTAATTTGAATGCATGGTATGTCATATTACAGGAATCTGATGATTTAAGTGGAATGTAGTTATATAAAACTTCGAAATAAAAAACGACATTTTGACAATCTCGGGAGAGTGGGATTTTTTATTATTTAAAAAGTCATGGTTCAATGGTAACGGGCTATTCTAATCTGACCTATTTGACATCCGGAACTAAGATAAAAAATAAAAATATACTGTACCTATATAGGTTTTTAATTGTGGCAGTACTCAACAGGATGCAAGGTGTGCCTTATATATTAATCTGACTAGCTCGAGTAAATCCGAAAATCCTCTGCTGCTCCCCTACTAATATATTTTTATATTTAAAAAAATCAAGATAAAAATTATCATACATAATCATATATATGATTAATTATAACCAGATTTTGTTACGGAAAACTACTCTTACATTGGCGGTCATATGGAAGGACCTCTTTCAAGCTCGAAACTAGTTGTGCTTTCTCGAAAATTTTCTAATGTAGCTGTGGAATAAGATCAAATCCGCTGGGCGGTCTTATGCTGGTGCTCCAGTTCAATCAGGTTAGACACTAAAGCGTTGACCCAATATTTCAGACCACCCAAAAAAACAATGTAGGTACAGTCATTACGGGTAACTATGAATTGACGTTTAACTTTGAACAAAGTTGGAAAAAAGATTTAACAATTTATTACATCGAAACTTTTTGATATTTCAATATATTAGCTGTGTTAAATGGATTACCGAAATGTTTTGGCACCAAATGAAAATTTAAGAAATATACTGTCAATGCCATGACATTTTCCGTGGTTAAGTTGCTGGAAGTTTTTGAGCTCTGATTTGGAATCGTAAACTAGTCCACTTTGATTCATAATAATATGGCAAAACCAAGCTATTTGTTACTTTTTTACGTCAGTGTAGATGTCATTTTTATAGATAAGGTTTTTAAATTTAACAATACCTTCTTTTTGTTTTACCTAAACCTTAAAATATTAAGATTTTTTACATTATAAAAATAATATTAAAAGTTACCCAAAACTTATGATAACTTTGAATTCGAGTTTTAGGGGCAATTATGGGTAGTTCAGTTGTTTCTTCCGCCAATTTATTTTGTTAGACAGAAAAACCAACTCAAAAGGACACTATTCATTCAATAAAATAAAGGTGTCATAAATAGAAATCAGTTTTAATAATACAAATAATGTAAAAAATGTTCAAAGTTACCCGAACTGTACGCACTTATAACAATCAAAACCAACAGTCACTCTGATGGGCCTAAAGTACACTGAAGTAGATTTATTTTTTGCCATTAGACCACTAAAATCCCGACCGCGCTGGACCTTCGCCATGAACTAAAAAAGTTCATCGCGAAGGTTTTACACCACCCGTAATGTAATGTGCTCTCCAACTGTGTGAGATGCAGTGTGACCATCTCAAAATTTCAAATCCTGCCTTAGATTGACTAAAATCCTGCCAAATCCTGCCAAAGTTTTTTTGTGAAAATGCCATAATAATGCCAGTATAATAATAATTTATATAATTTATCGTGGAGCTTAGTTTTAGTATAGCGCAAGCGATTGTGCCATCGCCATAGGCGTGATGGCAACTTACGATTCCATGTCTTACAAAATGCCATGTCAGGATTGTTTTTAGCTTTAGTTAGCCATGATGATAGTAATGGGTCTTGCTCCCACTACTCTGCTCTGCACGCTCTTTCATACTTTCGCTTCATTTTACCAAAACACACACAAATTTATTGATTTACTCCTTAAGCTCGAGCACGAGCACCCAGAATAAAAGACAATCATCATCAAATCATCAAATCGACCACATTCATAATAAAATTATGAATGTGGTCGATTTGATTGAATTTACTTGAAATGTTAATATGTAATAATATAACATTGCAAGAAGAACTAAAACTCAAATATCAGTCTTATGGTTATATCCGTATGTATTAATTTATAGAGTTCATAATTAGATGTCACAAAAAAGAGGATTTCTGAGGAATACCTGTGACCCTGTGACTAGTGATGTGGTGTTGCAATAATTAACCTTTAATTTCCCAATAATGCCAATTACTGCCTAATTTTTTAAAACTGCCACATATCCTGCCACAACCTAAAAACAGGGCTCAATCCTGCCAAAATGGCAGGAAACTGCCACATATGGTCACACTGGTGAGATGGTAAATGTTGTTCATTTACAGGAAGTGACGCGTAGCCATAAAGGATGGGCTCTAGACTCCGTGGTTCTACAAAACCTCATCACTAAACTGAACCGGGAGGAGGTCCAAGAGGGACCCAGCGAGGGAGTATACGTATACGGCCTATTTCTGGAAGGTATATATTATCTTTCTCTAATGTTCTACTTAGTAAATTTATACCTATCCTTCTGTAACTTTTATTTTAAACTGTATTTTGATTCTACTATAAGACAACAAGATGTAGTTTTGGGCATCTTGAACCACTGGTTAGAAACTTAGCAGGTACATGATAAATCGAAGAAATTGTCGGTGACTTTTTTAACTCGCTTTTATTAGCTTCACTTGTATTTCTGTGTTTATGAAACCGACTCCTATATACTCGATTTTGACCTACTTATAACGGAAACATTTAATTCAAACTTTGTACACTTATCAAGGATCGGAGACAATACAATAAATACTAATTCCGAGAACATGAAAATTTTTTTTTTAACATTAAATCGAACTAGCGTGGGTTGCTGGATATACGAAAAAAAAAATACACAGACAGAGCGCCCCACGATTTAAGCTACACAATAATACAACAATTTTTTTTTCATTAATATTTTCTGCTTATTTTCAGGATTATTTTTCACATTTTAGTTTGATGTGCTTTTAAAGCGTGTTTTTAGTTTAATTTTAACTATTTTATAAAGCAAATCAAGAAGCAAAGCGGTGTTAAGTGGTCGCTGCATCCCCTGGACATTTTCGAGATATATCAGAGTTCGTATGCAGTTGTATTGTTATTTCGGAGGCTAATGGAAGTCTCTGCTAAGTGTAGCCAGCAATTGCACTTTCTAACTGAAGAACAAATCGATGTTAATGGTCTACTCATTTAGTGGTTGAGCTCGCAAGGTTCGACCTAGGAAGTCCGCTGCACGCATTTTTTTGCCATGTAATATTTTAATTGTTATTCGGTGGAAACTTCTTGAGGTTCTGTCTGTATCCATCACATGGCTTCATTATTATTACTATTAATAATCACGTTGCTTGCATGCTTGCTAAATACTTGACCTACTATGATTTACTTTTAATTAAATTCAAATATATGAATTTCCAGGGGCATCTCTTGATAGAAAATCGGGAAAGTTAATAGAATCGAAGCCCAAAGTCTTGTATGAACAGATGCCAGTAATCTACATCTTCGCTATCAACACAACGGCGGGCAAGGATCCCAGACTGTACGAATGTCCTATTTACAGAAAGCCCCAGAGGACTGACGCAAAGTACGTCGGTTCTATAGATTTCGAAACAGATAGCAATCCAAGACATTGGACTTTGAGAGGAGTAGCACTGCTGTGTGATATCAAATAATTTGATCGCTAAAATAAAAGCACTATAACGTATTTTTCGCGTTTTATTGATAATACCAAGCATTGTATCTATCAGTAATTGGTTTGTGTTATAACAATGTAGGTAGGTCTGGTAAATAGCGTCAAATGAAACTACGTTAGTGACTAAATAAAATTTTATTTATGACTAGTGGCCGCCCGCGTATTCGTCCGCTTGGACTTCGGTATTAGTCATAACATGATGTTACATAGCCTAAAGCCCTCGGGTGGCTCCCCTGGGGTTGCCCGTGTCCATAGGCGACGATGATCGCTAAACACCACGCGGCCCGTCTGCCTTTTTGTTCGGTTTATTTATAAAAAAGCCTTCCCCGATAAATGGACTATCCAACACAAAAAGATTTTTTCTATTGGAACCAGTAGTTCCTGAGTTAAATATTGACGATATAATTTTGTGGACAATTTAATTTCCAATGTACAGACACCGACTTGTTACAGATTTATAATATATATAGATAGATATAGATGGTTCACTGGTATCGGAAAAAAAATGTTCGGGCAAATTACTATTTTTGATGACGGCGAACCCCGTATGGTTCAAATAAAATAAATAATTATAAAAGCACAAAATTGGGTTTAAGTCTAATTAATTAAAACTGTAAAATTTAAAACTACTTTAATGTTTCTTATGTACCCTTCTGTAATAGTTATTTTAAGAATTTATGTTTACATTATGTTAAGTCATTAAAATAATTATTTAATTTAATATAATAAAATTTGTACACCCTAAGGGGTAAATATGGAGCTCTAAATATTTTGTAAAACCTTTTTCACCCATATTTGTGCAAATAAAATATTTTCATTTCATTTCATCTCAGTTCGACAATTCTATCATTGCCTAATAGCGTAAGTAATAAGTATGTAGTTACTTACGTAATTATCAAATTACGTAAATATTTAGTTATACATAACTTTTTAGGATGTGCTAATAAAGATGTAAGAAATTTTGCGACCCCTTTAATAAATTAACGTACATAGCAACTTATACCAAAAACGTGCCCTATTTTTTGTTTCTTGATATGGAATATTTTTCGTTAACAGAAAATTGACGTTAGAGAGCTAGAGTTTTATATATGTACATATTTCTTTACATAATATTTTTGGAAATTGAATGAAGGCACAACACGAACGTCCTCACTTTATTTAAAGCTCATAACAGCCTCAAGGAAGCTGAAAACTACTAATGTAAGCCTCTTCCACCTCCCACATGAGCCTGAGCTTATATTATGATAGACGTGGTAGTTTATGAGCACAAGGGTTCCACGCCCTGTGCGTCGCAAAAATTATGATAAGTAGTCACTGCTGCCTTTACAGACATTAAACGTTGCGAATCAATCCGCCCGCCCTGGCTCTATTTATACAACCCGTGGAGATATTTCGTTCACGCGATTCACATTCCGGCACAGCGACATCTAGTTTCCGAGATATTATTCATGAAAATCATTTCCGGAAAACCAAATATTGGCAATTCAAGCTTTTCAGGATACCTAATTAGTTTATAATATTTAGAGAATACTTGGAAGTAATATTTGGTGTATTTATTCCACTATGATCACCGCGCTAAACTGTCAAAACAGGTTTGTTTGGGAAGACTTTTCTATTGCTTTTTAAGGTACAGACGATGCTTCGAAAATACTCAAATTGCTGATTAAAGCGAATAAAATCTTTGGTTGAATACATTAATTTGGTTCATTATTACTTTAATGTGCTTAATACGTGCTTAATGTGCTAAGTTCAACTAAAGGTTAAACCAGTTGAAATTATTGTCCAATTATTTCAACTTTGTGCTAATAAAAAATAAGCACCTGGACGACCGATCGTTGCTCGGATAACAATATATTTTTTATACGATCTATATTATTTTCTTGGTTTAATTTCAAACGAAGCACTTGCTTTGCTTAGTGTTACTTAATAACGCCATCTGAAATAGCTCCCAATTAAAAAAAATCACAAAAAATAATAATAAGGGAATATGATTTTGATTGAGTTTTGTACCCGGGCCTCTAGTTTCACAGTCAGCGCACGTAACCATTCGGCCAAGGAAGCTTTGATTCAATGAATGAAATTTTTATAGAGCTCTTTCTAATCGACATTGTCATCTCTTTGAACGTCGGATTGACGGATAGCGTTTGGCTGCGTTCTAGGACACAATATTATTAATACTCTCCAATAGATGTCCCTAAATCCCTCTCAATTGTGTGAGAAGGTGACCTGTGCCCAGCAGTGGGACATAAAAAAGGTTGAAAAAAAAATAGATGTCAGGAAGAGTCGTATTTTTCAGTTTATATTTAAGTTGATAATCGCTGTTTTTTTTTATAATTTATTAATTCTAAAAACAAAACCTAGCTGGATCGATTTATCACCCTGAAACCTCGGTACTAAATTTCATTAAAAATTTTGGAGCCGTTTCGAGATTCAAAAAAATATTTAGGGTATACAAGAGTAAATTGCTCGTTTAAAGGTATTAGATTAGATTATGTAATAGTTGAAATGTGTTTAGTTGTGTGCGTTAGTACCGAAAATATATATTATTCTCATTTTATAAGTTCGGCTTTACGCGTCCCGACCGTCGGCGTCGTAGCATCGTAGCAGTCGAACAATATTCGTTGTGGAAAATACTATGGGGACAGGGGAAAATACTCGTAGGCGTGCTTTTGGATCGCGATGAATTTAATGTTCTTTTAATTCGACCTCGCGTCCTTAAAAACGGAGGCTATCTAGTTTTCCGCAACTCTTTTTGGGTTTCATTGCCCGTGTCACTACTGCTTCGCACTACCACTAGCGCGGGCTTTCTACACCTCTATTCTTATTCGTATTATACATACGAGTATAAATATTTATTAGCTTTTACGGTTTAATCCATGCAGTCAACACATGAGCACAAATTCATCTTCTTATGTTTTCTAAATTATGAATTGAAAAACTTAAATAAAACTTTATAAGCGTATAGCAAAATTACATATATTTCATAATTAAGAAAATTTACATAAAAGAACAACCTTTATGGTAGACATTTGTAAATTATGAAATATATAACTAATTGTACACAACTATTAAATTTGACGTCAACCTAAAATAAATTAAACAAGCAAATAATCCTAAAGAGTGTGTGACGTTATGTTTATTACGACTTTAAAGTAACTTCTTTATCTCGTCGTATAACACGAGCACCAGTGCGGCGCCGCCTCCTCGGAGGACGTTTGAGAAGGCGCCCTTGAAGAAGGCCCTGGGGCCCTCTGTTTTGAGGATGACGGCCCAGCAGTGCAGCGTGTTCTTGTACTGGCGCTCGTTCACCGGCCGCCCCGACTGCATCATCATGCGCCGCCGCACCGTGTCCAGAGGATACGATGTTATACCAGCTATCGTTGTGACTGTCTGCGCAATCAGATATTCAAATATTACTATAATGTTAACCCCTTTATTGTGAACACGGAATTAACCCAATGACGGCCCCAATGCCACTCGTCCACCGTTTGGATCTAGATTTAGCTCCAGCCTTGTGGAGAGCGTTGGTATTTGACCGGTTCGTGTCGGTGACTAACGTGTGGAGCCGGGGTTGGTTGAACAATGAAACTGTGGCAACACGTGTCTAGAGTTCGCATCAAAAATGTATAAGGGTGTTAATACACTGACTGCACTTTACAATGTCTAGGGGGTAAGTTAAGGGGTAGTAAAACTTTAAAACGCAACATGAGACTTCATGAGAGCACGATAACAATGCGGCATCATGTATAACCTAATATTATTAATCTATAAATGAGAAATTCATTTAACTTAATTTAAGAAATATAAGGTAATAAAACCTACCTGTGCTATTAGCCAAGAGACGAATAGAGACGTATTTTTGGGATCTGGTAGCATGCCCCGCGCAGTGTCGTACAGGCCAAAGTATGTCGCCCGATATATAATGATGCCTTGGACAGATACTACGAAGCCTCGGTACCAGCCGATGGGTCCATCTGATTTAAAAGTCTTCACTAAACAATCAACCAAACCGTTGAACTCCTTGCCTTTCCCTTTTCCAACATCTGCCGCTAACCTGGTTAACAAAGTATTTAGACGTAGAGCCGCGATTGCTTAATGGTAAGGACATCGTCTCCGGCACGAGGTCACCGAGCTCTAACCCCAACGCGCGCACTTCTGAGTAAATAAATTTGTTATGAACGTATTTATCGCTGCCGCACGGTGAAGGAAATAAATTATGTACACAAAAAAATATCGAAGACATAACGTCCACAAATCTGCACTTCTAGATGAGGCCTCAACCCCTCTCAATTCCAAGAGGTGACCTTTGTCCAGCAGTGAGACATTAAAAAGGATTGAAAAACTACGAACACCAATAATTACTATTGATTAGTTCCCATTACTTTACCTAGTTCTAGCGAAGTCCAAGGGATATACAAAGCATAAGGAAGTAGCACCAGCAGCACCGCCGGACGCCAGATTCCCAGCAAAATATCTCCAGAATTGTGTATTTTTATCCACTCCAGCAAGAAACATTCCTTTATAAACATCCTTAAATGCAAAGTTTAGCGCTTGCGTGGGAAAATATCTTATAACGTTTGCCAAGTTACCTCGCCATAACGATGCTAAGCCTTGTTCTCTAGGTATGCGAATAAACGCGTCAATGATACCTATAAATAAGTAACAATTAATTTAATTATGAAAATATCATAAGATCGTTTTAATAAACTAATAAAATTGCGTTTCATACACCATACCTTTGTACCGTTTGTCTTCTGATATTTGTTTGGAGACGTGTTGCACTTGTAAAATCAACTTTACACGCTCCATCGGTGCCATAGTAGTTTTAGACACCGCAGCGGAGATTCCTCCCGCTAAGAAATCTTTAAAGAACGCACTAGGGTCGCGTCCTTTTACTTCCTTTTTTTCGTCTTTCTTTGACATGACTAAGTTAATTTGCTAGTATTGCAAAACCTGCACTAAAATCAAGTAAATTAAGGTATGGAGAAACTCCCTTTAAGTACCTAAATTGGGCATATATACAAAGACACATACCGTATCCTAAATTATAAGCACTTGAATGCACTCTCTTTTAAAATCCATTAGGACTTCTACACAAAATACCTGTAACTAAATAAAGGTATATATTGAATGCAAAATTAGATAATTTGGCTGTTTCAGATGATATTTTTCCAAAAGACAGACGTTTTTACTTCTTTATTTTAAATATAGAATTGTCAAGAAATAGACTCATAACATACTGAAAAACATAATCTATGCTAATAAATAATAAGATTTCAATACAATTTACCTAGGAATGTCTATGAAAATGCAAAGAAATTGAAGAAATTGAGAATGCAGATGTGTATGCATTTGTAACGCCGGGTCCACACTAACGGGAAATGCCGTTGAACATTGCGATGAAGGACAAATTAAGATAGTATTATCGTAGCGTATTAACGTATTATATTAGCGTAGCTATCTCAAATATATATTATTATATATATGTATGTATACTTTTTTTAAAAGAGTGCTACTGGGATATTTTTTCCACCGCCTTTTTCTCTCAGCTCAACATCTATCTAGGCCAAACGGGCACCTAAAGCTTAGAAAGGCGGTGACCGGGAGAAAATTACATTCATTACGCTAATATTTCGTATTTCTAATATGAAATAAGTATTTACTAATATGACTTTGACTTTGTAGAACGCAAGCGATTTATGCAGCTAAGCCAATCGGGCGCGGTCGGATGTGAGATGGGTGACCGCTAGTGGAAAAAAACATGCCCTTTTCAGTGCTCCGGAGGGCACGTAAAGCCCTCGGGCTCGTTTGTTATCGATAGACAACAGTCGTTAAACCTTGTCGAAGGTCTTGAAAACATCCAACAGCCACTTGGCCACTAACCTGTATCTCCACCAACCCACATTGGAGCATCGTGGTGGTGTAAGCTCCAGGCCTCCCCCTTATATTGTGGAGAGACCCGTGCCTAACAGTGGGTCGCAAAAAGGGTTACATGCAAAACAAAATAGCACTATCGTCCATCTTGGTAATTCAAAGAACAATACCAATTTCAACGCCAAGCATGGGCACTCACGTTGACAATTCATGTGTGGCCACTCACTTTAAAGCGTTTTTAAATAAACGCAAACTATACCTATTGCGTTGATGGGCATTGACGTTGACGTTCACGTTAGTGTGGCCCCAGCTTTAGAAGAATTTGCATAAATTATATAGATATTACCACAAAAAGAAGCTATTTGTATTGTGATATTATAAGATAGTCGCTCGCTCGCTAAGATCCACAGGATTCTTGTAAAAACGCCCCCAGCTCATCTTGGATTACTGAGGAAACCTGATGGAAGTTACACCAAGAAGGCAGATGAAACCTTGAAGCTATTAATTAGCACACACTTCCTCGGGTCTACCGTCATGGATAAGGATGTCAGCATGTCACCCCCCTATCCACACAAATCAAGACCAACCATTGAGAACTGGAGGGTAGCGACCTCAGTCTTCAAATCTGATAAAGTAACCTGGGCCATCAAAAGTTTTGAGGGCTACAAATCTGCAGGAGAAGAATGTATATTCCCTGCTCTAATTCAAGAAGGGTTAAACGAAGTGCTGGCAGTACTATAGAAAATCTTCCGAGCAAGTTTTGCCTGGGGATACCTGCCAACCGCATGGACGAACGTGAGGGTTACCTTTATACCCAAAGCGGATGATAGGCACAGCTCGCAACCCAAATCTTTCAGACCAATAAGTCTCACCTCATTTTTACTGAAGACAATGGAAAAGGTTATATAGACTTACATACCAGGGAAACCTATCTAAAGGTCTGAGCCCTACAGCCACAGCAACATGCCTACCAAAAAGGGAAATCAACGGCATCCGCCAAAATGGAGCTAACGGACCGAATAGAAAAATCCCTTGAAGACAAAGAAATTGCCTTATGTGCATTTCTCGACATTGAGGGACCCTTTGACAATATCCCTACTGAAGTCATACTAAAATGTATGAAAGACAGAGGCATAGAATTGTCTATGCCTCTGTCTTTCATCACCGACTGGGTGGGTAACATGCTTAACAACAGAATAGTTCGTATCACGCTATTTGACATCACAACCGAAATTAAGATTAATAGAGGTTGCCCGCAAGGTGGAGTCCTTTCGCCCCTACTGTGGCCAATCGTGATCGATAATCTTATCCAGCAGCTCAACGACAATCGACTGGACACACAAAGCTATGCAGATGACTTGGTAATCAACATAGTTGGAAGCTGCCAAAGCACCTTATCTAGCCTCATGCAGTCAGCACTTAAAATAGTCGAAAAATGGTGCATCAATAACGGTCTATCGGTAAATGCCAGCAAAACCGTCATTGTACCCTTCACAAGAAGATATAAGTTGGACAAGCTTGAAACAATTAAGCTTTTTGGCACCACTCTCGAAAGAAGTTAAGTATTTAGGAATCACTTTGGACCAAAGACTTAACTGGAACGCACACCTTGATAAGGTTGTCAAGAAAGCAAAGATTGCTCTGGGAACATGTTGTAGGCTAACGAGCCGGAAATGGGGGCTAAACCGAAAATAAGTAGCGTGGATCTACGAAGCTAATGTTAGACCCATAATTATGTTTATGATTTAAAATTGTTGCATTACATGTACCTATTCATCTTCAAATCATTGCTGGCCTGTCAACAGTATATTCCGCTTGATTTTTAACTATAATTTGTTTAGATTTCCAAATTATGGCTATTCTAGGAGTTCAATATTAAACATTATGTAACAACATGTATTAAGAAAATTTTCACATTGCAATACTCACGGATGCAGGTAGAACGCAAGCGATCTATGCAACTAAAAGAAACGCCCGCAGATGGGTGTGAGATGGGTGGCCGCTAGTGACAAAAAAATTTTTCGCGACGCTTTTCCGTGCTTCGGAGGGCACAATAAGCTGTCAGTCCAGGCTGTTGTTGATAGACAACAGCCGTTAAACCTTGTCGGAGATCTTATGGGCGGTTTGAAAACATCCGTCAGCGGGTAGACCTCTAACCCCCATTGGAGCAGCGTCGTGGAGTAAGCTCCAGGCCTCCCAATAATGGGTAGAGACCTGTGCCCATCAGTTGATGCAAGATGCAAAAAGGGTTCGAGCGAAACTATTACTATTAACCTGTTTAGGTATTTGAAGAGTTACAATGTACTATACTCAGGCTGAACATTAAATCAAAGGAGCGTTATTTCTCAAAATATTGTGACAAATTATGTTATTGGCTTTCACTGTCTTATATTAAATACTGTCAAGACAAAACTATTACAGAACAGGGCACACGGACTAATGGTTTCAAGTGTTTCGGGAATAAATAACAGAGTACCTGGACGCCCGAGCGTTGCTCGGATATATACAATACAATACAAAAATACTTTATTGCACCAGATTTTATACAATGAGATAACATTAAATCGTTTATTTTCTAAAAAAATATTTTCTTGGTTTAGTTTAAAACGAAACAATCGTTTGCTTCGTGTTACTTAACAAAGCCATCTGAAATAGCTCCTAATAAAAAAAAGTTATTTTCATAAAAATAAAAAATGGACACAATATGGTTTTGATCGAGGTTTGAACCCGGGTCTCTAGTTCCGCAGTCAGCTCACGCAACCATTCGACCACGGAAGCTTTAATTCAATGAACGAAATTTTCATAGAGCTCTTTCAAATCGACGTTGTCATTTCTTTGAACGTCGGATTGGCGGATGGTAGTAGCGGAGCCCAAGAGGGGATTTTTGGATTTACTCGAGCGCGTCAGATTAAGATATGGGGTACATCTTGCATCCTAAAATAAAATAGCTAAATTTCTTGGCATTGAAATCGACTCAAATTTAAATTGGAAAAATCATGTAGAAATAGTATGCCAAAAACTAAATAAATTCATATACGCATTACACCATCTTTCAAAAGTAGCAAATAAAAAACAGTATTGATGGCTTATCACGGATACGTGTGTTCGGTCCTAAGATACGGATTACTCTTATGGGGGAATTCAACTGACTTCAATAGAGCATTTATTATACAAAAGAAATGTGTTAGGGCCATTTAAGGTGCGGAACCTATGGACTCCTGTAAGCCAATATTTAAAAAAACTAAATCTCCCGCCATTGCCATAAATGTACATCTACGAAAGTCTGATATGTGTCAAAAATAATCAAAATCGATTTGATACCAAAGATGATACATTCACCAATCGGCATCGGGGTCAATTGCATAGACAATTATCTTATACGGCATGCTATTCGAGAAACAGCTTTGTGATGTGCATCAAACTTTATAATTTGCTGCCATCTCGGTTAAAAAAAACTAACATTAAATCGGTTCAAATGTTTTATTTTTAAATTATTGATTAAGAACTGTTTTTATTCCACAAAGGAATTTATAGAATATTGTCATGCTGGACACCTCATACGCTTGGCTAATAAATTATAATTTTTTATTCAATTATGCAAATATTATCATTACTATTAATATCTAATATTATTGTTATTAAATTATTATTGTTATTATTTAAAAAAAATTACATGTACCTTCGGGTATGAAATTGCGTTTAATATCCTTAAATTAAAAAAAGTAAATTAATGATTTAACCTATAGATTAAGGATATACTGTTATCACTAAAGACACGATGACTTTATCTTATTTATTAATAAATATTTGCCCACCGACTAGGTCGGTAAGACACGCATGAACAATATTGTAAGATTTTTATCGTAAAATGCACCGTGTTTTATGCAAATAAATATTTCATTTCATTTCATTTCATTTGCTGTTGAGTACTGCCACGATTAAAAAAGACCTTCTATATAGGTACAATAATTTTTTATCTTACTTCCGGATGTCAAAATAGTCAGATTAGAATACGCCGTTACCGTTGAACCATGAATTTTAAATAATAAAAATCTCTCTCCACTGGTTAAACGCAAAACGTCATAAAATATAATAATATTAAATAATATAATATTTTAAACTTCCTACCACCCAACCTATAAAAAGCACAAGGTCCTAATGACGCTTGAGGAAATCCACAATGAGCCTCGTGGGCTCCCCCGTTTGACAGCGTTTACGCCACAATATTATTAATACTCTCCAATAGATGTCAGGAAGAGTCGTAATTTTCAGTTTATATTTAAATTGATTATCATTGAAAATATTTTTATACAGTTAAAAATTTCCAACAATAAAAATTTTGTGGATCGATTTATCACCCCCGAAACCGAGGTACTAAATTTCATCAAAATATTTGGAGCCGTTTCCGAGATTCAAAAAATATATTTAGATACATACAAGAATTTTATTGCTCGTTTAAAGGTATTAGATAAGTTTAAAAGTGGTAAGGTATAAGGTAAGGTAAGGCATAAGGTGTGTTCAAATAAAACAAAATCACTGTGAGGGTATCGTTTGTATTTTTGTTGCTACAATACTATGCTACTGTTGGACTTGCGACGCTCGGTGGCTCGCCACAAACCACACGCTTTACAATAAGTAGTAATCTCTAAATATTAATAGGCTTATAGAATCACTATCGTACGATATTAGATCACAAACTGCTATTATGTGACTACCTCACTTGACACCTAGACTTGCAGGCCTAGACTAGACAAATAGGTTTCAGTGCCATAAGACCTCAATTATTGAGAAATGATTGGTTACTATTAACTTTGCCTTTTATAATAAACTTGACAAGTGTTGATAATTCGCATCAGCGTTACCCAACGGCCAACCCGTTAGTCTAGGCCCTGTATTATTTAAAATACAAAAGTGCATCCTCATCTATCAAAATATATTGTTATTAAAATATCAAGATATTTAATTATAGGCCATTTTTTCAATCCAAGGATAAAAGTATTCTTCGAACAAAAGCGCTGTCATTTTTCTTTATCTTATGACTAAAGAAAAAGCTAACTGACTAAAAGAGTTATTCATAAAAACACATTGAATAGCTTTCTAAGCATTTTTTACTAATTGATTAAGGATACTTAAAAGTAAGGAACTTTAATTTGACAGCTTTTTAAGACATAGATGGTCAACTTTATGAATGTATTTTATCTTGGGATTGAAAAATCAGTCCTAAAATTAATAAAAGAAATAAAAACGAAACTCTTCCAAACGATTATACGGTCTCTTGCCTGACTTGTCCTGGAAGAATAAAGTTCAGGTAAAATAAGTAACGGAAGATATGTCCAACGTGCATAATACATTATACTATTAAATTTAAAATTAATATCGATACTTTTGCTTTATATGGTGATATGTGAACATTAAATATGTGAGAATTTTTCGATAACGTTCAGCACGTTGGACACATCTTCTGTTACTTATTTTATTTTTTATACATACATATATATAAAATATAGACACTAATTACATTTTCATCAATCTGTAACTACATACATACATACATACATTTCACTAATTGGGCAAACCACTAGCCTTCCGCCAGCGGCTTCGCCCACGTGGACCCGTTTTATAAGTTCCCGTAGGGTAAAAACCATCCTATGTCCTTTCCTAAGGTCCACTCTATCTGTGTTCCAAATTTCATGAAAATTGGTTCTATTGTTTAAGTGGTAAAGCATAGCAGACAGGCAGACAGACAGGCAGACAGTTACTTTCGAATTTATAATATTAGTAGGGGTTTCGTGGGATCTGCTCTGGGAGTATATTTTTATTTTATTTTATATTAATACCAAGCCAATCAATAAATGCTGCAAATTGTAAAAAGAGAGAGAGAGAGCAAAATGTGTACAAGTCATATTTTTAATTCTAATTAGATTACAATATTTAGTATACACGATGGAAAACGAAACTTTTGCTATACACAGACTCCAAATAAATAAAAGATATCGTTGAATACAACAATATGATATATGAAACAGCAACCTCATTTACCAAAAACACAAATCAACATAAGATAATTTTTATTCGTAGTATTAACTTCACAGTATAGTGTTAGATGTTGGATTGTTAAGAAGCTCCATTACAACAATACTAGGTGATATTAAAAGATCAAACGCCATACAAGTGCAAATATTATAAGTTAGTCTATTAAGCCTCTTGTTTCCTGAGTAGGTACTGTACGAAACCTCAGAACTGTTACCAAACATCCAGGTGTCAGAATAGAGATAGCCAACATTTAATCACTAACATCAGCTGTACTCCTCCATTTCAAGGTCACATGTTCCACATATGTCATTGGACATTTTAATAATTACTTTAATTGTTCATTCGACATAGGTTAGTAGTTCCATAGAGTTATTCTCATGTTTTAATAGGACACGTTTAAGAAAGACGTAATGGATTATATTTTATGATTAAACGTTCTTAAGAAATAGGTGATTCGGAAACGTTAAAATCAGTGATATATTCACGCTAGTAATAATAAATATGTGGCTAAAAATAATAGTAATACTTCTTAGTTTTAATCAAGAGATATTGATTAATCTCACTTTCGATGTCCATTTATAAAGTAAACGGAGATCGAATACAACAGAAGGCACCATAAAGAAATCTTTAAGTACACTGTTATTTTTTCATTTAACGTATGGCTCTATGTAGCTGTGGCAAAAGAAAACAATTATATATTTTTTCATTTAATTTTTAATAATGGCATCGCAAACTCTGTGCATATTCCCAGCTTCAAGTATAATTTTTGCATCACTTAGTAGTTATAGAAAAAATCTGTAAGTCGTCAGGTATCAGTCAGTCTAGTCAATCAGATGTACAAGTAAAGTGATGGCTACTTTACCAAAACGTGTCCGATGGAGTTTTGGAGGCAAGCCGAAAAACATGTTTTCGCGCTGTTATTTTATTTCACTCGTGCACTGTCATTAACCTATATCGAACAAAATGCAATTAACTTTATCCAATATAACTCAAAAATACACCAAGTAAATGAAAATAAAACAAGAGCACATCTTGTCCCTTCAGACTTCCCGCCAAAACTCAACAAATATACTTATCAAACTTGACAATACGCACGCGATATTTTTTTTTTTGCTATTGAATAATTACAGCCCTCCAAGGGCCGACAAGTTCAAGTTACCTTTTTTGCATGAGCACTATATTTTATCAAAGGAGTTTAGTGTTGATTGATATCATGAATCACGTGAATTTTAATTACTAAAAACTTTACTGTCTTCTGATAGAAAAATAGTTGTAAATGTCTATTTCTCATTATTTACGTCAACAATATTTTTTATTAATAATACCTACTTAATTTAAAAACCGATATAGTTAACGGCCAAAACCAAGATGCAATTATTGGAATTAGATTGACACCAAAGCAATCTGATGTAATTTTCAAGTCATCAAGTCAAACATAAGATATTTTTGCTTTGGCAGCTGAAATGATATGTGAAAATATATACCTATATGTATGCATTATGTTTTTTGTACATGAGACAAGATTAAAAAGCAGACAAAAAGAGGCTTATTGCACAATACAGTACAAGCTTTCAAAATTGTCCTCTAATAAATCTAGTACCTGGGCGACCGAGCATTGCTCGGATAAAAACAATTGATTTTCTTGGTTTAATTTCGAACGAAACACTCATTGACTTACTGTTACTTAAAATAGTTCCCAATAAAAAAAACGCAAAATGCACTAGCTCCAAAGTCAGCCTAAGTAACCATTCGGCCAAGGAAGCTTTAATTCGATCGATGAAATTCTCATAGAGCTTCTTTATATCGACATTGTCATTTCAACGGCGTTTATATATAAGTTGATTATCGCTAAAATAACGGATAAAATGTTAATTTCTAAAAATGAAACCTAGCCAGATCGATTTATCACTTCCGAAGTGTAGTCTACGCGGGTGGACCTGCGGACGGAAATCTAGTTTATTAATTTTTTTGTAAAAAAATTGATATGAACTTAAGACTTGTATATTGGTTTCGGCCGTAAGTCACATTCTGGTTGAATTATCTACCATAAACACCAAATGCACACATCTGTTTCAAAATAATAAATATATATCACAAATTAAATATATATTGGTTAAAAACAATAACTCACTGTCACAAAGGCCTGGCCTTAAGGTGCTGCGCAGACGACAGACTGTCCGTGTCGCACTTTTAGTCTGTGAAAAATAGAACCTTTGCAATTATATGCAGTAACGCATACGACGCACAAATAGTCCGGCGCACAAAAAATCCGTGTAATTCCGGCAGACCGCGCCGCACCGCGACGCACAAAAAGTGTGCGAAAGAAATAGAACGTTTGCTTCAACGCGCACTAACGCAGACGGCGCACACTTTAGTCTGCAATCTGCATTTGTTAGGGGTGGGCGTAACGTACACGATATTAGCATGGTACCAGAGATCAATGTAACGATATTAATACATGAAATACAAAACAGACCAGCTCTTTATGATACTTCAAAGGCAGAATATCATGATAAATAATAAAAAAGAAAAATGTGGGAATTTATAGAATTTGAAAAACTTATCCGGATATTGTTTCAGAATTATTAAATGTTTAATATGGAACTGTTCTTTCTGTAATCACTCCGAAAGTATAGGATGTACCCAAAATTCTCTATTTCTTCTTTTTCTGTACTTCAAGTACAAAATAATACATCGTGATCTCTGCGCGATTTCCATAGCGAGTAGGTACGTCCCTACAGTTCTGCCGACAAAATGATCGAAGGTGTGCATCGTGTGCTTTGAGTCTGCGAAAAATCCGCGACAGACTTTTTACGCGCCATGTAGACATTTGTGCGCCCGCAGACTCGATCGCACAAAAAGTGTGTCGTCTGTGCTGCACCTAAATACAACTAAAACAATACCTACGTCTGGTTCTATTTTATTTAACTATAAAAATATTCAGAACTGGCGACTGAATCAACGTAATTCGTAATTATAAAGAACCAATAAAAAAATTAAACTTTTATTATTTTATACATCGTTAAGATGCAGAAACCAAACTAAATTTAACTCAGAAATACGATTATTTGCTTCTAGATGAGCCCAGCATCATCGAAACATCTTCATTTTACTTACATGTACATACTAAACTTTTATCTGTCACATAAAGGAGACTGCCAGAATCGTACGAGATCGTTGGGCCCAAAGCATGAATATGTCATTGATGTTAATAGTTCAATAAATATACACGAGCTGACCCCGCAAACTTCGTACCGCGTTTAAATGTTTAGGGTGGGCCACCCTTATCACTTAGGGGATGAAAAATAGATAGTAGCCGATTCTCAGACCTACCCGATATGAACACAAAATTTCATGAGAATCGGTCGAGCCGTTTCGGAGGAGTATGTTAACTAACATTGTGACACGAGAATTTTATATATAAGATATTACATTTTATTAGATCAAAGATTCGCACAGTTGAATGAAATAGGTTAGGTTATATTCTACATTGTGGTATATAGAATTGCCTTAGTTTTTGTATTATGAAATAAGAAACATGTGCATTACAGTAGTATCATACATATTTAAATAATATTCTTAGAGCAGGGTTTATTAAAAAAAAGGTATCATAATTTCAAAATGTTTGGTTACTCTTAGGGTGCTTTCAATTTAGACGTTTTGTGACCGTCTACTGCCGTACGTTTGCCGTGCCGTGCTGCTGCAGTACGGCACCACCAAACACCTACCTAGTGATGTGAATATACGAAAGAAGATTACTGTTGGTGCTTTTGTTGAAAAAGATCAAATAGAAACAAAAACAGAAAAGAGGTCCCCGTAAATAAGTATCAGCGATGTTATCGTTTATATTTAATTTTGGTTTTTTTCATAATTTTTAACATGGTTTAAAACAAGATCATTTTTTTATTACCTACGAATGTCTAGAGTACGTTTCTACGAATAAGTTTAATTTATTAAAAGTAAAATTATGTCATAAATTGTAAATAAAGTAATAAACGAAAATTCACCGCACTATTCAACAGCGAAGTAAACACGTGGAGTTATCGACGTTGCCGTCCTAATGTCGAGCGTTCGCGGTATTGAATGAAAGTTATGTATGAAAACAAATCGCCAATGGCGATTCGCCATCCGTTCGCAACACGTTAAACGCACGACTTCGGTTCAGCAACGAATCGACACGAAACGTCTAAATTGAAAGAGCCCTTACGCCATTTCAACTGTATGGCTGATTTACATTATCAATGTTACATTAACACCAAATAACTTTAATTAAAAACAATGAAACCATGGATTATTTAGTTTTTAAAGGTGCACTGCTCAACATAGGTCTTCCTGTAACGTTTGATTCCCTGTTCTGTTAACGCAATTCATCCAGTCGTTGAGCAAAATCTGTGTCCAAAATAGAAAGCAGAGGTCGTTCGCAAGAGCCGGGGTTATCCAAGTCCGTGAAACAAAGCAAGTCACCAAAAGAGCACCGAAAAGCAAGTGTAAATCCGCAAACAACAATATATTTTTCTGTGGCACAAGTGCGAAACAAAAGTGAGTCGACTAGCTGTTTGGCTTGATAAATAACTTGACATTTGTGACTGACAGCTTGAAAGTAGCTTCATTCATTAGCACTGAAAGAATAACGGGTCGTACATTTGCTTGTTAATCTTTAATCTATATATATAAAATTGAATCCCTATTTCTCTTGGTCACGGCATCACGCTGGCTGTGATTGTGAATGGCTGTGCAATATCGAAAATTATTTTTTATTGTGTTTGTTATTGTCAGAAGGTTCTTATGAAAATTTAACAATACACATTAATATTAATAATTAATATTAATATACCACCATATTAATTTATTTCATATAAAATTCGAATTCAATATTATTAGTTAAGACAGGACAATGTGTGTCAGGCCAGCTAGGAGATTATAATAATTATAATTACTGTTATTTTATTTGTTTCATCAAGTGTTTATTATGTAAACATTATTTTGGTATATTGCTGAATGATTCTTTGTAATAGATTATTTCTTATTTAAGCAAATAATCTGAAAAAAATCTGATTTTTTTTTGTGTAAGTATGGTTTCCGTAATTAACACTTCATATTGGGCCCAATTTTGGCTGTCTCCTTTGATTCATATAATAAACTATAATACATTAAAATATGGTCAAATGTCATACATGGTTATCAAGAGTTTGGATAATTTTGCAAAATTTAATTCAATACATTAAATTAATATCCGGTTCTATTCGCCAGCTCTTGTACTATAAAGTTTCATGGTCATTTAAAAATCGGGGATTTTAATTTAACACAATACAACCATACAATATGATTTCCAAGCTATGACAGGTCATTGCAGACATTTAATAAAATAAAACTCCACAGAGCTTCACTGGTTGCGTCACTCATGTTCCACGGTAGCGACATCTGATGTTGAAACAGAGTAGACAGGGCTTACGCATGGACGTTTTGTTGAATCTATTTACGCATCTTAGCCGCGTTGTCTGCGTTCTCCTTCAAGATCTTGGACTTGAGATGATCCTTGTATTTGAGAATGCCACCCTCCCACTTTGTGACGGTTCCATTTTCGCAGATCCAAATCTCTTCGGCAACCTATCGTAAGAAAAAGGCAACATGTAATAATATAAAAACGGATGTAAATAAATATTTCTGAAGCGTTCTCCACCCTCCGCCATCTTCTCAAAAATAAGATAAGCAAAGATTGTGATTACATACTACTTGAATGGCCCCTAATTTCTCAAAGGCATGATGTCCACCAATCCGTACTTATGGCGTACTGTAACCTACACCCGTTTCACTTCTAAGAGGCGACCAGAGGGCTGATTTTGTAATTCTGATAGAAATTAAAATACAATACAAATACAAAAAACTAGCGTTTTTTTGGTCGCGTATACGATCATTTCTGAAAACGCGCTTACTAATTACTAAAAAATGACAAATATTGACGTTTCGCGGCTTAAAACAAACAGAAGACGCGCGAACGCGCCTATCAATACGGTGGTGTGAAACCGCACTAACTGAAAAAGCAAAGCTAACCTGGTTGATGAGTCTGAAGTCGTGGCTGACGAGTACCATGCCGCCGTCGAACTCGTTGATAGCCTCGGCGAGCGCGTCGATGGTCTCCATGTCCAAGTGGTTGGTCGGCTCGTCCAGCAACAGAAGGTGCGGGGTCTGCCACGCGAGCCACGCGAACACCACGCGGCAGCGCTGACCGTCCGACAGTTGACGCATCGGACACACCTGAGAAAACAATCAACGTCAATGTCGAGTAAAATAAATAAATAAGTAAAGTAAGGCCAACGAGACGACATAAAGAAGGTAAACAAAGTTTCAGGGGTTCAAAACATTTTTATTTGAATAAATTACATACAAATTTGAGATTTCACATTCTAATAAAATTGCTGTCGCCTTTATTAGACAAAGATATCTCGTCAGAAGAGTCCGAATCAGCCGTATTTATGACAAAACTATATATTGTACTATAGTTCGGCCGTTCAGAGAATGCGTTCCTGACACGTCGCGATTGAACTGACGACGTAACTTTGTAATGGCGTTGCAGTTACGATAAAAATATTTTTGCTGGTTGTTTACCGTTTTAACAATTGATGAGCATTAAAACAACATTATTATATCAATAATCAATGAATGTTATAATTTTGTGCCAAACTGAGTGTCAAATAACTTGGTAAACAATCTTAATATATATATTTCTTCTGTGCGTGTGTATGTGACTGAACTCCTCCTAAACGACTGGACGGATTATGATGAAATTTATTGTGTGTGTTCGTGGAGATTCGAGAATGGTTTAGATTCACAATTTGGGCCACTGGAAATGTTTTTTAATTACTTTTTTACTTATTTAGTTTTCCCATATAAATTGTTCCTGTCTGTCAAACGTTTTGTATTTCGTGCCGTGTCGTTCTAAACTTTGACACAGTCAGAATAACTGGACAGTTCGTATGTCATTATTTGTTTTATATATTTTTTTTTGACAGTAACATGAAATCTCTTTAAGATAATAAGAAAACAAATCCTCTTTCAATACTTTTAAGGCAGGACAACGTCTGCGGGATCCACTAGTATTTTTCTAAATCTATACTGCGCTATTACAAGGTTATGTCAGCGCTTTACATTTGTAGTGCTGTGCTAACAATAACAGGCAATAACAGTATCGTAATCTGTTCTTATACAGTTATACTTTATAAAATAATACATTTTGTATTTCTCTTTAAGAATTTGAAAATAATGGACTAAAAGATAACTTTTATTAAATATCAGGATTGATCCTGTTATTGATAATAATATAATTATACATGTAGGCGAAGATGATGATGAAGACACCACCTCCTCAAGCGAATCGGAGTCTGATTAATATTCTGTACGCACATTCAATTCAATTCAATGTACTTTATTGCATAGAAATGCAGATTGTAACTTTGTAACAAAGAATAAATAAAACAATTTTATTATAATTATTAATATTACCTTTTTTTGGATTCCACTTAAATTACTAAAATATAAATTTTAAATGATTCCGCCAATTTAAAACGAAAATAATCTTAAAAATAACGCGGCGGTTCATTTTGGAGGAACGGTAACGAACTCAGTGTTATGTTGTGCCCATCACTAGTCGTGACTAACTGATAGGTGTCAGGAACGCATTCTCTGAACGGCCGAACTATATCAATCATGTTGTCAATATGGCTATAAAAATTGCCCCCGTCTAATTGTATTATATAAATGAACTTGTTCACAAAATGGCGGACCAAATGTTGACAACTGCGGTACTGACTGCATTCCAGTACCACGAAACATGCAACGGCATCTATCGTCGACTAACTGACGCCATTACTGCGTACGAATGATAAAGACATTGATAATAATTGCTCGCTATCGCAATGTAACTTGGTAACGGTCTGTTTGTTTACATTCTTTATCTCGTCTTGTTGGCCTTACTATAGATAGACTGGAGTTTTGGCGGGAAGTCCGCAAGCAAACGTCAAACACGTTAATGATCCTTCCACAGGTTCCCCTACGGAAACCTTGTTACGAAATTTACTTCCTCTAAATGATCAAGTTTGGCAACTTCCCAGCAACGCCGACGGCTTGCGTCTTTATTTACATTCTTTATCTCGTCTCATTGGCCTTACTATAGATAGATTGGAGTTTTGGCGGGAAGTCGGACAAGACATATTGAGTTCTTGTTATATTTTCATTTTCTTATGCAAAATTATATCAGATATATCGGATAAAGTTAATGGCATTTCATTCGTGCGAAAATATGTTTTTTCAGCTTGCCTCCAAAACTCCATCGGACACGTCCTGCTAATGTAGCCATCGCTTTAGTTGATCATCTGACTGACTAGATTGACTGATTACTGATGACTTACTGATTTTTTACTATGACTATGTGATGATGTATCATTAATAATCATTTGATTATGACCATACCTGCTGTCTGCCAGTGAGACCATAGCGACCAATGATCTTCCTCATCTCCTCTCGCTCGCGCACCTCGGGGAACTGTTTCATCATGTAGTCGAGCGGCGACAGATCCAGGTCCAGCAACTCGTGCAGGTGCTGGTGGTAGCGCCCGATGCGCAGGTGGGAGTTCTTGCGGATCATCCCCGTCGTTGGGACAAGCTGGGGCAGAAAACAAAAATTTCCAATGACTTTTTTTTAATTATGTTCCACACTTATAGACCCACAGTAGGGTAGATATCGTGGGCACTATGGACACAGACAAACACAAGAACACAAACACCCAGGCCGAAAACAGTTCTCGGTACTATCTCTGCTTCGCGGAGAATCAAATCCAGGACCCTGATTGGCATTAAACTGTACCGTAACTTACATATCACATTAGAGGTTAACATAGAAACATTAAGAGTGATCCCGGAATGTCCTCGACACCTAAAATCAATTTCGTAAGAGAACAAAAAGAAGGAAAATGTGTTAAGCCCAATCATTACATTCTACATACATTTCATGTATTTTCTAAGTTATTTTAAAATTAATTACTTCAATAATAAGATACTAACTTGAAAACGTTATTCAAAATTATATGAATGAAATTGCAGGCAAATCTATATGTATAAAAATTTCGTGTCATAGTGTTTGTTACCCAAACCAATTTTGATAAAAAAAAATATTCACACTTGGCAGGTCTGAGAATAAGTTTTTATCTATTTTTCAACCCCCTAAGTGATAAACATTTGGAGGAAAGATTTGCTAAAGAAGACAATTGTAAAGGGAGCTTACATCTCCATAGAGCAGTTTGAGCAGCGTAGACTTGCCGGCACCATTGGGCCCCACGAGGGCCAGCCGCGTGTCCAGGTCGATACCGAACTCCAGGTTCTTGTAGATCCATGGGCCCGTGTCCGTATATCGGAAAGAAACGTTCTGTAACAATGTCTTAAACTTATTCACTGTGTAAAATAAAAGTTACACAAATGTAATAGAAATGTTGTGTGGTGCAAGGTTTAAAAGGAAAATAAATGTAAAACAAACAAAGTGAGTGTGGTCGGAGCAGCCGCCGCTGTAGCCAGATGTTAGTGGCCCTGCTCTCAAATAAAAAAAATAAAGAAGCACAAATAAAACAAAGATTTCGGGCGCCAGAGAGCAGGTGCTAGTAATGCAGCGTACTCCACCAGATAGCTAAGAGTCGGAAAGACCATTGGACTTCTAATCTCAATGAGGGTGTTCTGTGTGTGAGTAGTTGACAAAAGAAACAAAGAAATTATTTTGTTAGGTACTATATTGTTCAATATACACTGAGGTACTTACAAAGAAAACCCTAACATTCTTGTAACTGCTTAGAGATTAAGTAATAGGTTTTAACTTACAGGTTATGGTAGTACTTAACAGATTTCTAAGAAATATATGCGGTTCCAGCCAAAGGTGAAGAATATCCCAAAAGAAAGGTGTGTAGCCAGTCCAGAGGAGACGTCACCCCATCACCTCCGTCGGCGTAAATAAATTCCCATCGTACTCATCGAGTAGATGTAAAGTATCATTTCAAAAAAAGAGTAATTATGCAATAAATAGACAAATGGAATTTGGAATGTAATTGGGATCATAAGTTGGAGCTGAAACAATAATATTTCCAATAAGATTCTAATTCGAAAACAATACTTAGTATGAACTTGTAACAAAAATAAGTTTTAAAAGTTCTTACCGCGTCATGGCGCGCTCCACAAAAAAAAAAACAAATTGGACATAAAATGTCCCTTCATTTAAATTAATTAGAGTGGGCACATTATCCCAGTGGTTTTATTTTCCCACTAAACTAATAATCGGGCTAGATTAGGCCGGATTTAAAAAATTGGAAATTCTAAAATTTCACAAATAGATGTTCACATTATGAAGATATAAAGAAAAGTGAAGGTTGTCAAATCGTCTTGGACATCGCCCGTATAAAGGATACGTTCGTAAATTAGCACTTTACGAATTCACCACAATTTAGAAAATAAGTTTTTAAATTTAATTAAATGTTATTTTATTACATATGTAATTAAAGGTTGGCATTACAAGATGCAATACCTTTTCCATTCACCTACAACCAACATTAGAAAAAATTAAGTGTCAAAACAAAATAGAAGAGGATAAATAAGGTTATGATGAATTCCTAGGTATGAAATGTAAAATTAAATATTTGTCGAAAATTAAGAATAAATTCGTAACGAGCGCAAGGGCGAAAAAAGCACGTTACAAACTCACAAGACACCCAGACCGAGAACAGAAACTTAAACTTATCATCCAAATTTTCTAGGTAGGAATATAACTCGACACCCTCGACAAGCTGTCGCAAGTCGCAGACAAGCTGTCGCAAGTCGCAGACAAGCAATCTGGTCTTATTTTTTTTCAACCTTTTTTATGTCCCACTGGGCTCAGGTCTCCTCACAAGTGAGAGGGATTTAGGCCATACTCCACCACGCTGGCCAAGTGCGGATTGGTGGACGTCATGCTTTCGAGAAATTATGAATTTTTCTCAGGCATGCACGGCGATGGAGAACATCGTAATCAATTAAATATTACGATATTTTTCCATCACCGTGGAGCAGCGATAAATGCGCACATTACAAATTTCTTTGTCAGTGGTGCGCGCCGAGGATTTGAACCCGGGATCGGTCGCGTCGGAGACCGCGGATTTTTACCACTCGGCCATCGCTGCTCTGGTCTTATACTACCAAATAATTGAGATACTCTCTAAATCTCCAAATAATTGAGATACACTCTCCACCAACCCGCATTGGAGCAGCATGGTGGAGTAAGCTCCAGGCCTCCCCAATAATGGGGAGAGACCCGTTCCCAGCAGTGGGACGTAAAAAGGGTTGTTGCAGCAATTGAGATACATTCAACAAGCTGTCAAGCATTCTCAAACAGTTTATATGAGAAAAGGATTTGTGACGTCACAACTCATTTACAGTCAACTGACTAAATTTTATTGATTTAAAAGGTAATGAAAAACAATAAAATCAATAAAAATAAATAAGAACTAATTAACAGTTATCGTGCTTTCCAAGCGTGGTTTTGTGCCACTTTTTATGGTATGCATTTTGAATTTTTTTGTGTTTAGTGTGCACGACCCTATTGCGCCATATTGATCGTGTATTGTAAATGAGGATCAGAAACGTAACTTAGTCCATACCTGAACCATAATGACAGGCGGGGGCACCTTCCCGCACGACGGGAAATAGAAGTTGAGGATTTTGTCGTCGATGACCTTCTCCGTGAGACCCTGCGCTACCATCTTGGCCAAGGTCTTCTCTTTGGACTGGGCCTGGCGAGCCAGCTTTGCCGATCCGTGACCGAACCGGGCTATGTAGTTCTAAACAAAAAAAAAATAATTATAGAATATACTAAAAAGTTACAAACAGTTAATGAAATTTGAAGAAGAAGAGAATTGCAAGTAAGAGACAACATCGTACTTTCATGTGGGCGATCTGGTCTTGCTCCCAGTTGTATTGCTTCATCTGGTTTTCGAGCAGCTCCATGCGCGTGCGCACAAAGGCCTCGTAGTTGCCCGTGTAGTACTTAAGGCGGCGTTTGCTCATGTGGATGATGTTCGTGCACACGCCGTTCAGGAAATCCTGCGAGTGTGATATCAGGACCAGGATCCGTTTGTACCTGCAAGTTATGTTTGTATCAGTTTATGACGGTCGGTTTTATAAATGTATGCATAATGACTGTGTAAAGTTAAAGTGTTATGGAATGATTCACGGTGACAATAGGGCCTGATTGTGACAATGGACAATAATTATTATGATTGTATGCAACATATTTTTTATTAATTGTTAATTGTAAATTGTCTACTAAATCAGTCCCATGTGCCACCCCAATCCTGACATGAACAATGATGAGGCTTAGAACCTACTCCTCCATGCTGTTTAAACACAGGTTATTTGGAGATATGGGTCAGTCAGATGTTTTAAATCCACCCTGCCCCAGTACTCCCGGGCTAAATTATCCGTCTAACAACTGTTATCTATCGTTTCTGAAGCGCGGAAACACAGATGCTGTCTACTAATCCATTAATAGTCAGCATGGGATTAATAAAAGATATTGTACATATATAGGACGAAAGTGCGAGAGGCATACAAGCGAGAACTAGTATAAATGTGGATAATTACATGTTGTTTTAGTTCTCTGATGATGATGGAACATGGTATATGATAATAAATATTGTAATATAAAGTTTTCAGTAATGTAATTTATAAGAATATGTTATCATTATTACTTACGATTTAAGTTCCTCTTCGAGCCACACGCAAGCGTCGAGATCGAGATGGTTGGTCGGCTCGTCCAGCAGTAGCAAATGCGGTTTCACGTACAGCGCTCGGGCGAGAGCGATTCGCATACGCCAACCTGTGCATCGCAACATTAAGTTTAATTAAGCCAAACCACACCCACCAGCTACTTTTAGCATCGGCGATCGGCGATTCTATCGCTAAACGCAGCGACGGAACGCTGCAAGGTTCACACTTGAAAGCGCTAAAACACGCTATTCTGCTTGATAATAATCATGTGTAGCATCATCGTGATTGTTGATGTGCAAGAGGTTATTTATGGATTCGATTGCCAGCGGTGAAGATATGTATGTAATGATTATAGACGAGTTTTTCCATGGCGCCCAGGACCGACACTGTATTTTTTTTTTCAACCTTTTTATGTCCCACTGCTGGGCACTGGTCTCCTCTAACAAGTGAGAGGGATTTAGATCATAGTCCACCATGCGGGCCTAGTCATAATACGTTCGAGAAATTATGAGTTTCTCTAAGGCATGTACGGTGATGGAAAACATGGAAATAAATTAAATATCACAATATTTTTCATCACCGTGGAGCAGCGATGAAATGCGCACATTAAAAATTTCTTTTTGTCAGAGGTACGCGCCGAGGATCCCGGCATCTCCTGCGTCGGAGACCGCGGTCCTAAACACTACTAGATATTTATGGGGTATTTATTTTGTTTGTTATGCTATCCGTACCTCCAGAGAAGTCCTTGGTGGCCTTCTGTTGCATCTCCTTACTGAAGCCGAGACCGTGGAGAATGTGGGCGGCGCGCGCCTCAGCAGTGTCCGCGCTGAGGTCCTCCAAGCGATCGTACACGTCCATCAGTTGCTCTTGCGCGTCTGCAAATTGTGATCAGATTTAGGACAAAAAAACTATAAATTATTCTATAGCCCGGCCGCATTAAATTTATTACACCTAGATCGCTACTCCTTACCCCTCTCGCTAATTGTGATTTAAATCCAATAGAATATATTTGGAATTTAATTAAACAAAGGGTCACCCTTTGAAGACAAAAATATTGAACAGTCCGAAAGAGACATAGAAAGAATAACAAGAGATGCCATAAAATCAATTACAGATTGGAAGATAGAGGTTAGTCACGTGGAAAAAGGCTCCATAAAGAATACTGGGACAAAGATAAGTTACAAGAAATCAATTAAAGGGAAATATTATTTCTATACACCTGGAATAGAAGAGATGTGTTATAGCGACGAATGATTACGCTCAATAAAAATATATGCGTTTTTTATCTTGTTTACCTATCTGAATAATTGACTGTTTCTAGTTATCCGGTATACGGATGAATAAAATAAAATAAATTGTCTGCTATACGAATGATTAGAATAACATTAAGTGTTAACTATCACTAATGTCAATCACTTTTTGTATTATTAAACTGTCTACATAACAAATCTTAGTTAATCCATATTTTAGAAATTGCATTTTTTATGGAAGACTTTAAAAATTCTACAATGAAGAAACGAAACCTAAACTAATTTATTAACTTTTATTGTAACATCATTTATAACTTTTAGTACTTATCTCATAAAAACAAAAGATAATCCAAACCAATAACTATATATTATTCATACCCTAAATACCTATTATAGGTCGATTTTAGGGCGACTAAGTTATTTATCAATTTAGCAAACAAGTTATGCTTCTTAATAATTTTCGCAAGAAATATGAAATGGAAACGAATTTTGTCGGCTGACTGTACTTTAGACGAAAGTCATTCGACCCAGGTGTCATGTTAGGTTAATCGAGTAGTACATCAAGTTTCAATGTACTTATGAAATGAACTACCGTCATTCTCGCACTGAGCCAGCTCCTCCAGCTTGATGCGCTACTCGTCCACCTCCATGACGCAATGCAGTTCTCCATTAGGTCTCGATGTACTTATAACCAACTAGCTCACCGTCATCCTCGCACTGAGCCGGCTCCTCGGCCAGCTTGTCCAGCTTGATGCTCCATTAGGTGTCAATGTACTTATGAACCAACTAGTTCACCGTCATCCTCGCACTGAGCCGGCTCCTAGGCCAGCTTGTCCAGCTTGATGCTCCATTAGGTGTCAATGTACTTATGATCCAACTAGTTCACCGTCATCCTCGCACTGAGCCAGTTCCTCGGCCAGCTTCTCCAGCTTGATGCGCTACTAGTCCACTTACATGACACACTGCAGTTCTCCATTAGATGTCGATGTACTTATAAACCAACTAGCTCACCGTCATTCTCGCACTGAGCCGGCTCCTCGGCCAGCTTCTCCAGCTTGATGCGCTACTCGTCTACCTCCATGACGCACTGCAGTTCTCCATTAGGGGGCGATGTACTTATGGACCAACTAACTCACCGTCATCCTCGCATTGAGCCAGCTCCTCGGCCAGCTTCTCCAGCTTGATGCGCTACTCGTCTACCTCCATGACGCACTGCAGTTCTCCATTAGGTGGCGATGTACTTATGGACCAACTAACTCACCGTCATCCTCGCATTGAGCCAGCTCCTCGGCCAGCTTCTCCAGCTTGATGCGCTACTCGTCTACCTCCATGACGCTCTGCAGTTCTCCATTAGGTGGCGATGTACTTATGAACCAACTAGCTCACCGTCATCCTCGCATTGAGCCAGCTCCTAGGCCAGCTTCTCCAGCTTGATGCGCTACTCGTCTACCTCCATGACGCACTGCAGTTCTCCATTAGGTGGCGATGTACTTATGAACCAACTAGCTCACCGTCATCCTCGCATTGAGCCAGCTCCTAGGCCAGCTTCTCCAGCTTGATGCGCTACTCGTCTACCTCCATGACGCACTGCAGTTCTCCATTAGGTGGCGACGTACTTATGGACCAACTAACTCACCGTCATCCTCGCATTGAGCCAGCTCCTCGGCCAGCTTCTCCAACTTGACGCGCTCCTCGTCCACCTCCATGACGCACTGCAGAGCCGTCTTATCGGAGGCGGGCATCTCCCGCGTCAGGTGGAAGATGTCGATGTGCTCCGGGATCGACACCTCCCGCCGACCCAGCACCGAAAGCAGCGACGACTTGCCTAAAACACAATTGAAATGTAAGAGTATAGACTTTTATTTATACCTATTTGTTTTATTGTTAACAGGTAAATTAAAAAAGAAAATGAGTGAGTACTTTATAAAAATTCTAGACGAAAACTCACTGAAAATACTAGATGAAAAATAATTCTTATTAATTCTTATGTATTCTTAGATGAGAAATTATTCCCTAACCATTCCAATATATCAAAAATGCACAATGTTAATTTAATGTTTACGTTTTCACTTCTGCTAGCACTCCTGGAGTGCAACCCGTTGTTTTTTTTTTCCCTTTTTTATTTTTATGTTTTGTCAGTGTCTTCTTTTGCTTGTTTTATTTTTTTTTTAGCTATATACTTTAATATTTTCAAACGTAGGGCACTATGACATAATTTTGTTACTAAAAAAGATATGGTTTGTGTCAAAACGCCCTAGTGCTTTATCATTCTAAGTGAGCAAACTATGTGATTGTAGCGAAGCTTTTACATTACAAAAGTTGTGAAAAATGTGTATAAAGTGATATACAAAGTACCAATGGCACAACCTAAACCTTTAGAGAATTATACCTCTGCTTGTATGAGAGATGATATTATGTGTATTAATAATTAATTAAAAATCCAAAATTATCAGTTATGTTAGACCTTTCATTTGTGTGCAGTGACTCATCAAATCAAAAACAGGTGGTTTTGCATTATATTTTTTTAAATACCATGTACCTATATGTAATTCTAAAGTGGAAACAACTTTATATGCAGAGAATTAGAAATAATATTTGTATTTGAATAACTGAATCATGATATTTGGTAAGATTTTATATTTATTAAATTCCATTTCCGATTTCTGCAATCTATTGCTATTCCATTTTTTTTAAGCAACAATAACTACACTGTTACAATACAACAGTTTCATATTTCACATCATACTAATATTAGAAACGCGAAAGCTTGTAAGTATGGATGTTTGTTACTCTTTCACGTAAAAACTACTGAATGGATTTAAATGAAACTTTACAATAATATAGCTTACACATCAGAATAACACATAGGCTACAAATAAAAAAGATATTGTGGGAATTGTCCAAAATATGACGATAAGTGTCAAGTAAGAAGGAAAAAATTTACCATCTGCCGCCACTACCAATACCGCCAGAGTTACACATATGTAATGTATGATGGAAATGTATATGTTAAATACATAGTCATCAAAAAGCCCGCTACAGTATATAATAATATCTACATCTCATGTGTAAGCCATTATAGCCAAAATGTGTAAGTCATTATAGCCAAAATAGTGGACCATAAGTACAACAAAAATTGATAATTTATTTCAAATGCACATTTTGTATTAATAAATTGATTCTTAATTGTAAATAGATACTTTTTTATCGCTTCTGGTATATAAAGTAGAGATAATATGTCTTTCTCGCTACATCGTACTATGGTGCGGTCCTACGGATAAACCGCGGGCACAGCAGTACTATCTAAACACTTTAAAAAACAAGCTATTTTTCAGTTTAAATTTGTAATGAGGATCTCATGACAGCGAGAGAAAAGTGGATAATAAGAGTGGAGTACAGTTAGGAATAAAAAGATTTAGAGAGAATATAAAATAGGTCTCTTCTGAACATAATATGAACATTGCATTAGAAGCTCTTTTACAATAGGTAGCAAAAATCCATCCCTTTTATACAAGTCTCTATCCACGCGGACAACGTCGCGGGCACAGCTATTACAAATAAAAATGATCAGCGTAGGCAATGGTACTAAAAATATAGGTATGGGTTTCATTTAACACGTCACATGAAATTTGCGGAGTATATTCACTTCATGCTAATTCCTTTTTAACGCAGGTGAAACCGCGGGGCACAGCTAGTAAATTATATGTTTAAGCTCAGCCCGAAGATTTATTCAATTCATAACTTCGCAATTAGATACTAATTAGTTAAAATTAACAATAAACAAAAAAATCATTTGTATTTAAGATAAAACGCAGTGCGATGATCACTTAGCAACACTCGAGAATAATATTAAAGTGGTGTTATAAAAACAATTACAATTCTTCACTGACTACTTTTGATACAAATATTTTATACACATAAAAGTGCGCTTGAAGATACAAGCTCTAATTACATAAATATATACGCGCAAAAGGATTGTTGACCGACGAACATTACTACTTCCAATTTCAGTTGTTCATACTTCGCTGTCTGTAGACGAGATAATTAATATCTCTCAATTGTTCATTCTGAGAACACTATTGACATTGAGCCGTTCGCCAAAGCCACAAGGTAATAAGCATAAGATAATAAATAAATATGAACCTAAACTATGCTCTTACTTACGAGACTGATTAAAATATACTGAAATGGTATTCTATAAAACTAAAATTATTTAAATTGAGTGGCCGCACACCGCGGGATGTGAAGTGGTCGTCCATGCCACAGAGCCAATTAATAACACAACCTTAAACAAGTATTGACTGCCTGATATTGTGCCAAATTGCGCTGTTACTCCGAATGATGATGGTCTCCTTATAACTTTGACTCCGACAACCGGACCTTTCAGCCTAAACACAACAGAATTGTATCACGGCAAAGACAGGCGACGGTATTTACTGGGTTCAACCGTGAAAGCCGCACCACATATAAATATAAAAATTAAAACCAATAGTATTTCCGATAAATAGGATATTGCATTTAATTTATTCTCATGATTAACAGCAGGCTATTATTTAAGAAAATTATTGTTTTTCTTTTCGCTTACTGATGTGTACTGTAATATGTCAGAAGGAAGGTTAACCTATAATTTATTCGATCATCGCAAAAATGAATGAGTGAAATGAACTATCTATAGAAGACTGCTCAGAGTCTTAGATGTTTTCTATATAACCACCTACATACATCGCATAAGCACAATTTTAGCTTATTTACGAAAAAGTCCTTTCATAATTTTGACCACTTAAAGAAAAGAGCTATAACCGATTACAGCATAATTTAAATCTTAAGAAAATAGCAACACATAGGTACACCAGATAGATCACTCTATAGTAAACATTAGATGTATCGAAATATATTGTTTTGTAATCGATTTCAATTGTAATTTTAATGATAGCCACCATTAGTGGTCATAATCGTCATATTTTCATTTAAATAATCTATCTCTAACTTATGTCTTACAACACATACATATGATCAAATTAACAATTAATTAACTATGTTATTCGTGAAGTGAAATGTCATCCGTTAGCATGAACTTGTCTTAGTTACCACCTACTGCCGCATTACCACTAGAATCATAAATCAACTTGCATTTGATAAAAAGCGTTATGCAGTAAATGCGCATAGCCTGATTAACCATAATAGCAGGGAAGTAACATGATCAAGATCTCATGACGCATTTTATAGGTATAAATCATGCTTATCTTATAGTAGCTAGTCTACAGCTAGTAGATAAACTCAATGTTAAGTCACAATTTTCAGACTTTTCTGATTTTAACTCTTTCTGTAACCCAAAAGGAAAAAAAACAGGAACATAAAAATATTTTAAAAATCGCATATTTTGAGTGAATCAAAATTGATATGGTACTTCCTGTTCGTTTAGAAATATCTTATTTCATTTAAGAACACAGATGTCTCATTTATGCTGCCATTTTGTGACTTGCTAGTCTTTTTGGTACAAACATTTAACTGTACTGATTACTGATGATGAGACATAGAACACAAATATTTTTTTGCTTATCCCATTTCTCTGAAACCTTATGAGTCACTGCACACAAATGAAAGGTCTAACATAACTGATAATTTTGGATTTTTAATTAATTATTAATACACATAATATCATCTCTCATACAAGCAGAGGTATAAATTATTCTCTAAAGGTTTAGGTTGTGCCATTGGTACTTTGTATATCACTTTATACACATTTTTCACAACTTTTGTAATGTAAAAGCTTCGCTACAATCACATAGTTTGCTCACTTAGAATGATAAAGCACTAGGGCGTTTTGACACAAACCATATCTTTTTTAGTAACAAAATTATGTCATAGTGCCCTACGTTTGAAAATATTAAAGTATATAGTTAAAAAAATATAAAACAAGCAAAAGAAGACACTGACAAAACATTAAAATAAAAAAGGGAAAAAAAAACAACAGGTTGCAGTCCAGGAGTGCTAGCAGAAGTGAAAACGTAAACATTAAATTAACATTGTGCATTTTTGATATATTGGAATGGTTAGGGAATAATTTCTCATCTAAGAATACATAAGAATTATTTTTCATCTAGTATTTTCAGTGAGTTTTCGTCTAGAATTTTTATAAAGTACTCACTCATTTTCTTTCACTATTTCTTCGTCACTTATTTCATTAATAGATGTACTTTGTTCAATTTCCATATTTTAAACACTTGATAACATGAATTTTACAAGTATACAGACAGTCAAGCCATCAGCTGTCACCCCGCCGTCTTACGAATATTCGATCAGGCCATGTGTCTGACGCAAGTTTAGCATTTTTTACCCATCCCAAAAAAGTTCACAACGCCGCTTAAGAAGTTTTCATTTCAAATAATATGAGATTAAAATTACAAATACAAACACAGTGTTTATTGCAACTTATTAATTTTGATGAGGCATTAACTACACAATGTGACATTGCAGCGCAGAAGTGTTATATCCACCAATTTCATTAGGGCTAGAAATTGCTCACCACATCCATTGAGTCCAACGAGACCGTATCTTCGGCCGCAGTTCAACTCCAGCAAAGTATCTTGCAGGAGTTCACTGCCATAGAAAGTAATGGAGAAGTTGGCTATCTTGATGTCCCTGGAGCGAGGGTGCACTGCCAGCGCGCCAGTGCATGACCGTGCCTCGGAATTCATCTTGGCTTCTGCTTCTAACTTCAAGCACAGGGCCTCTGAAACAATGTAAAATGTTTTTTCAAGTCAATAACTATAATTTATAGTTTAATTTTTAATTTTAGTCAATTTATGTTTTATTAATAAAAGTGAGTAGTTGTAAAACACCTGCTACAGTTAAAACAAACTTGTATACGCTCCAAGAAATATGTTAGTTTGAAACTTCTCTTACAGTAATAAGAGCTTCTTGTAGAACATACACATAGAGCTCTTTTATTTGCAGCCTTCACTAGTCATGTTGTTGCTAACTGTCAAACAAATAACTGAATTGATATGACTGTCAAACTTTCATACAACTGAGTGATTATCAAACTGTCACTGTAATAACAGAAAACATTGAAAATTCAACAACAATAATAACAACAACAACAATAATAATAACAACAACAAGAACAATAAAGTGGTGCAGTGGGGTTTTTTCCCCACTGCACCACCATGCAGTAAAACAAGATCTAAGTCAAAAATATGAACATTTGGGTTACAGTGACAGAGGTCGTAAAAACATATATTTTTGCGATTTGGGATGGTTTTGATGTTATTTTTTTATGTATTTGTAAATTTTATGAAAAAGATAGGTATCAAATTTTCATTTTATTTTATATTTCTTTTTTTATTTGATCGCCTTTGGCTGAAATGGCTGATAGTACAATAAGACATCTCATTTGCATCCCACTTCTGGGCATAGTTCTCCTCCTTTAATTATTCCAAAGAAGTATTTTTCAAAAGACATAAAGGCAATCAGACCAACAATGTTGTTAGTGGCACTGTTATGTGCTATATAAATATGAGTACCTGGACGCCCGAGCGTTGCTCGGATAAAAACAATTTATTTACTTGGTTTATTTTTAAGCAAAACATTCATTGACTTAGTGTTACGTTACAAATCCTTAAAAAATAAAAAAATAAATTGTCACAATAAATAAAAAACGCAACTTGCCTACTTGAGGTTTGAACCCGGGTCTCTAGCTCAGTAGTCAGCTTTCGTAACCATTCGACCAAGAAAGTTTTAATTCCATTGACGAAATTTTTATAGAGGTCATTCATATCGACACAGTCATTTGTTTGAAGGGCGGATTGACGGTTGACATTTGACGGCTTTTTACGCCACAAAATTATTAATATTTTCCAATAGATGTCAGTAAGAGTAATTTTATATTTAACCGCATAAACATTAAATAAAACGACAATTTCTATCAATAAAAAATTGTGGATCGATTTATCATCCCCGCAACCAGTGTACTAAATTTCATCAAAATCTTTGGAGCCGTTTCCGAGATTCAAAAAATATATTTAGATATATACAAGAATTGCTCGTTTAAAGGTATTAGATTTATTATTTTAAAATTAAATAGTTTCATTTAATTCCTATGATTTGCCTACCTACATCTATATTCCACTTATTAATATAAAAGTTTGGACATTAGAATGGAAGTCTGTAGCTCAATCATACAAAAATGGCTAAAAGGATCAGGATAAAATTTGCCACAGAGATAGATTAGTCTGCAATAGCACATAGACTACTTTTTATTCTCAACAAATATACTGTTTCTATGGGATAGATTAATATTATCGCATAACCCATGTGAAGCAAATCCGGATCACTAGTAATTATATTATTATGTACTTATATTAGGTATAACAAATTAATGTCAAACACTACAAAAAAAATTACATTTAGCTTGGTAAGATCAAAATCAAATCAAATTGTTTATTTCATGTAATTAATAATGTAAGAAAATGCAGTTGAGAAATATCTGCCTTTTATGTTAGTTTTTACTGTGTTGTAAAAGACAGGTGCCTTCCCCAAAGTACTTTAAGATACAGTTAGGTTTGTATACACACATACAGTACAGAAGATATCAGATGGTCTTTATATAACAATGTACAGAATGTTTACATGTTTAAAGATTATTTTTAAAGAATATTAAAAATAAACTTTTAAAAAAGGCAAAATAAAATAACAACAAAGAAAAGATAACAAAAGATCATTGGAAAGTGTAACCAAATGAATGTCATGCACCAGTAATCACAGTTCTGATTTGTATTGTGCTGTGTTTAACAATAGTGACATCAGAAAGTAATAAAAAAATTGATGTTGCATAATGCCTGTACACTTGGTTAGTAAGTACAAAGATACTTGGTAAATACATGAATTAATGTTTGAAATCTGGGCGAGTTATTTGAGCAAATTTATAATACTTTCAAATTCATATAACTTATGAAGTAATGATTAAATTTAGTTGAAATTATGGTGCAGTAGTAAATGTGCATAAAACAATGGATTAGACAAAAAATAAGTATGTTTTGGTTACAGTAAATTAAATTATGTGTTTGTCAATTGGATCTTGTATACAAATTCAATTTAAGCAATGGATTTGCTATGTGTTATATTAAAATTAAAATAAATAATAAATATAGTTTTTAAATACTGAGAGAATTCAAAATAGAAAAATCCATATATTTTTCTATTGTTAAGAACTTTAAAATCTGTAATTTTTGAAACATCAAAGTAATGTTTAAATAAATTTCGATGGATCACAAAAATTCTAAAGTTACCTTCTGCTGTGAGTTCGCGTTCCTCTTTCACGACTCCGTTGGTGCCATTTTCTTCGGCATTGTTAACCCTAGCTACCGTCTTCTTATTCCGATTACTAGCTTGTTCTTTTTTCTTTTGCTGTGCTCGTTTCTTAGCATCAGACGGCATGGTGCTGCTTGTGACCTAATCTGCAAAGTTAAAATCGTCAAACGTATGCACGTGAACAATATAATGTACCTCCGAAACGTCCATTATATTTCAATCGAACTTATTTCTTGAACACTTCGCGTCTTGTTTGAAATCACAGCTTTATCTAAGTATTGGACGGCGTCTACTTTGTTTGACTGAACAGCTACATAAATACAAATCAGACTTATTATATTACATTTTACCTATTAAGTTTATTGCGATGATAACAAGTCGACTGCGTCTACACGTGCTGCTTTGAAAAGAAAGACAAGTTAGTTTATAAGACCATGGTCCATGACATGAGTCTTTGGTAGTTCGTCAAATGACGTTTCTGACAAATTTTTTCAACAGCCGCATTCAGTTCAGAGCCGTATTTTTAACCAATCGTGTTTGGGTGTTTTCGCGAAATGTTGCAAATGCTTGAAAATGGTTGTCTCCTGCCTATATTAAAGCATTGCTATCTCTTTTTGTGACATTTAACGTAAATGTATTTTTTTCTGTGCTACCTACATACGTGTTTTTTTTATTTAAACAGAATTTTTACAATACAATAAGTTTTTTTTAACACAACTTATATTTTATAATTACAAACCATGGTAATTTGCTATGTCCTACGCTACACCCGTCAACTTTGAATGCTTCAAACTTGTTTATATATTTATATTTATTGGATATTAATATCTATACATATAAATATTATTGTCTTTAATTTATAAATAGCCTTATTTTGCAAAGTTTCTAGAAAAAATATATAAAAAATATAGGTTTAATCTTGTCTTCAAAATTCGCATATGGTGGAAAATCCTACATAGTCACGAGAATTATTCGGCAGTTTTATATAGTTTTTTTTATTAAAAGCTACCAAAATGTATTCTTATTTTAATCCTGGTAACATTGTTGTGCTACGAAAACAGCCATTTTATTTGACACGATTAGTTTGGCGTTGAAACGCGTGACGACAGGTTTGTGATTCAGTGCAGATAAAAAATATTTTTCCACAATAGTAACGGCGTTTCTCCTCATACAGTAAGTATTTTTATTACAATTATGCTACACTCTACTACTTGTTTAATTGTTTGTACGTATTATCTTTTTTAAAAACGATAAATCGATCAAAACGGTTGAAAATAAAGATCTTATTGTATTGCACAGTTACCGTCACGTCCGAAGCGTTTCGTGACATATAGGTGGAAAAATAATAGTAACGTTTTGGAAAATAAAGCAGTATACACATCGTACTTTTTAAGTTTATTACGCAAAATATAAATATGATTAGGTATGTGTTTAGGTATTACACTACAGTTTTACAGTGTGTGTATGTGTGTGTGTGTGTGTGTGTGTGTGTGTGTGTGTGTGTGTGTGTGTGACATATTACATAGATGTTATATATTACATAGAAATATGATGTTTTACAATGCTTATTTGTATTTTTAGATCTTAGACGTCATGGCTCTCACCCCAGCTGAAAGAGCAAAACGCTATAGGGAGAAATTAAAAAATGACCCAGTAAAATTTGAAGCTCAGAGAAAAAAACAGCTGCAGCGACTGAAGAAAAACCAAAAAAAGATATCAGAGCTGAGTGACGAAGAGAAAATTAAGAAGAGGAAATTATGGAGAGAACAGAAACAGAGACAAAAATTAAACCGTGACCGAAATAAAGAACAACCTAAACCAATATCTGATATGAGTATTGAACCAAGAGCTCAGCATTCATGTAAGATCAAGTACAAAACAATTAAGAACAAATATTTAAAAACATTAGGAACAATAGAAAGACTCAAAACTACTGTGGGCCGACTTAGGAAACAATTATATAGAACAAAAACTAAATATGAGAACGAAATAAAAAATTTAGAAGAAAAGAATAATAAACTACAAGCTCGTCAGGAAGTTTTAGAAATATCTCTGAAAGAAAAATACAACCAGTGTCAAACATTACAGGAGAAGAGATTATTGCGATCGATTGGCACTACTAAATTAGCGAAAGAAAAGCAAGGCTCTCAAATTATTGCCAAATTTTTAGGCCTGAAAAGTGCAATTAGGTTTAGTAATAAATATAAAACATTTAACAAGGTTCAAAACGAAATAAAACAGTTTTATGAACGCGATGATATAAGCCGCTGCACGGCTGGTAAGAAAGATTTCAGGTCAAAAAATGGGCATCAGAATCAGGTTAGATATTTAACCGACACGATTGTGAATTTATTTAACATTTACAAAGCAGAGGGTGGTAAATATGGATTAACGACTTTTTTTAAATATAAGCCTTTCTATGTATTGGCACCTACAGCTGGAATTCGAGACACCTGTCTCTGTATTAAGCATAGCAACTTCCAATTTGTTTTTGACGCTCTGAAAAACAAATCAATCATATCGTGTAAAACTGTAAAAGAATTGATATCGATGGTTACATGTAGCGAAAATTCATACACTTGTATGTATAATACTTGCAATAAATGTAAAAATTCTAAAATGAAATACAAACAAAGTGAGCTCGATAATAAGGTGTCTTGGTGGCAATGGGAAAGGGTTACCAAAGTATATATAAAATCGGGTATAGAGCAGACAACAAAAATCATCAAAAAGGAACTAAAAAACGGCACTACGGCAGAGTTAGTACATCATTTCGAGACTCAACTCCAAACCTTTAAAAAACATTATTATAACATGAAGGAGCAACAAAGACAATACCGCGTTTGCATTAATAATTTAGAAGACGGCGAAATTGCAATATTATGCGATTTTTCGGAAAATTTTAACTGTAAATTGGCGCAAGAAGTTCAGTCGATGCATTATGGTGGTTCAAAAAATTCAATCACCTTGCATACTGGAATGATTTTTGGGAAAAACAAGTGTCAATCATTCACTACAATAAGTGACGATAATTGCCACGAACCAAGTGCCATATGGGCACATCTTTTCCCCATTTTAAAGTTGGCAAAGGAGCTGTTCGGCAAATTACGTGTAGTACATTTTTTTCGGATGGGCCGTCATCACAATACAGGCAGAAAAAAAACTTTTTTCTACTTAATTATTTTACCACCAAATTAAATATTGACTATGCTACTTGGAATTTTTCTGAAAGCGGTCATGGGAAGGGGATTGCAGACGGAATAGGTGGCTCTGTCAAACGCACCCTTGATAGACGTGTATTATACGGTCATGACATCGTTGATGCGACCGATGCCCTACAAAATTTAAAAGTTTCTATGAAATCAGTCAAGTGTTATTACATTTCTGAATCAGATATTGTCAATATGAAATCTCTAATTAAAGATAATCTTAAAGCCATTCCGGGTACAATGCAAATCCACCAAATTATAACAAAAAAAGGAGAAAATCAAATATATTACAGGCACTTGAGCTGCTTTTGTGGGAAACTACGCAGTCAATGTGCTTGTTTCGATCCACAAAAACACGTATTTGATATGCAAAAAATAACATCATCCAATTATTTCACGATACCAAGGGGTCGTTTACTCCAAACTGAACACGAACACGACTGGGATAACATCCAACCATATGACAATGATATACTTCGAAACGAAGACATTCCTTTCGACTTCAATTCGTTCGGAATCAAAATAGAAGCAACTAAAGATCATATTCCCATAAGCTCAGGGTCAATTGAGTTGCATTGCTCTAGACGGCATGACTCTAACATTACCATCGAACCGAGACCCGCAAACATTCCTCTAGATGATACTTGGAAATGTGAACTCAATTCTGATCGCGAGTTATTCATTAGCAACGAAAATATTCAAAATAACTTACCTGTACTTGACAACATTGATCTTTCCGGCCTGGACGTCGACGTTTTTAAAAGCTCTTTTACAAACACTGAGATAACTAAGAGTGCTTGTACAAGTGTTACTGAAAATATCATCATTGAAACAAAAGTAGATAACCTAACTCAAACACAAGCTACTAAGCCTGTCAATGACATGCCGTTTAAAATTATTGCTAACCAACCAAATATGATTGTAAATACGTTAGAAGACTGTGTAAGTACAGTAAAAGCAAAAGACTCTAACCTTTTTGAAAATGTAGAAAATTTGTCACCGCTTACAAAAATCTCACTAGTTGATAGCATGGACCTGTCCATGGTTGATAGTAACCCTTCTGACTTAAAATCTTTTCAAACAATTACTAATGAAGACAAATATTCAAAAGTAAGTGACTTGTCTAATAGAAAACGTGTACACATTTTAAATGACATAACATTTTGTCCAAATAAAAAAACTAAAACTACAAAAGCTATTGTAGTATCTAAATCAAATAGGAAATTTTACTGCACGATTTGTAAAACGAATTACCCATTTAGATTAGACAAAATGGTCATTTGTAAGATTTGTAAGATTTGGTCTTGCATTTCATGTGTCTCTAAACCTTATCAATTAGATTCCTATATATGTAGCGTTTGTAAGATAAAATTAGTTTAACGGTATCTGATACAGTCGACTTACTTTGATTTGATGTTACGGAATACAAGATTAGGAATGGGATTAGTTGAAGTAAAATAAGTTTCCACATAATAAAGAAGAATAAATTTTATTTTAAAAAAACATTTATTTTTGTAGGCTAAACTGTGATCTTAGATAGTTCTTATGAGTACCTATATATTTTAAAAAATGTAAACACTGCTTTACATTTCCATTATGTCACACTAAGTTTCTACATAGTAACTGTCCTAGTTTTAATATCCCAATAATTGTTGATTTTTCAATAGTTTAAGGCTTAAAGTCACAAAATTAAGTCAAACTGAACATTTTAGTTTTAAGTTTAAATTAATTGTTAAAAATATTATATTTTAATGAAAGACTGATTAACTAAAGACAATATTAGACTATTAAATTGCCGAAATTGTGACGATTTGGACACAAACGTAATAATTGTTCGGATACCATGACTGTATACATAAATAGTAAAACATATTTTTACTATTTTCATTCAGTATTAAGATTGTAAAATAAAAATATTCTCGAATATTGTTTAGTTTTATTTAAATCTTTCTTTAAATATAGTGACGATGTGGAATGTATTGCCTCACCCTGCCACACAAAATAGTTATTTTTTTCGTGTATTACGCAGTAAAGCAAGATTTAATAAAACACTTTAACCCCTAGATTATCAACTTATGTATATATTGAATAAAATACTAATACTTTTTTATGTATGTGATAAAATTCCACCTCCGTCACGTTGACAACTTTTCGCGAAAATACCCGTTTATTTCTAATGTATGTTACACAAAAGTGATTGGTGTGTTCCTTTTTTTTTAATTATGGCATCGCAAACCCTGTGCATACTGCCAGCATCAAGTATAATTTTTGCATCAATTTTTGCCAGTTTCAATGAAACTGGACGAAGTAATAAAGTCAGTAAGTAAGTCGTCAGTAATCAGTCGGTCTAGTCAGTCCAACATTCAAGTAAAGCGATGGCTACTTTACTAGAACGTGTCCGATGGAATTTTGGAGGCAAGCAGAAAAAACATATTTTAGCACTGTTATTCTATTTCACAAACACTCGTGCACTGTAATTAACCTATATCAAACAAAATACTTTATATATAACTTTATCCGATATAACTCAAAAATACACAAAGAAAATGAAAATAAAACAAGACCACAATATGTCTTTTTCGACTTCCCGCCAAAACTCCCGTGTGTTTCTTTCTTCATCGTTTTATTGTTACCAGTACCTACCATAAGAATAAATAATATTCTTATGCCAGTACCATAAGAATAAATTTTATTCTTATGCCAGTACCACAGATTCTATTTAAAATGGTATTACCATTACCGTAGTCAAAGACCAATAATCCTAAAGACAGCGGGTCGGTGTAACCACTTTGTTGGCATCTCTTTTTCGCAGCCAGTGTTACCCACTTATCATATTTTCCCCCAAATTTGGTAATCTACAATATCAAGCAAGTAAACTATAAACATTGGCAGACCAAACTGTGAAAGGATTTATATGCTTGTGCATTATGGTTGGTTGTTTGTGAGTTTAGATTGGTTGACTGGCATAAAGTTAATTGGGTCAGCAAATTACAGGACATACATATAGGAGAAAATAAAAGACAAATACAAAGATTTTTAATGGCACCAATATGGGTGTTTACAAAAGCTGTTAATACATATTTAGTACGTCATATTTACCTTAATGAGCTATGCAAATATTACAAAGATAAAAGTAAACACTTAGTTATAACGCAATATATAAAAATGTACATTTGTATCAATTTTATTATTATTTTTCTTCTCTTTATCCTTTTGGTCAATAAATGGCTTTCAAAATAGACCGAACAAATTCGGAATTAAATTGATGGTTGCCAGTCAATACGTCCAGTGGCCTGAATCCATTTATTTTCGGCAAGAGCGTCAGTTGGAAAACTGAAAAAAATATGACAGCAACATGAGATGAAATTCGTCTGGTAAACTTCTCATAATGTCTAATACAAAATGTATGGAGTATCTTTTTATAGTCTGTGTGAGTGAAATTTAATATGTCGGGAAAATGCTCATAGCGTGCACCCCAGGCGCGTCACAGGGGTCATGACCTCCCCCCCCCCCCTAAATCCATCAGTCATGCGTGGATGGAAGGTAAAACAAGCGAATTTGAGACACAATTTTCAAATTTCTTGGCGACCCTCCCCCCAAAATTGACGGCTGCGACCGCGCCTGGTGCACCCAGCCTATAACATTTTACTGGTCTCCACTTAAATAGTTATATATAAACAGGTGGTATTTGAGCCTTCCGCTTGAAATATAACTAACTACTAATGAGGTAACACATTATCTTTGATATTATTATTTATGGTCACTGTTTTTGTTAAAAATAATTATATTTAAATAAGATGGTTAATTTTTTAGTAATACGGGCAGGATATTTTGATTCGAGATCTGACAACACAATTTCGAATTTGACAATGTTTGAAATGAACAAATTTAAGATTATTTTCACGAATTTCACTATATTTACGTTAAATGACTAGTTATAAGACAAAAGTAATTAAATATCTATATATAAACAATACATATTTAGAACATTTTAAAGAGAAGTAATTAACTTACGCGTAAAATGTAATACCTTCCGGCAGCCTTCCTGTTTACGCTCATTGCGGCTCTTACAACCTAAAATACTGCAGCTCACCATATTATGGAACTCAAAAAATGTTATTTGCTTTTAATACAACACAATTTACAGCTGTGAGAATCGATTTTAACACATAAATATTATAAAACAACAATGTCACCCCGACTTCCACAGTTTGCCTGCCACATAATTAAAGGGCACTGTCAAAATTGTGGTTACACCGAAAAGGACAGAAAATCTCGCTCCCATCTCTTTTTAACAAGTTCTTTAAGTATATTTCGATCTCGCTTTAGCGTGCCGTAATGAAAATAGGCCTCTGTCTATAGTACGTAAGTACATTATTCTTAGTCTAAGACCGTAGTATTATTTTATTCTTATGCCATTACTACAGCACAGATAAGAAATATAGAAATGAGCGGAAATGACAGTACAAAGTTGGTTGTTGTTGTTCGTAACTAGACTTGGCAATTAGCATAATACGTACCTTAATAATATATTAAGGTCTGATTACATTGGCCAACCTGCAGAGGCCGACCCGGCATACATTGCTGGTTATCTGAGTACATTGTAATAAAATACTCAAGATAACCAGCAATGTATGCCAAATCGGACCCTGCAAGTTGGTTAATGTAATCAGCCCTTTACGTAAAGACGAACATAGTGTGCGAGAGAGAAAAAAATCTCTTTCTTACCGAGTTACTACAGCAAGACAGAAAAAGAAGGCAAATCTGTTGTTCCCTTAGACTAAGAATAATGTACTTACGTAGTTGTTCCAGTAACTAGATTCTCGTTAGAGTAATTGTGTTCTGTGACTAGATTTTGATTAATAGCTGACAGCCGTCACATCACAACTTAACATAGGTACAAGAAATTAGCCCGCAGTATTTTGTGACTTTTGTGTGAATCGTGATTTTAGTAGGTACCTAAATACTTTTATTCAACAATAGTTGAATATTCAGTGATCAAATATGATGTGAATAATAGGAATTATTATGAAAATTGCACATTTCACAGGTAAATAATTATAAAGTGATGCGTTACAATGATGCACTTATTTTTGGTTTTAATTTGTCTTTTATCACGTTATATAGATAAAATTATATCAATCTTTTCGTTCATTTTTACATTTCGTGTAGCTTAAAGTCTACTTATTTATAATTTACATGATTTTGGTAGCAATTTTACAATTAGTGCCGATTTTGTTAGAAAAATGTAGTTAAAAATGTTAACTATTTATTAATATGTAATTTATTATGTATATTTATTCTTACATATATCTTCTGTATCCTTTAATAAGAGATAAATGGTTGAGATTAATTGGGCGCATTAGTTGGAATGTAAAGAAGAATTCTATTTGTTGTAAACATTTTCCTCACCAATATTAAAGAAAAACTTTACCTTTGAACAATATCTATTGTTACTATTTGTTAAAAAAATAAAAACTTGAATAAACACAATTTCAGTAAAATTTTGGGATGGACTGTACTTTACGACCGCACGAATTTCGACTTCAAACTTTTTTGGGGGGGAGGTCTACTTCTAGAAAGACTCCCTGTAAAATCTTTTAGTGCGGAAATAAATAGTTTCTGAGATAAAAATTTTTAAAGTTTACAATATTTAGTTAGCAATATAACCCACAAAAACAATATACAAATATACTCTGTGCACAAAAACGAGTACTGTCAACGAGTACTGTCAGTTGCGTTTCGTTATTGCTAGTGCCGCTTATATTACATTTTGTAACAATACTTTATTATAAATAAAAGTAAGATAAATTACGTAAATAAGTAAATATTACGACGAATTAAATATATATTTAATTAAATAAAATGACTATTGATTTTTAAAGCTAGTTTTTTTTGTATTTTTGTTTAAAATGGTTTCATTAGCTTATGTGTTGCAGTATAAGAACGCGATAATTTTTTTAAAGATTTTTTTTTCAAGAACGTTTTTGACATACGGCCAATGGCCATTTCGTTTATTTAATCGCTTGTTTTGTTTTTGCCAAGTCGAGACGTTCTACGTACTCCTGAGTTCAAATCATTCGTTTGTCTACCATGGCGTCCCCAAAGCCCCAGGCCTCGTGTTCTGCTGCGTCCCCGCCCAAGAGTTGAGTGTAGTGCTAGTGATAGACTCCAGTCTTGTTACGAAATCATCTCTCTGTGTGTGCAAGTGATGAACTCTTGTGAGCCGCTTGGCCACACACCTCCACAAATCTAGTGCAAGTGTTGGACTCTGATGATGAAGATGACTCCGCTTGTGTCTGTGTCGTTGATGGATGACGACGTGCTTCACGTCGAGCACCGCGGCGCGCCTCACGTTGAGCAACACACTGAGGAGCAACGAGCTGGCTCTTCTAGAACCGAGCCTGCAACCAACGACGGCCCACAACCTACTCCTTCAGGTATTTTTTGTATATTTATTATTAACACCACAACATACTTTGTATGTATAATTCTCACCAGATTTATTTCAAAAGTTGTGTTAAGTGGCAAAAAGTTCTAATAGTTGTCAAAATTCTGTTTTTGACAATTTGTTATCCATGCAAAAAGCAAACATAAAAAAATGTCACTATTGATGCACATTGGCACTATATTTTTGGACTTTCATTCCCTTTTCTTTATGTTTTGATGAAGAAAACATAGTAGGGGGGTCTCGGGGGGCAAAGCCCCCCGAGTAGGGGGAGTGGGGGGCTAAGCCCCCCACAAAAAAAGAAAGAAGAAGAAGTGCAGTTCAAAAACGACAGGTTAGGTTAGGTTAGGTTAGAACGTTTTAATTCAACGCAGAAAAAAGGAACCCCGCGCAGCGGGGTTCCGTCGACATTGGTGACATAGTCCAAATAGTGTTTGCTTTTAGACATGTTGTTAAAAACTACAGATTTGGTTAGATTAGGTTAAAACAGCACCCCTGCTATGGAATACTATTTAACCAACATACTTCGTTCTGCTAAAATATTTAGGTTACAGCGGTAACCATACTCCATAAATTGTAACTTATACTATTATTGTTACTTTTTAATTGGACTTTCCATGTCAAATCATTGTAATTTTATTGATTGCAGGGTCTTCTGGCAAGGGTAAAAACTTGTATACTACTGAGCTTCTCTCGCAGTGGAACTTCAAGAAGATTTTGTTATGTTTTGTTTCATATGTTTAAAGATTTAATATTAATATACACAAATCAGAATATTTCTAAATAGGTTAACTATTTGTTAATATTGTATGTTACGTTGTTTGATTTTGTTATGGTTTGTTTCATATGTTTAAAGTGTTAATAAAAATGTACACAAATCAGAATATTTTTAAATAGGTTAACTATTTGTTAATATCGTATGTTACATTGTTTGATTTTGTTATGGTTTGTTTCATATGTTTAAAGTTTTAATATAAATATTCAAAAATCAGAATATTTTTAAATAGGTTAACTGTTTGTTAATATCGTATGTTACATTGTTAAATTTTGTTATGGTTCGTTTCATATGTTTAAAGTGTTAATAAAAATATACACTAATCAGAATATTTATGTTTTATTTAAAAATTTTTTCTTCCCAAAATGGATAAGTAGATGCTTGCAAAATTTTTTTTTGCATAGTTTTTTTTTTGCAGTTTTTTTTTTGCATAGTTTTTTTTTTTTGGAAAGGGAAAGGGGTCCCCCCCCTAAAAGTCTAAATTCCGCGTCTTAAGTGACGCATAGGCTAGTTTTTGCTTTTATAATTTTTGAAAAATTTTTTTTCATAATTTAAAAACTACGCGTTTCCGCGGTCTAGGATAAAAGGAGGAGGGTAGACACCCCCTCCCCCACCCCCCCCACCCCCTCCCTTTACGAAATTCGTGCGGTCGTAAAGTACAGTTCTTCCAAATTTTGCCCTTCCAACTTTATCTGTCTGCGTTTGCATTCTTTCTTTCTGATGTCCACTAAAGATAAATTAGGTAACTTGAAAGACATTTTGAACATAATACTTACATTATTTAAATCATCCTTGGTGAAGGATTTTTGAAACTTCTGTAATGATGTGTCTGTGTAATGTGTGTTTTTATAAATTTGTATAAGTAATTTCATTATAGAGTATCAATTAAGTCATTTCCCATGTATGTATTTGGTCTTAAAATATTTAAAATCTTTAAAAATCTTTGGATATATAAAACTTTATATTTTTCAGGGACAAATAAAAGAGAGAATCCCATCATTATAACATTTACCGTGACATGCCTTCGACATCCAGTAAAGTAAGAAAAACCTTCAACATCTCAACAGCAAGAACGAAGTGTCCCACTTACTTCAAGAAAAAAACCTGATATAGAAAAACTTTTAATTAAAATAAAAGACATAATATTTACTGTATTTAATTTTAAAGTATATTTCTTCTTTTTAGTTCAGATAAGAATTAGAGCGTGTTTTTAGTTCAAAACTATTTCAGAACTGTCTGAAAGCAAACATCTTTAACAAGGATCATTCACTGACATTATCATCGATACATCGATCATCGATTATCTTAGAGCATCAAAGGTACTGACTCACTCTTCAGTAGAGACGGCATAGCGCCTCGCTTTGATACATAATTATTGTGCCAAATCTGGTGCACCCATTTTAATTTTGTCATACATTCACAAATATTCTTTCATCGCTACAGACGCATACATTTCTAAATATGTCAATTTGAATTAACAACGTCAATTTATATGCACCGACAACACTGACACACATAGACACACTAGTTGTATAACTAGAAGGCACAATGTGCATGGACGTTGGGACGAGGGGTTCGCCCTTAAAGGCAACTCCTCTGACGGGGGTCATACCTGTCAATATCTTGATGCTCTAAGTCAATTATACATGGCGTACTTCACAGAAAAAGGCAATCACTGGCTAACTTACGCATTGACAAATAAGTACATTATTCTTAGATTCTTAGTCTAAGTTGACAAACCAAAATTGTCGACGTTACACATTATCGGGCCCATATCCATATCCATTATCAGTTAGTCTTTACGTAAGTACAGGGGTGATTAGACGGCCCTATTTATCGGGCCCGATTTGGCATACACTGCTGGTTATCCGAGTACATTGTAATAAAATACTCAAAATAACCAGTGATGTATACCAAATCGGGCCCGATAAATATAGCCTTCTATTCGCTCCTTATATTATATGTCTATGGTATCATCACAAGGCCTAATGGGGCGATTACATTGGCCAACTGCAGGCCGATTTGGCATACATTGCTGGTAACCTGAGTACATTGTAATAAAATACTCAAGATAACCAGCAATGTATGCCAAATCGGACCCTGCATGCTGGCCAATGTAATCGGCCCTTAATTGATGGAAGTCAATACCTTCGTTCGACGCTCTATCTAAGTAAGAGTAAAGTTGACATTGGCTATATGTACTATGTACAGATGCCATGCCATTATAGAAAGAAAAAAAAATAGTAATGCAATGCAAATGCTGGATTTTGGCGGGAAGCTTAGAGAAGTTTCAAGCTTGGTAGATAGAGTTTTGGCGGGAAGTCTGAAGGAACAAAATGGTGCTCTTGTTTTATTTTATTTTCATTTTCTTGGTGTATTTTTGAGTTATATCGGACAAAGTTGATGGCATTTTGTTTGATATAGGATAATGACAGTGCACGAGTGTGGTGAAAAAAAAATGTCAGTGTAAAAATATGTTTTTTCGGCTTGCCTCCAAAACTCCATCGGACACGTTCTGGTAAAGTAGCCATCACTCTGACTGACTGACTGATTACTGATTACCGACGACTTACTGACTTTACCTATTATTACTCGTTCAGTTTCCTGTTTCACCGAAATTGGGTAAAACGTGATGCAAAAATTATACTTGACGCTTGCAGTGTGCAAAAAAAATAATTCGAAAAAGATTTAAAAGATATACTGTGCTCTTGAAATAAATGTGTCTTTAAATAAAATAATATAGCGAAATCCAGTTTTTCGCGTTGCCCCCAAAACTCCATCTGACATGACTGATAAAGTCAATGCGGTTCATAGTTTTTAAATAGGTATCTTTGGATGTAGTAGCCATCGTTTTACTCGAATACAAGCGATTAGGTATCTGACCAAATATTCTGACTTTAACTAGGTACCTATTAATGTTCCGGTTTCTACGAGACTGGCAAAATTTGATTAATAATTGCGAGGATGTTCGACTTGGAAAATAATAAAAACAATGATATTAAATTGAAGATCGATTTTATTAATGTAATAGTCCAACAAACAATATTTTTATGTATTGTAGAACAAAATAATTTTACTTACATACCCACTTACAACATTATGAACACAATGATCCATATGAAGTTACATAAATGAAAGTAAAATTATTAATGGTAAAAATTATCAAACTTTACCTTTGTATACTGTAGAATTAATAAAAGTTCTATGAAACAGATAAATGTGTAGTAACTTACAAAAACATATTTTTGTATTATCAATCAAGATTAAAACGTAATTTTAGGAAAATACCATAGTTCTCTTCAAATCGTTAAACTGGACTATAGGCACTGCGTGACAGCTATTTCCTTATAAACTCTAGCTAGTTTAGCTCTTCTCTTTCATTTAAGTATGTTTGTTCTTAATATCGTAATGAAGCAGTAAGTATCCAATCAATATTTATATTTCTTGTGAACCATTTCCTATTTCCTAAAGTAATCAATCGTATATTTTAGATAGGTAGGTATCTATCTAATTTAAATTTTAAAAGTTTCTCATAAATATAAGTCGGTAATTAAGGTAAGCCGAATGAGACAAGTTACACAAAATAAATCCCTACTTATTATTATAAATTCGAAAGTAACTCTGTCTGTCTGTCTGCTACGCTTTCCCGCTTAAACTACTGAACCAATTTTAACGAAATTTAGAACATAGATAGAGTAGACCTTGGGAAAGGACATAGGATGGTTTTTATCCTACGCCAACCTATAATATGGGCCCACGCGGGTGTAGCCGCTAGCGGAAGGCTAGTTATATATTATTATAAGTATTTATTTTGTGTAACTTGTCAATTATAGTCATTTTTTTAGGAAAATAAGTATTTTCCTAAAGCGCGCATGGCCCGGCGGCGAGCGTAGAACGCAAGCGATCTACGCAGCTAAGCCAAATGGGCGCGGTCGAGTGTGAGATGGGTGACCGCTAGTGGCAAAAATTTCATGCGCGTTTCCGTGCTTCGGAGGGCAAGCCGTCGGTCCCGGTTGTTGTCGATAAATAACAGTCGTTAAACCTTGTCGGAGGCCTTATGGGCGGTTTAAAAACATCCGACAGCGGGTTGGCCACTAACCCGCATCTCCACCAACCCGCATTGGAGCAGCGTGGTGGAGTAAGCTCCAGGCTTCCCCAATAAGTGGGAGAGACCCGTGCCCAGCAGTGGGACGCAAAAAGGGTTGCAGCCAAGTATTTTTACATACGAGTAACATGTTTTAATCAACGACAAAAAAGAACAATAATGTATTTTAATGTAAGTAGCTATCCTCTGGCATATAATTTGTTATTTTAAACTATCTACATTATTCAGTAGCAGGGCATATTTTGAGATATTCTCAGGATGCCTGGAGGTACCGTATTACATAACAGTATTCAATTTTTATCTACATCAACTCAGTCATAAGCATATTTGAATTCTAATGTATAAATTCCAATATACTATAGCAATCATGGTTTATCTCTCTATCAAACCTAGTTATTATAGTTTAAAATTATTTACTAGCAACTGATAATATCTAAAAAACAAGTATATTACAGAAAAAAATCAAATTGTATTAATATCTCCAACATAGGACGGGATATTGGAAGATAGGTATGTAGGCAAACATGAAAATTTCGCAATATGTAAAATAGTTAACATTTGAGTAAATACTTAAGCTTATATTGCATCCATACTACTATTATTATTGCTTATAATTTGTTACTATTACCACACAAACGCTTACAAGATTCTAGCAAGACTATTGATTAGCTAAGCATAAAATTAAATGAGAAAATTTGTTAGCTATCTACGCGTAGACTAAATAAAATACAATAAATACTAAAATTTAATACCAGCTTGTAATTTATTTAATTTGAAACTCTACGACTTCTAAATATGTCTTTTATAATTCAACTTTACGAACAATACACAGATCGTATATAAGATAGATAGTATTTAAAAATAATTTTACATTCGTCTATAATTCGATCTTTGTGTAACATTGCGGCGTTGTTAATACAATTCTATATTTTTTATACACTCTCTCTGCAAATGTTAAATATTAACTATGCTTGATTTAAGCTATTATTATCAACAACTTGTAACTATTGAACGTAAGGTATAGGCACATTATTTCAGTAGCTAATACATTCTGCTTCACGATTTCTTGGTATTTCCAGTTACACATTTTCATTCCACGATTTCAGGTACACGTCTTTAAGTAAAGTCGAAAATTTTATAAATTTTTAAGTTTATAATTACGTTATGTAGCATCATAATACTCAAATTAAGTTAGTATTCTGTGCTAAAGTACACAAGGTACAGCAATCATGAGACAGATAGTCTACTTTATACACTAGTACATTATTTTCTAGCGAGATCAGTATTAGTATAATTTACTTCTCTCAGTTATTAATAATGCAAAGTTGGGTTAATTCCACCCTACGTTTTTAATAGAAGACAAGACAAGATTAAGCATAAAAAGTATCATCATCTAACTCACAAAAGGAAGGTTATGTCTGCGGAAATATGTACCTAACATGGAAAGAATAATGTATGAACAATTGTTTTTTCTTTGCTCTGTGGTTCCAATATTGTAAAGAACTACTTTAATACGTAACTATGTTAACACCTAGTTTTAGAGAAATTCTAAGGGATTCGCAAAGTTTTATATATTATGGATATATTACACTTATAATATAGGTGGACACAACATTAGATCGAAAAGCGAATGTCTAAACCTTTGACAAGAAATATTAAAGACCTACATATGTTTAAGACCAATAGTTAGGTATTGTGCGATAATAGAACCAATGACCATAGTCATTTCATTAGATCTTGGATTGAAAGATCTTCCAAAACACGGGCAAACAACGTTTTCGTTTTCCCGTTTACATTTTGGGAAATATTTTAATTTGGAAAGTAACATAATTTTTATATCATAACTTGACTCATCTACTTAATCAATAGCAATGTACCTTGTATTAATGAAGATAAGTACCTAATTAATATTTAATTTTAATAAAATGATCACTTTTTTATAGACAAAATAACCCTTTGCGTTTTTTACGGAAGCATTTATTTGACATTGAGTGAGAGTTCTTATCGGTTTGAATTTAAATGTGAATTCAATATTGCACAATAATTATAAGTAGATACATAATGATGTATAGAGGTACCTATAAAAAAATGTGTATCAATAAAAAACAAGTAGATTATAATGAAAAATTGCTACATTTAGACTAAGCGATGTTTATTGCATCTAAAATGCAATAATATTGAACTTCATCACTAAGTAATTATTTTTCATTTTTAAGAACAGTAAGTACATATATTTCAACGTGTACCTATAGCCAATTAAATAGGTATCCATAATATCAAATAATATGCGATAGTGAGAAACGTTTCCGAATATTTGGTAATGTGTAAAGCATCAATGCTTTTTGTAGTTATTACGTACTTACCGTTATTTTTATAACAACTAACGTAGGTAGAAAACGAAGGGTTTCCAATCCCCTGTTCATCTAATAAGTACCTAGTACTTGAATATTTAAGGAGTTATTTATTTTATAACAAATACCTACGCTGCAGCGCTGTTTAAATTGAAAATTTGATAGGTTCCTAGCTACACGCAAAATATCTCTATAGTTAGGACATATTTGTTCAAGTTTTTATGGTATATACTGCGAATGACACTGTAACTGTAAAGATTTGCCCTTCCACCACACTAACCGTATGGTGGTGTTAAGTGGTCGCTACAACCGATATACCTATATCTACACTATCTCAAGCATGCCTGAGTATTTCGTGAGGTCGTATGTAGTTGCGCCGCAACACAAAGTCGGAGGCTAATGATCGCCTCCACGACTAACCAAGTGTAACCAGAGGGCTGATTTTGTAATTCTGAAAGAATAATTTACTTTGATTGAAATGATTTCTATCAGAATTACAAAATTGGCCCACGATTGGCTGATTTTTAATTCTGAAAGAAATTATTTAAATACTAGCTGTGCCCGCGACGTCGTCCGCGTGTATAAAGACTTTTATAAAATGGATTGATTAAAAAATAAAGATTATTTATTTGCATTGAATAATAGCAGGTAGATTATTCTTACATATAGTGAAATCACTTATAATACAATGTTCATATGTTCAGAAACCTAATGTATTTTTTCTAAATCCTTCAAACCTAAAACAGTAAGGAATGCTTACTGTACTGATCTTACTATCCACTTTTCTCACGTTTCGCTTTTCTTGCGCAATCAGATTCTCTTTACAAATATGTACCTCATTTATTAAAGTTAAGAGATACTGCTGTGCCCGTGGCTTCATCTATGTTAAAAATAGTATCTTTAGTAAATTGGGTGAATTTATACTGCAAAGAATGTATAGACTCATTCTATATAGTACTATATACATAGCTTTAACCTACTGCAGAAAAGAGGTGCACTATACAACTACTTGTACTTGGGAGATAAAATTTCTAAACATACACGTGCTTAAGATTAAACAATCGGAAAAATAATTGTAAGGTCAATTAATAAACTATAGGTTTAAAACTTGCGGACAGCAGTTTGGTCATAAGTCATAACTCATATAACATTGTGAAAACTAAAGCAGAAGGCAGGGTCTCTACACAGTGGGTTATCTGTATTTGGAAATAAAGAATATTTTTATAAAGAATCTTTAAAGAATCCTTAATATCTCCATCAATCAACGTGTGTGGATGAGCCCTCAACCCGTACGCAATAAAGAGACGCAAAAATTGAGTTATCATTGGTCCAATTAACAATGTTCAGCATCATACCTACGTATACCGTCACAACGATGGGGCAACCCGCGAGGCGCAATGTTTACCATGGCGGACTGCTAATCTAACTGTCCCGGGTTAGAATCCGGCAGCGAATCCGGCAGAAATTTCAATGATGAGTTTAAACTGTTCTCGGTCTGGGTGGTTGTGTTTCTGTCTCTATGTGTGTTCATGGCACCCACGACACATGGTATATCTACCCTAATGTGAGGCTATACGTGTGAAATGTTATTTTTTATTTTTTTTTACATAATGTACTTACTTTTATTAGACTTAAGGCTTTTATTTGAAATTATCTCCATCGATTCACTTTGGAGAAGAAATGAATATTGCTCAATAACGCCATCTGCCGTATGGCATGTAAACTTTGTGGTTGATAAATCGAAATGTCAAATTACCAAATAGGTAGATTGAGATTAACAGTTGGTTCACTAAAAGTTTAACTATTCGTCACCTAGATGTCTGCAGTAGTCTCGTTTTGTTAAGGCTTTGTACATTCTGTATGAAGGTTTAGATTTCGTATCTTACAACCTTAATGCTGGATGCATTGAGATTGTAAGATTTGGATTTCGGTTCATCGGAGCTTGAGGCCTCCTCAGTATTGGGAGAGCTCCATGCTCAGCAGTGGAATGCTAAAAAGGTTGCAGCTTGATATAAAGTAGCGATAATAATAGTTTCAGCTGCAGCCTGTTCATAATCTTCCACCGCAAAAGAAGACTAATAAGCTGAGCAACTAACTCAATGGAGCCTGTGATGTAAGGTTCGGCGGCGGTAAGGCTCGCGATGCGCTTATTAGGTACCTATAGTCTAGCCATACTCGGCCAACGAAAGAAAATACAGTAAGCTTATCTAAGTATATTTAATATAGTCGACGATATTAGTGAGAGTTCAAAATAATTTTACTTAAATTTAAACTTTTATTTATGGTTTTGAATGGGCTGTTACCGAAACTTTCATACTAATTCCCCAAAGTGCCTTTTAAGTTTATGTCGCGTATTGTGTAAATGAACATAACTTTTTTTTATCACCCGATTGATATGAAATACACACTAATGTTACGGAAATTCATTCAACAATATCAGTAAACACATCATTCAAAGAAGGGAAAAGAATTTGAGAATGAAATATTAAGTTAAGGTTAATTATTGTACGCTTGAGATACCAACTTTCGAATCCATTTTATTTGCTATTGAGGGGTAGTTTTGAAAAAAGCTTAAATAGAATTCTTACTATGTTAGTAAAGATTACAAATACAAAATTATAAGTATATTACTTTGCACAAAAATATTCTGTACATCAAATTTCGACACTCAATTTTCAAAGAGTTTCAAAGAAAATTGACATTTAAAGGGTGAATTTCGGGAAATGCTGAAACACGTATTCTTTTATTTTGGTTAGAAAATATTTGTACCAAATTTCAAGACAATCTATTGAAAAAATCCAAGTTTTCCATACAAATTTTCATCGCTCATTTCACACCCTTAAAGGGTGATTTTTAAAATTATCTATAGCCTAAATGTTAGCGAGGACCAATATATATAAAACAAAAAAAGTTTCATCAAAATCCGTCCAGTAGTTTTTGCGTGAAAAGCTAACAACAGACAGACAGACAGACAGACAGACAATAATTTCAAAACTTATATTTTTAGCTTCTGTTACTTATAAAAAGACCCCTAGAAGTATTTTTTTAAATTTATATGCAATGTACAGAATTGACCCTGCTTACAGTTTTATTATATGTATAGAAAAGTACCTAATTGAAATAATTTCTGTCAGAATTACAAAATCTGCCCTCAGGTAAATTATAACACAAATATTTTAGTAATAACTATCCGCTTATAACTCATACAACTACGTAAATGTTTATTCTTATATTTTCTTTATATCTGCAAAGTAGCAGACGAACAAGCAACGTTCTGAGACTATCGTATGCATGCAGTTGAGGTGCTACTTGCAGCCTAAGACAGAAAACAAAGGCAAGAAAGAAACAAAGGCAGAACTAGACCACGTAACTTCTACCACCTTCAAAACTGGCGAAGTTGTCGGTACCAGTCGGTACGGAGGAAAACTGCGCAAGGTATAGCAGCTGTATGACTTAACCCAGAGGAATTAAGTAAACAACTGAACGTTATCTACAGGTGTAATTTGCAAAGCTTGTATTTTTCAAACAGTCACGCGCTCTGTAACTCTGTACCTATTTAGCGCATCAGCGTACGCACTTTACGTCTGTATTGTACACCTAGTACAAGGTAGGTAGAACTAACAGATTCTATTACCATAAGCTATTACTTAGGTACTTATTGTAGGGGAGCGCGTCAGTATAAGATATGGGGTACACCTTGTAACCTGTTGAGTACTGCCACGATTAAAAAAACTTCTATATAGGTACATTATTTTTTTATCTTACTTTCGGATGTCTTAAATTACTGAAATATGACTTGCCATGCATTTAATTCATTCTACTATTGATCGATATTTGTCGTTATTTTACTTGTTTAACTTTCGTATACAATTTTTGAAAACCTATAGGCGCTCTCTTCACCGGTTAAACGGAAAACGTCATAATCTTTTTATCTTCCTACCACCCAACCTATAAAATGCACAAAGTCCTGATGACGCTCGAGTAAATCGACAATTAGCCTCGTGGGCTCCCCTACTATTATGTACTTGCATGTCTTTGCAATTGGTTCCTATTCATTTTAGTTTTGAAACATTAAAAATTATATTAAAAATAAAATGTTAAACCATTTGTTACCAAATGTTGCATTTTTCCCATTTTTTTATTACTCGTAAATCATTAAACATAATGTCCTAATTAACTAGATTCTCTATAACGTCGTATGCTAGCTATTTCACTTACGCTTATGAATATAATATTTTGTTCTAACTAAAACGCAAAAATATACTTGTACCATGGCATCAACTGCCGGGCAAGGTGGATTCAAACACAAAGCAGAGGATGTATAAGTGAATCCTGACACATGACAAAAAATTGAAAATGCAAAGAAGCCTAAGATTATTAAATATCCTAACTAGCACACATAGACTTAGGATATGCTTAAGCTTAAGTCTATGCTAGCACATTAGAAGAGCGCCACATTATACTACAAACTGGAGGGATGAGTGACATCATAGTGACATAGATCTATACAGACCTGGACCAGAGGTTGCTCCTTAGACAAATAAAATTTAAAAATAAAGTTAGTTTTTATGACTGTGTAGTTCTGTGTAATAAATAATAGAAAAATATATACTACCTTAGACTTCTTAACTAGATAAAATAATGAGGGAACAGAATAGTTTTTTAACTATGTAAGCTAAATGTCCTTAAATCTTAATTCATGTTCCCCAGCAAATCATTTTGTTGAAAGTAAATTGAGACAAGTTACAAAATTTCTTGGTTATTGTTGCCACTTGTTTCGCCTCATGTTTTCGTTTCAGCAAACATTTATAGCTAATTAGAATGTGAGGGATAACTGGATTTTCATAAGTAGGTGACTAATCCTAAGAGAGCTGTTCTCATCTATCTTTGCCTGCTTACATTATTACAATACCTATAGGACTCAAAATTTAGTATTTAAAATCACAGACTATACTCTAATGCGTGGTGTTTTATTTTTCTTAAGGCGTTATTTTTACACTGAAAAATACGAAAATAAAAGCAAAAATGTGAAATAAATCAAAATAAAAATAATCTTTACTCTTTAACGGGGTAGAAATAAAATAAAATAAATAAAAAATTGCATACTTTATTGTAATCACAGATGTTCACCCAGCGCTACGCAGGAATTCAACACGATTTGCAGCTGACGATTTACCAAACCAAATGCATCCACCAATATACGTTTGCTCGTTATGTCTACTTATTACTACCTATAACGGAAGGCGTCAATCATAAAATAATATTGGAATAATTAATTCACAAATAATCAAATAAATAATAAACTTAATTAACACGAGAGCTATTTACAACAAATGCAAAATTTGCTAGTATTCTTAAAATAGAATGTGATGTGAGGATAGAGCTCGGGCGAGTTGGGCGAGTTCGGTCGAGTGGGGGTTCACGTCATGTTGACGCCGAGCGAGCGGCTGGCGTACTCGTACACGACGTAGGAGATGGACACGGCCGGGATGACCTTGATGAAGTTGGGCGTGATGCCGCGGTACAGCCCGCGCACGCCCTCCCGCTGCACGATATCGCGGAACGCGCCCCGCATCGTGCCCTCTGCGCCCTTCGCTGCCTTCTCTGAAATTTTTATCAATTATCATCTATAGTAGTTGAGGAAATTATATTTGCACTTGTGAAAGATTTTCATACTTTTGAAGTGGCTGGCTGCAACCTTTTTGGGTTCGACTGCTGAGCACGGGTCTTTCCCCATTGTTGGGGAGGCCTGGAGCTTACTCCACCACGCTGTTCCAATGAAGGTTGGTTGAAACCGCCCAGGCATACGGTTTAACGACCGTTATCTATCGATAAGGACCGGAACCGAAGAAAAATTCACTACTATATTGGACTTGCATAGTCCTAATGAGGATCAGTCACGTTTTTAGTTGAGAATGCAGATTTGTAGAGCTATGAAATCCTTAACGTACAGTGCAAAATTTTTTGTTCTACGACAAAAATTGACGAAGTTATGACCAAATTACTAACGAAAATACATTGAGGGCCGCCGCGATAGCTGTGACGTCACAATTACCGTTAGCCTTTAGCAGCGGTTAGGCGCGCAGTGTTTTGTGTGGTTAATTTTGACTTTAAAAACAAATAAGTGTCCGATTGGTATCTAATTCACATTTTCAACTATGTATTAATATTGTATAGTGTCAAATTTAAAAATACGCTCGTTAAAATGCCAGAAAAATATTTGTTAACATGCCGAGAGACCCAAAACTTCGTAAAAAAATTGTTTCTGTTGTAAAAAGAGATGATAAAACTACAGCCTCTACCCTAATAACAATAATTATTTATTCTTATGCCTCTAACCAGACTACAAGACACTGTTGTAAAGATTATTTTAATGTACTTTAGCCCACTGCTGTACATAGGCTTCTTTTAATATTCGTCACTACGTCCGACCGGTCCTGCGCCCTCTGAATCCAGCGGCTTCCCCCTGTCTTCTTCAGGTAGTCAGTCCAACTGCTTAGAAGGCGGCTTGTGCTCATTTTGCCGAGACGTGGTCGCCATTCGATGACCTTTCTTCCCCATAGATTATACTCACTAAATATATTTGTCGGTGGTAGAACTATTATGTTTCGGTGGAAAGGTGCAGTTGCCGGCTACACTTGCATGAGGCGACACCAGCCTCCGGAGTAGCAGCGTAACTGCATACGACCTCAGACAAGACTTACCTATGCTTGCTAGAGGTTGTATGTAGATGTCCATGAGCTGAAGCGACCACATAACACAACGTGGCCTGCATGCTCGTCTGCTACTCCATTCAAATAAAAAAAATATGGCTGTCTAGTGAATCAGTGTCAATGAATACCGTTTTGATATTATGAATAAAAAATACATTACGCTTACGACTTGCGTAACGTTGTGTTCATGAGATCTGTGAACGAGAAACCACCTTGGGCCCTCCCGGACACTCCCGGTGGATCCCTTTATGGACTTCGGAACTAGGTATTATATTAGACGACCCCTTGTGATGCAATGGTTACCATCGGACTGCCGATCAACGGTCGGGTGTATCGTGGGTACCATGGACACATACCATCCATCCATCAGCCTTTTATAGTCCACTGCTGGACATAGGCCTCCCTTAATGTTCGCCACTCCTCCCGGTCCTGGGCCTTCTGAATCCAGCGACTACCCGCTGTCTTCTTCAGGTCATCAGTCCACCTGGTTGGAGGGCGGCCTGTACTCACACACTGCTCGAAAACTTTCGACTTCAGGCACTGAGATATTCTGGACGAAGAAGACACTTTGTAATTTCCCGAACGCTGCCCAACCGAGTTGGATTCTACGAGTTACCTCTCTCTCAAAGCTGGACTTACCCATACAGATAGCTTGTCCTAGGTATATGTACTCGTCGACAACTTCGAGAGTAGCGCCATCAACAACGACCGGTATAGGTGTGACATGGACGTTAGACATGATCTTCGTCTTGTCCATGTTCATCTTAAGACCCACCCTTTGTGAGGCGCTATGGAGGTCTCCTAGCATAGTGCTGAGCTCTTCCAGGTTCTCCGCCAAGATTACTATATCATCGGCAAATCGAAGGTATGTGAGGTGTTCGCCATTGATGTTAATACCCAGTCCGTTCCACTCCATCAGCTTGAACACGTCTTCCAGTGCAGCGGTAAACAGCTTCGGGGATATAACATCCCCTTGTCGTACTCCACGCTGCAATGGAATAGGTCCAGTGCTTCCATCGTGGACTCGGACTGTCATAGTTGCGGCTTTGTACAAACACTTCAACACCTCGATGTACCGATAGTCAATCTGGCATCGCTGGAGAGACTCTAGCACCGCCCAGGTCTCGATAGAATCGAAGGCTTTCTCATAGTCCACATACGCAATACATAGCGGCAGATTATACTCTTTTGTATAACCTGTCGCAGCGTGTGTATGTGGTCCATGGTACTATAGCCTTTTCGGAATCCGGCTTGTTCGGGAGGCTAGAAGTCGTCTAGCCTGCGCGCACTACTATTAGTAAGAACCCTTGAAAACAGCTTATAGACGTGGCTCAGAAGCGCGATGGGTCTATAGTTCTTCAAAAGGGCTCTGTCACCCTTTTTGAAGAACAAAACCACCACGCTTCCGCTCCACGCCTCCGGGACAGTTCCGCTACTGATGACTGTATCGAACAGTTTTTGGAGCGCCACTTGGAGGGGTTTGTCATCTCCCGGTGCTTTGTTGTTTTAAGCTGATTAAGGGCCCTTCTAATTTCGTACAGGCTGACGTCCGTGATATCTTCGGTATAGTGTCGGGTCAATTTGGCTCTCTTATCGTTTACCACATCGGTAACGGGAGCTTTTGAGGAGCTGTACAACCGTCCGTAGTACCTCTCAATTTCTCTCTGAACTTCAGGCTTAGACGAAACTACAGCGCCAGACTCCGTCCTCAATCACATTAACTGGCTTTGCCCTACACTCAGATCTCTTGTGAACACTTTTGTGCCTTGGTTGCGCTCAGTAGTGTTTTTGACGCACTGTGTGTTGTGAGCACGCAGATCGCGTCGTCTGCAGCAAGAGATCTGTTTGTTGAGCCCAGGCGGCTCAACTTCAACATTGAAGACGGGGACCGAACGCATTGTTCACGCCTTTCCTTTATAAGACCGAGGGTATGTTCAGAGAGCACTTGGGGTCTGCTACTGGAGGGTGCCTTAAAGAACTTGGACACTACCTCGTGGACGGTTTGTACCATCCTGGTGTGGTATTCGTCCACAGACTCGCATTTTTCTAGGCCTGCGAAACGATTTCGCAAGTCAAGCTGAAAGTTCTCGGAACCCTGGATTGGGACAGGTGTTGGTCGGAGCGTAGACTTCTTTAGGCATGACCGTTCCAGTTTGATGTTGATATTTAATGTGCCTCGTACCATACCTGTTGATCACGGAGACATTAAATATGTGCCGTTTGTCTGCTATCTCGCTTTTCGTGGAACCGTTGGGACTTATCCAAGTCCACTTGCGATGAGGATTCTTCTTGAAGAAGGAGTTCATCATGAAGAGGTTCTCCTTCTCCAAGAAGTTAGCAAGCAAGTGGCCTCGGTGGTTTCGTTGACCAAATCCAAAGAGTCCTACTTTCTGCTCGTCGCCGTCTCGCGTGCCCAGTCTTGCATTGAAATCCATGGGGGACCACCACCGTGAAATGAGTCTTAGAGGCATGTATGGCTCTACTTACGTCCTCATACATAGCCTCAACCTCATCGTCTGGGTGTGTCGCCGTCGGCGCATATGAAGCGAATACCGTTTTGATATTCTGAGTATAAGGTGTATTGCCCTTGCAAACACATTCGACTTTCGTCACATTGTTGACGAGGGACCTGTGGACGAGAAACCCGACACCACCTTGGGACAGATGTTCGCCCTCCCGGTGATAGAATAAGTTACCGGATTTAAGGATTACCGTGTCCTCCCCCTCTCTTCGGACTTCAGATAATCCTATGATACTCCAGCGTAACTTATCTATCTCTGCTTCCAGCTCATGTATCTTTTCGTCGGTCCTCAGTGTCCTGGTGTTGTATGTAGCCAGGTGCAGAGGTCGTTTTCACATGGACACATACAAAGACAGAAAAACAAACACCCAAACCGAGAACAGAAATATAAACTCAACATTCAAATTTCTGCCACGCCGGGAATAGAACCCCGGGCTCTCCAATCGGTATGGTAACCATTACGCCACACGGGTCGGTCGTCACCGTTACGGGTCTCGTCTCGATAAAAAATATAGGTGTGAGGTATGTATGAATATTTTTTGGATAATATTGTAACGATAGCCTGTGGTTTAGTTAATTTACAGGATTTTTTGTGATGTATAAGGTAATACTTTATTTTTATTATGATCTAGCCTAAAAGTATAAAAATAAAAATGCTTTCGTTTCTTTTATAAAGTTTTATTTCCACAACCTTCCGTGGGTAGGTAATCAAAATTAAAAAGAGATGAGTGATTTTAAGTCTCAACTAGTTTCAAAAACGCTAAAAATACGTGAATTTCTCTAAAAGATCAGTACAATATGTACGAGTAGGTAGGTACCTATATAGGTATTTCGGACGTTTATCTGATTGAGCTTGTACAAAACTTCTACTTTATTAGCACTAATATTAAGTATTAAAGTAAGTTTTATACTTTTATTACAAAATTACATTCGAACTACACTTTACACTCGAATCTCAAACATCCGTCTCGTCGAATCGTATGCCGACTGCGCTCGGTTCGGTAATTGTGACGTCACACGTGTACTTTTTAGCGAGAGGAACGGCACAACTTTATTACTTAATATCTTCGTAAGTTATGGACCGATTTTGATAATTCAAAAAGATATATCATTCTTATGTCATATAGAATAAAGTGTGTTGTAGTTTGATTGAATTTGCTATAACTTTACTGATCCTCATTGTGTTTCAACTAGGAACGGCCACAAGCTGGCATTTCCGAAATGCCGGCTTCATAAAAAAAGTAATTCTTTTATTGGGATGTCCATCAGGATATATAATAAAATCCCAATAAAGATTCAATCCCTGCCTTTAAAACCTTTTAAGAAGGCAGTCAAACAAGTCCTGTGCCGTAAGGCTTATTATAACACTAAGGACTATCTTAATGATAAAGGAGCGTGGGAATGAATCTCGCTCACACAAGGCTATTTCTTCATAGATTGTATTAGTTTTAGTAATTACTCGCATCTGTGAGCAGGTGGAAGTGGGTTGATGGTGTCTCACACGATCAGCTGTCACGTGTGACCATTATCGACCCATAGCCATTCTGTTATCTCAAATATATTATTATGTACTGTCTTTTTTTTAAAAGAGTGCTGGGAGTTTTTTTCCGCCGCCTTTTTTCTCTCAGCTCAACATCTAGCCCAAACGGGCACTTAAAGGCGATGACCGGAAAAAAATGACATTCATTAAGCGAATATTTTGTATTCCTAATATGAAATAAATATTTTTTCTTTCTTTCTTTCTTTCGATGGCTTAACGTGCCCTCCAAATTTTTGACACTAGCGGTCAACCATCTCAACACGACCGCGTCCGTTTTGCTTAGCTGCAAAGATGGCTTGCGTTCTATGCTAGCCGCCGGACCATGCGTGCATCAGTTTTGAAACAGCAGCAGTTTTGAAGTACGAGAACTTAATTACAGAAATCGTCTTCTGTAAGTAACGCGTGTCGCATATTATTATGGGGAGTTCGGAGCGCACGAAAAAATAAATAATAACTTCCTTCTACAACTTTAAATGTATTCAAAGTTATGATTCGAACTCAATTCGAAAGTGGCAGATTTGAATGAAATATTATTAACGGCTAACTAATTAATTTACCTTATAAGCCATACGTATAAAAATATTACTAACAGTTTTAAGAAACACAACATTTTTCAAAACACTACCCGAATTTCGAATCAAAGTCGGTTTGGTTGCGAACTTGAACATGTCCAATTTAACTACACTGACCAATACTATTTCAAACTAATTAAACTATCGATAAACATAACGTTACCATGAAAAGTAATTTAAAAATGTTAATTTAGAAAGAAGCGATATATCCGAGCGATAGTTACCGCGGTCTCCGACACGGCGATACACCCAGTTCGAATCCTCGGTAAGCATCTCTGACAAATAAATTAGTAGTGTGCGTATTTATTCAGCGAAATTCACGGTGATAGAAAATATAGTCACCGTGTATGCGTACGTGCTGAGAGAAATTTATAATGTCTCGAAGCCAAGACGTCCATCAATCCACACTTAGTGGCCAGCGTGATGGATTATGGCCTAAATCCCTATTACCTGTGTCAGCAGTGGGACTTAAAAAGGTTGCAAAAAATTAGAAAGATACATATCTCACGAGGGTTTTGGCGGGAAGTCGGAAAAGACATAATGTGCTCTTGCTTTATTTTCATTTTCTTACTGTATTTTTGAGTAAACATCGGATAAAGTTGACGGAATTTTGTACGATATAGGTTAATCACAATGCACGAATGTTGTGAAACTTGTGAAATAGAATAAGTTAACAGTTCTAAAATAATGTTTATTCTGCTTGCCTCCAAAATTCCATCGGACATGTTCTGGTAAAGTAGCCATCTTTTTACTGGAATGTTTCACTGACTTGACTGACTAATTACTGACAACTGATTTATTAATTATTTTTAATTCTTCCAGTTTCATTAAAAGTGGCTAAAAATAGATCATACTTGACGCTGGTAATATCATGCATATTTTATAGTTTGTGATGCCATAACTGAAGAAAAAAAAAGATAGCTCACCTTGTGCCTGCAATCTTGTTCGTACGAGGGCAAGCGGGTAGGAGCAGACCTGGCCCAGCGTGCACGAGGCGCTGCCGCACGCCAACAAGAGCAGCATTCCCGGCTGTTCGTTGTGGGCCTGGTATCGGTTTATGTACTTTTTCTTCAGGGTTTCGTATACCGCCAGGTCGATGCCCGCGTACGGCACGATCCCCAGGATGTTTGGAATGTATCCCTTGTAGAAGCATTTCAGTCCCTCTCTCGCATATATCTTCTTCGCGGCGTCTAAGATGCCGTTATATTGCCCTGTTTTTCTTAAAGCTAATCTTGTCTTTAGCACCTCTAGTGGGTAGATCACAGTTTGACTGATAGCTCCGGCGGTAGCTCCGGCCACGAACCTTTCGTGTATTTCCAACGGGTGGTTCTTCTTCTCGCCCTTTATTAGTCGTTTGACTTGTTCATACGCGGCGAACTTGAGCGCCGATTCCGGTGCTATTTTGATCACGTTTATACCGTTTCCTCGCCACAGCCCGGTTATACCACCTTCGCTAATCATTCTGGCTAAGCATCTAGCCATGTTTTCTCTGGTAGGATTTACCTGCAAAGTAAAATATTAATTTAATTATTTCAATGTAAATTAAATAAGAAATCTATGATTGTCCATTACTACGATTTTAGGTCGGTTAACTTAAGCTGGCACGAACATTTCACTCACACCAATATAATAAAGGTTGTGTATAAAATACGATTACATACCTAAGCATGTAATGTTTGGTATTATTATAGGTCGCGTTACGTAAAAAGAACGCTGGAAGAAAGTGGAGAGGGTATGTTTTTGTACAACTACCTAGTACACACAAAGTACCTAGGTAATCTATCTATCTATCTATACTATAATAAATCTGTAACAAGTCGGTTTCTGAGGGCCTACTCTGTAAGTATCCGTCCGTAAGTTCTAACATTTTCGGAATCATTTTTGGCAAACTCAGATCATTTTTTTTTCACGAAATATTAAGATAAGCGTTTTCATTGATGACATTAAGCTACTGAATGAATAATATTGCTAGAATGTCTTCAGTCTTATCAAAAAATGAGGTCCGAAAATTCACTTAGTTTCGGATACGGGCTTACAGAGTGGCCCCTCTGTACATTGAAGATATTTGAGAAAAACTGTCACTAGGGCTATTTATTAGCGTAATAGAACCCAAAACAATGATTTTTAGAATTATTGTCTGTTTGTCTGTTTATCTGTTTGTCTGTTCGTTTGTGCGCGCTAATCTCAGAAACGGCTTAACGTAACGAAGGATGCAGTTTTCACGGATATATTGGTATTTTTTTGGATTAACATTAGTGTTTGTTTTATTTAAATCGGTTCACAAATAAAAAAGTTACGAGCATTTAAAGAATTTATCTATCGGTGTTTGGATGTATCGTTGTTGATTTATCGAAAACTTTAGTTAATGTATTGAATTCAAATTCAAATTCAAATTGAAGTTTTATTTTACAGTCCCTTAAATGATAACATGAAACTTATTAATGAAAAGAAAAATAGATAATACATAGAAAAAAACAAATAAAATGAGCTGGCAATAAGATGGTAAACTGTACAAAATAGGGTTCACGCTTTTTCGTACAGTTCCCACACGTCGACAATAATTAATCAATATTTTAATCTATACACAAAGCTGAAGAGTTTGTTCGTTCGTTCGTTTGTATGTTTGTTTAACGCACTAATCTCAGGAACTACTGGGTCCAATTGATAATATTTTTTTTGTGTTGGATAGTCCATTTATCGGGGAAGGCTTTTTTATAATGAAACTGAACAAAAAGGCAGACGGGTCACGTGGTGTTAAGCGATCACCGTCGCCTATGGACACGGGCAACCCCAGGGGACTCACCCGAGGGCTTTAGGCTATATAACATCATGCTATGACTAATACCGAAGTCCACGCGGACGAAGTCGTGGGCGGCCACTAGTCCATAATATATTAGCAATTGTAAGTTAATACCTGTAAAAATACTTTGAGTCTGTCGAGCGGAGCAGTGCAAGTCCGGCTGACCGCGCCGGCGATGCCCCCCGCGAGTAAGTGGCGCCACCACTTCCCAGTTTGTAGTTCACTTTGTGTGAAGTCATCGGGGACGTTCATATCCTCCCCGATGTCCAGATACTGGAAAATAGAAAACGTCATGACTTAAGCCTGAAATTTTATAAACCTTTTTTTTGTTAGAACTAGATGCACTAAAATACTATCAATTATTTAATTCTTTCAAATCTATATGTCGGAGTCGGATCGTATAATCTGCCGTATAACATTACAGCTAGCCGGTTCCTAAAACAGGGCCGTTCTGTATTGTGGCGGGTCCACGATTAGCCGGATTGTTATTGCGATACGTTCTACAACTACAATATGGCGGCTCACGTTTAGCCTCATTGTAATGAAGCCTCGTAGCCACCCACCCTACTTATGATTATAACCGCACTCGACATTGCTGAGCTTTATTGACACCCATCCTGCTTATGACCGCACTAGATGTTGCTGAATGGCCACCCATCCTACTTTTGACCGCACTCGACATTGCTTAGCTTTGTTGACACCCATCGTTTTTATGACCGCGTAAGATGTTGCATAAGTCACCCATCCTAATTTTGACCGCACTTGATGTTTCTTAATGGCTACCCATCCTACCTTTGACCGCACTCGATACTGCTTAGCTTTATTAACACCTATACTTCTTATGACTGCACAACATGTTGGTTAATGACCACCCATCCTACTTTTGACCGCACGTGTCATTGAGCTTAGCAATGTCCCTGAAACACATTTTTACTATAATTATTTATATTCGAAAAATACCCAAACCGAATCAGAGCACCCCACTATCCACGTGGTCTTGTCTGTACTACCCCTAGAGTGTATATAAAAAGCGGAGGGAGACAACTACCCGCCCGCCGTAGAAAAGCGCAGGCATCAAGAGAGCCGTAGCGGCTGAGGCAAGTCGCCGATGGCGACCAAAAAGCCGAAGCTGCGAAGGCGAACGTAGGTGCCGCGTTTTCTTACGCTGGGGCGGAGGGAGTGGTCTTCCCGCAGCGCCGGAGATGTCACAGAGCCACTTGTTTTATTACATTATCCAAGCCTTGGAAGATATTATATAAAATTGCTAGTTAATGTGATTAATTCATTGTCAATTATCTAAATTGAGTTGATATTATAAAAAATGCCTAGATAATAATATATAATATCCGAATTTATTACTTTGGCTGTAACATATAGACAATTAGGCGTCACGATATTACGCCGCTTTGAACGCGAAGAGCTCATACAAAACAACGTTCGCTAATTTAGCTGAATTGCAATCCGGCTGAACGAGAGTGATCCGCATTACAAACAATACAGCCCTGTTTTAGGAAATGGCTAGCCGGAATGTAATATGGCGGTATATACAATCCAACTGCGACATATATATTAGGTACAAGTGAGTGTGAGCGAGTCCACTGGGTAAATTTTATTTTAGGGAAATCCTCACAAAAATGCCATTGTATAAATTTTGGTGCCATAACTTTCCTCGTCATTTGATGTGCGCTGCGGAAACTATCGATGAGAATTTAAAAAATTATAATAATAAATCATTTATTACATGGTTATAACCGGACGACCCGCGTGGCGCAATAGTTATCATACCGGACTGCCAATCGAGGGGTCCCGGGTTCGATTCCCGGCGAAATAGAAATTTGAATGATGCTTTTCAATTTCTGTTCTCGGTCTGGGTGTTTGTGTTCCTGTCTTTGTACCCATGACACAGGGTGTTAATTACCTTTCTGTGGGGCTATGAGTGTGTAACGTTTAATTGTTTATTTATTATTAACTAGCACTGTCCACGAGAAGTCCGCAAATCTAAACTTTTTAGTTGAAAAATGTTATGTTAAACTTGTACAAAATTAACATACATTTTTCACGAGCGAAGCGGTTTGCTCATCAGAACAGACTAGCGCTAGCCACTATTGAATTGGTTATGAAGGTAGTTCGCACTAATTCAAATTAGTATTATTTAACTTCTGACAAGCACAGAGATAAAAGTATAATAATTAAATAAAAATAACATAGTGACGGTATTACACTGTCCCACAATAGTGACCTTCTTCATCGTTGCAGTTATCAGACTTATTACTCCTTAAATCCCCCGTCCATATTCGAGCTTGCAGCCGTAAATGCTCAGCCTGTCGCTAAAATAAATATCAATAAGCTATCTACGTAATGTAATCACCAATTTTATTAAAGTGTGAAATAAGCAAAACAATGTACTAAAATGTAGAACATAAAGGTGTACATCAGTAAGGCACAGCGATACCGTAACATTAAGGAATTGGCATTCTATACTGTTGTCCCAATTCATTGTAAATATTCCAATAAAGTATTTCCAGTATATCATGTTCTTGACAAAAAACTGGTGTAAACAATTATAAGAAAAACTGTTGAGGCATTCATTGTTGATTGGCCTTCCGTCTTCCCAAAAAAATACACTTTTGACAATGATTTTGCTATCAAGCAATTGACAGTTCAATAGACAATTATCATTTAATTTTTTTGTGCTTTTAGAAGAACTCATTTCATTCAAATATGCATAAATGTAAGAGCATCAAAGGTCACATGCTACATCCGTTCTTCAATAGCTTATTGTACCTATTTAACTTGTATAAAAAATAAAAGTATACCAGTATTTTGACCACCTTAAAGGATGCTCCAAACCAAATTTTACTCAAATCGTAATTAGGAATGAGTAAAATAATACTGTATAGTAAGCGCCATTGAAATCGATGGTTAATATGGTATTTATACGGGGAAACTTTTTAAGTTCCGCAGATTTATTTTAAGCATCTAGTAAACTTTCCTTGATAGAACTGACTTGTTTCTTGGTTTTCGGATAATGCATATCTTATAACGTGTAACGTACGATGGAATAAGTGTGACCTTACATAAAGGAAAAAAAACAAATTTAGAGGCTTAAATTGTCGAGGTCTTTTGTTAATAATTAATAACGGACAATTATTGTCCGTTACTTTGACCATGTCATGGACATGTCATCCATTCTTAGAAAATATAACGTCATTTGGCACTTTGATCGACTTAGAACAAACATAGACTTAGGATATATTATTATTATTATGCTATGTTCTATTATAAGTCTATGCTCATTTAGAAAGCATATTTTTGGGTAAAGTAAATTCTTGTTCTAATAAGTTACTTTACTTTATGCATTATAAAAATTGATTGTTCATAAAATACCTGCTCCAGTTTATAAAATTTCGTCCATAAACGACTTGTTTCAGTTTATATCAGCATAGTAAGTAAGTAGCTTAGTATATGAAACAATTATTTTTTACTACTCTCGCATCGCCTTCGTATGTTACTTTCGATGCTTTACATAAACCGATAAATAACTTTCGATGCTTTAAATAAAATAGAAGAGAGTTAAATAAATGCCTAAGAAATTTTTCGTATTCGCAAACAGGAAATAAGTAATTAGAAAGTGCGCTCTTATAAAATATTCCACTCACAAAGTAACGCCTTCGGAGAAGCGATAACAAAAGTATGATGTGGAAATAACATGCATTTCATCATAGGTACAGATTGTCAATTTATTGTTCATCTCGTTAAACGACATGATGCTTGTTCTTGGCAGTCAAATTGAGTAATTGTACTTCTCTATCTAAATAAACTATCTAAATCAACTAATATACATACATATTATACTCACATATTTTTACTAGTGTTGTTTGTAAGTCAACGCAGTCATAATAAAATTTAACTGGAATAGGATGCTATTCCATTTTCTCACAGTACCCTTCTATCACAATACCAAGAGCTTCTTGTTGCTATTCATTTTACCTTGTTTCGTTTAGTACGTGTATGAATAGGTATTGAAACACGTTAATTTTGCAAGCAATTCTCATTTGAGTACCCTTAAACGCCTCAAAATATTTCTGTTAGGTAGTCTCTGGCAAAGTCTGGCATCCGTTCCTTATGAAAGATGTAAACATAAAAGTAAGAGTAGGTCATGAATGCAATGGTTTACATTGTCAATCGTTATTAATGTGGGCAACATCAACGTACTCTTTTTTATCTACTAGTAAGTATATCCATGTCAAGGATATAAAAAGACCGAAAGTCAATAACTTGTTCAGTGAACGAACGTTAGAACTCAGAAAGATCCAAGGTTGGCAAATAACCTTTTCCAAATGAGAACTTATTTCTGTCAATCTAGTTTTGATAATGAGAATGCAAAGCAAAGTACCTACAAGAGTTCAAACACATAACAAAAGCTATATCAAACAAGGCGTATGAACAAATTCATACCACTATAAGCGACAGTATTTTTTCCAACGCAAGGGAGAATAATGTGTTTATCAGGCAACATATTCGTATATAACGTACGTAAGTTTGTTTCTTCCTGGCTTAGCAGAAACTAAATCTACGAGCCGAATAAGCTGATTTAACCAATTTGTAATTGTGTATACAGTGAGGATCAAATAACACCCTGGTTTATCTGTAAGTATGTACAGAATTTAAAATTATTTTTATGTGTCTCATGAAGATTAGGCAGGTACCTACCTACATCGGCGATTCAGATACGAATAAATGTATGTACGCATACCAAGAGATTGCAAAAAATGTTAGTGCATTTGATGCTCTGATTGATTTCACAATCGTCGTAACCTTCTCAAGCTTCTAACAGTCAACATTCCATTCAAGGGGTTTTTTGGGTAAGGCGGTCAATGTCACAGATAGAAGAGTAGCGCAATGTAAAATGCACTGTGTTCTGTAGCATTAATAAACCAGTAATTTTAAGGTCACGCATTGTAAATTTTGGTAACATTATATTTTAAATTTTAAAGAAAGGTCTTTCTGTCAACATCATATCGTGCTTATCATTAAAACATGAAAAAAGTGTAAGAACACAAAACGACGGGAACAAATCTAAGTTATCACCTCGCGCTGGCAAATAGTAACTCAATACTAGTGTTGGAAAGATAGTTCCTTGTTGCCAAAAGAGAATCCTTCAAAGATTTGTACTGTAGAAGTTGGCTACTACCGACTTGGCGTTGGCTACCAACTTGGAAGATAACAACAAATTACCTAGCTACTTTCCTCTACACAGTTTAAAAACATATCGAAGGCTACTGCAATATAGGCTAAATCTAAGTTACCTGCTACCCTCACAGAAAGTGAAGGCCTGCTTCCGACAGTTGATGATGCAAACGATGTTCCTCGAAGTAATAGCAAGTACACATACTACATTATGTTAACAGCGAAGATAACGTCATACTAAACTGTTTGTGTTACTAACTAGACGTAGAACATGTCAATATATTTCTTTACATGTAAGTAAATATAATTTCAGTTACGTGTTCTTATCTTCAAGTGCTAATTGAATATCATAAACTATCACGATTGTCTGTGGTTTGTTCACAACAAAATATTTGCCTACATTTCAAACGGTTAAGTAGTATTACAACAAAAAGATAGTAGAAACTATATTTACTTATGTTTCTATTGATTATTACCGTTATCTGATGCTAGATCTGATACAGCAAATAATACTGATACTTAATATTTCCGTTCAAAGGCTCGAAAGTATACACTCGACTGACGCTGAAACTCATTTTTCTATTAAAACGACTTGATACCTTACTAGTGCCCTATGCCATTCCAGTTATTTTTCAGTAAATATTAGAAAACAATATTTAGCAATTTTATTCTATTTTAAAAAATCTTGTTATTTTCTTATAAGTCATATATTATGGCATACGCATTATAGTGATCCCAACTAAAGGCCAAAATGTTTAGGCGAAAAAAAAGTTAGATAATAACTTCTTTTTTCTTACCTACTTTCCCCTGTATTTTATGATGCCTGTGATGACGTGATGAGTCACTAGTGGGTTTCAAACTTTACCACTGACTGTTTATAACCAAGGGTTTTCCCGCTCACAAAAGTTCGTACCATAGATGTTTTATATATATTCGTAGTAAGTCATAGTAAATCTATGGTACGTAGTACGTATGGATGAAAGATGTCGCGACACCGCTGACGTAATCATTGATTACGCGCCACAGAAGTGAGAACTTACGATGACGCTTAATTAGGTACCATCTAGTCTCATCTCGATTCAAATCAATAAAACTCTGTTTCTGTGTCTGTTTTTGAGTATTACAGGAGAATTCTGGCCATGTGGTTCCGAGAGGTTGCTGCAGCCATGGACATCTACACAACCTCAAGCAAGCGTAAATCTGGCTTGTGGTCGTACAAGGGCTGTTTGATAAGTCCTTTTAAAACTAATTATAAAACCTTTTTTCTTGTAAATTAATGGCATTAACACTGGCAGACTCAATCTTTCAAATGAAGACTGTCAAAAATTCAGCAACAAAAACAAGTTTTTGTCAGTTTAACCATTGTTTAACTGTGATCACTCGTACATTTTCAACAACTATGAAAAAATCTGAATGTTGTGTCGTTATAAAACATTTTTTTATAAAGGGTTGCAGTGCTGCCACAACACTTGATTCTGTTAATGGCACTAAGACACCAACGTTGCAGACTGTTTATAATAGTATAAAGGATTTTAAACGTGGTCGGTCAAGCACATCTGAGGGCTGATTTTGTAACTTTGAAAGAAATGATTTCATTTACTTTTGTTATTCTGAAAGAAATTATTTCAATCAAAGAGAATGAAATAATTTCTTTCAGAATTACAAAATCAGGGGGCTGATCCTCCACGCTCTGACCAGTGACTTCCTCAGTAGTGACATCGATTGGGCGGACGGCCAAAAATGAGGATAACTACATCCTACAACAAGAAGTCCATAATATTGTACTCGACGACCGCCGAGTAAAGGTGCATGAAATAGATGAGAAAACAGGCATCTCCACTGGGCGACTACATAAAGATTTGGGTATGACAAAGCTGTCTGCACGATGGGTGCCACGTTTGTTGACAATCGAACAAAAATGCGAACGAAAGCGAATTTCAAAAGTGTGTTTGTATATGATGAAGCGTAATCCTCGGAATTTTTGAGTCTATTTGTCACTGCGGACGAAACTTGGGTCCATCATTTCATTATACATCTGAGTCAAAACAGCAATCAAAACAATGGATGGCGACTGGTGAATGTGTCCCAAAGAAGGCCAAGACTGTTTTGTCGGCTGGAAAGGCGAAGGAATCATTATGATTGTTTACTTGGAAAAGGGAAAGACTATCACTGGCCGTTATTACGCAGAATCATTATACCGTTTAAATACCGAATTGTTGCAAAAACGACCAAAGTTGTCCCCCAAAAAAGTTCTCTTTCATCAAGACAATGCCCCTGCGCATACGTCAGCTATTGCAATTTCCTAAATCCACGAGTTCGGCTTCGAGCTGGTACCGTATGCTCCGTATTCGCCGGACCTAGCTACGTGCGTTTATTACCTATTCCCAAATCTAAAATGATGGCTTGGAGTGCAAAATTATTTGACAAATGAGGACTGTATCGCAGGTGTAGACGGCCATTTTGAAGACCTCGACAAAACGTATTTTTTGGAAAGGATAAAAAAACAACAAGTGGAACAAGTGTTTGGCCCTCAAAGGAGACTATGTTGAGAAATAAATGTAAATTGTTTTAAAATAGTATATTGTGTGGCAGTGGTGAAACAAGACGATTTCTGACGAGGGCGAGAGTTTGTGAATCTGTCATCGCCCTGGTCTGAAATCGTCTTTGTATCATCCCGTGCGTGGGGCATGTATTTTTCATATGACATGTAATGAAACAACGAGTTTTGATTTCTGTAGCCAGTTGAAGTAAGACAATTTCAATTTAATTTATTAAATTTATTAAAATCTTTTACAACGATTTGACGACAGCTGTCAGACGATTATGATCTTTCATATCACATGCATTAAAACAGCGAGTTTTGATCTCCTTTTGTTTATGTCAAATGCGATTTTGACAGACCTGAAATAAAGACAAATAATAAATAAATGAATGTGCCGGGTACATCGATTTATATTATATCGATGGCCGGGTAGAAACAACGTTGTTTCTCCCATAGGGCAGAAACAACGTTGTTTCTGACTGACACATTCGCATTGGTTTGAAATTGTCTTATTTTGACTGGCAAAACAGAAATCAAAATACATTGTTTCATTACATGTGATATGAAAAATATATTTTTTACTTTTTAAAACGACTTATCAAACAACCCTCGTATGTAGAATGTAGATATGTTATTACTCCGAAGGCTGATGGTTTCTACGACCTACAAGTGCCTAGCGGCTAGCCCCTTGTCTTTTGATTGTTTTTATGAGGGTGCTAATTAAAGCAGCCTGTTTTAAATTGTATTCTAATATACTGAGTTGTCTAATGAATCGATAGATCAGCGACAATATTTTGGCGTCTATTAAATGATTTTCACGCGACAAAATAAAGAAGTTTCTATATTTATGACACAACTTGAAAAGCAACTAAATTCATTATTTGTTGATAGCCTCTAATTTTAATATTTATAAATTACGTGTCACGTGTTTTATATATAAATTACGTGCCACGTGTTGTCCGCGAAGGACTCCTAAAGTACTGATTTTAATAAAATTTGCACACCGTGTGCAGTTTGATCCAACTTGAAAGATATGATAGGTTACATCTCAATTATTATTTATAGTCGTAATATTAATTTAATTTCTGATATTTTAAGGCAGGTCCACGTCTGCCGGATTCGCTCTATTAGTAACTGTCAAACATAGATTCTTCGCGCCATCGTCCAGAAGTTTGACATTGTCAGAATAACAATAAATCTGTCACTATTTGTTGTATATTTTTTATTTGGCATTAACATAAAAAATCTTTGAGATGATAAAGAAACTAATCCTCTTTCAATATATTTAAGGCAGGACAACGTCTGCGGGGTCCACTAGTAGGTAAGTGTATAAACTGTATCTATTAAATGATTCCAACGTATTCTAATTTCATATTTTCGTAATAACAACTGAACATCAAATTTCATTGTTATTGTCATAAAATAATGGTATATCTAACCTTTAATTTAAGGGCGGTATACGAAATTTTGTCGATTTCGCTTATTTCCCTGATTTTACACATGAGATTTTGCAGTTAAATTACGGTATTTCCATAAGTTTCATTGCACAATATAACTGATCATTTCAGTAATAATCTCATACATTAGCAACTTTTTTAGCTTGAGTCAAGAATTATAATTTAAGTTTTAGGCTACTTTAAAAGATTTTTAATGCCAAATATTCATTGTTAATTTGATTTTTTTTTGCAGAAAACATTGATTATGAACTGAAGTGTATTTATAAAAATTATATACATTATAAATTAGAAAGTAACTCTGTCTGTCTGTCTGCTACGTTTTCCCGCTTAAACTACTGAACCAATTTTAATGGAATCTGGAACAGAGATAGAGTGGACCTTGGGAAAGGACATAGGATGGTTTTTATCCTACGAGAACCTATAAAACGGGTCCACGCGGGCGATGCCGCTGGCGGAAGGGTAGTGTCAAATAAATTTTATGAAAGAATACTCCAATTTGTATAGAAATCAAATGCAGTTTCTAGCCCATTTTCTCTCAAAATTGACTAAGTTTAATATTTTTTTACTAATATTTTTTATGAGACTGACAAAAACTGGTTCATTTACTATGTATGTGATTTTACAGCAATACATGGCATTTTATACGATCTGTAGATTTTAAATGATCCGGAAATACGTAACATTCTATGGTACCTATTACTGTAAAATTCACAAAACCATCACCGTATTCAGGTCTATTAAGCAAAAAAACGTAATAAAAATCGAAAAGTGGCTGATTTCATAGTTTATTATTGAAATGATCATCATATTGTGCAATAAAACTTATAGAAATACTGTATTTTGACTGCAAAATTTCATGTGTAAAATCAGCTAAATCGGCAAAATTTCGTATACGGCCTCTTCAATTTTGCTTACATCACCTATAGATATAGGTGCTATAGATATAGGTTATATTTATAAATGGTAGCATAAGTAAAACAATGTATAATATTGAAAAAAATATTGTTATCAAAACATACATTGCAATTCTGTTTTTGTTTGTTTTGGACATATCTTGGGAAAACTAAAACCAAAGAACAGTTTCGCGATCATCCCACCCATTCTCACAAAATGCCATCTTTGAACTTTAAAATATTTATAAGAAAATCACTTAGTCTTTAGTAGTAGTAGCGTTCTTAATGGCTCAAGAATTCAGATAGCTACCCACAATACAATACAAAGAGGTTTTCGTAGTAGTCGAAGTAGTAGTTTTAAAGAATTTCTGGAATTACTCTGTAGCAGAGGTCCCTTACAACGAACAACCAAACTGACAAACGAGAAATAAATAAGCAAAGTTTTCCGCTTTATTATTCATGTTTGTATTAGTAATAAAATATTCTGATACCCGAAAGCCACGTGTTATCGCGATGACGTTGCAGTAATAACCAGATGACGAATAGGTCCGTTCAAATGAATATATGCATTATTATCTCCGGTAGGCATGTTAGTTTAGCCTACATAATAAAGTAATGAAAACCTAATGTGGTACTCCTAGATATTCCAATACGAGCACGATAAGGCAAAATACAAATGTGCTTTCGAATAAATATTCAATGGAAAAAATATCAAGTACAAATAATATTGTAACGTTCAAAAACAAAGACTTATTTTCTATGGAGAGGGAAGGTAGGTATTAATTAAGAAAAGAGAACAATATTATCTAATCCATTATAGTACTTTCTGAAGGAAAACATTTATTTGTGCATAGTATTCATTATCTCACGTTACTGAGCTGATGATGGAAGGTACTACGACGGTGAGGAGTTGAGAGAAAATTCTTGCAATAAATGTTTCTTTGTTCGAAAACTTTTATTCCCGAGGCCGCGAGGTGGTCCAAGTGTCAATAAGTCAAAATCTGATGATCGGATGTCAAGGAAATCGAGGGAAACTTTAAACTTTATATACACACTAGTGGACCCCGCAGACGTTTTCCTGCCTTAAAAGTAATAAAAGAGGATTTGTTTTCTTATTATCTTAAAGAGACTTCATGTTACTATCAAACAAAAATATAAAACAAATAATGACATACGAACTGTCCTGTTATTCTGAACTAGCTGTGCCCGCGACGTCGTCCGCGTGTATAAAGACTTTTATAAAATGGATTGATTAAAAATTAAAGATTATTTATTTGCATTGAATAAGTAGCAGGTAGATTATTCTTATATATAGTGAAATTCTTATATATGTGAAAATTTTGGTCCGTGCTGGGGCGGATTAAGAATACTAACCCCAGCCCCATGTCGGGATACCAGGGTGTCGTAAGAGGCGACTAAACCCGACAACTGCTCGGTGGTAAGGTACCTTCCTGGGGCCTGGCTGGGTGGCGACCACCCTCGGGTCGGAGTCAACCGTTTAATGCCTTTGGCTTGCCTTGGCTTGCCTTGGTGTGCCTCTGGCGTGTTTCGGTTGTGAGCCTGAGATCCAGTTCTCCCTGTCCCACCCTTCCCTATCCCTATATTGCTCCGTTGATGCCTCTTGGGTTTCCGTTGGATTCAAGGCGCCTTTGCCCTGGTAGCCGTGGTGTGTCGGCGCGGGGGCCAGGAAGACCCGGTGAAACGGCTGTCCGCTGGCCGCCCGCTGGTCAGTTGGGGACCCGAACCCAGGCCTCACTGCTAACCTCTGGCCTGGGAGGCTGTCCCGCCAACCAGCGAAAAATCCCGTTGTGCGGTGCCGTGCCGGGGTAAGAGACCGGAGGGGGGCCCGGCATCTGCGCACGGGGGGGACCGGGGGCCCTTTCGTCCCCCGCGCCGGCAACCCACGTCCTGCCATCGGCTTGGCGTTAAGAAGCCTACGCCAGGGCCTGAGGGGCACCAACGGAGCAATTCCCTTCACATTCCCCACTCCTCTTTTTTTTTACAGCAATTAACACCATGGGCAGCTCAATTAAGGAAAGTAATAGATTATCAGCGGCCATCCCCCCCACATTTACTGTGGACATGTGCAACATCAGGGGACTACATTCCAACCTGAATGCTGTCCACCAACACCTTGAGACAGCAAAGCCGGCTTTACTTTTCCTCACGGAGACGCAAATTGCACCCCCTGACGATACATCGTACCTGCACTATCCCGGTTACATCTTAGAACACGCCTTTAGGCGTAGGGCAGGGGTATGTATGTACGTCAGGGAGGATGTCTGTTGTCGCCGTCTAAGCTGCCTTGAAGACAAGGACCTATCGGTGCTTTGGGCACGTGTAGACGCTGGGGCTAGAACCCGAATCTACGCGTGCCTCTATAGGTCCTATAGCGGAGACGCGGAGACGACTCGATTATTTGAGCACGTCCAAAAGACTTCCGACAGAGTGCTGGAACAGTGTCCCTCGGCTGAGCTGGTGGTTCTGGGTGACTTCAACGCTCACCACACAGAATGGTTGGGATCCAGAATCACCGACTTTGCTGGCAGGGCCGCTTACAACTTCTCCTTGGCATATGGGTTGACGCAGGTGGTACACACTTTCACCAGAGTACCAGATATTGAGACCCATACTGCCTCTCTGCTGGACCTTCTGCTGACCACCCATCCATCTGACTACCGGGTGACGGTTGGGGCCCCACTTGGGACTTCTGACCATTGCCTGGTAAGTTCTGCCGTACCATTGCCGCCCCCAGAAGGTTCTAGACCCAATGGGAAGCGTCAAGTCTGGCATTACGGGTCAGCGGACTGGGATGGACTCCGGGAATTCCTGGCCTCCTACCCCTGGAGGCAGCTGTGCTTCACCTCTGGCGATACTCTGGCTCACACGGCAAAAGGGAAAGCCGATCTCCTGGGTACCCTGTTTGCTTCAAACTCGACTCTGGACGACGGAGGTGCCACACCGCCGACCATCAAGCAGTGTGAGAGCTCGATGAAGGACGTGCGTTTCACTCAAAAGGCCGTCAGACGAGCTCTGCTAGCCCTCGATGTCAAGAAGTCGAGCGGGCCGGATGATATCCCCGCGATCGTATTAAAGACGTGCGCTCCCGAGTTGGCTCCCGTCTTAACGCGCTTATTCTCGCTTTCCTACACCACTAGTAAAGTACCGTCTTCGTGGAAGGTAGCCCTAGTACACCCAATTCCAAAAAAGGGTGACCGCAGTGACCCGTCCAACTACAGGCCCATTGCGATAACCTCCCTGCTCTCTAAGGTGATGGAGCGTGTTATAAATACGCAGCTCCTTAGGTACCTCGAGAAGCACCGGTTGATCAGCGATCGTCAGTATGGCTTTCGCCAGGGCCGGTCGGCCGGTGATCTCTTGGTATACCTCACACACCGCTGGGCTGAAGCCATCGAGGGCAACGGGGAGGCTCTGGCAGTCAGCCTGGATATCGCAAAGGCCTTTGACCGGGTCTGGCACAGGGCCCTTCTCGCGAAGCTTCCATCTTACGGTCTTCCCCTGAGGCTATGCAACTGGGTGGCAAACTTTCTGTCTGAGCGGCAGATTAAGGTCGTTGTTGACGGATGCTGCTCAGATATGAAGCCCATTAATGCCGGTGTTCCCCAAGGCTCAGTGCTGTCTCCTACACTATTCATTCTGCATATCAATGACATGCTGCAACAATCACGCAGTATACATTGCTATGCAGATGATAGTACGGTGGACGCACTATACACCTGTCGAGCCAATGCCTCTAGGTCACAAGTGGAGGAAAGTAGAATCAAACTTGTGTCTGAAGTCGAGAACTCTCTGGAGCGGGTCTCGGAATGGGGTCGACTTAACCTTGTCGAGTTTAACCTCACGAAGACACAAGTTTGCGCGTTTACCGCTAAAAAAACCCCATTTGTTATAGCGCCCAAGTTCCAGGGTACCGCGCTCACCGTCGGTGAAAGTGTCGGTATCTTGGGAGTTGACATTACGAGTAAAGTGCAGTACCGGAGTCATTTGGAGCACAAAGCCAAATTGGCGTCCAAAAAGCTTGGTGTCCTCAATAGGGCGAGGCAGTACTTCACTGCGGGGCAACTCCTGACGCTGTACAAAGCCCAGGTCAGACCCCATATGGAGTACTGCTCTCATCTCTGGGCAGGAGCACCAAAATACCAGCTACACCCATTTGACTCCGTTGAAAGGCGCGCAGTCCGAATCGTCAACGACCCAAGATTGACTGACAGGCTAGAACCGCTCAGCTTGCGAAGAGACATAGGCTCGCTCTGCGTGTTCTACCGACTTTACTATGGTGAGTGCTCCGAGGAACTTTTCAAACTAATGCCTACATCACCATTCCATGATTATACCACCAGACGAAGGTTAAAGTTCCACAGGCACCATCTGGACTCGTGGCGGTCCTCCACAGTCCGCTTTGCACGCTCCTTTTTACCACGGACGTGTAGGTTATGGGACAACCTTCCAGCTGAGGCATTCCCAGTGGACTATAAAATGGGGTTCTTCAAGAAAGCTGTAAAAAAAGCTCTCCTCCAAAGCCGGCAATGCTCGGGTGGCTCCCCTGGGGTTGCCCGTGTCCATAGGCGACGGTGATCGCTTAACACCACGCGGCCCGTCTGCCTTTTTGTTCGGTTTACATATAAAAAAAAAAAAAAAAATAAAAAAAAAAGAAATCACTTATAATACAATGTTCATATGTTCAGAAGAAACCTAATGTATTTTTTCTAAATCCTTCAAACCTAAAACAGTAAGGAATGCTTACTGTACTGATCTTACTATCCACTTTTCTCACGTTTCGCTTTTCTCGCGCAATCAGATTCTCTTTACAAATATGTACCTCGTTTATTAAAGTTAAGAGATACTGCTGTGCCCGTGGCTTCATCTATGTTAAAAATAGTATCTTTAGTAAATTGGGTGAGTTTATACTGCAAATAATGTATAGACTCATTCTATATACACAGCTTTAACCTACTGCAGAAAAGAGGTGCACTATACAACTACTTGTACTTGGGAGATAAAATTTCTAAACATAAACGTGCTTAGGATTAAACAATCGGAAAAATAATTGTAAGGTCAATTAATAAACTATAGGTTTAAAACTTGCGGACAGCAGTTTGGTCATAAGTCATAACCCATATAACATTGTGAAAACTAAAGCAGAAGGCAGGGTCTCTACACAGAGTGCTATCTGTATTTGGAAATAAAGAATATATTTATAAAGAATCTTTAAAGAATCCTTAATATCTCCATCAAACAACGTGTGTGGATGAGCCCTCAGCCCGTACGCAATAAAGAGACGCAAAAAATGAGTTAAGTTATCATTGGTCCAATTAACAATGTTCAGCATCATACGTATACCTTCCCAACGATGGGACAACCCGCGTGGCGCAATGTTTACCATGGCGGACTGCTAATCGAACTGTCCCGGGTTAGAATCCGGCAGCGAATCCGGCAGAAATTTCAATGATGAGTTTAAACTGTTCTCGGTCTGGGTGGTTGTGTTTCTGTCTCTATGTGTGTTCATGGCACCCACGACACAGGGTATATCTACCCTAATGTGAGGCTATACGTGTGAAATGTTATTTTTTATTTTTTTTACACTATGTACTTATTTTTATTAGACTTAAGGCTTTTATTTGAAATTATCTCCATCGATTCACTTTGGAGAAGAAATTAATATTGCTCAATAACGCCATCTACCGTATGGCATGTAAACTTTGTGGTTGATAAATCGAATGTCAAATTATGAGATTAACAGTTGGTTCACTAAAAGTTTAACTATTCGTCACCTAGATGTCTGCAGTAGTCTCGTTTTGTTAAGGCTTTGTACATTCTGTATGAAGGTTTAGATTTCGTATCTTACAACCTTAATGCTGGATGCATTGAGATTGTAAGATTTGGATTTCGGTTCATCGGAGCTTGAGGCCTCCTCAATATTGGGAGAGCTCCATGCTCAGCAGTGGAATGCTAAAAAGGTTGCAGCTTGATATAATGTAGCGATAATAATCGTTTCAGCTGCAGCCTGTTCATAATCTTCCACCCCAAAAGAAGACTAATAAGCTGAGCAACTAACTCAATGGAGTCTGTGATGTAAGGTTCAGCGGCGGTAAGGCTCGCGATGCGCTTATTAGGTACCTATAGTCTAGCCATACTCGGCCAACGAAAGAAAATACAGTAAGCTAATCTAAGTATATTTAATATAGTCGACAATATTAGTGAGAGTTCAAAATAATTTTACTTAAATTTAAACTTTTATTTATGGTTTTGAATGGGCTGTTACCGAAACTTTCATACAAATTCCCCAAATTGCCTTTTAAGTTTATGTCGCGTATTGTGTAAATACAACATAACTTTTTTGTTTATCACCCGATTGATATGAAATACACACTAATGTTACGGAAATTCATTCAACAATATATCAGTAAACACATCATTCAAAGAAGGGAAAAGAATTTGAGAATGAAATATTAAGTTAAGGTTAATTATTGTACGCTTGAGATACCAACTTTCGAATCCATTTTATTTGCTATTGAGGGGTAGTTTTGAAAAAAGCTTAAATAGAATTCTTACTATGTTAGTAAAGATTACAAATACAAAGTATATAAGTATATCACTCTGCACAAAAATATTCTGTACATCAAGTTTCGACACTCAATTTTCAAAGAGTTTCAAAGAAAATTGACATTTAAAGGGTGAATTTCGGGAAATACTGAAACACGTATTCTTTTATTTTGGTTAGAAAATATTTATACCAAATTTCAAGAAAATATATTGAAAAAATCCAAGTTTTCCATACAAATTTTCATCGCTCATTTCACACCCTTAAAGGGTGATTTTTAAAATTATCTATAGCCTAAATGTTAGCGAGGACCAATATATATAAAACAAAAAAAGTTTCATCAAAATCCGTCCAGTAGTTTTTGCGTGAAAAGCTAACAACAGACAGACAGACAGACAGACAATAATTTCAAAACTTATATTTTTAGCTTCTGTTACTTATAAAAAGACCCCTAGAAGTATTTTTTTAAATTTATATGCAATGTACAGAATTGACCCTGCTTACAGTTTTATTATATGTATAGATGTGTCAAAGTTTAGAACGGCACGGCACGAAATACAAACGTTTGACAGATAGGAACAATTTATATGGAAAAACTACTTATAAATAAAAAAAATAATTAAAAAACATTTCCAGTGGCCCAAATTGTGAATCTAAACCATCCTCGAATCCATTTGAATACACACAAAAAATTCATTAAAATCTGTCCAGCCGTTAGGAGTTCAGTGACATACACACTCACAACACGCTTTCATGCTGCATTATATGGCAATATAATGTAAAGTTATGTTTCAATTCGCCGCACTTTTTACATTCGCAATGCAATGTTGAGGTAATTTATCATTATCATTATTCAATTTATGTATCGCTCTTTTGTATAAAACCCGATGCCCTGTAAATTGTATGAGCCTGAGCGCCATCAACAGGTGAATTAGATCGATAAGCTCACTGTTTCCATCTTGGGACTAAGAAACATGTTAACGAAGTGCGATCTTCAGAACTAAAAGAATGTGCATTATAACTTTATAATTGATAAAATTAGATTAGAAGTTACCAGTTCTGAAAGAGGCTCATGATTATAAGTCTCATGACTACGAAAAGGACACGAAAATCCCGATTTCCGATTACCTATAGCTTTTGTTACTAAAATTATAGCTTGTAATGAAGTGGTATCATTAACAGAAGTCTCAGATGACATAGGTAATACATACGCAATAGAATAAAGAGACGCATTTAATTTTAACATTTTAAGAGGACTATAAATTCGCAATGCTTATGTGGAATGCTTCGCGTACAGTAAATTCCTATATTTTAAATTATGAAAATAAAATATTTGGTCTGAAATATGCAGATAAATTAACTTTATACAATAACACACCAAGCATTAATTCTTTACAAGTATGATAAAGAGTTAGGGATGTTTTGATAAGGCATTCGCAGAAACATTACATGGTGACAATAATGATACGAGTAAAGTACCTAGTTAGAATAATATGACATGAGAGAAAAAAACGGTACGTTTCTGATTCTTTACTCCTGTGATAATACCGTACATTTATATAGGCATAATATTTTGTCATTTAATTAAAAAATAATAATTTGACGACCTACGTGGCGCATTGGTTACCATGCCGGACTGCCAATTGAAAGGTCCCGGGTACGATTCCCGGCGAAACAGAAATTTGAATGATGAGTTTAAATTTCTGTTCTCGGTCTGGGTGTTTGTGTTTCTATCTTTATGTGTGTCCATGGTACCCACGACGCAGGGTATATGTACCCTACTATGGGGCTATGAGTGTGAATGAATTATTTAAGAATGCTCTTTTGCGTAGAACTTGGTTTACTGCTGAACCAAATGTTATCGTCCAGAAGTTTGTAGGTATCATCTGAAATTGGTATCTTTGCTACTGATAACAAACTGTCAAATGAATGAGCTGATAATATTTAATTCCTATTTTTTGTCTACATATTTTAAGGCATTAAGGAACCCTATTCGAGATTATTATATCACAAAGACAAAGATATCAGTTCATATCTAATAAGAAGAGTAATACGCTGTTTTTAAACCTTGCGCGTTGAGGTATCCGACCATTTTTAGTTTTATTCGCAGTAAGCAACAAACCCCATAGTAGTAGATATGCAAAAAGATAATTGTGTACTCAAAGGATTTAGATTTTTCAAATTACGTACACGTTCAGGTCACTGCTGTATATGAAAGTTTATAAATTGGTAAAAAGTGATTAACTTTAGATAAAAACCCCCCGACCAAAAAAAAAAAGAATTTACTCCGAGATTATTATATCACAAAGACAAAGATATCAGTTCATATCTTTGCACTTAGTTTTAAATAGCCAAGTGTAAAGTACAATGCATGACGCTATTCTTATGTAATTATCATAAAGAAAAAACTCATTCACGCATTTGTAAAAATCTATTAAAAGCCGTTCCCTTGACAACAGCGTATGTAGCACGTGGAAACGTTTGCCGCCTCCACATTCCATTCAGAAAAATACGGGAGTGTTAGCAGCAAATGACAAATATTGCTCAAATTTCTACGCTTTGATCAAAAATGCGATAATGGAAAATACTACACAGATAAAAATATGTCTTTTGATCTTGAAGACGTTCCAAAAAATGATACAACGTGCATAAAAAGAGCAAGGTTGGTGAAAGGAACATGAAGATTGAAAAGTGAATTACATGTAAAACATGAAAACTACTTTACTACCTTCAGTATCCATTCCCAAATGTCACCATATGAGTCCATATCCATTGTAATCGGTTAAAGAATAAACCAACGACTAGTGGAACCAATCCAAGTGGAGATCGCATCGAAACTAACTGGCGGCAAGAATGTATGCACGGCTGTCATAGCTAACCCGGAATTAGAATGCAATTACCTTTGCCAAACAACGGCGAAACACGATGAGAAAATCCTCGAAGACATCGCCAGTTCCCCCCGTCAGATCTTCCAACTCCAGAGACATTTTACTAACTAATAAATTCGTCAACGGCAATTAAATTAAACTTTAATAAATAAAATCACAGACAATTTCTTCTTTGGAACTATACTATCAGATCATACGTAATACTTGTATTAAACTAAATCGAGTGTAGCTGGTGGACCGCGACGATGACACGCGACTAAATTCGCCACTGTACATGCTCACACTGGTTATTCTGACACACTAACTGTACGGTGAGTAACCGACATAGCGTCATATGTCAAGCCCGAAACCGCACCGCGACGGTCGAATGTGGCACGCGGCGGTGGCGGAATGAGAACCGACCGACCGACCGATACCAAGGGCGACGGTTAAACAATCTTAACAGATAAATGACGTTCCAGCGAATTAGCTATGCGAATACAAAGGTACCGGGTGACCGATAGAGGATCGTGAAGGCGTGTTCGGGTCGAAATACAAGTTCACTGGGGGCTCGCCCTCCACGTCGACTAGTGATACCGACACCGACTGTTGTAAATATCTCAAATGAAATTATGGTTCGGTACCGCGAAGTTAACTAGAGCTGTTCTGTAATAGGTGCAGAGAAAGTCAGTCAGGATTTATATAGAAACGTACTTTGGAAAATATTTTGAATTAACTGGTAGAGGTATAGAATTCTACCATTAAGTGTTTCCCTTAATGGGAGGATTACAAGGATACAAGTTTGTTTAATAAGAAGAGTAATACGCTGTTTTTAAATCTTGCGCGTTGAGGTATCCGACCATTTTTAGTTTTATTCGCAGTAAGCAACAAACCCCATAGTAATAGATATGCAAAAAGATAATTGTGTACTCAAAGGATTTAGATTTTTCAAATTACGTACACGTTCAGGTCACTGCTGTATATGAAAGTTTATAAATTGGTAAAAAGTGATTAACTTTAGATAAAAACCCCCCGACCAAAAAAAAAAAAGAATTTACTCCGAAAAATCGACTCAACCGTTAACGTCGTCTGTCTTCACGTTTAGCGGTCCCCCAACGCGACGACGCTTGGAAAATAAAAATACTTGAACTCACATAATATATGTGACGATGATAATTATAATAGGTTTAAAACATTATTTGTTAGTTTTTAGTTTATTATTTTGGTCGGGGGTTTTTAAATTTTTAAATTTAATTTTTATTTCATGCTTTTTAAACGGAACTGATCTATACTGTACATAAGTTACAAGGAACCACAGTTGAAAAGGCTGTAGTATATTTGGGCAAAAAAACTTTTGCAAAGGGCCAAGCCTACGTGGCTATATGCGATCTCGACCAAAGGAAGCTGTTTAACAATACTCATGACAAACTGGCTTTGGGAGAATTGCACAGATTATGAAACAATAAAGATTAAACTTTGGTCCTTCAAGATTTTCAGCAAAAATACAAATCGATTTATCCGTTTCATTCCGGCATTCCAGGGTTTCATTCGCCACATCTCATTTCCATCAGGTCCTCGTCAATTAAAAACATGAAGAGAACTAGTCAAGGCAAATTCAACGAGCCCAAACTCGATGGGTTTACTAAAAGGTAGACCAGGGTTACGTCTACTACCTTCGAGCCCTATCATCAGACCAGCTCAGAGATTCCAGATTTCCAGCATCAGGTCCTCGTCAATTAGAAACATAAAGAGAACTAGTTAAGACAAATCCAACGAGCCCTAACTCGATGGGTTTACTAAAAGGCAGTCCAGGGTTACATCTCCTATCTTTAAGCCCTAACAGCAGACCAGCTCAGTGGTTCCAGAAGACATTAGTGTTTCAAATGTCAGATCCCACATATGCTTGCAAGTAAACTGAGCGTGTAACATTCCTATCACACCAAGCAAACGTCCTGATGACCTTGAAGACCTGAACCGATTTCCACCAAAGATATCTCGACTGATATACCTTTCAATAAAAAAAACCGGATTAAATTCGGATCATCCGTTTGGGAGCTACGATGCCACAAACAAACACAGACACATACACATTTATACACACACATAGACACGTCAAACTTATAACACAAAACATAACATGCAAAATGATTATCATTGATGAGTAAAAAATGTTAATGGATAAGAAGAAACTAATAAAACAACACAAAACGAGGGAGATGTATAAAGAAAAACAGAACTGAGAAAGAAAACATTTTAACGACGCAATAGTAAAAAATTGTTTTAATTGAAAATAAATTCTTAAAAAAATTGCTAATAAAGTAATCAATTGCATTTTATACATTGTTGCACAATTTAATTTGAAACTCTTTTGAAATTTGAAACTCTTGTAGTTTTAACGTAAGCACGTTGCGGCCACATTAAAAACGATAATGAGTTAAGCAATGCACGGTTTGTTGGTTCCTTCACATTTTAAATGAACAATAAGAAGAATTGAAAATCATTGTAATGTTAAATAGACGATATCTGCCCCAATATTAATTTGTAACATAATTATATCCATAGTTAAATCCTAATACAACTATAGCCCACCCAACAACATGAAAGCGACAATTATTGACGTAACATTTGTCCCTGCATTAAACTATGATGGTATATGGTAAATATTGCCGGACATAAAACATACAACCGGATAAGACCAACCTCTACTATCGACCGACTGGCACGACCCGCATCCTAAGCAGGTTAATCAAATTCTAGGTGTTAGATCTTAGACTAAATGATTTTTAATTTGTTGTTTTTTGTCTGTTTAATACCATTGAGGAGAGGAACGAATAATTTTATATCTTTGATTATCTAAGTTTAATACCGTAACTGGATCATATTATTTTCGGAAACCAAGCTGAAAAAAACGTAATAAAGCAATTGAAGGATGGACATCTGTTCGATTCCTAGTGTTCAAGAATAGTACCTGGACGACCGAGCGTTGCTCGGATAAAAACAATTTATTTTCTTGGTTTAGTTTCAAACGAAACACTGATTTGCTTAGTGTTACTTAACAACGCCATCTGAAATAGCTCCTAATAAAAATAGTTATTTTCATAAAAATAAAAAATACACAAATGGTTTTGATTGAGGTTTGAACCCGGGTCTCTAGTTCCGCAGTCAACTCACGCAACCATTCGACCACGAAAGCTATAATTCAATGGACGAAATTTTCATAGAGCTCTTTCAAACTGACATTGTCATGAACGTCGGATTGGCGTATGGTAATAGGGGAGCCCAAGAAGGGATTTACGGATTTTCTCGAGCGCGTCAGATTAAGATATGGGGTACACCTTGCATCCTGTTCAGTGCTGCCACGATTATAAAAGACCTTCTATGTAGGTACAGTTTTTTTTTCTTACTTCTGGATGTCAAAATGGTCAGATTAGAAAACCCCGTTACCGTTGAGCCATGAATTTTAAATAATAATTCGAACTCTTCAAGAGTTTGCCAAAATGCCGTTTTTTTATTTCGCTGTTTTGTATACATTCATACTAAAATCTTCAGATTACTGAAATATGACTTGCATTTAAGTTACTGAAATATGACTTAGCATGCATTTAATTTATTCTACTATTTTACCTGGACCTTTCGTATAAAATTTTTGAAAACCTATAGGCGCTCTCTCCACCGGTTAAACGCAAAACGTCATGAAGTATAATAATATTAAATAATATAATATTTTAATCTTACTACCACCCAACCTATAAAAAGCACAAGGTCCTGATGACGCTTGAGGAAATCCACAATGAGCCTTGTGGGCTCCCCAGTTTGACAGCGTTTACGCCACAATATTATTAATACTCTCCAATAGATGTCAGGAAGAGTCGTATTTTTCAGTTTATATTTAAATTGATTTTCATTGAAAATATTTTTATACAGCTAAAAATTTCCATCAATAAAAATTTTGTGGATCGATTTATCATCCCCGAAACCAGGGTACTAAATTTCATCAAAATCTTTGGAGCCGTTTCCGAGATTAAAAAAATATATTTAGATACATACAAGAATTGCTCGTTTAAAGGTATTAGATTGCTGTAGTAGAGGAAATAGAGTCTAGAAAAAAGATCAAGATTTCCACAAATAACTCTATGCTATCAGACGGCTTACAACATGACGTATTTTCAAGGTAGTGCTAAGGCCAATAAACCCAAGGTGCGTTATTGGATAATCGCCTTCTTTCTGGTAACTTCGCTCTTACTTTTAGCCCTGTCATCTAAATATAACAAAATACTGATACCATTTAAATTTACTCCAGGTATGACGCATTTTCAAGTTAATGACAAGTGGATAATTACCACTAATACACTGTAACCACTAATAAACTGAAAGTTTGTTAGGTAGGAATTGTTTATTTGTTTATTGATTAATCGACCCTTCGGTTTAACTAACGAGCCATGTCGATGAAACATGAAAAGTTTACACTATCCAATATCCAGATATGTTTACGCTAGATGTTAATAAGTAGAAACATTAAAAATGCTAACATTCTTAACTTCTGAATCTGCAGTTCTTTTTCACTGCTTCTGAAATTTGAGACTATTAAACACATATATAAGTGGCACTCGGAGACTGCCGCGGTAAAGCTATTGCATAGCATATTTTATCAACTTATGTAATTATAATTATTTATTTATTTTATATTGGTGTTCATTTGAAACTTAGAAAACGTCGACATTAGTATTTCTTTGATATTTGTCCATGATAATTGTTGAGGCTGTAACCTTCTCGATGATCATTTCGGTTAACGTACACCAGTTTTCTATGTCAGATTCTGGCTCATCCGGATCAAAATACATTTTAGTTGTTGTGTTCTGAACAGGTCAACAGGCGGTTATATTTATAGCGATCTTTGTAAAAATTGCTTCCATACCAGCGGAAAATAATGACATCTGTTCCACCATTGAACCGCTTAATGATTGATCCTGGGGTGGATCCGCCACTTCTGATATCGGCGTACGTCCCTCCATTTATTAAAGAAAACACTAAATTTCCTCAGAATACAAATTTATTCACCTTCTTAAAATCACAATTCTATTATTTATTTGACATTAATCATCAGAGCGAAAATGAGTAACCAACTCTTGTAAACAAGTTGTCAAGGCGACACGCCTTCATATATCGTATCTGCCGAACTTAGACGATTGTCAGGTTATTTTCGTTACGGAATTTCTTGATTCAGTCGCCGCGCTCCAAGCCCGCGATAAAAGCTATGCAACAGCTTAAAACATGAACAAAAAACTTTTAAACTTAAACAAAATTCTCAAAGTTAATAAGTACATATCTAATTTACTTTTTGAAGTAAAAACTTATTTAGCGGCGTTGTGCACTTTTTTTGGGATAGGTAAAAAACGATTCGCGTCAGGACACGTAGCCTGACCGAATTTTCGTAAGACGGAGGGGTGACTATACTTATAAAATTCGTTTATATCAAGTATTTTAAATATGGATATTGAACAAAGTGCATCTATTAATGAAAAATATGACGAAGAAATAGTGAAATAAAATAAATTAAGTTTTTAACAAAAAAAATAGAACCGACTTCAAACGGTAATAAATAAAATTGTTCAGTACCTACTTCTTCTTACTTATGGTAATGACTCTTAAAACTATTTTTAGAGTCGGGCCCTTAATAAATGTCGTACCATTCGTTCTAAATTGGCACCGACATTACAGACAGTGGGACCGTACCTACTTTATATATATTGGAGTCGGTGTCCATTCAGAACGAAAGGTAGGTACACTATATTTACTAAGACATTTTACTAAGGGCCGACTCTAAAAATAGTTTTAAGAGTCATTACCATAAGCAAGAAGTAGGTACTGAACAATTTTATTTTTTACCGTTTGACGTCGGTTCTATTTTTTTGTTAAAAACTTAATTTATTTCACTCTTTTTAGTAATTTTAATAATTCTGTATGTATTAGCATAATTGGAAATATTTTCACTTAACTTCTGAACGTTAAAGAGATTTACCTTTTATAATTATGTTTATCTAATAGCCTGAAAGAATACTACTATCAGTCCACCTGAACGTTATACGTTAAAGAAAGAATTTGCTCGCAGCTCCTAACCGTTGAGGAGTTGTACCTTCAATCATCAGCTTAGCAACATCAGGTGATAATTACCAGACATAAATATTTGTATTATGTTAAAAATATGACTAAAAGAATGTGTGTGCCTATTAAGTTTCAGTATTTCCCTCGATTTCCCTAATATCACATCATCAGATTTTGACATGGTGATAGTTGGACCACCTCAGTAATGTAAGATTTCGAACAAAAAACCATTTATTGAAAGAATTTGCTCTCAACTCCTAACCGTTGTAGTACCTTCCATCATCAGCTCAGCAGCATGATATGAGGATAATTATACACAAATGTCTGTTTTGCTTTTCTAAAAACATGAAAATCATTTGTTGTGCTATAAAATTTGAATGTTCCCTTCGATTTCTCTGGGATCCGCTCATCAGACTTTGACTTGGTGACAGTTGGACCACCTCAGGAATTATGTAAGATTTCGAATAAATAACTATTTATTGAAAAAATTTGCTTTCAACTCCTCACTGTCGTAGTACCTTTCATCGTCAGATCAGCAACATGAGATGATGATTACTATGCGTAAATATCTCTTATGATTCAGAAACTATAAGAAAATCAATGTGTGTGCCTATAAAATATGAGAGTGCCCCTCGATTTCCCTGGGATCCCATCATCAGATCCTGATTTGTGATAATGGGACCACCTCGGGAGTATAAGCATACGAACAAAAAAATAATTTTGAAAATCGGTCCACAAACGGCGGAGTAATCGGTGAACATATATAATTTTTTTTTACATACAACGGAATACAGTACCTCCTCCTTTTGGAAGTCGGTAAATGAGTGTTTATAAAAATACTAGATGAAAACCTACTAAAAATACTAGATGAAAAATAATACTGATAATAAAAGCAATTCGTGCGAAATTATTCCCTAACCATTCCAAAATATCAAAAATGCATAACGTTAATGTTCAAGTTTTCACTTCTGCCGGCACTACCGGAATGCAACCCGTTGTTTATTATTTTATTTTATTGATTACCAAACGACTTTATTTTTTACCGTTTGAAATGAAATAGGTAGATTTTTTGTTAATTACTTAGTACTTGGACGCCCGAGCGTTGCTCGTATAAAAACAATTGATTTGCTTGGTTTATTTTTAAGCAAAACATTCAAATAAAAAACGCTACTTGCCTACTTGAGGTTTGAACCCGGATATCTAGCTCCGCAGTCAGCTTTCGTAACCATTCGACCAAGAAAGCTTTAATTCCATAGACGAAATTTTTATAGAGATATTTCATATCGACATTGTCATTTGTTTGAATCTGCCCGATTGACGGTCGACATTTGTGATTTGACGGCTTTCTACGCCACAATATTATTAATATTCTCCAATAGATGTCAGTAAGAGTAATTTTATATTTAACGGCATAACATTAAATAAGACGACAATTTCTATCAATAAAAATTTGCTGGATCGATTTATCATCCCCGAAACCAGGGTTCTAAATTTCATCAAAATCTTTGAAGCCGTTTCCGAGATTCAAAAAATATATTTAGATATATACAAGAATTGCTCGTTTAAAGTTATTAGATATAATTTCTTTTGAGTTATCGAACTTCGAAGTTTTTCGGGCACTTAATAGCATAACAATAGTACAAGAAATAACGTACGTACTAACAACTGAGTAAACATACATAACTGTGCATTCAACCGATGACGTCTTCTGTGACGCGTTTTAAAAATAAATTTATTTGCACTGCCCCTTACAAACAGGGTTGCCAACCGTACGAGATTTCTCGTACAATTACGAGATTTCTAATCTTCTATACGAGGTACGATAACGATTGTACGAGGTACGAGATTTTCATTTCACAGGAATTTTTTTTATCAGGCTTGTTTTTTTGGCTTGAGAAATTTTTGAGATATGCGTGGAATACTGGAATACAAACACATATAAAATGATGCATACGTGTACGAAGCTGACATTGACTAATATATCCAAAAATATCGTAGGGGTGGGGTGCAAAAATTGCCATTTAGCGTTATAAATTTGACTGAAAATAGACTGTACGAGATTCGAAAGCCAAAATACGAGATTATTATCGATATTTATATTATTATGTAATATGCATGGAATCAAATAAAGCTTTATTATTATTATTATTATTATATGTGTTTCTTGACTGTTCTTCCATACTTCCACCGAGAAGTGAATTAATTTTGTGTAAAGCTGCAGAGTAAGGAGGCGAATTAAAGTTGGCATAAAACTAATCTACTTATTTAATTAAATGCTACAATTAAAAAGGGACTGCCTGGCCCGATGTTAAGAACGAAGTTGTCTTAATTTATTATTAAAATTTAACTTCTTCGATATCAGAATTGGTGTGTAACCTTAAACCCTAATTCTACACTAAATACTACATTTTGGAAACAATGTAAAAATCCTAATATTTTGGAACTAACGTGTTAGCAGCCTGCTAGCCAATCGGAGCCATGACGCCAGACGTCTCCGTTCAACCAATCCAAGCCCTAGCCAATAAGGAGGGAGTCGTTTCTGTATAGAAACTATCGCCAGCCATTATTCTGTGTCATTCTGCTTGTCAATAACTCGGCATTTATGTGTAATATAATTGAAACTGAAGTAATCTGGATTATGGTAAAACCAGTATAGGTGATTCGTCATTGCCAATGTAAATGATATGTTTATAGCGACTATCTTATCACCTTTTGTTTAAAGCGTGATATATCTACAGCAAAAAGAATAAATTAAGTTTTTAACAAAAAAATAGAACCGACTTCAAACGGTAAAAAATAAAATTGTTCAGTACCTACTTCTTCTTGCTTATGGTAATGACTCTTAAAACTATTTCTGGAGTCGGGCCCTTAGTAAATGTCGTACCATGCGTTCTAAATTGGCACCGACAGTACAGACAGTGGGACAGTACCTACTTCTTCTTGCTTATGGTAATGACTGTTAAAACTATATTGGAGTCGGTGCCCATTCAGAACGAAAGGTACACTATATTTACTAAGACAGGACATTTCACTAAGGGCCCGACTTCAAAAATAGTTTTAAGAGTCATTACCATAAGCAAGAAGAAGTAGGTACTGAACAATTTTATTTTTTACCGTTTGAAGTCGGTTCTATTTTTTTGTTAAAAACTTAATTTATTTCACTCTTTTTAGTAATTTTAATAATTCTGTATGTATTAGCATAATTGGAAAAATTTTCACTTAACTTCTAAACTTTAAACAGATTTACCTTTTATAATCATGTTTATCTAATAGCCATCTAAAAGTCTGAAAGACATAGGTACTATCAGTCCACCTGAACGTATAAATTAAAGAAAGAATTTGCTCTCAGCTCCTAAACGTTGAGGAGTTGTACCTTCAATCATCAGTTAAGCAACAGCAGGTGATAATTACCAGACATAAATATTTGTATTATGTTAAAAATATGACTAAAAGCATGTGTGTGCCTATTAAGTTTCAGTGTTTCCCTCGATTTCCCTAATATCACATCATCAGATTTTGACATGGTGACAGTTGGACCACCTCAGGAATGTAAGATTTCGAACAAAAAACCATTTATTGAAAGAATTTGCTCTCAACTCCTAACTGTCGTAGTACCTTCCATCATCAGTTCAGCAACATGATATGACGATAATTATACACAAATGTCTGTTTTGCTTTGTAAAAATATGAAAATCATTTGTTGTGCTATAAAATTTTAATGTTCCCTTCGATTTCTCTAGGATCCCCTCATCAGACTTTGACTTGGTGACAGTTGGACCATCTCGGGAATGTAAGATTTCGAATAAAAAACTATTTATTGAAAGAATTTGCTCTCAACTCCTCACTGTCGCAGTACCTTCCATCATCAGCTCAGCAACATGAGATGATGATTTCTATGCGTAAATATCTCTTATGCTTCAGAAACTATAAGAAAATCAATATGTGTGCCTATAAAATTTGAGAGTACCCCTCGATTTCCCTGGGATCCCATCATCAGATCCTGATTTGGTGACAATGGGACCACCTCGGGAGTATAAGCATACGAACAAAAAAAGAATTTTGAAAATCGGTCCACAAACGGCGGAGTAATCGGTGAACATATATAAAAAAAAAAAAAATACATACAGCCGAATACAGTACCTCCTTCTTTTGGAAGTCGGTAAAAAATAGAAGTCGTCTATGGTAAAATAAATAACTATTGGAGAGTATTAATAATATTGTGGCGTAAACGCTGTCAAACGGGGGAGCCCACGAGGCTCATTGTGGATTTCCTCAAGCGTCATCAGGACCTTGTGCTTTTTATAGGTTGAGTGGTAGGAAGTTTAAAATATTATATTATTTAATATTATTATATTTTATGACGTTTTGCGTTTAACCAGTGGAGAGAGATTTTTATTATTTAAAATTCATGGTTCAACGGTAGCGGCGTATTCTAATCTGACTATTTTGACATCCGGAAGTAAGATAAAAAATTATTGTACCTATATAGAAGGTCTTTTTTAATCGTGGCAGTACTCAACAGGAAATGATATGAAATGAAATATTTATTTGCATAAAACACGGTACATTTTACGATAAAAATCTTACAATATTTTTCATGCGTGTCTTACCGACCTAGTCGGTGGGCAAATATTTATTAATAAATAAGATAAAGTCATCATGTCTTTAGTGATAACAGTATATCCTTAATCTATAGGTTAAATCATTAATTTACTTTTTTTTTTAATTTAAGGATATTAAATGCAATTTCATACCCGAAGGTACATGTCAATTTTTTTTAAATAATAACAATAATAATTTAATAACAATAATATTAGATATTAATAGTAATGATAATATTTGCATAATTGAATAAAAATTTATAATTTATTAGCCAAGCGTTTGAGGTGTCCAGCATGACAATATTCTATAAATTCCTTTGTGGAATAAAAACAGTTCTTAATCAATAATTTAAAAATAAAACCCTTGAACCGATTTAATGTTACATTTTTTTAACCGAGATGGCAGCAAATTATAAATTTTGATGCACATCACAAAGCTGTTTCTCGAATAGCATGCCGTATAAGATAATAGTCTATGCAATTGACCCCGATGTCGATTGAAGAATGTATCATCTTTGGTATCAAATCGATTTTGATTATTTTTGACACATATCAGACTTTCGTAGATGTACATTGATGGCAATGGCGGGAGATTTAGTTTTTTTAAATATTGGCTTACAGGAGTCCATAGGTCCACCTTAAATGGCCCTAACACATTTATTTTGTATAATAAATGCTCTATTGAAGTCAGTTGAATTCCCCCATAAGAGTAATCCGTATCTTAGGACCGAACACACGTATCCGTAAGCCACCAATGCTGTTTTTTATTTGCTACTTTTGAAAGATGGTGTAATGCGTATATGAATTTATTTAGTCTTTGGCATACTATTTCTACATGATTTTTCCAATTTAAATTTGAGTCGATTTCAATGCCAAGAAATTTAGCTATTTTATTTTAGGATGCAAGGTGTACCCCATATCTTAATCTGACGCGCTCGAGTAAATCCGAAAATCCCCTCTTGGGCTCCGCTACTACCATCTGCCAATCCGACGTTCAAAGAAATGACAACGTCGATTTGAAAGAGCTCTATGAAAATTTCGTTCATTGAATTAAAGCTTCCGTGGTCCAATGGTTGCGTGAGCTGACTGCGGAACTAGAGACCCGGGTTCAAACCTCGATCAAAATCATATTGTGTCTATTTTTTATTTTTATGAAAATAACTTTTTTTTATTAGGAGCTATTTCAGATGGCTTTGTTAAGTAACACGAAGCAAATGATTGTTTCGTTTTAAACTAAACCAAGAAAATATTTTTTTAGAAAATAAACGATTTAATGTTATATCATTGTATAAAATCTGGTGCAATAAAGTATTTTTGTATTGTATTGTATATATCCGAGCAACGCTCGGGCGTCCAGGTACTTCATAATAATATTATTAATCTATACATATCTATACATATAATAAAACTGTAAGCAGGGTCAATTCTGTACATTGCATATAAATTTAAAAAAATACTTCTAGGGGTATTTTTATAAGTAACAGAAGCTAAAAATATACGTTTTGAAATTTTTGTCTGTCTGTCTGTCTGTCTGTTGCTAGCTTTTCACGCAAAAACTACTGGACGGATTTTGATGAAACTTTTTTTGTTTTATATATATTGGACCTCGCTAACATTTAGGCTATAGAAAATTTTTAAAATTACCCTTTAAGGGTGTGAAATGAGGGATGAAAATTTGTATGGAAAACTTGTTTTTTTTCAATAGATTTTCTTGAAATTTGGTATAAATATTTTGTAACCAAAATAAAAGAATACGTGTTTCAGCATTTTCTGAAATTCATCCTTTAAACGTCAATTTTCTTTGAAACTCTTTGAAAATTGAGTGTCGAGAATTGATGTACAGAATATTTTTGTGCACAGTATTTTACTTATAATTTTGTATTTGTAATCTTTACTAACATAGTGAGAAACATATTTAAGCTTTTTTCAAAACTACCCCTCAATAGCAAATAAAATGGATTCGAATGTTTTTATCTCAAGCGTACAATAATTAACCTTAACTTAATATTTCATTCTCAAATTCGTTTCCCTTCTTTGAATGATGATGTGTTTACAGATATAATGTTGAATGAATTTCCGTAACATTAGTGTGTATTTCATATCAATCGGGTCATAAACAAAAAAGTATACGCAACATAAACTTAAAAAACACTAAAAGGATTTTAGATGAAAGTTTCGTTAACAGCCCTTTCAAAACCATAAATAAAAGTTTGAATTTAAGTATAAATTAAGTTTTTAACAAAAAAATAGAACCGACTTCAAACGGTAAAAAATAAAATTGTTCAGTACCTACTTCTTCTTGCTTATGGTAATGACTCTTAAAACTATTTTTGGAGTCGGGCCCCTACTAAAATGTTGTACCATTCCTTCTAAATGGGCACCGACAGTACAGACAGTGGGACAGTACCTACTTCTTTTTGCTTATGGTAATGACTGTTAAAACTATATTGGAGTTGGTGTTCATTCAGAACGAAAGGTACACTATATTTACAAAGACAGGACATTTTACTAAGGGCCCGACTCCAAAAATAGTTTTAAGAGTCATTACCATAAGCAAGAAGAAGTAGGTACTGAACAATTTAATTTTTTACCGTTTGAAGTCGGTTCTATTTTTTTGTTAAAAACTTAATTTATTTCACTCTTTTTAGTAATTTTAATGATGCATCACATATTATTATGTATAAGCATAATTGGATTTTTTTTCACTTAGCTTCTAAACGTTAAAGAGATACCTTTTATAATCATGTTTATCTAATAGCCAACTTATAGCCTGAAAGAATACTACTATCAGTCCACCTGAACGTATAAATTAATGAAAGAATTTGCTCTCAGCTCCTAACCGTTGAGGAGTTGTACCTTCAATCATCAGCTTGTCAACATGAGGTGATAATTACCGGACATAAATATTTGTATTATGTTAAAAAATATGACTAAAAGAATGTGTGTGCCTATTAAGTTTCAGTGTTTCCCTCGATTTCCCTAGTATCACATCATCAAATTTTGCCATGGTGACAGTTGGACCACCTCAGGAATGTAAGATTTCCAACAAAAAACCATTTATTGAAAGAATTTGCTCTCAACTCCTAACCGTCATAGTACCTTCCATCATCAGCTCAGCAACATGATATGATGATAATTATACACAAATACCTATTTTGCTTTAATAAAAATATGAAAATCATTTGTTGTGCTATAAAGATTGAATGTTCCCTTCGATTTCTCTGGGATACCATCATCAGACTTTGACTTGGTGACAGTTGGACCACCTCAGGAATGTAAGATTTCCAACAAAAAACATTTATTCTCTCAACTCCTAACCTTCGTAGTATCTTCCATCATCAGCTCAGCAACATGATATGATGAAAATCATTTGTTGTGCTGTAAAATTTGAATGTTCCCTTCAATTTCTCCAGGATGCCCTAATAAAAATATGAAAATCATTTGTTGTGCTATAAAGATTGAATGTTCCCTTCGATTTCTCTGGGATACCATCATCAGACTTTGACTTGGTGATAGTTGGACCACCTCAGAAATGTAAGATTTGGAATAAAAAACTATTTATTGAAAGAATTTGCTTTAAACTCCTCACTGTTGCAGTACCTTCCATCATCAGCTCAGCAACATGAGATGATGATTACTATGCACAAATCTCTCTTATGCTTCAGAAAGTATAAGAAAATCAATGTGTGTGCCTATAAAATTTGAGAGTTCCCCTCGATTTCCCTGGGATCCCATCATCAGATCCTGATTTGGTGATAATGGGACCACCTCGGGAGTATAAGCATACGAACAAAAAAAGAATTTTGAAAATCGGTCCACAAACGGCGGAGTAATCGGTGAACATATATAAAAAAAAATACATACAGCCGAATACAGTACCTCCTCCTTTTGGAAGTCGGTAAAAATTATTTTGAACTCTCACTAATATTAGTGATTAATATGGTCGATCATATGATCGATCATATTAAATACACTTTGATCAGTTTACTGCATTTTCTTTCGTTGGCTGAGTATGGGTAGACTATAGGTACCTAAAAAGCGCATCGCGAGCCTCACCGCCGCCGAACTTTACATCACAGGGCTCCATTGAGTTAGTTGCTCAGCTTATTAGTCTTCTTTTGGGGTGAAAGATTATGAACAGGCTGCAGATGAAACGACTGTTATCGCTACATTATATCAGGCTACAACCTTTTCAGCGTTGCACTGCTGGGCATGGAGCTCTCCCAATATTGAGGAGGCCTCAAGCTCCAACGAACCGAAATCCAAATCTTACAACCTCAATACATCCAGCATTAAGTGGTAAGATACGGAATCTAAACCTTCATACAGAATGTACAAAGGCTTAACAAAACGAGACTACTGCAGACATCTAGGTGACGAATAGTTAAACTTTTAGTGAACCAATTGTTAATCTCAATATCACTACCTATTTGGTAATTCGATTTATCAACCACAAAGTTTACATGCCATACGGTAGATGGCGATATTAAGAAATATTCATTTCTTCTACAAAGTGAATCGATGGAGATGATTTCAAATAAAAGCCTAAAGTCTAATAAAAGTACATAGTGTAAAAAAATAACGTTTTACACATATAGCCTCACAGTAAGGTAGATATACCCTGTGTCGTGGGTGCCATGAACACACACAGAGACAGAAACACAACCACCCAGACCAAGAACAGAAATTTAAACTCATCATTGAAATTTCTGTTTCGCCGGGGTTCGAACCCGGGACCCTTCGATTTGCAGTTCGGCATGGTAAACATTGCGCCACGCAGGTTGTCCCGTCGTTAGCACTCCTGTCCTTACTGTTTTTGGTTTGAAGGATTTAGAAACAATAAATTAGGTGTCTTCTGAACATATGAACATTGTATTATAAGTGATTTCACTATAAATATGTAAGAATAATCTACCTACTACTTATTCAATGCAAATAAATAATCTTTTATCTTTAATCAATCCCTTTTATGCAAGTCTTTATTCACGCGGACGACGTCGCGGGTACAGCTAGTATACATATAAATGAACAAAAAAGGTCGGATGCAAAAATTACTTTTCTGCTTCATATGAATAATGATTTTCAAAAATACTCATTATTAGATTAAGACCAACGAGAGTACATGAATTGGTGAAATGAAGCTTTACAATAGCGAAAACGAATTTGTTGTTGTAAAAACGTAATTGAGTCTACTTAAACATAACGACTACAAAATAGCTATGAACACTTTTCGATAGGCAAGTTATCATAGGCCTACATATGTTTATAAATTATATTTGATAAAAAATATGTCCATAAAGTTATCAGATCGGTGAAGGTCGATCTTCCACGTCTCCTCTACTATCTTACGAATTTTCGATCAGGCCACGTGTCCTGACGCGAGTTTAACATTTTTTACCCATCTCAAAAAAAGTGCACAAAGCCGCTAAAGAAGTTTTCACTTCAAAAAACCAACTGGTAATGACTCTTACCTTAGAGTCGGTGCCCATTCAGAACTAAAGGTAACTACGCCATTTTACAAAGAGCCCGACTCAAAGATAGAATCGAATAGATAGAATTTATTATTTACCGTTTGTACTTCAAACTCGATTTAATTTTTACACATTACATAACCGCACGGGCACCGAATCCAAGATAGTTTTAATGGTCATTACCATTACCATTAACAAGAAAAAGTATCATATGTCAAGTACATACTGAACAATTTTCAAAGCGCACGAAAGTGCGCCGGACAAGATCTAAGCACAGGCCGCGCGCACACCGTGCACTATTTACCCGAACCGCTTCGAGCCACTTTTGACTCCCCTGTATCTTCTTACCTGATTAATAGATCTGGATGAAACTTTACGGACATAATAACACCATTTAATATACTTTGAATAAAAAGTTTCAATCTTGTAGCTATTACAGAAAAAAAGTTATAGACTCGAGAAAATTGTAAATTTGGTACTCACTGACTCATGTACTCACTGACATCTCATCAAAATGTTTGACCACTTCTAGAAGACCTACTAAGCTGAAATTTGGCATTTAGCTAGTCGTCAGGGTAAGAGTAATGGGAAAATTCGAATATTGGAAATTGGTCAAGTGCGAGTCAGGTTTTAGTCAAAATTATGTATAATGTTGGTAATACTTCTCTCTAAGACTTAAAAATCTGGGATTTAACATTTAAAAGTCGTTAACATTTAAAAAAGTAAAGAAAACATCGAAAATTGGAAATTGGTCAAGTGCGAGTCAGATTATAGTCATTATCATTATGATATATAAAAATGTTGGTCATACTTCTCTTAGACTTACAAATCTGAAATTTGGCATCGGGGTAGCCGTTAGCATAAAAGCAAAGGAAAACTTTAGAAAATAGAAAATGGTCAAGTGCAAAAAGAAATTATAATACACGAAAAAAAATCAGAACATAAAAAAAAGAAATTATAGTATAATCAAAATTCATTTTAATAGATAACTAACTACGTTTTAAAATGAACTATAAACAAAACAATCCATTTCATCCCAAGATGTCGTTCAGAGTATCGTATTGCAGTTTAAAATAAATGTTTAAATTATTACCTGTTACATAAAGCTATTATTACATCTGGTGGACCAGACACACTTCATTTTAATAATAATAATATAATATGAACAACGTTGCGATAGGTACCATAAAGCAAACTGAGCAAAAAGAAATAAAATCCCACCAAAAACATAACTGTAAAAATGTAGGCCAAGTTCTTGTACATAAAAAAAGAGTTGAAATCTAAACTACAGCCAAGTTAATAATAATCAGAACCAATATTAATCATTCGAACTTGGCGGGTTTTAAAATTTTAATGAAGGAAAAAAGTCCAACTCTAAAACTTACCTCTGCAAGATTTGCTCTTTTCAGAAGTATTCGTGTGATGAAAACCTGCCAAGTTGGAATGGTTAATATCGGTTCTGATTATTATTAACTTGGCTGTAGTTTAGATTTCAACTCTTTTTTTATGTAAAAGAACTTGGCCTACATTTTTACAGTTATGTTTTTGGTGGGATATATTTTACCGATATTAGTCTGTTTTATTTTTTGTTTAAAACTTATTTAATATATTTTTAGTGGGTTTATTCTGTGATTTATGTTATGAGACAAATACCCACACTTTAATACAGTACAGCAATGATATCTAATACCTTTAAACGAGCAATTCTTGTATATTATCTAAATATATTTTTTGAATCTCGGAAACGGCTCCAAAGATTTTGATGAAATTTAGTACACTGGTTGCGGGGATGATAAATCGATCCACAAATTTTTATTGATCTATAAAAATTTCATCAAGGGAATTAAAGCTTTCTTGGTCGAATGGTTACGAAAGCCGACTACGGAGCTAGAGACCCGGGTTCAAATCTCGAATAGGCAAGTTGCGTTATTTTTTTTTGTGACAATTTTTTTTTAATTGGGAGCTAGGTATTTCAAAAGGATTTGTAAAGTAACACTAAGTCAATGAATGCTTTGCTTAAAAATAAACCAAGTAAATAAATTGTTTTTATCCGAGCAACGCTCGGGCGTCTAGGTACTTAAATATATAAAACAAGAAGCAGTACAGTACATATCATTTGACAACCGCTTGCTATCTTTGACAACAATGAGATAAACTTTACAAGAAAATCACACATGCCCTGCAAAATATGTATAGTGTAAGATAGAATTCGTTATATTTTCGTTACTTATTCCTTAAACTAGAGTTGCCAACCGTCCTGTTTTCCCAGGACATATTCTAGTTTTTGAAGTGTTCTGGGACGTTCTGAATAGCTTTTAGGTAGCGTCCTGGGTTTCCAAAATTTTAAAATTCGAGCGCATTTTTAAAATTAGGGTCAGGGCACTCAATTAATTGCGCTGCCGTGCTGAAAACAAAGGTGAATTTCATTTTACTTATTTTCACTAGATATTAATTTAACTATTGCAACTCTATTACCTACTGCGTCCTGTTTTCAAACTGAATTGTCCTGGTTTCTCCATCTTTAGTTATTGTTTTTTTTTTAATTTGAGGTTGGCAACCCTACCTTAAACTCGTATCCGTACCCGTATCTCGGTACTGTTGATGTGAATATATACCTGGATATATACCGGCACTATGACCATAATATAAAGACACCGACCAAGTAGGGCATAGACCAAGAGGGCGACCAATAGCAGCGATTGGTCCACGGGGAACTCGCGAGCATTTCTAAGAAAATCTAACATTTTTTTTACAATATAGTTGTTAATAAGTTACATAATAAAAGTGTAATAATTCTATGATGCTAATGAATTAAAAGACCAGACCAAGATTACCGCACGTGAAAGTTGAGGTCACTGCCTCAATTGTCTCAATCTCCTCTCGATTCACCGCAGGGTTGTCACACTCTGGGGGTGCGGGTCATTTGGAACTTTGTGGTTACGCTCGATCAACTCGGTCAACCGAAGTGTCTACAATCTCTCAAAAAGAGTGAGGTTCCGGTCACGGTCCATAACCGACGTGGATTAATTTTGTACTAGTACTATATTTCTGCCGCTAACCAATTTTGTTGTTTCGGTACTCGCCAGTTAGATACTACATTAAAATAAAAATAAATGATAAACATAAGTACAGACCTTACGGCCTAATTAATTGCCTTAATGACATCACAGAATTTTAAGGAGGCCGAGATAGAAAAGAGAGAAAATCTTGGCCCCTATTTCACATTTAAGTGAAATAGTAATACCAGAATATTAATTGCAACATGTTGACAATTTCGTAATAATTTGAAAATAACTTTCATTTAATTATAATCTATTTGTAAACAGAACGAGGATGTTCAATGTGCACACATGTAAATGCGTACGTTTGAATAGAAAATTCCATAACAAATATAGTTGAAGATACCCGTGGTGAGCCGTTATCGTCAAAACTAGCTAGTAATAAGATTCAGAATTAACCTTAGCTGCAATCATTATTAAATATTATTTATTATTGCAATTAATTATGACACAACGTTAATTATTGTGATTAAAATTATTACTTACCTACTAAAGTATGTATTAATATAAAAATGCTGATATTTCGATGGTCAGTAATATAAACGTATAGGTACCTACATAGTTATCACGATCTTTTCGCATAATACGAATATACACAAAATATATTGCAGAGAATTAAAAATATTATTCAAGATTCTTTGATATCGAAGAAACTCTAGTAAATTTCCTTATTTCCTTCTTTAGATATACGTAAAGTAAATCTATTGTAACATTCTATAAACAAGACCAGGAACTGAGTGCGTCCGGAGTCCGGATACAATATCCTTGTTTGAATTTACTTCCTCACCTATGTTGTAAAGGCATTTTAATCGTTTGTTTATTAAACACTATTAAATCAATTAAGTAATACTAACTTTATTGACGCGAATAGTTTTAGTCAAAAATATAATAAAATAATTATTAGATGCCTGAACAATAAATAGTCTATTTTCATTTTTATTTTTGATTCACTTTATAATTGTTTATGATACAAGCAATCACAGGTTTGGAATCGTCATTTATTATTTTACAGAATCTTTTATGAAATAAAATTTTAATTTATTTAGCCTTACAGAAAGAGTTTATTACAGATATGGCTAGGACCTATGTATCTATTAGACATTACAAATGCCTGAGTCAGAAGGCCCTGCTCTTCCTATACAAAACTTATTTCTAGTAGACTATAATATCAACAGAATACAATATGTAAATTGAATACAAATATTTAAGTTTTACACGGATATAATAAAATACCACAGTATAATAAAATTAATTTATTGGTAAAATAAATCCATACTATAATATTATAAATTCGAAAGTAACTCTGTCTGTCTGTCTGTCTGCTACTCTTTCACGCTTAAACCACTGAACCGATTTTGATGAAATTTGGCATAAACATACAAAAGGACGTTGAGAAAGAACATAGGCTACTTTTTGCCGCGTGAAAATATCTCATTCCCACGGGAAGCAAACGGAATGAATGAAATGCGCCGTGTACTGTTATATGAAAAACTAAGAAATAAAATTGATCCTTTCCAAAAGGAAAAAAGAGAATCAAGACCGATTCATTTATCTCAGTACCCACACGGGCCTTTAAAGCCTTTCACATTCTATTTAATAACCCTATTGTTCTGTTCGCGACAAGACTAGTGTCGCCCGGTTTTAACGAAGTGAGCGAAACTAGGATTAAATATTTTTACCAGTGTTAAACTGGCACCATGTACAGAGTAGTACAGATCTCACCACATGTACACGGCTTTATAAAGCGTCGACTGTCGACGCTTCGATTTCTATGGTCGATGCCGTCCGGTATGGTCTCGTCAGCGGCAGATCGACCTGACGGTGGGCTGAAAATCGCGTTGCATGGACATAGAAACTTAAATTTTAAAAAAATGTTATGGTTAAGTCATTAACTAATCAGTTATTAGTCATTAACAGATGAGCAACCAGGCATTAACTGATGAGCTATCAGTCATTAACTGATGAGTAAGTGACTAAAAAAATCACCAATCAGCTAATGTTTTCATCATAAGAAAAGCTATATGGATAGTTAGTTGTTAGTAGTTGAAATGAAATTTATATATTATTTTTATGTTTTACCTATTGCAAGAATAGGTAAAACTTACTTTCCTCCAAAAAAAATTATTTATTTATGAAAATAAAATATATATTATTAACCAGAACACAGTTTAACACTTTGTGCACCTATGTTAGAAAAAAACAATTTTCGTCGATGAAGCAAGCGCATATAATAATCTTTAGTCGAATATTTTTTGGGAATCCATTTTTCTCTATTTATCATTCATAGCCACCATTATTTTTTTGTGAAAATTTGAAACAACGTCAGGTTTAAATTATTTTCAAGGATATTTATTATAGTGGTGTTTGGTTATGGAATTTCAAAATTAAATTAATTTTTTTTTTATTAAGATGTTAATTTGATAAAATAATATATCTTGGACGGTAAGAGACATATCAATAAGCTTATCGATGATGTCAGATGTCAGTCAATCTCTACAAAATTATGATTACAAAACATGAGGTATTCACGTATTTATAATTATCTTAAATATAATTATTATGCATTTAAAGCATTGATATAATAAAATGGCATAATTTTTCCCATCTGTTCATATAGAACATTCTTATATCAGATCCAAGATCCAAAACATTGCATGTAGACTGCTAAACATTTCATTCGTACTTACATGTGAAATATATAATTATTTGCGTTTTCTTTCTTAGATGAGTAACATCCAGGCACTGTACAAGTAACCATAATTGTTTATGTCCAAATAAACATCACTTCAAACTTTAAATCTTTATATTTTAGTAGAATAATCTTAATATATATAGAAAAAGTAAAGGGTTTTCTTTGTACGTAAAGACACGGTTTTCTCTAATATCATTAACTCCAATCAAGTTCCCGTTGGGGTGGTAAATACCCCTTAGTACGTAGATGACAGTAAGGTAGTTTGATCGCGGTGGGTGGAAGTGGGAGGAAAAATCTGAAAAAAAAATATCTGTACTTTTCTAACCAATAGGGACTTCTGGGTGGATCTCAAAATTTCTGGGATGATCTAGCAAACTATTTTAATTTTAATTTTATTGAGAATGTTCGAGAAAGTTCCAGAAACTTCTCGAATCATTTAGATTTTTTTAATAATTTTAATTAATTGAAAATATTCAAGAAAGTTCCAGAAACTTCACGAATGATCTGAAGATTTTTTAAATAATTTCAAACTGTTTTAATTAATTGAGAATGTTCGAGAAAGTTCCAGAAATTTCTCAAATGATCTGGAAAATCCTACTAATATTATAAACGCAAAAGTTTGTAAGTATGGATGTTTGTTACTCTTTCACGTAAAAACTACTGAATGGATTTAAATGAAACTTTACAATAATATAGCTTATACATCAGAATAACACTTAGGCTACAATTTATAAAGATATTGTGTGAATTGTCCAAAGTATGACGATAAGTGTCAAGTAAGTAGGATTTTTTTTCCATCTGCGAGCTATTCTTGCGCTGCCAAAACAGCTAGAGTTACACATTCGTAATGTATGATGGAAATGTTTATCTTTAACAGTCCTACATAAAAGCCGGTCCACGGCACTTCAGAAGGGACTTCACTTTATGCTAATGATCCTCTCTAACGCGGGTGAAACCGCGGGGCACAGCTAGTATGAATTTATTTCGTTCACGAATTACGCTAGGACAATATAATACCATAGTGTATATGGATAACATATCATATCTATCATCGCTCTAACGCGTGCGTAACTATGTTCTTTCTCTTTTGTGTTGCCAATCTATCTTGACGTAGTCAAAAAAAAATATCTATGGTGCCGTTATACTAAGCATGTCAATAAATCAGGAATAATTTAGTACTAAATTCGTGTAAAAGGATATAATGGCCAAACTTATTTTTCATGTCAGCTCCATACAAAATATTTTCGAAAAATTATTACTCGTTCGTATTTGAGCTAAATCATCTCAGATGTCATTTTTAGGGTTCAGTAGCCAAATGGCAAAAAACGGAACCCTAATGGATTCGTGATGTCTGTCTGTCTATCTGTCCGTCCGTATGTCACAGCCACTTTTTTCCGAAACTATAAGAACTATACTGTTGAAACTAGGTACGTAGATGTATTCTGTGAACCACATTAAGATTTTACACAATAAATAATGTAGTTTAAAAAACTAAATAAACACGCTTTTGAGAAAATACGAACTAAAAACTAAAAAAATAAGAAGAAAATGTATATTACTGTAAATAAAGCGTGGGGTGCATGGTGTCAATAGTATCTTAAAAACCACCCCACGCTTTATTTACAGTAATATACATTTTCTTCTTATTTTTTTAGTTTTTAGTTCGTATTTTCTCAAAAGCGTGTTTTTTTAGTTTTTTAAACTACATTATTTGTTTTTAATTTTTTAGTTGGATTTTTATTCTCATATTATTGCATTGTCATCGGCCCTTGACCCCTGTGCAAATTTTCAAGTTAACCAGAAAATTATATAAATTAACAAAAATCATATTTTGCAAATTGAAAAATGGAATAATTTTATCAAATTAGTGTATTGTCATCGGTCCTCAATAAATCTACAAAGTTTGAACGAAATCTGGGCGTTTAAAGTGGGTCAAAATCGCGCCCAAAGAAGTCGGTTACAAAAAAACATACAAACATACAGGTGAAGCTAATAAAAAGCGTGTAAAAATAGAAAAAAGCAATAAATTTTGAGGGTTCCCTGAAACTCAAAACATTTTTTTTTCATCAATCCCATACGTGTGGGATGTCTATGGATAGGTCTTCAAAAATGATATTGAGGTTTCTAATATATATTTTTTTCTAAACTGAATAGTTTGCGCGAGAGACACCACTTCCAAAGTGGTAAAATGTGTGTTCCCCCCTGTAACTTCTAAAATAAGAGAATGATAAAACTAAAAAAATATATAATGTACATTACGATGCAAACTTCCACCGAAAATTGGTTTGAACGAGATCTAGCAAGTAGTTTTTTTTTAATACGTCATAAATCGTAAACTACAATTTACCTTTCATTCAATCTTAATGCAATGATTTCTATGAATAATCAAAGGCAATTATGTATTTCTGTTGCCGCTATTGTTACAAAAACACTAAAAATAGAATAAAATAAATATTTAAGGGGGCTCCCATACAATAAAAGTAATTTATTATAGATAATGGTACGGAACCCTTCGTGCGTGAGTCCGACTCGCACTTGGCCGGTTTTTTAATGATATTAAGCAATATCTAGAGCGGTTATAAAAAGGATGGGTGTCAACAAAGTTAAGCAAAGTCAAGTGCAGTCAAAAGTAGGATGGGTGTCAATTCAGCAACATCTAGTGCGGTCAAATGTAGGAATGGTGGCAATAAAGCTCAGCAATGTCAAGTGCAGTCAAAAGTAGGATGGGTGGCCACTAAGCAACATCAAGTGCGGTCATAAGAAGGATGGGAGTCAACAAAGTTAAGCAATGTCGAGTCGAGTGCGGTGTCGGAAAGTTGCAACGACACTTTTGGTCTTAATTTTTTCCGTCTAGCCCCCTTTCGCAACGCGCGATAAGGAACTTCGTTCCAATATTAAAGCCACATGTCTTGCTATTCTACACGCGGCTTTATACACAATACAGAGTGTCGACGCACTCCGGTGTGGTCTCGTTAGCGGCGGATCGACGTGACGTAGCGTCAACACAGACACATAACCCACGACAATTTTATTGCACCATATTACAATTTGATAGCCCAATTGTGTTGTAAGGCTCACGACAGGGCTAGTGTCACCTAGTTAACTAAACAGACGAAACTTGTATTCAAACGTTTTTACTAGACACTATTATCATCCTGCTAGCGATTGGTAAAAGCAAAAAAAAGGTTGTCGTGATTTGAGACATGCCTCTCTATATCTGCAGTCGGCTTTATACTATGACAAAAACGTAGAGTGTCGACGCAGGACGTACTCCACTCCAGTATGGTTTCGTCAGCGGCGGATGAAGTGACGTAGCGCCAACACTGACATGCAAATCTCCACTCAAGACAGCCCTGACCAGATTCTAATTGATAGCCCAATTGTTATGTTCGCGACGGGGCCAGTGTCGTTTTAATTAAACAGACAAAACTTGGAGTTCACACGTTATTATTTAACACTAGCCTAATAACATCCTGCAAAGTAAATGAAAAATAAATTAAGTTTTTAACAAAAAAATAGAACCGACTTCAAACGGTAAAAAATAAAATTGTTCAGTACCTACTTCTTCTTGCTTATGGTAATGACTCTTAAAACTATTTCTGGAGTCGGGCCCTTAGTAAATGTCGTACCATTCTTTCTAAATTGGCACCGACAGAACAAACAGTGGGACAGTACCTACTTCTTCTTGCTTATGGTAATGATTGTTAAAACTATACTGGAGTCGGTGCCCATTCAGAACGAAAGGTACACTATATTTACTAAGACAGGACATTTCACTAAGGGCCCGACTCCAAAAATAGTTTTAAGAGTCATTACCATAAGCAAGAAGAAGTAGGTACTGAACAATTTTATTTTTTACCGTTTGAAGTCGGTTCTATTTTTTTGTTAAAAACTTAATTTATTTCACTCTTTTTAGTAATTTTAATAATTCTGTATGTATTAGCATAATTGGAAAATTTTTCACTTCTAAACTTTAAACAGATTTACCTTTTATAATCATGTTTATCTAATAGCCATCTAAAAGTCTGAAAGAAAACTACTATCAGTCCACCTGAACGTATAAATTAAAGAAAGAATTTGCTCTCAGCTCCTAACCGTTGAGGAGTTGTACCTTCAATCATCAGTTAAGCAACAGCAGGTGATAATTACCAGACATAAATATTTGTATTATGTTAAAAATATGACTAAAAGAATGTGTGTGCCTATTACGTTTCAGTGTTTCCCTCGATTTCCCTAATATCACATCATCAGATTTTGACATGGTGACAGTTGGACCACCTCAGGAATGTAAGATTTCGAACAAAAAACCATTTATTGAAAGAATTTGCTCTCAACTCCTAACCGTCGTAGTACCTTCCATCATCAGTTCAGCAACATGATATGACGATAATTATACACAAATGTCTGTTTTGCTTTGTAAAAATATGAAAATCATTTGTTGTGCTTTAAAATTTGAATGTTCCCTTCGATTTCTCTGGGATCCCCTCATCAGACTTTGACTTGGTGACAGTTGGACCACCTGGGGAATGTAAGATTTCGAATAAAAAACTATTTATTGAAAGAATTTGCTCTCAACTCCTCACTGTCGCAGTACCTTCCATCATCAGCTCAGCAACATGAGATGATGATTTCTATGCGTAAATATCTCTTATGCTTCAGAAACTATAAGAAAATCAATGTGTGTGCCTATAAAATTTGAGAGTTCCCCTCGATTTCCCTGGGATCCCATCATCAGATCCTGATTTGGTGACAATGGGACCACCTCGGGAGTATAAGCAACGAACAAAAAAAGAATTTTGAAAATCGGTACACAAACGGCGGAGTAATCGGTGAACATATATATAAAAAAAAAAAACATACAGCCGAATACAGTACCTCCTTCTTTTGGAAGTCGGTAAAATAGTAATAAGTAGTACCTAATAAAAAGTAACTAAATGAAAACAAAGAAGTCGAGACATATGCCTCTCTATGTTCTCACTTGGCATTCTCGAAAGTGTGCCTTATAAAGCGTATAATTTATCGCCTTACCACAGCGTTATGATACTAAAACCTATTGTAATAATTTGCCATCATAACTAGTGCTGTTTGTTGACTAACTTGATTAACTACATCCGGCACGAACAGGCTCGTCTATATTACACAATAATAATGAAGCCGTACACGTTTCGTCTGAATTACAAGCATGACGTTCATATCGCTCTACTATGTATATTGGGCTACTGAGACTGGGCTTTTGCTAATAAGCAAAACCTTAAACTTTTGGATGAGTATTGATGGAGTAAAACAATATTTTGTTCTTTGGGTTCCATGTCTCAAAATGAAAAAAAAACTGAGCAACAAGTCTTCTGTAGAAATTTGTATGGACGAATGACGTTGATCTCGTTTTTTTTTTAATAAACACTTAATTCATTATTTTAGACTAGGCACCAAGTCAACTAGATAGCGTTTAATTTTAGAGGATTCAAAACGTTATAGGTCAAACATAATAATACGACATTTCATCAAAAAAGTTATCGATTGTTTACAAACCTTACCGGGAACTGAGAACTTTCATTGAGCGAATCAGATATGCCTTTAAAATTACTGTAAGTAGTACTAGACAAAAAAATCGGTTTTTAAAAATTTTGTATGTTTCTTATCATCCATCGTTCTACGTATCAGATCAGGCGATACAGCGGCCGTCGTTGTCAATTCATTTATTTTCATTGTGAATCACCATTTGTGATACGTATGCAGTAATTGCGGACACACCCACCGCGGATGCCGGCACCCGTCCATCGTTACATTCTAAGTAGCTTTAAACGACTATTACACATTCACTGCTACGCAATTTACAGTTTGTAGGGTAGCGCTTATTTTATACAAGACGTATGTGCGTAGCAGGTTAGAATACAACGCAATCGTTTTTGATCCACATGAGAAGAAATATTCACTCATGTTGGAAAAAATACAGAGAAAGTATTCGCGATATTTATTCAAGCGTCAACATGGCTTTTATCCCTTTTTATATCCCTCCCTTTTCGTTTACGGGATGGTAGGGCTAGATTCGCTTGAGCTAAGACGAAAGCTGCACCTTATGGTTCATTTCTTTCTCTTGCTCAATGGTAAAGTTGACAACCCCTCGGCACTGAGATTACAGGTTACTTAAGTATTCTCATCTATTAGAAATGAGCTCTTTGTATTTTGTTTATTTTCTTAGCTAGACATCCGACTATCATAATTCATAACGCTTGTAGAATACATTGAAAAATATATGAGATTGACGTAAGCTGATCCGTGACATTTCGCTAGCTAACGTCAATCCTATACATTTTTCATTCTACTTAGTCTTCAAGCATTACGATAGTCGAATTTCATTTGTCCAGGCCTATTGATTAGGTCAAAGTAATTAGAATAGTAGGTAATAGTAGTAGTAATAGAAGTTTTTAAATTTTTTGTCTCCTGAGACTGCGCCTGATGAAATCGTAGAAATTTTTCTATGGGATAATACAATGATTAAAGAGGATGTTGGTCCTACAATTATTAATTTATTATAGAGGCGGATATTAAGTACAAGTAAAGTGGAACAATTCTATGATTTATAAGTTCTACTACGTTGTAAACGGTATGTGATAAGTTGATAACCCAATACCTATACCTATACCAATTTTTCCTCCTATACACCCTCCTACGTAGGTAGTGAGGGCCTACTCTATATGAACATTCGTGAATTTTGCTACCTCGATTTTTGAAAAGACTAAAGTAATCCTAGCTATATGTAACAAAGACAAAGACTTTTATTTGCACAAATATGTGAGTTTACAATAGGTGTTTTATACTATTTATTTATGTATATTCGCTTATTAGCATAATGTCATCAATGACTACGCTTTTCTTATAAATTCGTGAAATAAAAACCATCTGAATATGCCTTAAATTATTCCGAAAACTTATGGACGGATGCGAACAGATAGATCCTTTGTCGATTCACTTATCCTTATTGTGCTGTAAATTGGGGCTACTAGCTACTGGCTAAACCGCAAAGATTCACTTAATCTAAAAAGTTTATAAAATCGGAACTTAATGTGTACTATGTACTTAAGGTACAGATCGGAAGGTACAATGGCAATTTTTGCAAAATTCCAACAGACAGAGAAAGAGAAAAAAAACAATTTTTTTCTGTTAGTTTTTTTACTTCAAAGGTAAGAAAACCTAATAAGATGTTGAGGCCCATACACAATAACAGACAAATATTTTGGGCACCATTACAATCGCTGTGTTGTGACCCTGTAAAAAAATATTCCTGACATCGTGTTCCGTCAGGCCGTTGTTGTCGATTCATTTATCCTTATTGTGATACGTATGCTGTAATTGGAGACACACCCATCGCGCACTGGGTACCGACCGGCCAACGTCCAACGACATACATCTATACATATAATAAATCTGTAACAGGTAGGTTTCTGTACATTGAAGATATTTGAGAAAAACTGTCACTAGGGCTATTAATTAGCGTAATAGAACCCAAAACAATGATTTTTAGAATTATTGTCTGTTTGTCTGTTCGTTTCTGCGCGCTAATCTCAGCAACGGCTTAACGTAGAAGGATGCGGTTTTCACTGATGTATTGGTATTTTTTGGATTAATATTTAGTGTTTGTTTTATTTAAATCGGTTCACATATAAAAATGTTACGTCCATTTCAAGAATTTATCGATCAGTGTTTGGGAAGTATCGTTGTTGATTTATCGAAAACTTCAGTTAATGTATTGAAGTTTTATACTTTACAGTCCCTTAAATGATAACATGAAACTTATAAATGAAAAGAAAAATAGATAATACATAGAAAAAAAAACAACATAAGATGAGCTAGCAATAATATGGTAAAACTGTACGAAATAGGGTTCACGCTTTTTCGTACAGTTCCCACACGTCGACAATAATTAATCAATATTTTAATCTATACATAAAGCTGAAGAGTTTGTTCGTTCGTTCGTTTGTAAGTTTGTTTCAACGCACTAATCTCAGGAACTACTGGTTCCAATTGAATAAATCTTTTTTGTGTTGGATAGTCCATTTATGGGGGAAGGCTTTTTTTATAAATAAACCGATCAAAAAGGCAGACGGGCCGCGTGGTGTTAAGCGATTACCGTCGCCTATGGACACGGGCAACCCCAGGGGAGCCACCCGAGGGCTTTAGGCTATATAACATCATGCTATGACTAATACCGAAGTCCACGCGGACGAAGTCGCGGGTGGCCACTAGTAGTAGTACCTATAAGTAAAGATCTAGAATGCTTCTAAGGGAGTTTTGAATGGGTTGAGTGCCGTAGAACAGAATATTAGTGCAAAAAGACACCTTTTCGTGTTGCCTGCAAAACTCAATCAGGAACGTTCTGATGAAGTAGCCATAGCTTTACTGGGGTATCTGACCGACTTGCCTTATTGTGGAAGACTTACTGATTTTGACTGATAAATATATGGTATATCGTTAGGTTTTAACCAGACGGGCAAAAAATAATTGTCAGACAATCTAAACAATAGCAATTTGCACAGAAAAAATCTTTCTGTACCTTCAATTCAATACCTTCTTTGAATTTAATTTTTTAAATACAAACATAATGTGCAGAAAATATAATATTCTACCTAAATATTCGACTGAAATTAACCCTTCACACTTATAAACATACTAATACTATACGAAAGAAATGCAGAAAACCGGCCTGTAGCATCTTTTGAGGAGTCCGTCCGGAATTCCCCGGATTTGTCCGGCGTCCGGGGGCCTTCCGGCAGGGGTTTTTGAAAAGTGTTACCCGGACACTTTTGTTGTCAGGAGAAATCAATTTTTTTAATAGATAAGCGATAAATTGTAATAAATCTTAAATAAAAATTCATCTACAATAACCCGCATTCAAGAAGGCTCGGTAAAATAGTCAACGATCAAATGGAATTAAAAAATTATAACGATGTTTTTATTCCAGATGTCTGGGGGGAAAAACCATATTTCGCCGAAATGTCCGGGATTTTTGCCGTGTTTATCTGGCGTCGGTAACTTAGGTGATGGCAGTCCTAAATAGGTAAATAGGAGGACAGCCAGTACTTTTGAATATCATCTCCAAGTAAATTTATGTTTCCTGACACAAAAATGTACAATTTAGATTTCTCCAATTATTGTGTGAAACTGAAATTATTAATTCATCGAATTAAATAAAATCCTTTTAATTTTGTAAAACTCAACACACTTACTTTCGCTAAACTGAGTTCTATTTCTGGTATTATGTCCTATGTTAACGCGACAAAACAACGTTTTAATCGCGTTTAGCCGTGTTGTGTTTAGTTTTTCGTTGCGCAAGACGGCCTAAGCCTGTTAACAATAACTAATATTATCGCACTGTTTACTCACAGTTGAATGTCTCCAGAAGTGTATGAGAGCGTGTATGTCCGTCGCTGGCGCCAGTAGGAGGTAGTCCCGCCATTCATCGTAGCTGATATTCAGGCTGCCGTCCTGATCCATCCTGAGGACAAACTTTACCATCAGACCTTCGAAGTTCGACTTCAATATTTGTGATCTACTTTGCTGCTAGTACTACGAATGTTACAATTAGGTGAAAAAAAGTATTTGCAGAAATAAATATTTTGTAATCGCTTTCGAAATCAATAAAAATGTTTGTACAAGGTGGAAATTAAAATATTATATGCAAGCAATAGTTAAGCGATCACCGTCGCCTATGGACACGGACAACCCCAGTGGAGCCGCCCGAGCATTGCCGGATTTGGAGGAGAGCTTTTTCTTACAAGTTTCTTGAAGAACCCATGTGATAGTCCACTGGAAATACCTCAGCTGGAAGGTTGTCCCAAAACTTACACGTCCGTGGTAAAAATGAACGTGCAAAGCAGACTGTGGAGGACCGCCACGAGTCCAGATGGTGTCGGTGGAGCATTAACCTTCGTCTGGTAGTATATTCATGAAATTTGACGTAGGCATCATTTTGAAAAGTTCCTCGGAGCACTCACCATAGTAAAGTCGGTAGAACACTCAGAGCCAGACTGCCTCTTCGTAAGCTTAACTGTTCTAGCCTGTCAGTCAATCTTGGGTCGTTGACGATTCGGACTACGCGCTTTTGAATGGAGTCAAATGGGTGTAGCTGGTATTTTGGTGCTCCTGCCCAGAGACGGGAGCATGGAGCATGTGGGATCTGACCTGGGCCTTATACAGCGTCAGGAGTTGCCCCGCAGTGAAGTACTGCCTCGCCCTGTTGAGGACACTGTAGCGACCTTCCGCTACTCATCAAGAGATGGCGCCACGGGTATTCCTGAATCACGCTATCGAAGTTTCCTGAATATCCGACCATTTATATACAAGCTCCGAATTGAGTCAGTCGGAGCGCGGCCGCTCCCCGGGCATGACCACCTCGCCCGGCGGGAGATCTCCCTTTGCCAAAACACCAAGCTTTATGGATGCCAATTTGGCCTTGTTCTCCAGGTGAGTCAGATACTGCACTTTACTCGTAATGTCAACTCCCAAGATACCGACACTTTCACCGACGGTGAGTGCGGTGCCCTGGAACTTGGGCGCTATAACAAATGGTTTTTTAGCGGTAAACGCGCAAACTTTTTGTAAGGTTAACTAAACTAAACAAGGTTAAGTCGACACCATTCCGAGACCCGCTCCAGAGAGTTCTCGACTTCAGACACGAGTTTGATCCTGCTTTCCTCCACTTAAGACCGAGAGGCATTGGCTCGACATATACACCTGTGCATCCACCGTACTATCATCTGCATAGCACCGCGTAATTGTTGCACCACGTCATTGATATACAGCAACATATTTTGAGCAAACATTCGAGAGAGCTACTGGTGTGTCCTGATAAAAAAGACACCACATATTTTTTTTTTGAACTTGACCTTTCATAGAACCAAGATTGCAATCAATTCTAAAATCTAGCGAAAAACGAAGAATATGAGTGGCTATATATATTAGATTTGCGGCAACTAAATATAAGAATTTCTTTCTGTTATTGGCTTTCAAGGCCCGTGAGAGAACTCATTATTGTAATTATTTATGTTTGAATGTATATTATTATTTATTTATAAAACATATTAAAAAGCAATGGATGCTTTACCAGCAAATGTCTGATGGGATTTTCAAGTAATCCAGAAGTGTAATGTATTTATTATTTTATTCCACAACACTCGGGCATAATTAATCTACTTATATAGTACAAAATTATACCCATAAAATGAAAACAAAACTAGACTGCGCCTTAAAATCTCAACATTTACATAAAATCTATTAATTTATTTCTCTAATTTCTAATATGCACCATCAATAGGGTACAGTTACATTTCGCAGTTGTAAAGTTAAGTAAGTAAGTACATAACTATGTTTTTTGGGGAGGGTGTCTTCTATTTGGAACTCGTGTTTTTTGCTTAGTAATTATTATATTTAATTAAATTATGAGTAACATACTATGTACATGTATATTTCAAGTTTTATTATTATTTATGGTAATTTCCACGGAATATAAAATACCGGAAGGAATAGGAGGGGGGAGGGGGGGGGTGTTATATTTTCTTTTGTACAGTGTAGCATTAAATACTTTTATGCGTTGATCCATATACTGACATACTGAGTGAATCGACATGTACACTGTAGTAGTTAGATACGATTTATTGAAGCAATCCGGTCAATATTGTGTGTTACGTAAGCGAGTCGAGATTGACATTGAATGTAACTGACGAGTTAAGATGAAATAAGCAATACCACGTGCCTAATATGCGCGACCAGCGATTTATGATGACAAGTGATGGTACCGTCGTCAACAAAATTAAGTAGATGGCTCTGTATGGAACACAAGGACACTCAGATGCATTTCCCATGAAATGATTTAGCCACCTAACGTTTAGTACTTGTATAAATCGATCACATGTATTAATTTTTAAACACAAACAACACTTTTAAGGACGTTCATGTACATTTTTATTAGCGAAGCCAGCGTCTACGTGATTCTCTCGTTCTCGACTTACCACCAGATTATTGGCCAACTCGCTTTTCTGAAACATTTTAGTACTCTCGTTTAGAAAATGTGTAAATATTTATGCATGTTGTGCCATGCAGGTGATTTAACGTAAATCATGTTCGCTAATATTAGTACTGGCACGAAATCAACACCCCCTTGCATGAAGAGCTAAGAAAATTAACGTAAACGAAAAATAAAATAAAAATAATATTCGCTGGAATTTGCCCCTGCTAATATAGTCCCTAGTCCGCATCAACAATAGCGTATATTGAAACTGACAGATTTCTGTATTCAGGCCTATTGTGTGTACTTGAATGTATTAAATATCTTTTTAAGAGTAGGATAGTCGCAACATCGGTTTCGTTTCATATTAAAATAAAAAAGGGCTTTACGTAATTCTATAGCCAGATTAATATTTTTAAGCAAAGTTACAATTAGGTAAAATAATATTTCTGAATTAACATTCCAAAAACAACACAGTTTACAACTATGATTTCGCAATAAGCCGCTGAAAGTACGTATAAAATTATAATAAAAACAAAAATTTCGTAAGTCGCAGCATTATTATATAGAAGTAAACAAATAATTCGCCAGTCATGAAATAGTGAATGCAGAACGGAAACATAGAATTTACCTTTTTAATAAATTTGTAGCCTCGTTTCTCCCGATTGCTATGCCCAAGTCAGCAAACGCAGAAATAAGTTCCTCCAGGTCAACCTTCCCTGAAATTGTATTTATGGCATTTGTTAATAGGCATTTAGTGTTTTTAACGTGTGAGCTAAAAACGTGTCTGCAACATTTTTTGCCTCCCACTGCTGGGCACGGGTCTCTCCCCATTATGGGTAAGCCGGCAGCTTATACCACCACGTTTCTCCAAAGCGGCTGGCAACCCGCTATCGGATGTTTTAAAAGACACATAAGGCCTCCGACAAGGTTTAACGACTGGTATCTATAGATAACAACCCATCTCACACATGAGCACGCCCGTTGGGCTTAGCTGCATAGATGTGCGCTTATAACTTAAGGGAATGAATTTAGCATGTTGCTTACGGAAGGATATTGCGTTTGTTTCTACTGTAAGATAGCCATACAAGCTTCTAGCACAAACAAGGTTACGCAATTTTCAAGGCACTCTTCCGAACACTAAGAATAAGTCAATAGATTATAATAATAATACCTATTATGTGTAGGCAACACCCGTGAATATGCAATGTTTGCATTAAATAGAAATTCATCTCTACAATTGTTAAATATGATTACATATTTTTTAGTTTCAATTACATCCTTCATAATTTTTCTATAATAACATCTACTTCGATAAAAAATATAAACATTTTTATTTTCAAAAAATAATTTAGATATTTTAGGGATAGTGGAAACTAGTCCAGTAATGAAATATTCAATAGCTGCAACGGGTAAAAATGATTACGAAGTGCAATTATTTCGTAGATATATATAAACCTATATAAGTATTGTTAATCAGTCTGAGCATTAAATTATGTTAATTAATAGATATCATATTTATAATTTAATTCATTCAATTAACACTATATTTGCATGCAAAATTTTAAGTTAGCTGAACACGAAACAACATGTACCAATATTTTAAAACCTTATATGTACACTGTGTTCAATGCAAATAAATGAATAAATAAAATAAAAATAAAAATAAATACCTACATTTATATTATTTGATTCTATCAAATTGTTATTCCTATACTCAGATTTATTTATTTATCTGAGTTCCTACAGAGAAATTTTTAAACCACTTCAGTGGCAAATTCATTTTTATATTTCAACCGTTTTTTCCTGATCCTATACCTTTTTTTGGTATCGGGGGGAAAACCTACCTAATTTAAAAAAAACTGCAACAGAAAATACAAAATGAATACATGTATTCAGTTGCGCTTCGAAAATAGCATTTCTAGTTTGGAGCTACGAGAAAATAACTACTTAATTGGAAACACTTATTGGAGATCAAATTTTTTATGCCTTAAGGTTACATTATTACGTAACCAACCACTCACTTCAGTCAATCTGTGTAGGATCTAGAAATTTCGAATTCAGTAATTATAGCGAGCATAAGTATACGTACCATCTTGGTTCTTATCAAGGTGAGAGAATTGCAGCTTAAGATTCTTCTCGTGCTCTCGGACGTAGTGAATGAATTCGGACAGTGTGACGTCACCAGCATCTTTGCCACCGGATTTCGCCAAAAATTTCTACAACAAAGCAGTTCATAATTGGTTTAAATAATTGGTTTAGTACAATTCTTTACAAAATTATTAGTTAATCAAATCCATACCTTACATTATAAATGTGAAAATACCTAACTCTATTTGTACTTGTGTGTTACGTTTTCATGCCTAAGCTGCTGAACTAATTTTAATGATTTTTGTACACAGATCTGAAAGAGTGGAACTTATGAGGATAGTTTATCGCGAAAAATGGACTTAAATGGAAATTTGTATGAAATGTTGTCATCGAAGATAAAAAAAACTTTGTATTTCGACACTGGATAGGAAACAAATAAATATTTGTACTGGAATTTTCGACACTGCGTAAAACCGAAATTTGAGACTGCAATAGTAACTAAAAACAATAACGGCCGCCCCCGACTTCGTACGCGCGGACTTTAAGTTTTGACCCTTGAGCCTTCCTCAATAAATGGACTATTCAACACAAATCAACACAAAAAAAAAACAACGGGTTGCACTTCGGTAGTGCAGGCAGAAGTGAAAACTTGAACATTGACGTTGTGCATTTTTGATATTTTGGAATGGTTAGGGAATAATTTCGCACGAATTGCTTTTATCTGATCTGATCCGGATCCCAGGGAAATCGAGGAGAACTCTCAAATTTTGTAGGCACAGACATAAATTTTCTTTTACTTTCTGAAGCATAAGAGATATTTGTGTACAGAAATCTTCATCTCATGTTGCTGAGCTGACGACGGAAGCTACTGCGACGGTTAGGAGTTGAGAGCAAATTCTTTCAATAAATGGTTTTTTGTACGAAATCTTACATTTCTGAGGCGGTCCAACTGTCACCAAGTGAAAGTCTGACGATGGGATCCCAGAGAAATCGAGGGGAACATTCAAATTTTATAGCATAACAATTGATTTTCATATTCTTACTAAAGCAAAACAGACATTTGTGTATAATTAAGTATCATCATTTCATGATGCTGAGCTGATAATGGATACTACTATGACGGGTAGGATGTGAGAGCTAATTCTTTCAATACATATTTTTTGTTCAAAAACTTATACTCCTAAGGTACAGTCACCATATCAAAATCTGATGATGGGATGCTAGGGAAATCAAGGGAAATACTGAAACTATGTAGGCACACACATTGTTTTAGTCATATTTTTTAACATAATTGTTTTAGTCCTATTTTTTAAGATAATATAAATATTCATCCCCAGTAATTATAACCTAATGTTGCTAAGCTGATGATTGAAAGTACAACTCCTTAACAGTTAGGAGCTGAGAGCGAATTCTTTCAATAATTAGGGTTCCGTAGCCAAATGGCAAAAAACGGAACCCTTATGGATTCGTGATGTCTGTCTGTCTGTCTGTTTGTTTGTCTGTCCGTCCGTATGTCACAGCCACTTTTTTCCGAAACTATAAGAACTGTACTGTTGAAACTCGGTTCGTAGATGTATTCTGTGAACCACATTAAGATTTTCACATAAAAATAGAAAAAAACAATAAATTTTGAGGGTTCCCCATACTTAGAACTGAAACTCAAGAATTTTTTTTCCTTCAAACCCACACGTGTGTGGTATCTATGGATAGGTCTTCAAAAATGATATTGAGGTTTCTAATATCATTTTTTTCAAAAGTGAATAGTTTGCGCGAGAGACACTTCCAAAGTGACAACATGTGTGTGTCTCCCCCTGTAACTTCTAAAATAAGAGAATGATAAAACTAAAAAAAAATATATGTTGTACATTACGATGCAAACTTCCACCAAAAATTGGTTTGAACGAGATCTAGCAAGTAGTTTTTTTTTAATACGTCATAAATCGTAAACTACAATTTACCTTTCATTCAATCTTAATGCAATGATTTCTATGGATAATCAAAGGCAATGATGTATTTCTGTTGCCGCTATTGTTATAAAAATACTAAAAATAGAATAAAATAAATATTTAAGGGGGCTCCCATACAAAAAACATGATTTTTTATAGATAATGGTACGGAACCCTTCGTGCGTGACTTCGACTCTCACTTGGCCGCTTTTTTATTCATTCAGATGGACCGATAGTAGTATTCTTTCAGGCTATTAGATTAACATGATTATAAAAGGTAAATCTCATTAACGTTTAGAAGTTAGGTGAAATTTTTTCCAATTATGCTTATACATAATAAAATACAGAATAATTAGATGAAAAGTACGAAAAAGTATGAAATTAAATAAGTTTTTAACAAAAAAATTGAACTGACTTCAAACGGTAAAAAATAAAATTCTACTTCTTCTTGCTTATGGTAATGACTCTTAAAACAATTTTTGGAACCGGGCCCTTAGTAAAATATCTTACCTTTCATTCTGAATGGGCACAGACTCCAAAATAGTTTTAACAGTCATTCATTACCATAAAGCAAGAGATAGGTACCTACTGAACAATTTTATTTTTTACTGTTTGAAACGGTTCTGTTTTTTGTTATAAGAGAATGTTTCAATTTCAATGCGCAGCAAAAGTCTTGTCTAAGAACTGAGAGTGTGTCTGAGAAAGTGTTAATTAGTTTTCTATAAACCAGGTTACCCATGTATAAAGGGGGAAAGAATAGGTATATCATAATGTATTTTATTTTTCTATAGGATGGGTAAGGAAATAATCATGCTGAAGTTTGTTTTTTGTTTAAGTAGAGTAGTTGCTCTGTTATGCCTAGAGCCCGAAGTAACTTTGTTGTTAAGTGATTACTGCAGCCCAAGGATATCTACACAACTTCAAGCTAGTGAACTGTTGCCCGAGATTGTATGGAATCGTGCTGCCACTTCGGAGCTTCTTCAGAGGTCAATAGTCACCTTAAGTCGCCAAGTAAGGCAACTACACCTTTCCAACAAAACAATAGAATTGTGCCTCGAAGCAGAAATGGATACACTCCTGGTACTTTCTCATCACACTTTTGCAGTTGAACCACCAAATTAAATTAAAGTCTTATATTTCTCTTCAACCACCACACCACATGTGATAAATACTCAAATAAGAAAATAAACTATTCTTTCAAAACAAATTATAGGTAGTATTTCAACCTAAGCCCCCAGGGTGATTTTGGTGGACTCCTGGGCTATCACTGTCCTATAGTAATCTTGTGAAAACTTGAGCCTATTGAGCATTACTGTTTAATCTTGTGAAAACTTGAGCCTATTGAGCATTACTGTATGTTCTACTAAACTGAATACCATATTATAAAAATAAAAATTGCTCCAAATAAATTGTTATTCAGTGTGTTGTTATGTCTGCTCCACACGTTGGCCACCAAGTCGAAAATTGCTTGTAAAACCCAAAAACTAAAATAAATTTATTTAAGCCTTTGTTATAGGTTTTCCTTGTAAATAGGTATTTTAGTACAAGTTATATTTCATGATAATTGATTTATTAATAGTTCAACTATATTATAAATATTTAAGTAAGATAACTGGTTTTTCTTTTACCAGTAAATAAGAAATAATTGTGTATCATGGTACCTACACATAACATTCGTCCTCATATTGGCCTGAACCGAAGCAAACTGAGTGACCTACCAATGTGTGGACAGTGTCAACTGTCACAATCTCTTGGCCCACAATATTCGCCACAATGTAGGCCAACATGTGTAGACGCCATTAATAGAAATTGAAATCAGCAAATGTGAAATGCACAGGGTTTTGGACAGTATGCACAAAAAAAATTCTAAATGTGTATCTTAAAAAGGTTGCAATAAACTAGGTATGATTGGAAAGCCGATAATTGTTAATGATTTTTTATATGTATTTTATCACAGATCATAAGATCTGTAATAAATGGTAAACCCCCAACTTATTGATATATACTCTTGGGATGGTTTCATTACATATTATGTAGTTGTAAGAGGAATGGCTGCAACCCTTTTTGTGTCCCACTGCTGGGCATGGGCATCTCCCCATTATTTGGGAGACCTGGAGCTTACTCTACCACACTGCTCCAATGCGGGTTGGTGGAGACAAAGAAAGAGAAATAATGCAGAAAATATTGGAAGTAAAGTTAAAGTGAATTTCATTCATACTAAATCTTGAATTTGCTTAGCTTTAAAAATATATAGTCAGTCAAATGACCATATCTACCAATTTTATAAAATCAAGGCCTATTTACACTGTATAAAAGTAGATTAAACAACTTAGAGTAGTAACATTGAATTCAGAAAGAATTAATTGTATGTTCCAGTTTGCATGACTATTATTGAAATGTAATTTACGGAGAATTAAAACCATATTTTAAAATTGAGATATGCATCATATTTGTCTTAAACTACACACATTTAATAAAAACAATACTAAGGAAATAAAAGTATGATATCAGTGTGCATCTATTTAAGGCAAATCTAAGTAAAAAGTATTTTAACATCTCTGTAATTTGCAAGAGAAATGATATAAATATAAGTAATGTATCAAAGGATTTAGGAAGGAAATTTAAATCTTGACAGTGTAGATAGACAGATATGAGAAATGAATAAGTTTTATCAGGTTATATATATATTTGGACCTTCAGATAAAACAACAATACACAAATAAGAGCAAGACAACCTGCATTTCTGTACAAGGAAATGGTAACAATGAGAAAGTTTTGAGTAGAGCAAGTTCATGTACGGAATATTAAAATGATCATGGTGAGCAATTAGCACAAGAAATGAAATTAAAACTCTGTTATAAGTAAACTATAACGGCAATGATCGAATTAAACTTTTGATACACTAATGTTTGATAGTGTTAATAAAAATATATTTAAAAAAAACCTTAGCTTTGAGTACCTTTATGGAATAAAACCGTACTCTAGAATCAATTAATAATATGCGAATGAATCATACAAGTGTCGGCGACGTGTAAATGGAAGGTGAAACCACCGTTACAGTGGTTTTATTGCAAGCTAGGAATTGTTCCACATTCTAACCTCTGCATAGCTGCGATTGATGTGCGGGGCCAGCTCCTTGAGTGCCACCGACAGGTCGTGGATGTCGATCTTGCCATTTCCATCGTTGTCTAATTTAGAAAAAAGTTTTTCTAATCTTTCTTCGTCTTCTTTTGGCAATTCTTCTAGTTCCAAAGGTGGATGACACTGCACCATGATTTCTTTCTCCAGTGTAAGTACTACTTGTTAAACAACAAGATATTAAATCTTTATACGACCTTGTATGGGCATACATAACTTAAAATTAACTAAAATATGTGATAAAAACCATTTTATCGACTTCGCCTCTCGCTTTCCATTCAAAAGTAATTTTGACAGCTACTTGCTCGCTAGCGCACTACTAGCACCGTTGTGTGAGAACAGTCAGACAGATGTACGACAAACGACAAAATGTTCTGTTCTCTGTGGTGTGGATGTCGCACACAGACAAGATGCTTTTACATAATACTTTACGGCACTGCGCTGTATTTTCTAGGCCACGGCACTTAACGCCATCTATGATGCGTGAAACGAAATTATTAAAACAAAGAACATTTAAATTTTATTCCTGATAATTATCTCTTTTATAATTTTCTCAATGTATAAACTTAAATATGTAAATAAATTTTGTTTCATTTTTTGTATTTAAATTACCTACCTTCGATATATTATATCTTCGCCATGTATGATCACTAATGATCAGAGTAGGTAATACATTGGAATTAGTGTGGGGGGGGTGGGGACCCCACATTTCCCGGTTAGCGAATAGACTTAGCTCTGCTGTTTTTGCCATTAAAAAAAATCGCTCACTTACTGATGTCGATACAGCTAGTGTATTTCAGCTACTTTCATAGTATAATGTCCTATGGTATCTTGCTGTGGGGAAATGCTGCTGATATTGGCATAATATTTACCATGCAGAAGAGGGCTATTCGCGCTATTTATAATTTTAGCTGTAGAGAATCTCTCAGAGAGAAATTTAAAGAGATAAATATTCTTACACTTGCATCGCAGTATATTTATGAAAACATAATGTACGTATATAAGAATAAACCGACATTTACCACATTTAAGGATTTACATAGTTCGAACTGTGCTTCGACCAGGAACGGCCATAAGCTTGCATTCCCAAAGTGTCGGCTTCGTAAAAAAAGTCACTCTTTTATTGGGATGTCTGTTAGGATCTATAATAAAATTCCAGAAAAAGTGCAATCCTTGCCTTTACACAAATTTAAGAAAACTATTAAGCAAGTCCTATGCCGCAAGGCCTATTATGAAACCAAGGACTATTTAAATGATAAAAAGGCTTGGGATTAAACTTAACTCACATAAGGCTGTTTCTACATACCATGTAATAATTTTAACATTTTTAAAATTTGTGAGCGGATGGCAGTGTGATAGCATTGACACACACGATAGCTGTCTCGTGTGCTCCTTGTCGCCCCACAATCATGCTGCATAATAAATACCCATTGTACCTGAAAATTTATTTAAAACAGGGCTGGAGTTTTTTTCCGCCCGCTTTTTTCTCCTAGCCCATATAAGCCTTAGCGCACCCAAAGCGGATGACGGTCAGCTGATGACCGTAGAACAATGACAAACATCAAGTGTATATTATTACCCAGGATGTTAATAAACTATTTCATTTCATTTCATTAAATAAAATTATAGTTTGATTTGACAGCGTAGCTCACACTTATAAAGAACGTTTATATTAAAGAACTATATTATATCATTCCTGCCGTGCCTATGAGCTTATTATTAAGTGATAATAATTTCTTTATGTTTTATCTCAACGGCCCCCATAATTAAATTAAAATTGAAACCGCAAGAAGGAGGCATATTTGGTTTCATTATTCAATTCATTAATGGCATCGTAATTCTGTGCATATTACCAACATCTAGTGCAGGCGGTCTAAATCTTGGTAAAGCGTCTCTAATAAACCGACAAATAGACAAGGGGACGCTGACTGTACCTACGAGTAATGCCTGCCCTACACGTTGCGAGAAATCGTTCAGAGATCGGCCGATTTTTCTCTGAACAGAGAAATCGGAAGCCCCTAGTGCCTCCACACGTCACCGATATCTGATTCGATCGTCAGTTTTCCGCAGAAGTCGCACAATAAACAAGTCATCCACGATGGAAATGATGATGACGTACTTGCGTTATTTATTAATTTATTCATTTAAACATTAGTGTGAGGCATTTAGTACAATATTTGCAGGTCTAAATGCATAATACGAGTTCAAATAAATGCTACCTTTTCAGGCTTCACACATCATAATATTGTAAACTTACAAAATAGAATATTAAAACAGTAATTATGTGAGGAACTTAATATTTATCATTAAATGTCAATAATACAATTATAATATTGTTATATAACGACAACTCCTGTGGCGCAATGGTTATCATGCCAGACTGCCGATCAGAGGGTCCCGGGTTCGATTCCCGGCGAAGCAGAAATTTGAATGACGATTTTAAAATTTTCTGTACTCGGTCTGGGTGTTTGTGTTTGTGTCTGTGTGTGTGTCCATGGCACCCACGACACAGGGTATATCTGCCTTACTGTGGGGCTTTGAGTGTGAAATGTTTATTATTTATTATTATAATAATGTCCGACAAAATATACGAGGGCTGTTTGATAAGTCGTTTTAAAAAGTTAAAAATATTTTTTTTGAAACAATTATTGTTTTAGTCTAAAATAATCGTAACTTTTCAATTTATCAGGTAGTTGGTTGTAATATACCTATTCTAATAAAATTGTTATAATAAAACTATTTCCAGATGTCAAAGATAACTTGGTTCGATGTATGTATGTACATACATATAATTTGTGACTATTTAGGGTACGCAATTTGCGAGTGTAGATTTCACTTGGATGCTAGGATAGTAGTGGCCTAATTATGTGCTTAGAAAAAAATCGAGTGGCATACATATTATTGCATAAAGCACGCTTTACGTGATACGCACGTCCGAAAACAAGCGGGGTCCGAGACGAAGCCGGCGAACTGTCGAGTGCCGAGCCGAGTTCAGCCGAGCGATCCCGAAGCCACCCGAACCGCCGACGAACGATTTCTTTGATGAAATTCATACTGCCGACGACGACTGATAAATTGAAACGAATCGGAACGATTTACCATCCACACCGTGCGAGAAATCTGAAGAAACAGGTTTGTTCCGAGAAATCTGAAGTAATCTGAACGATTTCTCGCAACGTGTAGGGCAGGCATAATGCAATTTGTGACATTTTAAATCGTCTATGTAATATTTTCACGAATATTCAGAAAATAAACAGAGGTCGCTAGTTCTTCGATTATTCGACATATTTTCATACAATTAGAGATCCGCAAATTTTCAAAAGTATCGATACCTACTCGATGCCAAGTATCGTATCAAAAGTATCGATACCGATAAAAGTATCGGATCAAAAGTATCGATACTACTCAGTATCGAGTACTTTTTCTTTACCTCGGGAAACGTGTTAAAAATCCTTAAAAAAGGACATTCTTTATTAAAATCTTTATTTAAAAAGTATAAAAACCGCAGCGCACTTCAATTAACCCATACATTTAGGTGTTTCCACAAAATTACAGAAAGTTTTTGTAGATACATCAAATAAATAATTATTAATAGCTAGGTGCCCACTTAGAATTATTGTTGGTACTTAACTCTGTTCGCTGTGAGTGTTTAAATGTTTTTTTCAAATTTGACGTGTATCCACTCGTTTTAAGCACTTTAAGATTTTACAGGCTGCAGTAGTTTTGTCAACCTTTCTGAAACTTAGCCAGATATCACTGCACCAGGAGGTGGCACATTGGTTTCTAGACTTTCACACTAGCACCAACACAGTCTAGACTTTCACACTACCATCAACACAGTACAATATAATAATATTAATAATCAAATAAAAATAAAAATAATTTTCATATCACATGCATTGAAACAGCAAGTTTTGATCTCTGTCAGTCGAAACAAGACAATTTCAAACCAATGCGAATGTGTCAGTCAGTCTCCCCTAGGGCAGAAACAACGTTGTTTCTACCCGGCACCTTCATTTATTTATTATTTACGTCTTTATTTCAAGTCTGTCAGAATCGCATTGACAACTGTCGTTGTCTGAAATAGTCTTACTTCGACTGGCTACAGAAATCAAAACTCGTCGTTTCATTACATGTGATATAAAAAATACAGTGTGTGGCACGGGATGAAACAAAGACGATTTCAGACAAGGGCGATGACAGCCCTCGCTACGCTCGGGCAGTCACCTCTCGCCCTCGTCAGAAATCGTCTTGTTTCACCACTTGCCACACAATATACTATTCTCTTCCAAGCTAACCTGCTTGCTACAGTCAGAGTCATATTTAAATTAATGTTACTAGAATATTCATTTTATTTGTAAAATTGCCAAAGTTTATACAAATTCATACATACACGTACAAGTTACTGTCATAATAATAGGTAATTTCAAACAGTAAATAATATGCAGCGTTTTCTGAAACAATTAATAAGATATCATTCATGAAATCTTCCCATTTTAAAAAAAAGATCCGATTAAAGTACTCAACTGGTTACACATAACCGCTGATTAGAAGATTCGGGGATTCCCTTAATATAGAATCTAGATCAAAAACAGTGAAAAGTAAAAAGTATCGAGTACATCCGAAAGTATCGATACCTATGTAGGAATCGGAACAAAAGTATCGAGTACAAAAATACTAGGTATCGCAGCGCAAGTATCGATACTACTCAAGTATCGATACTTTTTGCGGATCCCTACATACAATTGCAATGACTTGAAAACCGGAATAGAGTAATATACTTTTGATTTAGTCGGGTACGGGTTATGACATTTTTAAGTATTTCCCTATATAGAAATTTACCAGAATTTACCATTTTAAAAATAAGTGGGTACACATTAGTTAGGTCACTCCTTTATATATGTAACTTAAGGAAATCCAAAGAATAATAAACGTAACAACACTATTTTGAATTTGTATTTTATTAATTGTAGTAATTTCTAGCATTAATCACAATAATTAATACTTTAAGCATGTAGGGAAAACCAAATTACAACTATGATATTATTATATTGATAACATTGAAAAGTCTTGCAATGCAATGCAATCTAGGAGTATATGTGTTCTGTGATGCAATCTGTCATTGTGTCATCTGTCAGTCAGCTGACGGGCGTGACCATAGAGGTAGCAATAAAACATAGAGAGGCCCTATTCTACTACAGGAACAGCACGTTATACAAATATCTGTTTAATCGACACAAACATGACAAATACCATGCTGTCGCGTTTTAACTAATGGATGGCTGCATAAGAAAATAAAGATAATAAAAGATTAGTGGTAACTAATTTTGGCAACAACGTCATGTTAAGTTGAATACCTAACTATGCGTGGCGCCATCGTGGCACGGTCGCCATTTTATGTGCCCAGTATTTACAAGTGTACTCTGTGTATGTGTACCTTTGTTTTGTTGTAGTAGGTCTGCTGTCTAGGGGTGTCCATTAAAAAATATATCGATATTTATATTCAATGTAAAATGTAAAATATCGGATCCCCATATCGATGTTTTTTCAGGTTTATGACTGAGTATTATGAGTGCGAAAATATCTGTATTTGCTCCACAACACGGAACATAATATTGATCATCGTTTGATGGTAATTAAGTCAATTATTAAGATCTATATTGATCTGCGATTCCGACAGCATTCAAAAAACTTAGTGAACAAATTTATTATAGAAACTATCATAATATTTATAATAAACTAGTTTTTTTCTGCAATGAACAAATAAAAATTGTTACTCAGAAACTTGTTTTATTCTCGTTCATTAATGAATATCAATAGCAAATAAATATAAAATCTATATACACACTTCTATTATTAATTCGAAAGTATATGAGGATGTATGTATGTAGGTATTTATGATTGTTTGTTCTGTTCAATATTATAATATCATGGGTTTGTCAGCTTCGGCATTTAATGCAGGTTAAAATTGACAGACTGTGTGAATTAAATAAAAATAGATATGATTCATTCAAATTTTTGAAAAGTAGATTTATGATAGTACAAAATAAAATTTGTAGTATTCATATTTTCTTTGACACCAATTTAAAGTCTACAAATAATTTTTAATTTTGTTTTTAGGTTTTAATAAAAAACCTAAATAAATGCATCCTTTAATAATACTCCACGAAACAAAAATATCGATATCAGCTACACGTGTTGTTCTGAAACGCACAACCCTATTAAGAAGCAGCCATTTTATGTGCCAACTTTAATTACTTTAGGTTGTCACGCAAATTTCGTAGGTAGGGTCAGTCCATAGGTTTGTTATGTCTATGGGCGTGACCATACTGAAAATAAATGTTTTGTTTTGTAATTAGTTTTAAAGTAAGTTATTTCAGTTTTTGCTTTTCGATTTTCGATTCGTTAAGTCGATCTTACCTTCTTCGGAAAACGCGGCTGCAATAAATTTAATTTGAGTCAGGACTTCATTTCCCTAAATATTGGATGTGTGTGTATTATTTCGTGAGAGCAGACTCTAGTTTTAGTGTGTTTTAGTTAAAATTAAATCTGGTATTGTAAAAGTCAATAAACATTATAGGATAATGTAACATAAAAGAAGTTTTATTTTATAAAATCCCAAATATCTACCTACACGGGCTACGAAACCAGAATACCAGTGGCGCCATCTCTTGACGAGTTGCGGAAAGTCGCTACATCCTGGATTGTACCTTGTATTTTTTTTTGAAAAAAATAGAGATGGAGCCACTGAACTTATTCCCGTTTAGGCGCCCAAAATAGGTCTCTATTTCGGTAAGTATATACAAATGTACTCTGTGGCTCTGTGGTTCAGTGCACAGACTACTAAGATGCTACCGCATGGTCAAGTCAAGTATAATTTGCAATTTGGCGGGAAGTCGAAAAAGACATATTGTGCTCTTGTTTTATTTTCATTTTCTTGGTGTATTTTTGACGTGATAACGTCTTTAAAATCGTTTTAGTCGGGTGACATGTTCAGAAACTTGTGTCACACCAAAACCTCACGCGCGATCGCAGGTATAACGAGAGAGAGACGGACCGATCTCCCGTCTCATCTCGAGCGCTGCCAGTCATTCCGTGAAACTTGTCACGCGGAATCCTCACGAGCGGAGGCTGGCATAGCGTTCGAGTGAGTGGACCGATCTTCCGTCTCTCTCACTCTAGCGGCATACAAACGAATGGAGATTTTCTCGTGCGGACGTTAGCACGTAAACATCTCGATCGTAAACCTACTTTACAAACAATTTGCCGTTTTTTATATCGGATAAAGTTGATGGCATTTTGTTTGATATAGGTTAATTACAGTGCACGAGTGTTTGTGAAATAGAATAACAGTGCTAAAATATGTTTTTTTTACTTTTTAGTGTATACTAGCCTTCCGCCAGCGGCTTCGCTCGCGTGGACTCGTTTTATAGGTTCCAGTAGGATAAAAACCCCTATGTCCTTTCCCAAGGTCCACTCTCTTGTGTTCCAAATTTCATTTAAATTGGTTCAGTCATTTAAGCGGGAAAGCGTAGAAAACAGACAGAGTTACTTTCGAATTTAAAATATTAATAATAATAATAGTAGGGGATAATTGCGTTTGAATTGCTTATACTAAGATAGCTGTGCCCCGCGGTTTCACCCGCGTTAGAGACGATCATTAGCATAAAGTGAAGTCCCTTCTGAAGTGCCGTGGACCAGCTTTTTTGTATAGTGTAACTCTAGCGGTTTTGGCAGCGCACGCCAGAATAGCTCGCAGATGGTAGATTTTTTCCTACTTAATTGACACTTATCGTCATATTTTGGACAATTCACACAATATTTTTATAAATTGTAGCCTATGTGTTATTCTGATGTATAATTATATTATTGTAAAGTTTCGTTTAAATCCATTCAGTAGTTTTTAAATGCAAGAGTAACAAACATCCATACTTACAAACTTTTGCGTTATAATATTAGTAGGTTTTTCCAGATCATTTGAGAAATTTCTGGTACTTTCTCGAACATTCTCAATTAATTAAAACAGTTTGCCATTATTTTAAAAATCTTTAGATCATTCGAGAAGTTTTTGGAACTTTCTCGAATATTTTCAATTAATTAAAAAGCTTTGCAATTATTTTATAAACCTCCAGAGAGATCATTCGAAAAAAGATTACAATTATTAAAAAAAATCCAGATCATTTGAGAAGCTTTCTCGAATATTCTCAATTAAGTCAAATTATTTAAAAAATCCAAATGATTCGAGAAGCTTCTGGAACTTTCTCAAACATTCTCAATAAAATTAAAATTAAAATAGTTTGCTAGATCATCCCAGAAATTTTGAGATCCACCCAGAAGTCCCTATTGGTTACAGATACTTCAACTCAGTTGTGCGCGCGGCGCTATGTGTGCGTGGGCTAGTAATTATGCAGCTTTAATTTGTGTGACAGTGACGCGGCCGTGATCGTCCGAGCAACTTCACTGTACCTCTTGTCACGCACACAAAGTCACTGTGTATATACAGGTTTATCCACACATAGCACCGCGCGCACAACTGAGTTGAAGTATCTATAGAAAAGTACAGATACATATATTTTTCAGATTTTTCCACCCACTTCCACCCACCGCGTTCAAACTCCCTTACTATCATCTACGGACTAAGGGGTATTTACCCCCCCCCCCCCAACGGGAAGTTGATTGGAGTTAATGATAATAGAGAAAACCGTGTCTTTACGTACAAAGAAAGCCCTTTACTTTTTATATATATATTAAGATTAATTTATTTTGGAATAGTTTTCTTTTGAAGACGGTTTATGTGAAAAATTCTGTTTATTTTTTTATTTTTTGTGAGTTTGAATTGCACTAACTAATTTGTTTGAATATGGATAGGCCTACTAAACGTGCTACTTATATGAGACAGCGCCTTTTAAATTAATGAACAGTTAGAAATTCTGCCACAGATCGCAACCTTACTGTTGGCCGTTAGAGTTTCATTGATCATCACGTCATTGATCATCAAGATTCGGTCGAGCATCGTTAAATTGTTCTTAAGAATTGAAGAGTTCTTATATTTTGTCATGGATCCCATAATCAGAACCTAACCAAAGTCTTACCAAACTACCCTTGAAGTACATCCATTCCAATAAAAAAGAATCATTGAAATCGGTTGGTGTGATATTGAGTTAAACGTCCATTTGTCGCGCAGCTATTTAATGCGAATTTAAGACTTATATGGTTTTCTCATGGATGCCAATTTTAGAACTGGTCCATGAAATGAGACCACACGGAAATTATCAGCTTTCAAATAAAACAAGAATCTTCAAAATCTGTTCACCCAGTCGAAAGATCTGAGATAACACACACATAAAAAAAATCGAAATGATAACCTCCTCCTTTTACATTGAAGTCGGTTAAAAATTAGTAAGTCGTCAGTTATCAGTTATCAGTCAGTCTAGTCAGTCGGATGTTCAAGTAGTAAAGCGATGGCTACTTTACCAGAACGTGTACGACGGAATTTTAGAGGCAAGTCGAAAAAACATGTTTTTTCGCACTGTATGAATGAATGAATGAATGAATTTATTTGCATAAGTATGGGTACATATAAGTTAACAAAGGTTTTTTTATATTCCTACATACTCTACCGGTAGAACCGGTGTGCAAATGTTTAAAATCAAAAGTTAAACTGTTTATTTATTTCACCACACTCATGCACTGTAATGAACCTATATCGAACATAATACCATCAACTTTATCCGATATAACTCAAAAATATTACCAAAGAAATGAAAATAAAACAAGAACATGTCCCTTCAGAATCCCCACCAAAACTCAAGGAGGCAATAGGTATATTTTAGTGTTTAATTTCTCTGTAATCTGTGGTCATGACTACAGACTGTATATACTTACCGAAATAGAGACCAATTTGTGGTGCCTAAACGGAAGTTCAATGGCTCCATCTCTATTTTCTCACAAAAACTAATACAAGGCAATCCACTACCTATGTAGCTACTTTCCACAAATAATCAACCAGAGATGGCGCCAGAAATTTGTTGTTTATGGTAAATAAAAACATTAATTAAAAAAAAACAATGTGTTGCACTCCGGGAGTGCCGGCAGAAGTGAAAACATTAACGTTGTGCATTTTTGATGTCTTGGAATCATTAGGGAATAATTCCGCACGAATTGCTTGAATTATCAGTACCTATTAATTTCTATCTCGTATTTTTACAAAGTACTCTCTCATTTTCTTTCACTAGTTCTTCGTCACTTTTTTCATTAATAGATGCACTTTGTTCAATGTCCATATTTTAAATACTTGATATAAATAAACGAATTTTAAGATAAAATTATACTTGACTCTTGCAATATACAGAGTTTGCGATGCCATAATTGAAGAAAAAAAGTATAGACAGCCGTCAGATGAGCCGTCATCAGCTGTCACCCCTCCGTCTTGGTCTAAGAGCCGCGAAGATATTCACACGTTCGGTTGTTACAAGAGTGAAGGTGATATGAAAGAAAATTGATTAAAATTAATTAAATTAAAAATAGCTATGAACACTTTTCGATAGTCAAGTTATCATAGGCATATATGTTTATAAATTATATTTGGTAAACAATATGTCTCATCGAATTATCAGATCGGTGAAGGTCGATCTTCCTCGTCTCCTCTACTATCTTACGAAATTTTGCGATCAGCACACGTGACGTCGCGCGAGTTTCATAGTTTTTACCCATCCCACAAAAAGTGCTCAACGCCGCTAAAGAAGTTTTCACTTCAAATATATATATATATATATATAGGTATCTTAATCTTAATATATATATAAAAAGTAAAGGGTTTTCTTTTTACATAAAGACACGGTTTTCTCTATTATCATTACCTCTAATCAACTTCCCGTTGGGGTGGTAAATACCCCTTAGTACGTAGATGATAGTAAGGGAGTTTGATCGCGGTGGGTGGAAGTGGGTGGAAAAATCTGGGAAAAAAATATCTGTACTTTTCTAACTAATAGGGACTTCTGGTTGGATATCAAAATTTCTGGGATGATCTATAGTCCGGCCAACGAGACGTGATAAAAAATGTAAACAAAGTTTCAGGGGTTCAAAACATTTTTATTTGAATAAATTATATACATAGCATATATTAGAGACCTGGCCCAGCTTCGCTCGAGCGATTAAGTGATATACATTAAAATTTATTTTACAAAAACCCATTTAAGTACTAAAGGCAAAAAATAGATGCGCGATGAGAATGCGCGCCGGGGGATATTATGATTTATGGTAAAACAAAATATCATCTTCTAAAGTATTTGTTTGATTACATTTTGTACAATTTTAATCTGAATTGACGAAGCTAATTAACGTTTTTATTTAGATAAGGATTAATACATGCGTACATGTATAGGTTATTTACATCGCGGGCCGCGGCTATTATTTATGACTGTACATAACTATAATTGCGTTAGTAACATAAAGGAAGGTTCGGGACGGGCCTATTGTATTAGGTAGTTCGGGAAAATTCTAGAGAACCGTGGGTAGCCGTATGTAAGAATGTAAGGCACGCACCGGGCCACGACAGGACATAGTTTAGTTCCGGAAGTGAAATCAAAGCGATCACTCCAAGCAACAAGGAAGAATTATTTCAACGACTACAGCGAAGATATTTAACTATAGTGATTGTGCTTGGTGATTTGGATTCTGTTGAGTGGATTTTTGTATAAGGAGACAATAAACTAATTCTACTTTGCAAACGGTATTTTATTACCCATAGGGCGTAACAATATTTACATCACGTTTTTGCCAGTTTCGTTATAACTGGACGAGTAATAATAGGTAAAGTCAGTAAGTCGTCAGTAATCAGTCAGTCAAGTCAGTCATAAATTCAAGTAAAGCGATGGCTTTTTTACCAGAACGTGACCAATGGAATTTTGGAGGCAAGCTGTATAAACATATTTTCGCACTGTTATTTTATTTCACAACACTCATGCACTGTAATTAATCTATATCGAACCAAATGCCATCAAATTTATCCGATATTACTCAAAATTATACCAATAACATGAAAATAAAACAAGAGCACAACATAATGTCTTTTTCGACTTCCCGTCAAAACGCGACCAAATGTTGACAACTGTGGTACTGACTGCTTTCCTGTACCACGAAACAGGCAACAAAAGCTGTCGTTGACTAACTGACGCCATTACTGCATACGTGTGATAAGTACAGAGATAATTATTGCTCGCTCTCGCAATAGTAACTTGGTAACGGTCTCGTTGGCCGGACTATAGCAAACTATTTTAATTTTATTGAGAATGTTCGAGAAAGTTCTAGAAACTTCTCGAATCATTTGGATTTTTTTAAATAATTTTAATTTATTGAAAATATTCGTGAAAGCTTCTCAAATGATCTGAATTTTTTAAAATAATTGTAATCTTTTTTGAATGATCTGGAGATTTTTAAAATAATTGTATTTTTTTTTATTAATTAAAAATATTCGAGAAAGTTTCAGAAACATCTCGAATGATCTGAAGATTTTTAAAATAATTGCAAACTGTTTTAATTAATTGAGTATGTTCGAGAAAGTTCCAGAAATTTCTCAAATGATCTGGAAAATCCTACTAATACCTATTATAAACGCAAAAGTTTGTAAGTAAGTATTAGATTAGATTAGAACTCAAAAGTTTGTAAGTCGGCGGAGCGGGAGAACGAGAGAGTGAGTATCTTGTACGAATGAATCGGAAGGAAGGAGTCGTGAAAGAGGCACTGAAGATTTTTTTATATAATGTTGCCAGCGTTACAGTAGTATAAACCTGGGGGGTATCAAAGTAGCCGCTAAACTATGCGCGCTTTCATCTTATAATTATTTTTAACCAAATATACATATATACCTATAACATGTGACATCTTCTACATGGTAATTATGCCTTTATAAATTGGAGTGAAACCGCGGGTCGCACCCAGTTGTCTAATAAAAACGATATAAAAATTTTAGTTAGCTAGTTTTGCTGCTAGCTAGCTGCTAGTTAGTTAGAGAATAGGTTTTTCTATTACAGAACGATATTTAGTTTTATATTTACTTGTTAAGACAGCAGCAGCAGTTAAGTCAGATACCATGATTGATGCAAGTTTTTGCTCTGAAGTACAGTAAAAGATCTTTATTCGCCGTTTCCTTTTTAGCGTTTTCCTTATTCGCGGGTAAAAAATTAGCAACCTAGGTACTTCTTGTATTCGCGGCTAAAAAAATTCATTTTCTTAGTCGTCGTTGCAATCGGTATATGGTGGGCGTTTAACGCGTTGTATTTTGAGTTCCTACTGTGGCCACGGGCTCTAATGCACTAATAATAATACAATAACGTTGGAGTTAGATATACCCTGTGTCGTGGGTATCATGGACACACACAAAGACAGGAACACAAACAGATCGAGAATAGAAATTTAAACACATCATTCAAATTTCCGCCTCGGCGGGAATCGAACCCGGTACCCTCCGATCGGCAGTCCGGCATGACGAAATGAAGACCCAATCGCAATGGATTATTGCGACATACGGGTCGTCATTTCCTTGGTTTTTTTGAAGTGAAAACTTCTTTAGCGGCGTTGAGCACTTTTTTGAGATGGGTAAAAAAAAAAATTTGCTTCAGGACACGTGGTCTGATCGAATATTCGTAAGACGGAGGGGTGACAGCTGATGACGGCTCGACTGTCTATACTTGTAAATTTCGTTTATATCAAGTATTTAAAATATGGACATTGAACAAAGTGCATCTATTAATGAAAAAAGTGACAAAGAAATAGTGAAAGAAAATGAGTGAGTAGGTACTTTATAAAAGTCCCTGTAGCTTCGGGATTAAGAATAGAGCTACGGTATCCCCTGCCTGATCGTAAGAGGCGACTAAAAGGGGGCTTCCGGGGTTGTGGACGGTGAGAGTGGGAGCTCGATCCATCCAACCAGCAGCCCCGGGAAGGGCGGCGATGTGTGCGTGGCCGCATGTCGCCGTAAGCATCGGAAGGTGCAGGAGAGCAAAGCTGCTCTCCCGAAGATGGGCCCGTTCTGAGGCGTCGCGCGTGGAGGACACCGGTGCGTTCCGCCGGAGATCCCGGAGTCCTCCCCAAGCGCAGTGGCAGCCACCGAGGGGGTTTTAGTGCGGTCAAATCCCACATAACCCGGTACTGTCTCCCAAGGTGCCGGGTACCTTTTGAAGGTTCCCCCCGACAACAAAAAAAAAAAGGTACTTTTTAAAAATACTAGATGAAAACCTACTGAAAATACTAGATGAAAAATAATACTGATAATAAAAGCAATTCCCTAATCATTCCAAAATATCAAAAATGCACAACGTTAATGTTCAAGTTTTCACTTCTGCCGCCACTACCGTTGTTTTTTTTTTGTTTCAACACTTTCGTTTCTTAAAGTTTCACGGAATAACAGTTGTCTCTATTACTTTGTTCCCAATTTATAATAATAATATATACCTACTTTAAAAATACTAACTGGCTCATAAAATCTGATTATTTTATGAAAACTGATTTTCTAAAATGTTGTAAAATATTTATTTATAAAACCTTTTGTCTTGGAACCTTGGAACGTATGCCCTATGATTTTATACTAAAATCATAATTCCATAATCGCGGTTTCCATATTCGCGGCACATTTATGTAACGTACTCATAAACCCCGCAAATAAGGAGCTTTTACTCTAAAAGTGTATTTACACCGCATGTCCCACTGATGGCCACTACACCTGTCTCTTGTCGGAATTGAGCGTATTTAGGCTAAAGACCGCTATGTAAGCTGAGTGCGGGTTTGTTGGACATCATGCTTTCAATAACTTTGTATAAGTACCATCAGGTATGCGTAGTGATTGAAAACTTCATGTAAAATAATAACATAAGTACTTAGTCAGAGGTGCGCGTCGGGATATGAACTCGTGACCTCCTCAGCTGCTGAGAGACCGGTGTCTTAATCACTCGGCAAATTTTCTTAGATCGGGTTATCTAGTCTAGTGATTTCTAAAATACAAATGGAATCATCTATTAATAGGTAGTGTACTGGCAGGTAAAATCAGTTACATGATACTATCATCCAACCAGTATAACTACAATAAAATTCCATTGAGATTATAATCACTACCGGGCAAAGGATGTGACACTGGCACAAAGGACTGTCGCCCTATTATACTTCATTAAATTCACTCAATAACCTGGCCATATTTTGCTAAGTAGGCCTTTCATTTTCTCGTGCATTATGTCTCTCCCTTTGCTCTCTTCTATCTTACGAGTATGACAGGGATAAAAGATAGCCATTTGTCAAAAAGCCGAGTTAACTTTCATCGAGTTTCAACCAATAAACCCGTAGGGATGGCATCGCTATTATGTCAGAATGACAATACACAAATTGACGTGACCGAAAGACTATAAACTCTAGAAGTTAATACGGGCATGTCCTGCTCGCTCTAGTTATTAGGAAGTCAATCTTATTTCACATGTAATAAGGTAAAAACTTGAAAGATTTCCCTTGTTGTTATGAGTTAACGGAAGTAGGATTCTATGGTATATACTTATGGTTGTTTTTCGAATAATTCCATAGACTGGATTGTTACCGAATCAGACCGGTGCAAAAACGTATTTGAAAGGGAGTGAACAAAAGCTCATAAAAGTTGGAGATTAATCGGGGATTTAGACACAATATATTCGGAGCACACACATGTCACGGGAGACGAGCCGTCGTCATACTGTACGTTTGTTTGTCACTGACATCATAATAGGGGAGCAGGGGAGCATCATCATAACTTTATTACGGGGAGAGAGATAATGTTAAATCGAAAATGGACCAGATTATATTAATCGTCAAATGTTTTACGTTAATTGAATGAAAATGCATAAGAGCACACATAATGTATGTAAATGAGATATTTGTAGATATGAGTATACCTAACTATATATTCTTATATTATTTGGAACTATATTTAGAAGGTTACCCAAATCAAAAAGAGCTCAGTCCGCTCTCCAACCAGGTAGACGGTCGACCTTAGGACTTCGGTTAGCCTTTGTATTCAGAGAGCATATATGACCCATATATACCTGACGGAATAGCGAACATTAAAAAAAGAGCAGGAGATCCTCCTGTCTCATAATAGAGTGCTACGTACTCAGGAATTAATTGGTAGAGTTTACCGTTCAACCGGAGAAGTATCATCGCTGCACCCATTTCTGCCGTAAAACAACTCTGTTGTGTTTAGGTGGAAAGGTGCAGCTGCCGGCCTTAGACTTACACGAGGCGACTTATCAGGAAGAGGGTTGTGTGAAGATTGCAATGGGCTGCAGCAGCCAGTTAATACTACGTGGCCTAATACTACATTCAAATAAAAAAGATCTTCAGTGGGTTCCATAGGAGTTCTATGGACCCTTATTTTATGTTTAATTATTTTATTTATTTATTTAAAAACTTTATTGAATCCTTAAAATGTTGTACAATATGCCAAGTGGCATTATCTACCAGCTTACCCAAGGGAGTGCAGAGAAATTTGAAGGCGGTTAAGGAAGAGACAAGAGAATGAGAAGAGAAATAATTTGAAATAAATATAATTATAAGTGATAAAATTCTATGTACTTAGATAAATAAAACAATGTGTTGCACTCCGGGAGTGCCGGCAGAAGTGAAAACATTAACGTTGTGCATTTTTGATGTCTTGGAATCGTTAGGGAATAATTCCGCACGAATTGCTTGAATTATCAGTACCTATTAATTTCTATCTAGTATTTTTACAAAGTACTCTCTCATTTTCTTTCACTATTTCTTCGTCACTTTTTTCATTAATAGATGCACTTTGTTCAATGTCCATATTTTAAATACTTGATATAAATAAACGAATTTTAAGATAAAATTATACTTGACGCTTGCAATATACAGAGTTTGCGATGCCATAATTGAAGAAAAAAAGTATAGACAGCCGTCAGATGAGCCGTCATCAGCTGTCACCCCTCCGTCTTGGTCTAAGAGCCGCGAAGATATTCACACTTTCGGTTGTTACAAGAGTGAAGGTGATATGAAAGAAAATTGATTAAAATTAATTAAATTAAAAATAGCTATGAACACTTTTCGATAGTCAAGTTATCATAGGCATATATGTTTATAAATTATATTTGGTAAACAATATGTTTCATCGAATTATCAGATCGGTGAAGGTCGATCTTCCTCGTCTCCTCTACTATCTTACGAAATTTTGCGATCAGCACACGTGACCTCGCGCGAGTTTCATAGTTTTTACCCATCCCACAAAAAGTGCTCAACGCCGCTAAAGAAGTTTTCACTTCAAAAAAGACAAAGTAAATATATATTGCATAAAAATAAGCACATATATCCATAAATACATTACATATATACGTATAAAAATGAAATTGAATAGAATTAGGATTATAATTATAGCATAGTACCTATATTATAATATAACATAAAATAATTAATAAATAAGTGATTGAACGAGATGCCGAATATGATCGAATATCTCTCTTATTTACTCATCTATTTACTTTTATTTACTCTTTTTTATCATTAAATGATGCTACGCACGTTGGGTTATTAAAACAAAACTTCAACATCAGTAATATTTATTTCATGATCAATTTTTCTATAACTTATTTGTATCACTAACATTAGGCACCTTACCTACAAATTTACTAAATATGGAATGTTATAAAAATTGCTTCTTAAAACATATTTATTTTGTATTTCCGAAGGCATTGCTTCTTAAAACATATTTATTTTGTATTTCCGAAGGCAATCATTTCAGAGGATTATTACCTTGACGGCAAAGAAGGCACTGATAATAATATTAAAGAAAAAGATTTTATACCTATTTCATGTTATTTAACTTAATTTTATATTAATATCTTACGTTTTGACTAGATCACAATATTAGTGCTTAAATGAAACATAATTATAAATAATTTCCTCACGTCCTATCTTTTTACAATTTGTAGCTTGTATACCTACGCTACAATTTTAACTTACAGGTGTTTCCGAAACTTACATTAAATATATAAATATGAATAATCTTATATCAAAGGAATGATGGTGAAATGAACATTTAATATTTTATCTCATACATACCACTTATAATAATAATAACACAGAATACCACTTTTAATCCCTCTACTTTTATTTTAGGGGGAATAAGTTATGAAATCTATAGAACGCTCGAATAGCGAATATAAACAGTGGAAATTTCAAATTATAATTATTTGAAAATTGTAAATGTACCTACTCAATTACAACAGTACCTGGACGACCGAGCGACTCGGATAAAAACGATTAGTTTTCTTGGTTTAATTTCAAACGAAACACTTATTTGCACAGTACGCCATCTGAAATAGCTCCCAATAAAAAAAAACACAAAAAATAAAAGATAAACGCAATATAGTTTTGACTGACTGAGGTTTGAAGAACCCGGGTCTCCAGTTTCGCAGTTCCATCGTAACCGTACGGCCAAGGAAGCTTTAATTCAATGAACGAAATTTTTATAGAGCTCTTTCAATTCGATATTGTCATTTCTTTGAACGTCGGATTGTCGGATGGCGTTTGACGGAATTCTACGCCACAATATTATTATACTCTCCAGTGGATGTCAGCAAGAGTCGTATGTTTAAGTTTACATTTAAGTTTTGTACATGTTTTCGCCGAGGCCCCCTAGCGACCGCACGCGATGGTTCATGATGAAGGACCTCGGTACGGTCCGAAACATGTCGGGACTCGGGAGCCCCCGAAGTGATCCGCGAGGTAAGCCGAGACTTTATAAACATGATTATATTTAAGTTTATTATTAAATTATTATGAAAATAATTTATAACAATCTAGAATTTCCATTAGAAGAAACCAGGGTACTAAATTTCATCAAAATCTTGGAGCCGTTAACGAGATTTAAAATATATATTTAGATATATACAAGAATTGCTCGTTTAAAGGTCAAAATAAATGTTGCTGAAAATACACGGAAGTGAGCGTTACGCATGCTCTAAAGTCTATACTCTATAGCCTATTTTATCTATACCTACTCTCTACGTAAACTACACATTGTCTTTTTCAGTTTTGTACATATCACTAATGATTCTTTCAATCGGTATGTCCCCAATGGTTGCGCGAAAAAACAATTCAACGATTGTGGTGCTCGGGACTTTTCTTATAATTTTCAGAACTTGGAGAAGTTGACTCGATCGTGACATGTTCAGCGGGTACATTCGTGCAGTGTACTGAAAATAAAAAACAAAATGTTAAGAAGTAAAGAAATATAATCATAAGAGAATACACGTAAGTATCGATTATATAAGTTTTTACCTCATTTAGCACTATTTGGGAGTGGTCCTGCAATGCGGCCACTGCTGGTAGGTCTTGTAGCCGCTTTATTTCTAAAGATGATTGCAGGATGCTACCCCCGTCGTATTTGTCTTCAAGAGAAGTTTTGAACAACACCAGAGCCCTTAAACAGGCGTATTCATTGCTATCTGGTCGGAGTTTAGATAGCTCTAAAAGGGCCATTTCAAATAGTTCTATATCTTTGATATTTATACGTCGATTTTTTTCATCGTATAGTATTTTGAAATCCAGCGGGTAAAGAAATTGAGAGGATCCAATGATAAATAGGTCGCGCCAAGAGTCCTCCAGTAGAAGAAGCCTATCGGAAAGTGATAGCGAGGTAAAAGCTGGAACATTTTTGGCCCATTTAACATTCATGAAGAGAAGTCTTGCTGCAGCTTCGCACATAGTTTCCGGATCGGTCGGCCTAAGTAGGGCTGGAGTTATCGGTGGAGGTGACGGCGGCGTTAGGTTTTGTGCAAGAGAAGACGCAAGAAGATTTATTCTATTGTAAGAATGATAGGGATTGTGAAAGGCTGTTATAGGCGGCGGTGGCGGAAGTAAGCTGTGTTTGGGTAGGGCTAAGTCTAGTACTGGGGGTAATGTCGATGCAGACACACCAATGCTATCTGAATGTGGCATCGGATCCTTTAAGAAAAGTGCCATTTGTCGACGTATGGTAGAATTGCGCGGGCCTCTCTCGTGTTGAACTGCTGCAAGAAAGAAAAAGTAAAATGTAAACTGAGTACCTAGTGATACTACAGATACCTACTCTGTTAGAGTACTTAAGCTTACTAGATAAAAATATCGATAAATGTAATTACCATCTTTGTTCATGCCTGCATCCAAGCACTTGGCCAGTCGGCAAGCCCGGCACTGGTTTCGATGTGCCTTATCCACCAGGCACAGGCCCGGGTTTCTGGCTTTGCACGCATATCTTCGGTCTCTCCTCACGGATCGTTTGAAGAATCCTGCGCATCCGTCACACGCGAAGACGCCGTAATGTTTGCCCGAAGAGTGGTCCCGACAAACTGCGCATGGCACGTCGTACAAAATGCGACCTATGAATAAAAAAAATCTTATGTTGCAACATCTTCTAAGAAGAGGAATATTTAACATTAGACGAGAAATAAAAGTTAAAATCAAGGAAATAAAAAGTTAAAATAGGTATTTAAAATAAACTTTGTTGTAAATGTCAGTTACAATTTGTAAATACTCGTAAATAGGTCATTAACTGGTGGCATAATGACACCGTCTTAGAATTTTCGTAAAGTAGGTAACCATTTAATTAAATTGTAATAGGTACAAAAATGCTAGAGTGTGTTGAGTTGGCGGTACCTAATGTACATTGTCGTTAAAGTTCCTTCCATAAAATTAAAATCGTAAATCAATGCATAATTATTCGTTTTTATATGGCTTTGAAATATCCGTCGAAAAGAGCAAAGGGCCAACCAAAGGACCCACGCAGGGTGCCAAAAGCCCCGCCCTACCTTGCATGACTCCACCCGCCAAATTAATGGTTTGGTTCCCGCCAGCTAGGATGATATCCTGTTTTGGCACTTAACGACATTTTTTTGTTTGCTTATAGGTATTAATAATATACGTGTCAAAAATTCAAGACTTTATAAATTCAAGATATAAGTACTAAATAAGTACATGATCGTGAATCTTATTTGTAAGGACAGGCACCTGTCTGCTGTCGTATATATTTTCAAACCGCCCGGCCCGGCCCATAAGACTCCCGACCAAGTTCAACAATTACTGCTCACCGAATCTATGACAACTGAGATCAACGGCTTATGTAATGAGCACAAAACTATTAAATTATTTTCTTCTCGTTGTCACTCATCTTACATTTGTCTGCGCTAGTATTGTTTAACCCTATTGATTGCGCGAGTTCTACTTAAATATTCATTGTGAAAGCTAAGAAATATTTGTTGAGAAACGTCAACGGATAATCTGCCAGCAGTCAATAGCCAACGTTATCCCACGGCAGGGCCGTTCGGCAACAGCAGATGAGAAGATAATACGCCTTTATTAATACACCTCCAAACACGACCGTAGTCAAAAAGGTACAAAGGCACCCCCATTCAATAAGACATTACGAATAAAACGGTGCACATGAATACGTACACTTGCGGGGCAGGAAACGCGGTGTCGAATAAAAGGTGATAAAAAAGATGTACAAAACTGCCGACGATAGACAATAGGACGCATAAAAGCCAAGAAGTGGAGCTTGGGAACAATTTAGATCGTCTTAATAAAACTACCAGTGATGGCAGATAATGACAAGTTTCGTACGTGTGTGTAAATACTTCCAAAACTCCAGCCACTCAAAGTTAGTACGACGGACGCACAGTATGTTTGCGTTTTTCTTAATAGGCATAAAGAATAAGCTTTGTGAGGTTCAATTCGATCTTTTTCATTAAAACATTAATAGCCGTTTAGTTTGGTTATTTGACTTTTAGATAGCTACCAGAATATGACATGTAATACAAAAAATACATTCCTACGAAAAAATGGTTATTTTTTAAATTGTGTAATTAAAAATAATGTAAAAAATTCATTCATACATAACTGACTCATTAGTAAATTACGAACCGTTCGCGACATTCATTGAAGACAAATTGTAAATATTAAATGTGCGCTAAGTTGTACTTGCACAATAAGTTTTTTTAGAAAATCATATTTTAAGTGAGCCTGTTTAAAAAGGTCAGCAGTAGTACCACACGTTTATTTTAAAATGTTTTTAATGATTGACTGATATCGTCCCGTGATCCCTAACTACCCTGTGAGTAACGTGCGAACGGTCACCTGTACCCGGCCATCGCGTGATGCAGTGCAGGGTTAAATCGAAAATGAGCATCTATTAATTGCCACTGATAGGGAGCGAGGAATGCCTTTTTGAAGTGTAATTTATTTGTTTGCATATCGGGCTTAACTATTGCCCTTTTGTTATGACGAAATATAATACACCTCGCTCGTCGTCCACTAAATACTTCACTAAAATAACAAACGGTTAATTCGAATAAATGTAAAGTAAAATAGGGTTAAACCTTGAAATCAAGTTTTTTTTTCTTCGGCCAAATTAACACAAGACTACGGTTCTTTAATCTGTATGTCGGTATGTAATAATGTAACAGTACCTATGTATGTACCTACAATGAATTTAAACCACACAACTTTTCGGTTTACTTCGTACCTATATATTGCATAATGCTTCGTACCTATAAATTTACAACATTTGGCTGCAACCGTTTTTGCGTCCCACTGCTGGGCACGGGTCTCTCCCCCTTAGTGGGGAGGCCTGGAGGTTACTCTACCACGCTGCTCCAATGCGGGTTGGTAGAGATGCGGGTTAGTAGCTAACCCGCTGTCGGATGTTTTTAAACCGCCCATAAGGCCTGCGACAAGGTTTAACGATTGTTATCTATCGATAACAACCTGGACCGACGGCTAAGTTAAGCCGCCCTCCGAAGCACCGAAACGCGCATGAAATTTTTTGCCACTAGCGGTCCTATCTCACACCCGACCGCGTCCATGTGGCTTAGCTGCATAGACCGCTTGCGTTCTACGCTAGCCGCCGAGCCATGCGCGCTTGACTCGTAGATGTTGAGTTTGAGTGAGACTGAGACAAACGATTTTATTTATCATTCGACTGATCCGTAAAAATGCCTTTTTATTGATAACGGACAGTTTACAAAATCAAACAATCTCAGAATTTGGAATCCAGATTCAAATTCTGGCGCGCGCCACTGACAAAGAAAATTTGTTATAACACGTTTTCTTGCTTCACATTGTAATAAATAAAACAGTCTTCCATCACAGTGTATGCCCAAGAGATTTACAATTATAATTAAGTATAAATATAATAATTTAAATTGCAGTAAGACAGTTGATGCTTCTTAATTCTAAGCCATTTTAAGCAATATTTTAATGAATGTTTAAAAAAAATGCATTAGATCAATTATCAATCTGTTTATCTGTGTCTTAGGCAACTGTCAAATTAAACATCCTAGCATTTAAACAATGTTTAAGGGCTAATTAATCAATTAATAAGCTGTTTAACGAGTTTTTACGAATACTTATCGCTGTTAGAATGAACCTGTGACCCTACGTCATTAAAATGTTAAATAAAAACAGAAATATCATAGTTGCACTGATGTACGCTAAAAGCATCAAACAAAAGGATGGTACCGTTATCGCTAATTCGCGGGTAGCTGCGTGGGGGTGCAAGCGGGCAGATGCTACGTACGTGGGAATATCGCTAACAAATTAGCCATGACACGTCATCTCTCGTTCTAAATTAGAAACTGGGATACTCATTCCCGTGACTGACAACAAGGTAGCTTATCATAATGATGTATTAATATGATATTTCATAACTATGGGAAAGTTAAGGCTTGATGACTTTATGTACAGAAAAAATCAAAATGCATATTTTAAAAAGTTGACACTAAACTACGCTTGGAAAGCAGGATAATTGTTAATTTACTTTTATACGTGATTCTCATATAAAATGAATGAGAATTTCACGTTTTGACAGCTCATTAAAAGTATCAATAATTAAAATATAATTTCTTGTTTAATTTTGTGTTGTTCTCCAAACAATTTAAATTTTATGACAGTTAATCATAAAATGATAATATAATGTCGGTCCTATAGTGATAAAAAAAACTGCTCTTTATTGCAGTAGGTATGGGTTAATATAGTTGTAATAATTATAAATAATGAAACATGTATTTAATATTAAGATATAATAAATAATACACTTCGTGCCAAGAGTAATAAATTACCAAAAGAAGTTATTTTACTATTAACGTTGATATTTATTATTTAACTAGTGGATCCCGCAGACGTTGTCCTGCCTTAAAAGTTTTGTAAGAGGATTAGTTTCTTTATCATCTCAAAGGGTTTTTATGTTACTGTTAAATTAAAAATTAAAAACGAACAGTGACAGATGAACTGTTATTCAGACTATGTCAAACTTTTGGACGATGACGCGAAGAACCAATGTTTGACAATTACTGTTACTAACTGTTTATCACAGTTTATATAGGAAAATAAAATAAGTTATTTTATTATTAATTTCACAATGCCCCCAAATTTTCTCACCGTTTAAACCTTCCCTGGACTTCTACTAATATTTCAAGACCAAAATTAGCCATATCGGTTCAGACATTTTTTTTTTATTTTTTTTTTCATTTAATATTGAATGGCTAAAAGGATTTTTATACAATGCCTTAAAATGAATTAAAAAAATAAGTAACAAAAAAGTCAGACGTGACAATTTTGATAGCTGCGTGGAGTTTTGGCGGGAAGTCTGAAGGAACAAGCTGTGCTCTTGTTTTATTTTCATTTTCTTAGTGTATTTTTGAGTTATATCGGATAAAGTTGATGGCATTTTGCTCGATATAGGTTAATGATAGTGCACGAGTGTTGTGAAATAAAATAACAGTGCGAAAACATGTTTTTTCGGCTTGCCTCCAAAATTCCATCGGACATGTTCTGGTAAAGTAGCCATCACTTTACTTGAACATTTGACTGACTAGACTGACTGATACCTGACGACTAACTGACTTTTTTCTACGACTACAGTGATGCAAAAATTTTACTTGAAGCTGGCAATATGCACAGAGTTTGCGACGCCATTATTAAAATTGAAAAGTAAATATTGAATGGCTGAAAGGATCTTTATCCAATGCCGTAAAATGAAATTAAAAAAAAAAGATAGCTGCGTGAAAATATAAATAAACAAACACCGAAATTAAATAATTTTGTAAAGAAATAATAAAGGAAAAGTAAAGTATAAGAATAAAACAATAGAATATAAGTTATAAAATATGATAATGGACGTCAATGAAGTAAGTAATAACATGTAGTGTATTTATAACAGTACACGGCGCATTTCATTCATTCCATTTATTCCCGTGGGAATGAGATATTTTCACGCGGCAAAAAGTAGCCTATGTTCTTTCTCAACGTCCTTTCTATGTTTATGCCAAATTTCATCAAAATCGGTTCAGTGGTTTAAGCGTGAAAGAGTAGCAGACAGACAGACAGAATTTCGAATTTATAATATTAGTATGGATGTTGAATGTATTATTCATATTTTAGCTCATAGCTATTAAAATGAAATCACATAATATGCATTACTCACTGGATGATGCGGCCATAGATTGCATTTCCATCTTGATTTACTGTCTCATTACTCTGTAACAAAAATAAAGAATTATGAATGAGTCCCATTTTGTTCTCTCGTATCAAATATTTATTTCTTGTAATGACAGATAGCTAAGATTACCGCTAAATAATAATCAGTATTATCACAATATAAAATTGTGAGCGATGGCCGAGTGGTTGATACCGCAGTTCTCGACTCGGAGATAGGTAAATACCTATCATATTTATCGTATTTAAGGTAATTAATTAAATAATTAGTTTAATGTTTTCCACCATCCTGCGTGCCTGAAAGAAACTCATAATTTCTCGAAGCCGTGATGTCCACCAATCCAAAATTTGTGGCCTCCATAGTCCATAGAGAGAGATCTAGGCCATCCTAAATGTTTATCACTAATGAGAGGAGACCAGTGCTCAGCAGCGAGATACAAAAAAGTTGAAAAAAATTAAGTAGTGAATCAAATTAATGCATCAAAGTTCACATGCTTAGTGCCGTGCGAATGTAACCCTCAAGTGGTGAATTGTCACTCTGAGCATTGTGGCTTATAAGAGCCCTTGAAATTTATTGAAGTCCTAAAAGAATAAGAAAAGAATCATTCGCTAATAATCGTTACAAATATAAGAAAAGTATGCACTATTGTTACGAACATTGCGTGGCTGACATCTTTTTGGCATAAAGCTGAGTGCTACTCGTATTTTGTTCATTATATTCATTGTTCTAACCACCACTTTAAACTAAGCGGCTTTTACGTCGAGTACTATTGAATGGTTAACTCATTATTCTTTTAAACACTTTCCAATTTCCCTATACTCATTGCCGTACTGTGAGAAAATTTTTTGTTACATTTTGGTCAAGTATTGTAGAGATTCATTATCAATAAATCATTCATTTGTATGGTCTAAACAACTACAAAATTAAATGTCAATACCTACACTAGCAAGTATAATACGTATTGGAATAATGAATGAAGGTTACCGAAGACCTAGAAGTTACAATAACCATAAAGTACTATTAATTTAACCCTTAAACATTTTCATACTTACTTCAAAAGTAAGTTTAGTAAGCTCTAAGTAAGTGTAAATAAAAAATAATGATCGTGAAATATTGTTTGCGTCAACGGAACAAAAAACATTCGAACAGTAGCAGACTTCTCACTCCATTGTTTGTTTGTCGGTCACTGAGACATAAAAGTTTGATTTTTTGGGGCATAATTACAGTTTTGCAAAACAGGTAATTACGTGCGGATAATCCATGGAAGTAGTACAGGACAATGGTGCGGATAAGCTGAGCGGGGCCGAATGTGCCCGGTGCGCATCAGTGGGTTACTGACAAAAGAAACTTCCATAATAACATCGGAAAGTCGGTAGCTTCTTGCTTTTAGAATTGTGCTTAATACGACAAAAACTATTTTGGGTATATTTTTCGTGAAATCGACTGCACATAGAGATTTTTTTGTAGTTGCAGCTGGTTTTGTTTGGAAGGCCAAATATTAAACTTTTAAACTAAGTAGCCTGAAGTTAGTTAGTTAGTTAGTTAGCGTTCTGGGAACTATGCCGCAGGATGGTTTATTGGATGGCATATATCTTTTGTAATACTATTTATATATATATATATTATTTTATGTTAATTTACGTATTTAGTAACATATAGTAAATAAAATCATAAGTAGCCTGATAAAGCTTTATATATACCTAGTCATCTATTAAGTAAATACAAATAAAATTTTCGACATTTTAAATTTCCCTTCCTGTGGGTTGATTTGTTTTAAACATTGGGTTCGATACGTTAATATTTAAATCATCATTTCGATCGACTTTTCTTAAAAACACAAGACATATTGTGCTCTTGTTTTATTTTCATTTTCTTGGTGTATTTTTGAGTTATATCGGATAAAGTTGATGGCATTTTGTTTGATATAGGTTAATTACAGTGCACGAGTGTTTGTGAAATAGAATAACAGTGCTAAAATGTGTTTTTTCTGCTTGCCTCCAAAATTCCATCGGACACGTTCTAGTAAAGTAGCCATCGCTTTACTTGAATGTTGGACTGACTAGACTGACTGATTACTGACGACTTACTTACTGACTTTACTATTACTTCGACTTCGTCCAGTTTCAATGAAACTGGCAAAAAATTGATGCAAAAAATATACTTGACGCTGGCAGTATGCATAGAGTTTGCGATGCCAGAATTAAAAAAAAAACTTGAAAAACATGACATGTGAAGGTTTTCATAATATTTTTTTTAAAAACCAAAAAGTTCTTAAAATAAATTGGCTACTGTGGTAAATATGATTAAAATAAAGTAAATAAATATATAAAAAAGTTTAGTTGTTAAACCTCCTCCTTTTTTACAGAAAATACTCCTTTTTAAGCTTATTTGCCCTCCTTTATCAACTTATCATCTGGCAACCCTAATCCTGATCCGTTTAGCCCTTAGTTAGAGCATCAAAGTTACTGACTCACCCTTCAGGGTGTCATACCTGTCATACCTTAATGCTCTAAGGTTTATCCCTTGTTGCGTAATTGTCGATTGAGCACTTAGAGCATGAAAGTATGACAGGTATGACACCCTGAATGGTGAGTCAGTAACTTTGATGCTCTAAGATTGAGCAACATCCGTCCAAATATACGACCAAATTATGCATTTATATAATGTAGAATCACATGCGGGATATTTAGAGGTAAGGCATATTAACATCGGATTAACGCAAACCAAAATTGTTTAGGTAATTTTGGATTTGAATGAAACCTCCCTATTTTTTATTTCATTTGTATTTAACTATATTTTAATTAAAGTTGATAACTAAGTTAGTTATAAGAACATTATATAGGTTCTTAGGTTTTTGAACGTCATAGTCTGAATCAAATCCGATGGAGTAAGCGATATCTGCTACGGCTTGGCACCCAGAAAAAAATCCTGATCATATTCAGAACAGCGGTTCTTGTATTGATGTTTGAGATCATGTTATTAAAAACCGTTGGATCATTGCAGGCACTAGGAAGCCACAAGGAAGGTCTCGGTCATTATTTAACACATTAAAATTTATAGAAAACAGATTTAACGCCGTAATGCTTACATTACCTACATATATATTTTTTCGTCATTTATTCACTCTTTTTTTCTTACTTTATGTATTTTTTCAAGTAAATTAAAAAATGGAATGAAATAGTCGATAATAAATAAAAAATCATAACCGTTTTTGTTGCCTCCAAAACTCGATTGACAATATTGATACATAAATGTGTAGTAAAACTGATTTCAATTAATACCCGAATACAGAAAGTTTCATTGGAATAGGGAAATATTGAACTTATAAAGTTGTACCATTTTTATAGTTAACTAGCTAACTAAGCAGACGTTGCCCTGCCTTAAAGTATCAGAAATAATCAAGTTTAAAGTACTTAAAGACATAAACATAAGCATAGATATAAACATAAAGATACAAACCTCTAAGAGAAATTATAACAAAAATCGCATTGCAGATTCTTAGCAAGATCCAGTTGATAAACCCTTTATTTAGAAAAATCTTTAAAGTACCTACAACAAACCTATTGAAAGAAATAATTATTCTTTCTTTATCAACCGATGGGGACGAAAGGTTCTTGAATGGCGACCACGTCTCGGCCAAAGGAGCACAGGCCGGCCTCCAACCAGGTGGACTGAAGACATGATAGCGGGAAACCGCTCGATTCAGAGGACGCAGGAGCGGACGGAGTTGCGAACAGTAGGAGAGCAGTGGACTTTAAAAGGCTGATGGATGGATGGATGTCATCCTTATGAATTTTTATATTACCGTCAAATAACATATTAAAGATTAAGTTACGATACTGCAACCTTGACATTGGCAAAATGGTAACAAAACCAAGATAAAATAGAAATGACTTTAGACCATAACAATAAATAATACTTAGACTAAGAATAATGTACTATGGAAATGACAGACAACTTATATCATAATTTTGAATGAATAAAAGCACGAACAACAAATGGTTGACTGATCGTTTATATGGAAAAATAAAATAGTAAAATTATTAATAAAATTGAGATTGTTCTCATATTTTAATCTTAATATACTTAATATATAAAAAGTAAAGGGTTTTATTGTACGTAAAGACATGTTTTTCTCTATTATCATTAACTCCAATCAACTTCCCGTTGGGGTGGTAAATACCCCTTAGTACGTAGATGATAGTAAGGGAGTTTGATCACGGTGGGTGGAAGTGGGTGGAAAAATCTGAAAAAAATATCTGTCCTTTTCTAACCAATAGTGACTTCTGGGTGGTTCTCAAAATTTCTGGAATGATCTAGCAAACTATTTTAATTTTAATTTTATTGGGAATGTTCGAGAAAGTTCGAGAAAGTTATCGAATCATTTGGATTTTTTTAAATAATTTTAATTGAGAATATTCAAGAAAGCTTCTCAAATGATCTGGAAATTTTAAATAATTGTAATCTTTTTTCGAATAATCTGGATATTTTTAAAATAATTGAAAACTTTTTTAATTAACTGAAAATATTCGAGAAAGTTCCAGAAACTACTCGAATGATCTGAAGATTTTTAAAATGATTGCAAACTGTTTGTTTTAATTACTTCATTGAGAATGTTCGAGAAAGTTTTAGAAACTTCTCAAATGATCTGGAAAATCCTACTAATGTTATAAATGCAAAATTTTGTAAGTATGGATGTTTGTTACTCTTTCACGTAAAAACTACTGAATGGATTTTAATGAAATTTTACAATAATACAACTTTTACAACTTTATACATCAGAACAACACATAGGCTACAATTTATTAAGATATTGTGTGAATTGTCCAAAATATGACGATAAGTGTCAAGTAAGTAGGAAAAAATCTACCATCTGCGAGCTATTCTGGCGTGCGCTGCCAAAACCGCCAGAGTTACACATTCGTAATGTAAGTATTATAGAAATTTTTATCATTAAATAGTCCTACAAAAACGTCGGTCCACGGCACTTCAGAAGGGACTTCACTTTATGCTATTGATACTCTCTAACGCGGGTGAAACCGCGGGGCACAGCTAGTACCATATAACCTATTCGCGTCAAAGACAAATCCAAAAAATACAAATGTCCTAAAAATTGGTCCAGCCGATCTTGAGTTATATATGGAGTAATTACACTAATTACATAACTTTGATTTATGTATGTATATTTGATTTGATTTGAATAATAATTTGATTTGATACTACCTTTGATTATATTATGCTGGTTATTATTATTAATAATTCGTATAAATTTTAACTAATTAGTCATACACCATCTGGAATTATAATAACGTAAGTGTCCAGACGAAATTTCCACAAAACCCAGATAGCTTGACGTCTATACTTACTGTCTTTTTATATTGGTGACCCGAATAGATAGTAAAGTTTACTGTAACAATACAATATCAGCACTTGTTTCCCTGAAAATTAACTCGCAAGAGGCGTGTCGGCAGAACATAAATACTGAGAACTTTAACGACTTGACAAATGGAAGAAAGGAAATTAATTTAGAATATTAACACGATGCCCGTTATCGGTGCCAATTGTAAATTAATTTAACGCTAGCAGTCATCGGGAAATTGTAATTGAGTCGAATAAACATCGTTTATGCATATTAAATTTGCAGCGCGTACACACTTACTGAAATCGCAAGTAGGTACAAGAATGATTTAATGATGTGGAAAAATTGGCGCTTTTTATTTTTTATATTACATATTTAATCTATAGGTTATATTTGTATTATATCTCTTAATATGTAACAGAATTTACATATAGTCAGTGTAAGCATGATACCAAAAACTTGACCTAAGTACATCGTTACGATTATAAGTTATTCGTTACTTTTGTCTCAGTTTTAAATAAACTTTTATATTTGTCCATAAGCTTCAAATAAATTCAAAAACAAACTTGTATACCAACGATAGCTTCATATTGAATAAAATAATATGAAATAAGAAATACCAAGCAGCACGTCCAGTTTCTAATTTGTAGTAAGTACCTATAGAAGTATATTACAACGAAATCCTTTTTTTATATTCCAACATTAATGTCCAACTTTGAATCTCAATATTTAGGTATGCAAAAGAACGTTTTTTGTGGCTTTTATTTCATGAGTTATTTAATATTAATTATAATTAACACAAAATTATAGCGAATATTAATTATAATTAACACAAAATTATAGCGCACCCATGCAACAATATTATAAGTACCTAACCTAACAGTAAGATTTAACTTATATAAAATAAAAATATCTTAATGTTTAGAACACTAAGAAAATGGTAGAGGTATTATTAAAAATTAACATCATCCTTTGGACAGCCCTGAATGTAACAATTTATATTGCTACTGCGTCGTTTTTTAATAACCGTATTTTAACAAGTTACTCATAAATCTCATAATTGAATTCTATTGCAACATAAGTTGACATGGCCCTACGAAATTACCTACTACTTGAAAGTGATTTATTTTTAAGATTGTAAAAGAGAAGGATAGTAGTAAACTATAGTCGTTTAATTTGTTTAATTTATTCAATTTAAAGTTTTTAGAAAGCTATGCACTTATTTCATACGTAAGTTAAGTCAAGTAATATAACATTTAATTAAAACATGTAATTTATTTATCAAACGATCAGTATACTTACACTTGACAATACAACTTGAAAAGAAAATCGAGGAACCATCTTTAACAGCAAATTTGACTGAAAAGACACTCATGCATTTTGTAGAGTACTCTTGCCGCCCGCATACTGCTGGGCGGCGATGTTATCAGAGCGCGCACTGACGTATGTCATCGGAGATGATCCCCGACCTACCGCATATCAATGAGATCCTGTAAGGTTATTATAGAGATTCTTACGACGATCATAATTAGGTATATTTACCCCTATTTGCAAGAACCAGGGCGCGCAGCGGTAGGTAAGAAAATTGAAGCAATTTTCCCGTTTCAAAAGAAGAAATTAGTTTTTAGATAAAGTAAAAGTACATAATGTCAACAGCGTAGTAGTACTCATCATTCCATAGAAAAACAGCCAGAAGGTACACTTTTTCTTTGAATGACAAGTACCAGGACACTGACGAAAAATGTCGATAGCGCGGACTTTTACCTTATACTTATATCCTTAAATATGTGATAGGTACCTAGAAATGACGGTATCATTTTAAATATTTTTTTTTTGTTTTTATTTCAGTCTATTTCCTATACATTTTGAAAATTTGTTTATTGGCATTTTTGATAGCAATCTTTAAAATGTAATGTAGATATAAAGTTTGGTAGGTATAGCAATAAGAGCAGCAAGCCATAATGTAACGATAAAAAAGTAAAAATTGACTTGTATTTTATTTAAAGTATTAATGATCATTATGATTCATAAAATTAAAGAATGTAACTAATTTCTCTTATTTATTTACCTATTTGGACAGACTTTCGTTAAAATACATAGCAGTTTTTTTTATTCTATCATTAAAACGCACAGAATAATATTTTAGGGTTAGCCTACTACTTACTCCATAATAACTTTATACATAATGTGATTCCTATTTAGGTCTTGTTTTAATACAATCAAATCAACAAGTCCACTCGACTCCAAAAACAACAATAATTATACCTACATTATATGGTTAACACAGATCGTACCTAAGTACATATTGATGAGTAAAAAATGTAAGTTGACTATTGTATTGTAGAAGAATACGCATTTATTTTTTTACTTTTTAGTGCATATTAGTTTGTTTTGGAATAATTTTCTTTAGAAGTCGGTTTTAGTTTCGTAAATTTTTTTGTTTATTTTATGATACCTATAGGTAGTGAATTTGAAGTACAGTACTTAACGAATTTGTTTGAATATGGGAAGACTTACTAAACGTGCTACTCATATGAGCCAGTACCATTTAAATGAAACAGACTGCCACAGATCGCACCCTTACTGTAGGCCGTTAAGGAAATTCATTGATCATCACATCATATTCAACTACGACAATTACTTGGCCATAACGACGTTACGGTAGGCGAATCAAATATCCGGATAGCCTATAAAAGATTCGGTCGAGTATCGTTATTTTGCTCCTAAGAACTGAAGAGTTCCCTTATTTTGTCATGGATCCCATAATCAGAACCTAACCAAACTCTTATCAAACTAGCCTGAAAGTACATCCTTTTTAATAAATTGGTTATTAGTCCATTTGTCGCGCAGCTACTTAATGCGAATTTAAGACTTATATAGTTTTTTCATGGATGCCATTGTCAGAAATGGACCAAATTAAAATGACACCACAGCACCACACGGGAATCGTCTGCTTTCAAATAAAAAAAAGAATCGTCGTAATCTTCTCACCCAGTCAAAAGTTCTGAGGTAACAAACATAAAAAAATACAGGGAATTGATAAACTCCTCCTTTTTTGATTGAAGTCGGTTAAAAAGAGTGAAATTAATTAAGTTTTTAACAAAAAAAATAGAACCGACTTGAAACGACAAAAAATAAAATTGTTCAGTACCTACTTCTTCTTGCTTATGGTAAATGACTCTTAAAACTATTTTTGGAGTCGGCCTTCGGGTTCTATTTTTTGTTAAAAACTTAATTAATATTATTATTAGATGTTAAAAAATATATAGTTTTAGATTTTTTTACGAACGAAAATGGGGCACGGGATTTTTATATTAGTACTAGCTCACCCCGCAAACTCCGTTGTTTGGGGTGGGCCACCCTTATCACTTAGGAGTCTGAAAAATAGATAAGTAGTAGCCGATTCTCAGACCTAAATTTCATAAAAATTGGTCAGGCCGTTTCGGAGGAGTATGGTAACTAACGTTGTGACACGAGAATTTTATATATAAGACGAGTACTAGCGACCGCCCGCGACTTCATCCGCGTGGATTTTGGTATTAGTCATGTTATAATAAAGCATTTAACCTTCCCAGATAAATAGACTATCCAACGCAAAAATAATTTTTAATTCGAACCAGTAGTACCTGAACATAGCGCGTTCAAACACACAAACTCTTCAGCTTTATATATTAGTAATTGATTCGCTCTTATTGGTCGCAGCGTAATGTTATAAAGCCTCAAGCCTTCCCCGATAAATGGACTATCCAAAACAAAAATAATTTTAATTCAAACCAGTAGTTCCTGAGATTAGCGCGTTCAAACTCTTCAGCTTTTATATTAGTATAGATTACTCAGTATGTACGTATGTATGTATGTATGTACGAAAATGGAAATGAAACAAATTATAACAACAATAGTAACACAAAGCTTGTTTAACTATTTAGCAAAATGACATTCGCTTACGTTAGTTCGCAGATTGCATTGCAATAAGAATAAGCAATTAGAATTCATGAAGAAAAAAATCATATTATTATGCGAAGCATAATTAAAATCTATACGATGTTGCCGTACTATCGGCACAGACGACGCGACGGCAAGCAAAAATATTGCTTGATACATACGACATTTTTAAATAAATACGACACACCACAATAAATAATAATAAGACAAAGATTAGATATTTGATCATAAAATGTAATAATTTTACATTATTTCCCATTAATCATAATTCGTTACAATGTTTATTTTTAATAGTTTTTTTTTCAGTGCCTGGTTTATGGTTTAGCTTATTGGTACAGCTAATTATAAATACATACATTATATTATACACTTAAATAAACGAAAAGAATGCTACGTAAATAAGAAAAATAATAATAAAAAAACCGTTCCTAAAAAGTACAAATAAAAACTTTATACGCTACGAAAAAAAAACTTACATTTCACAATTTGTACCACTTTAAATTCACTTCACTACAAGGATATTAAACGTTTGTGATGCTGAAAAGCGCAATTTTTGAAACTGGAGCGTTGACGTCAGGACTGGGTGACAGAGTGACGCACGCGCATCGCGCTGGGGATGGCGCGGCGCGGGGTGAGACCCGCCCCGTCTCTAGGGCACATAAATATGATAAGTCCATTCAATAATGCGATAAGTGGGGACTCTATGAGACCACTTTGATATTTTTTCACACTTTTCCACCGTACAGTGAAAATACCCATTCAGTTCTGACAAATGATTTTTTTTGTTTAACGTGTATAATTTATATTTGATCTTTTCACTGGTCCAGGTAAATTGAGCTGCTCCTTTTATCATTTTCAATAGTAAAGAAGTCAAAATATAACTACTTGTAAAATTATTATTTTTCTTCTTCTGAAAAGAAAGAAAAAAAATCTTTTTTGGTGCTCGATAGCAGGATTATCAGGTATCAGTTAATTTGTGCTAAGCATTACTCCCATAGCACAAATAATACGAAATTGGTTAGGTGCATAAGCACCCAAAAAGATAAAAGATTAATAAGCTTTATAAGCAAAGCTTTATCTACCTAGCCAAATTATCATAAATTAATGAAAGTACTTTTTTACTTTCATATTAAATTACAGTACCCAACTTTATAAAGTTTTACTCGTACATATGGCCTGTTGTTACCGTAGACGTTCCGATAGATCCAATACCCCATGCCATGACGGCCATGACGTAGTTCGTAGCGCTATGTAGCATCTAGCGTAGCGAATAGCAAATTCCCACTAATTTTTTGCTTCACTTTTCTTCAGAGCGTAATAAAGAGAGCATATTACGAGTAAATAGAGGAGTGTGGCTGTGAAATACACAGGAAGAAATAATACGATATATTCTTTGTATGTATTAAATTATGTTTTTAGTCTTTTATGTTATACTAGCTGTGCCCGCGACGTCGTCCGCGTGAATAAAGACTTGTATAAAAGGGATTGATAAAAGATTAAAGATTATTAATTCGCAATGAATAAGTAGTAGGTAGATTATTCTTACATATAGTAAAATCACTTATAATACAATGTTCATAGGTTCAGAAGACACCTATAATTTATTTTTTCTAAATCCTTCAAACCTAAGGTAAGGACATGCTTACTGTACGCAGATCTTACTATCCACTTTTCGCACGTTTCGCTTTTCTCGCGCAATCAGATTCTCTTAACAAATATGTAGCTCGTTTATTAAAGTTAAGAGATACATACGTAGTACTGCTGTACCCGTGGCTTCATCTATGTTAAAAATAGTATCCTTAGTAAATTGGGTGAATTTATACTGCAAAGAATGCATAGACTCATTCTATATACATAGCTTTAACCTACTGCAGAAAAGAGGTGCACTATACAACTACTTGTAGTTGGGAGATATTTCTAAACATACACGTGTTTAGGATTAAACAATCGGAAAAATTGTAAGGCCTATTAATAGACTGTAGGTTTAAAACTTGCGGACAGCAGTTTCTTCATAAGTCATAACATTGTGAAAACTAAAGCAGGCAGGGTCTCTACACAGTGTGCTATCTGTATTTGGAAATAAAGAATCTTTAAAGAATATTTAATATCTCCATCAACCAACGTGTGTGGATGAGCCCGTACGCAATAAAGAGATGCAAAAAAAGAGTTAAGTTATCATAGGTCCAATTAACAATGTTCTGCATCATACGTATACCCAACGGGACACCCGCGTAGCGCAATGTTTACCATGCCGGACTGCTAATCGAAGGGTCCCGTGTTCGAATCCCGGTGAAGCAGAAATTTCAATGGTGACTTTAAATTTTTGTTCTCGGTCTCGGTGTTTGTGTTTCTGTCTCTGTGTGTGTTCATGGCACCCACTACATATGGTATATCTACCCTACTGTGAGGCTATAAGTGTGAAACGTTATTTTTATTTTATTTTTTACACTATGTACCTACTTTTATTAGAGTTTAGGCTTTTATTTGAAATTATCTCCATCGATTGACTTTGGAGAAGAAATTAATATTGCTCAATAACGCCATCTACCGTATAGTGTGTAAACTTCGTTGTTGATAAATCGAATGTCAAATTACCAAATACCTAGGTAGATATTGAGATTAAAAGTTTAAAGCTGACGATCGGAACCGATCCGAAATATAAAGAAATAAATATTTTTATTTATAAAAGGCGCAATATGGGACAAATAAAAATAATATTAAAATAGATGTAAATGTACATTTCGTAATTGTATTATAGTTTAGTTTTTTTCCTTATAAATTTTTATCATTGTATATTTGCATACCTCATGGAAGGTAAATATGGCGAACTAAATATATATAAACAACTTTGTAAACACCCATATTTGTGCAAATAAATGTCTTTGTCTTTGTCTTTGTCTTTAACTATTCGTCACCTAGATGTCTGCAGTAGTCTCGTTTTGTTAAGACTTTGTATATTCTGTATGAAGGTTTAGATTCCATATCTTACAACCTTAATGCTGGTGGATGCATTGAGGTTGTAAGATTTGGATTTCGGTTCGTCGGAGCTTCAATATTGGGAGAGCTTTATGCCCAGCAATGGAACGCTAAAAAGGTTGCAGCCTGATATAATGTAACGATAACAGTCGTTTCAGCTGCAGCCTGTTCATAATCTTCCACCCCGCTAAGCTAATACCCAAAACTAATAAGCTGAGCAACTAACTCAATGGAGCCTGTGATGTAAAGTTCGTTGGCGGTGAGGCTCGCGATGCGCTTTTTAGGTACCTATAGTCTAGCCATACTCGGCCAACGAAAGAAAATAGGCACAGTAAGCTGATCTAAGTAAGTACCTATATTTAATATGGTCGACCATGTTAGTGAAAGTTCAAAATAATTTTACTTAAATTTAAACTTTTATTTATGGTTTTGAAAAGACTGTTAACGAAGCTATCATCCAAATTTCCCAAAGTGCCTTTTAAGTTTATGTCGCGTGTTATTTAAATGAACATAATTTTTTTGTTTATGACCTGATTGATATGAAATACACACTAATGTTACGAAAATTCATTCAAAAATATATTTGTAAGCACATCATTCAAAGAAGGGAAAAGAATTTGAGAATTAAAAATTAAGTTAAGGTTAATTATCGTACGCTTGAGATACCAACTTTCGAATCCATTTTATTTGCTATTGAGGGGTAGTTTTGAAAAAAGCTTAAATAGAATTCTTACTATGTTAGTAAAGATTATAAATACAAAATTATAAGTAAAATACTCTGCACAAAAATATTCTGTACATCAAGTCCCGACGCTCAATTTCCAAAGAGTTTCAAAGAAAATTGACATTTAAAGGGTGAATTACGGAAAATGCTGAAACATGTATTCTTTTATTTTGGTTAGAAAATATTTATACCAAATTTCAAGAAAATCTATTGAAAAAAATCAAGTTTCCCATACAAATTTTCATCCCTCAATTCACACCCTTAAAGGGTGATTTTTAAAATTTTCTACAGCCTAAATGTTAGCAAGGCCTAATATATATAAAACAAAAAAAGTTTCATCAAAATCCGTCCAGTAGTTTTTGCGTGAAAAGCTAACAACAGACAGACAGACAGACAGACAGACAAAAATTTCAAAACTTATATTTTTAGCTTCTGTTACTTATAAAAAGACCCCTAGAAGTATTTTTTTAAATTTAAATGCAATGTACAGAATTGACCCTGCTTACAGTTTTATTATAATATATGTATAGATAACAATCACTATTTTATAATTTTGGGGGGGTCACTAAGAAATTTGGGGGAAGAGGTGTCCCAAATTGGCTTGTTTCGCCTTCCTGTGCAAGTTTATTGACCCTTAATACTTCACTCAATGGATCGACTAAGTGATGATTCGCTAATAATAGTCACTGGTGTACAATAGGATTGCGGTGCCATCTTTAAATCTGATATGTAACTGCAACTGTCAAGAGTGACGTAGGCGCACAACCGAAACGTCATTGGGTAGAACGTCAGGCCCCTACCGGGAAGGGCGGCGCTTTTATTTCAATTTAGGGCCACTTTGCACAGATTACCCTTTGTATTCATGTCACCGAGGGTTGCCTTTGTGACGGATGGTCAATTTTAATCACAACTCATTATTTCTTTATTATTCGAAATAATCGGAGCAGACGTTCCATCCTGGTGATGTCGTTTCATAGGCAAATTGGATGTCAGAATATCCGCATATTCTGCAAAATATCAATGCAAGGATAATTCAAATTTAGGACAAGAAGTTTTAGCTGATTCTTCAGCTTTTGGTTTTTGGGGTCCCGCACGTCCCGTAACATAAAAGGAAAAGGAGCACTTACATGAAGTTTGTAGACTATCTGTTAGTCTGTCTGTCAAGACTCAAGATATTTTTTTCTCAATGGAGTTTCTCGGTGGAGGTATCAAGTTGTATTAATTGCATAATATCATCTTCGAGATAGACGATCAATTTCAATACAATTTAAAGCTGTTACAATTTGATGTTAAAATTTTGTATCAATGGTTTAAAACCTTAAACCTATTTCTTAATAAAGTTTATATGAATTATTGTACACATAATAATATGTATTTAAATAAGAATTTTAGTAGCCTTCCATTAGAACCTAGTTGTTCGATACTTCAAATGAATTTAAACTTTTGCAATTAATGTACAACATGGAAGGTACAGTGAAAAACGTGAACTGTTACAAAAAAAAGACAATATTCGTTTTTAGATATGAGAACAACCTGTGTGGCGCAATGGTTACCATTTCCGACTTCCGATAGGGTTGTTTCCCGGCGAAGCGGAATTTTCTTGGTTTGAGTTTTTGTATTTCTGTCTTTGTGTAAGTATATGCATGGTAGGTATATCTACCCTAATATGGGAATATGAGTGTGAAAAATTATTTATCCCTGCTTTTAAGAGTCTATACTTTTTTGTATAACCCAGAAGAATGTACGATGGTGGAAAACACCGTTTATTTATGTATATAAGTAGTTCATTCAATGATACATTTCTGTCATAATTTGTTTGTCGATGAAATATAGTTTTAGACGTTTTAGTACCTTTTATCATACTTTTAATATAATTAACTGTTATTCAGCTTTTAAACTTTGGATAACCTTTTTTTGTTTTATCTTGATATACACACTTATCGTTAAGTAATAACAAAAACTTGAATTTCAAACTTCATTCTGTTGCCTTTGGTGGGGTTCAACAGTGACGCCAGTATTATAATAATACTAGTGGATCCCGCAGACGTTGTCCTGCCTTAAAAGTAATAAAAGAGGATTTGTTTTCTTATTATCTTAAAGAGACTTCATGTTACTATCAAACAAAAATATAAAACAAATAATGACATACGAACTGTCCAGTTATTCTGACTGTGTCAAAGTTTAGAACGACACGGCACGAAATACAAAACGTTTGACAGGCAGGAACAATTTATATATGGGAAAACTAAATAAGTAAAAAAGTAATTAAAAAACATTTCCAGTGGCCCAAATTGTGAATCTAAACCATTCTCAAATCCCCTTAAACACACACAATAAATTTCATCATAATCCGTCCAGTCGTTTAGGAGGAGTTCAGTCACATACACACGCACACAAGAAATATATATATTAAGATATTTGCTATATGAAATCAAAACTAATTCTTGGTACCTATATACATATTTCGGCCGTGGACCCGTTTTATAGGTTCCCGTAGGATAAAAACCATCCTATGTCCTTTCCCAAGGTCCACTCTATCTGTGTTCCAAATTTGATTTAAATTGGTTCAGTAGTTTAAGCGGGAAAACGTAGCAGTCAGACAGTCAAGAGTTACTTTCGAATTTATAATAAGACCTATTTACGCAAACCGGAACCAATCCACACTCATGCCGAAATTGAGTTAAGTACACAGAAAAGCTTAAAATTGCACTTTCTATCGACCCTGTAAAGATCAAAATGATCTGACAATTTTGACAGAACAAAACATTTTCATGACATGTTTACCAATCCACAAAACATCAGTTGTCTAATACATTAAACAGCTTTTTCTCAAAACTATCATCATCATCATCATGTGTGGGTTGGTTCCGGTTTGCATAAATAGGTCCAATATTAGTAGGATCTATGTTAACAGCTAACTATGCTAAGCAGCTAAGTGAAACAGTTGCGTAGCATAGTTGGTTAAGATAAGTGACCCCTAGTGGCAAATTTCATGCTCATTTTCCTTTACGAAGGGTATTTACTCTTAAAACAGTTCGTCCCGGTTGTTATCGATAGACCTAATGCTAGTTAAAACTTTTGGAGGCCAGGCGTTTGAAAACTTCTAATAAAAGGTTGACCACTAAATTTTATCTCTACCAACCCGCATTCTAACAGCGTGGTGGAATAATCTTCAGGCTCCCCCAATAATGGGAAGAGGCCCGCAACCAACAGTAGGACACAAGAAGAGCGTTATCTACAGCCCTGTAAGTTGATAAAGTTGGTATGAAGGTAACTTTTAAGGGAATTTATTAAGTTAAACACCAAATCGTACAGAAATAAAAACATTTATTACTTATAATATGTCTAATAATTTATATCTTACTTTATACATGTAAGTACATATTTTAATTCGTCATTAGGTATTTGTGTACTACATAAAATACGTACAGCGATGGTTTATCCTGATTTACTAAGTACAAAAGTACAAAACTAGATAATATAGTCATCCTTAATACAAAATAGGGACGTCTTACCTGATTTATACAAGGCATTAAATTGTAGCGAGAGCTTTAAGAGGCCGTATACGAAATTTTGACGATTTCGCTGATTTAGCTGATATTACATATGAGATTTTGAAGTTAAAATATAGTATTTCCATAAGTTTTATGGCACAATATAACTGATAATTTCAATAATAAACTACTAGCTGCGAAACCCGGCGTTGCTCGGGTTAAAATACGTCGCATGTTTAATCTAAACTTTAAAGAGATTTACCTTTTATTTATAATCATGTTTTCTAATAGCCTTCTTATAGCCTGAAAGAATACTACTGTCAGTCCACCTGAACGTATAAATTAATGAAAGAATTTGCTCTCAGATCCTAACCGTTAAGGAGTTGTACCTTCAATCATCAGCTCAGCAACATGATATGATGATATTTATACACAAATGCCTGTTTTGCTTTAGTAAAAATATGAAATTCAATTATTGTGCTATAAAATTTGTATGTTCCCTTCGATTACTCTGGGATCCCATCATCATACTTTGACTTGGTGACAGCTGGACCATCTCAGGAATGTAAGATTTCGAACAAAACCCCATTTATTGAAAGAATTTGCTCTCAACTCCTAACCGTCGCATTACCTTCCATCATCAGCTCCCCACCCCAACCACCGCGATCAAACTCCCTTACTATCATCTACGTACTAAGGGGTATTTACCACCCCAACGGGAAGTTGATTGGAGTTAGTGATAATAGAGAAAACCGTGTCTTTACGTACAAAGAAAACCCTTTACTTTTTATATACGCGGCGGTGAGCGCAGAACGCAAACGATCTATGCAACTAAGACTACGGACGCGGTTGGGTGTGAGATGGGTGACCGATAGTGGCAAGAAAATTCATGCGCGTTTCCGTGCTTCGGAGGGCACGTTAAGTCGTCGGTCCCGGTTATTACGATAGGTAACAGTCGGTAAACCTTGTCGGAGGCCTTATGGGCTGTTTGAAAAAATCCGACAGCGGGTTGGCCACTAACTCACATCTCCACCAACCCGCATTGAAGCAGTGTGGTGGAATAAGCTCCAGGCCTCCCCAATAATGGGGAGAGCCCCGTGCCCAGCAGTGGGATGCAAAAAAGGGTTGCAGCCATGTATAGAATATTACATATTTTAAAATTATTGTTTAAAATCTAATCGGTTTTAAAAAAAATGCTTTGTATTGCTGTTAAAATCGCATATAAAGTAAATTGTCACTTTTGGTCATTCTCATACAAAAAATATTAGTAAAAAAACATTGAACATAGCCAATTTTGAGGGAAAATGGGCCAGAAAATGCATTTATTTATTTGATTTCGGCACATTGGAATAATCTTTCATAAAATTTCTTCGACATAAATACACTTTCGTTCATAATCAATCCGTTTCCTGGAAAAAAATCAAATTATTAATGAAAATCAAATTATTATTAAAAATCTTTTAAAGTATTCTAAAACTCGCGTTATAATTCTTGACGCAAGCTAAAAAAGTGTCTAAGGTTATTATTGAAATGATCAGTTATTTGTGCAATAAAACTTGAAAATACTGTAATTTAACTGCAAACTCTATGTGTTAAATCAGCTAAATCGGCAAAATTTCGTATACGGCCACATACTTTTCCCTCCTCCTAATATTAACCTATCTTATAAGATTTTTTTATTAATTTATGATTTACAATGAAAGAATCTATTTTAAATACTTATGTGACTTTAATAGAAAATACGTGAAGTACTGACAGAAAATCGTAAGCAGTAAAACCATACGTACGTAATAAAAAATCTATGAGTATAGTTAATAGTTGTGCTCAAATGAATTATTAGCCTACTTATATTTGCAGGTTTATACAATAATTTTTTGTTAGGTCCCTTTAACATTAGCTAGTATACTACCTATTATGATAAAAAAAACCATAAACCTTGGTGTGACAAATAATTGCATTAATATGGCACAATATGTTTTGTATAACATTATAATTTAAAACTATATAACTGAACGGTATAACTTTTCTCTTTTGACACAGGTGTCGATTTAGCAGATTTAGCAGCAATTTGGCGCGATCAGTATCATGACATACCTTCTTTTCAAAATTATTTACCCGACTACGGCAAAAGAAAAAAGAGGATTATAATTTCAGCAGTGATGAATGTGTATATATTTTCTTTGGTTCCATCAAAATTCAGAAAACTTAGAATTTCATAAAGTTGGATGCATTTTAACGTTCCGCATGTCAATAGCTAAACCTATGTCACAATACAAAGAACTTGTGCCAATGTCGTTTTAAATATTTCATTTGACGGACTAAATATAAATACAGAACGTCTTAAATTACACAATAAATATTGTTTTCTACATATAATCACATTGTGTTTGCTTTAAAATGAAAGTTCTAGAAATGCTCATTGCCAATATTTCCTTGAAACTAGTTGTACATATTTTATAACGTTCTTTACTAGAAATGATAAGAAACCAGTTTTAACAATATCCGAGGAATATAAATAGGGATGTAAGTTTTCAGGTGAAACTGAGCTCTATGAAATATACCAAACATAATATTTCTTAAGTTCTTAAAACCACAGAGTATAGCGCAGCGGTAATAAAAATAAGTACCTATGTACGTACGTACGTACAATGCTACTACTGCAATGCAACTAAATTTAAAATAATTGATATTTAAAAACAATTAAAACATTTTGAGTTATACTATAATATGCTTATACTTAGGTAGGTACTCAATTTTAATAGGGCCTTGGAATAATAACAGTTACATTATAGAAACCAAGTTGGCGCGCCCAAATTGAAGCATGTTGATTGGTGTCATTAGTGGCACCAAACCCGGGCCGCTCCGTAAGGTTAAATTTTATCACAACACTTTTAAAAACAAAAGAAATCTAATAAAATAACTTTTCGTGTTTTCAGTATTTTTTAGTATAATATAGTTAATTTGGTCAAAATAAAAATATTTTGTTTGTCAGATGTGACAGCTGTAGGAATCTATTTAGTGCTTCAATTTTGACAGCGCGCTTAAGTATGATGACTGACGTTCTTAACGTTATTATTCTAAGAATAGGGCATTAACTTGACAGTTGTACATAGGTAAATGGATATTCTGATGGATAGATCTATTTAACTTTTTTTAAAACAAGACATAAGTACTACACAACATAATTCTGACAGAAATTAAATATACTGACAAAAATATTTCAGTTATCAAAATAAAAAGATGCCCAAAACTACAGAGTTTAGTAGTCTATGCCCAAAGCCATAGCGCATTTACATCAACATGCACGCTAAAGTTTATGTGAAGAACTACCGGAACCGTTAACATTACACTACAACACAGACACCAATCGAACCGTAATGGAAACTAAATGCATCGGTAACCTCATTAGTCTTTGGGAAGGGCACTATCACTTTTCCCTCTAGAGTAGACTCTGTAGGCTGTCTTCGAGCCCAGCATCCTGTCGAGGAGGCTGTGCTTTGCCCTCCGGCGGAGAGCGAGCACCTCTCGGCAGAGTTCGTGGAACACCTCCCCAACTTGGTTTACTTGCTCCGCTGCAGCCACCTCGGCAAAGCTGCATTCAAAATCCTTCGCCAATATTTCGCCCTCTTCCGGGCTTACCTGCGCATAAGATTACTATTATACGATACTATTAATATTTAATAATTTTAAAAAATCTAATAATCACTTCCACCAATACCTGGTGTACTTGGAATAAAAGACAACGACTTTTTGTAAAACAAAATTTTCCGAATCGAAATAGTTTTAAATGCGTCTAGAGTTCTGGGCTGTCAAGGGAAGGAGGCAGCCAACTTGTTTCCCAAAGAATTCGGCTCTTATACTAATTATATTATCTCGTTAGAGTAGGTAGGTATCGTTCAGGTCTTGTACCTACGGAGAAAAACCTTAATATGCCGGACTCGAAGCTGGTTAAACTCATGGTATTCCATTCTTCTCTACGGTAGCTACTTATACTCTGTGTGACAATTGCAGTACTTTTTTTATAACTAAGATGCACTTTGTCAGGCGATCAGTCTGGATTTGTATTAACCAAGAATCCAGAGTTTGGTCAATGACTGGGCAGATACTATCCAAGTCTCGGATAGGCTGTTTCAGTTAAGCGCGAAAAACGTAGCTGTACTGTTTGATCCATGATCAAATTACATAAAAAGGCAATCTGGTCTACATACAGACCTGTCTAAGATGCACCATATCAGCTTTGTTCCCGACTAGAGTCAGCGGCACGTCGGGTTGAAGGCTCTGCTTGGCACGCCGCACGTAGTTGAAGGACTCCCGGTCCGTAATCGAGTACACCAGGAACAGGCCGTCCGCCCATTGTGCGACTTCATTACCCGGCAGTTCGTCTACGCTCTGAAATATGCCAATGTATATTGACTTATACCATATGAAAGTAGCACTTAAAATTTTCATCGAGCCGACAAATGGAAGATCTTCATGAATGGCAATGTCTCCGATAGTACATTACTGAAAGAATGAATACTTATTTCTATACTGATATTGTAAAGAGGAAAGATTTGTATTTTTGTATGTTTGTAATGAATAAACTCAAAAAATACTGTTCCGATTTCAAAAATTCTTTCACCATTAGAAAGCTACATTTACTCTGAGTCCTAACAAAGGCTTGTTCTTACCGCGGGAAAATGCTTCATTCCTACGTGAAAACGGGTAATAGGGTTAACGCGATTGAAGCAAATGGCTAAACGCCTACGATTTTATTATAGTAATGAAGCCTGGAATAGCACATAGGCTATTTTTTTATCCTAAGAGGACCCATTAAACGAGTCCACGCGGGCGAAGCCGCTGGCGGAAGGCTAGCTATGAATAAATCACTTTCTCCCGGCTATCCCCTATACATATGTGCCTGTTTGCGTTACATGTCTTACTAAATGACTTACCTAATAAGAGAAAAAAGCGGATATTATGATTTATTTTTTGTACCCCTAAGTGATAAGGGATCCATAAGATCACATCTCCTTATCGTTTAGGATTTTTTGGACAAAAGTTTTTTTATGATGCAGTATTAAAAATACAATCAACCCAAAATTTTCACCTTTCTACTATCAATCCCTATTTTTAATAGCCTCATGAAAAGGCGGTACGGAGTTCGCTAGGTCAGCTGGTTTCTCGAGATAATCAAACTATAATTGATAAGTAGAATTTTAAGAAAAGTATGTGATATGTAACTTAAAAATTTTTGCTATACAAACAAGAAGATTAATATTTAGGGTAAAACAAACAGGGTTGACAAAGACGACATGAGGGTCGGCAAAATTGGATGGAGAGCAAGTTACATTTATCTAAACACTTACCTTAGGACAGGTATCTAATATTTCAAACAATATCGGTTCCCCGTCAAGTAACGCCTCGTGCTTGTATTTACTTTCTGTAAAAAGAAAATAATTAAAAATCAGTGACTAAATAGCAGCAAGAACTAAATGAGCAGCAATGACCCAGCGGTAAAGAGCGCGGTTTGTGATGTGGAGATAGAGTTACAACTCCGGCGCGAAGTTTTGTCAAAGAAATTTAAGTATGTAGGTTCGTATAAATTTATCGCTGCCAGGCGCGGTCGCAGCTTTCAATTTTGGGAAGGGTCGCCTAGAAATTTTGGGGAGGGGTCACTAAGAAATTTGGGGTGAGAGGTGTCCCAAATTGGCATATTTCGCCTTCCATCTATACATGACTGATGGATTTTGGGGGGAGTCATGTCCCCTGTGCCCCCCCCCCTGGGACCGCCACTGATCGCTGCTCCGTGGTGAGGGAAAATGTTGTGATTTAAATAATTACGATGTTATATATCGCCGTGTATGTCTGAGGGGATGATGTCTATGAAGACTATGGGGTTTCTAAATCCCTTTCACTTGTAAGAGAAGACCTGCGCCCGACAAAACTTAAATAGAAGTCAACATTAGTTCATTCCCACGTTTAATTCTCGCAATGCTCCTTCTGACATTGTGCGTATTTAACACTCGCACTGCAGCAAAGAAAATACATATTATTAAAAGTACCTTATCCTAAATTACCATGTTTTACTTCAACGTGCATGAAAGGGATAGAAAGTTCTGAAAACATTTCATATAGGTATGTAAATAGATATGGCCAAAAAAGTAAAGTTGTATAATGTCATACCAGTTTATCAAAAATAGATTTTTCTGTTTTTATAACTTTTATTTATAATATTGTTAACGTAATAAATTGCACTGACCTTGTTGATGGTCGTATTCTCCGATATACCGCTTGGTGAGGAAACGAACAGTCAATGCTGAAATCAAAATGTTTACGTTAAACGAAGAGTAGTAGAAGCTTGGAGGAGGAAATGCATGTAGCTCACATACTCGTATCCAATGTATAGGATCGATTATGAAATAGTGGCGCACTACTCACACAAGTCCATTTTCATGTCGGACGACGTCAGGCATGCGTGAGCATTATATAAAGCATATAAAGTGTGTTTCCTCCTACACACTTGCAAATATGTATTGTGTCGTGTGCCAGCTTTTAGTAATCGACCCTATCCGTGCAGTATACAGCATATAGCTCAATTCTATTCATGTACACGTTGCATATCTGATTATATTCAGATTAACAAAGGAAACATCCATTTAGGTCAGCAAAATAAATTCAGTGAAATATGTCTGCACGCAAAAGCTGATTCCGACGAGTTTACTAATATTTTTTGTCAGCGAACAGATGTAAAACACCTGTAATCGACTCGTATTCCGTAAACAAACAGCGACATTGAACAAACATAAGTACCGCCAAATGTTTAACAAATAATAATAATATATTTTTTTTTTTGCTCGAATTAAAGTAATTCTACAGAAACCTCAAGGTTCAAAACATAGAGCCCTATAACATTCGAATGGACAGACGGATAGAAAGGTGCTTTAAAATTAGCGGTAAAGTTATTTTTTGAAGTGAAAACTTCTTTAGCGGAGTTGTACACTTTTTTTGGGAATGGGTAAAAATGTTAAACTCGCGTCAATCGAAATTCGTAAGATAATTTTTTATCAAATATAATTTATAAACATTATTATTAATATAATATTATTATATTTATTTATATACAAAAGTGAGGTGATGAAAGAAAATTGATTAAAATTAATTCTACTTAAAATAGCTATGAACACTTTTCGATAGGAAAGTTATCATAGGCATGTATGTTTATAAATTATATTTGATAAAAAAGTCTCATCGAGTTATCAGATCGGTGAAGGTCGATCTTCACCGGCTCTTAGACCAAGACGGAGGGGTGACAGCTGATGGCTCGACTGTCTATACTTGTAAAATTCGTTTATATCAAGTATTTAAAATATGGACATTGAACAAAGTGCATCTATCTAATACCTTTAAATGAGCAACTCTTGTATATCTTCTATATCTATACATATAATAAATCTGTAACAAGTCGGTTTCTGTACATTGAAGATATTTGAAAAAAATTGTCACTAGGGCTATTTATTAGCGTAATAGAACCCAAAACAATGATTTTTAGAATTATTGTCTGTTTGTCTGTTTGTCTGTTTATCTGTTTGTCTGTTTATCTGTTCGTTTGTGCGCGCTAATCTCAGGAACGGCTTAACGTAGAAGGATACGGTTTTCACTGATGTATTGGTATTTTTTTGGATTAACATTTAGGGTTTGTTTTATTTAAATCGGTTAACAAACAAAAAAATTACGTCAATTTCAAGAATTGAATTAAAGACTGAAGCGACCATTACCGATACAAACTAAATAGCTGCGTCCTTTTAACGTCTCGCTCCTCTCCTGGGCTTCCCATTATTGGGGAGGCCTGGCGATTAGTTAACCACGCTGCTCCAATGCGGGTTTTTAAATTTAAGTGTGTAACTTTTGTAAGAGAATAAATTTAATGCGAGCGGTCACACCACAAGTTTCGATAATTACTAACATCTCTTAATATTCTGATAGCAAGTTTTCAATCACTTATGCTAGATTTCATCTCTAAATATTTAAAAAAAACCATACATATCACCACATATTCAAAGAAATCCTCAATACAAAATTAATGTACAAAGCCTTAACAAAACGAGGCTACTGCCGACATCTATGTTCATATTCAGAACTATTTAGTGATCTGTTGCAAATTCGGTATATCGACAATTTAGTTTACACGCTATACGATAGATGTCATTGTTACGCAATAACGCTATTACAAAGTGGATTGGTGGAGATTATTTCAAATAATTAAATACGAGTATATTTACTTAATAAAATATCTAATAAAAAAATTACCAACTTAGAGACCTTTGGAACTGGCGCTGACTGACAATGAGTACAATTCATTGTGGTAGAGCATTATGGAGGCGCGGCGCGGTGGTTACATCCACATATTATCAAAATCCCCCCAAAATCCCTCACTCATGCGTAGATGGAAGGCGAAACAAGCCAATTTGAGACACCTCTTCCCCCAAATTTCTTAGTGACCCCCCACCAAAATTTCTTGGCGACCCCCCCCCCCCCCAATTGAAGGCTGCGACCGCGCCTGGACTCGCGTGGCGCAATGGTTACCATGCCGGACTGCCAATCGAAGGGTCTCGAGTTTGATTCCCGGCGAAGCAGAAATTTGAATGATGAGTTTAATTTTCTGTTCTCGGTTTAAGTGTTTGTATTTCTGTCTCTGTGTATCTCATGGTACTCATTACACAGTGTATATTTACCGTACTCTGGGGCTATCAGTGTGAAACGTAAAAAAAATCAAAGTGTTCTACCGACTTTACTATGCTGAGTGATCTTTTCAAAATGATAGCTATGTCACCATATCATGATTACACCACCAGTCGAAGGTTAAAGTTCCACAGGCCGCTTTGCACGCTCCTTTTGATGTTTGAACGGATGTTTAAGTTATGGGACAACCTTCCAGCTGAGGCATTTCCAGTGGACTTTGACATAGGGTTCTTCAAGAAAGCTGTAAAGAAAGCTCTTCATGAAAGCCGGCAGTGCTCGGGTGGCTCCGCTGGGGTTGCCCGTTTCCATAGGCGACAGTGATCGCTTAACCACGCGGCCTTTCTGCCTCTTTGTTCGGTTTACTTATAAAAAAAGTGATTTCGAATAAACGAATAACCAATTGCCGAGGCACTAATAAAAAAAATTATTGAAATGAGCAGACGTTTTCAGTGGTTAATTTAATAAGAGATATTACATACATACGCAGTACTGGCACTGGTGTTACACTAATATGATAAAGCGTCACGGCAGCAGCACGGCATGGTGGTCACGCCCAGATTAATATTAGTAATCGATATATTTATTTCTGATGCTGTGTGAAGGGTTGTTAATAGAACTAATTGACTCTTAATCGCGTAGGGCCTGATCCTCTCACGCTGCTCCAATTCAGGTTGATGACGTCTTCATTGTTAGTGGCCTAACTGCTGTCGCAAGTTTTATTCGCTATCGCTCGAAAGACCTCCATTAAGTATGAACGACAGTATGTTAACGAGAATTGCAACCAACGTGTAAGCAACCAAGAATTTGACTCCCAACTACTAACCACGCCTGACATAGCGTAGACATTTCACCACCTTTCTGCAATATATTTAAGTCACATAATGATAATGAATCTATGCATTATTTGCAGCACAAATTATTTAATTATAATGATACTTTCCGCGGGCACAGCAGTACTATCTAAACACTTTAAAAACATGCTATTATAATACGTTTAATTTGTAAAGAGAAACTGATGATAACGACTGAAAAGTCGGTATTATAAGAGGAGTACAGTAAGAATTGTAAGGACTCAGGAAGAATGTATCTACTCAACATAATAATATGAACTTTTGTATCATAAGTAATTTCATAAAAGGTAACAATAATCTAAGGGACAGTGGAGGGCAAGCGGTCACGAACGAAATTGCAACCTCATCAGCCACGACCACTCTGTCAAGAGTGAACGACTAAGGAGGAGGAGGAACAAATAATCCAAGCCTAATCAAGCCTTTTGTACAAGTCTATCTACGCGGACGACGTCGCGGGCACAGCTAGTATCTAAATATATTTTTTGAATCTCGCAAACGGCTCCAAAGATTTCGATGAAATTTAGTACCCTGGTTTACCTGGTTTGGTTACCCAGGATCCAGCAATTTTTTATTGATAGAAATTGTCATTTTATTGAATGTTTATGCCGTTAAATATAAAATTACTCATACTGACATCTGATTCTTTTGGAGAATATTAATAATATTGTGGCGTAGAAAGTCGTCAAATGTCGACTGTTAATCCGCCCTTCAAACAAATGACAATGTCGATATGAAAGACCTCTATAAAAATTTAATCAATGGAATTAAAGCTTTCTTGGTAGAGTGGTTACGAAAGCTGACTACGGAGCTGGAGACTCGGGTTTTAACCTCAAGTAGGCAAGATGCGTTTTTTATTTTTTGTGTTTTTTTTTTTTAAATTGGGAGCTAGGTAGGTATTTCAAAAGGCTTTGTTAAGTAACACTTAAGCCAATGAATGTTTTGCTTAAAAATAAACCAAGAAAATCAATTGTTTTTATCCGAGCAACGCTCGGGCGTCCAGGTACTTAATGAAAAAAGTGACGAAGAAATAGTGAAAAAAAAGAGTCAGTTACTTTATAAAAATACTAGATAAAAACCTACTGAAAATACTAGATGAAAAATAATACTGATAATAAAAGCAATCAGTGCGAAATTATTCCCTAACCATTGCAAAATATCAAAAATGCACAACGTTAATGTTCAAGTTTTCACTTCTGCCGGCACTACCGGAGTGCAACCCGTTTTTTTTTGTGACTAATTGGGTAGTTAACATAGGTAGACTCTTTTCTTTGGCGATATTCAGTACGACGCGGATGGATATAGGTTTTCCGCACGCGGATTTTGTTTCTAGTTTGTACCATCCTATCTTATCTTTCATTTATTCTTATAAGCTGCAGCTTTTTGGCATCCCAATGCTGGGCACGAATCCCTCCACATTATTAGAGAGGCCTGGAGCTTACACCACCGCGCTTAGCACGGAGCACAACGCTGCTCCAATGCGTGTTTATGGCCTATCCACTGTCGACTGTTTTCAAACCATCCATTAGGCACCCGGCAATGGTTAACGACTGTTACCTATCGATAACAGCCGGGACCGACGGCTTAGCGTGCTCTCCAAAGCTCGGAAACGCACTAGCGATCACCCATCTTACACCCAACCGCGCTCGTTTGGCTTCTTATTGTTAGAACAGAATTTTATTTGTACTGAATTGAATTGCAACTACATAGACTCGTACGTAACGTACATACTAAGGTCTATCACATGATTTTGATAAATAGGACAATACTTGGCTAGTTTCCCTGTTTAAATTAGAAGATAAATTATGTTTATATTCAATTCACATAAGATGTTAGTTACCTATATAATAAATAGTTTGATATATGTACAAATATCAGAAATCCGTACGTCATCTGTACTAATCTTATAAAGCTGAACAGTTTGATTGATTAAAAACTAAAGATGAAACGGATAGCAGTTTGGCCGGATACTGGATATTTGACCAACCATGTGGCCGGATAGGCAAATATTTGGCCGCCGGATATCCAGCAGAACTTAGCCGTTTGGTGCATCGCACACACACACACACTTGCGTTATTTATGAAGAGAAGCGAAACCGCCTTGCTACCTCTCAATGCAGAAAAAATAGTATTTAATGCAGAAAAAATATTGTTTAAAATAGTATTCTTGAATTTTGACAATTTGAAGTTGACATAAATTATAAATATGAATGTAAAATTTAATTGTACAATATTCCACTTGTAAATGCATGACATCGAAATTGAAATTCAATGTTAAAAATGTATCTGCCTGTGTATTTATAAATGTTGACATGTAATATTTTGTTACCAATAAATGAACTATGAACTATTTTATTCACCAAAAATAGTTTTAAGAGTCATTACGATTAGCAAGAAGAAGTAGGTACTGAACAATTTTATTTTTTACCGTTTGAAGTCGGTTCTATTTTTTTGTTAAAAACTTAATTTATCTTTCTATTACATTCATTTACTATTGAGTGATAAAAAAATTAAAACTAAAACTAATTATATTAATTACTTTTACTTAAGTAATACTAAGACTAACTAAATAAGGCAAATAATTACTTAAAAATATATATTTATTAACAAGATATTTTTCAATTCGGCCGGATGCCTATCCGGCCGAATAGTAGCTATCCGGTATTCTGCCGGAGACGCCGGATAGGCCAGATACCGGATAGTTGCTGGATATCCGTTTCCTCTTTATTAAAAACGTTAATCTCAGTTTTAAATAGAAAAATCATTTTATTTCAACAGTCTATTTATAGAGAATAGTTAAAATAAATAAATAAATAAACACTACACACTCATAGTCCCACACTAGAATTCCCTGTGTCGTGAGTACCATGGACACACACAAAGACGGAAGACGGAAACACAAACACCCAGACCGAGAACAGAAATTTTAAACTGATCATTCAAATTTCTGCTTCGCCGGGAATCGAACCCGGGACCCTCAGATTAGCAGTCCGGCATGGTAACCATAACGCCACGCTGGTCGTTTTGAGCTCTGTTTGATTTACAAATCAAGGCAAGTCAAGAATAAAACATGGAGCTACTTATACGAGCTATAAGTACCTAGGTATGAGGTCTTCATTATTATAAGTACTTACGTCTCAAAGTTTCCGAAATAGCGAATTTATACTATATGCACCAGTAGCACTATTGTTTATTAAATTAAATTGTATACATAATAAACAAATATGATTTCAATGTATTTAAATGACAATAACAAGGTGAAGTTTCTATTTTCATTTATTCTTGCTTGCTTCAAATATTATAATCGACTGTCGATAAAATGTGCCGCGCATATTATTACTGTCGTAATGGAGTTGTCTCGTTATTCCGTTAAGTCTTAGTAATAAACGTTGATTTAAAGTAGAATTAGAAATATCTATGAGACTCATTACTTACATGAAATTGCCATAGCGTCTTAGAAAAGCAAATACCTACTCATGCCCAATTTCTTACATTTATTGGGACGCTGTTTAACATTTCTCATTGAGTTGGCGGAAAGTTGAAAGTCACATGTTGTAGTCTTATATTATTATGTATTATTTTTTGGTTATGTTAGTTGTGTTATTTTTAAGTTCTATCGGAATAAAGTTGAAGGCATTTTGTTCGACATAAGTCAATTACAGTGCCTGAGTGTTGTGAACGGTTTGCTTCCAAAATTCCATTAAAACGTATTGGTAAAGAACCATCACATTACTCGGATGTATCATACCTGACTGACTTGACTGACTGATAACGGTTTTGATTTTGACTATTGTTGTATCGCCCGGTTCCAAATAAGGGGGAAAACTGGATACAAAATTAAATGTTTACTTTAGGCCATTGTGCTAACTTATAACTTATAACGTTAAGAAAAAAAACATTACGTTTAATCAACTATTTTATAATGATCTTTGCTAGTTTACAAATTGGCCACACCTATTCTCTGTATAAACAAACTTTAATACTTCGTTAATAGAGATCACGGGTTGTCGGATGTGGCACGCTGTTTGTTTAGTATGGTGATCGTGAAATCGTGACGCGTGGGTTCGCCATTGACATTGTAGGAGGCTGAGTCAAAGAATCAAATCTGGCGCTGTGGGTGGATATACAGGAAAAGCGATAGTTTCAACGGTCGTAATCCCTACGCCTGAAATAACAATAGCAAGCGTTATCAGTATAATTTCTTTTCAGCCGATGAATAACGAAATACCGGGGCTTTTCATTAATACAAACGCACGTTGAGTAATGAGATCTAAATGTAGGCAATAGTGTACAAATCTTTTTTACTACTTACTTTAAATTTATTACGCTACGAACGTTTTCAATTAGTGTATCTGACGTAACATATAAGTTTTATTATTCACCTCTGAGATAAAGTAGCCTTTTTATTCGTAACAAAAATATTTTCACTTTTCCCCTGATCGATATTGTAATAGGAACAACAACTTTTGCAAGTGTAAACTTTTAACGAAACGATCGTGCCTAATGAATCCACAACAACGCTTTACGGCGAATATTCTCTTATTTTAGAACCGTTGTATTGCTTTACGATGTTTGTAAGAGGATACGGTAACAGTTCCACGACTAGATTTAAGTTCGACATACCATACATATTTATATTTATGGACTGTTACAGTAGCTGGTATTTTAAACTACGAGCATGACTAAAAAGTTTTATTGTTTATACTAATAAGTTTTTATTATCGTTATAACCAACGTATACAACTAAATGTTTCCTTGAGGTTCAACAAAGGACTCCAAAGCATGAAACCAATGAGTATTGAATAGTATTAAGTATTGAGCGGAGATGGCCGAGCGGGAAAGACCGCGGTCTCCCATACGGAGATACCAAGTTCAAACACCTGGCTCGCACCTGTGCAGCATCATAGGATAATCTCAATATCACATTTTTTTAAGAGATGCGCGCCACCAACTTCGCCACTCGTCTATCGCTTGTGGAAAATATCTGCCAAACTAAATATTAATTGTTACTTACATTTTTGGCGTACTTCCGTATTATTTTATTGCAGTATAGCTCGTGTGTATTTTTTGGACAGTTATTGAAATCTGGTTTCTGTATAACTCAATCGAAAGCCATAAATAAACGTAGACATTTGTTTTACATTATGCTGTATTTCGTAAGTTGGCTATTAGCCAATTTGGGATTTAAAATGCAAATGGAATATTTTGCTGTAACTACTGTCTTCAAGTTTCTATCGTTTTTTATTTACAAAATAACAATTCGAAACCCTACGGTCCTAAAAGTGCATTTTTATTGTTAGTCCTTGTCCTTAGGTATAATTCACAAGTATAATAAACTACTAACATGATAATAATTCTCAATATAGTTTCCACATACATTTTTATATTGACGTAGTCAAACTCATATTAACTCTATGAGTTTCCACATGTTAAGACTCTATGGCCAATTATGGATTTTATCATAATAGTCGCACAGCATACGTGCTATGCATAAGCATAAGTGTTAGTTATTACACACAAGTTATTATGTGTAAGTCACATGAGTTTTCTTTAAATTGGCCTTATATTCAAGCAGTACCATCCGACGGTACAAGCATTACCTTATTTCATTTTTCCCTAGAGCTAACAGACGCGGGCCTATACCCATTTAGGCCCGCGTCTATTTAGGCATTTCGCAGATCTAAAGCTTACGGGCTGCTAGGACTCAAGCTTATAAAATCTTAGTTGGTAACCCATACAAGTAGATAGAAGTATATATTACGATATATTTTGGAGGTATAAAACCCTAACAGATCACCTAAAACAAGAAAGACGTCACTACTCGGAAGGCTGATAAAAAATGTTTAGTGTAGGAGCTATTTTAGATGAGAGTTGAAAATGACGAGATCATCAGCAGTATAAAAGTAGTCAAAACACGTAACAACACTTTTAACGAATGACGAATGCGGAGTTTCGTAAACATTGTGAAGGCAGATAACTGTCAGTAAAGGCATTAAACTGCGAAATGTAGGCATTAAAAAGTTTTAAACTCACACTGATCAAAATAAAACGATATCGAACTGATTAAATAGATATGAGGGGATAGGTTTAGAGAAGAAATGTTTTTTAAAGAAAAATACTTGTGACATTATGGCTCAAAATAGAAATTGTAGCCTTCTTAGATATCTATACATTCGAGTAGCCTTTAAAAAATGTTTTATTTTGATATGTTCCCTCATATTTGCCTATACCAGAGATTCGGGCTAAACCGATTTTGATGATTTCTTCGAATATACCTAGATACAGTTTGAGTTAGAGTGCAGCCGTACCTGACCACCATGGAGTTTGCATTGCTCCAATGTGTTCAATAGGTATACTTACATATTTAGTCTCTTTTATATTATAGGTAGTTAAATATTTTTAAAATAAGCTAGCTCCTGTCCTAAGCCAATCTCACTTTATTATTAAATTTATGTGTGGTGTGTACCTATAGATTGCATTAAATTTGGAACATAAGTTCAAATTGTTTTTTAAGTTTTGTAAAAATATGCAAACTCAGGTTTAGCTGTACTGTAAGATATAACAATATGAACACGTTACTCCAATGGAATTTATTCACATTGACCCATATACATATAGAAGTTTACGCATCAATAACATTGTTGGCGCCAAAATTAGATATGTAACGAACCTAAACCGTTCTGGTTAAAGCTTTGAAAGTAATTCTCGACAGCCCACATACCCACATCAAACTGAATTCAATATATTCATATATACGAGGGAGGCTAAAAGTGATCCAAATTGAAGAGACGGGTCAAGTCTGCTGCGTTCGAGACGCATTGCAGAACGAGGGAATTAGGACAACATAAATAAGAAACTTTATGAAGTCAAGTTAGTAATGTTACGAACAACAAGCTTTAAGGATTGTCCCTTTGAAGATGGTGGAACACTGAGTACAGATCATTTGTATATTTCATGCTTATTACTTGTTGTCAATCTAAATACTTAAATTAAATATGTAGAAGAAAACAGCCATAATTTTGAAATTCTTATTTTCTATCTTCTCCATAAACCCAACGTAAAGTAAATGCCACACCACACAAACGCATTGTTTGTACACCTCACGGAATTTTACGGTTCGGAATTTCGGTCTTTTCCGGTCTGATGTTGCATGAAAAAACTGGAAGATGTATTTTATACTTGTCCGTATTTTTCCGGATGGCGCGGTGTTGATTCTAGGGTACTTACCTTTTTTTTGTTATCGGGGGGGAAACCTTCAAAAGGTTACCTTGGGAGAGAGTACCGGGTTATGTGGGATTTGATCGCACTAAAGCCCCCTCGGTGGCTACCACTGCGCTTGGGGAGGACTCCGGGATCTCCGGCGGAACGCACCGGTGTCCTCCACGCGCGACGCCCCAGAACGGGCCCATCTTCGGGAGAGCAGATGTGCTCTCCTGCACCTTCCGATGCTTACGGTGACATGCGGCCACGCACACATCACCGCCCTTCCCGGGGCTGCTGGTTGGATGCATCGAGCTCCCACTCACACCGTCCACAACCCCGGAAGCCCCCTTTTAGTAGCCTGTTACGATCAGGCAGGGGATACCGTAGCTCTATTATTAATCCCGAAGCTACAAGGACTAGGGTACTTACCTACCTCTGTCTTTGAATTTAGGTATCACGCACGCATACCTACCTAATATGTATGGATCAATTTAATTTTAAGGTGAAATATACTCGTATGTATTTTAGTTAGAAAATTGCAAATGGCTGCAACCCTTTTTGCGTCCCACTGCTGGGCACGAGTCTCTCCCCATTATTGAGGAGGCCTAGAGCTTATTCCACCACGCTGCTCCAATGCGGGTTGATGGAGATGCATGCGGGTTAGTTAGTAGCCAACAAACTGTCGGATGTTGGATTGAAACCGAAAATAAGGCCTCCGACTACGTTTAATGATTGTGATCAATAGATAACAACCGGGAACGACGGCTTAACGTGCCCTCCGAAGCACGAAAACTCGCATGAAATTATTGCCACTAGCGGTCACCCATCTCACACCATACCGCGCCTGTTTGGCTTAGCTACGTAGATCGCTTGCGTTCTATGCTCGGCGCCGAGCCATGTGCGTTTGAAAATAGGCTAAGAAGGTAATAATGACAAAATGAAAAAAAAATTTTTCGAAACGAGGAAATATGGAAATATCAAATTTGAAAATATTAGTTATTTTTTTGTTTCATCTAATAATTTTTAATATAAGTATTTTTTGGAATCCTTTGTCACGTCAAGCATCACTAATGCGTAATAGGAAACATGCATATATTTTATTTTAAAATAATATTATATATATACATACTCCAGCTATTTTAGAAATAGAATGTTTAATTAATGACAAAGCGTTGCCTAGCAACCGATGATAAGCAAGTATTCTAAACATTACATTATTATTAGTCTAAGATTCTTAACCTTTTCCTTTCTATGTTGTTTTTAAACTACATACCTACATTGATTTCATTTAGTGTATATAATTTTGATTATTACATACACTTAGCATATACTATGGTAGTAATTCGGTTTAAGAGTTATACTCGTATAGAGTCATAAGAACCCCCCCCCCCTACCCTTCCCAAATTCATTAATCAAGAACAAAAAACACGCAACTAAAGGCCCTACCCGCGTAATAACTCGATATATTTTATTACAATGACACCCCCCCCTCCCCAATTACAAGTCTAGTCTACTCTCGAGTCGCTAAACCGAACGAATAAGGTATGTAAACATGACCTTAACCGTAGATGTAGTGTATACAAGCGTAAAGAAAAAAAAAACGTTTCGGAATGGGGCAAAGGTACTGACTCACCAGAGTCAACACCTGTGATGCTCTAAGACTTAAGCTAATATTGTATTTAATCCCATTAGGTTTGAATTTAAAGACCTGCCCATGCGGATTCTGGCAACATACCATTATGCTACAATAAACAAAATAGTCCTCAGTTAAACTAATAATGCAACTAAATATATTACCAAAATTAGTACCACGAATAAGCACAAGTTGAAATTCTTGTTATTACAAATTTCCATGTGTATCTATTATTTATTTACTAAACTGCTGTTTATAAACAATGTTAGGTTAAAACTAAGTACTTGCTACGGATTGTTGTAAAGTACTTTTAAGCTAACTTTATAACAATGGAGACTGGAGTTTCGCATAGTAACGCCTGATTATTAAGCATATAATTAAATATGTTTACCATACATACTTTATATAGACGACAGTAAAAACAAAGCAATGGAAATAAGATTCAGGGTATTTCAGGGATCACAGGATCCAACAGCGAGTGAAAACTAATAATGGAGCGAGCCCAGGCACGGTCACAGCCTTCAATTTTTTTCGGTAGGTACCACAAAGGCAGACACTAAACAAGAAAAATCATCTGAATCGATCATTTCTATTTCGTGTCTCTGAATGGAACCCTGGATTAAAATGGCGTAGGATCGGATGGAGTGGCAGACTTAAGAGGAAGCTGGATATACCAGCGATAGTCCATTAAAGGCTGATGGATGGAATCTAACCCATATCTCGCCATACAGGTCTCAATGATGAGTGTAAGCATAGTATGAATTTTATGATGGATGGCAGAGAAGAAAGCATTACCGGTTTCACTTTCTAAACCTCGCTCGTATCGTACTTCGAACTATCTACGTAAATATTTTAATAGCCTGACGCATTGTTTTGGGATTTGCTGTTTCGATATTTATTAACGCATTCCTTATTTTCTGGATACTCAGAACACGTAACTGTACACCCTACCCTAACTACGGTAACTAACTAACGAAGGTCTTAGAGCATCGAAGGTATTGACTCCCAGCGTATGTAGGTACAATAACAGTTCAGCGTCCCGCAAACAGCCCAGGAAATAAAAGTAAAAAAAAAGAAGTTGAGAAAGGCCACCGAGAGGGTTTTGTGATGTAACGCTAACCCCGCTTACTTATAAGAAAAAAAAAACTACAGAGAGAGAAGAGGCAAGAGAAATCCAGTAGGATAAAGTCATAAAGTAGACAAATTTAATGTAGAAAGTCAAGGTAGGTACTAAAAGTACCTAGTAGTTTAAATATTACTTGTAGGTAGGTACTCTCATCTCAAATGATAATTTTGAATTTGAAATATTTCCGGACAGACAGACATGATAAAAGAAACGCAAGTGGGTTGATTGCAAACGTATGTTACGGGAGTTTCCAAGCAATATGGACCGAAATAGGTTAATTCAATCCAGCGTTTTACTACAGAGAATCGTAATTTGGACGTGTTATTTATAATTTTTACGTAGGTAAGTAATTTAATCGTTTTCTTGATCTTACTGTTGGAAATAAAATGAGTATTATTATCATATTTCTATATTTGTATCCATCTTTTATGGTTTGACGTATGATGGATGTAGTCGTAGTCTTCAGTCCTTAGTTACCACCAATCTGCAGTTAGCCAGCATGGTGGACTATGGCCTAAATCCCCCCTATCCGAGAGAAGACACTTGTCGGACAAAATTATGGCCATAACGGATGACGCTAATGTGCATATTATTATTATTTTGTATACCACAACAATATTGGTATAGAAAACTAAAAGCAATAATAAAAAAAAAACCTGTACCCCTATAACTAAACTGCCCTGTTTGTTTCAGTTATATATAAATAATAAATATCTTGTATTTATTATATTATTATTAGATATAGATATTAACTTTAAGCACACAGTAAACTGCAATTGGTTTTGTATACCTACTTAAGTTATTTATTTATACCTAGTCATAACCTTCACTCGCTGTTTAAACTACGCGAATACTGACTGGATTGGCTGCAAGGAGGCTGAGTGCAGCCCTTTTTCTCAACTAGACTACAAAAAAGCCACTTTTGTGTTTGAGAGAGACCCTCTTTGATATATTTAATTGTAAGCATTTTGTAGTTTAAGAAGAAAGTACCTGGACGCACGAGCGTTGCTCAGTTAAAAAGAATTGATTTTCTTGGTTTATTTTTAAACAAAACATTCATTGACTTAGTTTCACTTACCAAAGCCTTTTGAAATAACTAGCTCCCAATTTAAAAAAAAATTGTCACAATAAATAAAAAACGCAACTTGCCTAAGTGAGGTTTGAACCCGGGTCTCTAGATCCGTAGTCAGCTTTCATAACTATTCGACCAAGAAAGCTTAAATTCCATTGATGAAATTTTTATAGAGGTCTTTCATATCGATATTGTCATTTTTTTGAAGGGCGGATTGACGGTCGACATTTGACGGCATTCTACGCCACAATATTATTAATATTCTCCAATAGATGTCAGTAAGAGTAATTTTATATTTAACGACATTAACATTAAATAAAACGACAATTTTATATCAATAAAAATTTGCTGGATCGATTTATCATCCCCGAAACCAGGTACTAAATTTCATCAAAATCTTTGGAGCGGTTTCCGAGATTCAAAAAATATATTTAGATATATACAAGAATTGCTCGTTAAAGGTATTAGATTAGATAAACATTTTTCTATTCTGTTCTGTTCATTCTCTTCTTAAACGTATTCTACCGAAAATATTTAAAACTTTCGAACATTCGCAATGCAATTGTCAATTTTTACTAGCATGTAGGTTTTATTGTCAGGATCGTAAAAATTTTCACGTCCTGTCGTTATTCTATCGGACCTTTGCTAGTAATGTGAAATTTTACGAAAATCAGTTTCGCACATTACATGTTTCACATTATTTCATTATGTACTGTACTTATGTATTTGTAGGATAAGGAAATACTAAATATGAGGACAGGTACGATCCAAAACTACGAGTAAAAGCGCTTTGCACATTGCATAATACACATTGCAATTGGCAAATAGATTTGTCGGTATTTGTCTTCGTAGTCCCTGTAGCATTGGGATTAAGAATAGAGCTACGTATCTCTTGCCTGATCGTAAGAGGCGACTAAAAGGGGGCTCGATCCGTCCAGCCAGCAGCTCCGGGAAGGACGGTGATTACAAGGCCGCATGCCGCCGTAAGCTTTGGAAGGTGCAGGGGCGTCGCACACCGGTGAGTTCTATTGAAGATACCGGAGTCCTTCCTAAGCGTAGAGGCAGGCCACCCAGAGAGTTTTAGTGCGGTACAAATCCCACATAACCCGGTATCCTCTCCCAAGGTGCGACCCAACCTTTTGAAAGTTTTCCTCGATACAAAAATATCAAAGTAAAAAGGTAAAAAAAGATATATCTGTCTTCGTGCCTACTCGTACCTAAAACTTTAGAGTAGTTTATACATCAAAACCGTGACAACCGATTTTATTTGGTTTAGTATTATTGTTCACATAAAAAATTGATTCGCTGTGCTTTATTTAATGAAAATGAAACCTAGAGCACACAAATAAAACATCGAAAATGTCTTGAAAACCTATAAACCAATGTCAGAGTAAAAATGCAGAAAACACAGCTGCCAGCCAAGCAAAATTTAATATTTCTAATCGTATTAAATATTTTTGAATAAACGCTTGAGTCTACTTTAAAGGATATGGAGAGATTGAATGCAATAATTATATATACCTAACTATTACCTACACAGTTTTACATTTGATGGGGTTTTCCCATAGGTTTACCAAATTGCTACCTCTCTTCACTTTTTCCAACTGTATTTGAAATCATGGTGAAGTGAAAGTCATGGTTGTGAAAGTACATTAAAATAAAATAAAATAAAATAAAGCCGTTTCATTATTACATTACCACTAGATAATATTTTAAAAATTATTTAGAATTACTGAGGCTAGGTAAAAAACCTTAAGATATGTATGTACCAATCATTTATTTTCATTTGATGAATGGACACTGAAGCAATGATTTTTAAGTATTTATTATTTTAGGCCACTTCACAATTTTGTCCTAATATGGACAGCGCTTTTGTGAAACTATTGCATATTTTGGTACAATCAGAAGGTTATATAAACTAAAATTTTTATTTATTTATGTATGAAATTCCCAACGACGTTTGATTCTATTTTTTGTTTATTTACCTACTTCCGTTAAAAATGCTTAAAAATATTTGTTCTATTAAGGCTTAATGTTAAAAACTCACTACGTTCATAAGAATCTGAACGCAAAAAATCGAGGTACATGTCAATTCGCTCACTGATTGAAAATCACTCACTGAAATCGGCACCTGCCATGTAGGTAGGACCTCCTGGATCCTAAAATCGCTCACGTACCGCTTTTGCCGACCGACGGGGCGCCGATCACGGCCACTTTCACTTCGGAGAGCGACGACTTCTTCCGCCTTATGCCTCGAGTTGTCATTTTTCCGCGGACATGCTGCGTCTGGGCGCACGGCGAGTCCGACGAATGGTCCGCGGGAGCCGTCAGCGCTGCGTTCCGCCACCAAGGAACCCCGCTCCCGCCTGCCAGCTAAAAATACATAAAGCGACACAGCTCTGACATCGCCTCCCGTGTTAATGGGTCAAGATCTGGCCAAGATCAGTCGTGCAAATAGGCATGTTTACGCCGCGACGAGCTTCCTGACGCTCCGCGCCACGTGTCCGTGGCTGCAGGCCAACGGCGCCCGAGGCTCTTGACTCTGTTTTTATTCGAACTTCCCCGCTCCGGCCGGCGTCGACAAAACACGCGAGCAATTAACATATTTAAGCCATCCATTTCTCGCATAATCGAGTAGACCGAAACACAAATGAAACGTGAAGTGTGAATATGAACAGGATAAGCGGAGGCGTGGGTAGATGTATGACGGCCTAAATTATAATAATTTAAATTGGAAATATAATTAAGAACTTCCAAGACGCGAAGAGACGCGAAGGCATCATTCTTTTCCTCATGTTTGTTTGAACTGCTGCAAAACTGTATAAATGTCGCAACGCTTCGTTTCCTAGCTGTCTACAAAAGAGATCCGTTATTTACGAGACCGCTCTCGGTGGAGATTTGCGAGTTGACTACAACTTAAGAGAAATTTACGCCACAGGCCGTGGCATCCAGCGGTCGGAATGTCTGGCTACACGCCAGCCACGTCTCCCCAGGTACAATTAAAAAGACAGTAAATATTAAATGAATGACATTATTGTTGGTTTGCTACATTATTATATCGATGACAATGTCGGTCGGCTCTATTCTGTTCCAAGTTATTTAAATGACAAGAGCAAGTGGTATAATCTCGTGATTACCTAAAAATATTAGGTAGGTAAGTTTCATGAGCAGCGATGGCAGAGTGGTAAAAAAACCGCGGTCTTCGACGCGACCGATCCCGGGTTCAAATCCTCGGCGTGCACCTCTGACAAAGTAATTTGTAATGTGCGCATTTATCGGTGCTCCACGGTGTTGGAAAATATCGTAATATTTAATTGATTACAATGTTTTCCATCACCGTGTATGCCTGAGAGAAATTCATAATTTCTCGAAAGCATGACGTCCACCAATCCGCACTGGGCCAGCGTGGTGGACTATGGCCTAAACCCCTCTCACTTGTGAGGAGACCTGTGCCCAGCAGTGGGACTTAAAAAAGGTTGGAAAAAAGTTTCATCAAATGTGCTGTTACCATAAGAATAAATAATAACTGTATTATTTATTCTTATGCTGTTACCTTCTATTCTACAGTACTTTGAATAATTTTATTATACAGGTTATATTTATTGTGATTATGATTTATACATATACAGTAAATAAAATACCGTTTTATTGATATCCGTTTATTTCATTTGAAATTAGAAGCATTGTACGCTTTTATAAACTTTACAATCTGAGAACTTACATACAATTTTACTTATTTTACTAGCCTTCCGCCCGCGGCTCCGCTCGTGCAGATTAAACCTTTTCTCCCATATGAATGAGATATTTTTCCCGGGTAGCTTATGTCACTCTGCAGCCCGCCAACTTACGAAAATTCAGGTCAATCCGTAGCACCGTCGCGAACAAACAAACAAGCACACTTTCACATTTATAATATTAGTTTGGTCACGGATTCTATTAATTCAATTCAGTGTGGATTACAATTTTTATTTCTGTGCAACTGTTTCAGCCTAACTGTAAGTATCAAGTTTTGTCAGTTAAATACATCTATACAACTAATATATAAAGCTGAAGAATTTGTTTGTTTGAACGCGCTAATCTCAGGAACTGGTTCGAATTCAAAAATTATTTTATAGTCCATTTATCGGGGAAGGCTTTAGGCTATATAAGATCATGCTACGACTAATCCAAAGTCCACGCAGACGAAGTCGCGGGCGGCCGCTAGTAATAGATATCTAAAAAATTAAAATTATTTTGATGAAGTTTTTTAACTAAATTTAATTTTGTACGAATTACTACGGATCTAATATAAGAAGGAACGAAAAATTTTATGACGTTATTCAGTAGTTGTTTAAATATACGACATATTCAGGTAAGCCTTACAATAGCCAGTAATAGTCACATTAATTATTTAATACTTGACAATTTTACCTTGGTATAATTTTTATGACACGAAGATGTTTTTTTTATTATTGTATAAAACGTACCTTAAAACATGTAGCACAATTTACAAAATATTATTAGGTATAAGGAATGATAATAAATGTAATTTTTGCTTCGATTAAAATGAATGGACAGTACGAAATATAAACATAGGCAATTTAAAGTAATGCTTCAGCGATAATATTTCTGCATTTCGTAACCCATTTGAAGGTGGTAAATAATAAACAGCAGCAGCAATGAGCAGCGATGGCCGAATGGTAAAAAACAGCGGTCTTCGATGCGACCGATTTTTCTCTGTGTTTATTCTTATGCCTCAGACAAAGAAATTTGTAATGTGCGCATTTATCTGTTCCACGGTCGGTGATGGAAAATATCGTGATATTTAATTGATTATTGTGTTCTCCATCGCCATGAATGCCTTAGAGAAATTCGTAATTTTTCGAAAGCATGACGACCACCAATCCGTACTTGGCCAGCGTGGTGGACTATTATCTAAATCCCTTTTACTTGTGAGAGGAGACCTGTGCCCAGCAGAGGGACTTAAAGAGGTTAAAAAATAATAATAATATTAAAAATGGGAATATTATTTCCCTCTTTTTGAAATAGGGAGAACAAATTATAATCTAGTCATAAAAACCAGGCTTCAGGACAAAGAAATAAAGCAAAATGTATTTATGCCAAAAGTGTACATGATAAAACTAATATATACTGCGTAAGTGAAATGTGAAATCGATAAAATAGTTTTAGTTACTCTTGCTCGGGTTAAGAATTGAATGTTGTAAATTGCAAATAGAATTGGATTTTAAGATTAAAGACAGTATGATTATACTTCGTCTGTTCTTCAGAGATAGCGCTGGTAAACAAACTTGGCACTAATTTTAGTATAAAAATAAAATAATGTGAAAGGAAATTAATTTTAGGTTTAAACAAACATTTATCCCCAAAATCATCTACGTATTTTTTAATTTTCTATCTAATATTTTTAATATAAATTTTTCAATTCTAAGAGTAATAGATATTGTTTAATAATACTATCTACGAAGAACAAACGGAGTATAGAAACAACATTAAAGATCTATCTAGCTCGAACTGCGAAACTATTTACACATTACTACATAGGCACACGATACTTATCACTAGCATAACTCCTCGGAACTAAAATGGAGTGTTTTATAATCAAAACACTTTTCTTTGTACATTTATTTTGGTTGATGTTAAAACATTTCCAAACGTTTCCAGATCTGAAATCTTTGTTTATAAACCCGATCCAAGAGCAGTTTCAAATCAGCGCATCGTTCTGCGCATGTATGTTCGTTTCGTCAAACGAATATGCCCGTATCGCGTGTGTGGTTTTTATATGCGTAAAAAATAATACTAGTGAAATTGCCGGCGTTTTTGTGCTCAACCCAGTGTAGATAGTGTCGTCTGTCGTAAGTAGGGTTGCCAACCCTACTACTTACTGTTTATGTGTACACGTTCTACCTTTTGCTTAACCAATTTCCAATCTCAGGGCTACTGGAAGAGATTTCTAATGGAAATAAGTAGTACCTGTGTACAAAATTTCTTATGCATTTTTTTTTTGTATTTCCTTCTTGTCACCTGTGTATACATAAATAAATAAAATAAATGATAAATGTGTGGGACTGACATTAGCTAACGAAATTTCACGTGATCTCGATCGTAATTTAGTGTCAATCTCATACATTTTTCCGTTTATTCCCCACCAGACGTACCAGTGGTAATGGTGGTGATTTTTTTATTCTTACCGGTAGGGTGGTACCTACCTACCTAAGTAGTAATACAGAATGTTGTCTATAGAAGATATCTGTTACTACACCACCTCAATACTTATCTGGCTGGCTGCAACGCCTGCAAATCTTTTTCAGTTCCACTGCTGGTCACGGGTTTCTCCTCTGGGGATGATAAGGCGGGGAGGCCTCAAGCTTACTCCACCACGCTGCCCCATTCGGATGTTGTATAACCACCCGGTGGACCTTCGTTTTAGCGACTGAAGTCTATTGATATCAACTGAGACCACTGACGTGTCTAAGTCGCGAAAACGCACATGAAATTTGTCACTAATGCAGCCACCCAACTCACATCCGACCGCTACCTTTAAAAAAATGGTTTTACAAGCGCATAATACGCTAACATGAAACCACTCTTAAAGCAGAGATTGTATAGGTACATAATCTTTCAATTATAAACACGTCATATTAGTTCCTAGATCGTCAAAAAACCAATAAATCTACATTATTTATAAAATTGTTCCACATTTCACATTCATACATACATAAATTATTATACTTGTCGTTAAGTATCACGTTACGTAAATATTGCTTAACATTTTATTTAGTATACACATACGCTATTTACAAAGCTTATGTTGATATATCTCCTTTCTTCTTTTCTATACGATACCTTTACATTTCACGCGAAACAGACGTCATTTCAATGTCTAGGACGCAAATAAAAACAAGTGAATTAATTGGTGCGAAGATTTGACTGTCAATATAAAAGACTTTGGTTTGGTTAAGTGGCATTATACAAAACAAAGTGAAAGTCTCTTATCAATATTAAAAAATGAGGAAATGCTAACAATCAAATCTACAAAATTATCCTCAAATCACGAAAACATAACCGTTAATTCGGACCACATTAAGACGATACATAATAATAGAAAACTAAGAGATGTTTCAAAATCTGCTTTAACTGTTTTATGTGACTTTGGGATTAGTTTTATTTAAAGTTAGGTAAAAACTACTTTGCAACAATCCGCAATCAGAACGTATGATGGTGTATACTTTTTTCATGCAATAGTATACCTATACCATTCTACGTTCTGATTGCGGATTGTTGCAAAGTAGTTTTTAGCTAACTTTATAACAATGGAGTTCCGCAAAGTAACGCCTGATTCTTTTAGTTTTATTAGTTATTTATTTATTTATTTAAACCTTATAGAAAACCTTAATCTAAGAATACAAGGGTGTGCTTAATGCCTAATGGCATTCTCTCGCAGCCAACCCTGGGTGATAAGGGAAAACATGTGGCAGGCGCAGTTAGTTATGTTATATTATATATAAAATTTAGGAGTTCATTTTAATGCATCATTATCAACCAACAAACGATCAAAGGTAGTTAAAAAGTAAAAAAAAGAGAGCAGCGCCTATGAAATTAAGTTCTCACTGTCAAAGAGGAAAGCTTTTAATATTAAGTAATTCAGTTTGATGCATTTGTATTTACAGTGGGGCAAGGAACCAATTTTTGAATGTGATTAATGTGAACACTGTTTCCGTACATATTATAATTAATTAATATAGATAAAAGTAGTAAAGCTATGTACTATATCTAGTAAGCTGTACTATATCTAGTAAGCTGACGGGCCGCTGGAGTGTGCCTGACTTTTTTTTTATTCGAATGCAGTAGCAGACGAGCATGCAGGCCATGTGGTGTTAAGTGGTCGCTGTCGCTACAGCCCATGGACATGTCCATCCGGAGGCTGGTGGTCGCCTCATGTAAGTGTGGCCGTCAACTGCACCTTTTCGACGAAACACAACAGAGTTGGTTCACGGCAAAGTGGGTGCAGCGGTGATACTTCCCCGGGCGAACCATAATAGTTCTACCACCTACTAAACTTGACTGGAATATCAACGCCTCAACTGTACAGCTTATTGGTTATCCATCGGAATTGGTTTAGCTGATGAAATATAAACATTTTTTTATCAAAGATGCATTTACAGTAATCAGTGTAATTGATAACTACATTCAAACTGCAAAGAAATTTTTGAAACATCTCTATCAAAAATTTCAATAATACAAATAACTATAGTCCTTTCGCCGTAAGATGATATCCCTAACAACTTCATAACTGAAAATATAAATGACAATAGTGGTCAAACCTATCGAAATTTAATCGAGTGCTTTAAAATATCGACCAAAAACAATGATAATAAACTGAAACATATATAAAAAAAAATACATACAGCCGAATACAGTACCTCCTCCTTTTGGAAGTCGGTAAAAAACTTAACAAGAAAACTCAACATCAACAGAAACAAAAGTCAAAAAAACAAAATACGCAAAGCTGAAGTGACGCTAACACAAATCGCATACCACGCACACACACATGTAGTACCACGCACACGTAGTATCGCAATATTCGCAATAACGCGATCACAAGTTGGCCGCTCAGATTCATCGATGTATTGTTGATTCGGTAGTGTCAATCTTTACTGACAGAAGTTCAGTTCCAAGCATCACACACTATTAAGATGTTATTATGTTTTTTATTAAATTTACATAATACAAAGATTGATTTTATTAAAAGAAACTATATGTTTTATACTTTTATTGTTTTCTTTTGCGTGTTTATTTCTAATTTTATAGTTAGGTACCTTAAATTAGTATGGGTGACATGAAAATGAGAAGTGCCAGGCATAATAACATCTTAGGGCGAAAGGAGAGGATATATCTATAGGGTTCCATCCGTCTTTTAATTCACTGCAACAAACTGACAGTTTCAGTTTCACAAAAAATTGTTTAGGTTGTTTAATATTTATTATTTAAATAAATATTTAATAAAGTGTTATTGATCAAAAAATCTCGGAGGTTAACATACAATTTAAATTAGTATAGCAAAGCTAATACAGTATATGACTTTATTGGATTGTTTACAAGTAAAACATTCATAAGGATACAGTTAAAGTTGTTTGTTTATATATTCAATTCATTATTGCATTCGAAATTAATGTGAGGATCAACATTTATGCACTCATTTATTTATTACTTATTAAGAAGTACCTACAACAAAGTCACAATGTTATGTACAATCATGTCTACGAGTATATTTAAAAGATATCTACACATAACATAATATATAGCATGATAATAATATGATACTTATAAAGCATTAAGTTCAAAAAACGGCCACTAGAGTTCATTATCGAAGTAACTTTTGATTTAAAAACTGTACTTTTATTTAGGAAAGTAACATAAGACAAATTAATGTGTTATAATCGTCTCAGCTTAATGCAGGGAGTTAAAAGTATAAATATACATACATAGATTACAAAACATATGACATAACATACACATTTACATTCGGTTAGGTACATTATTTTGGCTTAAAATGAAATGTTTATTTAGCATTTATTGAAAAAAAAAAACATCTGCCACAAATCCTGTTATTTCATTTAACATCTCCTTGAGCACTAATCTATCCTTAGCCAGCGTGGTAGACAATGGCCTCAATTTCGAGAGCTGTGCCCAGATGTGAGACTTTCAAATGGGTTGAATAAAAAACACAACCTTATAAAAGTGATAATAGTACAACCCAAAATAAACAACATTAAATATTGTAATAAACGTCAAAACAACAGTAGCATCGAGATAAACCCAAGGAACAAATAACAACTTAGTTTAATATTTGGGTAACTTTGAATCTTGTTCTAATATAACACGTAATAAACTGTGTGAAAGTAAAAAACGTAAGTAAAATATATTTATAATATATATATATATATATAATAGATACCCAAATTCCTTAAATTTTGTAAGATATTATACAATAATTATACATTCAAATACACTTATAGACCTTATCACTTCTGATCTAGTCAGAGAAAATTTTCCGGAAATATTTTTCCTAATTTGAATCCAGATTCAAAGTTACTCAAACGCAGGAAATGAAAGCATTACTTTTCTATTCTATTTCAATTCAATTTATCAACAATGCTAATGCAAAACAGTCACAAATCTCTCTTTGGACAAATAAATCTATAAAATTTTGATTTAATAAATTCATTCATATTTTAATAAATTTTTATTTTACCATTTCAAAGTAAGGATTGAAATTCAAAATGGTGTTAATATCAAACTTAAGTTTGGAAATGTTAACATTAAAACATATTGTAAACCAAAATTTCTTACAATTTCTTTTTATTTTCATCTCATATTTGAGGTGCCTTGTACCCACCCGTTCGAAAATTTGTGATTTTCATGTTATATTATAATAAAATACAACACACATAGTGAATTGTCAGTTGCGTTTTGTTATAAATAAACAGTAAAATTATTATTTTTACTGGTGTATTTATTGCTTATTAATGTCATATGATTAAACCACTAATCCAAATCATAAAAAATGGCTCAACCGTTTTTGTGTTATAAGTAAGTCCAATACGACAATTTTTTATATTTAACGACAATTTCAAGATGAAAAATAGCAAAATGTGTGATATAGCATGAGGGAGGATCGATTTGCTCAATTATTATTAAAGTCGCAACTTTCGTGTGATATAATTAATGTATGGGCCCGCACGGACGGATGTGTACAGAGCAGGTTCTCAAAGTAATATACAAGACATAGAATAGAAGATGACCTATACATTTCCTTTATTATCTTCCTTCAAACCTGACAGTAGCTAGTCAGAGTTGTCCTGCATGAGCGGTTGCATGTCATCTCGTTTCATGTCTCTCTTTGTAACGCCGTCCAGTACGCCGATCTCGGATAACCTGGGAAATTACGTCGTTATTGAGGATAAATTCTATTCTATTCTTCAAGGTTGGAGCGGGGTTCCAAAATGTCTATAACTATATACTAATAGAGTGATGTTTTTTATAGCCTTAAGGGGCCGTATACGAAATTTTGCTGATTTCGCTGATTTACCTGATTTAACACATGAGATTTTGCAGTTAAATTACAGTATCTCCATAAGTTTCATTGCACAATATAACTGATCATTTCATTAATAATCGAAATAAACATACAATAAATAAACATTAGCCACTTTTTTAGCTTGCGTCAAGAATTATACCTAATGCTAGATTTAGATTACTTTAAAATATTTTTAATACCAAATTTTATTGTTTTTTATTTGATTTAATTTATTAATTTAATTCTTTGCCAGGAAACGGATTGATTATGAACTGAAGTATGTGTTTATGTAAAATAAATTTTATGAAAGATTGTTTCAATTTTCCGAAATCAAATGCAATTTCGGGCCCATTTTCTCTCAAAATTGACTAGGTTTAATGTTTTTTTACTAATATTTTTTGTATGAGAGTGGCAAAAAGTGGCTCATACACTATGCATGTAATTTTTACAGCAATACATGGCATTTTTTTCGATCTGTTTAGATTTTAATAATGATCCAGAAATATGTGATATTCTATACCTATTACACTAAAATTTAAAAAACTATCACCGGCTTCAAGTCTATTAAGCAAAATGACGAAATAAAAATTAAAAAGTGGCTCATTTAATAGTTTAGTATTGAAATGATCAGTCATATTGTGCAATAATTGCGGATAAATGGACTATCGAACACTTTTTTTTAATTCGATCCAGTAGTTCACCGTTCTTATCACGGGTGTAGATGGCGGTATTAAGTAACACTAAGCCAATGAATGTTGTGTTTGAAATTAGACCAAGAAAATTAATTGTTTTTATCCGAACAACGCTCGGTCATCCGGATTTTTTTTTCAACCTTTTTTATGTCCCACTGCTGGGCACAGGTCTCCTTCTCACAAGTGAGAGGGATTTAGGCCATAGTCCACCACGCTGGCCAAGTGCGGATTGGTGGACGTCATGCTTTCGAGAAATTATGAATTCCTCTCAGGCATGCACGGTGATGGAGAACATCGTAATCAATTATATATCACGATATTTTCCATCACCGTGGAGCAGCGATAAATGCGCACATTACAAATTTCTTTGTCAGAGGTGCGCGCCGAGGATTTGAACTCGGGATCAGTCGCGTCGGAGACCGTCATCCGGATACTGTGTTCAAATTCACCCTTTAGGTTCGATGTCGTCCAGGTGCGTCAGCGTGAAGTACGGGTTGGCGGCGGCGGGGCGGAACTTGTAGCACATCGTCAGGAAGAACACGACAACCCCATCTCGCGGAACATTCGCTTATAAATCCATTCACCTATCCATCCATTAGCCTTTCATAGTGCACTGCTGAACATAGGCCTCCCCTAACGTTCGCCACTCCTCCCAGATCTATGCATTATGAAACCAGCGGTTTCCCGCTGTCTTCCTTAGCTCATCAGTCCACCTGGTTGGAGGGTGGTCTGTGCTCCTTTTGCCCGGACGTGATCGCCATTCGAGGGCCTTTCTTCCCTATCGGTTGTCGGTCCTACTAGTATATGGCCTGCCAATTGCCACTTTAGCTTGCAGATTTTGAGAGCTATGTCGGTATTCGTTCTTCTACGGATTTCATCGTTACGGAGTCTATCGCGTAGAAAAATACCAAGCATAGCTGTTCTATCGCTTGCTGAGCGACCTTGAGCCTATGGAAAAGGCTAACTATAAAAGACCACGTTCCAGCGCCGTAGGTCATCGCTGGCAACCTTAAAGCATCAAAGGTCTCTCACTCACCCGTCAGTGGAGAGGGCACCTCGCTTCGATACATAATTTTTGTGCCAAATCTGGTGCGGGGGGAAGAACGCACACATTTTAATTGTCACACATTCATAAATATTCTTGCATCGCTACAGGCGCATAAATTTCTAAATATGTCAATTTCAATTAACAACATCATTGTCTATATACTGAAAACACTGACACCGATACACACACACTAGCTGTATATAACTAAAAGGCACATTGTGCATGCACGTTGGGACGAGGGGTTCGCCCGTAAAGGCTCTGATGGGTCATACCTGTTAGTACCTGTGATGCTCTAGCTGGCGACACATACTGCTCGAAAACTTTCGACTTCAGGCACTGAGCCGACCCTTCTAAGTACAAATCTTCAAACTCACACTTTAGGTTCGACGTCGTCCAGGTGCGTCGGCGTGAAGTACGGGTTAGCGGCGGCGGGGCGGAACTTGTAGCCCGTCGTCACGAAGAACACGAACGTTGCCATCTCGCGGAACATCTCGTCGATCCACGAGTACTGGAACGGCACCGTGTTCTGCGGGACAATGAAAATAATGTATTGAATCAGAGTCGATTAAACTCGGATTTTTGCATTTGTAATCGCCTTGCTCTTACAGTTATTTTATTGATATAATTACAAATGTACAGATTTCAAATGTTTTCAATGAATGATGTTACTTGCCATGTTATAAAATTCTAGATCGACGGAAAGAGAAAAATTTTGATAATGTAAGTGTCAAAATATACGTTATTTTTGCAGCATAAACGGCCGTACCTTTTTGTATGATTTAGAAGTTTTATTTCTTCACAGCTTCAAGAGATTGTAGATCTAAGTATATGATTTTAACTTTAACTCGATATCTCTACGCATTTCTCAAAATAAGACCTACACAGGCGCACAGAAAAATGATTCTATAACGGTTCCGTTTTTTGCTCTTAGGTACGGAACGCTAAGAGAGTACAAAGATGCACGTCTAATTTCCATTTGCATCAAGAGTAATGTCACAAAGAATACATCATTTTATCCTCCGTGGGAGAAATAACCAGAACATCTCATGATGAATGTGACGAACCCATATTCAATGATTTTACTAACAGGCATCCTAGTGGTTCGTTTCCCAAAATGTCACCGTCATCATCTAAGTTCCATAGTATTATAATATGCTGATATACTATAAATAAATAATTCTCAAGTTTCATAGTGATAAAAGAACTAAAAGTGTGTGATGGCATAGTTTGTTATAACTAGACCTATTAAAAGCGTGTTATTGCAGATAATTTTGACTACTTTAGTGCAAACTGTTAGTTATAACAAAGTATAAAATCAAAATAATATGAAAAGGTTATCATTAACTAAAAAAAATACTCACAAAAACGTTTGTTTGTTACAAGAATGCTTTTTAATCCGTAAAGCACTGATGTGTATTAGATTGGACAAATATTGTAAAACTTAAAAAATAATCACTCTTAACATTTAACTGAACTTCCTACACAGGCACAAAAAGAGGAAAATTTAGTAAGGTCTCCATTGATTTCGTACTTTTTTTTATGGTAACAGATAAAATACTGGTATGCTGCTTTGCGTTTTATTAATAGCTGTGATATGGAGTTAGCAAACTGTAGAACTGTTAAGCCTCTTGTAGACGGCAGTTGGCATTTTAACTACCCTTTAACAGAAGAGAATACGAGAGCGAGGAACAACCTCTTTACCCGAGTAGACTCATGAGGATCACTGCCTCGTGGTGATTTCACTCCATCGTTAAGCAGTAGGCATTTTTGTCAAGGTTCGGCAAAAACTACGACCGTCATCCGCCGGCCGCTCTCGGCTTGCGACCCTCCTCATCGAGGACTCAGTCAGGAGGAAGAGCGCGAAGGGGCGCGATCCGCCGGACACGGAAGTGCAGGCCATTATTATCAACGCGAAAGTACGTATATTTCGCCAGCAATGCCTCAAACCGCTCCACGGACGTGACCTGATGAAAATCTCGCCGTGCTTAGGCGTGGCGCGCCGAGGTTCAAGCACGTTGCACACGGCGGCGGCGCCGTCCGTAACTCTGCCGTTAGCGTTACAGTCCGGTATTATCGAGGCCTGTCCGTTAAAATATAAATGGTCATACCGGACAGAACAATGTCCGGTATTTTGAGGAAAGTCGGCACTAATGGTCACAAGCGCTCAAATATAGCATAGTCTTGGCGACCATAATTTTATGACTGCATTATATTTTGTTACTAATTTAGTTGACTTATGTGATGTTCATTTGTATTAAAAAAAACCGTATTTTTTTGCGACCTAGCATACACCCCCCCCCCCCTGTTTGGGGTTGGAGTTGGTAACCCTAATTGTGTTCCATACAACACTGGCAACCGTGACTACGCATGGCGAATTAACCGTAGATTTTTATGACAAAAAACTATGTCTCTACAAGAAGCCTTAATCAGCTTAATCGGCTCCTAAACCATAAAACGATGTGTTTAGCTATTTACTGAAATGGTACTAAATTATAGAGTCAACTATGGTAACTATGTATTTTGTTCCATTTCATTATTTTGACAAAGACAACATATATTATAATTAGCCACATTCTAGCTATTGCTTCACTTGCGCATACCGGACCGTCTGGACTGATGTATTGACGACTAACTGATGTTGACTACAAACTATGTCACTCGGTTTTAAACGGCATTCATATTTAATTATTTAATGAATAGCTTTCCGCCCACGGTCTCGTACACTTGAACAAAATGCTATTTGTTTACATTATTGTAATTTAAGTTCCCTATTTTTTTGGAATAAAAATATAGCTTATGTTACTTACAATGTAACTTTAATTCAGTGAATAATTTTGAAAATCAGTTCAGGAGTTTTTGAGTAAGTACTTTTCGTTTCACTACAAACAAAATTAAATGTACCTATATTACCTCTTTTGTATCAGTATAGATATAAAAAAAAACTATTGCTGTGTGTAAACTAACCTCTAGAATTGTAATGATGATTCTCGTGAAGTATATATAGCAGAGGATCATGATGTAGAAGTGTCGGAACAGCTTCAACTTGCGTAGATTGACGGCTGCCTTGCCGTCGGTCGTCGACGAGTCCTCTAGGTGATGTATGGACCTAAAGGAGACACGACTTAGAATAAGTACTGATATAACAATCGAGCTATAGCCAATATCGCACAATTTCTTTTAAATTATGTGTGCGTGTTTATGTAAATTTGCCAATGGAAATCGTAAATATTGGCTTCTGTATATTTGAAATATGTATATACAAAATTAGTAAAGCGCAGCGTAATTTTTGAATAGTTTGTTGTTACGTAAAGAAGAGACTCCCCTCGCTCTCTGCTACGTATGGCACTACAGGTAGTCAATACGACACGGAGATACACTCACAACACGACGGGGAACATGATGGCGCCGCAGCAGATCATGTCTACGAAGAAGAGACTCCCCCTCGCTCTCTGCTACGTATGGCACTACAGGTAGTCAATACGACACGGAGATACACTGACCACACGACGGGGAATATGATGGCGCCGCAGCAGATCCTGTCTACGAAGAAGAGACTCCCCTCGCTCTCTGCTACATATGGCACTACAGGTAGTCAATACGACACGGAGATACACTCACCACACGACGGGGAACATGATGGAGCCGCAGCAGATCATGTCTACGAAGAAGAGACTCCCCTCGCTCTCTGCTACGTATGGCACTACAGGTTGTCAATACGACAGGGAGACACACTCACCACACGACGGGGAACATGATGGAGCCGCAGCAGATCATGTCTACGAAGAAGAGACTCCCCTCGCTCTCTGCTACGTATGGCACTACAGGTTGTCAATACGACAGGGAGACACACTCACCACACGACGGGGAACATGATGGCGCCGCAGCAGATCATGTCTACGAAGAAGAGACTCCCCTCGCTCTCTGCTACGTATGGCACTACAGGTAGTCAATACGACACGGAGATACACTCACCACACGACGGGGAACATGATGGCGCCGCAGCAGATCATGTCTACGAAGAAGAGACTCCCCTCGCTCTCTGCTACGTATGGCACTACAGGTAGTCAATACGACAGGGAGACACACTCACCACACGACGGGGAACATGATGGCGCCGCAGCAGATCATGTCCACGAAGAAGAAGAGAGTCCGCCACGCGTTATGTTCTGCGGCACCTTCCTCGCTCTCCGCTATTATAATTTCCGCTACATTTGCCACAACCTGTAAATGGTGTATGAATCATAATTTTGTGTATTGTAAAAATGGACTGGGTTATGTTTTTTTTTTTTGTCAGGTATCCCAAGTGAGAGGGATTTAGGCCATTTAGGCTATTTAGGTCCTCCACGTTGGCCAAGTGCGGATTGGTGAACGTCTACTTTTGAGAAATTATGAATTTCTCTCAGGCATGAACGACGATGGAGAATATCGTAATCAATTAAATATCACAATATTTTCCATCACCGTGCAAGCAGCGAAAAATGCGCACATTACAAATTTCTTTGTCAGAGGTGCGCGCCGATGATTTGAACCCGGTATATTGAACACGGTAGCGTCGGAGACCGCGGTCTTTTACCACTCGGCCAGCAGTCGGGAGCAGCGCTCTACAACGGATAAGTACAATAATGTATTTATTAAACTTTAACATTTCATACTCATAATATCACAGAATCCACCTTAATAATAAACGTTGGTTAAGCTGGTAACTGGTTATAGTTATAATTTTATCTTTTATCTTGAAATATATTTAAAATTGACATGTACCAAATCATATTTGGCCTGCTGAAATCAATAGTGGCACAGTCGAAGTTGTGCCATTTTGAGTTGGTAATCAATTATTCTTCTAAATTGGTTCCTTTACTTTAAAAAACAACTCGATAGTTCTTAAACTACATGTTCCAGTTTATGACCTATCGAGTTGTTTTTAAGGGAGGGTTTAACATACCCTCCGACGTTCGGAAACGCGAGAAGGTAAACATCATTTCCCATCTTTCCATCCAATATGCATTCCAATATTTTCGTTGAGATTTAATGAAGTGAGCAGATAACATATAGCCACATAGACAATGTCAAGCAAGTTCTTGTCTGACACGTAGGTGCGTTGCTATTCACAACACATTTGACCTTGAAGAACCATGAAATATCAAGTACTAGGTCGGACGAAGTACATCGCTATATGGATGTAACCCTTTTTGCGTCCCACTGCTGGGCTCAGGACTCACTTCATTATTGGGGAGGCCTTGAGCTTACTCCACCACACTGCTTCAACGGCATCAACGTTGGTGGAGCAGAGCAAACGCAAATTAATATTTTATTACTCAGTCATTGTCTCCACGTGATATGGCAGTCACGACCAAACGCAAATGTTTTATAACTGAAAGGAAGTTACATAAGGCCTTCAGATACTCGTGCCTATACTCCATAAAAATAGTTTACGCAATTATTTTTCATTCATTGGCTTATTTTGCAAATTAATTATATGACCTTAGGCAGCCTGATCAATTTAAATATCAAACATAATGTCAGCTGCGTGTTTTTTCTTTGTTGATTTTGTACCATTAAAACAATTATGTTGTACGAAATGAAATTGAATGAAATTTTACTAGCTAGCGGCCTTCGTCCGCATATCGTGATGTTATATAGCATATAGCCTTCTACAATAAATGGACTTTTGGCAAAGGGAGATCTCCCGCCGGGCGAGGCGGTCATGCTCGGGGAGCGGCCGCGCTCCAACTGACTCAATTCGGGAGCTTGTATATATGGTAGGATATTCCGAAAACTTCGATAGCCTGATTCAGGAATACCCGTGGCGTCTCTTGATGAGTAGCGGAAGGTCGCTACAGACTATTCCACACAAAAATACATATTTTTTTTATTCGAACCAGTACTTCCTGAAATTAGCGCGTTCAAGCAAACAAACAAACTCTTCAGCTTTATATTATTAGAATAGATTTTCTAATCCGTTTTAAAGCCCCACTGTTACACTGTGCATGGGTCAGAATTAAAAAAGGTTATAGCACAGTCCACCACGCTGACAAGAGAGGGATCGTAATTCGCATCTGCGAAATTTTGCATTTGTTGTCATAAATGAATGGCGGAGGAAAATATTTACCACTATGTAACATATTTGAACGGGTACAAACAATCTCCATAGGTTGAAGTATCCTGGGCTGATACAGCCCGAGTCTTTTTACCCACATAAAAAACATATTTGAAATAGATACGATACTATCGGGTGTAAAATAGGTGACCACTAGTAGCAAACATGCGTGTTTTCATGCTTCGTAAAACCGTCGGTCCCGGATAACGGTACTTAACTTATTAGCGGTTTGCTTTGAAATCGGCCGAAGGTGGTCTTGTCAGTGTTTCCACCAGCCCGCATTGAAATGGCGCTATGTGGTGGAGTAAATTTAAGGCTTACCCATGCTATGATCATGACATTTGCGAAGATGTTTTAAAAGTGGGCTAAAGGATTTTCGTCGGCAGTGGCACTTTTCTTCAACCGTAAATAACACGAGATTGTAAAAAAAGCACAGTGATTCAAATATTTTTACTTTACTAAACAATTTTTTTATTTGAAATTAAAAAACACCAGGTCCATGCTGGAGGAGAATGAAATCGCCAGAGACAGAACACAATCGAAAGAGTGATTACTTAGCTAATAGGCAAACTGAGTTAATAGATTTTATAATTATCATTATTTAGTATTACAGGTACCTATTAATAGTAGAAAATTATTATTATGTTAGGCTATATATTATATTTCTATTATATTTTCTGTACATTGCTCAGTAATAAAGACTATTTTATTTTACTTTATTATCTATACAAATATATAAAGCTGAAGCTGAAGTGAAAAAATCACGCTATGACAAATACAAAAGTACACACGGACGAAGTCGCGGGCGGCCGCTAGTTACACACAACGTTAATAAAAAGTACCTGTAGCGGTATCACTATCATGAAGATCTTCTTGTCCCTGTCAGCCAGGATGTGTTTGATGAAGTTCCACCCGGTGCCGACCAGCACTATCGTTACAAATAGTACTGCGCCTTTCAGTCTGCGAACAAAGAGAGTCCTCTTAAAACCTCAGAAACAGAAATATGACTATGAAATATGAAAACTTACTCATATACGAAACTAGCTATGCTCGCAGTTTTGCCCACGTTAGAAAGGACAGGGATAAGTTACCAATTTTTTAATAGTCACAATTTTGGTAATTCATTACTTTATTATAAAAAGGTATATTGTGAAGTATAAGTACTCCTACAGTACACCAGCTACTGTGTATAGGTACGACTGTTAAGTTTCACCGCAAGCTTTAGTACTATGTATATTTCCTAATAACTGACAATAATAGTTAGTTATATCAATAACCTAACGAAATTTAATTGAATGCTTTAAAATATCGAAAAAAACATGAAAAACTTAGCAAAAAAACTCCGTTGGGTTTCCGCTAAAACGGTGATTAAGTCAAAGCAAAAAATGCAAAAGCTGATGGGACGCTCACAAAAATAGCATACAAGGCAGACGCGCGTAGTATCGTACTGACGCGAATCTATCTCAACTATTTCAAGCTGGCCGATTCATAGAAATTTTGTTGATTCCGTAGTGACCATCTCTATTGATATTGATGTTCCGTTCCACGCATCAGACATTTTTGACTTTTTTTTCACATTTATTAACAATCAATAAATATAATAATAAAAATACTGTACCTAGTAGTTTTCAAGAAACAATATTTTTAATACTTATACTGTATGTTTTTCAAGTTTATTTTTTATTTTATAGTTGGGTTGTATAAAGTAGTATGCGTGTCACTTGAAAAATGAGAACTTTCATGAATACTATATATCATCGTAGGGCGAAAGGACTTCAGTAAAATTTTAATGAAATCAACAACTTACAGATGCGTGATGTAGTACAATATCGCCCAAGCGGTGACATGTTCACCGCGCGTCTGTATGAAGTGGAAGTTGATCCCGTGGAAGGCCAGCGACATGGCCTTGAGATAGACCAGCACGCACATGATGATGTGGATCCGGTACACCTTGTGCCTGCTCGTCTTCAGGATGAAGGTCCAGAAGCCAGCGCTCAGGAGGAAGATGAGTGACATCATGCTGTATAGAGCCGGTAAGGGCATCTCGCCCGCTGACAGGAAATTGCCGTCATTGCTCTCGTATATCTCTATCTGCAAGACGTAATTTTCAGTAAATAAAAAATATATTTCTATGCCGAAGTTCGTTCGGCTATGAATGTTGCGAGGAGTGCACATGCACATTGTTTTAGTATTAACCTCGAGAGCGCTTAAAGTAGAGTAACGTCAGAATTACAAACACACGTAGAAAAGTTGTGTAAGGTAATGTTTTTTTGTTAATGACAGAAATGTTCAGATTTCTAGCTTTTTTGTTCAGATTTCTTTGCTAACGCTAAACGTTTCAAAACCTTGCGCACACAAGTGCGCTTGTCATCACATACACATAAGAGTTGCCTGATCCGATCTGACTTCGTGAAACGGAATATCTACATACAACTTACCATAACATTTACTGGCGGAGAGGAGTCCTTATGTGGGCAGTTGTGGAAGTATAAATTATACAGGCCTTCCTCTTTGTCTGATGCCACGTACATTGCAAACTGGAACAAGCATATTTTAATTGATCGAATAAACAGAAATTATGCTTATATCCTTCTACGAACTCATCTTATAACACAGAACTTCGGCGTTGTACAACTATATTGATTTATTTATATACTAGCCTTCCGCCAGCGGCTTAGCCTGCGTAGCCCCGTTTAATGGGTCCGCGTAGGATAAATAATAGCCTATGTGCAATTCCAGGCTATAATATATCTAACTTTCTTGCATCCATTTGAAATACATTAACATTAGTTTATGAGTTTATTCATTACAAACATACACACAAAAATACAAATCTTTCCTCTTTATAATATTAGTATAGATACAGATAAAATTTTCGAATTTGGTCACTTTTACCAGTCATCTAAGTAGTAGAAGTACTTTCAGTCAAAGTCAAGTTAATATTACTATCCTGTCACTTTATTCGACAAATACTATTTCCTGAGAATAAAAAATTGACCATACACTAGATAGTATCATACTAGATAGAATGGTATGATGGCCATTTCGTTTCAAATATGAGCCTTAAATGACTTAGTAGATAAGTAACATTTTCGAAAACCAAGATTTTTAAGATCCTTTAGACAGAGAAGACTTTGAATTACTATGCGAAAGTCGTTTAAGTGTTAGAATAAAATGAAGCCGGTGAAACCAAAGAAACAGGTTGTTCAAAATAAAGTTTTTTTTTAATCTAATTTTAGACATTTCCAATATGCATCTCGGTCTGACGAAGGTGCAAAGTATAGTATTTTTTTTTTGTAGTTTACTTCATAAGATACATCTAAGAAAATCTTAGTGATGCTTTCGCAGTTTTGTTATTAGCATGCATACTATGCATAACATGCATAATAGACGATTATACAATCAATATACATATTTCCGTCACATGAACGATTGCTAAACTTAGCCTATTCATACGTAATATCTTTAGAAATGCGTTTTACTTGATATAGTGACGTCATTATATTATTGTCTCAGGTGATATAACTACAGCATACCATGTGTATTAATTGATTTTAGTACTACTTATATATACAATCATATGATGGACATTGTTTTAACTTTTGTAACTAACGTTAAATTGATCATATTTATTTATCACTAAGCAACTATTTTAGAGTGATTTTATTATGTACTGGCATAAAATTGTACGTTATAATAAGCTGGTGTGTTACGCATCAAAAATTCTGTATTACTATCGTCCTTGAAATTAAAAATTAATCATTATATGTACGAGTATTAAAAATAATCAAACATATTTACACTTGTATTGTAGTAGTCGAAGCGATCTCTCGACTCTTTGACGATGGGCAAAACGGCGTAAGAGCACTGTGGTCCGAGCGGCTCATCCTTTTTATCCTTCTCTGAAAAAAATATCCCTAGATAGCGTTATTACTAATATTTGTACGTTAGAAAAAATATCCAAGCCTTAAGGGTACAAACGGAATCCGTCCATCTGAAATGAAATGAAAAACGTTTATTGATGACTATTTACAAAAAAATCTGATGTTTGAGTTTTACATTAGAGTATTTAAACAGTCTCACTTATTCAGGAATACAATAATCACAGAATTAAACTAAAGCTATTATTTATTTACTAAATTATGTATTTACAATTATAATTAGATTTAAATTTTAAAGTTTTAAGAATCTTCTCTTTTAATACCTACCCACAGCTGGGTCAATGTTTCATACGTGATACACCGAGTTACAAGTTTTACATGAATGAAGGCCGTAACTCTTATCTTGACATGCTTCTTAATTTTCTGGTTTTTGAAAAGTACATACAGTTTTTTTATTGAGGTGAGTACCTTCTGCGCGAAAATTTAAAGAATTCTGCTGATTGACGAAAAATAGTATATATCGAGATTGGTCTCTGTAGGCGGAAGTTATGAATATGAGCTACGAGTAGTATGAGTTTGACTTGATACAGTTAGATACATTGATACAGGCAGATAAGCTGCCTGGTCCTAAGAGGCGAGTAAAAGTGAACTTCTGAGGTTGTGGGCGGTGGTTTGGAGCACCGCACATGGAGGACATCAGCACGTACTACTGGAGTTACCGAAGTCTTCTCCAAGCTCTGAGGCAGGCCACTGAGGAAGTTTAAGTGCGGTAAAAATCCTACATAACCCGGTATCTCTCTCAATCTGACAGGTACCTTGAGAACATTCCTTCCTGATTCTTCCTTCCGTACAAATTTAAAATAACTACCTAACTCGTTGTCTCTCGGGCGGTGCCTCATATGCTAAAAGGCAGATATCAGTGAAAATTATTAATTGATGAATAAAGTAATTAATTCGAGAGATGGCTTTGCAATGCGATACTGGATTTATTCAAAAATCAAAAGTTAAAATTTTACTTTCTTAGTTAATTAATCAACCAAGTACTTGGACGACCGAGCGTTGCTCGGATAAAAACAATTTAATTTCAAACACAACACTCATTTGCTTAGTGTTACCTAACAACGCCATCTGAAATAGCTCCAAATAAAAAAAAGTTATTTCCATAAAAATATAATATAGACACAACATGGTTTCAATTGAGGTTTGAACGCAGGTCTCTAGTTCCACAGTCAGCTCACGCAGCCATTCGGCCAAGGAAGCTTTAATTCTACAACCGAAATTTTCATACAGCTGATTTCATAAACGACAAAACAGCATAAAGGAATTCCATAAAAACCTGGGAGGTTTTTTTTCCGCCGGCTTTTTTTCCTCTTAGTGTACAAAAACCCTGCAATATGGGTACCCAAAGCCGACGATCGGATTCGATCCGAAGTTCAAATAAATATGAATAAATAATTAAATAAACAAACAACTAAATAAATACATACTTGAAGAAATAAAATTTAAAAATTTAAATTTTTAAAATGTGCAATATGGGATCAAATAAAAATAAAAATAAAATTGATAATAATGAACATTTTTGAACGTTGGATTAGCAGATGGTAGGAACCCAAGAGGGCATTTTCGGATTTACTCGAGCGCGTCAGATTAAGGGATACACCTTGCATCCTGTTGAGTACTGCCACGATTAAAAAAGACCTTCTATATAGGTACAGTATTTTTTTATCTTATTTCCGGATGGCAAAACGGTCAGATTAGAATACCCCGTTACCGTTGAACCATGAATTTTAAATAATAAAAATTCGAACTTTTCCGAGTTTTCCAAAATGCCGTTTTTTATTTCGCTGTTTTGTATACATACATTCACACTAAAATCATCAGATTACTGAAATATGTCTTGCCATGCATTTAAATTACTGAAATATGACTTGCATTTAATTTATTCTACTATTTTACCTGTACCTTTCGTATATAATTATTGAACACCTATAGGCGCTCTCTGCACCTGTTATACCCAAAACGTCATAAAATATAATCTTTTAATCTTCCTACCACCCAACCTATAAAATGCACAAGGTCCTGATGACGCTTGAGGAAATACACAATGAGATTCGTGGGCTCCCCCGTTTGACAGCGTTTACGCTACAATATTATTATACTCTCCAATAGATGTCAGGAAGAGTCGTATTTTTCAGTTCATATTTAAATTATTTATCACTGTAAATATTTTAATACAATTATAAAATTTTCTAACAATAAAAATTTGCTGTATCGATTTATTACCCCCGAAACCAAGGTAAGTACTAAATTTCATCAAAATCTTTGAAGCCGTTTCCGAGATTCAAAAAAGATATATACAAGAATTGCTCGTCTAAAGGTATTAGATAACAGGGTGAAATGGGTGTGGGCATGTTAAGGGGCCGTCCATTAATCACGTGAGGCTCAAAAGGGGGGGAGGGCGTACGGAAAACATCACGAAACATCACGAGGGGGGAGGGGGGACTCGTTAGACATCACGTGTATTAATTTTATTTATTTTTTGTCAAAATGCGCTATTTCTGAACCGAAATTTTGAACGGCGCGAAAATTTGAACGATTTGTAGTATGACCTTGATTTACTCGCCCGCCGAGGGAGGGAGGTTCTATGCGTAGTGCGCGAGGATGATGATGCCGAGTGGCTTGTCGAAACCGAAGTTAATATGTCACAAATAACAACTGCCAGTGAAGAAGAAGCTTTACCAGTTGTAACCTTAAATGAAAGTCTTGCAACTCCGTGGGACGAAGACAACATTAATTAATTATTCATTAATTTTATTGCAAATACATATAAATGTCTTTCGAATCAAAACGCCATTTTTTAAATATTTTTTTCCAGTCAAAAATAGCCTTTACAAAGACTTCCAAAAAAATACACGTGATCCAGGGGGCAGGGGGGAGGTGGTCCCAAACACCAAATATCACCAGGGGGGAGGGGGGGTCAAAAAATGAGAAAAACGACCTCACGTGATTAATGGACGGCCCCTTACATGGAATTTTCTCATTTCTGGACTTATAATTATGATAGTAGGTAGGTATATGTATACTACACGTTCTCGATTACTATTAAAAATGATCTGCATGAGAGAAGATAAAGAAAGAAGAAGCTTTCTACAGATAAGAGAGATTTTACTATGTGAGTTATTTCTAGACTTAAAAATATGACTGATCGAAGTCTTTAAAATTCGCCAGAGTAGATTTAAGAGAAGGGGGCTGTTTTTCTCACGGTCAGCTTTATGCTATATATTCAGGTCAAAGTTTAGAATGTACTAGTTTATTAAATATAAGTGATAACATTTATGTATAATTAAGAAAATAAATACCTATGTAAAATTTAGATAAAAATAAATATTTATATATTCAGGTCAAAGTTTGGAATATACTAGTCTATACATATAATAAATCTGTAACAAGTCCGTTTCTGTACATTGAAGATATTTGAAAAAAACTGTCACTAGGGCTATTTATTAGCGTAATAGAACTCAAAACAATGATTTTTAGAATTATTGTCTGTTTGTCTGTTTGTCTGTTTATCTGTTTGTCTGTTTATCTGTTCGTTTGTGCGCGCTAATCTCAGGAACGGCTTAACGTAGAAGAATGCGGTTTTCACTGAAGTATTGGTATTTTTTTGGATTAACATTTAGGGTTTGTTTTATTTAAATTGGTTCACAAACAAAAAAGTTACGTCAATTTCAAGAATGATGAAATGGATGAACACCTGCACGCTATAATAAAGTTAATGCGAGCGGTCACACCACAAGTTTCGATAACTACTAACATCTCTTAATATTCTGATAGCAAGTTTTCAAACACTTATGCTAGATTTCATCTCTAAATATTTAAAAAAAAACATACATATCATATCACCACATATTCAAAGAAATCCTCAATACAAAATGTACAAAACCTTAACAAAACGAGGCTACTGCCGACATCTATGTTCACATTCAGAACTATTTAGTGATCTGTTGCAAATTCGGTATATCGACAATTTAGTTTACATGCTAAACGATAGATGTCGTTGTTATTCATTTATTCATATTTAATTTCTTTTTACAGGTAGATTTACAGGTGGTGTTACATAATCATTATTTTACCCAATAACGCTATTACAAAGTGGATAGGTGGAGATTATTTCAAATAATTAATTACGAGTATATTTACTTAATAAAGTATCTAATAAAAAATTAACAACACAGAGCTTTGGAACTGGCGCTGATATTGTACTCATTGTGGTAGAGCATTATGGCGGCGCGGCGCGGTGGTTACATCCACATATTATTGGTATCGACCTTATTTAATAGACAATAATAATTATCGACTCGCGCAGGTGCGGTCCCAGGGACAGGGGACATGAACCCCCCCCCCCCCCCAAAATCCCTCACTCATGCGTAGATGGAAGGCGAATCAAGCCAATTTGAGACACCTCAACCACCAAATTTCTTAGTGACCCCCCACCAAAATTTCTTGGCGACCCCCCCCCCCCCCCCAATTGAAGGCTGCGACCGCGCCTGGACTCGCGTGGCGCAATGGTTACCATGCCGGACTGCCAATCGAAGGGTCTCGAGTTTGATTCCCGGCGAAGCAGAAATTTGAATGATGAGTTTAATTTTCTGTTCTCGGTTTAAGTGTTTGTATTTCTGTCTCTGTGTGTCGCATGGTACCCATTACACAGTGTATATTTTCCCCTACTCTGGCGCTATCAGTGTGAAACGTAAAAAAATCAAAGTGTACTACCGACTTTACTATGCTGAGTGTTCTTTTCAAAATGATAGCTACGTCTCCATATCATGATTACACCACCAGTCGAAGGTTAAAGTTCCACAGGCCGCTTTGCACGCTCCTTTTGATATTTTAACGGATGTGTAAGTTATGGGACAACCTTCCAGCTGAGGCATTTCCAGTGGACTTTGACATAGGGTTCTTCAAGAAAGCTGTAAAGAAAGCTCTTCTTGAAAGCCGGCAGTGCTCGGGTGGCTTCGCTGGGGTTGCCCGTTTTCATAGGCGACAGTGATCGCTTAACCACGCGGCCTTTCTGCCTCTTTGTTCGGTTTATTTATAAAAAAAGTGATTTCGAATAAACGAATAAGCAATTGCCGAGGGTCTAATAAAAAAATGTTATAGAAATGAGCAGACGTTTTCAGTGGTTAATTTAATAAGAGCTATTACATACATACGCAGTACTGGCACTGGTGTTATACTAATATGCTAAAGCGTCACGGCAGCAGCACGGCATGGTGGTCACGCCCAGAATAATATTAGTAATCGATATATTTATTTCTGATGCTGTGTGAAGGGTTGTTAATAGGACCAATTGACTCTTAATCGCGTAGGGCCTGATCCTCTCACGCTGCTCCAATTCAGGTTGATGACGTCTTCATTGTTAGTGGCCTAACTGCTGTCGCAAGTTTTAAATCGCTCAAAAGACCCCCATTAAGTATGAACGACAGTATGTTAACGACAATTGTAACCAACATGTAAGCAACCAAGAATTTGACTCCCAACTACTAACCACGCCTGACATAGCGTAGACATTTCACCACCTTTCTGCAATATATTTAAGTTACATGATGATAATGAATCTATGCATTATTTGCAGCACAAATTATTTAATTATAATGATCCTTTCCGCGGGCACAGCAGTACTATCTAAACACTTTATAAACAGGCTATTATAGTACGTTTAATTTGTAAAGAGAAACTGATGATAACGACTGAAAAGTCGATTATAAGAGGAGTACAGTAAGATTGTAAGGACTCAGGAAGAATGTATCTACTCAACATAATAATATGAACTTTTGTATCATAAGTAATTTCATAAAAGGTAACAATAATCCAAGGGACAGTGGAGGGCAAGCGGTCACGAACGAAATTGCAACCTCATCAGCAACGACCACTCTGACAAGAGTGAACGACTAAGGAGGAGGAGGAACAAATAATCCAACTCTAATCAAGCCTTTTGTACAAGTCTTTATCTACGCGGACGACGTCGCGGGCACAGCTAGTTTATTAAATATATGTGATAACATTTATGTATAATTAAGAAAATAAATACCTATGTAAAATTTAGTATGTATAAGCTATATTGTGGGTGAGAAATAAAACAAATTATTATTATTATTATTATGTATCTCTCCTTATTGGTCACGGGTCGAAGATGTTATTTGACCCGGTCATTTGGAAGGCTTGCGTGGGGACATAGGTCCAACACGTAGAGGCCCCTTTGAGACACTTTAATGTTGTTATGTGGTAACACGTGGCGGATACCATCCTCGGCCGTATCATATAAAGTTATATGACCCAAGGATAGTGCCCGCCAGGTGCACAGGTTCTATTGCTACAAAAGGGGAGCCTAATATTGGGTCTATGGGGATGAACGAACGAGGGACTGGTAGATGGGCTATGGAGAACTATGGGACACCTGCCGTTCAGACTAATAAATAATCTAAAGTGAGGCAGGTGGTGACTCGCCACTCACTAAATGGGCCCCCAAAAATGGCGTAAATGCCTGGGAAGCAACATTGGCGTGAGCAGCTAGGGGTGTCGAGAGGAGCGGCACCGATTTCACCATCGCGGGGGGATAAATCCAACCCGGAGCGGGTTTCCTCGCTATTACGCCAATTACTTAGTTACACTTCCACCCCCGAGCATACTCTGGACGGCCAATTAAGGCAAGCCAGAGGTGGGGACCTGTTCCTCTGGGTTATCACTCCGCCTGCCGGAGACGAGGAACAGGGGGACTTCCCCGGGAGCAATCCGGTCCGTGGTGTCGTTACTCACCAACAGCTCGCCACAAGCCGCCTATTATTATGTGGCTTGCTCGCGGGTTGGTGCACCAAATAGCTTCAAATAGATTATTTACACAATTCAGTATCAATATTTCATTGTAAAAGTAAATTATTTCTGGTTTTTGTTTATTTTTGTTATTGTAATAATTATCGTTATTATAAGTGTATAAATTACACGATAATAACATTCCATTATTGAAATATAATCACTGTTCTGACAATCTAAACTTGATTAAAAATTGTAGCTTCGGGATTAAGAATAGAGCTACGGTATCCCCTGCCTGATCGTAAGAGGCGACTAAAAGGGGGCTTCCGGGGTTGTGGACGGTGTGAGTGGGAGCTCGATCCATCCAACCAGCAGCCCCGGGAAGGGCGGCGATGTGTGCGTGGCCACATGTCGCCGTAAGCATCGGAAGGTGCAGGAGAGCAAAGCTGCTCTCCCGAGGATGGGCCCGTTCTGAGGCGTCGCGCGTGGAGGACACCGGTGCGTTCCGCCGGAGATCCCGGAGTCCTCCCCAAGCGCAGTGGCAGCCACCGAGGGGGTTTTAGTGCGGTCAAATCCCACATAACCCGGTACTGTCTCCCAAGGTGCCGGGTACCTTTTGAAGGTTTCCCCCCCGACAACAAAAAAAAAAAAAAAAAAAAAAAAAAAAAAAAAAAAAAAAAAAAAAAAAAAAAAAGGCAAACACATATATTTTGAGGTATAATTCCAAATTGTCAGAATATGTGACATTTTTCATTAAAACAAATAGGTACTAAACAGAATATGTCCTACGAGAGTCTACATATTATTAAATTTATTAAGTCCACACTCTCCTACAATCTACATGTGTTTTCCTCAGCCGCCAGTAAACTTCAACATTTAGATCAAAGAAAAGTAGAAAAGTTGTTTAAACAAATTGTCCAAAATCAACCTCAATATAAGAGATTGGACAATTCACTTTTTGTACAGCTATAAGAAATTCAGGTGAGAAACCTCCTTAAGAGAAAAAGAGATAGTGGTCCCTTGACCTCTCACTTATCCAGGTTCCACTGTATATATACATATATATATATATAAATGGAGAGTAAATACCTGGCGAAGACCGTCGGCGTCTGTTCACAAACATGTACTGTGACTGCCTCTTGCTCCTGTCTATGGGGATCGTCGACCGGTTTTGGTACAAGTGTAGAGCTGACACTTCCCCCTCGCATGTTATATTTAATCTGTAAAAAATATGGCCTGGTTTTTTTTTACTGTGTAGAATTGAATAACTGATATGAATATGAGAAGAGCTCAAAGATTTTTAAACAAATATATTTTCATTTTTAATGTTTTAGAAGAACATTCTTTTTACCGACTTCCAAAAGGGGGAGGTATTGTATTCGGTTGTATGTATTTTTTTTAATATATATGTTCACCGATTACTCCGCCGTTTCTGGACCGATTTTCAAAATTCTTTTTTTGTTCGTCTGCTTATACTCCCGAGGTGGTCTCATTGTCACCAAATCAGGATCTGATGATGGGATCCCAGGGAAATCGAGGGGAACTCTCAAATTTTATAGGCACACATATTAATTTTCTTATACTTTCTGAAGCATAAGAGATATTTGTGCATAGTAATCATCATCTCATGTTGCTGAGCTGATGATGGAAGGTACTGCAACAGTGAGGAGTTGAAAGCAAATTCTTTCAATAAATGGTTTTTTGTTCGATGTAAGATCATTCCTGAGGTGGTCCAACTGTCACCAAGTCAAAGTTGATGAAGGGATCCCAGAGAAATCGAAGGGAAAATTCAAATTGTATAGCACAACAAATGATTTTCATGTTTTTACTACAGCAAAACAGGTATTGTGTATAATTATCATCATATCATGTTGCTGAGCTGATGATGGAAGGTACTATGACGGTTAGGAGTTGAGAGCAAATTCTTTCGATAAATGGTTTTTTGTTGGAAATCTTACATTCCTGAGGTGGTCCAACTGCACATACTTTTAGTCATATTTTTTAACATAATACAAATATTTATGTCCGGTGATTATCACCTCATGTTGCTAAGCTGATGATTGAAGGTACAACTCCTCGACGGTTAGGAACTGAGAGCAAATTCTTTCATTAATTTATACGTTCAGGTAGACTGATAGTAGTATTCTTTCAGCCTATAAGATATGGCTATTAGATAAACATGATTATAAAAGGTATCTCTTTAACGTTTAGAAGTTAAGTGAAAAAAATTCCAATTATGCTTACACATATGTGCAGAATTATTAAAATTACTAAAAAGAGTGAAATAAATTAAGTTTTTAACAAAAAATAGAACCGACTTCAAACGGTAAAAAATAATAATAAAATTGTTCAGTACCTATTTATTTTTATTTATTTATTTATTCTTTATGTACCTACCTTAAACTAGGTGTACAAAGGTGGACTTAATGCCTACCTACCTTAATACCTACTTCTTCTTGCTTATGGTAATGACTCTTAAAACTATTTTTGGAGTCGGGCCCTTAGTAAAATGTCCTGTCTTAGTAAATATAGTCTACCTTTCGTTCTGAATGGGCACCGACTCCAATATAGTTTTAACAGTCATTACCATAAGCAAGAAGAAGTAGGTACTGTCCCACTGTCTGTACTGTCGGTGCCCATTTAGAACGAATGGTACGATATTTTAGTAAGGGCCCGACTCCAAAAATAGTTTTAAGAGTCATTACCATAAGCAAGAAGAAGTAGGTACTGAACAATTTTATTTTTTACCGTTTGAAGTCGGTTCTATTTTTTTGTTAAAAACTTAATTTATTAACAATAATATTATTTATAATTAATTTATTTTTAGTTTCTTGAGACATAGTACTTTTTAGGCACATGTAGTTAAAATGGCCATTCACTCTTCTTCAGGTTAAATTTGTATCTCCTTGTTTGTCTACTGATCAATTAATGCATTCAGACTTATGAAGACCTGAATGTTTTTTATAATATACAAGTTTGTAGATATATCACTATTAAAAGAGAATTTCAAATCTGGTTTTATATTACTCGGATACGAAACACATACGAGTAGGTACATATTATACATAAGCAATTGGTGACAAAGACCACAAAAAGAAATCATAACATACATGTCGCAGGGAAACACTCACAATCATAATATTATGATTACTGACACCAAACATAAATTAATCAATGGTGGATTTAAGCATACATATAAATTTTTATCAATATAATGCTATGTTAAAATACATATGTTAGTTATGGCTCTGATTGTCCTAATTAAACACAAAAGACTCGCAAGAATTGCTATATAAAATCAAAAAAGTTTTGTAATGTACTCTCATTAAAACCTCTTATAGCGCTAAGCAACGTAGCTTAAATTGTTAGTGAAACTGTGTCTCAATGACGAAGCACTAAAGACTTGAAACATTCAAACGGTCAAAAGCTCTAATGCTTGGCCTTAACTTAGCTACGATAATGCAATTACTATACTAAACATGCGTGAATCATGAAATAGTTTGACTAAGCAGGAGCAAAATAAGAATTTTATGTTATAATATATTTATTATATATTATATTATATTTATTACAAAATTGCGGGCGCACAGCTTTATTCTAAGTTTACCTATATTCTAAAATAAATGCAGGCTTGTATTTAAGTTTGATGACTGAACACTAATGACAAAAATTTCACAGTTACTTTCAATAGGTAACAATAGTATATAAAATGTCATATGTTTTGGAAGCATCGTCAGTAGCCCCGTTTGCAGGAGACCAATCCTCAACTGATCAGTGCAGTCTGGTCTGGTAGCCTCCCCAAATAGCCTCCAAATATTCAGCAGTGATACGAAGTAAATTAGAAGCTTCTTACACTGTACACTCATAAAGTTATTGTAATGAGACAATCACACAAGCATCATTATGACATTGTTTTTGGCGTTGGCTGGAGCTTGGCATAGTTCTACTGAGAATAGCAAAAGCATTGAGAAACAAACTTAATTAACTTAATAATTACACTCTATGCAAAGGTGACTGAACCGGTATAGGTCAAAGGCATATTTATATTTATAATATTTTTATTTATTAACACAATAATAAGGAAAAACAATAAACATGAAAGTGTTCTAAAATATTGCTACTGCAACTTAACTTTATATAAGACAGCTTGTTTTGCAAAGCTTATATCGAATTATTTTAGAACCCCACTTTACACAATATATAACTAACATCTGCAGGTTTATCTATATTTTTCAAGTCTCTATCCACGTGGACGACGTCGCGGGCACAGCTACTTATTACAAAGAAAAATGATCTGCGTAGGCAAAGATACAAAAAATTAAAGCATGGGTTTCAATTAGGACACATGAATCTGCGGAATATATTCACTTCATGCTAATGATCCTTCCTAACGCGGGTGAAACCGCGGGGCACAGCTAGTATGTTTCTAACTTATATTTGAGAAAAAATATGTATCATCAATTTATCAGATCGGTGAAGGTCGATCTTCCACGTCTCCTCTACTATCTTACGAATTTTTAATCAGGCCACGTGTCCTGACGCGAGTTTAAAAATTTTTACCCATCGCAAAAAAGTGCACAACGTCGCTAAAGAAGTTTTCACTTCAATAAGCTACAGCTCCATACTATGCACTAAAGTTTGGTGACTAAAGTTGGCATTGTTGTTGGGGCGATACCAAAGTATGTATGTACCTTAGATTATTATTAAAATTGTTAATTAATAAATATGTAATAATCAGCTTTGGTTTAAAAGTATTAAGTGAGTCACAAAGGGGCACGCCCCTTTGAAAATTACCAAGCCATGGCAGAATAATGTTTGAGAAACACTGGTTGGAGCTTAGTATCAAATTGTATAGAAACTAGCTGACCAGACAGACCTTGTTGTCTTAACTATGAATATTGAATTTGAATTGGTATACCAAAGCATCTGTTTAAACTATTGTTCAGTTTTGTTAAGTACTATTTGAAAATATTTGGAGCGCACATTCTGTCAATGTTTACATTGTCAAAACCGCTACGGTTCCATTAGAAAATTAGTATGGTGGTTAAGTATTCTTAAGTTTTCTAACTTTCCTTTCTTAATTTTTTTTCCATAAGAACTTTATCCAGGCAAATACAACAAAAAAGAATTAGAGAAATCGGTCCAACCGTTCACGAGTGATGCCATGACCAAGAAAAATAGTGATTAATTTTTATATACATATATGAAAAAGTTTTATTTATGGCATCAGATCTGATGAAATCTATACATTTAAAATATTTTTTTATTAATGCACTTGGTATCGAATTATTCTGTACACAAATAGTACCCGAGCATAAATGGTAGTGAGCTAAGTAATTGTTATGTGTATGTGTAGTTCACTAAATCCACAATAGAGATACAAGGCGCTCTTTGTATTGTGCTAAATCTATGGAAAACTTACACTCATGCATTAAAAATGTCAAAATTCAACAATTGGCATAATATATGTATTTACATTTTATATCTTGGTATATCTTATTCTAATTATCTCAATATGTCATAATTTTGCTTATAATGAATAAACCTTCAGAATAATAGTTTTGTGGTATCATTTTATAGTCATTATTGACAACCTGCTTGGTGCAATGGTTGCCTTGCTGAAGTGCCAATCAAAGGGTCCCAGGTTTGATTCCCGTCAAATCAGAAATTTGAATGATGACTTTAAATTTCTGTTCTCGGTTTGAGTATTTGTGTTCATTGTGTGTGTTCATGGTACCCACAATACAGGGGATACATACCCTACTGTGGTGCTATAAGTGTTATGAGTGAATTGTTATAATAAATTGAAATGATTTACCAATTTAAAAATAATTTATAATTATTACTAGGTTACATAATAAAAATATTTGTCAGATTTACTTAGTAAAAAAAAGAGATTGAATAATAAATAGGTAGGTATCATGTATTAAGTCTTACCTTAAATTGATAAAGTCCATTTTTAAAAATACTATTGCAGGGTGATGGGGGGAAAGAAGGGGGCTGCTCTTCTCTACACCTTTTAGTATACAAGTGTCAGAGTGGACTTCTAAATAGGGATTAATGGCATCATTCACAGTTCTGTCCAATGTGAATCCATACTAAAAATGACAATTTATATTAAAAATAAATGTATCTTTTTAAAACTTATAGGTAATTGATAAAAATACTTTTATAAATAGTTCAGTAAAGTAAACTATTAAATATTGAACATACTTCTCCCAAAACAGGTCCTGAAGGCAGCTTAAAATTGACCATACGCACATCCAGGATGCCACCTTGAAAGAAGCCAAATGTAGTAAGATCTACATAATGACGTTCATCATCCTACAAAAGTAAATAATGAATTAAAGGCTTTACATAAAAAGCGTGTACAGTAACAATTTAGAAAAAGTCAGCATTAATGTAGCCACAATAAACAATTGAGGGTAACTAACTACAGCAAATTATGTAAAAACGATAGAACTATGAATAGTAGCAAGAGATGGTATAGTAATAAAAGGTTTTACAAGAAATATACCAATTTTTGAACGAGATACAACCTTATTTAGAGTAGAAGTACGAAAAATACAAACAATTTTGATCAGCCTTACCAGAAGAGGCAGTTTGTGTATTCTGCAAGTTACAGACACTGACAAAAAAACAATAGCAAACAATATCCTCGCCATTAGAGCCATCATGTTTCATGACTTTAATTCTGATCTATCATAAACACTACAAATTTAATCAAAGAGTTTATTAGACCAATTTGCTTCAACAAATTGTTGCAAAGCAGTTTGCTGTGCTGTGCTGTGTGTGTTGTGTCACCATTGTGTCATTTATTTATTTTTTTTAATTCACTTTACGGCATTGGATAAAATCCTTGCAGCCATTCAATATTTTCGTTTCATTATTAAATGATGGCATCGCACTCTGTGCATATTGCCAGCGTCAAGTAACTTTCTGCATCGTAGAATAAATCGGTAAGTCGTCAGGTATCAGTCAGTCTAGTCAGTCAGATGTTCAAGTAAAGCGATGGCTACTTTACGAGAACATGTCCGAAGGAGTTTTGGAGGCAAGCCGAAAAAACATGTTTTCGCACTGTTATTCTATTTCACAACACTCGTGCACTGTCATTAACCTATATCGAAAAAAACGCCATCAACTTTATCCGATATAACTCAAAAATACACCAAGAAAATGAAAATAAAACAAGAGCACAACTTGTCCCTTCAGACTTCCCGCCAAAACTCCCCATTGTGTCACAAATAAACGTAGAGCAAATAAATGTCATCATTATGTCAGTCAACCCATCCCATTCCCAAACTCTATGCCAGATAGTTTTGGCGGGAAGTCGAAAAAGACATATTGTGCTCTTCTTCTTTTAGTTATATCGGATAAAGTTGATGGCATTTTGCTTGATATAGGTTAATATTACAGTGCACTAGTGTTTGTGAAATAAAATAACAGTGCTAAAATATGTTTTTTCTGCTTGCCTCCAAAATTTCGTCCGACACGTTCTAGTAAAGTAGCCATCGCTTTACTTGAATGTTGGACTGACTAGACTGACTGATTACTGACGACTGACTTTGTTAAAAACAAAGTTTCGTTCAGTCCATTCAGTAATTCGTCCAGTTTCCTTGAAACTGGCAAAAAATTGATGCAAAAAATTATACTTGACGCTGGCAGTATGCTCAGAGTTTGCGATGCCATAATTGAAAAAAAAAATCATCATTATTGTCAGTCATCCCCATAGACATAAACCTATGGACCGGCCCTACCTACGAGATTTGCGTGCCTACGTAAAGTAATTTAATTTGGAGCATAAAATGGCTGCTTCTTAATAGGGTTGTGCGTTTCAGAACAACACGTGTAGCTGATATCGATATTTTTGTTTCGTATTATTAAAGGATGCATTTATTTAGGTTTTTTATAAAAACCTCAAAACAACATTTAAAATCATGTGTAAACTTTAAATTGGTGTCAAAGAAAATATGAATACTACAAATTTTATTTTGTACTATCATAAATCTACTTTTCAAAAATTTGAATGAATCATATCTTTTTTTATTTAATTCACACTGTTTGTCAATTTTAACCTGCATTAAATGCCGAAGCTGACAAACCCATGATATTATAACACTGAACAGAACAAACAATCATAAATACCAACATACATACATCCTCACATACTTTCTTTTTTTTGTTCATTGCAGAAAAAAAACTAGTTTATTATAATAGTTGTTCACTAAGTTTTTTGAATGCTGTCGGAATAGCATATCAATATAGATCTTAATAATTGACTTAATTACCATCAAACGATGATCAATATTGTGTTCCGTGTTGTGGAGCAAATACAAGATATTTTCGCACTCATAATACTCAGTCATAAATCTGAAAAAACATTGATATGGGGATCCGATATTTTACATTGAATATAAATATCGATATATTTTTTAATGGACACCCCTAGACAGCAGACCTACCACAACAAAACAAACGCACACATACACAGAGCACACTTTTAAATACTGGGAACATAAAATGGCTACCGTGGCACGCATAGTTAGGTATTCAACTTAACATGACGTTGTTGCTAAAATTAGTTACCACTAATCTTTTATTATCTTTATTTTCTTATGCAGCCATCCATTAGTTAAAAAGAGACAGCATGATATTTGTCATGTTTGTGTCGATTAAACAGATATTTGTATAACGTGCTGTTCCTTTAGTAGAATAGGGCCTCTCTATGTTTTATTCCTTCCTCTGAGGTCATCCCATCCCATTCCCAAACTCTATGCCAGATAGTTTTGGCGGGAAGTCGAAAAAGACATATTGTGCTCTTGTTTTATTTTCATTTTCTTGGTGTATTTTGAGATCGGATAAAGTTGATGGCATTATGATTGATATAGGTTAATTACAGTGCACGAGTGTTTGTGAAATAGAATAACAGTGCTAAAATATGTTTTTTCTGCTTGCCTCCAAAATAACATCGGACACGTAGCCATCGTTTTGTAGGTAGATGTTGTTCTACAACCGTAGATAGAGAAACTAATAGATCAAGTCACACGTTCCATCTCTTTTACCCCACGGCGAAATAGCCAGATCTAAATACAGCATGTGCAAAAGAGACATGAATACAAGTTTCTTGTCCTTATCGCTATAACCGGGTGACTCCAAAACGTAGACTCCAAAATGTCGTTTCACAAAGTACTTCGAATGTCAAACTATGTTATTAACTAAGAAGTGCTGAAGAGTTTTTCGTGTTTTTTCGTAATATTTCCATGTATTCTTAATAAGGATGTGACTGAAAGTATAATAATATGTTGTGTATATTGGAGCCTCAATAAGGTGCAGTGCTTTAATTTAAGCTCTAAAAACCGACTTAAACTAGTGTCGTGTGATGTTACATTTTATAGGTGAGTTTAACTACTTTTTACTGGTTGTTTGATAGTAAAAACTAATCATTTTGTAGGTAAATGTTGTTCTACAACTGTATCAGTACCATTTAGTGTCTTTAAACCTCGAAATTATCTAAATTATTATGTATATTACAACTGTCAGTGTTACCATATGAAGAAAACAATTTTTCCTCAATTTGGTATCTTAAATAAGAATAATAATGATTGAGGGCGTAGATAGGAATATGCACGTGTATTTTTCCTTCTATACCATACAATTTTAATACCGTCGTGTCACTTTTTAGACCGTTTGAGAATTGTGATATTTTTTGTGAACTTGTTTTCGTTTTGACAATAAACCATTTGATAACCTTAAAAAATAACCAATTTAATTATTACTCCTACATGTTAGCACTTTGTTTACACTTATATGTGAACCACTCATTATAAAATTACAATTTAGAAAATTTTGGTTACAGATTTCCCACATAAGAAGATTTAGTAAAGGTATTGAAACATGATTGAAACACATGCCAATAATATTATAATGCAAGTGAAATTCATGTTACATGAATTAAGCGTTTTGTCAACTTACATACCATACATGAAATAAAAAAGGTGCATTGATCCAATTCTCTATTACTGCTTGAAAAAAAGGAAGAATATCTCTAAACAAATCTTATTTTCCATATTGAAATAAAATGGAACATGTTATCAGTTATAATAGATAAACACATTTAGTGCAAGTTTTTTTAACTCATTCATCATGACCAACTTTAGATATTTTTTTAGATATAGTAGATCATGTATATGTCTGCATCAAGTTCAAGTAAACGTTAAATTTAAATTTAAATTCCACGGGCAAAGATAATACCCAAATCTGCCAATAAAAGAAATAAAGAATGTATAAAAAATATTTTTTTAGTGTATCATTTTTATCAATCCCCAACGTAATTTCATATACTGTATATTATATAACACAGTACAACATAATGTATATTGGTATAGGTTACTGGATTACTGTATGTTGTTTAATATTTTAATTTAAGTATCAAAACTAAAGATAAGCAACGATGATGGGAAATTAAAAGTATATGAATTATTTTGTGTTTTATTATAATAATATAAGATACTTTAGTGTTATGGAACGCAGTACAAAGTAAAATAAATATTCATTATTTTTTTACTTTGTACTGCGCTTTAATAATGCTATAGGATATTATATTATTATGTAACCTAATAATAACCCTCTTATACATAAAAAAAAACTACGAAACGTTTTATACATGCCCTTTATAGCTAAAACATGCTTTGTCTTTTAACGCCGACGTTTTGACATAGACAAAAATGAAACAATTTAATCTTAGCCATGAGGTTTTTAAAACGTTTGATCATTTTTATGAATAAGATGGAAAATTAGTTGTGGAGTGTGCTTTACTACTAAATTGTTTTGTATTCGGAATATGCAGCGTATTTTAAGTAACTCTAGTATTAATCTGATGAACCCGATTTCGAAACTCTTGTGTGCAAAAGTTATCTTTTGTAAATATTTAAAAACAGAAAACACATCACAGTCAAATATATTCCCTGAAAATTCCGGAAAATGAAATTATGACAACACTGTGGGTAAATATATCTATCTCACACGCGGTTACGCGGTGGCTTAATCTATTGGTTTCTCTATCTACGTCTACAACTGTATCAGTACCATTTAGTGTCTTTAAACCTCGAAATTATCTAAACTAAAATGTATATTACAACTGTCAGTGTTACCATGTGAAGAAAACAAGTTTTCCTCAATTTGGTATCTTATATAAGAATAATAATGATTGAGGGCGCAGAGAGGAATATGCACGTATTTTTTTATAGCATACAATTTTAACACTCGTGCACTATAATTAATATAGATCGAACAAAAACCATCAAATTTATCCGATATAACTCAAAAATACACCAAGACAGTAAAAATAAAACAAGAGCTCATTATGTCTTTTTCGACTTCCCGCCAAAACTCTCTGCATCAAGTTCAAGCAAACGTTAAATTTAAATTTAAATTCCACGGGCGAAGTTAATACCCAAATCTGCCAATAAAAGAAATAAAGAATGTATAAAAATAATTTTTAGTTAATCATATTTATCAAACCCTAACGTAAATACATATACTGCATATTATATAACATAGTACAACATAATGTATATTGGTATAAGTTACTGAATTACTGTACGTTGTTTAATATTTTAATTTGAGTATCAAAAGTAAAGATAAGCAACGAAGATGGGAAATGTAAATGAAAGTATGTGAATTATTTTATGTGTTTTATTATAATAATATTATAATATCCTTTAGTACGTAGTTATGGAACGCAGTACAAAGTAAAATAAATATTCATTATTTTTTACTTTGTACTGCACTTTAATAATGCTAGGGGATATTATATTATTATGTAACCCAATAATAACCCTCTTATACATAAAAAACTGGGAAACGTTTTATACGCGCCCTTTATAGCTAAAACATGCTTTGTCTTTTAACGCCGACGATTTGACATAGACAAAAATGAAACAATTTAAATATATCTTAAGGGCTGAATTAGGTTTTTAAAACGTTTGATCATTTTTATGAATGAGATGGAAAATTAGTTGATGAGTGTGCTTCACTACTAAGTTGTTTTGTATTCGGAATATGCAGCGTATTTTAAGTAACTCCGAAACTCTTGTGTGCAAAAGATAACTTGAATATTTAAAAACAGAAAACACAGTATTTTTTACAGTCAAATACCTTATATCAAATTGTTTTTCCCTGAAAATTCCGAAAAACGAAATTATGACAACACTGTGCGTAAATATGTCTATCTCACGCGCGGTTACGCGGTGGCTTTATCCTGTTGCATTATCTATTGGTTTCTCTATCTACGCATGGCCATGATTGACCTATACATACTCACTCTGGCCATGACCATTCCATCAAACCAACGCACAATTATTATTTATTCTTATGGCACAACCCTATTAAAAAGCAGGCATTTTTTTATGTGCCAACTTTAGGTCCAGTCCATAGGTTTGTTATGTATATGATTCAGAACACAGACAGTGGACAGCTTAGACTAAGAATAATGTACTTACGTACTATAGACAGAGGCATATTTTCATTACGGCACGCTAAAGCGAGATCGAAATATACTTAAAGAACTTGTTAAAAAGAGATGGGAGCGAGATTTTCTGTCCTTTTCGGTGTAACCACATATTTTGACAGTGCCCTTTAATTATGTGGCAGGCAAACTGTGGAAGTCGGGGTGACATTGTTGTTTTATAATATTTATGTGTTAAAATCGATTCTCACAGCTGTAAATTGTGTTGTATTAAAAGCAAATAACATTTTTCTAGTTCCATAATATGGTGAGCTGCAGTATTTTAGGTTGTAAGAGCCGCAGTGAGCGTAAACAGGAAGGCTGCCGGAAGGTATTACATTTTACGCGTAAGTTAAATACTTCTCTTTAAAATGTACTAAATATGTATTGTTTATATATAGATATTTAATTACTTTTGTCTTATAACTAGTCATTCAACGTAAATATAGTGAAATTCGTGAAAATAAACTTATATTTGTTTATTTCAAACATTGTCAAATTCGAAATTGTGTTGTCAGATCTCGAATCAAAATATCCTCCCCGTATTAGTAAAAAATTAACCATCTTATTTAAATATAATTATTTTTAACAAAAACAGTGACAATAATAATATCAAAGATTATGTGTTACCTCATTAGTAGTTAGTTACATTTCAAGCGGGAGGCTCAAATACCCCCTGTTTATATATAACTATTTAAGTGGAGACCAGTAAAATGTTATAGGCTGGGTGCACCAGGCGCGGTCGCAGCCTTCAATTTTGGGGGGAGGGTCGCCAAGAAATTTGAGGGAAGAAGTGTCTCAAATTCGCTTGTTTTACCTTGCATGTACGCATGACTGACGGATTGGGGGGGCGCCTGGGACCGCGCCTGGGGTGCACGTTATGAGCATTTTCCCGACATATTAAATTTCACTCACACAGACTATAAAAAGATACTCCATACATTTTGTATTAGACATTATGAGAAGTTTACCAGACGAATTTCATCTCATGTTGCTGTCATATTTTTTTCAGTTTTCCAACTGACGCTCTTGCCGAAAATAAATGGATTCAGGCCACTGGACGTATTGACTGGCAACCATCAATTTAATTCCGAATTTGTTCGGTCTATTTTGAAAGCCATTTATTGACCAAAAGGATAAAGAGAAGAAAAATAATAATAAAATTGATACAAATATACATTTTTATATATTGCGTTATAACTAAGTGTTTACTTTTATCTTTGTAATATTTGCATAGCTCATTAAGGTAAATATGACGTACTAAATATGTATCAACAGCTTTTGTAAACACCCATATTGGTGCCATTAAAAATCTTTGTATTTGTCTTTTATTTTCTCCTATATGTATGTCCTGTAATTTGCTGACCCAATTAACTTTATGCCAGTCAACCAATCTAAACTCACAAACAACCAACCATAATGCACAAGCATATAAATCCTTTCTCAGTTTGGTCTGCCAATGTTTATAGTTTACTTGCTTGATATTGTAGATTACCAAATTTGGGGGAAAATATGATAAGTGGGTAACACTGGCTGCGAAAAAGAGATGCCAACAAAGTGGTTACACCGACCCGCTGTATGCCGCTGTCTTTAGGATTATTGGCATAAGAATAAATAATACTACATAGAACGGAATCTCCTTTGACCGCCATCGATATGCCCAATTTATATACCTACTTCCCTCTTCACCCCGTTATGCCCCTCTGTGGCCCAGGCGTGCTGCCAGGGCTGTGAACTGTTAGTAATGCTTATGTCTAAAGATAATATCGCAAAAATATAAGTTTTTCTTTACTTAAAAATCATTATTTTAGTTTAGTATAACAAAATATGAGAATGATAAATACTTACCTATTCTATAAATACTTATAAATAATATTACTTAATAAGTTATAAGTACCATACCAAATGAAAGTGTAAGGGTTCAGGTCAGAGGAAATCAAAGACAGCGTCCATTTGGTACTTCTCACTACTTAATACATTAAAACTACAACACTTCACAATTTCAATTATGTATATAATCATTACTACCCCTAACTATTCCACTTTACACTCAACTCAACCCAAAAACTTCCCTGAACGTTTTATTGAATGCCCTCCATCTTCCGCCATCTTTTACGATCCCTGAACCATCGCTGTCATTCTGACGGCTCCCTATTGGTCAATGTACTTTGCGATCATTTACAAATCAATTGATATTATTCTAAACTAAAATTGAAGTAATCATACGAATTAAGTAGTAAACAATAATTATGTGATTTAATATCAATAAAATATCTTAATTAGCAGTAATTGCCATGTTTAAAGGATCAATGTACTTATTTCATTCTAAGAGCTCCTCTATAATCAGAAAAAATAACATAATAATAGTAAGATAATTTCTTAATATATTTCAGGCGGGTATTATAGGTATTTATCCTAACAATAGGTGTAAGTACTTACGTAGTGTAGGTTTAAAATAAACGAATTACATATTAAGTATAACGTGCGTGCGCCAGTGCCGCGGCGCCGCAATCACGAGGCAAAACAATCGAGAAAGGTTCAATGACCGATGGCGGGGGCTATTAAAAAATATTTTGGCGACATGTTAAAATGCTGTAGTTATCTAACATTTTTTTTTATAATTGAGTGAAAGTGAAACAATTGGCTACACAAAAAGAACTGGTCATATCCTTTTGATAAATTAGGTACGGAAAAGGAATAATATTTAAAAAATATTACTTATCTCGCATCATCTTTGGGCAAACTAAAAAAACTTAAGTTTGGCATTGTTTTAGAATTGTTTGTACAACCAAACACACCACATTAACTTGGCGCCGTTATTGTAATTGACGCGCCCGTCCGAGACAGCCCGTCTTCAGTAGTCGGTTTAGCCGAAATTAACGTGTAGGCTAATATCGTGACCTTGAGCCCGTTCGGAGGAGCGGGAGTTTCCGTTCTACGTACGTAGTATTATTTATTCTTATGATTATTGGTCTTTGGTGGACAGAGTACCTACTGAAATTTCAGACAGACACTTACTTATGTCAGTCAGTCAGTCAGGACTCAGGCAGGCAGGCACGGCAGGCAGCAGGTAGGAGCTGGGTAGGGGAGTCACAGAGCAGTGTTGCCAACTGCACCGTAATTACGGTAAAAACACCGTAATCAGCATAGATCTACCACCTACGGTAGGAATATAATTACGGTAGCAAAAAACACCGTAATACACATTGAAAATCGTAATCGATTAAACATTTTGTAGATATGATATAATTTCAAATATTTTTCCAAATTTGAATGTGGAAATGTGTTTATGTTGGGCATTTTTTCTCTACCACACTCGAATGCTGAGGATTCAATGACATTAAAACAAAAAATCTTTTATCGCAGCAGGCTATACAGCGACAGGGAAACATGAAACCGATTACAACGTTTACAGAACAACGGTTTGCACTCCGGGAGTGCCGGCAGAAGTGAAAACTTGAACGTAAAGTTGTGTATTTTTGATATTTTGGAATGGTTAGGGAATAATTTCGCACGAATTGCTTTAATTATCAGTATTATTGACGTGATAACGTCTTTAAAATCGTTTTAGTCGGGTGACATGTTCAGAAACTTGTGTCACACCAAAACCTCACGAGCGCGATCGCAGGTATAACGAAAGAGAGACGGACCGATCTCCCGTCTCATCTCGAGCGCTGCCAGTCATTCCGTGAAACTTGTCACTAGGCTGGCATAGCATTCGAGTGAGTGGACCGATCTTCCGTCTCTCTCACTCTAGCGGCATACAAACGAATGGAGATTTTCTCGTGCGGATGTTATCACGTAAACATCTCGATCGTAAACCTACTTTACAAACAATTTGCCGTTTTTTTTTTCATCTAGTATTTTCAGTAGGTTTTCATCTACTATTTTTATGAGGTAGATACTCACTCATTTTCTTTCACTATTAGGTACTTCGTCACTTTTTTCATTAATAGATACACTTTGTTCAATGTCCATATTTTAAATACTTGATATAAACGAATTTTACAAGTATAGACAGTCGAGCCGTCATCAGCTGTCACCCCTCTGTCTTACTAATTATCGATCAGGCCACGTGTCCTGACGCGCGTTTGATATTTGTTACCCATCTCAAAAAAGTGCACAACGCCGCTAAAGAAGATTTCACTTCAAAAACTGCGTTGATTTTAATCCCAGTGACGCTATGCATCAAAAACATTATATATATATATAATATTGAAACTATTATATTGTCTGATTCTGATTAAAAATATAGTTTATTTTCACAACTCTGACCTATAATTTGCTGCTAAATAAACAAAGTAATTTTACCGTAATTACAAATGACGATTGCAACGTAATTTTGTAAAATTTACCGTATTTTTAGAGGAATTCTACCATCCGCTAGATTTCAGAGTTGGCAACACTGTCACAGAGTACAATATTATATTATGGTAGGAAGGAGTGTAGGTGTTCTGTGCACTATGTACTGACTGTTTGTATCCCTTTTCTCCGATGGCTTCAGTGTATTCGCAATATTTTTTGGGCTAATAATAAATAAAATTTAATCGTTTGTGGCCGCGCTTCATCCTATACCAAGGAATATATGGTAAAAAGTGATTAATAATTTGTCGTTTCGATAGCCAATCCCATTAAATCTATAAACCTATCATGGAGTTAGGACAGCCATTACAGGCAGATTATTGATTTTTCTGTGTGTTCCTAGATAATCGCTGAGCAGCTGAGCTTCTGCTAAAAGCTACCAGAGATGTTTAAATTGGTCTGGCAGTGTCTTCGGGCGCCAAAGCTGCTAAAAATTTACGGCGATGAGCCACGAGAGGTAGGTCTTTTAAATTTAACAATTTTATTTAATTTAAATGTCGTACATTTATTTACAAAATCATTTTTTTCAGTGCGTTTATCAACCTCACCCACTAGAGAAATGGGGCGACAAAATTATAGCTGCAGTAAGTGTTTCATTTTGTTTTGTTTCGTTGTGCCCATTAAGTCACTTGAGGCAACCACCAGCCTCCGGAGTAGCAGCGCAACTGCATGCGACCTCAGACAAGACTTACCTATGCTTGCTTGAGGTTGTATGTAGATGTCCATGGGCTGCAACAATCACTTAACACCAAGTGGCCTTTTTTTTTGTATCAGGGGGGAAACCTTCAAAAGGTACCCAGCACCTTGGGAGAGGACATCCAGTTATGTGGGATTTGAACCTCACTAAAACCCCCTCGGTGGCCTTCCTCTGCGTTTGGGGAGGACTCCGGGATTTCCCATGGAACCCACCGGTGTTGTCCATATGCGACGCCCTGGAACGGGCCCATCTTTGGGAGAGCAGATGTGATCTCCTGCACCTTTCGATGCTTACGGCGGCATGCGGCCACGCACACACCGCCGTAGTTCCACGTAGTTCGCCGTAGGTCGAGCTCCCACTCTCACCGCCCGCAGCCCCGGAAGCCCCCTTTTAGTCGCCTCTTACGATCAGGCAGGGGATACCGTAGCTCTATTCTTAATCCCGAAGCTACAAGGACTTAACACCAAGTGGCCTGCATGCTCGTCTGCTACTCCATTCAAATAAAAGAATAAAAAGATTATATACGTATTTGATATTCTAAGGGCCTCATTCACCACCTTCAAGTAAGTGACAAGTATGCTAATTGTAGTTAAGTCAGGTGTAACTTCAATTTCACGATGTTTGAGTAGAACTAATCATTATGATAAACTGACCAGTATCATAGTTTTTACTTGCTAATTAACTTTACTTGTGACGTAACTAATCAACACTTTACTTGGAGATGGTGAAGGGAGGCCATTAGAATAATTATTCCAAGTTGATTATATGAAATATTCATCCAACTTTTTATATTTCAGGCGGGTACTATCACTAACATTTGTATTTATTCATCTCCATTTATATGCGTATATGTATACAAAAGAGGCTTTTTCACATGGCAAGAATCATTTGTTCTTGCACACCTTTTGGGTGGAGTCGGATGTATTATTGCATTTGCATTCTTAATGCGTAGTGTTGGCAGAGCTGTGAACCCCAACTATGTTGACTTCCTATGCGCTCTAAATGATCCAATAACTGACCGCAACTCCTATATAGAGGCCCTTCGACGATATGACTTTGACTTTAAATATTGGCCAGCATCTTATGTCATGCCTCTCAAACACAGGTGAGTTTAGTGATGCTGTTTTAAACAGTTCAGTAGACTCCCGGTAATCCAGCTCGTGGCTAGTCTGGTACCCCTTGTACACTACACTGGTTGTAATGTTTATGTGCCACAACTGCTGTGCTCGTTCTGTAAATTATTGGATTACAAGGTACCCTTAAGCAAAAATATCAGGATTATAGCAGATTTTATTCAGTACTCTATAGTCCAATAAATTTGATAATTAGATGTGGCCCCGCAAAATGTTTGTTGGATTACCTTGGGTCTACTGTATTTTAAATTTGGGTTTTGTTAAAATGACAGTTTATGTTATGATTATACAACTAGATATAACTCAAATAATTGTTAGTCAAATAATAGTTAACCAGGTTATAATAAACTTAGCCAGATATTTGAGTAAAAAAGACCAGACACCTGCCTCTCACCAGCCCAGTCAGTCTACTTAACTATTATTCATGATCACTGCTACTAATGAAAGTAGAGGTGGGTGATAGATTGACCACAAATGTAAAAAGCCTAAAGAGACCATCTAGTTAGCCTAGATGTGTTTCAAAAACCTAAAGCCGAGCCTAAAGAATTGTCTTTAATTTTCAATACTTTAGTTCCAATAATATTTTGAGATGTAATAAATAATGTTCAAACATAAACTGTCGCTTTGTTGCCAATAATAATTCACATCAATACTGATGTTGTAAAGAAAATTGAATAATATTAACCATTCATCATACAAAATTTAATGGCAGCTTTGATTTGAACATATTTTTTAATCTGAATATATTTTAAAATAGAAAAACCAAATGTTAATGATTTCGTCACATTTCAGCACCCCCTGGTTTGAACAGCACCCATTCAGCAAGTGTGCTAATCCTGATTTGCCTTTGTATCAGAAGACAACATTGCAAGTCTTGGCTTACTTGGCAACCCATACATTTGCAATTCGCCTGATTTACCCAGGCTCCCTAAGCATTGTTCAAAACCTACTTTGTAAGTGTATATCCCTTTTGTGTCATAGAAAATACTTTACTTTGTGTGTATTTCAATTTATAGGCTTAAGTTTTTTTTTTGCTGAATTTTATTTTATTATGCCCTTTCCGGACCTTGATCGCTTGGTGTTATAATTTGCTCTAATAAAAGTCAAGGACTGGGCTGACCTCAGTCATCCTAATCTTGTTATGAAGCCCTGATTTCAGGGTATCCCTTATTTCAAGGCCGTTCAGTCCTCGTCGAGAATTATGGAGGGATGCGTGCTAAACTGATAACTGCTGATGGAAATAGCATTGACACAATGTTTATTGATAACCGTACCAAATCAATGAGGGGCAACATTCTTGTAATATGCTGTGAGGGAAATTCAGGTTTCTATGAAATTGGAATAACAACTACACCCATCAAGGCTGGATATTCGGTTTTGGGCTGGAATCATCCTGGCTTCGCTAACAGCACTGTAAGTTGAAATTTCAATAGTAATTCTTTTAACAAATCCTTTTTTTTATTTTATTTTTTTCATAACACAAAAAATGTATTAATATTTTGCATTGAAGAAACCACCGTATTTTAAGGTAAAAAAATAAAATAATTATTTTTATTATTATTTATTATTATTTTAAACAAATACTTACTCGTATTGTATATATATTTTCTCTCTTAGCAGTATGACATACCTGCAATCTATGTAACGTATTTATAGTTTAGGTTGTCATTCAATTCATTTCCTTTTGGCAGGGTATACCACTTCCCGCACAAGAACGGAATGCTATTGACGTTGTTGTGCAGTATGCTCTCAATCAACTTGACTTTAATGTTGAGGATATAGTAATGTTCGGTTGGAGCATTGGCGCCTATACTGCAACTTGGGCAGCTGTAAACTATCCTGATGTTCGTGGTCTGGTGCGTAATCCATATTTCATGATGGAAATGTATCTATTATAGTTTACAAGCATAATATTGGTACCTGTCTTTGCAGATCTTGGACGCGACTTTTGATGACATTCTCCCATTGGCGGCAAATCAAATGCCTAAATCTTGGTTCCTTTTAGTCAAGGAGGTAATTCGCTCTTACGCTGATTTAAACATCGGAGAACTGGTCCTGCAGTATGCAGGTCCAATTCAAATTGTGCGTCGTACTGATGATGAAATAATCTGCATAAGGTAAAAGGGTGTACTACTACAATTAATCTATACTAATATTATAAAGAGGAAAGATTTATATTTTTGTATGTTTGTAATGAATAAACTCGAAACTACTATTCCAATTTCAAAATTTTTTTCACCATTAGAAAGCTACATTCACCCTGAGTAACATAGGCTACTTTTTACCGCGGAAATCTTGCAGGCCTGGACTGATATCGACCAATCGTGGCAATAATTTACTGCTCAAGCTGCTGGAATTCCGTCACCCAGATGTTCCCGAAGTGACAGAAATGACAGCCCAGCTGAAGAAACTTATTGCGATGACCGATACACAGCGCATTGTCTTAGCGCGTAATGAGATCTCAGAGAGTGAGAGCCGTCTGCTGAAACTTGTGAGTACTGACTCCATTTTTCTTAGTAACTTGGTCAGCTTGATCAGCTTAATAGTGTAAATGTTGTTAGTAATTTACTTATTGTTAATTTTTATTTCCATTATAGATTTCGAAATACATGCGCGACTTCCGCTCTACCCACTGCAGTCTACTGCCTGAGGAGCAGTTTACCGCGCTTGTTAATAACCTAACAGAGACCTGGCAGCAAAACCATCGACATCATTAAAAATGATGATAGATCAACATGTTCTATTTTATTATTATGATATTAACGTCTTTACTCTTTTAATAAAATGTCGATGTTTGACCCGTATTAGTAATATCTCCATACACGGGTTTAAGTATAATTAGATTATACTCTTCTAGATGTTTAATTAAGCTGCATAGTATTTTGTATCTTAACTTCCCTGTGGGTCTTGACGATTAACATTCTTCAAGCGTTAATGCTGTAGAATATATTAAAAATTTTATCGGATGGACATTATTTTAACGATCGAGATCACGTGACATTTCGTTAGTTAAATGTCAATCCCATACATTTTTCATTATATTCTACAAGCGTTTACAATACGCACACTTAGAATTTTTGGGAATCGTTAAATAAAGTTTTGTACGCTTACTTTTTTGTAAAAAATATAGGTTATTTGTGTGAAAATAAATAAAATTCATAATAAATATAATTTAATTTCATTGTTAACTTTTTTATGTGCATGTGAAAATGTAAATAAGGTTTTTTTTTATTATTTAAAAATTGTCGATATTAGGTTTTTGTAATATTAAAATCACAGCTCGTCCAAAAGACTTCGTTATATAAGTTATAATATTCATTCATATTCATTTATCTATTGCAATCCATGTTTATTGGGAATAGATGTGGAACCTATCGGGCACAGCAATTTGGAAAGAAGAGAGGGGAGCAGGGTAGGTTTTGTTACTAAGGTAAGATAGGTAGGTTGTCATATAACAATGACAATATAATCAAGCTAAGCTCTCTTAGGGAATGCAATCTCGTTCTCGCGAGATCTCTGCCTTTTTTAGCGAGATTGATCTCGGACGAACAAACAGCGAGATTTCGCGTATATGTATTTGAAGCTCTGGTTTAAAGGATAATGTGATTATTTACAAAAAAACACACAAAACTTCCAATCTCGCGAGATATCGCAGTATTGCTATACATAAACTCGCGAGATCTCGCTTGAGCCCCAATCTCTGATTCTGAACATTCAGTCAACAAAATTATATTATGGACTCAAATATAAATAAGGTCTTTATTTTATTAAAAATTATCACTTGCATTTACCATTATTTTAATTCTATAGGTCAATTTTGGATAAGGTAACTAATAAACTAAAAACTGAATGGCCTGCACAGGCATTTTACTGCTTGCGTTACTCGTGAATGGAGAAGAATGAAATAGACCGAAGTGTATGATATGTAGCTTTCTACACCAAAATCGGGTCCTGTTTTGTTAAGAGTCGATAAAGATTGTCGTTTCAGGTCGTTCCATGACACAAAGTCAAAATCATGAATTTTTGAATTAGGTCCATATAATTCTAAGGGTGCGAAAATTAGGATGCACTTTGTCTAGCCCCCTAATCTTTCTTCTTTCTTCTAATCGTGATGTATTTCGTTCGCTGTAAAGTTATTTTTATGGATTATTAATGTTTACATACAATACATTATCATATTAACAGCATGGCTAATACAAGAAGAATTTGGATGCAGTAGTTATACGTATATAAAGACTTTGTATGCTATTTAAAATACATGCAATATGCCAGTATGTACTTTCTACAAAATCAACACATTAGTGTGAACATAATAAATATACCTACGTAACATGATATTGCATTGGTAAATTAGATGATCCTTCTATGTTAGTTGTAAACAATGATAAGCACTTTACTGTTTTATGGGAAAATAATAAATAGGCATGTAGTTTACTTGTATAAGTTGACGATATTATTATATTATTATTTATTGTTCATGTATGTTTAATAATTGAACCTAAAAATGTATTTATTGTTGTGAGTAATGTACTTTTAAAGTATGCGCGATATTTAGTGCATAGAATAGCATAATTACATTCCCTTGAAGGTTGTCTGCTAAGTTTAAGATATAATTTGTTTCCTTTTTTTTATAAATAAACCGAACAAAAAGGAAGACGGGCCGCGTGGTGTTAAGCGATCACCGTCGCCTATAGACACGGGTACCCCAGGGGAGCCACAATTCCTACACAATTACTGTTTTTTATTTTTTATTATTTTATGAATTTTTAGTAAATAAATAAGTAGTTTGGAAAAATATTATTTCAAATTAAATTTGGTCTTGGACTACCAAGTCAATTGAGATACTTTTAATGAGCTATCAAAACATACATATACATCCATACAATGTTTTAGTGCCACAAACTTATTTGACCCAGTTACGGCGGCGATTTAAAAATAAATACGATGCAAGGACTGGTTAAAATTAAACAAAGCACATAATCAATGTATTTTAATACTTAAAGAATCATAACATGCAATAAAAGTATGTAGTAATAATAATACACATGTAAGTAGTAAATTATTATATTTTAATATTATAATTATTAAGCCTAAAGTAAAGATGAATGGTTCATCTAAATGGGCATCAATTTTCAAGTACTTTTAAAAAAAATCACATCAGCGTTTTTGCCGTTCAAAACGTAATAAATGCCTTAGTTGTGGCATATTGGCATCTGCCTTTCTAATGTTATGCTTTGCATGACGTTTCATCTAGCGCCATATCATAAATATTGTGTTATGCGGGGCGGACAAAATGTGTCAATTCCAATTGCTACTTCTTTTTCTTTGACTTTGTAGCAGATAAGTTTGTGGCACTCTAGGGGTGGATTTCACCGAAGGCCTGGTTATAGTTTCGGTCAAAACTAACTTTAACGTTAACTTTATCGACGACATGAAGGTAGGACTTCATATTACAACCATAGCTTAAATGGTGCAACGCAATATGTTGCTTAACCGAGGATTTGACGGGTAGTTTGGGTTCAGTTATCGTTATAGTTACATGGTGCAACACATCCAATGTAGGTATATGAGAAATATGAGTAGTGACGTCACTACTCATTTATAGGTAGTCATTGACTAATTTTTTTTAGATTTAAAGGTAATAAAAATCATGAGTAACAATAAATTAATAATTATCCTGTTATCCAAGTTTGGTTTAGTGCCACCTTTTTAAGGTATGTATTTTGATTTTTTCTGTGAATAGTGTCCAAGAGCCTTTTGATATCAATTGATTTGGGTCGATTTTTCAATCTCCAGTTAAAACTATTCGTCGAAAAAAATGTTAGCGCTGTCAAGGTTACTCATTGACATGAAAAAGATAGCTTTAACATTGACTTGGGTGGGTTTTGGCGGGAAATCAGAAAAAACATGTGCTCTTGTTTTATTTTCATTTACTTGTTGTATTTTTGAGTTATATCGCATAAAGTCGATGGCGTTTTGTTCGATATAGGTCAATTACAGTGTATGAGTGTAGTGAAATAAAATAACAGTGCGAAAGCATGTTATTTTCGGCTTACCTCCAAATCTCCATCAGACACGTTCTGGTAAAGTAGCCATCACTTTCCTTGAACATCTGACTGACTAGACTGCAGGCGCGGTCGCAGCCTTCAATTTTGGATCGCCAAAAAATTTGGGGGGGGGGGGGATGGTCACTAAGAAATTTTGGGGGATGAGGTGTCCCAAATTGGCTTTTTTGGCCTTACATCTATGCGTGACTGATGGATTTGGGGGGGGGGGGGGGTGTCATGACCCTCTGGGACCGCGCCTGCTAGACTGACTAATTACTGACGACTTACTGATATTTTTTATGACTACTGAGTGATGCAAAAATTATAAATGACACTGGCAATATGCAGTCTGCGATGCTAATATTGAAACTAAAAAATAAAAAAGTGGCCAAGTGCGAGTCGGACTCGCTATCATATATTTTTGATAGATTTTTCACTTTCTTACTTTAAAAGTTAGAGGGGGGGGGGGGGGAACTAACATTTTACCACTTTGGAAGTGTCTATCTTTCTTTCAAACGATAATTTTGAGAAAAAATGATTTTAAAAACCTCAATGTCATTTTAAAAGATCTATTTAAAGACACCCTACACGAATAGGTTTGATGAAAAAAAAATTTTTTTTGTTTGAGTTCCATGTATGGAGAGCTTATTAATATACTAATTAATATTTATTTTTATTTTTGTATAAAAATCGTAAAGCTGTTCTGAGATTACATCTACCTACCAAGTTTCAACTTTGAAGTCCTAATAGTTTTGGAATGAAGTGGCTGTGACATACGGACGGACAGACAGACATGCCGAATCTATAAGGGTTCCGTTTTTTTGGCATTTTGGCTACGGAACCCTAATTAACGGACTTATTTTATCTGGGGATTGAAAATTCTGTCCCTAGCCCCTAAATATGTATATTGTATTCATAGATAAAAGTATTACACTGACGTATCATCTTGTAAACCATACTTGTTCCAATAAACATTTAGTATTGGTTTTTGGGACGTACCAACGTTCCAAAATCCAATAATCCAAAAACCGCGTAGTCGGTTACGCGTACATTGGATACTGGCCGAGCTCGCGTGGATCGATTCAGCTCGCGTTTAGATTCGTTGCGCGGTCCGTACTGGAGCTGTACGCGTATCCAATGTACGATAAGATATAAGCTGAACATAAACTGAACGCGTAACCGACTACGCGTATCAAATTTTGTGTCCGTGGTCCGTACGCACCTGTACGCACTTTTAGATAAAAGGTTTTTCACAGCAGACTACACCATTTTATTTATAAGTACCTATTGAATGTACTGATTTAGTCATTGATGTACTTTATGAAATGAATATTGGTGTTTTAGACGGAATAATATTATTAATTTATTATATATTAATATGATAATAACATTATGATAAATACATTGATGTTCTTAATAAATATTAAAAGAAAACTTGCATCTTGTTTTTGTGGATTAAAAGTTTAAATTTAAGACTATTTATTTAACTTTGATGGTACAATATTAGTTTAATAATCACAAATATTTTTTCCAAAATGCATTTAAAGTATATAAACAATAAGATGGTACTGGATGATTATTCATCATAAGCATTTCAGTGAATATAAATTAATTCAAATAAAGCTCACAATTTATTAGTGTTTCATTTTGCCTTCCAAATACCGTTTTAAAACTTATGGTACCTACTAAAAACGATGGAGAAAATCTCGGATCAGCACATACGAACGTTACGCTGGTGGAGCCTCTGCAGAGCAAACAGCATGCATACCATGGGCATAAGAATAAATAATACTACATAGAACGGAATCTCCTTTGACCGCCATCGATATGCCGCAATTTATATACCTACTTCCCTCTTCACCCCGTTACGCCGCGCCCCTCTGTCGCCCAGGCGTGCTGCCAGGGCTGTGAACTGTTAGTAATGCTTATGTCTAAAGATAATATCGCAAAAATATAGGTTTTTCTTTACTTAAAAATCATTATTTTAGTTTAGTATTACAAAATATGAGAATGATAAATACTTACCTACTCTATAAATACTTATTTTATATACTTATTTATATACTTTTGACGACCCGCGTGGCGCAATGGTTATCATGCCGGACGGCCAATCAAGGGGTCCCGGGTTCGATTCCCGGCGAAACAGAAATTTGAATTTAAAGTTTGAATTTCTGTTCTCGGTCTGGGTGTTTGTGTTCCTGTCTTTGTATGTGTCCATGGTACCCACCACACAGGGTATTAATTACCTTACTGTGGGGCTATGAGTGTGTAACGTTTTTTTTTTATTTTTTTTTATAAATAATAATTACTTAATAAGTTATAAGTACCATACCAAATGAAGCCATTTAAGTAAGTATTACTTACTTACATAGGTGTAAGTACTTACGTAGTGTAGGTTAAAAATAAACGAATTACATATTAAGTATAACGTGCGTGCGCCAGTGCCGCGGCGCCGCAATCGCGAGGCAAAACAATCGAGAAAGGTTCAATGACCGATGGCGGGGGCTATTAAAAAATATTTTGGTGACATGTTAAAGTGCTGTAGTTATCTAACATTTTTTTTTTATAATTGAGTGAAAGTGAAACAATTGGCTATACAAAAAGAACTGGTCACATCCTTTTGATAAATTAGGTACGGAAAAGGAATAATATTTAAAAAATATTACTTATCTCGCATCATCTTTGGGCAAACTAAAAAAACTTAAGTTTGGCATTGTTTTAGAATTGTTTGTACAACCAAACACACCGCATTAACTTGGCGCCGTTATTGTAATTGACGCGCCCGTCCGAGACAGCCCGACTTCAGTATTCTGTTTAGCCGAAATTAACGTGTAGGCTAATATCGTGACCTTGAGCCCATCCGGAGCGGGAGTTTCCGTTCTATGTAGTTTTATTTATTCTTATGCCCATGGCAAACAATTCTAAAACAATGCCAAACTTAAGTTTTTATAGTTTGCCCAAAGATGATGCGAGATAAGTAATTTTTTTTTAAATATTATTCCTTTTCTGTACCTAATTTATCAAAAGGATATGACCAGTTCTTTTTGTGTAGCCAATTGTTTCATTTTCACTCAATTATTTAAAAAAATGTTAGATAACTACAACATTTTAACATGTCGCCAAAATATTTTTTAATAGCCCCCGCCATCGGTCATTGAACCTTTCTCGATTGTTTTGCCTCGCGATTGCGGCGCCGCCCGCGGCACTGGCGCACGCACGTTATACTTAATATGTAATTCGTTTATTTTAAACCTACACTACGTAAGTACTTACACCTATGTAGGTAAGTAATACTTACTTAAATGGCTTCATTTGGTATGGTACTTATAACTTATTAAGTAATAGTACCTGGACGCCCGAGCGTTGCTCGGATAAAAACAATTTATTTACTTGATTTATTTTTAAGCAAAGCATTCAATGACTTAGTGTTACTTTACAAATCCTTTAGAAATACCTAGCTCCCAATTTAAAAAAAAATGACACAAAAAAGTAAAAAACGCAACTTGCCTACTTGAGATTTAAACCCGGGTCTCTAGCTCCGTAGTCGGCTTTCGTCACCATTCGACCAAGAAAGCTTTAATTCCCCTGACGAAATTTTTATAGAGGTTCATAATTATCGACATTGTCATTTGTTTGAAGGGTGGATTGTCAAATGTTGACCATTTGACGGCTTTACGGCTTTCTACGCCACAATATTATTAATATTTTCCAATAGATGTCGGTAAGAGTAATTTTATATTTAACTGCATAAACATTAAAAAAAAAACGACAAATTTTATCAATAAAAATTTGTGGATCGATTTATCATCCCCGCAACCAGTGTACTAAATTTCATCAAAATCTTTGGAGCCGTTTCCGAGATTCAAAAAATATATTTAGATACATACAAGAATTGCTCGTTTAAAGGTATTAGATTATTTATAAGTATTTATAGAGTAGGTAAGTATTTATCATTCTCATATTTTGTAATACTAAACTAAAATAATGATTTTTAAGTAAATTAAAAAGAAAAACTTATATTTTTGCGATATTATCTTTAGACATAAGCATTACTAACAGTTCACAACCCTGGCAACACGCCTGGGCGACAGAGGGGCGTAACGGGGTGAAGAGGGAAGTAGGTATATAAATTGCGGCGTATCGATGGCGGTCAAAGGAGATTCCGTTCTATGTAGTATTATTTATTCTTATGGCATACCAGAGGGGAAAATCATGCATGCACAACAATGCATCAATGCGTCTACTAGCACAGAGTTCCGAAAGACACAGATCCGTTGTAAGTGTTGTAGTGTAGTACATCTAATTGGGGTGTTGAGCGCCGCGAGCGGGTCGGCCCACAGAGTACATTTGTATATACTGAAAGGTCGGCCGGCGTTGCGCCTTCTTGCTGGCAGCGAAACCAGATCGCACAGCGGCGGCGGCGCCGTCGTAAGCATTCCAGTAGAATGTAAGTTTCTTGGTTCGTACCAGCTCCATCCACTGGGGGGGTCCGGGTTATTTGGAACACCGTGTAATAAATATACTATGATCGAAACCGTAATTGCGTTTATTTTATATTTTTTGTAAAAATATTGGGCATTGGGAGCTATTAGCGTTGTAAAGTAACACTAAGCAAATGAGTGTTTCGTTTAAAATTAACCCAACAAAATAAAATGTTTTTATCCGAGCAACGCTCGCGCGGTCGTCCAGCTACTTTAATAAAAGAAAACAAGATTCAAAATACAAATTATAGGTTGAAAAGATTATTATCCAAGTTCATATACTTGTTAAAAAGTGTCGCTTAACTAAACTGTCGGAGTTTTTGCGGGAAGTCGAAAAAGACATATTGTGCTCTTGTTTTATTTTCTTTTTCTTCGTGTATTTTTGAGTTATATCGGATAAAGTTGATGGCATTTTGTTTGATATAGGTTAATTACAGTGCACGAGTGTTTGTGAAATAGAATAACAGTGCTAAAATATGTTTTTTTGCTTGCCTCCAAAATTCCATCGGACACGTTCTAGTAAAGTAGCGATCGCTTTACTTGAATGTTGGACTGACTTGACTGACTGATTACTTACGACTTACTGACTTTGTTATTACTTCGTCGTTTCATTGAAACTGGCAAAAAATTGATGCAAAAATTATACTTGACGCTGGCAGTATGCACAGAGTTTGCGATGCCATAATTGAAAAAAAAAACTAAACTGTCAGTGTCAAAAATTTGACATTTGCAATATTCGCAAGTCTTAAGATTTATTTCACAGATTTTGTTTCATTTCAGATTTTATTTTATATTGTTATTACCGCTTTTAATTTAAATAAATTAATATTTGATTTATGTAATTGGTTTCTTTAATTTGTTTATTTTGAGTTCAGTTTTCACATTGTTTCAGTAGCGAGAGGTGAGTTCCTTACACTTATTATCGTAGCTTTCAGAAAGGGCCTGGAATTAACTGGCTTTAATACAAATTTAAACCAAATTTCTATTATAATTTGATTGTGTTTATAGGATAAGAGCGGACTTTATATTTAAACAATCCTTAAACTTATAAACTCTTTAGGTACCATTATAAATTGTGATATGTTATGCAATAATATTTTTAGGCCTTCATTTATTCTATTATAAACTCTTTACTAACATCGCTTTTTGTAATGTGACTTAATTTATTTATTGGTAAAACGGAAATTTATGCTAAGCATTGCCCTAAATTAAAAGTTACTTAGTAAGATGTTCCATTGTTTGTTGTTAGTGAAAACGGGCATAAGTTCAATATGTTGCACTTTAAAGTCACTTTGGAGCCCTTAATTAAAACGCGAATTTTGCTATTTATTACTTGATTGTCGCACTAGATAACACTTGACCCAGGTGCAGTCACCGCCTTCAACTTTGGGGGGTGGGGGTACCAAGAAATTTTGGAGGGTATCACTAAGAAATTTGGGATAAGAGGTGTCCCAAATTGGCTTATTTCGCTTTCCGTCTATGCATGACTGATGGATTTTGGGGGGGGGTCATGTCCCCTGTGACCTGACTTGGTTGTGTAAAAAGTCCTAATTGTTCCTTTAGTAAAATATTTTATAACATACATTATCTATGTAATACCTTTAAACAAACAATTCTTGTATATACCTAATCATATTTTTTGAATCTCGTAAACGGCTCCAACGATTTTAATGAAATTAGCACCCTGGTTTCAGGGGTGATAAATAGATCCAGCTAGGTTTTATTTTTAGAAATTTGAAATTAAAAATTATTTTCAGTGATAATCAACTTTAATTCAAACTGAAAAATACAACTCTGCCTGACATCTATTGGAGAGTACTAATAATATTGAGCCATACAACGCAGTCAAACGTCATCCATCATGACAACAATGATTTGAAAGACCTATATAAAAATTTTGTTCATTGAATTAAAGCTTCCTTGGCCCAATGATTACATAGGCTGACAGGGGAACTAGAGACCCGGGTTCAAACCTCAATCAAACCCATATTGCATTTTTTTTTATTTTTTTTTTACTGGGAACTATTTCAAATGGCGTTGTTAACTCATACTAAGCAAATGAGTATTTTGTTTGAAATTAAACCAAGAAAATAAATTGTTTTTATCTGGGCAATGCTTGGTCATCCAGGTACTAAATAATTATAATAAGTAAATAATTGCAGAGCTAATGTTAAAACACTGACTGTCAGATTAAGTCTGTGTCTTGGAAAATAACTGTAAGATTACTTTCGGAACATTGCACTTTTTGATCCTCAGAGAATATTAATTGTATAATCATAAACTATAACATGTTTACAGTCTCCTGCTGTAGTTTACACAGGTTATTCATTAACTATGAAGTAGAAGGTTAAAATAATATTTACTGATTGAAATCAAGGAAAACTAGCTGAGCCAGGGTGCTTATAGTTGTTGATGCTTATTTTGCTCTAACATACAATTATTTATTAATCTACCCAGATAATAATAATTATTTCTAATACTATTCTAAGCTACTGCATAATTATATGTGTAACTTTATAACAATACTCAATTTCAGGCCATGTCACACATTAATGACTTAACTGGTGTGCTAAAGGGGCTTCGGCAGGTGATTGAGGCAGGCATCAGATTGCAACAGGAGCATTCTAGGGCACTATGGAATAACTCTAGTATCAAACCTCTTATACAAAACTGTCCAACTAATCCATTAACATCTTTTAAACCTACATCTGACATTTCAAAAGATATTCTCGAGAGAGCTCAAGTTGTAGCTCATGGGCTTAGACAATATGCTGTCATGCACATTCCTAACCTTAATACTAATGCAGAAATGGAGACAGCTGTGGATAAACAAATGCAAGAAGAGATTGATCAGCTGAATAAAGAATTTGATAAAACATTTGAGACATTGAAAAGATCTCAAACAAAGAGACCTCCAGCTGTAAAGCAACAGGAACAGAGGGTAGATATTGTTGTACCATTAGATAAACTTAAATTACAAGCAGAAAGATTGAAAACGGAAAAGACGCAAGTCACTGATAAGGAACCCATAAAACCAGAAGTAGCACAACATGTGAAAGATAAAGAGCCAGTCACAGTGAAAGTCCATGTCCCAAAAATGGAACCTGTTATGACAGAGAACACAGCTGTGCCAAAACCAGTAGCCAAAAAGAAAATAAGAGTTTCAGTAAGTGGCAAATTTTGTGACAGCTTGTTTGAAAATTGTTCTGTTTAATTTTCCAAACGTTTATATTCTTTCCAGTTAAGTGCAAACTCTAAAGCTCGTGTGGTGCCATCGTCACGTATCGGTCGTATGATATCATTTGGATCTTTGGCTGCGGGTTTGGGCGTGGGCACCGTTGCGCAGTACGCTCGGAATACTATCCAGTCAGTTACAGGCCGGGTGGACGACTCAGCCAATGCATTTTTGTCGCCTGCCAATGCAGAAAGAATTGTAGACACGTTATGCAAAGTTAGAGGTAATTACAAAAAGAAGCAATACTGTGGTTTGTGATTCGATAATTCTTTGTTTAATATAAAAAATAATAAATCATCAAGGTTATTCTTTTACAACAGACAATGCTTATGAAATTTAGAAAAAAATCCCACTTATATGCATCAAGCTGGAGTCCGTTCAGAAAAAGGGCTGGCAACTCAGAGTGCCGTTTGACATTTTCTCATAGTTTTGTCTATTGTTTCATGCAGATTTTATTTTCTTCATAAAATCGGCATGCGTGTTTTCTTTCTGAACGGACTAAAAGAGGGCATAAAGGAAAGACTGATGCCTATAGGTGGTTGTGAATGATACTTTATTTTTTTTTAATATTGCTTGCAGAAACAGACCGAATATGCAGATCGTAAACATAACCTTGACATCTAATGACAATTATTCATTAATTTCCTCCTTTAGGCGCGGCGCTGAAGCTTGGTCAACTGCTGAGTATCCAAGACGATGCCTTGATATCCCCGGAGCTGCAGCGGATTTTCGAGCGCGTACGTCAGTCCGCGGACTTCATGCCGAGCTGGCAGGTGGAGAAGGTGATGAGCTCACAGCTTGGCCCCGATTGGCGGGGACGCATACAGCACTTTGAGGAGAAGCCGTTTGCAGCTGCTTCCATTGGTGAGCAGCTATATCACTGTGTTGTACACTTTTGTACAGTACTTGGCAGTGCTTGGCATGATTCTATGGTGATTGTGGAAAGTTTGCGCTTGTACACTGACGTGCAATGACAACCATTGTTTTACATAGGTTCAATTTCAGTGCACTCAAGTGTACGCGGGAGGTTAGAGTCGACTGGTCAGGCAAACGCGTGCACGGTTGTTATGTCATCCCCTATCCACTATATAACGCATAACGATTTCTGTTCATCTCTGGCCTTTGAAGTTTCTTACAAAATTATTCATGTTGCTGCCCAAACGCCTATAACAAGTTCACAAGTGCAGTGCATAACAACTAATGTGCTATGTTGGCATAAACCTTATTCTTCCTAGATTTTGTTTATTTTCTGCAGTCTTAATGTACCTATGTGGTCTTTTAGCCACTGCCACTAAATATAGCCATGTTTGTTCAACATCTTCTTATCGAAGAGTGCATTATAAGTAGGATCAGTTAAAGGGTGGTTTAGGTGGATAGACTAGTTCTGAAGCAACAGGATGTAATGAAGACTCTAGATACTCCATACAATGCTAACATCTGAATGGTTGCAACCCTTTTATGCGTCCCACGGCTGGGCACGTAACCGGTAACCCTGTAAATAATAAATAACCTCTAAATGGACTATGCGCGCTCACATCATCTCCTTATTATATAGATATTCTTTATCACTCGCCTAAAAGACTCGTTGTTATTCTTTGACAGGTCAGGTGCATCTAGCAACTTTACACAATGGTCAAGAAGTGGCCATGAAAGTTCAATATCCAGGCGTGGCTAAGGGCATAGACAGTGACATAGACAATCTGGTCGGTGTTCTCAAGGTTAGTACCAAACCAATACAATTAGCACTTATGAATTTTAAACCATCTGTAAACAAACAGATGTTTCAACTTTTATAACATAATAATCTAAGTTGTTTTGTTGTTTTTTTTTTCAATTAAATTTGAGTTTCTGTCACAGGTGTGGAATGTCTTCCCCAAAGGGATGTTTATAGACAACATCGTCGAGGTAGCAAAGAAGGAATTGGCGTGGGAAGTAGATTACATAAGAGAGGCTGCATGTACCAAGAAATTTAAGATATTACTCGAGCCATATCCAGAATACTTTGTGCCTGATGTCATAGGTAATATAACACAATATAAGTACATTTTCTTAGTCTATGTGGACCTGGGTTTTATCGTGTTTCCCTCCTGTAATTACGGCGTGGTGAAAATCAGAAGTTAGTAGTTGTACCACAAGCATTTTACCAGTTTAAGTAAAACCAATAAATTATACCACAGGCACATTTTTATAGTCTGGTCCAACTAGATAGACTATTGTTTTTATTCTCGTCCATGTAGTTAATTTCTAATCGTATTCGACAAACATTGTCATATCGATTCAAATGTTTGAGTTTTTCGGAATTATTTATGACCATGAAAGGTGTGTGGGAAATTCGAACAGCCAGATTCGCGCTGAACCTTCGCGTTATAGATTTTAGAAGCCCAAATTATCGGTTCAGTGAATTGGCAGGAGACACTAAATTGCATACAAATAAAAAAAGTAGACTAATGTAATTGCATAAAATAAAATAAAAATATTGTTTTTCACTCTTTATGACTCTGCTCAAATTTTTAATAAGATTATAAAATATAAGACAGTTATTGCTTGATTTGATAATCTTTTAATTCGTCCCCAAGGTCTTCGATTAACGTTTCATAACAGTATTATTGGGAAACCACTATAACCTTCTTTCCGTATTCAGACGACCTATGTGCGGCGGAAGTGATAACTACGGAGTTGATCGACGGCACACCGTTGGACAAGTTGTTCGACGCCGACTACGAGACGCGCAAGGACATAGCCTCGAAGATAATGCACCTGTGTCTACGGGAGATGTTTGTACTGCGTTGTATGCAGACTGACCCCAACTGGGCTAACTTCTTCTATAATACGCAGACCAAGCAGGTTTGTATCTCCTGTCTCCGTTTCTTACATCTCCCTCTATCTTCCTATACAAGATGCTGACGAAGCAGTTGTGTATCTACTAAATCCTTCTGTAACATCTCCCTCTATCGTATCTCCCTTTACAAGATCATGCAGACGGACCCCAACTGGCCAACTTCTTCTGGGGAAACCTTGGCATCTTTGGCAATTGTTAAGGGCCTTGGAATCTGGTGCAACAGATTGGTACATCTACTTGTTAACCACTGGTTTTTGAAATAAAGGGTGTCTTTTTCGACAGAGTATTTAGACTAGAGACACACACAGAGATGTTCAGAAAAGGAAATCATTTAATAGGACTTACTTTATTCTTTTAAGGTACAAGAGCAAATAAATCCAAAGTTGTTGCCTCTGATATTACATTATTTTATATTTTTGTCGTAGGTAATTCTTCTGGACTTTGGCGCGACCAGAGAGTACTCCAAGGAGTTCATGGATCAGTACATCGAGATTATTAAAGCTGCGTCGGATGGTGACCGAGATGCGATCTTACGGATGTCACGGGATATGAAGTTCCTAACGGGATACGAGTCGAAGGTGAGTTCTTTTTTATTTGAATGGAATAGCAAACGAGGATGCAGGCCATGTGATGTTCAGTGGTCCCTGCAGAGCCCATGGACATTTACACACCCCCAAGTAAGCGCAGGCGCGGTCGTAGCCATCAGTTTTGGGGTGGGGTCGCCAAGAAATTTGGGGGAACAGGAGTCCCAAATTGGCTTGTTTCGCCTTCCATCTACGCATGACTGATGGATTTTGGTTGGGGGAGTGGGGGGGGGGGGGGGCATGCCCACTGTGAAGGGACCGCGCCTGCGCAAGCGTAGGTAAATCTTGTCCGAGGTCGTTTGCAGTCGTGCTGCTATTACGGAGGCCGATGATCGCCTCACGTAAGTCTGGCCGGCACCTTTCCACTGGAACACAATATGATTGATTAACAGTTGAAGTGGGTGCAACGGTGGTACTTCCCCGAGTGAACCACTAAAGTTCTACCACCTACAAAATTAATAACACTAAGCTAGATGCTTACACTCTAGAGATAATGTTTTATCCTGCAATACAGCATCTGTGGGTGCTTCAAATGTTGATTATATTGGCAGATAATCATAGGTCTAATAACGGGAAGATAAAGGGTGCTTTACGGCTTGAATATATCTGATAGCTGGTTAGCCATTTAACCCATTTTTCGCGAACAAGAAGTGTAGCTAATAAGTCCAATATTCTCTTGACTTAAATAAGACAAGGACATTTTCTCTACAAACTAAAATACAATGCTGACATATTTCTTGTAGATAATGGAGGAGACGCATGTAGATACAGTGATGATTATGGGCGAAGTGTTCACCAGCGAAGGAACGGGTGAATTTGACTTTGGAGCGCAACGGACCACCCGACGGATCCAAGCCCTAGTACCCACTATCTTGACGCATAGACTATGTCCGCCACCAGAGGAAATATACTCCTTACATCGCAAGCTCTCTGGTGTCTTCCTACTCTGCACCAAGCTCAAAGTTAAACTCAACTGTCGAGTCATGTTCCACGAAATCTACGACCAGTACAAGAGCAACAACTTTAGATAAGACGCAGGTTAGCCAACATTCTACTAACATTGTAGATTTGTAAAAATATGTGCATTTCTTCTCTGTTAATATCCATATCAACAGTATTTGTTCTCAGTGTTGTACGTTGTTATGATACCGATGTAAATGACCCCAGTTTCGCAGTACAACGAATAGAATAGTGCACTCTTCCAGAGATGTAATCAAATTATGTATATTGCTGATTACATCACTTTTAACTGTATAAGTAAGTGTTCTTGTCGCCACGAAGACATCTCACTACATTTTGCGCGTATATCGAACACAAATCGCAAATCTTGGTTGGTACATCTCGATATTAATTCTCATTGACTTTTTCTAATTATTAATATATTTAAAGTGTGTCAAAGTTTAAAACAAGAATTACAGCGAATACATCGTTCGTCTACGGATATAAAAAAAATTGCAATCTTTAACAACACTTCCAAATAAAGACAACAGAATCGCTTCACGTCAGAAATAGGGGCAGTAGTGGTACATTCCTGGTCGAACCATTCTAGTTTTACCGCCTACAAAATCCCGATAACTTTTAGAATCTTACAAGTTATACAATCGACGTGTAAAACAGTTGTTTATTATTAGCTACTTGACTTATCCGGCTTTTACTTATTGTAAAGTTAGTTCTTGCAGGATAAGATCCAACTTTTTAAAATGCCATATGTCGTTAATCCCTAGTATATCCCAAATTACTTTATTATTAAATTTAGCATTCTTTAAATTTATTTAATAGTAGGTTATTCTATTCTATTCATAAATCAGAATGAAATCAAAAATTTTTATAAAGATAATTTGTATTCCATAAAATATATATTGTCCACATTGTATTTACCTAAATTCCATATACATACTATATTTAAATACACAATAATTACTTAATAATAGAATAGAGAAGTATTAACTAGGTAAGAATGTCTACATTTATAAAATCAATTCGCCTGGATCAGAGAAATAAGGGTAAATCAATTAAAATAATTTAGCTTGTACTTAACTATTAACTATAATTAAATACTTACATAGTGTTAACTACTAATATTTTAGGTCAGTGAAAAATAATAAGCTGTTTTTCACTGAAATAATAATAGATATAGGTAATATAATAACGTAACTTAGGTAAGTAATAACGTATAGAAATATGTTATTACCTAAGAATTAAGAATTCTTACATGTAATTTTGTTGTGAATACATATTATCAAATGTGCATTATGTAATCTAGTTCAATAATATTACAATAATCTGATTATTACCAACGCGCATTGGAGCAGCGTGGTGGAGTAAGCTCCAGGCCACCCCAATTATTGGGAGAGACCCATTGATGCAGCCTAATATGATGATAAATCTATAAATATAGAAAATCGTGTCACATTGTTTGTTACCATACTCCTCCGAAACGGCTGAACCTATTTTGATGAAATTTTATATTCACACTTGATATGTCTGAGAATAGGTTGTTATCTATTTTTCATTCCCCAAAGTTCCCCAAAGTTCAAGGCTGGTACGGAGTTTGCGGGTTTAGCTAGTAATAATATGTTACGTATTCAACTACCTAGATTTTTAATTCGTTAATTATTTTAACTTCTCTAAAATCACGAAGTATGTCTATTTTTATTCTCACTTTCCTGAATATGACTGTAATGATTAGAAAAAAAAACTACGGGTTGCACTCCGGGAGTGCCGGCAGAAGTGAAAACATTATCGTTGTGCATTTTTGATGTCTTGTTTTTTGTCGGTCTGAGTCTTGGAATGGTTAGGGAATAATTCCACATGAATTGCTTGAATTATCAGTATTAATAATTTCTATCTAGTATTTTATACTCATTTTCTTTCACTATTTCTTCGTCACTTTTTTCATTAATAGATGCACCACTTTGTTCAATGTCCATATTTTAAATATGTACTTGATATAAACTAATTTTACAAGTATAGACAGTCGAGCCGTCATCAGCTGTCACCCCTCCGTCTTACGTATATTTGATCAGGCCACGTGTACTGACGCGAGTTTAACATTTTTTACCCATCCCAAAAAAAGTGCACAACGCCTCTAAAGAAGTTTTCACTTCAAAAATGTTTATAACAGTTCATTGTAGACAACTAAAAATTTCATACATCCTTCTATTCAGGCAACCCGTGTGACGCAATGGTTATCATGGCATGTCATGTTATTATATTACATCCATCTATCTGATCTCCGTAAAGTACGACTTCTTTCAAAGGATTCTCAAAATTATTCCTTTTCCGAAGATGTACCAAATTCATAATTTAATCATACACATAATTCATGCCCATTATTTCAATATCTACCGATCCTTGTAAAATATCGTAAACTTATCGTTCGAAAATACGGGTATTATGTAGCAATACTAAATAGTTACCGGTCGGTGCGTTTGTCTCCGCAACAAGCTTTCACTTTGTAATTAGCATCTCGGTGCACTCAATGAAACCACACTAATGTAGTTAGTTAGTGGCTGGGTAATTATTGGGCACACGGCTCTGTAAGCAAGCTATTGTAATCATAATATATTATTGTACGCTCTGCACCCATTGTGTACAGTTTTCCGTACTGTTTGCATCTTTTCGAATGTTGGGTTACTGCTTTTAGGTCTAATAAATAACATCCTTTTATTAAAATTCATTTGGTTGCAAAAAAGTAAGTCGTTGTCTCCTAAGGTATTTTATTGTAATTTTTACTCATTCTCTCTTAGTTTTATAAACGTGCACATGATAAGTCGATGTAAGCATGTTATATTTGATTTATCGAATAGCTTTTAGAAGCGTTGTGTCACAATCACAATATATGTATATAATAAAATATGACTGTAGTTCGCGTGAATAATAAAAAATGTTAGCCAAACATTTCATCATTGCATAGCTTATGTAGTTCGTGTCTACATATTTTGCAAAAAAATGTATATATAATTAAAAACATAACAGACCTAATTTTTTAGAATGTAGGTAAATTCTATTATAGTTTTCACTTTTGCCATACCTATAGTTCATTCGCGTTAAGAAAATAGTGACTCATCAGTGCAACTGCAGGGTAAGGGTGTATTCATAATGGAGAAAAAAATTAAACATTTTTTTTTCAAAACATTAAATAAGTTTAATAGAAAAATAATAAAGTATCAATGATTTTAAACATGTTAAAATATTCCTATTAAGGTAATTTTTAATGTCAACTTAAACGCTATATTAGTAGAGTAACACATATTTGGATTAATGGTAATAAAATAAGTACTAAGTAAAAAAATACAAAATTGTCTTAAAACTAAGTACTTAAATCGCTAATCAGTATCGCTAGATTCTCCCGTTACATTTATTACGAATGAATTTTGTTCTGCATGTTCCATGACGTCATCCAAACCCCACATGGTATTTTCTTCGCGTATCACGTGGTCGCAGCATTTCTTCCACCGATTGGCGTCTACTAACGCGATTGCGTCATAAAATAATTTTTTTACGTCACTCATTTTGAATGTAGTATTATTCGCAGCAATATAATTTTTTATTTGGGCCCACACCATTTCAATCGGATTTAATTTACAATGGTAAGGCGGCAGACGAAGAATTGTAATGCATTTTTTAATAGGTGAGATATCCATTTTCCAAATTTAATTTTAAACAAGTAGTACGCAAAATACACAACCGATCAGTTCGAAGGTCTGACTTCAACTGAGCACTGTGAACTCGCCTTACTAATTTCTAGCGTTTTAATTGGCTAGGGGGCGTGGCTTGGCCGGCAGTCGGTGATGAGTCACTATTTTCTTAACGCGAATGAACTATAAGTCACTCAACGTTGTAAATCATGTAGTACAAAAACTTGCTCGACTGTATGATGCAGTCAAGAGTATGTTGGTCTGTTTCTATGCAATCACGAGATGTGTGGAAGGAAACGGACTACTAAATAAAACTTTGCTGCTGAAAATGACGCAAGACAATAAAAATATTTTATCAAGTTAAACATTAAGTTATAGCAATAAGTGTAATATTTGGGCCTAGTTGACTCAAATAAACCGATTCAACTCTGCATTTATTTACCGTTTAACATAATAATAAACAAATTTTCATATTTAAAAGAAAACCTGCCTCATTCGCTCCCTTTAAATGATTTTTTTAGTGCTCATTGGTTGGGGAAGGGTTTAAATATGTTTTATATTAAATAAAAATTAATACCTACTGGGAGCTGATTTCTTAACTGGTTATTTTTAGGTGACTCTTGGGTTTGATTATTATTTCTCTATTTGAGTACAAATTTAGTGCTCAATTTTTAAGTAATTTCCATTTATGTATGCAATTTAATTGGTTATTTATTTATTTGCGTTTATGTATTCATCGTAGGTTCTTTTATTTGGTTGGCGAACCTCGTAAACTGAATAAAAATAAGGTATTAAATGAGTTAATTTTTCGCTCTAATCGTATCGATAATTTTAAATTATATTTATTACTTATCTGTGGTACAGCATTGTTAGGGCAGTACCTTTATAACAGTTAACCTATCACCTAAGTAACTAAAGTAAGTAACATAATCCAATCGACACTAATATTAATAATAAAGAGGAATGATTTGCTTGTTTGTTTGTATTGAATATTGCTCCGAAATTATTGGACCGATTTGAAAAAATATTTTACCATAAGAAGCCGACATTATCCCTTATAAACATAGGCTACTTTTTACCGCGAGACAATGCTTTATTTCTACGGGAAAATGGGTAATAGGGTCTACGCGGTTGAAGCAACTGGCTTAACGCCTATGATTTTATTATAGCAATATAATAATATCGTCTTACGTTGTCTTTCAAATGGATGGAATTAAGTTGAGATATAGCCTGGAAGGCTATCCAAAATAGTATTACTAAATAATAATATTAATAAATACTTTTTATGTATTAACACCTTGTCATTACATTCGACCTGATAAAAAATAGTAATTACATGTGCTTCTGAGTACTTAAAATGCTATTGTCTACCTATAATAATAAAATAGATTTTGATTTATTTTTGTTGACATTTGACTTCTTACGTCCACAGCTACAGAATACGAGAGGCGGTTAAAAAGTTCGCGGACTGACAGGGAAGGATAATAAAATGAAACATTAAACTATTTTTCCTTTTCAATGTATGCTCCCTTAACCCTAATACATTTATCAGATCTGTCAAATTACTAATAACGTCGAAAAAAAAAGATTTGTCTTTGTCGTCAAAATAGGCCGAAATTGCCGACTTCACTTCATCATCGTCGCAAAAAAAAACTACCCAGTTCTTTCTTCATTTTTGGAAACAAATAATAATCGCTAGGGGCCAGGTCTGGGCTGTAGGGTGGGTGACGCAGTTGTTCAAAACCGCATCGGTGAATAGTAGCCGTCGCAACATGGCTGGTGTGCAAAAGGAGCACACCTTTTGTAAGCTTTCCTCGCCTATTTTCTTTAACAGCTTCTTTTAATTAATCTAGTAAAGAAGCGTAGTATTTTCCCGTCACGGGGACACCATGTTCCTTATAATCGATCAAAATTATTAGTTATTTCTGGCGTGTTAGCCTCAATCGGCCGTCCAGGTCGGGGGTCGTCTTCGATGGAGTCCCTTCCTTGTTTGAAAAGAGCGTGCCATTTATAAATCATGGTTTTACCAGGAGCGGAGTCCCCATAAACAGCTAATATCGCTTGAAAAATGGTTTGAGGTGTCTTTTCTTGTTTGGTAAGGATAGTAGCTAGTCTCCTCCCGATTTACTTGTTTATTCGTTGATAAATTCGTCGATAGTTCAAAAGATAATGACCCGATTAGGCTAAAAATTGGAATATATACTAACAATGAATCACTCAATAAGCGCCTACTTGGATGAGTAAACTCACCCCCGTCAACCCCGCCATTCCGCGAATTTGACCTCCCCTCGTAATTTAGTTTGATCTTGCGGTCCGTAAGGGCAGGAGTCAACGTCGATGCTTGGATCAACTTAGATTGGACCTAATTCATAATTAATTTATGGCTTATCGAACAGTCTACATTTAAGCTTTGAAAGCTGATCTATGTACACAGACAGTCAAACAAGTCCTGCTGCAAGGCTTACTATAATACTAAGGACTATCTTAATGATAAAGGAGCGTGGGAATGAATCACGCTCACACAAGGATATTTCTAAATTAAAATTGAATGTAATACATAGTTTAAGTAATTACTCGCATCTGTGAGCAGGTGGAAGTGGGTTTATAGTGTCTCATACGATCAGCTGTCACGTGTGCCCATTATGGACCCATAGCCATACTGTTATCTCAATTATATATGTATTTTTCTAAAAAAAAAACGGGTTCCTAAAGGCGATGACCGGGAAAAACTGACATTCATTAAGCGAATAATTTTTATTCCTAATATGAAATAAATATTTTTGATTTGATATGATTTGACAAAATTAATTAAGAGTTAAGATAAAAAAAAACATTTGGCAATTCAAACCCAACTTCAGACTATGCAGTCGGGCCACATAATTTTAGGATATGACGTGTATATCATGAGTGTAATTGTAAATATACATTCGCAGCAATATTCCATTATTAGCTAGTATTAAACTTGATCTTTAAAGTATGTATGTTAAAATTTCGTATAGCTATATTGGTGCAATAAAATTCATGAAATTCATTGTTAAGTAGCTGCAATAAAAAATCCGATAATTTTATTAACGATAAGGTACGATAAACTAATAGCAATATAATTTTAGAAAACTTAATGTTTTAACATAATAATTCACTAATTGCCGGTTAGGAAGATGTTGAATTTGCAGAATAACGTTGTGAAAATTGCTGTTTATATTTATATTATGCTATTGTTAAAATATCTTAATACTTATATATAAATTACGTGTCACGTGTTTGTCCGCGTGTCGTTCAGTATGTGCGTCTACCTCATTTATTGTATTCAACACAAGATTATACTTCGTTTTTTCTTCTTGGATAGTTTTGACAAGAAATGTTACGTTAAATCCGTTTTTGGACTACCAAATCAATTGAGATACTTTCAATGAGCTGGTTTGTATGAGAAAATTATCTATGACGACACAAACAGACAACAACATAACATAATATGGTCGATGTTTGAATTTTTTATAAATCATTTTAATTTTAAATCAATAACAAGTAGTACAAAGATTGTTAATCACAAGTATCCATTAAGAATAAACGTAATGTAACTATCTTCAAAGAATCCAGAGATTTTATATTTTCTTAAGCTTCTGTGTTTGTGGTTGTGGCTTCAGTTATAGATACTTGTAAGTATACTGTACTCTATTGAATATGTATTGTAATCTTAACTAATTGATATTAATTTTATGAAATAAACTTGGTGTGAATATTTGTATTTTCATTTCTTACCAAAATTATTACAGTTATTAGGTGTTTAGGCCCTAATTAGGGATATTGGAGTGGTTTTATTTTTGCCTATTCCTAAAATCTATAAGTGAAGGAGAGAGGTTTATAAAATAAAACAAAAATGGTGAGTGCGTTTTAATATATTTAAATTTCATTCTGCAATATTTGAGCACTCAAACTAATGTGATCTATCCATGTTCTGATTGTAGGTACATAGGTACTAGAGAAAAGCAATACTTAGATAACATAATATCTATAGATACGTAGTACATAACGTTATCACAAACAACATTAATTTGAACATGGTCTGTCATCGTAAAAACAGTCAATTAATGAGTGCACTTTAGTTACAGTGACAGTATGGTAGTTTACAGAGTGCTACATTCCTCTCCATACGAAATGAAATTACCTAATCAAGTTGTTTTACTCACTTTATTATTCTTCCAGTGAATAATAGAAGTACAGTGAGTAAATGAAATTTTGGGGCTTTAGCTATTAAACACATTTAAACCTTTTATCACACTGTTTAGTAATATGTTTATTTATTTGTTATAAATAACAGATAAATATTTTAAAACATTCAGAGGTATCTATAAGTGGTTATCGCCTTTATATTGAAATTCATAGAAACTGCTACTTATGTCTTGTTTGATTCGTAAATCGTATTAATAAGATACCTTTAGTTATTTTTATTCTATTTCCAGGTAATTATCATACATTATCATGGTAATTAGTGAAAGGAGAAGTAGCCTGCATGGCTTCTATCTACGTATACGTACATAGGTTATAGTTCAAAGTCTAGGAAATGTTCATTCATATTCTGTTTACTGCAGTAATTTATTTTATTAAATTTATTTATTTTTCAAATTATTAAATAAAAAAACTACGAACGTTGCACAGAGGGATAAAAACGAGAAACGGTACAGTCGAAAAATATTTAGCACATAAGAGGATTGAGAAGTAGTAACACCCTGTATCGTTCTAAGCCTACTATTACCAGTGAATTTTCTCGCGCCAACTTTGCTTGTTCCAACCATTTGTAGTTTGGGTAAAACTATTTCGCAGCGAGGAAAGTCACTGAGCTATTATGATAACAACGCTTCACTTAAATCATCACATATTGACCAATGTTAAAAATTGCCATCGATATATCTTATAATTTCCACTGAAAGAGCAGCGGCGCGCAGCGATCGTTACAGCAAGTGACTGACCACGGAGCCGCAAAGGGCAACCTCTTTAGACTAGTCGCTAGAAGGTTCGTGCAGCCTCCCGGCGCATTGCATTCAAAAACTATAAACTATGTAATCAGTTAATCACACAGATAAGATTCAAAATGATTTAAATATTTTGCCTCAAAAAGCCGCTGCGCGCCGCTGCTCTTTCAGTGGGAATTGACCCTAACTGTAGAGCTTTTGTAGGCAAAGTCAATTTTCCTTAGAGCATCACAGGTATTCAATTCATCACAGATATCTCAAGTCAATACCATAGCCATGAAGGTTGTCAAGTTTGTAAATAAAATAGTTTTAGCATTGGCCAATATGGGCCACAACCCTATGCATGGGCGCACCCAGGTTCTTGGTCAGAGGGGACAAGCATACCCAGGTTCTTGGTCAGGGAGGGGGCAATTTTTTTTTAAACTAGGTACCTAGCATAAATTTGCTTTCCACGTTACACGCAGACACGCACACAAAATATTAAATATACAAAGCTAACAGCAGGAGGTAGCATATCTAGCTTATCTTTTATAGGTTTCTTTTTTCGCGGGGAGATCTTTTGGGATTCTTGAATCCCTGAATCCAGGGGGCAGCTGCTCCCCTTGAATTCCCCTCGGTACGCCCATGACCTTAAGTATACACCGCTATCCTGCCCTCTAGTGTAGACAACAGGTCGTGCTGCAGCATTCAACTAGTATAATAAGTATAGTAATGTTTTATTTGCTAAGTATATACAAGTACTTCTAAATTGAAGTGATCGCTTCATACTAAACAGTATAATTCATACACTCAAATTATGAAGCTTAAAGCTTTGAAAGGGGTCTCAAAGTATGAGTAAAGTTACAAAACTTGACCATAATATAAGTCACTAATGAATAATGATATAAACGACGAGGGAACAAAGTCATTGATTGTTGTAACACAATCAAATGTTATAGGTACATAACGAGCAGCTTGGGAAGAGATCCGTTTAGGATTGATTAAGAACGACTAAACACGCCTTAGAAACATGTTATTTAACACATTAAACGTTGATGTTATATATTTCAATAAACATTTAGTTCTACGGTTAGTGCCTTGTTATTTTAATATTTATAGGCAACACAAAAACACTCGACTCGAGATCATGTGACTACTTTTAAGAAAGCCTCAAAAACATTGATATCAGCAGATATAAACCGATGACCTACTATTATAAATTTATTTAATGCTAAATATATTGTTTGTACGTAGATACTCATCGAAACTAACCGCTAACTTAGAGAAAAATAATAGATAGTTAAATACCTACTCTTACTTTCACATTTAGTTATGTACCTACGGTTTGTAATAACATCAGTTAATGTAAAAATAAATAGTTTAACGATAACATTACAAATTAAAACGTCTACTTAATTATGAGTGAGTTTCATTTAAATTATCACTAATAAAAATCTAATATAAATATTTTCTAACACTTGTTATCTAAATTTGACTAAGTATACGTAACAATCTGAAATTGAAGCTAATAAAAGTCGTTGTTACAGTTTGAACAGTTATTATGTATACATGATATAAAGATACGAGTAGAACTAAAGTGTTCGAAGCTGAAACTTTATCTCAATATAAAAGGGGTAAATAGTCACATAAATGATTCTAAGTACTATTCTGCAAAACGGTACAAACTTTATCAGTAGGTTTACCCAATAATAGCAATCCGAAATTACCGTAAGATATAGACGGCCGAAGTGTAGGTATTAATTAATTTAGTCAGATATTGTCCGAATGTAGTAGGTACAAAAGTTGATAGTCAAAATTTTATCTTATATCATCAAAGCTTCTTTTGAGGTTTTTACAGATTTGGCATTTTTACGGCGCTTCAAGGCTGTGATCTCGAACACTTCGATGTAAAATAGTGCGTCCGTTCGTTACCGATTCACCCTAACCGATTACGACGACACGCAGCACGAATATCCAAATACGGACCGAAAAACGTCTAATCTGTGTGCCCATACAACGAGTAAATTTTGAGAGGTTTGGTGTGTCGTGAGGAACGTAGACCTAAGCGTTGGACTCCTTGAGGTCGGTGAGCCTCGCGAGCTGCGCGGGCTCCAGCTCGTCGGGGATGGAGGCGCGGCCGGCGCGCGGTGCCGACGACGGCGGCGACTGCGGCGCTGTGGGCGGCCCGGAGGCCACCGACGCGCCCGCCGACTCGCCCTCGGACGCCGTCGAACTCGACGCCGGATGCGGCGCGGAGTCCGCGGGGCCCTCGTCGGAGTCCCTGAGGCACACCGCGGTCTGCTCGGAGAGGGAAGACTCCTCGTCGTCGTTTTCGTCGTTGCGGTCCGTCTCGGCTTGGACTTCGGGCTCGGGCGGAGGGAAGGGCTGCTCGGGCTCCTCCACCATGGGCGTGGCGGCCGTGATGACGATTTGCGCCACGCCGAGGCCGCAGTCGTCGGTAGGTAGTTCAACTTTTGGCGGCACAGGCTTCGGTGGCGGCGGGGCAACAGCCTCCTGTTCCTCCTCCTGGTCCTATATTAATTAAGATCATTATTTTGGATACATTACATAGGTAACTATTTCTTTAATACTACGAGTAACTGCGCCTCCTTAGTTTAATGCCGATCAGAAAGAATTTTTAGTTTCGTAGATTATTAATAATTTTGAGCCCAAACTGTTTCGACCTAACGATTTTTTAAGTCGTAGGTAGGTTTAGTTTCATAGGTTTTTAATGATTTTGAGCTCAAACTCCTAACGATATTACGTCTGAAAATATAGTAGATACGTCTATATTATGGCGCTAACGATAGCAAACATATCAGAATTCTTTGTATTAGTGACTTTAAAAAGACGATTACTTTATTTAAGATTTACTAACTACATATATGTATTAACACGTTCAGAAAATAAATATCTAGCTAGGTACATGGGTCAATCAACTTTTAAGTGTACATCAATGATAAATTTAGTTTTTTTAATTTATTCGATTTTTTTTACATTCCAACACATTTTTTGTAGATAATTATTTACATTTTAAGAATTCACATAGAGCAGAACAATTTATTTAAATAAAATAGTAAATTTGACTCAGTAACCCAGAAATGACTAGTTAGATAGTCCCTTGGACAACTAAACTAAATAGGCTTCTGAATCATTTAAAATTCAGTCAAATTGTAAACCTTCACTTTATTCTCACTTAATATACCTAGGATGGATTTCAATTTATCTTCCTTAGATAAACGACGCGACTTTTAATTTATAAGTTATTCTCAATAATATTGTCTCCTGGACAACGATAAACTTTAAATGTAACGAACTTTTCATTTAACTTGTAAAATAATAATTAATACGTGATATTTAACAGTTTATGAATTCACTTTTAATTATTACACATTCATGTAAAATTTAGTACTGTTTTTTTAAAGAAATTATTACGATAATATGTCTTTCGGAGACAGGGACAAAATGGTTGTCCAGTGGACATACACGGTTGTCCGTAGGACATACTCGGGAGTCCAAAGGAGACATTAGGATTGAAATAGCCTGTAATGTTCTTTTTTATGTAATAAAACAACAATATGACAATAATTATCAGTTTTATTATATTTTTTTATGAAAGAATTTACATTTTATTTTTATGGTAGCTAGCTTTCCCTTTTTTTCTCTTACGCTCAGCTAATCTTTCCGGGTCTGCTTTAAGTTTTTCTGTATAGCGTCTTGATTTTTCTGTTTCCGTCAAACCCATTATCTAAAAATAATAAAAATAATTTAGAATAGAGAACTATTAGACTATAAAAATGTGTTAAGTAAGCTAACAGACGTCAAGAAGTACAAAGTTGAAATTGGTTAAAATATCAATCTAATTTATATTAGGTAATCTTTAATATACTAATTTATATTAGGTAAACTTGTTAGAGGCTCTTCAGGGACTAATTATTGAAAGAAAAAGTATTGCTTTATGCTGATTCTATCATTATTGTCCTATGGACAACCAAAATATCCCACGGACAACGGTTTTGGTTGTCCAAGTGACTGGTTGTCCGAGTGACATTTATCAGTCTTTGCGCTCCCTGGTAATAAATAATGATATTTTCAATTACGTCTTACGCGCAGTCCAAAATATACAAATAAATAGAATATATTTCACTGTAATTTACTGCGATATATCAAATACTTACGTTTTTGTGCTGGTTGTCCGGTGGACACACAAAAAAGCTACGCACTCTTTCGGCCACAACAACACCATCGGCCACACAATCGGCCGACTGGTGCATGGCGCCTCGGCGAAAAGGAAATCAAAATTGCGGCTGGATGAATTTTGTCACCAAATTAATTGACTTGTTGTCAAGGCATTGATCACGCCATCTGTGTTTTGATTTCGGATCTTTTTTGCCGTTGTCCGGTGGAAGTCAGGATAATAAAATATAATAGGGACCAAAATGAACGTGCAAAAAACTCGTTATAATTATAAAGCAAACAAAAATATATATGCTAGCATCATAGTAGACATTGTAATAAATAATTATGTGTACAAACGTTATTTTTTGCCATACAGAATTTTTTGTATAACGTAATGTTTCATTGTACTAACCTACTGAGGGACAAACAATAAAACACTTCATCTGATGTTTTGTCACCCGGACAACCATTAAAATTCTAGTATACGAGTAATGGTGATTTATTTAAAATAATTTACTCGTATGTATGCTTAATGAAAAGATAAATACGACATATGCCAACTAACCACTTAATTTTCTTTAGAACTGCGATTATTGGTCAGGGAAAAAACATAGTACTTACAGAACAAAATAAAAGTTGATTGACCCACATATATATTTTATAGATAGTTAAAACCGATTCAAGGTGCTTGTCCCTGTCACTCGCCGCCCTTCGTTTGTAAGAATGCGATTAGACCATTGCAAGTTTAAAAAGGACTATTAGACACTTATAAAATTATTTATTTTGACACTGCACTCGTTGTTGTATTGTAAACAGGTACCGAAGACAATTAGAAGAAGTTCTTTAGAATCTTCACGCCATACAACGTACACAAACCTCGCATCACGTCATAGGTCGGTACCCCACTCAATTCTGTTGGAAAAACAACCCAACGGCCTTCATAATGCTTTCGACTTGACTATATTATGTAGCGTTAAAACTAGTTATACCTTATCTCAAACTTTAGTAGGTCAGCACTTTATGTAGCGCCCTTAAAATTCAAATGACATTTATTAAGTTAATTTATTGAAAATATTGTTTGCGCATACACATCAGTCATTCAATAACCTAAAGTTTTAAAATATTAATTCAATTGTTATACAGGTACCTAAAACTCAAGGCAAAACTCTGCACCTAAACTTTTTCATGCAAGTGCAAAGTGCAATAGTTACATACTCGTAGAGGTATCTATATTTCGAGAATTTTAACGTTTAATTTCTGTAGCTCTTGTCTGGTAAATATCGGCAATTCGTACCTATATGTAGGTACCTAATTTCTAGTTTTGATTCTTATGGTAGGTTTCTCGTTTTCTTTGCAATTATTTATTAAGTAAGTATCAAAGAAGTTATTTCTCACACATTAATGATATTTAGACAATCATTGATATAAGTGATGCAATAATTTTTTTAAATGTATATTTAAATATAAAATATATTGGCACGATATCAATTATCAAGTACCTACCTGAATCTACACGAAGGCTTTCGTCAATTAGATAACCGGTGCAAATAACGGTAGTGGCCGACTGGGAGATCTCAAGTACAGGAATATATCTTACATAACGCATTCTAATTTAGGACTCTGCACTGAAATGTACATTAACAGCACATGCTTTAGATACGAGTAAATTATGAGAAATTGCTTTCAAGTCTCACTCACTCCTAAAACTCTTGGAGGCTATTAAACTACATGTAATATCTACCTATATTTTTTACATTTAGAGTAGAATTCCTTTAATACGAGCAAAAAAGCTGCCTACAAAATCAATACTGTAAAGCAAATTATAGAGAACACACAAAAATATTTCTAGATATAATTACGTTACATATTTGTAAAACAATAAAAACTGTGCAATAGAAAACTTTCTAGCTATACCATAATGAAGTATACTTTACGCTAGATAACTGCAGATGAAGAAATACAAAGCTATAAGATATTTGCAACATAGGAATATCATTTACGATAGACAACAATAAGCGAGATATATTGTGCCTATTATCGTCTTACAATTTTTTAAATTACAAAATCACACTTATTACATATTTCTTCACCTACAACATAATGAAAAATGAACTGATTATATGAAGAGTGCTGATCTTCCAAGAAAACACAAATATTTCATTAGCATTGTGAACCCACGGACACCAAGCACACAAACCTAAAATAGAGCATTAACGATAAGCACAAACAATAGCGACCTAGTGTGGGTACAAAAGTTAATAATTTTAATTCAAACCTCGTCCGAAAAATTATCACCAGCAACTTCATCGACTGATGCGTGGAAAAAATTTTAAACAAAATTAATATGTTGATACATTTAATTCGATATTATTGCATTTTGTACTTCCATGTAGAGTCAATAAACTCAAAGTCTTGTTTTAAATATTTCTATTCTCTTCGAAACTTTTACTTACAGTAATTATATTTTGAGAATAAAATATTACTTTGAATTGTTGCCTAAAACACCACTTCCAGTAGATGGATACTTTCCCTAACATTTTTCTATAATTTGATGCAGTTCAGTACCTAACTTCACCAATTTAGTAATAAATGATTCATCGATAGTTTTTTCAAAATTGCTTTAATAGATATCACTTTTTAATCAAAACTTCAATTAACGGGGGTTAACCCTACAGTTTTATATTTGAAATGTTGATACTGGTATTATAGATGCGTCATTTTCTCTGAACTCATATTACATAGAGCAGGCAGTTACGTTTTAAATAAATAAGTTGGGAAGAACAATTTGTAAATGGAACTTACCCACAATGGTGACAGGGGGAGCGACCGCCTGGGGTTGTTCGACAAACTGTGTGTCGTACTGCTCGTGTTGGTTCCTACTTAGCTCTAAATTAAAGCTGAAGTCGGGTTGACTGTCCATGGAGTCGCCCAGGTCGACGGGCGGCGGCGGGGGCGGGGCAAGCGGCGGAGCTGCGCTCTTAGTATTGTTGTTCTCACCCACGATCACTAGCAGCGTCCAAGAGCAACAAATATTTCAGCCAAGGGTACGACCCGAGAAATTACAACACAATGCGCTTTTCAGTACACCTGTTTGACATCGGCGACAAAGGCAACTGCACAACAAAGTGTACCTATTACGTGTACAAATGGGTACGTCATAGCTCAGTAACTCGTTATGATAATAATCCAAGTCCACTGAAAAGCGCTATAAACATTTTAGTCCATTAAAGCAAAAATTCCTGTACTGATCCGGGAAATTACGGTCAGTCATAAAAGTAGATGTATTTCCACAGAAAACCAACGAAGATTACAGACACTTGAAAGTCGGAAGATGGTGCATAAGACATCATAGAACTTTGGAAAGTAGGATTACAGTAAATGTGACATAGAAACATTAAGAAAAAGAAGACCAGTTTGCCAGAAAGATTTAACTGCAAAGAAGTTCCTCGTGAATTGTTTTATTTTAAACCTGTTGAAACTTGTTTACTATACCTTACTTGAAGAAAATTTTGCATCAGTGTCGTAATTTATATTTTAATATAAGACATAACGTTTAATCATTTAGATTCATCCTATTTCGTTTCGCATCACTATACATGATCGTGCAAAAACTTCATGCATTAATGTCGATATGAGATGGACCCATGATATTTATGGAGAAATTATAATCCTACCATTTCTCTATAGATGTTACGTAACGTGCCATACAATGAAACTGCGTAGGTTGTAAATTACCATGCCAATTGGGAACCAAAACCACAACCATTTACCCGACCAGCCAAAAGCTATCTATTTGCATTAAACCTTACGTACACCTTTATGCCCACTAGTTATACCTACCTAGATACATATACATTATAAAGTTGGAACTGAGCTGCAAGACAGTTTTAGTTTTCGAACGAGGACAACTTTTCAAGGGTAGCAGAAGCTTAGAAAGCTTTGTAATCTATACACATTGTTCCACAAACTTTATAAAAAGCGATTTACGAGTAATTAGCTTTACATAAATTACAGATAATGCGCAAATGTAAGAGAGTAAAGTTGTCCAGGTGCGATAGGCTAGTGCACAGGAATAGATCGGAAGATAAAAGAAGAAGAAGAAGAAAAAAGAGATTGATCTTACTTTCATCTTCGAAAGTTTCAGCCGGCGGAGTCCCCGGTGGCGAAGCGAACACCGGCGGAGCCGAGCCTAGAGGAGTCCAATCGTCACCGCCGCTCAATGGTTCACCATTCTATAACATATGATACAAATATTTTCATCTAGCTAATATATGAAGTCATATTAGTTAGCTCTATTGATTAATGGTTGAAATTTAGCTTACCTCATCACACTCTTCAATTATGAGCGATGGGAAGTTTCCGATGACACCGTTGGCCTCACCACGCCACCACCCGTCATCGACGCCGTGAGCGTCGCGGGACACGATACGAATGATCTGTAATATATATAAAAATGTATAAAGAACGACATCAATTGCTAGTTTGCTACTACTTCATTTTAAATATCTGCATTTATTACCTGTCCTTCTTCGAGGTTAAGTTCGTCGGAAGCTTCTGCATCGTAGTCGTAGAGAGCAAAGCAATATCCGAGAGTGGGCAGTTGTTCTTCGGCTGCCTCAGGTGTTGCTTCAGCAACAGGTTCCTCGGCTTTCTGCTCTTCCGGCTTAACGACTGGAGCCGAAATTACCGATATTTGATCGGGGGACTGCACCACTTCCGCATCTTCACCCTCGACAGTATAGTCAACCGACGAAAAGGATATTTGAGTTACCAGACCTGGAGCACTCGAAGCCTGTAATGATTTATTAAATTTCTTAGTTTGATTCAGATCAGATTTATATGTTAGATCAGACTGCATTTTGACTTCTGATATAATTATGATGTAGGCATCCCAGGCTACTGTGTGACTGATGTTGCCAATTGCTGTTGTGGTCATATTACTCCCCTCCCCTCCCCATTATACATTGCTAATAGTATTCTTCAAAGGGTTGTTTAGTATTTTATATAGTATTAAAATTGAATTGAATTTAAGAGTGGCTGCACCTGCTCCCGGTCGACATCCAAATAGTTGTGCGGCACGTATCCCTCTTCTCCACGGTAGTTGCGGGCTCGAAGCCAGCCGTCTCCATCACCTTCTCCGACCACTTCCAACTGCTCGTTCTCTATAATCGAAAGCTCGTCTGGGTTTTGAGCCTATGGGAGAAATACAGAAACATCATAATTATAAGTTCCATATATCAGTCATTACGATAGTTTATAGAAATTAATATATCTTACCGTGTATGAGTACAAGGCAGTACATTTGTACAATGGTGCGGCCGGTGGCTCTGTCGTTTCTGGTGCTGGGGTATCGGTCTCTGGTTCTCCCCAGTCCACTTGTGTTGGGATATCCCAGCCAATCGTTAACTGTTCTATACGTTGACGATCCTCTTCCAGTTCAGCTAAAATAATTATTAAAAAGAAATATGCTTAAAAGAAATATTCAAGTATTTCCTGTGATATTTCATTAAATAATAAAAAAATACTAATTGTATTGTATTGTGTTACTTTATACGTCATAAATTACAAGTTTCAGGTATAGCTATTATTATGTGCTGTCGTCAGTAAATTGGTCAGAAAAAGCTAGAGAGGCATTAAATGGGATCAACACTTGCCGTGTGGCTTTTGCGTTTTATCTAATTTCATATATACTGACATATGTATATGTAAGTTAATTTTTATAAAAGTTGTTTACCGTCTACTTCTTCATCGTGTTCATCTTCATTCTGAGATCCAGACGTAGTTCGCTGGTGGCCACCTGAAGCTGTAACTACTCCTGATGTTGCCGGTTCCCCTTCAGTATTATCACTGTCATAGAACGAATCTGAGCTCGGTTGATCCTGGAAGAAAGTTATATTATGTATTCTTTAGAGCGATGGCCGAGCGGCTCCAAGAAATTTCTTAAATATTTAGATACATAATTTATCAAGGGAAAATATTATGATATATTATTAATCACGATGTTTTCCATCACCTTAAACCTGAGAGAAAGTCAGGATTTCTTAAAGGCAAAAGTTTGAAACAAATATTCTGCTGAAAAATGCACGATTTATTTATTTATTTTACTTACAGCGGCACCCGAAGCATCTGTACGCACACTAAGAAGGCTGCTACTCCGAGGAAGGGTCTCTTGTACGGCTAAGAGATCGACTTCCTTCAGCCATTCATCTACAGGGGCACCGCTTGTTCTTAGGCATTCCAAGCGTGCCTCATACTTTGCTTTAGAAGTTTCCGATCGACGGATATTTGACCGTAATTCATCCATTTTTGTTTCAAGGTCAGGTCCGTTTGTGTCATTTGGATCGACCTACAAATTATATCAGCCATTTGAATGTTAAATTGTTATTCATTTGCAACAAATATTTGAAAAACAAAATATCTAGGAAACATTGTAAAGCCTAGATGCAAAAAATCCTGCAGCTCAAGTGATTTTTAAGTACCTGTTGAGTACAAACACAACAAAAAGTTAACACGAAAAGGCCAAACGTTCTATTTCTGTATTTAAGTGTACATACAAGTAAACTTTCTAAAACAAATGTCATACCTTTTGGCCAGCATCTCGCATGGCTTGATAGAGATGCAGTTTCCTTGTTGCGTCCCTCACCAGCGCCGTCTCTCTTACCACTCGCGTCGCCCAGCGTCGTGCTTCCTGCGCCAAGGTTTGGGCCACTGACTCGTGTTCCATGGTCACCGTGTCAACAGGGTCGTTATCACACGGCTCAAATTCATACTGTCAAAAAAAGATACATAAATAAAATAATATAAATCTTTGAATCAGAAATGTATTTCACTGTAAATTAACAAAAAAATGGATTCTTGATTAAAGTAATGATTTTTTTTTACCATTTTACTAATTATGTGTTGATTTTAATGGCAAGATTTTTTGTACAAACAAAAGTATACGACTATGTCTGTTGTGCCTGAAGGCGACTACTCTGTACGCATCGGTCCAGAAGTTTTTAAATTTTCGGAATCATTTTATTCATTCATTTTGGCATTCTCTGATCGTTTATTATTCAAGAAATTTATAAGATCAGCGTGTCGTTGATATTAAGGTAAGGAAGTTTTCTTCAGTCATATCAAAAAATGAGGCCCGAAAATACAGATACGGGACGGTTTCGGATACGGGCGCACAGAGTAGGCCCTCTGCAAGGAACACAGGATGTCACAAGCCACACACGCTACTCGTGTATGAAAATGGATTGCTATGTGAACTATAAACGCGCCAGTTTAAGAAATTGGTATGGTATATCGCAACCGTGGTCTGAGTTACACTGAGAACTCAACGAGACAGGACCACATACCTTTTGTGCGCAATATTCATTTAAGTCTGGCTCACCTGAGTAAGCCTCTGTAGAATAATTTCTGTACCAGGTGAAAAACTTTCAACTATAATTGACGACAGTAAAAGGACAATGTGTGCCCAGAAAATAGTTTTGAACCGGAATTAACGTTACATTATTTTGCTAACATAATATGTATATTAGACGTGTTATAATCTCTTTACCACATTATAGAGAATTGTTAACTCGTTAGAGTAATTGTGTTCTGTGATTGTTAACGACCCAGTTCTGTAACTTTTAAAAATAAAAACTTAAAACGGACTGCAGTTTTTACTCATGATGTTATTTTTTCAATACCAAACTTCATTACGCAATGCTGATAAAAATGTAATTAATTGTCTTCAATGGTTTGAATCTGTGAGTTTTCGACCTGTACATTGTCGCAGTGGTCACCACGCTAGTGTGCCGTAGAAACATTCACATTAATATTCTTTTGCTCTATTGTCTTAAGCTACTCTTAGAACTGAACCAATAAGTTTATGCTTGAAGTGTGAGAGGATAAAATGTGTGAGGTGTAAACACACCTCACAAACCGGATCAAACGATCCGGCCACGTTTGTCACGTTCTGCAGTTGTTTAATATGGTTGAATTCATTAGTTACAATGCAACATTGTAATCCTTAGGTACCCTGATCCTTAGAATAAATAGGTACGTATTGAATGAGTGTCTTCATACAAGCGCGCTGTTTAAATTGAAGCACTAAATAGATTCCTACAGCTGTCATATCTGACAAACAAAATATTTTTATTTTGATAAGATTAAATATAAAATACTACAAAATATTGAAAACACCGTGAAAAGTTATTTTATAAGACTTCTTTTGTTTTTAAAAAGTGTTGTAATAAAATTTAACCTTAAGTCTTACGGAGTTTTGGTCCGGCCCGGCGTTTGGTGCCATTAATGGCACCAATCAGCATGCTTCAATTTGGGCGCGCGAACTTGGTTTTATAATGTAAATGTAATTATTCTAAGCCCCGATCGATCTTTGATTATTACAATCAAGTAATTTTCCACATGCAGTTTAATTTAGTTACGAGTACGTTATAAGGAATGGCAACCATGAGCTGGCTGGCATAAGGCAGTAGGTTCGATTATTGTGAAACTACGAAGAGTAAATAAATAAATGCCATACGCTTATTTATTTTTGAAAAGGAGCAAATAAATAAACTGACCTGAATATGCTGCTTGAGAACGGGGTAGTAAAGGTAGAGGCACTGAAGATTATACTCCCGAGTGAGCTGCTGCGCCTGGTCTCGTATCTTGCCGAACGAGTGCTGGGTGGCCGAGCACGTCAGCAACTCCGTACGGCCCATTAGGGTGAGAAATTCAGATACTTTCTCGTACACCGAAGATTCCATGCTTTGCATGCAAGATTGTAGTTCCACCAGAAAGTAACGGTTCTGAAAATACAGTTTTCGTTGTATTCCATTTGTCATGTTTAGTACCTATTTCTTAAGGTCTGTTAAAATTAAAATTAAATAATCAAATGAAATTTATAGTGACTACATGAAAATTATAACATGAGCATATTGCGTCAATCGTCCTCGATAGTGCAAAGTCAACCGTATGAGACTAGTATTATAATGGCATAGCCGAGTAGTGTAATGAAATATAGTTACATCAAACTTTAAGCAAGCTAGTATCTGTTCTAATATCGTATTATGCAGTGTGTCTGGATTATGATGTTTGCTCCTTACAAATATTATACTATCGATCCGGCCCGGCTTCGCTCACATGATCTAAATTCTATAGATTATATATAGAGATATATACTTACTGTACTAAAGATAGATTATAGTACAGTAAGATTATGGAATGTACATTTTTCTGGTATAAAAAGTAGCTTATGTGCTATTCATATAACCTAACGCTGTGTTAGGGCCTTTTTAGTGCGAAGCGGATGACCTACGCGGACGTCCGCAACGGACGGTAAAATGTATGAAACCTTACAGCACGTTCAGAGGGACACGGACTCTCGATCACGATCCGCATCGCACTGAACGACGAATTCATCCGCGATGGACGCAAAACCTCATCCGCGTCCGGAAGCTCCGCGTCGCACTGAATAGGGCCTTTAATTTCATCTCGATCTGTTCTGCGGATTGTTACGTGATTGAGCAACAAATATCCATCAAACATCTGATCTTTGACATGTATACTTAATATTAGTATAGATAAAACGGTTCAGGGAGGAGCTCATGTGGGTAACCAACGTAAGTCATTATTACGTACAAATAAATATTTTTTTTAGCATTTACCTGGTGCGCATTAGCTGCGGAGATACTCAAAAGATAATCATTCCTAGCGCCCGTGGATTTTTCTTCTAGTTGATCACGCCGAGATGACACTTTTGCACTATTCTTTTGCAATGAAGTGATGGACTGAAAGAACGATCCCTTTTTCTTTTTTAACCTAGAGAACAGAATAAAATAATATAATTGTTTTAATAGTGTGACGCGGTTCGCAAATTTTTATTTTCTTAATTGAACGCAGATAGAGTAATACGAAAATCCATAATAGCAAGTTTTCAATGTGTATTTAACTTGCTGAATGAATCATAAGATAGTGAATAGTTTATGACTTTCAATGGACGCTACATCATTTACTATTCTAAAGCAGTGAAGTTTCTCGACAACTTGTTGCAATTTTATCTGTCGATCATAATTTACTGAAGTCGTATTTAGGTTCCCGGTATTACCATTATTTAATTTCGTGGTGGTTTACTTTAGCAATACATAATTTATGGCTAGTAAATATCTTTTCTAGGTTTATAACTGTAAAACTACGATCAATGAAACTTCATTCTTCACTTTTAGGTACAAGAACAAGATTAGTAAATAATCTAAGTATCCTAAGATAAATTAGGGATCGTATAATCGCTGTCTAACCAGCGATCACTCGGTCTACGGCGTAGAGGCTACGCCGTAACACAGAATACTAACTATTGGCCGTAGTGTCTACTCAAGGATGTCTTGAGTGTAGAGGATTTGGAAATCGAATCGTGCCTATCAATGGCACATTAAAAGTGATGACGATAAACCGAAGTTTCTTATCTTGTAATTTGTGTAAATCATCTTTTACATTTTTCATTAAAAGCAATGTGGATCACCTTTAGTTACTCGTTTTATTTTCTTCAGTTTAAATATTTATCTATAAACATTACGCAATTCAGTGCAATGTTATAAAAGTCGCTCATGATTAAATCTTTAATCATAAATTGAATATTTAAAAACTGACCGTTATGATCGTTTTGTAGCGTAAATTGGCCGCAACCCTTTTTGCGTCCCACTGCTGGGCACGGGTCTCTCCCCATTATTGGGAAGGCCTGGAGCTTACTCCACCACGCTGCTCCAATGCGGGTTGGTGGAGAGCGTAAATTATGTTTATGTAAATGTAGGTAAGGAGTGCCTACTAATATCTGATATATTTCAGCTGCCTTTGAAAACTAATAGCTACACTACAAATATCAAATACATTAATAATAATTATAACAAAATATCGTAGTGGAGAGAAAATAGATCGCTATTAATTTGTTAATGAAAGAAAATTGAGCGGCGGGATTATTAGAAATTTGAAATGGAGCTTGGAATTCATAGCGCAACCAACCTATTCATTAATTGACTTCATTTAAAAACAAGAGATCATTAAAATTTGACGTGTCGGTGTTATTAAAATGTTTTTTTTTGTATCAATATTTAGGGTAAATCTTTGGGTAATTACGTCGTCTGCATTCTACATAGAACTGGCTGCACAGAGCAGGTATTCGCATGTACTTGTATATATGTATGTATGTGTTTCAATCGAGTTCATTATGTATATATATATATATATATATATATATATATATATATATAAAACAAAGTCTTTACCAATTCTTATGATTAAATATGATAAAAACTTTAATTTTATTAATATTTAAACAAATTTATTTTAAGTTATACATAAACGGTCCGTCATTTTTTTTTTTCATTTTTAATAATGGCATCGCAAACTCACTTAGTAGTCATAGAAAAAATCAGTAAGTCGTCAAGTATCAAATTCCTTGTTCGTGCTTTCATGCTTTCAAAAATATGACGGAGTTTTGGCGGGAAGTCTGAAGGGACAAGTTGTGTTCTTGTTTTATTTTCATTTTCTTGGTGTATTTTTGAGTTATATCGGATAAAGTCAATGGCGTTTTGTTCGATACAGGTCAATTACAGTGCATGAGTGTAGTGAAATAAAATAACAGTGCGAAAACATGTTTTTTCGGCTTGCCTCCAAAACTCCTTCGGACATGTTCTCGTAAAGTAGCCATCGCTTTACTTGAACATCTGACTGACTAGACTGACTAATACTTGACGACTTACTGATTTATATAGAATAATAGATGCAGAATATATACTTGACACTGGCAATATGCACAACAGAGTGCGATGCCATTATTGAATAATGAAAAAATATGACATGAGGTGTTAGCTTTGGGAGGCGCTCTTTGTATTGTGCTTAGGGCGTAGTATTATTTATTCTTATGCTTACATTATTCTTAGTCTAAGGTGTTAGGCTTAATGTACAAACTTTTTTTTTTCAGCATCGCAAACTCTGTGCATACTGCCAGCGTCAAGTATAATTTTTGCATCAATTTTTTGCCAGTTTCAATGCAACTGGACGAAGTAATAACAAAGTCAGTAAGTAAGTCGTCAGTAAACAGTCAGTCTAGTCAGTCCAACATTCAAGTAAAGCGATGGCTACTTTACTAGAACGTGTCCGATGGAATTTTGGAGGCAAGCAGAAAAAACATATTTTAGCACTGTTATTCTATTTCACAAACACTCGTGCACTGTAATTAACCTATATCAAACAAAATGCCATCAACTTTATCCGATATAACTAAAAAATACATCAAGAAAATGAAAATAAAACAAGAGCACAATATGTATTTTTCGACTTCCCGCCAAAAACCCATGTACAAACGTACGTGTTAGTCATTTCTTTTTTCGGTTTCCTAATCGCGGTCTTTCATCATTATGCCAATATGAATGTTGCGGTGTCATAAATTAATCTTTAATATTTTATTAAACAGTAAAATATGTATAAACTCATAAAAATGATAAACAAATATTAATTACGTTTTTATATATTTTGTATAATCGATTTGTAGTAGTTTAAAAATTTCCTAAATAAAGGGTTAAATTAACGAATCTGCAATGCGATTTTTGATTTTCTTATAATTTTTATTGAAGGTTTCTTGCTTATGTTTAAGGTATATCTTTTGGTATTTTACAGTGTAAGTTGTAAAGTTTACACTTAATTATTTCTGATACTTTGAGGCAGGATAGGGCGGGTTCTAGTTTGTTATAAAGTCTAATTTAAGGTATAAAATTTAATATGAAAATTGATAATGTTCTTATATGTAACATGTAAATATTTTCTTAACTAAGTAGGTCATTAATAAAAATTCACGCAAAAAATATTTAAGTCACAAGGATTTTCACAATTACACGAAGTTTTCTTAAATTGATACTCGTAGTTCAGACCCTCCCAGTGGTCTTAATAGTGTACAACTTGCTTTAATTTCAAAAATACATAGTAACACTAGATGATGAATGGTGTTTGCGCTTTATGTATTTTACTCGTATTCATATAAACATGATTCATCCTGTTGCAATGGTACAATACCAGACTGTACAGATAGGCCTGGGTTCGCTTGACGGAGGCAGATATTTGAATATTTTTGTTCTTATAATATTCTTAAATATTTCGTTCTCGGGAGTTTGTGTGCTCGTATGTATGTATGTATGCAAGACACAGGAAATCCTAGTGGGGGGCTATGAGTGTAAATATTTTTTTAAATTTATGCTGTCGGTACTCACTTTTCTTCAATATCTTTGGCCTTGTCGCGCACGTCGTGTGCTGTGTGCTCCTCATCGAAGTATAGCTTCTTGGTCTTGTCCACGTCCAGCACAGTCAGCTGCAGTTCCTTGTGGGCTTGTGCTAGGGAGTCTGTACACTGAGAACAAACATTAAAGGTGAATTTTGTTTTAATAAATATTTATAGTACTTTCACGGTGGAGTATAAACTACAATGAAATTATCAGACAGTGATTACAAAATTGTTTGTATGACTGTATGTCCCCACGCACACATACATTCGCACATTTGATTTTTTTTACTATGTTGGTATGTTTGGTAATTTGAATCATTCAATCCTTGTTGATTTTACAGAATACTGGTATCCAGCGTTCAGTAAACGTGATAAAAGTGACGACAATGTGACAAAGACCACGAACTCTCACGCTGGAAGCCATGCTTCAGAATACTTCAGATGACGGCAAGCACATTATGACTAGAAAATTAGTAATCGTAATTGTATATACGTACATTGTATTAGATAATTATGATATCGAACAAAATCATTGTAACGATGTATTATCATGTTTTCCTTCACCGTAAATGCCTGCGGAGTAGGCAGGTAAAAACTCATAGCCCCACAGTAGGGTACATATACCCTGTGTCGTGGGTACCATTGACACACACAAAGACAGAAACACAAACACCCAGACCGAGAACAGAAATCATTTCTGCTTCGCCGGGAACCCGGGACCCTTCGATTGGTAGTCCGGCATGGTAACCATTAAGCCACACAGGTCGTCATGGTAAAAAATCATGTATTAATCATTGCTATTGGATTCATTATAGAGTTATTGTTCATAATTGATAGATTATTTAAAAATGGTAGCATGTAACTATAAAATGTTAAGTATAATACTTTGTCGTTGCCTCCATATTTCCATTCAAAAATAGAATTAATATCAGCGTGTAATATAGAAAGAATTTCTACGTAACTCGCAGAAACAAATAAAAGTTTTCAGAATACCTTCCCTGTTATACGAAATATATGAAATATTTATCTAATAACTTTGCCCTACAAGTGCTTCAAAAGGCACGTATGAGGGTGTCTTCAGCGCCGGTACAACGATGCTCTACTTCAAGGATTCGAGAAAATGAGGAACACAATGAAACAATCTTGAAAAATAGTTTTTAATTTACTTAATACAATATTTGATGTGGTATGATTTAACACGGAGGGATGAATGGGTAGTCATTAGTTTTTAATACGAAGTTAATTTGTATTATGCTCCAATACAAAGATATCACAGGTGTTAAGTACAACTAGGAACACTTAAACTGAAGCGAATCGAGCTGTCCGTGTTGGTATATGATATGATCTGATCTGATGATTGCTTTATTTTACTTTTTATGATGTAACTTATGTAAGTAGCAACTGCGCGTTTTCAAAGATACACAGGTAAGATACTTCAACTCAGTTGTGCGCGCGGCGCTATGTGTGCGTGGGCTAGTAATTATGCAGCTTTAATTTGTGTGACAGTGACGTGGCTGTGATCGTCCGAGCAACTTCACTGTACCTCTTGTCACGCACACAAAGTCACTGTGTATATACAGGTTTACCCACACATAGCGCCGCGCGCACAACTGAGTTGAAGTATATCTACTGTCATGGGGTTCAAATAGGTAATGTGGTAGTACTTTATGAGTCGATTCATGTACTCGTATATTCTACTACCTACCGTTTAAATATATACTCGTAGGATCAAAGAGATTTTGTTAGCACTGAGTTATTATTACTACGTATAGAGTGGACGTCTCTACTAGATTTCTTGTTACACGTGTTAGAGCCAATCAGCATCAACGCGCTCAGTCAGTGTCGGACGTCTGAGGCTGTTCAACGCATTGTAATGTAAAGTGTAACGTCAAATATGCCTTCTTGCGTATTGTACCTTATTACCAATTGACAGAGGTCTTTATTGGTTGGCACATTTGTCTGGTTATTTGGTTCATTACACATTTCGCAATGCATGATGAGCGCACTGATTTTGTTCAGAATGTCGTCTCTATACGTAGTAATATAACTCAATGTTTGTTAGCAAGTTTTTTTACTCTATTTCGTTAATTACCGTGTAAAGGACGTTTATTACGCGTAAATGCCTTTAGTATTAAACGACAAACATATTCTTAATTAACCTTAAATTAAAATTCAGTTCTTATTTCCACTAAGCCCTTTGATATATTAATTACAAAGGTAGCATGCAGAAACAAGACTAAATTCGCGGACACAATAAACGGAGTAGATAGCTGAACACGTTTCCCTTCCCATTAATTAGGGAAACCTCAATCATAAATGACTGATTGATTGAGACAGCACAAACATTTAGCACAAGAAAAGACTTCTAAATTCATCATTTAGTTATTATCGCTGGAAATCAAACCCAGGACCTGTATGTAGCAAAGGACGTCGGCTAGTTGATCACAGACTCATAAATAAAAAAATAAAATTAAAAAAAAAAACAATAAAATCAAATCAAATATAATAAAATATAACAAAAAAAAACAATTCCAAGCTTAACTTAGGCCTGCCATATACGCTACGGTCTACCGGAAAGGTCCACCTGTACAGGTATGCCCGCGCACCTGCCTCTACCTAGACCAGAATGTGTGTGGGAATAGACCTGTGCAGTTTTTTGTGCCTGCGCAGGCGACCGAAGCTCGCAAGATCGAAAATATTTTTTTTTGAGCGACACAGTACGGTGTACCTGTGCGTGTGTGCGAGTACTCCGAACGCCTGCGCAGAGCAGGCTGCGCAGGACCGCAGGTCGCGTCAGTTGTTTTCTAGTGTTTCTTTCAGATAGTTGTCTCGTCGCTCGCTTCGTATTGCCACGAATGCCATTTAATTCAGCAATTGAAAATGGCGCAACCAGATTCAACTAAAAATCCTTAAAGATTTTATCGAAATTTGACTTCTATAAATTCCATGTCTTTGGCAATTTAAAAACAAACAAAATTAAAGCAAGGCCTAACTGCTAGCGCGTTATCGCCATCGCAAAAAGAACTGAAGACCGCTCCGGTACACCGGAACGTCACCACACACGCTGCCAATGTTTGGTTGACCTGCGCAGGTACACATGCACAGGTAACTTCTCCGGTAGACCGTAGCGTGGTTGGCTTACATTAGGTAGTCGAACGTGTACGGAAACAGGTCAGGTTACAGAGTGAGGTACTCGTATGTACGCAATTGCAAGTGTACGTTGTACGTGACTATAGGCGACGGTGATCGCTTAACACCACGCGGCCCGTCTGCCTTTTTTCGGTTCATTTATAAAAAAACCTTCCCCGATAAATGAACTATCCAACACAAAAAAAGATTTTTTCAATTGGAGCCAGTAGTTCCTGAGATTAGTGCGTTCAAACAAACTTACAAACAAACGAACGAACAAACTCTTCAGCTTTATGTATACCTTAGATTAAAATATTGATTAATTTTGTCGACGTGTCGGAACTGTACGAAAAAGCGTGAACCCTATTTCGTACAGTTTACCATATTATTATTATTGCCAGCTCATCTTATGTTGGTATTGTTTTTCTATGTATTATCTATTTTTCTTTTCATTTATAAGTTTCATGTCTTAATTTAAGGGACTGTAAATTATAAGACTTCAATACATTAACTGAAGTTTTCGATAAATCAACAACGATACTTTCAAACACTGATCGATAAATTCTTGAAATGGACGTATCTTTTTTATTTGTGAACCGATTTAAATAAAACAAACACTAAATGTTAATCCAAAAAAAATATATATACCAATACATTAGTGAAAACCGCATGCTTCTACGTTAAGCCCTTCCTGAAATTAGCGCGCACAAACGAATAGACAAACAGATAAACAGACAAACAGACAATAATTCTAAAAATCATTGTTTTGGGTTCTATTACGCTAATAAATAGCCCTAGTGACAGTTTTTCTCAAATATCTTTAATGTACAGAAACCGACTTGTTACAGATTTATTATATGTACTTATAGATGATTTACTATGTTACTTTTGATGACTGTAATTTGATGAATGTAATTCAGGTTCAATAATAACAATATTTTAAGTTTAAAAATAACTTAGACTGCTCCATTTTCGAAAATGCGCGTCATCACTTTTTTTAATCGACGTCTCTTTTTTTTTGGTATCGGGGGGAAACCTTCAAAAGGTTCCCGGCACCTTAGGAGAGGGTACCGGGTTATGTGGGATTTGACCGCACTAAAACCTCCTCGGTGGCTGCCTCTGCGCTTGGGGAAGACTCCGGGAACTCCAGCGGAACGCACCGGTGTCCTCCACGCACGACGCCCCAGAACGGGCCCATCTTAGGGAGAGCAGATGTGCTCTCCTGCACTTTCCGATGCTTACGGCCAAGCACACATCGCCACCCTTCCCGGGGCAGCTGGTTGGACGGATCGAGCTCCCACTCACACCGTCCACAACCCCGGAAGCCCCCTTTTAGTCGCCTCTTACGATCAGGCAGGGGATACCGTAGCTCTATTCTTAATCCCGAAGCTACAGGGACTTAATCGACGTCTCTAAAATTAGAACTTTCAAGTTTACCTACTGCCATAACAGACAGTTAAAATTGAAATATGAAAATTAAATATCTTAACATATGTCAATTGCACAGGCGCGGTCGCAGCCTTCAATTGGGTCACTAAGAAATTTGATGGAAGAGGTGTCCCAAATTGGCTTGTGTCGCCTTCCGTCTTCGCATGACTGATGGATTTTGGGGGGGTGGGGGTCATGTCCTATGTGACCACCACTACAATAGCAAAATGCATGTAAAATATTATCAAAGCTTTACCCTACTTTATACTACCTAAACAAAATAAAAAAATAAATTCGCAAAAGAAAACAATGTTAGTATTACAAAAATATTGTTTCTTCATAAATTACGAAATACAGCACAGTCTAGTATTTTAAATATTAATGGTTTTTTAAACAATTATATAAACGAAATAAAAAATATATTATCTTGAAATTGATGCGGGAACGCTTAGAGCATCACAGGAATTGACTCTCGTAGTCAATATCTGTGTGTGTGATGCTTTAAGAAGGAACGGGAATGATAGACCTGAAATTGTCAGAATAGAGATTGACAATATGAATTAACAAAAAATCGATGAATCGGAGAAATATGTAATCGCAAAAATCACGTCAGTAAGATACAATCCGCGTCTGCATTGTATGCGATGTGTTAGGGTCACGTCGGCTTTGCGTGTTCCATTTTTATGGCTTTAGTCTCTGTTGAATTATCATATAAAAAAATCACGCACAACTGACGCCATTCTCATAAATATAATTATTTGCATTACCTACTGGCGGGCGAAATATTTACTTTTTTGGTAATATACTGCAACAAGTTTCTTGAGTGCAACAGTTCATTTATATCCTTTACTTTACTGCTTGATAAAGCACACTTCGTAGTTGTAAAAATATTTTACTACTCCATGAGACGTAATTTTAAAAAATCCATAATTAAATTGTTGCTAGATTTGATTGCTTAAAAAATATCTATTGACAGATAGGAACATTTTTTGGGATAATAATCACTAAGGATTCTAAGGAGTATCTATATTATTAACTTCGATGCGAATCACCTTAAAAATAACTTTCTACCTCTTTTTAACCGCGCTAGGCGATGAGTTTCAATAAAATACGAAACACTTCTTTCATAAATTAATTCTCTTAAATAGTGTTTATGCAAAATTTAATGTAGACTGGACGATGGATTAACGTGGCCCTAAGGTTTTCCCATACAAACTTTGTCCTCGTTTTTCACCTCCTTACGGATAGAATTTTAAAAAGTCCGTTCCTAACGGATGTCTACGTCATACAAGGAGCACACCCTCCAAGTTTCAGGTCTCTACGACCAGCGGTTTAGGCTGTGCGTTGATCCGTCAGTAGTTCAGGATAAAGCCTTTTTTACAGTTAGAATATTGTGTGTTGTGATCAGAGCATCAATATATTGACAGGTATGACAACCGGTTGTGATAGTTTGGGTAGTGATTTATTTGTTGAAAGAATAGATTATAAAAAGTTTTTTACGGATCAGTGACTACGTTTGTATACGGTTATTTTAGAAAACCTAATATAAGTTGCTCATTTAAACTTTTTATGCTCTTGTATTTACGACGTTTTACAGAAGTACTGGTACATAAATCCATCGTACGTCCGTCCTAAAAGTAATTTTCTGAAACTGTATACGATATTACATTGATCATGACAATATTGATATATTGATTATACTGATTATGTCCTACCTAATTTAAGTTGATGTTCAATACCTGTGAACTGAGCAGACAGGCACGGCTCAGGAAATTGGAGGATTAGCAAGGTAATACAAGATATAGGCCAATAACTACAGGAGATGGTGCGGTGGTACATCTACATATGTACCTATGTGAATATAGGTTGACAGTATGATTGAGTACACTGAGAATATTGAAGCGAGCAAGGCTTTTGAATCGCGCATGGCTTGGTTGATACTTAGATAAATAGCTAGCTGGAACCCATTTTGTATCCCACTGTTGGGCACGGGTCTCTACGCATTAATGACTGTAGGCCTGGAGTTTACTGGATAAAATAGTTCTTAGATAGATTGCCTTACATAAATAATTACATAGATTCATCGGCTAGCCTATGAAAAACGTACGATATAAAAAGTTACACTGGTGTTTTATTGCTTTACACTGACATCTGAACTACTCGATTTCTGTCGTCTAACTGATTTTAACTGTTACTAGCTGTGCCCCGCGGTTTCACCCGCGTTAGAAAGGATCATTTACATGAAGTGAATATACTCCGCAGATTTGTTCATTATTTTATTTAAAATCGATAGCGGTAGTTTTAGAATGATCATAAAATAAAAGTAGCCTAAGTTATTCCTTATTACATCAGCTACCTGCCTGTGAAATTCCCGTCAAAATCGGTCCAATCGTTTCAGAGATTACCGGAACAAATAGACAGTCAGACAAAACAAAAGTAGCCTGAGTTACTCCTTATTACATCAGCTACCTGCCAGGGTAAGTCCCGTCAAATTCGGTCCTGCCATTTTAGAGATTAGTCGGAACAAACAGACAAACAGACAGATAGACAAAATAAAAGCAGTCTGAGTTACTCCTTATTACATTAGCTACCTGCCAGTGAAAGCCCCGTCAAAATCGGTCCAGCCATTTTAGAGATTAGCCGGAACAAACAGACAAACAGACAGATAGACAAAATAAAAGCAGCCTGAGTTACTCCTTATTACATCAGCTACCTGTCAGTGAACGTCCCGTCAAGATCGGTCCAGCCGCTTCAGAGATTAGCTGGAATAAACAGACAGACAGACAGACAAAAATTGTAAAAAATTATTTTGGCATATGTAGGTACCGTATAAACATTCATATGCATGTAGTAAAAAGCGGTTATTTTAATATTACAAACAGACACTCCAATTTTATTAATTTGTACAAAAGACTGGGAAATTGGCCATCAAATAAATTGAAATATAAGCGGAAATCTAAATAAATATAAATATAAGTGAAGGTAACATTAACATTACAACTGGTGATTTTTCAATGTAAATTTAAGAATAATGATTCAGATAAACAACAATAATATAGTTAGTATAAAACTTTAAAAAAATATTATTTTAAACATATAATCTTAATATATATATAAAAAGTAAAGGGTTTTCTTTGTACGTAAAGACACGGTTTTCTCTATTATCATTAAATCCAATCAACTTCCCGTCGGGGTGGTAAATACCTCTTAGTACGTAGATATAGTAAGGGAGTTTGATCGCGGTGGGTGGAAAAATCTGAAAAAAAATATCTGTTCTTTTCTAACCAATAGGGACTTCTGGGTGGATCTCAAAATTTCTGGGATGATCTAGCAAACTATTTTAATTTTAATTTTATTGAGAAAGTTCCAGAAACTTCTCGAATCATTTGTTTTTTTAAATAATTTTAATTAATTGAGAATATCCGATAAAGCTTCTCAAATGATCTGGAATTTTTAATTGTAATCTTTTTTCGAATGATCTGGAGATTTTTAAAGTAATTGCAAACTTTTTTTTATTAATTGAAAATATTCGAGAAAGTTCCAGAAACTTCTCGAGTGATCTGAAGATTTTTAAAATAATTGCAAACTGTTTTAATTAATTGAGAATGTTCGAGAAAGTTCCAGAAACTTCTCAAATGATCTGGAAAATCTTGCTAATATTATAAACGTGAAAGTTTGTAAGTATGGATGTTTGTTACTCTTTCAGTGGATTTAAATGAAAAAAATCTACTGCGAGCTATTCTGGCGTGCGCTGACAAAACCGCTAGAGTTACACATATGTAATGTATGATGGAAATGTTTATCTTTAATAGTCCTACAATAAAGCCGGTCCACGGCGCTTCAGAAAGGACTTCACTTGTTGTTGCACAACACAGCAAGTTGTATGTAAACAGTTAACAATAACTAAAGTATTTTTATTTTCATTTTACAATATCAGATAAGAAACGTGCCTATTTGAGGCTAGAAGGTGGACGGTAACGACTACATTTATACTTAAAGCGTGAACTGTATGCTCGTTTGATATCAGCCTAAGTTACAATCTGTACTAAACTTCGTACTTAAAGCATAAAAGATAAAACATTGTAAGCTCTTGAGTAGCGGCGTAATTCCTAATAGACGAAGCACGCCATAAAGCTTAGTAGGACAACTATTCCGTGCCGGACTCTCAGTCAGACAATAAAATACAAACTAAGAAACACAGGCTGCCTAGCAATTCTGTAACGTGTGAGTACATGCAACTTCGTAGTGCTTATCGAGTTTACAAAAATGTCATAAGACAGTTCGTTTTAGTTTTAGGATTTGTGGCCTCGATATCGCCTTTTCTGATTTACAACTGAGAGTTGTAAATCATCTTATTTGGTGTACCGCGAGAAATTTCTATCTATAACGCTAAGGATTGTCTTAATGATAAGGAGCATGGGAATAAGTCTCGTTCACACAAGGTTATTCTTCAACAGAATATAATGGTTTTAGTAATAACTCGCTGCTGTGAGCAGGTGGAAGTGGGCTGATAGTGTCTCACACAATCGGCCACTTTTGCCCATTATCGTCCCATATTTATTTATTATGTTATCATAAATATATTTGTATTTTGCTAGGATTTTTTTCTTTTTCCTCTCCGCTTAACATTAATCCCAAACGGGCACCTTAAGGCAATGATCGGAAAAATAATTCGTTCATTAATTTAATGTTTTAGATTCGTATTATGAAATAAATATTTTACCTTCCTTTGTTTCTTTTCATACTGTTTCATATCAAAGCGCACGTAAGTGCGCCGGCCAAGTTCTAAGCACAGGCCGCGCGCACACCGTGCACTATTTACCCGAACCGCTTCGAGCCATTTTTGACCCCCTTGTATCTTCTTACCTGATTAATAGATCTGGATGAAACTTTACGGACATAATAACACTATTTAATATACTTTGAATAAAAAGTTTCAATATTGTAGCTATTACAGAAAAAAAGTTATAGACTCGAAAAAATTGTAAATTTGGTACTCGCTGACTCACGTATTCACTGACAGCTCATCAAAATGTTTGACCACTTCTAGAAGATCTACAAAGCTGAAATTTGGCATTTAGCTAGTCATCAGAGTAAAAGTAATGGGAAAATTCGAATATTGGAAATTGGTCAAGTGCGAGTCAGGTTTTAGTCAAAATTATGTATAAAAATGTTGGCCATATTTCTCTAAGACCTACAAATCTGAAATTTGGCATCGGGGTAGTCGTTAGCATAAAAGTAAAGGAAAACTTTAGAAAATAGAAAATGGTCAAGTGCAAAAAGAAATTATAATACACGAAAAAAAACCAGAACGTAAAAAAAATAAATTATAGTATACTCAAAATTCATTTTAATAGATAACTAAATACGTTTTAAAATGAACTATAAACAAAACAATCCATTTCATCCCAAGATGTCTTGCACAGTATCGTATTGCAGTTTAAAATAAATGTTTAAATTATTACCTGTTACATAAAGCTATTATTACATCTGGTGGACCAGACACACTTCATTTTAATAAAAATAATGTAATATGAACAACGTTGCGATAGGTACTATAAAGCAAACTGTGCAAAAAGAAATGAAATCCCACAAAAAACATAAATGTAAAAATGTAGGCCAAGTTCTTGTACATAAAAAAAAATTGAAATCTAAACTACAGCCAAGTTAATAATAATCAGAACCGATATTAATCATTCGAACTTGGCGGGTTTTGAAATTTTAAAGAAGGAAAAAAGTCCAACTCTAAAACTTACCTCCGCAAGATTTGCTCTTTTCAGAAGTATTGGTGAGATGTAACCCGCCAAGTTGGAATGATTAATATCGGTTCTGATTATTATTAACTTGGCTGTAGTTTAGATTTCAATTTTTTTTATGTACAAGAACTTGGCCTACATTTTTACAATTATGTTTTTGGTGGGATTTTGTTTTCCCAGCAGGGATGATAAGCAAGTTAAGCATTCCTATAACAGTTAAAACCGACAACATATTTAAGAAGTGCGGATTTTCATTTAAACTTCGACATCCAAGGCATTAAGGAGGATTGGGGACGGACCGGTGTGCAGCTTTTTTTTGTGACCTCAAAAGGTACCAAAGCATCTTAGGAGAAAATATAGCATGTGGGGTCTGTACCGCACTGAAACTCATTTGGTGGCCTGCCTCGAAGCTTGAGTAGTACTCCGGGATCTCCAATGGAGTGTAATTGCTCAGATAAAGATATTTTGAATGTAATAGACACCTCTCTCCACCACCCACATTGAAGCAGCGTGGTGAAGTAAGCTCCAGGCCTCCCCAATAAGGGGAGAGACCCGTGCCCAGCAGTGGGACGCAAAAAGGGTTGCAGCCAAATGTGGTAGAATTATTCTGGTTCGACCTTGGAAGAACTCGGTGCTTTCACGTGAATTATCATAAGTTGTGTCACCCATACACTACTCAAACCGGTGTAGGGATGACATCTGTCTGTCTGGTTTGAAACCGCTCTAACTAAGTAGTCAAACGTACCGTTTATAATACGATTAATTGTAATTATTGGAATTTCTTCCTGAGGTTCCTTTTCTTTCGGCTCTTGCTATTTAGCTAGCATAACATTACAAATATCGTTTCCTAGTTAATATGACTCGTCCTTGTAGTTTCATCGCGTTAAAGTGTAGCCCATTTCAGTTTCCGCCTTTCATGTGTCTTTTTGATCAATTTATTGTAGACGGTCTCTTATTTGCAGACAGTTAATGATAGAACGAAGACCTATATTTATAAGTTAGCAAATATTACAGGTATTATTTTTCTACATGATTTATTTGTATACTAATCACTGTCTACCAACTATAATTATAAAGTTCTACTAAAATAAAAAATCTAAGTGAAAATCAACGATGGAAGCTTAAATTGATATAGCCGTTGTTTCATTGGATAAAGCGACTTCTGAAGTCGGCAAATTAGATATATGTAATTTATCATCACTTATTGCATTAGCCTTTCCTTTACACTAAACTTTTGATCACGGTCTATTAGTTGAAAGACTACAGCTAATTTAATTTAGAAGGAGCCAATTTAAAATTAAAACTATGTGGAACACAATATTGTGTTTAGTGGAAAAAAAAATTGTCTAGGAAATTACTATTCTGGAGAGGCTCTAGATCTTAATTCTTCTTATATTGGGTTAATTCTTCTTATATTGTTCTTCTTTCTTCTTATATGGGTTCTTAATTCTTCTTATATTGCGTTGTGATTACTCCATTTTTTAAATAAATGTAGTTGTACCTATATAGAAATACGTTCATTATATTACAGATTATTTATGGTTTCTTATTTCTTACGCTAATTAAGGTGTGAGCCGAAAGAATCCCGAGACATCTTAGAGGCGCCGACAGGCGTTAGACTATTGTCCCCACCTCTTTTACTCGCACAGTAGCATTCGGGACAGACCCAGTCAACGACCGCTTCTTTTTTTTTAGGATATTAGTATTAGTAAGTATTGGTCACAAATATGTTAATAAATTGGAAAGGTCCAGGGCTTAGCTCAACACGCTGCTCTAATGCGGTTGAGGGGAGATTCGGGTTAGTGGCCCTGGCCAACCCGCTGTCGGATATTTTCCCCGAAGGCCCCCGACAACAATTAATGGCTTCTATCTATCAAAAACTACCGGGACCGACGTTTAACGTACCCTCCGAAACATGGTAACGCCACGTATGAAATGTGCCACTATCGGCCACTCATCTAACAACGACCGCGCTTGTTCGTAGATATTTAGATAGTATATAAAAATCCCAATTATTTTTATGAAAGTTCAATCCGATAGGGATTGAAGCTCTATGGTTGGCACAGAGATCAGCAGTAAAGGTTAGAATTATAATACCTACGCAAAGAGCAACCCACGCGACCGTACCGGGTCACCTTTTCAATCTACTTAATCTTTAATCGAAAATGATCTTGTTGATGTAGCTAAATGTGTAACAATAAAGTTTAATGGCAACCCTAAGTCTTTAAAATTAAAAGACTGCTTAACAAGTACTTAACGTTAGATACATATGCATTCAGTGAATGAAAATTTAATAAAGTCGTCGACAATAACTTCTGCAAGAGTGCTTTTAGGAAATACAGATCTTTAAATGCATTGCATTCTTTGTAATAAATACGAGTATGTTATCATTTCTGTTTCTTCAAAAGAATCAGTAGCAGGAAAAGTTTCTTTTGAACGTCTATATTTTTGTCGTTCGCAATTCTCAAAGTTGTATTAAAAAGAAATGTTATTTTACAGTTCGAGTATTAGAGAACATACCGAGAATTATATGTGACATATGAGCCAAATTAAGTTTTATCTAAAACTCATGTGAGCATTTACGACGATGATTATTGAGTATGACTAGAGGTTACCCACGAGTACGTAAGATGAGATTAACCTCAAACTAAAATCATTTTGATCTTGTAAATTGGTCAAAAATAGAGGTTTTTGGTAGCAACTGTAGCCTGAGTCGACAAAACGATTACATCCGAAACGGGCATCTTTAAAAGTTAATGACACACATAGAAATGACGAAACTTCGGCCAAAACTTTGAGTAAGGGTAGTCCTCTAAATGCGTAAAACATGCTGCTATAGCCTAGTGCCACGACTGCAGCTACGGGGTGCAGACCAAATGGCGCAATGATTGCCGGAAGCTGGGACACTGGTATTAAATGATTCAGAATTATGAGTTGTTACGTAAACGTTACACCATTACGGGTACATTGTCTTTTTGTATTGTGGCATTGTCTTAGACAAAGCAATAAAAACTTTTAATAGAAATATTTTAAGATGTCGATAAGATACGGTTATTTGATACTAGAAAGATCATAAATTTGAGATGAATAAAGATAATGAGATAAATACCCCAGCTATGTGGTTCTGCCCTGGAATAGAGTAAGCTTGTTCACACTGCACAAGATTGGAATTACAAGAGGTAAGAAAAATGCGATAGACGTGAATACGTGGCCAGCTAGCCCCGTATGAAATAAATAGAGCTTATCGTTCCTTATTAATAATTAATTATTTATTAACAAATTCGCCTGTCTTGCGCGCATGAACTGATACATTCATTTATGTTGTAATATAACCATCGAAGATGAACATTTATTTAAGTTATCTCGTTGACTTAGTGCATAGGAAATGTTGTAAATGGTTCGTCATTGAACGATTATGCAGACAGTAGTTCGCGATTTAAGGCTTAAGATGTGTGGACGATACAAATTTAAAGAATTCACTACAATCAATGGAAGCTGTGGATGCTGGGATCTGATTCTAAACCGTGATATCGCTAATGTGAATGTGTGTTACAACGCTTACAACAATGAGATCGTGAAGATATCTGGTACTTTAAATATATTTGATGCTCAGTAGGCATATTGTTATGATGCCTACTGAGCATCTGAAATCGTCTCTTGGGAAAGTAAAATGTTGATGTAGAGTCCATTTACGAAACGTAAATGGTACTCGCCGGGATCGTAAAATTTTAGATCCGCGAAAAAGAATCATACCTTACATATTTACTGATAAATCCATTGTGACGTTATCCCATTCGCGGATGCTCATCAACCTGAGGTAGGTTAGGTATTAATTAATAATATATTCTGTTTTAGTCATAGATTTTTTATATATACTACGTCAAAGTCATAGTAAATCAATGGTTTTAGTAGCAGTGGGTACTGACAAGCGTAAGTGTGGTTTCAAACTAGCGTATTTTTCCGCGCGTATACGGTTGTTTCGGAAAACGCACATACTTTTAGCGCGCTACTTTTTGTACCGGAAAATGTCAAATATTGACATTTCGCTGCTACACGAGCTTTTATAAAAACAAACATAAAACGCACGATCGCGCCGAAAAATACGCTGGTTTGAAACCGCTCTAAGCTGTAAAAGCGCCAACAAAGAAATCTGAACATCTCTGTCATTAAATTAACAGCTCTTCTACGTTTAGTTGTCATGCTGACGTTACTCAAGACTGAGTGCTCTCGAGGTCGCCACATAAGTAATATATTTATTATATACATAAAACAATGTGCATGTGAACCCTCACAACATTCATAGCTGAACGGACTTCGTGACATAGAAAGTCTGTACTATGACTACTGTGAGAAACTTAACTACGATTACCTATTGAAGTGCTCTGAATATACACTAAAATAATGCTTGCTTATTATGCTTTCTATATTGATGTCTTAAAGTATGTGAAAATCCCATCATACAAAATTGTATCTTACCAAATATTGCTTAAAATTTGACAGCGTTATGTTTATGAAATATGTTTATGAAACATTCGTTGCTTACATTGTTTTTAAGATCACGGCATCTTTGCAGCGATAGGGAATGCATATTTTAGATATCGCGATGCACCTTGCATAACTTTCCCGAGAGATTGTCCTTGACATTTATGGGAAATTCAATATCTTGCGGTTCCACTGTGTCTCAGGCAATCACAGGCAACTTCCGACCTATATGTCAATAACAGATACATTATACATATACCATATGTCTATAGGTAACAATATCGAAGCGGGCATGGCCTTGCAGCTGGTGTAGAATGCAAGCAATCTACGGAGCTAAGCGAAACAGCCGCGGTCGGGTGTAAGATGACAACTATATAGTGAAAAGAAAGAAAAGAAAAGAAAATACTTTGTTGTTGACTGTTTACATACATACAGTGAGATGTTTAAAATTATTATAAGAGTTTAAACAGTCTACCATGCTCTCGCATACAATATTATATTACTAATTAAAATAGCTAAAACAGTAGTGGCAAATTTCATGCTTCAGTGTAAACTCCACCCTACTCAAATATGGGAAGAGACCCCTGCCCAGCAGAGAGACACTTAGAATTGCAGCCGATCTCTTCATATAGAATTACATGTCCTGATTGACACACAGACAAAAATCGGAGGCTTAGTTGACGTCTCTGTGCCAAGCAAGAGGATTCGATTCCAAACCCATCTAGCGGGTGAGAGGGAGGGAGTGACATCTAAAGGATTAATAATTAATTTAGAGGTATTTTTCTAGTCTGGGTGTTGTGCCCTTGTATCTGTGTGTCCATGGTACAAACGAAACGTGTGGGAGTAAAGCGATATTTTACTTTAAAAGTAATAGGATTTTGTTCATATTTTGGGTACGGAACCGAAAATAGGGTTTAAAGGAAAAATTTACAATAAAGCTCACATTTTCGAATATTATTGTTAGCAGTAAATGTTCACTAGTGATGTAGACTAAAAGTCACTACGTGACGCAAAAGAAACGTCAATGCCACGTGTGTGAACTCCTGTGGCCAACTTCCGTTTCAGTTTTTTTCCAGATATGGCATCGCAAACTCTGTGCATATTGCCAGCGTCAAGAATAATTTTTGCATCACTTTTTTGCCAGTTTCGTTAAAATTGGACGAGTAATAGAGTCAGCCAGTCGCCAATAAAGTCACGTCAGTCAGATATTCCAGCGATGGCTACATTACCAAAACGATGGCATTACCAATCGATGGCATTTTCGAGGTAAGCTGAAGAAATATATTTTTGCACTGTTGTTTTATTTTACAAAACTCGTGCACTGTAATTAACCTATATCGAAAATAATGCCATCCACTTTATCCGATATAACTCAAAAATACACCAAGAAAATAAAGAAGAGCACAATATTTCTTTTTTGAGGAAGTCTTTTCCGACTTCCCGCCAATACTTTCTGTTTCATTTTACTTTGCATTGCAATTTGTCGCTCTGTGTCATTTACTTACAGTGAGTGCTTTGTTGGTGACAGGTGACTGAGATAATATTGTTACGCGCTATGGGTAATGAAAATGCCGTTGGTAACGTAGAAGGCGTTTATTGTCGGTTTCCACAAAAATCCACTTCACAGAGTCCGAATCACAATGCACAATCACTATAGTCCAATATCTTCGCTTGAGTCGTCGAAATAATTCTTCCTTGTCGCCTAGTAGAGATCGCTTCGGTTTCACTTCCGGAAATAAACTGCCCAGTTGCGGCTCGGCGCGTGCCTTATATACGGCTGCCCATGGTTCTCCAGAAATTTCCCGAACCACCAAATACAATAGACCCGTCCCGAACCTTCCTTTATGTTATTAGTTATTATTACAGACTATGTACAGTCAAACAATAGCCGCGGCCCGCGATGTAAACAACCAATACATGTACGCTATGTAAAGGTACGTACTCGCCGCGGATCCCGAATTTGTTTACTCGTAGAAATCGATGTTTTTCTTATGACCGATTTTTCGAGAACTTTCTTCACTGTTCGATAGTAGACCTAATACCTGTTTATGCGTTTTTGGGGTTTTGCTGTACGACGCTTTGTTCTCGAGATATAGGTACTCAAAGTCGTAACAATATAATTGAAGTTCATATTTATATGCACTCATGGGAGTACCCAGGGGGGGGCAGGGGGGGGCAGCTGCCCCCCCCCCTGGATCAAGGTCCAGATTCGGGGATTCAAAAAATCCCAAAAGATCTCCTAAACGAAAAAAGAAACCTATAGGTAAAGAGTACGCTAGATAATACCTCTGCTGTTTCCTTTGTATATTTAATATTGTGTATGCGTGTCTACGTGTAATAGACCAGGATCGATAATTTTGAAAATGGTAAAAAGTGAAAAAAAAAATATAGCAAGATGAAACCCATTGGAAAAGGTAGAGAAATAACAAAAATGAAAGGAAAAAAAATACGAAACAGATAAGTATACAATATTACATAAAATCTTATGTTTTTCGAGTAATTTAAGTATAAATTTTAATAAATAGCTCAAAATTGCACGTAATTCAAAAGAAATTCGGATTCGAGTTTTCATTATTTGTATTTACTGAGAACATTTACTCTAGTATTGTATATTATATTTTTATACCATCAGAAAGTAGAGATATCAACGAACAAAAATCACACCGACTTTTTAAATTAAAAAAACTAACAAACACGCTTTTTGAAAATACGAATTAAAAGTAAAAAATAAGAAGAAAATGTATTTTACTGTAAAAAAAGCGTGGGGTGGTTTTTAAGATACTATTGACACCATGCACCCCACAATTTTTTTTACAGTAAAATACATTTTCTTCTTATTTTTTAGTTTTTAGTTCGTATTTTCACAAAAACGTGTTTTTTAGTTTTTTAAACTACATTATTTATTTTTATTTTTATAGTTGGATTATTTTTACATATTATTGCATTGTCATGCAAATGCAAATTTTCAAGTTAATCAGATGTTTAGAAGTAGGTGAAAATGAAGTTAAAAGATTCCGTTATATACATATATACAGATCAAGCTAATATAAGCGTCTTAAAAATATAAAACTTTATATTTGTTTCATTAAGTACCTTAGGCCGCGAACTTATTAGCCGCCCCTCGTATATTTTTTTTATCCTGATGATCCTAGTTAGGACTTTAACAAAAAGTTATGAGATTATTGTATTGTCATCGGCCCTTGACCCCTGTGCAAATTTTCAAGTTAATCAGACTCCTAGAAGTAAGTGAAAATGGAGTTAAAAGATTCCGTTACATACATACAGGTCAAGCTAATAAAAGCGTGTTAATAAGCAAATAATTTGACGTGAGAATTTTCCATTGAAAACTAGGGTGATTTTTCAAAATGAGGTGCATAAAAATAAATATTTTAAACCGAAAAAATTACTGTGTGTTTCGTTCATAAAAAGGTAGGTTGTCACCAAATTTTGTGAAAAAATATTTTTTTAGCAAAAGATAAAAAAAAAATCAAAAACTTAGTTATTTGAATATTTCACAATAAATTTTGAAGTTATTTGAAAAAAGTGTAAATACGAAAGTTGTAGATCTTTTTATTACCTACAACTTTGCCATTTTTTTATAGAACTTGTAGTTTTTCCGGAAATCGAAATAAACCATTACCCTTAAAAAGTCACCCCCTTCCCCTTTCCGATCTCAGATCGCGCGTAAAATTTTTTCCTTTCATTTATGTTATACATACATATTCTCTTACCTTTTTCAATGGGTTTCATTTACTATAATTTTTTTTGGTCTCAAAAATTATCGACACTGGTCTATAACGTGAAAGGCAAAAACACGCACGGTACCCAGCTTAAAAAAAATTGACACCACCGCCCTGACCAAGAACCTACGCCCCCCCCCCCCCGACCAAAATTTTGCCCCGTCCTGGCCAAGACTGCCACCCCTGGCCAAGTCTTTGCCCCCCCCTGGCCAAGACTTTGCCCCCCCCTGGCCAAGAACCTGGGTACGCCCATGTATGCATGCACTGTATTAAATTTTAAGATATTTTTTACTATCGTAACTTGTGCACTACTATAACGTGTCTTTTTCTTTTCATCATTAGAAAGTCTGTGAAAGCGTGCTAGATTCATTTGTCGAAAGGAAGAATATTATTGGATATATCTAATATCTTTAAGCGAGCTATTCTTGTATTATACTTATTTATATAATTTTAATCTCGGAAATGGCTCAACGATTTTCAAGAAATTTAGTATCCAGGGGGCTTCGGGGGTGGAAAATCGATCCAGCTAGGTTTCATGTTTAGAAATTGTCGTTTTATTTCTATTTATAGCTTAGACTAAGAATATGTACCTTTGATTTATAGCAATATTGTGGCATAGAACGCCGTCAAACGTCATCCGCTGTTCTAACAAATGAGAATGTCGATTTGAAAGACTATTCTATAAATATTTCATCGACAGAATTAAAGCTTCCTTAGCTAAATGGTTACGGAGGCTGACTGCGGAGCTAGAGACCAGGGTTCAAATCTCAATCAAGCATATTGCGCTATTTTATTTTTTGTGACAATATTATTTTTAATTGGGTGTTATTTCAGATGGCATTGTTAAGTAACATTAAGCCAATGACTGTTTTGTTTGAAATTAAGCCTAGAAAATCAATTGTTTTTATCCGAATAATGCTCGATCGTCCAGATACTTTTAAGTAAAAGTAACTGTATTTGTTCATAAAATGTAATCCCACCAAAATATTTTCATGTAAAATGTTGCCAAAACGAGTGCCCGAGGAATGATGATTTGAAAAATATATCAGATTTCAAGTAGAACCTAGCTCCTGAATCTACAGCCCTTATTATTACTTACTCATCTCAGTCAGAATGGGGTCAAATGTTATGAAGATTAAAAAAAGAACTTAGGGAAAAGGTAGTTGCTCTTCGCTTGGCGTCTTGAACTGTTGAAAAACTATTATAAATATATAAATAAACGATTACTCACCTTCTTCGCGACATTAAGTTTGTGCTGTCGGAGAAACTTGGCTTCGTCGGCGATTTGCTGCTGGAACACCTCGACGGCCGCCAAACGCGCTCGCGCTAGTTTTTCGTTTTCCTCCAGGACTGTCCGCCATACGTTCCACATGTTCCTAATGAAATACGTAACTATTAAGAAATAATTATTATTAAAATATGTCATGTGTAGTTACTTTATAGAAAAGTTAAGGTCCTGTAACGAGCACCGCACACTGGAAATTGAAATAGCATTACAACTACCCGTGTATGCTACATTTGCCTTAATATGTATTACTAAGTCATTAAAGGCTAGAAAAGACAATACAATATACACAAACGATTCAGAAATTCCATCATTGTTTTCGCAAAAGATGTGGGATAAACTTATAAGTTTCATAATTTAAATAATTTCCAGTTACAGTCCGGTTTCCGTTCCTGCCATAGTACGGCTACTGCTCTTCTAAAAATCACTGACGACATACGCGAAGGAATGGACGGTAAAAAATTGACGGTGTTGACTCTGCTGGATTTCAGCAATGCGTTCAACACTGTCAATTTTGAGATCCTACTCGGGGTGTTACGCTCCCTCAGCATATCTCCGGCAGCTATTGATTGGTTTCATTCGTACTTGTATGGACGGCGGCAACGTATTCAAGTTCAAGACACGTATTCCAACTGGTGTAATACGACTGCTGGCGTCCCACAAGGTGGCGTGTTGTCTCCTCTTCTTTTTTCTATTTTCATAAATTCCATAAGCCAACGCCTATCTTCTCTCTACCATCTATATGCAGACGACCTACAGATTTACAGTCAAGCCTCTCTAAGCAGCTTGCCTAATGCCATTGCCACCTTAAACTCAGACTTAAACCACGTCATGGACTGGAGCAAGTCTTACGGGCTTCAACTCAATCCTAAGAAGTCTCAATCGATCATAATTGGCAGCTCTCGCTTGATATCAAGAATAGACTTTTCGCAGCTTCCACCTATAAGACTGGGAAATGAAATCATTCCTTATAGCGACAAAGTAAAAAGTCTGGGCATATACATTGACCGGTGTTTTAATTGGGTACCTCAACTAACAGAGATTAGCAAGAAGCTGTTTGCTGCAGTGAGCTCACTTCGAAGGCACAAAAACATCTTACCAATTCCAACTAAAATTCTGCTTGCACAGTCTCTTCTTCTCCCAATCCTTGACTACGCTGATGTATGCTATCTGGACATTACTACGGAGCAATTAAATAAACTTGAGCGTCTCCAAAACTTATGTATACGGTTTATATTTGGACTTCGAAAATATGACCACATATCTGAATATCGCACTAAACTCAAGTGGCTCCCAATCAGACTTCGCCGAAATTCTCATATTCTATCTCTTCTCTACTGCATCTTATTCAATCCAAATGCTCCTCCTTACCTCAAGCAACGCTTTCAATTCCTTCATTCTACTCACAACCTATCACTCCGATCCTCAGACAACCTTCTTTTAAGTATCCCTGCTCACTCCTCATCTTTTTACCAAAACTCCTTCACTGCTACTGCAGTTCGCCTTTGGAACTCCCTCCCTAAATCCATCCGTCTATCTAGTTCCCTCAACTCTTTTAAGTGCCAAGTCAAGGCGCATTACCTGCGAACTTGACTTGGTTTCTTCGTTATTATTATGTCTAACGCTCGCCTGTACACCCTACCTCTATCTTAATTTCTTTCCTTAACTCCTTACCTAGATGGTTGTCTGGAAGAAATCGCTGCTTAGCGATAAGGCCGCCATTTGTACATAATATATTAACATAAAAATCTGTAATACTTCTCTGATTCAAGTGGTGTACAAGAAAGTGTATAAATAAATAAATAAATAAATAAATAATTTCCCAGTCAAACAAGCTTATCCCGAGAAAGAAATTAATCCCGAGAAAGAAATTTTGCTATTGGTACTATTGAATTGTACGTAGTTATTACTAGCTGACCCCGCGAACTCCGTATCGCGTTTAAATATTAAATAATAATAATAATGGATAGCATATAAACCTTCTCCGTGAAAAAATACATATACATACCAATTTTAATAATAATCGGTTGAATAGTTTCTGAGTTTTGCGATGTCATATATACAAACATCCTCTTTTATATGTATATAAGATAAAGATTCAGTTTAATTAGGTCTGAGGAATAGCATTATACCCGTAGCATTGTCAGTCTAATGTTTGACAATATCATCCCAATTAATTAGCTAATTATGTCATCATTGTTTCATTCGAACGGGATCTGAGTATCAAATCATGCATATTTTAGCTTAACAATTCTTATGTAAGTACCTATTAAAACAATAAAATATATAGGAGATTAATTTTATTTTATAGAATGAGGTGCGATCGGAGCTGCAGACGTGATCTTTTTGCATAGGTATTTGGTCTAGGTATTATAAAAAATAATTCCATTCTTTAATCTTTTTAAACTGGAATAATCGCTTGACCTTTATGCTTGTAAAAGGCCAGAAAAATTTTAAATGGAGAAAATATTCCTGGCAAATAGTAAAACAAAAATTTTGTTTTCACTTTAAAACTTTTGCTACTTACAAACATTTGTCATTCGTGCCGTCGTCTGTATAAATATTATTGTATAAATTGTTTTACATTAAATCATTGTTTTCAAGTTACCATAATAATAAATCATTATACTCGTACGTGAACCCAGGTTACATGTTATTTGTTTCTCCATATATGGCAATACTTAGAGCACCAAACTGACGGATGTCATACCTGTCAATATCTTGATGCTCAAGTGGCACTATCACACACTTATTTATAGATTTTATTTTATATGCTACAAGTGAGTACATCAAAATTAAAATGTTCATGTACGTTCAATGTCCCAAATGACCCAAATTCTTGAATGGACTTGGCTAGAGGATTTGTGACAGAATTCTGAACTTTCTAATTAGTTTTAAAGTTTTTGCAAGGTTCTTTTTTAAACTACGCTGTGATCGGATACTTTCGAATAATGAAAGAAAATGTTAAGGTAAATCTGAAATAGAATTTAAATAATAAATTGGCGTTTTTATACTGTTTTGAATAAAATAAATTAAAAGAAGAAAACACATCGCGCTGCTCGTGTTTAGGTTTTACTCCCTTATTGCAATCCAACATAAAGGTAACTTTCAGCATGTCCTATATAGTAATAAAAAATCTGTCCCTTTTGCAATTAGTTTTACTTTTCTAATATAAAAAATACTCATATATATGCTATTACTATAGATATACACTATAGTGTGATAGTTATTGAAAAAATAAGTTTATCAGCAACATTAAGCAAGTTAAAGATTCTAATCGCAAGGAAAATAAGCGTGATAGTTTTGTAAACTCAAAAAACCCATATAAATAAAATATAAGAAATATTAAACAAAATCCCGCTTCAGTGAATACACTCATAAATTAAAAAAAAAACCAGATCAATATAGATATTAATTTTAATAATCAACAATATTTTAAAAATACTCATTATTTGTGTCAGAGATGGCATGCATTAAATGGCATTTTACAAAACTGTATTTTACGAACAAATATTTTATACCTACCTTCTATTGATCGCCGCTGCCGCTAACGCCGATACTACTCGTATTGATCTAATTTATAAGATTATTTATAACAGAGACCATAGGGCACAGCTAATAAAATTTATAAAAAAAGCTCGCTTGGCGCTGACGTCTCGCAAATATTGTTGTCGAGTTCATGAAGTCTGTTACTACTCGACAAACTAAAAGACAAAATGATTTATTTGCGCAAATAAAACAAAGATAAAAACTTGAAGTGAATGGCCGGCTTTAATTTCCGGCATGTGCATAATGCTACTGGCACATTCAACATTAACCCCAATTCACTGCAATCTGAATATATTCGATACACGGACACTATACAATACGTAAATCAGATTCAAAACACCTCTGTATTTCAGTATTTCATGCATATTGAAAGGACTAGTTGCGACGCTAGGTAAATCAACTTGCACGATGCTATTGTCTATAATATTAATTATGCTATAGGGATTTGACGAAGCGCGCATGGCCCGGCGGCGAGCGTAAAATAAGCGATCTACGCAGCTAAGCCAAACGAACGCGGTCGGGCGCGAGATTGGTGACCGCTAGTGGCGAAAGTTTTATGCGCGTTTATGTGCTTCGGAGGGCACAGTTGTTGTCGATAGACAACAGTCGTTAAACCTTGTCGGAGACCATATGGGCAGTTTAAAAACATCCGACAGCGGGCTGGCTGGAGTGAGCTCCAGGTGACCCAATGATGAGGATAGAACTGTACCCAGCTGTAAGATGCAACTAGGGTGGCAGATTGATAGGGATTTGTAAACAATTAAAAAGTTTATAAAAGTTTTCATTGTAATCATAGATTAATGGGATTAAAATGAGAGCCGCTCGTGTTGGTATTACGGAAAGAAAATCAAAATATTCAAACGTGTTGTGTAAGCAACATAAAAGCAGTTTTATAAGTCTGAACACTGATACTAGGAGATCTTTGCTTTAGGTTAACAATGATATATCAGATGACCATTCTGTGCCATTGTGTGAATGCAGTCACAGAGCGCAATAGAAGTTTTCTTTTAAGCAGCACTAGTATTATGTTGCTCTTAATTATCGCAAGTGACTGCTTCTGAGGGTGGCATGTGACAGATTGTGAATACATGATATGGCGCCTAGCGAGTGTCAGGAGTGTCACCTCCGTCGCGACGTTCCGCCCTCTCGCATATTAATTGCATCTTATCTAGGAGTATATCGGTGACGTCAACAACTGAATATGTTTTGAAATACACCTCAGAAGTTAAGCAAACCGGGTCTATCTCCCAATACTCTGAAATTATCTATAACGGAAATTAAAAATAACTTAAAGGTAGAATGAGATGCTAATAACGATTACAGACAAATTTCCGCGCCTAAAATAACCTGAGGCAGACGATGGTTTTAAAAGATCTCAATTTATAGTTTGGGTAAACGAAAGTTCAGTTTAATTTCATCAAACTAGCGAATTAGATTATTCTGGTCTCTGATTAGACATATACCTATATACGAGTACGAATCAACTGTATGTTGATTGAAAGTATATAACTGAATTGACATAATATTATAAAGCGCATCGGAAAGCTTAAAAAATCTATAACAATATAGTAACTTTGGTTGTACCCCTTTTTTGCGTCCCACTGTTGTGCACGGGTCTCTCCTCATTATTGGGGAGTCCTGGAGTTTACTCCACGACGCTGCTCCAACTCGGGTTGTTGGAGATGGGGGTTAGTGGCCAACCCGCTGTCGGATGTTTTTAAACCGCCCAAGCCTTCGACAAGGTTTTACCGACTGTTATCTATCGACAACAGCCCGGACCGACAGCTTAACGTGCCCTCCGAAGCACGAAAACGTGCATGAATTTTTTTGTCACTAGCGGTCACCCATCTAACACCCGACCGCGCCCGTTTGGCTTAGTTGCATAGATTGTTTTTTTGCGTTCTACGCTAACCGCCGGGCCATGCGCGCTTCGTAGTAACTTTATATAAAATAAAATAAGTAGTGGCTGAGGTGAGTCAACACAAAAAGGACCAGAAAAGCATTGGAATCTGTTCAGAAAGAAAAAAGGCTAATAATATATATATAATAGCTTGTAGCTATTATCGTTCTGAAAACAATAATATCCTAAATGTGTCTCTTAGCAACCTAGTATATTTAGAAATGGTCGGATGCATTGTCTTAATTGCTCATTTTTAAATGGACTCAATCGCAAATGCAGGTAGCAAGCGACCATTAGGGGGATGGAAACGTAAATGACTGAAACGAATTACTTACCATTTCTCTTCGGCTCCGTCGACCTTAATGTCAGGGATGTTAGGTATTTTCTTGTTAAGATACGCCGACGATATTTTCAATAGGGCCTGCGAACAAACAGTATTCTTAAATAATGGCGTAATAGATTTAAAATATGTTCAAAAGAACCGTGAATGTGCAATTTTAGGCTCTATATATAAAACTAGCTTACTTGACATGGGATGTATTAATTAAATCAAAGTGTCTCGGCCAGATAAAATGAAATGTTTTTACTATGTTCCTATATTTGATCATAATTAACGTGTTTTCAAATACTTGTGGTTGGTTAAAGTTTAAATTAAAAGTTGAAGAAAAAATTACTATTTAAAAAAACTTATATTTAATGTAAGTTTTTCTAAACGGAATAGGCGAAAAGATATAAATACGTTGAAATACGTAATAAGGGCACACTTACTATATTTTTACCTTACAGATACGAGCGTCAGGAAATGAACGAGGCACGACTTCCTTTGCGATATTGACAGACTAACTACATTAGGTACGAGTAGCATTTTATTGAAGATTTTAGACCAACACATCTATCTGAATTATACGTATACAAGCTCATTTTGCTTGTCCGCATGACCTTATACAGATTCAGATATGACTATTAGAAATATCATAAATGTTTTTGATATATCTAATATATAAAATTCTCGTGTCACGGTGTTTGTAATTAAACTCCTTCGAAATGGCCGACCGATTTTCGTGAAATTTTGTGAGCATATCGGTTAGGTCTGGGAATCGGACAACATCTATTTTTCATCCCCCTAAATGTTAAGGGTGATCCACCCCAAACATTTAAACGCAGTACTAAGTTCGCTTGTTGAAGTATAAAATATGTCAATTTCGTTGATCCAATGTTTTTCATTATAGGAAGCTGATTATCGAGTTTTCCACACAAACCAGGTTTACTCTTAAAATCGATAATCGATATCGTGAGTTATTCAGCACATTTTTGACCCTTATGAAATGAAATTAAATGAAATGTTTAAAATTACATTTAGAGTTTTAAATAGTCTTCCATATTCTGGCATACAATATCATTAAATTAAATTAACTAAAAATATTTGTTTTAAGAATAATCTTAACGGATCATCGGCTTTTGCTGCCTACCCACCGCTAGGTCAATGAGAGAAAAAAGCCGACGAAAAATGAAACTTTCAGGCATTGTTTAGAGTTATATTTTATATATTTTACGTGAAAGCTCCCCAAACCATTTTAAGTTTAGTATTTGATAATTGTTTTATATCTATGGGTAATTTATTATATTTTTTGGATCGGGGGTAAACCTTCAAAAGGTGCCCGGAACCTTGGGAGAGGATATCGAGTTATGTGGGATTTGACCGCACTAAAACCCCCTCGGTGGCCTACCTTTGCGCTTGGGGAGGACTCCAGGAACTCAAGTGAAACGCAACGGTGTACTCCTCGCGCGCCGCCCCTAAACGGGCCCATCTTCGGGAGAGCAAATGTGCTCTCCTGCACCTTCAGATGCTTACGGGGGCATGCGGACACGCACACACCGCCGTCTTTCACGGGGCTGGACGGATCGAACTCCCACTCTAACCGCCCGCAACCCTGGAAGCCACTTTTAGTCGCCTCTTACGATCAAGCTCTATTCTTAATCCCGAAGCTACAGGGACTAATTTTTTTTGACCCTGTTCTGTCCTTTCTTTTTGTGGGTACATAATTCTATAGTATGATTCTTCAAGCTTTTACAAAATTATCACTTGAAAATACACAATACTTCGGACGATCGCGCTTAGAGTAGGACCCCAGACACCGTGATTACCGAGTAACGTTAGACACATTACACACCGTGCTACAAAAAGAGCTACGGTTTTCGTAGTGTTAGCTTCATACACTACGAAAACCGTAGCTCTTTTTGTAGCATGGTGCAAGTACTACGAATGCTACGCATTATTATGTGAGAAACGGACGTACATAATACATTACAATCATTACGGGTAACTTTGAGTTGACGTTTAACTTTGAACAAAGTTGGAAAAAAGATTTAACAATTTATTACATCGAAACTTTTTATTATTTCAATATAATAACTGTGTTAAATGGATTGCCAAAATGTTTTTGTACCAAATAAAAATTAAAGAAATAAACTGTCAATGCCATAATTCTGAAAATTTCCGCCTTTTCCGTGATAAAGTTGCTGAAAGTTTTTGAGCTCTGATTTGGAATCGTAAACTAGTCCACTTTGATTCATATGGCAAAACCAAGCTATTTGTTACTTTTTTACGTCAGTGTAGATGTCATTTTTATAGATAAGGTTTTTTAAATTTAATAGATAAATTTAATAATACCTTCTTTTTGTTTTACCTAAACCTTAAAATATTAAGGTTTTTTACATTCTAAAAAATTATTCTAAGTTACCCAAAACTCATGATAACTTTGAATTCGAGTTTTAGGGGAAATTATGGGTAGTTCTGTTGTTTCTTCCGCAAATTTATTTTGTTAGACAGAAAAACCAACTCAAAAGGACACTATTCATTCAATAAAATAAAGGTGTCATAAATACTGAAATCAGTTTTAATAATACAAATAATGTAAAAAATGTTCAGATGTTGTGGCCTCTGTAGAAGATAATACTTTTTTGTTTATTTTGATCTTTTTAGTTTTTCGTTTAATTGTCAATTTTATTTAAAATATCTTTGTTTTTTCACTGTCAATTTTTAATCAAAAATGTGTGCTAAAAGAATATAGATTATTTCCGAAAATCTACTATATCTATTATTGAAGCCACCTAAATGGTCCGCTAAAGACCATAAATTGGAAGTTACCCGAACTGTACGTATTATATTTATAATTACATTAAGGTCTGATTACTTAATATGATGGTCGGTTCTGGGCGAAGTAACCGTCACATACATTAGTCTTTATGTGATGATGTCAATCAGCCAATATTAGAAACAAAAATTACAAAACATTAATTATGTATGTATGTATGTGTGTATGTATTTATGTATGTATGTGTATGTTTGTATATATGTATTTATGTATGTATGTGTATGTTTGTATATATGTATTTATGTATGTATGTATGTTTGTATGTATTATTAATATTATTATTGTTTTTTTTCTTATGTACGGTTGTATTTAATTATTATTTTCTATTGTACACATTAAATTTGTCTTTTTTTCACATCTTCTATCCATTCCTGGTGCTGCTGGAAGAAATTTCTTTTAGAAATAAGCAGTACCCTGTACATATTTCTCTTCTATTGTCGTTTCTAACAATTTGTTTGTGTACTAAATAAATAAATAAATAAAACAACCTTCAGGTATGCTTCAGGTCAGAAGGTGTCTTGCATAGCCGTTGGTTTCGCGAATTGTCTTACAAACTTTAGTTCACAGTTTTTTTTGGATGGACTAACGAATTGCAGCTCACAGTTCTCAGCAATTTTGGTAATTTTTTTATTTTGAGTTTGGGATAGTTTTACAGCAATATTCATAGTAGATGATTATTTCATAAAACAACTTGACTCGTTTAGATGCCTTTTTATGTCCCACTGCTGGGCACAGGTCTCCTCTCACAAGTGAGAGGGATTTAAGCCATAGTCTACCACGCTGGCCACGTGCGGAATGGTGGACGTCATGCTTTCGAGAAATTATGAATTTCTTTCAAGCATGCACGGTCATGGAGAACATCGTAATCACAACGGTTTGATAACCCGCGTGGCGTAATGGTTACCATGCCGGACTGCCGATCGGGGGGGAGGGGGTCTCATTTCCAGCAAAGCAGAAATTTTAATGATGACTTTGAATTTTCTGTTCTCGGTTTGGGTTTGTATTTCTGTCTTTGTGTGTGTCCATGGCACCCACGATACAGGGTATAAATAAATAACAGTAAGGTATCCTATCCTAACCCTACTGTGGGTCTATGAGTGTGAAGCGTTATTTATTTATCATTATTATTAACTAGTGGCCGCCCGCATCTTCGTCCGCGTGGACTTTGATATTAGTCATAACATGATGGTATATAGCCTAAAGCCCTCGGGTGGCTCCCCTGGGGTTGCCCGTGTCCATAGGCGACGGTGATTGCTTAACCGCAACTTGTTCAAACAAAGTTACAAACGAACGAACGTACAAACTCTTGAGCTTTATATATAGATTAAATATTGATTAATTATTGTCGATGTGTGAGAGCTGTACGAAAAAGCGTGAACCCTATTTCGTACAGTTTACCATATTATTGTCAGCTCATCTTATGTTGTTTTTTTCTATGTATTATCTATTATTCTTTTCATTTATAAGTTTCATGTTATCATTTAAGGAACTGTAAATTATAAACCTTCAATATATTAACTGAAATTTTCGATAAATCAACAACGATACTTCCAAACACTAATCGATAAATTCTTGAAATGGACGTAACTTTTTTATTTGTGAACCGATTTAAATAAAACAAACACTAAATGTTAATCCAAAAAAATACCAATACATCAGTGAAAACCCCATCCTTCTACGTTAAGCCGTTCCTGAGATTAGCGCGAACAAACGAACAAACAAACAGACAAACAGATAATAATTCTAAAAATCATTGTTTTGGGTTCTATTACGCTAATAAATAGCCCTAGTGACAGTTTTTCTCATATATCTTCAATGTACAGAAACCGACTAGTTACAGATTTATTATAGTATAGAAGATAGAAGATAGAAGATAGATGGATAGATAGATAGAAGATAGAATAGATAGATAGAAGAAGAAGATAGATAGATTTAATATTACGATGTTTTATCCGACAAGCTTTAACGACGTCTATATATTGATAAAAACCAGAACCAATGGCTTAACGTGCTCTTCGCAGCACAGAAACGCGCATGATAGATGATATACGATATTACTCTACTACGTAGGTACCTATATAAAACACTATGAATAAAATATGGATATTTTTTAAACTTTGTCAGTCCTGTTACAAAGTTCTCGTCATTTTACTAATATGAATTTCATTTTTGATAGTGACATGCTGACGTTTCAAAACTTTCAAATTAATGAAATTTATGCTAATATCGTACACAAAAAAAATCTCATGGGTTTTTCTTTACAATACATCTGAACAAAAGAATGAGCTGTTTCAAATGTATGCGCACGTGTATAACTTTCTTGAAGTACAAACAACTTGTATCCACGCCTCATGTTTTTATAATTAAATATAGATTCATGTGTATAATTAAAAAAACATTTAAAGTTAAATAAACACTTGAAGGCTGTACAGCTCTAGAAAGCCGGGTATAAATCACCAATACGTTTTAAAATCTATACGCACTATATATACGAGCCTACGTAATGGTTCGATGTTGGCACATCTTACAAGAAAATTTTACTTTTAATTTTAAAATTTTTGAAAACATATACTATTAATTGTTTTTATTTATTTATACATAATTCAACGTAGATAGAAGATTGCTTCAAACAATTATCTCGTAGGGACAAAAGGAGTAAATGTAGCCAATATTTTAAAAAATATGTAAATTTTACAAACTAGTTTATAATATCTATATTAAATTTTCCCTTACTGAACTAACATCCGTATAACAATGAATCTAAATAACAGAGCGTACAAGCGTAATGTATGTATGTAGTTATGTACATATATATTACTTATTTTTATATTTGGTATAAAATATTAACAAATAAAAATGTTTGTGTATTGCTATTCCAATAAAAAATATGATCTTTTAAAGCTAATCAATAGTTTATTACGTTTTTCTAGTGAATGGCGGCTGACAGAACCTCTTATTTCACATCACATACATATTTAAGTTGTTTATTGACGACCTGTATGACACAATCGTTGTTATACCAATCTTTAGGAGGTAGATCTTTTATGAATCAATCGGAAAAGTACCACTGCTGCACCCAATTCTGCCTCGAAGCAATTCTGTTGTGTTTCAGTGGACAAGTGTATATGCAGGCCAGACTTACCTACATGAACCTTACTTTTGTAGGTGGTAGAACTATTATCGTTCGCCAGGGGAAGTACCACCGCTGCACCCACTTTTGCCGTGAACCAATTCTATTGTGTTTCAGTGGAAAGGTGCAGTTGCCGGCCACACTAGCGCAACTGCATACGACCTCAGACAAGACTTACCTATGCTTGCTTGAGGTTGTATGTAGATGTCCATGGGCTGCAGCGACCACTTAAGACCACGTGGCCTGATTGCTCGACTGCTACTCCATCAAATAAAAAAATGAAGCGACCAAAAGCCTTCAGAATACCAATAGCGCAATTCCATACGAACATAAGCAAGATTTTGGCTTGCTTCAAGTAGCATGTAGAAGTCCATGGGCTGCAGCGATAACATGACCTTCTTGCTATTCCTGGATTCAACCCGAAAGATACTCTCAAACGTCGAATTTTAAGTTCAACTTTTTTGTAACTTCGCAATAATGTCTTTCCTGTTCTTTGAGACTGCCTCTCACGATCGCCAACTAACCTCGCAAACGACACCATATGCCAGGATTCTCTTCCGCAGCTTCCGAATGACTAACTAAAGTTTGATCTTTTGAACGCTATAAAACTGTACCTATTTTATATATAAAATTCTCGTGTTACAATGTTCGTCCCCATACTCCTCCGAAACGGCTTGACCGATTCTCATGAAATTTTGTGAGCATATTGAGTAGGTCTGAGAATCGGCCAACATCTATTTTTCATCCCCCTAAGTGATAAGGGTGGCACACCAAAACATTTCTACGCGGTACGGAGTTCGCGGGGGCAGCTAGTGTATATATAAAACTGTATGTAGATGTGTGTCTACTTGAACAGCAACAACCCTGTAACCTATTTCTACCATCAAATATTGGCGTCCAACTATATTTGTGTTTGTAGGGCACAAGAGCGGAATTATTATACTAAAAAACTAATAGATTTTAATCCACTGGGACCCAATGCACTTTTCGCTCGTTAATTGAGCGAATTGTTTTCATTTCACTAACAGTAGTTAGTGAAATGAAAACAAACTAACAGTAGTTAGTGAAATGAAAACAATTGACGTACGAAAATTGCGCGCCTGCTGCCTTTTAAGTTTTAGCGCGTGACAAATTATTGAAACCATCAGTCAATCGTTTATTTTGTCAAAAATATAAAAGCTTTTAAGTATACATACTTTGTAACGAGTAATTGTGAGTAATGACTGCAATCTGTGCAACAACATACGAATGTATAAAGCATAGAATCATAAAATGAGAAAAATCAAAATTAAATGTCTCTTTATTGAAGTTAATCTATTAATAACATACTGTAAGCTTGATTCCCAGCGGCTATTAGGTACTGTGTCCGGATAACTGTCCGGAATTCCATAGCACTCGTATTTCAGCAATTTAAGATTTATTGATTTTAAGAAAAAATAATTTATCATACTATAAAAACTAATAGTTGGCATGAAATATTGAATCAAAAGGTTTGTATTTTTTACGATTGAATGTTTCCCAAATAAATAAAAAAACTTTATAAATATTCGACGTCTCAATCTACCATATCCCTCAAAAATATATATGGTATTTATAACGAGGGTTTAAGAAAGAAGTTATAAAGTAAAGTGGAGTGGGTACAGCTGCTCTGAAATGACCCTTTGAACTTTATTCAACTGTCTATATTGCCTTCATCGCACAAACATATCGGTGGCATTGCATTGAGACTGTACTACCCATACTCGTATATTATATATATAAAGTAAGTATATGCTCTTTGATTGAGACACATGCCGCAAACTTAATAAAGTTGCCAAAAAACTAGAGACAAATAGAGAGAAAAAACAAAAAACAAAACATCTGAAACCTCAGAGTTTCATACCTACTTCGTTGTAAAAATTACTTAAGAAATTTATTACATATTTTGCATAAATGAAACCAATAAAAAATTCTCATAATCTCTATATATATATATAAATATAAATGAAACACTGTTTAAATGAAAGTTTAAACAGTGAAAAAATATAGAAAAATTGTGAAAGTAATAGTAAAAGATTTTTTTTTATTTTCCTATATAAACTGTTAGTAACTAATTGTCAAACATTGGTTCTTCGCGCCCTTAGACTAAGAATAATGTACTTATATGTTCGCGCCATTGGCCCGAATTTTGACATAGTCTGAAAAAAAATTTTGGAGTTTTGGCGGGAAGTCTGAAGGAACAACTTGTGCTCTTGTTTTGTTTTCATTTTCTTAGTGTATTTTTGAGTTATATCGGATAAAGTTGATGGCATTTTGCTCGACATAGGTTAATGACAGTGCACGAGTGTTGTGAAATAAAATAACAGTGCGAAACATATTTTTTCGGCTTGCCTCCAAAATTCCATCGGACATGTTCTGGTAAAGTAGCCATCACATTACTTGAACATTTGACTGACTAGACTGACTGATACCTGACGATTAACATACTTTTTTCTACGACTACAGTGATGCAAAAAAATTACTTAAGTCGTCAGGTATCAGTCAGTCTATTCAGTCAGATGTTCAAGTAAAGCGATTGCTACTTTACGAGAACATGTCCGAAGGAGTTTTGGAGACAAGCCAAAAAAACATGTTTTCGCACTGTTATTCTATTTCACAACACTCGTGCACTGTCATTAACCTATATCGAAAAAAATGCCATCAACTTTAGCCGATATAACTCAAAAATACACCAAGAAAATGAAAATAAAACAAGAGCACAACTTGTCCCTTCAGACTTCCCGCCAAAACTCAGTCTGAATAACAATTCATCTGTCACTATTTGTTAATTTTTTTTATTTGACAGTAACATAAAAACTCTTTGAGATGATAAAGAAACTCAACCTCTTTCAATACTTTTAAGGCATTACAACGTCTGCGGGATCCACTAGTAAATAATAAAATACGCATATCGACACCTACGACCGAGAAAAACAGTAGGTATGTATCTTGGTACCACTATGGAAAGGAATGAAATGGAATACCGAAGTACCTACACTTAGGTATTCCTTTCTTTTTATGTTGTCTACAAATTAAAGCGATCTGTCTTCCTTTTTTTTGTCCACAGATGCTTAAATAAAGTAATTGTTAGCATGATAGCACTGCATTCGAGGAAAGTGGTCCAAGGGAAATTGCATTATGAAATATGTGTACAATGTACATATGTCTATGTACCTACGTATTTTTCTTCTCATGTCATTAGGGTGGAGACTAATTTGTGCTAATGACATGACATGAAAGAAACTAAACAGTATATACGACATAACATTCACAATCTTTATTGTATGAGAACTCAAGGCTTATCTGCTTGTACTTATGAACCCATACTATAGCGACGCTACGTGCTTCAATGGGTTTTGAGGTGTTACGTTGATTGATTGACGTGTGCGTAGTTCCACCTGAATATCTTCATTGATTACGAAGTACGGACTTATATTTTTAAGAATACGTCAATATGTGTAGTAGCTTATGTTAGTTAATATATATAAATATCTTGTGTCACTGTGCTTGGTGTACTCCTCCTCCAAGAACTCCTCCGAAAGGACTAAAATTATTTTCATGATTTTTTTGTGTATACTTGGTTTGGTAGCAATAGGTTGCAAAGTATAATTCATGGGTCTGCCTGTCCAGCAATAAAAGAAACTATATTTATTCATATCGTAATGTTAATTTCTAACGTGGGAGACAAAGCTACATATGTAGCTGCCCGTATGGGTAGTATTGGACAATAATAATAGATTTAAAAATGAAATTGAGATACATAGCTAGTTAAAACACGTTAAACTACAAAAAAAGGTAAAAAAAAAGTATCATACAATATAAAAAATATTTCGATTAATTGTGGAACCTGCTTTAATTGTACGCTATATGAAGTTTAAATACCTGTTACAAAAGGAAAGTTTTCCCGAGTATGTATAAATTATATGTATTGATTAATAGCGAAGCCGGCAGACGTTGTCCGTATCAGAAAAAAGTTTGATTGCTGGGTCACGTACTTAAAATAATAAACAAAGTAAAAAACTTAAAAATATTTAACAGAAAATCGAAATCGCGTTCTATATCAAAATATTTATACAATTATATAATAATATATATTGTAAATATAATTATTAAAATTGACATTTTTATCGTATTTTACTTCATATTATGTTAATCAGGACGAAATTCAAAAAACATATCTAATACCTTCAAACGAGCAGTTCTTGTATATATCTAAATATATTTTTTGAATCTCGGAAACGGCTCCAAAGATTTTGATTAAATTTAGTACCCTGGATTCAGGGATGATAAATCGATCCAACAAATTTTTATTGATAGAAATTGTAGTTTTATTTATTGTTTATGCCGTTAAATATAAAAATACTCTTACTGACATCTATTGGAGAATATTAATAATAATATTGTGGCGTAGAAAGCCAAATGTCGACCGTCAATCCGCTCTTCAAACAAATGAGAATGTCGATATGAAAGACCTGTATAAAAATTTCGTCAATGGAATTGAAGCTTTCTTGGTCGAATCTTGGTCGAAAATACGAAAGCTGACTGCGGAGCTAGAGACCCGGGTTTAAACCTCAAGTAGGTAAGTTGCGTTTTTTATTTTTTGTGACATTTTTTTAAAATTAGGAGCTAGGTATTTCAAAAGGCTTTGTTAAGTTACACTAAGTCAGTGAATGTTTTGCTTAAAAATAAACCAAGAAAATCAATTGTTTTTATCCGAGCAACGCTCGGGCGTCCAGGTACTTATTATTATAAACTATTTTAGCCTTAGAGCATCAAGATATTGACAGGTATGACACCCGTCAGAGGAGTGGCCTTTACGGGCGAAGCCCTCGTCCCAACGTACATATACAAATGTACTCTGTGGTCCATGCACAATGTGCCTTCTAGTTATACAACTAGTGTGTCTGTGTGTGTCAGTGTCAGTGTTGTCGGTGCATAGAAACGGACGTTGTCAATTCAAAATGACGTCTGTAGCGATGAAAGAACATTTGTGAATGTGTGACAAAATTAAAATGTGTGCTTTCTTCCCCCCGCACCAGATTTGGCACAAAAATTTTGTATCGAAGCGAGGCGCTATGCCGTCTCTACTGAAGGGTGAGTCAGTACCTTTGATGCTCTAAGATTTCAGCCATTCTTAAGTTTTAAACATACACTGTAACTAACACAATATTGTTTTTTTTAGTTATTTTATTTCTTATCATGAATTCTAAACTCCATCTATACATATAAAATTTGATCACTAATATTACTAGCTGAGAGCTGAATGACGTGCCTTTTTTTGGTATCGGGGGAACCTTCAAAAGGTACCCGGCGCCTTGGGAGAGGATACCGGGTTATGTGAGATTTGACCGAACTAAAATCCCTTCGGTTGCTGCCTCTGTGCTTGGGGAGGACTCCGGGATCTCCAGTGGAACGCACCGGTGTCCTCCAAGCGCGACGCCCCAGAACGGGCCCATCTTCGGGAAAGCAGATGTGCTCTCCTGCACCTTCCCATGCTTACGGCGGCATGCGGCCACGCACATACTGCCGCCCTTCCCGGGGCTGCTGGCTCCCACTGCCACTCTCACCGCCCACAACCACGGAAGCCCCCTTTTAGTTGCCTCTTACGATCAGGCAGGAGATACCGTAGCTCTATGCTTAATTCCGAAGCTACAGGGACTTGAATGACGTACCTATTCTCTATTTCTTGTTTCAAAGGTAACCCAGCTTATATTTAATATGTTTTGTTGAATTTGACCAATTCCTAGTTTATTTGACCTCAGGGCGTAGTCAGTCAGTACACATTCGTCCATAAGATCAAACGGTTTCCGAATAATTTTTGGCATATTCAGATTGTTTTTGAAGTATTGCACAAGTTATTTTATAACATTAGCTTTATTGATGAATTTAAGCTACTAATTTAATGATATTCAAAGAATCTGTTCAGTCTTATATTTAAAAAAATGGAAGCGCGCATGGCTCGGCGGCTAGCGTAAAACGTAAGCGGTCTATGGCAACTAAGCCAGACGGGCGCGGTCGGGTGTGAGGTGGGTGACGTTATTTAGTGACAAAAATTTCATGCGCGTTTCCGTGCTTCGGAGGGCACGTTAAGCCGTCGGTCCCGGTTGTTGTCGATAGATGACAGTCGTTAAACCTTGTCTGAGGCCTTATGGGCGGTTTGAAAACATCCGACAGTCGGTTGGCTACTAACCCGCATCTCCACCATCCCGCATTGGAACAGCGTGGTGGAGTAAGCTCCAGGCCTCCCCAATAAGCTCCCCCTTAACCCGTGCCCAGCAGTGGGAAGCAAAAAGGCTTGCAGCCAGCATCTAAAAATGAGGCCCGTTAATCCAAGGAGTTTTGGACTTGGGCGTATAGAGTAAGCTCTCAGACCAACATTTTTTTCCAACCTTTTTTATGTCCCACTGCTGAGCACAGGTTTCCTTCTCACAAGTGAGGGGATTGGTGAGTATAATCCAACACGCTGGCTAAGTGCGGATTAGTGAACAGACCAACATACTCGCTTAAATTGACTTGCCTGTTAACATTATGTTGGTGCATGAAGTATTAGTTATACATATATTCAATGTAAGTCCATGTCATTAGGTATATGTATGTGACATGTTAGTATATTATTTCAATGTAAGTCCATGTCATTGCTACCCCAATCGGTATTGAATTGCTATGTTTTGAGGAGCTCTTAGGGGCTGGCTTATCTTCTCATCAAAGGATCGAGACCTAAAGTGTTCGAAACTAGTGTTTTCATAGTGAGAGACAGAACAAAAGGAGATAAACAGATAAGAAAGTGGAAATGATACTTAGTAAAAGACGTGGAGAGTAAAAAAATATAAACCTGCGCCTAAGCAACTATCGCTAGTAAATCTCTATCGCTTCGTTATTTCCTGATTCTTCTAATTTCCGTAGATTTTTTTTTTATTTACTTATCAATAAAAAATGGTATCAAGATTGTCTACCACAATTATCTGATGAAAGAAATGTTTAGGTACATAAATACTATACTCATACATTTGACGACCGGTGTCGCACAATGGTTGCCATGCCAGACTGCCGATCGGAGGATTCTGGCGATTCCCGGCAAAGCAGAAATTTAAAAGATGAGTTTAAAATTTCTGTCCTCAGTCTAGTCTATTTTGTTTCTGTCTTTGTGTGTGTCCATAGTACCCACGACACAGGTTATATCTACCCTACTGTGAGGCTATGAGTGTGAAAAGTTTATTATTTATATGCATTAATTGACAATCACTTGATGACTTACCTCAGAATAAGACTTCTCGATAGCCGAGCGCTTGATGGTGTAGGAGCGCAGGTCTTCCAGCAGGTCGCACTCATGCTGGTTCTTTGCATGAAGCTTGGCAATCTGCTCGGTATGCAGATTCTTTAGAAACTTCGTGTAGTTACTCTGAAACAATACATTAGGTTAGGACAACTCTATAACTGAGATCAACTAAAAGAACTCTGCGAACAATATAGTGAGGCCGGTTTTGTAAGCATGTGTGCGTGAGCGGAAGTTTCGATCATAAATCAAATTACCCCATTACACCGCGCGTATGTACGTACCACCACTGGTACGGTATACGCGAATTTTGAGCTCCCACTCTCGCTGTCCGTAATCAGAAGCGTCCTTTTAGTTCCCTCTTACGATCTCGCAGGGAATACCGTAGATATTAATAATGAATAGTCTTAGAATAGAATGAATAAGAATAGTATTATTCATCAAAATCAATAATTGAAACTACAGGGACAGTAATTTTAAGGATCATTACATAAAATCTATATCTTTTATATAAAATCTTCAACATTTATTCGTCGTATGGTCAATGTCCTGCAGAGAGTAGGTAAAGGCTATTGTCTCTTTTAACAATCACGAAAGCGTAGAGTACAGTCAAATACAACGCTTTTATACAGATCCACTGAGGTACGAGAAGTACATATGATTGGTGACAGTAAGTGCCTGATAGTAAGTGGCTAAGTGGCAGTGACTACTATCGCCAACCCAACATTCGATCGCACTTATGTTATTTGCCTTTATGTGTCATTTTAGAGCAGATATAAACCCTAAGTTGCAAAAACATAAATTAAGACTTTTTAAACAAATAACGATTGCAGGTACAGTAGGCACACAACGAATTTAACAAGCATTTTATGCGGCCTGCCTTCATGATGTTTAAGAAAAATCACAAAAAAGAAACAACGACAACGACATTATTGTATTCGTAATGGATTTGATGTGGTCTATTAGTGGTACGATTGTGTATACTTGTATAGGTAGCAAAAGCTGTCTTAAACTTTGTATCCAGTAACCATGACAAGTTGGGTTGCTATCTGGTAACGCTCTTGACTACCGTGATGGAAAATGGGCCAAATCCCTCGTCATTCTTAGACGAAGCGACACCCTTGGTGGATGTTTAAAATAGCTATGTTTATGAACCAAGTCAAAACTAATTAAACAAATCAAGTAATCAACTAAACCGAGATAAGATAAAAGTTTTTTCCATAAACGATAGGATTCATAGGATTAAACTTTGTATGAGCTGACATTTTAACTTTATGGAAAAACCGGACTGATATTTTCATCCGTTTATTAATACCTAAACCAAATTACGACTAACCTTTAATGCTGCTAAGAAGTCTTCTTTGCTCTTGCGACCATGATAAAATATAGTTTTCATTACTTAGACTCAGTACTCAGTCGAAGTTTTTGTATTTGAATTTAGTATCAATCTTTCTGGAGCACTGGTACCACGGTAAAACTCGTATTCGTAAACAACGCAAATTTTCAATTTGTCCATAGTTGTTGATATAGCAATGTTGAAGCTCAAACAAATGATTTAAAAACATATAAAATATGTACCTACGAATTTATAAAACAATATGTTTCGTGCTTTATTACGAAATATATGGAATACCTAATCAATCGCAAAATATATTTTTTTATAAATAAACCTAACAATAAGGCAGACGGGCCGAGTGGTGTTAAGCGATCACCGTCGCCTATGGACACGGGCAACCCTAGGGGAGCCGCCCGAGCATTGCCGGCTTTGGAGGGGAGCTTTTTTTACAGCTTTCTTGAAGAACCCCATGTTATAGTCCACTGGGAATGCTTCAGCTGGAAGGTTGTCCCATAACCTACACGTCCGTGGTAAAAAGGAGCGTGCAAAGCGGACTGTGGAGGACCGCCACGAGTCCAGATGGTGCCGGTGGAACTTTAACCTTCGTCTGTTGGTATAATCATGGAATGGTGATGTAGGCATGATGTTGATTTAAAAGTTGTCAGTATTGAGTATCGGCAATTTCATATGTAAGGACCTATTTAGTCTTCAAGGAAGTCAGATTGTTTGTAAACAATAATAATGATTTGAATATTAGTAGACGACCTTATTACCTAGCCCATTTTTGTGCTTTTCTAGAAGTTAATAAGTAAACTGATTTCTTGTTTAGAATTAATAGTAGGGTTCTAATATACCTAACATCTTCAATTAATTTAGCTAAAAGCAGTAAAACTGCATGTAAAGATATTATAAGACCGCCGTCATGCCAGATTTCAGGTTTTTGGGTCAAACAGTCAAGTCATAAGTATAACACAATGTTCGGCTAAATACTTATTGCTTATACAGGCTTATGCTTGCGTTTATTGCCAAGAACTGGAACTCTATGTATCTTTGCCTTGCCAGACCAGGCATTATCTATTATAGTATTTTTTGTTACAAACAGTATTTATATTTATTTATTTAAATAACCGTAAAATAATTACTTACAATTAATTGAAGTATATAATTTATCATTATTTTTTATTAAATATCATTCTGCATCACATATTTTACTATACATATACAATTAATTGGTCACTTACTTAGAGCATCAAGGTATGACAGGTATGACACCCGTCAGAGGAGTGGCCTTTACGGGCGAAGCCCTCGTCCCAACGTCGATATACAAATGTACTCTGTGGTCCATGCACAATATGCCTTCTAGTTATACAACTAGTGTGTCTGTGTGTGTCAGTGTCAGTGTTGTCGGTGCATAGAAAATGACTTTGTCAATTCAAAATGAAGTCTGTAGCGATGAAATAAAATAAAATGTGTGCGTTCTTCCCCCCGCGATATTGTTTTTTTTAGTAATTTTATTTCTTATTTATTTCTTATCATGAATTCTAAACTCCATCTATACATGATATAAAATTTGATAATATAATATTTGAATTCTATTCTGGTATTAACTGAGAATTCAACCTTAGTTAAATTATTATAAGTACCTGGACGACCGAACGTTGCTCGTATAAAAACAATTTATTTTCTTGATTTAGTTTCAAACGAAACACTCATTTGCTTAGTGTTACTTAACAACGCCATCTGAAATAGCTCTTTGTATACATCTTTGTATACATTCATACTAAAATTATCAGATTACTGAAATATGACTTACCATGCATTTAAATTACTGAAATATGACTTAGCATGCATTTAATTTATTCTACTATTTTACCTGTACCATTCGCATAAAATTTTTGAAAATCTATAGGCGCTCTTCCCACCGTTTAAACGCAAAACATCATAAAATATAATCTTTTAATCTTCCTACCACCTAACCTATATACCTATAAAATGCACACGGTCCTGATGAGGCTTGAGGAAATCCACAATGAGCCTCGTGGGTTCCCCCGTTTGACGGCGCTTACGCCACAATATTATTAATACTCTCCAATAGATGTCAGGAAGAGTCGTATTTTTCAGTTTTTATTTAAATTGATAATCACTGAAAATATTTTTATAGAATTAAAAATTTCTAACAACAAAAAATTGCTGGATCGATTTATCATCCTTGAAACCAGGGTACTAAATTTCAGCAAATTCTTTGGAGCCGTTTCCGAGATTCAAAAAATATATTTAGATATACACAAGAATTTCTCGTTTAAAGGTATTAGATTAATTTTTGACATAAAGAGGACACAAACAACAACAAACTAAAATGTATAAACAAACAAAGTATTAAAAATATAACAACAATTTTTTATCCACAGAATATGTTTATATTTTGTTTATGAAGTTTATGCGTCTGCTGCCTTTCTCGTGCTCTCTTCAATAGTGTGAGTGTTTTTCTGTGTGTTCTTATAGAAAGGTGTAATGGAAGTACATGGCAAATATAATTTGTCTCAGTATCATGTTATTGCTCTATAAGACTTTTGCTGCAGTAAATAATCAAATTTATTTCAATTATAATTCAAAATGATTTATGTAAAAATATCTCTGTTTATATTCAACACTTAATTACTCCTCAAAAACAGAAAGACAGTCAAAAACAGGATCAAAGTTAGCATTTACAGACGCCTCTAAATAATAAATAAATAGCTACAAAATGTATTTCAAATAGAAAATAATAAGAATTTGTCATAATAATTGTATATTATGTTAATTTATCGTTCATAATAATATCATATAAAATGTCATTAAAAATTTATCATGAGAAGGTTATGAGTAAATATAAACACAACCACTTTTAGATGGGATTAACGATCAGTGGATAATATTGATTAGGTAAACTAGACCTTGCAAGCCAAGCTTTCTCAGCATTCTTTTGTTAAACACTTCGACTCTACATATCCAGGTCATTTCTATACATTTTTATCCATTGACTAAAACACTGATGGGATCAGGAGAATGCAATAAATAACCTTTTTATGAATGTGAAGTTCGATTCTCACCAAAGAAATCAATTTTCGGAACACGCATATTTTAGGGACAATTACACCCTCCAATTTTTGGTTACAGTTATATAATATACTGTCAAAAACATGCAAGTGGTGCTGAAATGACAATCGTTTCTCGTAGGGTCGTCCACTGTTCGGGGACAAGGTTCGGGAACGCGAGACGGTCCGGTGGCGATGTTACGGTTCTGGCAAAGCCGCGATTTCGTCAATAATTCACTTACCTTTCTAGGCGGAGGTTGCATGGTGGGTCGGATCGCCGCAGCGTCGGCAGCCGACGGCTTCCTGGACGCGAAGTGCTTGGATCGATGCAGACACACGCAAGCGTAACGGTGTTCTGCCGCGTTCCTCCGTCGCACGCCCCAAGCGGACCCGGCGCATGCGTCCACACGCCCTATCCCCCACTAATTCAGCTAAACCTACAGACTAAAAAATATTTACTTCCCCACCTATTTTTATTACACTTGCAACACTTTTATTGAACTTTGACAATTGTATATCGAAGCTTAATCGACCCACATACTAAAATGAATGCCTCATTACATTGCAAAAGCAATGACGACTGTACCAATTTTAGTAAGTAATTCTATTTCAATATTATAGTTGTAAGTAAGTTGGTTAAATTTTTAACATCCTTCGTTATGGTGTACGTAACACAAGTTCTCACAAGGTGTTCTTCAATTTTGACTATTTATATACATATAAATAGAGAATAGAACAGGCGAAGAAAAAGCTAGGTTGGCCTGAAGCCATCCGTTGCAAAAGACTGCCTAAACTGATGAATGGACACCCACCATCAATGGAAAAAACAAACAAGAATAGATATGTAGGTAGGTATACCGTTTGTCCAGCAACTTACTTTACCCAGCGTGGTGAACTACGGGCGAACTACAAATTCCGAGAGGAGGTGGACCCACTGTGGAATACTAAAGAGAGCTGAAAAAATACCATTTTTTCCTACCCTTTTTGGGAGGATTTTGAGAGGGATGTAGGCCACCAGTGCTATACCACGCTGGTCAAGTAGATTGGTGGACATCATACCCATGAGAAACTATTAGTATTTCTCGGGTATGTACGGTGATGCAAAACATCGTAATTAAATATCACAACGCTTTCCTTCACTGCGGAGCAACGATAATTATGCACATAACTTCTTTGTCAGAGGTGCGCGCCGGGTTTGAACTCGGTATCTACGTGTCGGAGACCGCAGTCTTTCCCGCTCGGCCGTCACTGCTCAACTAACTAGTGCCTTAGAGCCCTTAGATAAAAATTGTATGTTCTGTGAATAAAGCTTTCTGTGTAGTATTATCAATGGCCGCCCACTCAACTACGTCAGCCTCACTAACACTACTCGATGTAAATGCCAATGCATCTATTCGTTTTCAGTGCCTATATTAAGGCATAGGCAAATTTGTACTTACTGATTTTAGCCATTATTTAATTAAAAAAACTTAACATAAGCTACAATTTTGAAATCCAAAGACAAACGAAGGTTACTGATACAGTTCTCAAAATCTGCAAACTGAAGAAAAGAAGGCAATGGGCAGTCTATATAGATCCTATCCAAAGACAAACGAAGGTTACTGATACAGTTCTCAAAATCTGCAAGCTGAAGAAAGAAGCAATGGGCCTTAGAATAAATACGTAAGAATGAGTGTCTTCATACAAGCGCGCCGACAAAATTGATAGATCCTACAACTGTTACATCTGACAAACAAAATATTTTTATTTTGACCAAATTGACTATAAAATACTACAAAATATTGAAAACCCTGTGCAAAGTTATTTTATTAGACTTCTTTTGTTTTTAAAAAATGTTGTGATAATATTTAACCTTAAGTCTTACGAAGCGGCCCGCGGCGTTTGGTGCCATTAATGGCACTAATCAACATGCTTCAATTTGGGCGCGCGAACTTGGTTTTTATAATGTAATTGTAGTTATTCTAAGGCGATGGGCAGTCTATATAGATGGGAGGACTGACAACCGATGGGGAAGACATGTCCTCAAATAGCGATCACCACCACGGCGCCAAAGATCGGACAGAATGACGAACGTTAGGGGAAGACTTCTAAAAGATGATGGATGGATGGATGGATACTATGATGGAGGTAGGAACTACAATAATCATGTTTAAAAGTACTCAGTATTGTTTTAAAATGTTCACAATCACAATGTTCGCTTTTTGTTCAACTTGCGTATGAAAAATAATAATTTTATTGTGTTAGAGTAATTGATCCATATCCCAAGGAATGAATGAATCGAAGAATGAATGAATGCATTTATTTATTTGTTTAAGCATGAATATTACTATGCGTATTACTAATACGAGTTTTTCGTAATCACCTTGAATTGGCCGTGTCAATGTAAAATATACCTTTGTACAAGTATTAACACAATACAATACCTAATTTTTATACAGTTCTTTAACATGCATTTATTGATTTTTGGTTATAGTTGGTGGTGCCATCCTATAGGCATTTAAATAAAAACGGTAATTAAAAAAAACAAAAAACCCCCCAAGTAACAATTTAACGTCGTATAAAGGTTTAGTAAACGTTATCTGAATACCATACATCGCAATAGTTAAGTCATACTAACGTTATAATAACGTTTACTAAACGCGAAAATGGCCCCAGTTATACGACCTAAATGGTCGTATAATGGTCATACAGAAGTCTCCAGCCAACTTCGTTAACGTCATTCAAAAGTCGTACAAATGTTATGGGATAACTATAACTTTCGACGCTTTGTTGTATTGTGGTCGTACAGGTGTTACTGAATTACTAAAACGTTTTATTTGAGTCAAGAGTTTCGTTTCAAGATTTTAGTGTAAAATAAATAATTACAAGGAAATAAATGCTAGCTGAGTTTATGTTATTTTCATATCTTACTTACTTTATCTGTCTCTCATGCTATTTAGTTCGACTGGGAACTGAAGTTTTATGATAATATACCTATGTGAATACTATTAAGATTTTCATGCCCCCTCGTAATTTTGTGTTTAAATCAATAGATTTTTATTAATAAACATAGGTTTTTCTCTAAAAATGTCCGACATATTGCTTTTGTCGCAAACTTACCTCTGTACGACCTGATGATGATGATAATGGTCGCCATGACAGCTAGCTATTAGGGTTCCGCAAGAAACATAAAGAAAACCCTTTTCATATTGCCAATATTCACCAAAATTCTCGTTAATCTTCGTCTCCACGATTTTTATGATTCCATTTTCGTAACAAAATTTTATCAAAAGTTCGTAAATATGTCCGCCTAGTCATTATAAAGTCAAAACCTGATTTAAATGCGACTGCAAGTTTGATTAAAGTCAGGACATGACATTAAACGAACATCATGTAATATAAAGGTTATATTTGAGTCGTCAGTAAACAACCATGTCATTTAAGAGTCTTTAATTGACCGCTGTAAAACAATATAGTGATTGTTATATAAACGTCTCTGTGATAATGTCTATACAACATGCACGTTATATAAATGTCATATAAAGGTTTTTCAAAGACATAATTTGGTCTGTTCCAAACATTTATCGGACTATAACGTTAGTATGACTATTGCGTTGTCGTACAAACGTTTTAGCTAAGAAGTAATATAAGGTCATATAGTTTAGTCACCCCAACGTTGCTAAGACCAGTTTACTGTGACATATTCGTCGCACGACTAATTAGTTACATTAAAAACATCTACAGGACCTGATAGTCATATCATTACCATTGTAAGACTGCTATCCAACTTTAGGTCGTACAAGTCAAGACTTATACGACGTATTTGTTTGTTGGGCCGCTACTGCATTTATATGTAATTTGGAAATGTATAAACCCTAAAATAAGAGAGTCGTCAAACCCGCATTGCATTGCACTTAACTTAAAAATTGATTAATAGAGGTAGGTAAATTATAAAACAGGAGCTCATCGTATATATATATCAAAAAAAATTAAATACAAGACAAATTGTAGTAGTCGAGACCCAGTCTGGAAATAGAGGCTTAGTGAATTCAGAACGCATACCTACATAACATTTTAGATTTAGACGACTGACTTTCTTGAGTGGGTCACGACTGCTACAATTTGTTTTGTATTTAAAAATATTGTTAAATATACAATGAGCTACTGTTCTATAATTTACAAACCCCTATTAGTCAATTTTTAAGTTAAGTGCAATCGGGTATAACGACTTTCTTGTTTTAGGGTTTTTACATATCCAAATTACACATAAACGCAGTCGGGTGTTTAGTTTTTTAAATTACCGTTTTTTTTATTTTGATATACCCAGTGTCACTTCAACAATAAATACACCTCAATCATCATCATCAAATCTAACGACACCTCTCAAGCTATAATCCATCGAGTCGTTCCGGCCGCAGAGCGTGCCAAACAATATTTTTTAACCGACTTCGAAAAAGGAAGATAATTCTCAATTCGACCGTATATATACTTTTTTTATTTATGTTTGTTCGCGGATAACTTCGTCGCTTATGAAACGATTTAGATGATTCTTTTTTTTCGAAAGCTTATACTTTCGAGGTGGTCCCATTGTCACCAAGTCAAGATCTAATGATGGGATCTCAGAGAAATCGAGGAGAACTCTCAAATTTTATAGGAACACATATTGATTTTCCTATACTTTCTGAACTAAAATTGATATTTGTGCATAGTAACTATCATCTCATGTTGCTGAGATGATGATGGATACTAGGTAAGTACTAAAATGCTTAGGAGTTGAGAGAAAATTTATTCGATAAATATTTTTTTGTTCAAAAATCCGATGGGATCCGAGGGAAATCGAGGGGAACTCTCAAATTTTATAGGCACACATATGTGGAAATATCGCCAATTGTAGCTTAAACAATACAGAATTATTAAATCAAAGGTATTTAATAAAAGTGAATTTTTATATCTATTCACCAAAAAAAACCGCCTTCAAACGATAAAAATAATATTGTTCAGTAGTTCGCATTTGATACTTGATGTTCAGTACTTCGCATTTGATACTTTCCTTGCTAATGGTAGTGACTCAAGTATTTTGGAGTCGGGTCCTTAGTAAAATGGAGTACCTTTCGCTCTGAAAGGGCACCGACTCCAAAGCAGTTCTAAGAGTCACTACTTACCATTTGCAAGGATATGTATCAAATGCGAAGTACTGAACAATATTATTTTTTACCGCTTGAAGGCGTTTATTTCTTTTTTGTTAAAAAGTAATATAATTAAATTACCGTTTTCGTGTTGTCCCAACACAGTTGGGATATTGTCGTACCTGGATGCACTCCCTGACTTTAGACTCGTTATAATGTTATCAATTTCCTGTATGTCTGTATCTAGTAAAACAAATGAAGAAAGGTGTGGCATCTTTATGGAATCAGATTCATTATGAATTTGAGTAGGCAGATTAATGTTAGCTGCGATGTTTCCTGCAAGTTTTTGCCTGTACATGCAAAATATGCATTCACGCGCTCAGATGATTCACTGGGAGTAGGCTTTATATTTAACAGATCGTTATTTCTTTTCTTTATGTCTTTTTTGTTTAATGTGTGTTATAGTTATATTTGTTTTCCAAAGTGCTCTAGGGTGGTGGATATTAACTGATGTGGCTAAATTATCTGGTTTTAGTTTCTTTAATAATTTATTACAAAAGTTGCGGCATCTTTTATACGTGATTTTTAATACATTATGTAGTTATGAGGATCAGATTTAAGTTTCATCTGCATCTTATTTCTGCTTCTTATGCAACGTATACCTGATGTAATCCAAGGTTTTAGGGAACGCTTAGATTTTGGTATACTTACTTTTAGTTGTTTTACTTGATGTGAGTGAATCAGTTATATTTATAATTAATTGCTCTACAATAAAATCCAGTTCTTGACTTAACAAGAGTTTGATGTTCTTTTCGAGTAGTAAGATTATGTTTGTTCATAGTTAGTTATTTCATAGGTTTTTTTATAAGTATATATACACTTTACTTTAGATAGGCTTAATAATATGGTACAATGATCTGTCACTGAAGTAATAATAAAAATACAGACGTGAGCTGTATGTTTACATTTATTATATAATACCTATAACGGTGATTATAAAAATCCACCCTTTAATATATTTGTTCTTTTTGCGTATCACGTTTATTTTATAGAAAAGGTCATTGAATATATTATAATCAGCTAAACACTACGTTAGCTAGCACCAAGGGCACGGCCAGCGACATGAAGGGCGAGTTTCCTTTGAACGAGTAGAGAGAGAGTAGTATTGTAATCTAAATTGTTGTTAATTCAAACGATTTAAACCCTATCTCAATTACTACAAGTCTCATACCAATAAATGTTGCTGCTAATGAGGCACCAATATTACATTGTGTTTTTGATAATCCACCCTTTAATATATTTGTTCTTATTGCGTACCATATTTATAGAACAGGTCATTGAATATATCAGCAAAACACTACGTTTACGCTAGCACCAAGGGCACGGCCAGCGAGTGTAAGATGAAGGTCGAGTTTCCTTTGAACGAGAAGATGGGTAGCCAGTCGTTGGGCGATTACCATTCGTTAGTTGTGTCCGGCTTCCACTCAGCATTCTTAGAACGTTGTACTCGAGCCACTCCAGCGAATACTATTGCCATCTAAATTGTGGTTAAATTGTTATTTATTCAAAAGAGTTCGCTTCTTAGCTGGTAAATACGTTTTTAAAATGCAAATGAATATCTATACACTAGATAACTGAATGAACTTCTAGAACTTTGCATAAACGTATTGGCTACACTAGGTAGGTAAATATGACAATAAGGACATACAAGTTCATAAAGAGAATAACGGCTATAAAACGCGGGATACACGCAACGACAGCTGAGGCAGTTTGTCGTCTTAGCCGCCTTAAGCCCATATAAACCACCCCTAAAATAGGTACACTTCAAGGGCGAAAGCGAGTTTACGAAACTCTGTGCATTTACAGTTTGCTGTCACTGTTGTAATAAGGTGTATAGAATAATCTATTTCAGTACGATCTGCCGACGACTAGATCTAAGGAAGATCTTCTACCGATAATTAGGAAAGCATGTAAGAACCGTACTTCGGAAAATAAAATTTGCAAATGCGGTACAAACCCAATTTCAAACTCAATTTGGAGACTGATTTATGTGTTTCATATTTCTACGAGCGTAAGTACGTATAAACTCTCCACCATTGGAGCAGCGTGTTGGAGTAAGCTCCAGGCCTCCCAGATAATGGAGAGAGACCCGTGCCTTTTCAGTACGACCTGGGCACGAAAAGTGGTCATCAAAATCTCTGCATCATTACATTTTTATTCTAATCTGAGGTTCTAATAATAGGTTCACTTTTAAAGCTACCTCGCATTCTCATCTTTGCTTAGAGTCGACTGGTAGATAATATCCAATGAGCATTAAGTTTAACCCTTTGTGACTCTAAATGAAAAGTGTTTTCACATAAATAAATAAAAATTATTAAAAAAAACTCACGAATACAATAAACTACTACAATGGTTGCTCCATCTAAGATCAAACAGTCGTACATCAGGTGATTGTTGGTGAAGGGGTTACGGGGATACTTACAGGGTGAACTCGTACCCAAGCGTGGCACACCAAAGAGATGCACCCAAAATAATTCCAAAGAATATGAAGCTTGTCATAATCATAGTTACATTTCTTGCAAAACATGAATGCAAATACAATTTATTAGCATTTCACTTCACTGTCTACTGCAATTCTTTTATCTGGTACGTGTCTACCAAAAACAGAAATGTAAATTTGCTTTAATTAAATTATTGAATGAGAGTAGTACACATAATGAAAATATAATAGTCTCCACGTATGGAAGAGTTTATATCGTAAGATACAAGTGTTAAATTGACGTCAGATTAGCAGTAAGTGAAACTTTTCAACAGATACACATTATCCACTTACCAGGACCCTCGCATGCTTCTTTGACGACCCGTATTTGCGATCATAGTAACTCATCCTGTTCAAATTACATCTCACTCACAATAAACTCAATTCTTGACTGAAACGTCACTACGCATGTGCACTGTATTCATTGCGCCGATACCAGTTACTTGACCGTTTATTACATTAGGTTAAAGGAGTTGCTGCGATGCAAGAACGTTTTTCATAAAAAATGACAGCTCTTTGAAACTTGGGTCTCTTCAAATCGTAATGTTTCATAGCACGTCCATCACAATTTACAAAGCTCATTTTATTAGTTTACAATACGAGTAGATCCGGGTGAAAATATTAATAGAAACACCACATTATAAATAGAAAAAAGTAATAAAATAGACTAATAATATCTTTGTTCTCTTACACGGCTTGCAGACGGTCTTTATCGGAGACATTGAGTGGAAACCGATAAGCGATATTTGATAATTTAGAAATCAACTAATATCGTCATTGATAAGAGAAACTACTCTCGCTTCAATTAGATATGTAGGTGCGACTAATTTTGAGTGCCTGCCTATTGATACACGCACTTTATCTATAGTTACACCAAATTTTATGTAAAGATAGAAATGACGACAACGTGATGACGTGAATAATAATTGACGTGCCTATAAAGTAGGGAATGAATCGATGAATTTTTCTAAAAGTAACTTGATTATCATATTTATCATTGATTAACTTGATTATTGTAAATACATATAAGTACCTAACTTGTTTCCGTAAAAACCACGTTGAGGGCGCCAGTGTTTGTTTTATGTTGTAGGATGGGGTAGCAATGAAACAAACCACCGTAACAGTATACACGATTTTTTAAATAAAAGCACGCGAAAAGGTTGTGGGTGATTATGCCCGTCTGGTACTCCCCTGTCGATGACGTGGTGGTGGACCTGGAGTACAAGTACAGGTCACTCTTGTGGTCCCAGGGAAGGCCAGCGCAGTTGCGTCCGCTGAGTGGAACACAGGCCCGGTCCACCACATTCACCACACGGTTGGTGTGTGTGTTCACAATCGGAACCAAACACCAATTTAGAAGTAGTGGCAGATGTAGATGGGATGAATACGATTTAAAAGAAGAAAATAAAATTTATAAAAATCGAATAAGTACCTATAAACGAGCAATTTTGGTAGATCTATATTATTTACATACATACATAATAATAAATCTGTAACAAGTCGGTGTCTGTACATTGAAGATATTTGAAAAAAAACTGTTACTAGGGCTATTTATTAGTGTAATAGTACCGATTTTTAGAATTATTGTCTGTTTGTCTGTTTATCTTTTTGTCTGTGCGTTTGTGCGCGCTAATCTCAGGAACGGCTTAACGTAGAAGGATGCGGTTTTCATTGATGTATTGGTATTTTATTGGATTAAAATTTAATGTTTGTATCATTTAAATCGGTTCACAAATAAAAAAGTTAAGTCCATTTCAAGAATTTATCGATTGGTGTTTGGAAGTACCGTTGTTGAATTATCGAAAACTTCAGTTAATGTATTGCAGTTTTATAATTTACAGACCCTTTGCATGTTAACATGAAACTAATAAATTAAGAAAATAAATTAAGTTTTTAACAAAAAAATAGAACCGACTTCAAACGGTAAAAAATAAAATTGTTCAGTACCTACTTCTTCTTGCTTATGGTAATGACTCTTAAAACTATTTCTGGAGTCGGGCCCTTAGGAAATGTCGTACCATTCGTTCTAAATTGGCACCGACAGTACAGACAGTGGGACAGTACCTACTTCTTCTTGCTTATGGTAATGACTGTTAAAACTATATTGGAGTCGGTGCCCATTCAGAACAAAAGGTACACTATATTTACTAAGACAGGACATTTCACTAAGGGCCCGACTTCAAAAATAGTTTTAAGAGTCATTACCATAAGCAAGAAGAAGTAGGTACTGAACAATTTTATTTTTTACCGTTTGAAGTCGGTTCTATTTTTTTGTTAAAAACTTAATTTATTTCACTCTTTTTAGTAATTTTAATAATTCTGTATGTATTAGCATAATTGGAAAAAATTTCACTTAACTTCTAAACTTTAAACAGATTTACCTTTTATAATCATGTTTATCTAATAGTCATCTAAAAGTCTGAAAGACATACTGTCAGTCCACCTGAACGAATAAATTAATGAAAGAATTTGCTCTCAGCTCCTAAACGTTGAGGAGTTGTACCTTCAATCATCAGTTAAGCAACAACTGGTGATAATTACCAGACATAAATATTTGTATTATGTTAAAAATATGACTAAAAGCATGTGTGTGCCTATTAAGTTTCAGTGTTTCCCTCGATTTCCCTAATATCACATCATCAGATTTTGACATGGTGACAGTTGGACCACCTCAGGAATGTAAGATTTCGAACAAAAAACCATTTATTGAAAGAATTTGCTCTCAACTCCTAACCGTCGTAGTACCTTCCATCATCAGTTCAGCAACATGATATGACGATAATTATACACAAATGTCTGTTTTGCTTTGTAAAAATATGAAAATCATTTGTTGTGCTATAAAATTTGAATGTTCCCTTCGATTTCTCTGGGATCCCCTCATCAGACTTTGACTTGGTGACAGTTGGACCATCTCGGGAATGTAAGATTTCGAATAAAAAACTATTTATTGAAAGAATTTGCTCTCAACTCCTCACTGTCGCAGTACCTTCCATCATCAGCTCAGCAACATGAGATGATGATTTCTATGCGTAAATATCTCTTATGCTTCAGAAACTATAAGAAAATCAATGTGTGTGCCTATAAAATTTGAGAGTTCCCCTCGATTTCCCTGGGATCCCATCATCAGATCCTGATTTGGTGACAATGGGACCACCTCGGGAGTATAAGCATACGAACAAAAAAAGAATTTTGAAAATCTGTCCACAAACGGCGGAGTAATCGGTGAACATATATAAAAAAAAAAATACATACAGCCGAATACAGTACCTCCTTCTTTTGGAAGTCGGTAAAAATAGATAATAGATAGAAAAAAAACCAACATAAGATGAGCTGGCAATAATATAGTAAACTGTACGAAATAGGGATCACGCTTTTTCGTACAGTTTCCACACGTCGACAATTCTATACATAAATCTGAAGAGTTCGTTCGTTCGTTTGTATGTTTGTTTGAACGCACTAATCTCAGGAACTACTGGTTCCAATTGAAGAAATCTTTTTGTGTTGGATAGTCCATTTATCGGGGAAGGCTTTTTTTATACCTATAAATAAACCAAATAAAAAGGCAGACGGGCCGAGTGGTGTTAAGCGATCACCGTCGCCTATGGACACGTGCAAGCCCAGGGGAGCCACCCGAGGGCTTTAGGCTATGTAACATCATGCTATGACTAATACCGAAGTCCACGCGGACGAAGTCGCGGGCGGCCACTAGTACCTAAATATATTTTTTGAATCATGGAAACGGCTCTAAATATTTTGATGAAATTTAGTTCCCTGGTAGGTTGACTATTGCTTTATGTAGAACACTTGTTTTAGCTGTCGTTAGAAAGTAGATTCGAAGTACTGTATTATTTATCTGAGAATCTTCCGTTAATATAACTTCAGCATTACTTAGATGTATTCATTGTTATATCATTGGTTGATTAAGGTTTATATGTTGAAATGTGCGCGAGGAGTCAGATAATACTGTATTGATGGCGACATTATTTGTGGAATGTGTTGTAGGTTGATCTTTCAAATTTATAACGTTTTGCTTATTGAAGAAGGCTGTTGTAGGTGGTAATGTCGATAGACATCGATTTATTTGTTCTAGTTCTGAGGCTAATATTCTGTTATATAACTCGGACTTGATTATCTGGCTTAATTCAGGGAAATGTCTGCAGAATTTTTGGTGAAGTAGTAGTCTCCAAGCTATTAAATCGGTTTCGTTATGAGTTATGACGCAACGGAGGAGTTCTATGTTTATATCATTAGTCCACTTCATCAGCTGTCTACTTTTGCCAGCAAGGGTGGTTGCCAGAAGCATTTTCTGCAAAACACTTCTTGCTGGTATGTTAATGTTAGATAATGAGGTATGTGTTCTGATTTACGCAGTGGCTTTGGGTATATTGCTCTGCACACGTAGGGGGCGTGGTGGGCACCAGAGACACAGCATGAGCTTCATGTGCAACATCACATGACAATGGCGATATCATAGATGATCGTGATGAAGATTGGTGCATTTGATATGAATATAGTGATAAGCTGGGTGATGGGAAAAGGCTGTATGAAAAAAAAACAAAATATCTATCGCATTTTATTTGGCGTAAAAATTATCAAGCCACTCAGTCAACAAAAAAAGCCAGAAGTTACAAGTATCATTTCAAATTATTTGATTACTGTAAGGATTTTTCCGATTTATAACAATCTTTCCAGCCATCTACTTTCATATACTTCTCATTATGCAATATGCCAAAACGCTTTGTTATAACCAATTTAAAGACTATTGGCCTGTAAATATCTGTTCATTCAGGTATCAAGACATGCATAAATAGTGTTAAATGAACCACACCTTATCTATGACATTAAATTCATTTAATCTACATTAAGTATACGACGCCGCGACGTAATAATCTGTAACATGTTTTTACACTAATTTATAAACAACATTTAGCATTATACATACCTACTATGAGCTCAATCATCATCACCGCGTTTCTTCTTTCTTCTTCCCCTTTCTCTAGAGAAAGGGGAAGAAGAAAGAAGAAACGCTAGCACCCTGACGATAGATGGCGCTGTTAGGCATCTTTCGTTTCGCGACATTTTCATGCACATTACTACAGATAACCTGTGGGCTGATTTTGTAATTCTGAAAGAAATTATTTCATTTTTCAGAATTATAAAATGGGCCCACAATTGACTGATTTTTAATTCTGAAAGAAATTATTTCAATCAAAGTACCTAAATGAAATAATTTCTTTTAGAATTACTAAATCAGCCCCCTGATATAGTTCCTTTTTAATTTTAGGCATGTATCTACCTACATAGTCAATGACATTAGACATAAAAAAAGTTGTATCAAGTTAAAGTATATAAGGCGAAATTATTTAGCCAAAACCAGTTTATCTGTTGTATCTTATTGGGAATTTTTCGCGCGTTCCCCATGGGCTCACCGTTGGTTCAACTAGTTGGACCAGGAGGATTTTTTTCCCGATGGACCAACTACTCGGTAGTACAACTAAAATCAAGTCTAGTTGGATCTTACCAATATCAAACAAGATCTTGCCATCTTATGTGGATAAAGCTTGAAATGAAATCAAAGAAACCAACACATTTAATAAGTTTCATCAGGTCCTTAAACTGGGCGTTGGGATGTAGCTCCGCGCGACATCCAACTCCTGAAAATTTTTAAACACTAATATTAGCCTCATCATCTACAGAGATAAATAAACACTAGATTACCCAAAAATGATTTACTACCCATGTCAACTTCATCGGGTTAAACCGGATACAATGTTACACTTGTTTGACGACACGCTTATAATAAAACCTGCCTGGGAAGTTTTTTTCCACCGGCTCTTTTTTCTCTAAGTGTACAAACACCCTGTGACATAGGTAGGTACCCAAAGCCGACGGTCGGATCCGATCCGAAATATAAATAAATAAAAATAATAATTTATAATGTGGGACGAATAAAAATAATAATAAAACAGATGTAAATGTACATACACGTAATTGTGTTATATTATAAATGTTATAATTAAGTTTTTATCTTCTATATTTTTATTTTTGTGATATTTGCATACCTGAAGAAGGTAAACTAAATATATATAAACAACTTGACTTCACAGCCTCCGCGGCGTAGTGGGTGATGAGCCGACTGCGAAGCGTGAGGTCGTGGGTTCGATTCCCACCCAGGACAAATACTTGTGTGATGAACATGACTATTTGTTCTGTGTCTGGGTAACTATTAAAGTATGTATTTAGGATTATATAAGTATGTTTATCAGCTTTCTGATTACCATAGTACAAGCTCTGCTTAGTTTGGAATCAGATGGTGTTGTGTGAATTGTCCAAAGATATTTATTTATTATGTATTTATTTACTTTTGTAAACACCCATATTTTTGCAAATAAAAGTCGTCTTTGAAAACAGACAACAATGTTTGTCTCGAAACCATAAAATCTTAGACTAAGAATATTTGCATAAAATCTATCATATCCCTTTTATTATTCTTTTGTTCCCTCGGGATTTTTATATCCTGATATTTTTAAACATGTTTTTTTTAATTTATTTTTATTTCTTAAAGGCCAATTATTCTGATTGCTAGCGAGCGACGTGCAAATAAACTGCTTGCATGATTATTATCTGTGAATTTATTATTGTCCATTAATGATATTTATTCTCATGCTTTACAATATACAAAGAAAACAGCAGCAGGTGCATATATATCCAGCGTATTATTTATAGATTTTTTCGTTTGAGAGATCTTTTGGGATTCTAGAATTCCTGAATCTGGACATTGATCCAGGATCAGCTGCCCCATTTTCCCGGTACAGCTGCAGACAAAAGAAGTAGAGACGTAGAGAAGAGAAGACTGTTCGAAAGCAGTTACGTATGTAGCAGAGCATATTAGAGGTAAGGAAGGGATAGCGTATTGGAGGAGAGTGAGTAGTAGACGAGATATTAGTCAAGAAGGCTGCTGAATCTCCTTTTCCTTTTTTAATTTTTATAAATTATGTATACATATCATATCAGATAAACAAATAAATATTGCTACACTGCACTCGTAGCCTACACTGGAATTCCCTGTATCGTGGGTACCAAAGACACACACAAAGACATGAACACAAACACCCAGACCGAAGAAGGAAATTAAAACTCATATTTTCCAACTTCTGCGTCGCCGGGAATTGAACCCGGAGTGTAAATTGGCTGTCCGTCATGGTAACCATTATGCCACACGGTTAGCCGTTGAAAATTGTTCTTTTATGATTCAGTCAACTGTATCTCCTCAGCAAAGGTATTTGCCCCTTTAAGTAAGGCCGGGTGTCATACCTGTCAATACCTTGATGCTCTAAGCTTTAACTTAATTAGCTTTCAATCAAAATGACTACAGTCATTTTGGGTAACTTTGAATGACGTTTAACTTTGAACAAAGTTGGAAAAAAGATTTAACAATTTATTACATCGAAACTTTTTGATGTTTCAATATAACTGTGTATATAATGGATTGCCAAAATATTTTTGTACCAAATGAAAATTTAAAAAAATAAACTGTTAATGGCATAATTCTGAAAATTCCCGCCTTTTCCGTGGTGAAGTTGCTTGAAGTTTTTGAGCTACTTACATTTAGGGCGGTCGCAGCAGGGTGCGAAATGAAAACTAATAGTTTTACTAAACTATTTTACTTTAATTATTAAATTCTACATTCTAAGTACCTATCTTAAAACTAGCGATTCGCGATCGATGTTAGACCGGAATGTCTGTGCAGCTGCGGGCCTCTTCTTTCCCACGCGCCGTAGTCCTGTGTCAGCAGAACCTCGAACACGATATCTTGCCTATACAAGGCTGCGACGCGGCGATGCCTGGATTTATTATATATTTTGTCTTCCTGTTTAAATTATAAAATAGGTATACGTAACAAGCTCTGATTTGGAATCGTAAACTAGTCCAGTTTAATTCATATGGAAAAAACAAGCCATTTGTTACTTTTGTACGTCAGTGTAGATGTCATTTTATAGATTAGGTTTTTAAATTTAATAATACCTTCTTTTTATTTTACCATAACCTTAAAATGTTAAGGTTTTTACATTCTAAATAAATTAAGTTTTTAACAAAAAAATAGAACCGACTTCAAACGGTAAAAAATAAAATTGTTCAGTACCTACTTCTTCTTGCTTATGGTAATGACTCTTAAAACTATTTCTGGAGTCGGGCCCTTAGTAAATGTCGTACCATTCGTTCTAAATTGGCACCGACAGTACAGACAGTGGGACAGTACCTACTTCTTCTTGCTTATGGTAATGACTGTTAAAACTATATTGGAGTCGGTGCCCATTCAGAACGAAAGGTACACTATATATTTACTAAGACAGGACATTTCACTAAGGGCCCGACTTCAAAAATAGTTTTAAGAGTCATTACCATAAGCAAGAAGAAGTAGGTACTGAACAATTTTATTTTTTACCGTTTGAAGTCTTTTTTGTTAAAAACTTAATTTATTTCACTCTTTTTAGTTATTTTAATAATTCTCATGTATTAGCATAATTGGAAAAATTTTCACTTAACTTCTAAACTTTAAACAGATTTACCTTTCATAATCATGTTTATCTAATAGCCTGAAATAATACTACTATCAGTCCACCTGAACGTATAAATTAGAGAAAGAATTTGCTCTCAGCTCCTAACCGTTGAGGAGTTGTACCTTCAATCATCAGCTAAGCAACAACAGGTGATAATTACCAGACATAAATATTTGTATTATGTTAAAAATATGACTAAAAGAATGTGTGTGCCTATTTATTAAGTTTCAGTGTTTCCCTCGATTTCCCTAATATCACATCATCAGATTTTGACATGGTGACAGTTGGACCACCTCAGGAATGTAAGATTTCGAACAAAAAACCATTTATTGAAAGAATTTGCTCTCAACTCCTAACCGTCGTAGTACCTTCCATCTTCAGTTCATCAACATGATATGATGATAATTATACACAAATGTCTGTTTTGCTTTTGTAAAAATATGAAAATCATTTGTTGTGCTATAAAATTTGAATGTTTCCTTCGATTTATCTGGGATCCCTTCATCAGACTTTGACTTGGTGACAGTTGGACTACCTCGGGAATGTAAGATTTCGAATAAAAAACCATTTATTGAAGGAATTTGCTCTCAACTCCTCACTGTCGCAGTACCTTCCATCATCAGCTCAGCAACGTGAGATGATGATTTCTATGCGTAAATATCTCTTATGCTTCAGAAACTATAAGAAAATCAATGTGTGTGCCTATAAAATTTGAGAGTTCCCCTCGATTTCCCTGGGATCCCATCATCAGATCCTGATTTGGTGACAATGGGACCACCTCGGGAGTATAAGCATACGAACAAAAAAAGAATTTTGAAAATCGGTTCACAAACGGCGGAGTAATCGGTGAACATATATAAAATAAAATACATACAGCCGAATACAGTACCTCCTCCTTTTGGAAGTCGGTAAAAAATTCAAAGTTACCCAATATTCATGATAAATTAAAATTCGAGTTTTAGGGGAAATAATGGGTAGTTCTGTTGTTGCTTCCGTAAATTATTTTTTAGAAAAAAAACAACTCAAAAGGACACTATTCATTCAATAAAATAAAGGTGCAATAAATTGAAATCAGTTTTAATAATAAAAATAATGTAAAAAATGTTCAAAGTTACCCGAATTGTACGTATTTAAATAAATAAATATCTTTGGACAATTCACACAACGCCATCCGATTCCGAACTAAGCAGAGCTTGTAGTATGGTAATCAGAAAGCTGATAAACATACTTATATAATTCTAAATACATACTTAAATAGATAAATTAACACCCAGATACAGAACAAATGGTCATGTTCATTTCACAAATATTTGTCCTGGGTGGGAATCGAACCCACGATCTCACGCTTCGCAGTCGGCTCATCACCCACTACGCCTCGAAGGAGATAAATTGGAAGGTTTAATAGATAGATGAACATTTGATATCACTTTTTATTTGATTTAGATTCGACTATGGCCTTGATGCGTTCATGAGAAAAAGTATCTTGACGGAAGGAAGGAAACGGAAGGACAAACTCTTAGGCAAAATAAAAAAAAGAGTTGATTGATCTAAAAAAAATTTATTCATGAATGAGGCGACTATGTGCACATTGAAAACACTTGTTTTTACAGGACCACTTGTACAATATTTACAACACCCGCGTTTTATAAGATACTTCCGGCACTCAATTTGCCATAATTACATCATTCACTTACATAGACACTGTACATAAGTAGTTTGTACAACTTACAAATAAACATAATTCTAACTCCTAGAACATTAAAACAATAATGGAAATATTGTTGCTCATAATACTTACACGGATAGTGGTATAAGAAGTTAATCTCTTAAAGTTAATACCTATCGTCTAAGACATAAATAAAGACAATATAAGAATTAGAACATTTTCTAACCTAATGACTGGTTCGAGTCGTTCAGCCATGAGTTTACATCTAACATTGATAACTTTTTGCAGCTGTGGCACGTAAAGTTACGACTAAAATATGATACGTAGAGAATACGGAAGTCAGATAGCACAATACAAACCATTTATTTTTCTACTAGAAAGGATCACAATACAAGCATGTTGTACTACCTTTGATGAAAATGCCAAACCAGTTGGCTTATAATAATATTGTAACAATCATAGGAGCTGCGATGCGGTCAACACTTCAACAGGAAACAACGAGAAGGTCTGCACCTAACGCGCCGACGCTACTGTCTTCTAGAAAATCTATTACGTACGTCTCAACACAAACATCATATATCAACAACAGATATTTTCATTAACGTCGCTTACAGTACATAAAGAAAGTTATAATTCCATACAACAATTACAATAATATAATCAACACTCGATAAATAAAAGAAGTAGACAAAAATTCATGCGCTTAAAGCACGACATTCATATAATAAGACTCTAATATATGTAGTACCAAGTCTATTAACACGTGAAAAAATCCGATACAGACAGTTATACAAAAAATATTAACATACAAATAATTATGTAATTGATAAATTCATGTCAATTTTTTTATTTCCAACAGTCGAAATCTCAAGTATAAACTTATTACATTATTCTTCTTACTCCATTTTTAAAATATAAATTAAAACAAATCACAGTAATAAGGTAATGATTGACCTAATTAATCAAATGTGATGATCTAGCATCTGTGAAGAGTTTGTGCGTGAAATAATATATGTAATGTAATAAACTATTAAGTTCAAACGCAACAATTGAAAAAGCACTTTATACACTAGGTATACGCCAGATTCATAAGATCTTATACATAATTGTTGTCGCAAGACAATCTTAATGATCTCGTTGTAAATCGTGTCCAGAGATTTTGAGAAATTAACTGAAGGTAAACAAATTGTATCAATATTTTTTTCATATATTATTAAAATCACATTAAAACACCTAAGAAATTGAACCACAAGTCAGTCGAGTTTATGACATAGGTTTTGGAAAACTCCAAGATACGTTGGTGTCAACGACTTACTTGCACAACAGTGAAATCTGTGCGGTTCACTAGCTTCTATTTCATTTCACGTTATTATATTAAGAAATGTCACGTTGTCACTTGAAATTTTGTGGTAGAACACATATTCATCGAGGCTTTGTTGTGGCTCATGATCTTTTCTGTGCCCTTTGCAATATTGCTCTTTTATTATTTATCATGCATATATCAGATCTTGGCTCTGTTATTTGTGTATAAAAAATATATGTTTCGCCATTTTTAACATTCAATATTTAATGAAACGCTTTATTCTAACTATTCTAGCTATGGAATGTTTGGAAGGATAATGGTTACTATAAATTTAACTATTATCCTAATCAACATTACATAGCTAGTAGTGGTGGCGGATGTAGGATTTCAGTTAGAGGGGCTTGATGTTAGTTTCAAAAAATTTGTCAACGGAGGAGTGTGAGTGGCTGATAGATCATGTATACTCGGGCCCGCGCCTGGTTTGGGGGAGGGCTTGATTTCAAGGGTAAAACCGAATGGTTTTGGGGTGGCTTGAGTCCCCTAGCCCCCTGGACCCCTAGTGACTAGTAGCTTGCTATCATATTATGAATTTAACCCTTATTATAAATTTAAACTGCTTATGCTGGTTTGGTGGGGTTGGATGTAGGGCCATCATTAAATGATCTAATTGTAGCCAGAAAAATAGCTTAGCTTAATTTGGCTTTAGGTTGGAACGAAAATTTTTAATATATTATATAACTTCTATAATTGAATTTTAGTCATAACAACCATATTAATGTCATCAGGAATAATCACGACCCTTGTTTTGCTTTCTGGATGCAAGTCGAATGTTTAAAAGACAGGTCCTGCCACTAATAGGGGGACTTCACTTTTACTTAGGTTGCTTTTCTCAAGATTTCTTGCAAGTCACAGTATATTGTGTGGCAAGGGGTGAAACAAGACGATTTCTGACGAGGGCGAGAGGTGACTGCCCGAGCGAAGCGAGGGCTGTCATCGCCCTGGTCTGAAATCGTGTTTCATCCCGTGCCACACACTGTATTTTTCATATCACATGTAATGAAACAACGAGTTTTGATTTCTGTAGCCAGTCGAAGTAAGACTATTTCAGACAAATAGCGCAGTAATATCTTTTCATAACGATTTGATGACAGGTGTCAAAACGATACTGACAGACTTGAAATAAAGACGTAAATAATAAATAAATGAAGGTGCCGGGTTCTCCCCTAGGGCAGAAACAACGTTGTTTCTGACTTACACATACGCATTGGTTTGAAATTGTCTTATTTCGACCGGCAAAACAGAGATCAAATTTCGCTGTTTCAATGCATGTGGTATGAAAATATATATTTTTGTTTAACAAATGAAATTTAGTCCGTAGTTTGAAATAGATGGTATATGTTGTAGTACTATATTATGTGCAAACGAATTCGCCCATCACTTCCCTCACAATATTAGTTATTTTGTTAATGAATAATTTTAAAGTTACAAGATTTTAGATACTACCTATATGTATATATAATAAAATAACTTAATTTTTGTTCTGTTTCGTGGGAGTTTTATTACAATTACATATATACTCTTGCGCACATTAGAATCTGACATGATTTAAAAAAATGTAAAAAAATCCGTAAGAAAAAGAAAGTACACTACAAAAATTAATGTATAATACATGTTCATCCAAACACTGTCAGCAATGCTTCTTGGATAAACAGTCTAATACCCAAATATATCTTAAGAAGACTTCTCAGGGTGTACGTAATCTCACGAGTAACATTGGTATCTACTGACGTAAACGATTTTATTCGATATTACATATCTGATTCGAGTCAAGTTACACACAATAGCAAACGTCTGCGTTTTTTTATTAATACACACAAATTCAGTCATTAAATGTTGTTTATTATCTTTACTCTCGTGTATTTCGCCGTGTGTAAAATATGCATACATTATAGTTATGTCAATATTAATGTTTATGTTATTACTACTGACCACTGTTTATATTTTAAACAATTTAGCGCAAGTTGCGGGTTGTAACGCTTCTTTGAAATACCTCAATTGATTTTAATGCAACTACATAAAATAGTACTTTCATTACGTACATGAGGGATTCTATTGGCTCCTGGCGTTTTTTAAGTAAATTTCAATAACATTTTCTTATGTATAAGCTCTGTGTTCATATCAAAATCGTTTGTGGTATTGCCGAGGCTACGGCTCTGGAGCAAGGCTTATGTTATTGTCGCGACTTACTGACAATAACTAAAATATTTACAAATTTGCAACTTAATTGTAGATCTTACCAGCTTATGATATTTTACATATATTTTAGAAATGTTTACATAGTATTTATTATGTATTAATGCATGCATTGTCTATGACTAAATACAGGAAATAGAATACTATATTACTCCCATATAATGTGAAATCATATTCATAAAGACTAAGTTATGATTAAGCTCTAAATCGGGGTTTATTTCATCAGATCGAACGCTATTATTCGATAAGAACTGATGGTATAATAAGCCTGATCTGTTAGGCGCTAGATCTTGAGCCCATATACAGACTGCTAGTTCTTTCAGAACTGTCAGAACTATTTCGCACAACATTTTAATATTATAGTTACGTTAATAATTCTATTGTGTAATTAGAATAATATTTACAATTTTTTCTTGCTCCAAGTCCGTGTTTAAGCCAGGCCTCTTTTCTTTATTGTTTCGCAAGGAATTGAAACATTTAGAAAATATCTGGTCTATGCAGACAGTTTGTAGTGAAAGAAAATAGGCGCCTTTTATATCCATCACTTCAAAAATATATTTACATAAGTTAATGTGAATTCCATTGCCGTTTTTACTATTTAAAATAAATATTAGTTATTTTTAAAGTATGGTAACGAATGGTTACGTTTGAAATTATATAAGTTTAATATGAAACATCTGCGGCACATACCCTGACGGTAAACGTACATAATATATCAATAGGAGACATTTTGTAATTTGTAAAGTTAATGACAAACATGTCAATATATTTGAACGCGACTGCCAATAAATTTTACAGCAAGAGAAACTTGCAATTTGTGGGAGGTGTTAGAAAAACTACATTCACATTTAAATTTAAATTTTCAAGCTTTAATAAAGTAGAGTGGCCTAATCTTCATTAAGAAACTAGTAGCATGAAATTAATTTCATAACACTCTGTACTGTCACTTAGAATTGCGTGTATAAAAGTAAGCTTTCATTGATATTGTAATGACTGCAATATGAAATGTTACGTTTACACGTACAATTATATGTGAAATAAGTGTAATGAAAATCATTTCAAGTAACTATTTTCATAATGTTAATTGGCTTTATAACAATGTTTATCAAATAAAGCATCATGGAATGTTAAACATAAAACTTAAAAGTATATTGATACTTGATAGATAAAAATATTTGTTATTTTTTTAATAATAAATGCTTTAAATTTTTCTCTGCTACGAACTGTTATTTCAGATAAATAAATACTAGGTACTTAAATGCCGAGCGCTGCAACAAAGAGAAGTGATAAGTGCTAGTTATATAAGATTTTAACGGATGAGAGAGGCGTAGAGCAATTACTGCCACTCAACGTATAACGAATTTCAGGTGTTGTAAGTGTGCCAATAGGTCCTAAAAATAAATTAAAGTTCTTAAACTTTTGGTACCTGAAAACTTGTCAAAACTGTTTTTGATCTCAATGCTTGCATGCTTGCAGGGTTATTGTAAGCACAATACCCTGTATGTTTTATTGTCAGACTAGTATACTAAAAATTATTTTACATGACGTATGTATGTATATATCGACATTTATATGAACTTGCTTTAAATAAATAAGGCATTAAGTGATAAGAAGTGTGATAATCTATGTCGCAAATATCTGTCGTCTTACATTTTCAGAAAAATATTGGATTGTTAGCTTTCCAAAACATAAAATGCTCCTCAAGATCTTGACCAAAAGATAGTTTCGCAAATTACCAAATAATGTTCTAAATCTAATAATATGAAAGAGTTATCCCAGTATAATCCTATTTACATTACTTTATTTGTTTTTGTATTATTTCTATGTTATTCTATCACTATGTTAAACGAGATTCTGGGAAATATTGATGTACGCTGGCAACATGTAAGTATGTAATAGACATGTAGGTATGTACTGTAACTCTACTAGAAACGTATTGATAATGTTTATATTTTATGTTTATCTTGACGTGACATTTGGGTTAGTCCATAGCCATGGATAATTATTAATATAGCAACACTAAATTTGTGAATTTAATAATTTTACAAACTCGATTAAGTTATTTATGTTATGTACAGAGAGGTCTTAATTTAATATATTACACGCTGACCAAAGAAGTTATAAGATGGGATTATTAAATACAAAATAATCACTAAAATATATATTATATATTATTATTATAAATTAAATCAAATATACATATAGTATCTAAAGGGCATAACTCACTTTTGAATCGCGATTTATACATATTTATGATTACGAAATTCTATAAAAAAAATAGCACCCAAAATGAAATATAAAACAGCGATTACAACCAAATCACTACGCTATTTTTTAAATTTTGAATTACCTAATATTTAAAGATTTAGATCAAGTCCTAAGGGCAGAAACTTGCAATGCTATATACACTGAGATGAATAATCCCGCAAATGACAATAATTATAGTGACTGTGATGCGCTTATCGTCTAAAATACCCAAATCTGGTTTCTCTCCACTGTGACTATACAATGAGTATTGTCAAATATTGCACAATGCTTGGACATTCCACTTACACACATCAAATTAAATATCCAAACCAATCAGTCCAATACAATTTTAAAAAAAAATAAGAAGTCTTATCAATAATTTTACAGTTTTCGTATTGATATGCAAATTGAGACAAAAATCTTAATCATAAATAAATTATGTATAATCCTCGCTGAAGAAACTTAAAGCTCCTTTTAAGTTGTATATATGTATAGATAAAAAGCTTCATTACAAGTCTGTTTACGACACCAGTGAGTTTTACCAAACTTTTAGAAAATCAAAAACAGTGTACGTAATAATGCCCTCTCTGCAAAGTATAGGTGATTTTAAATCTTTGGTGAATAATATTAACTTCATACCCATTCAAAATTCTGATGGTACTGTATCCATGGCTGGCAGTGAATTGGCTGAACACTTAGAAACACAAGAGACATTAAAGACATCATTATGTAAACAATTAGAGTGACCATACTTTAAATTCTGCATGTATCTTAAAGGTTAAAAAACTTAAAATGTTTAAGAAAACATAATGTATTTAAATTGTATGTTATATTACTTACAATAAATACAGTTAACCTGGGCTACCTGATTTATCCTGTCAGACATTAATGCATTAGCTTCTTTCATTATTCTTATTTAAATAATCCGAAATGAAATCAAATCAAATTATTGGATCACCATCGTAATACATTTTAATGAATACACACCTAAAAATGTAGAAAATTAAAATGAAACAAAATTTTAAACAACCAGCGTATTTAACTGCGCGTGTAGAGTCGTACAACCGCGCTAACAAGCGCGCAGCATTTTGCACCTTAAAAAGCCAAAGTTCGCCGATTTACGCCTACACACGCTTATAAAAATACATTTAATTTTTACGTGCGTATAATACGCTGGTCTGAAACCTCTACTAAAATGTTCAATGAAGTCGCCCTAAAACTTTGTCCTATGCAACATTTTATAAAGCGGGGGGCACACTAACGTGTACGTCAACGTCAATGCATCAGATTACGTGATTTCTACTGTTAAACACGGGGGAGGTAGCATTATGATCTGGGGCTGCATGGAGCTGATGATGTCGGTGAAATGTTCATTTGCGAAGGCCGTATGGACAACGAAAAGTACATAAATGTACTCGAAACCGCGCTATTGCCTTACGCGAATTTTCGGCGACACAAACTTGGTTGGCGTCAAATTTTAATAATTCAAGGCTCCTTGTCATAAATCAGCGACCTTCATGCGCTGGTTTCGAAACAACAGTATTGTCTTATTAGATTGGCCGGCGCAGTCCCCAGATCTAAACCCTATCGAGCATCTTTGGGGTATTCTGAAGCGCAAGGTCAGAGAGCATAACATTACAATCCAAATTTTAAAAAATTATCAAAAAAATTACAATCCAAAACAACGCTAAAACATTATTTCAAGAGTGGGAGGCCATTAGTGCAGCCGAACGTAAAAAGCTTGTAAGCAGCATGCCCCAAAGAATGGCTGCTGTGATCAATGCAAAGGGTGAGCCAACTCAATATTAATAATATAATTATAATTGATAATTAGGAAAACAAATAAGTTTTATTTTCCACCTTAAACACAAAAAGTCAGTAAATTTTAAGGTGCCTTATACTTTTGACCAAGGCATGCTGGGCACGGGTCTCTCTCTAATATTGGGGAGGTCTGGAGCTTACTCCAACATGCTGCTCCAATGCAGGTTGGTGGAGATGCAGGTGACGTCGGATGTTTTTAAACCGCTCACAAGGCCTCCGACACAGTTTAACGACTGTTACCTATCGATAACAACCGGAACCTATGACTTTAAGTGCGCTCCAAAGCACGGAAACGAGCATGTTTTTTTTCTACTAGCCGTCACCCACCTCACACCCGACCGCGCCCGTTTGGCTTAGCTGTGTAATGCGCAGATCGCATGTCACAATTTTAACGGGGGTTAATTAAAACATATGCCCTAATAACTAAAGTACACGCGGACGAAGTCGCGGACAAGCATAAAGCTAGTATAACTATAAAAGGAATAACACATAAAATTACATGTTATCAATCAAAGAATTGACAGCAATTGAATATGAAACCAATATAACTATATAAACATAACTTACCATGTTGGATAACATTTTGTATTTGATCTCACTCTTTCATTTAAATTTACACCCTAATTTTATTGCGCAAAATTTAAAATAATTTGGTACTAACGTTTTTATGAAATGTTATAGGTAACCCAGGTTGTCCGTAATATAATATTTTACTTAATGTAACAAAAATAAAAAATATAAACTATAAGATATAAATTTATGATACATAATATGTATTTGGAAGTCCAGCTTCAGCTAATATATCAAAATATACCAAATATTGTTAGCAATTGAAATAATTTTCATACATAGTCATAAGTTATCCAACATCCAGCCACATCAAAAGTTTAATAGTAAAAAGTAATTTTAACTATTGCTGACATTTATTCGGTCACTGAAGTTATTATACTTACAGGGCAAACAAAGCCTGTGATGTTTATTGTGATTAAATCTTGATTTTATAAAAGCATTATACTTTATGATGAATATGAGATTCAATATTAAGAGGCTCAACGTAAAGAAGTAACAAAAATATTAAATTGATATAGATACACTATGTTAGGATTTACTTGTGCATCACTTTACGCACAAACATATTTTACATGTTATAATAACTTTAAGTTAAACATTGAGCTTCCCATTTATACAAATAAATAATGTTACTAACTACTTATAGAACAAAAAAATATTTTTAACATATTATACATATATTTATATTATAAAAGTTACTGTACAGTAAATCTTACGTCGACTCTCACACGCGTTAGAGTTCGTTCATCGTTTAGATTTTTTCTTCTTTTTTCGCGGTTTATATCATCTCACTTCACAATGTTTACTAACCGCCACCGGCAGCGGCGAGGCGGGCGCAGCGCCCTGCGACGAGCCCTCGCCCGCCTCCTTCATCACATAACCGGAACCTTGCGAGCTCCGCGCTAGTTTTAACCGAATAGGTGTCACTTTTGTAGTCCGAACTTTGCGCACAGCACTAGAATTGTCAGAGAAAACAGGGAGGTCGATCGCGAGCGGGTCTACCGCGGTCGGATCGAAGTAGTCGAAGGGGTCGACGGGTGGCTCCGGCGCCGCAGCCGCGGCCGCGACGGCTCCAGCGGGCGCACCCGCAGACACGTCCTTGTTGCTTTCCTCGTCCTTCGTTCTCTTTATCTTTATTATTAGTTTGGTTGCACTTTCACTATTTATTACTCGAAGCTTTTCCTTCTCTGATTTTTTCTCTTTCTTCTTTTTACGTTTTTCACTCTTGGTCGCCTTGTACTTTTTAGTCTTTTCGTCTTCTTCGAAATCCGCCATTACTTTACGTCTGTACTTCATATTTTCGCGACGTAAGTCTTCGAGGCTAGGCTTTGGTTTGCTGATCAACCGTTTTTTAGGAGGAAATTGGAATCCGGGCGGTTCCTCGTTCACTTGCTGAACGACATTCGAGCTTATCTTTATTTTCAGCTTTGGAGCGACGGGAGATGTGGCGTTAGATCTATTAGGTTTGGTGGATACCCGAGTTCGCTTTTTATGGATTTGACTGGAATTTCCTGCTAATGTGGAAAGTTTCATATCATCAGAATTATCAACGTCGACATTCATGCTCACTTCCAAATGTCTCAACTCACGGGATAGACCGCTGGTAGTTTTCCGTTTTTTCTTTTCAACTGGGGTGTCTGTCGTTTTGTAGTCTTCTCTAGTAGGAATGCTCGTCATGGAAGCCACGGCTTTTGGAATAGTTATCACAGCTCGGGCCAAAGGCTGGGGCGCAGCCGGAGGTGGTTGTATGCCCAACGTTGATGCGTTAGCTGGGTCATCCATGTTCATGTCCTGGGTCCAATACTGACGCAATAATTCTTTTTTACGCATACGCCGCAAGTTGGTATTTCCCGTCATCATAGACGATGATGCACTGCTGGATGCGCTAAATATATTTGTATTAGAATCGTGAACAGGAGGAGGAGGCTGAGGAACGACTGGCTGAACTGAACTAGCTGAGTAATTAGCATCCAAAAAGGGACCTTTGATTTTGACTTTTAACTGATTTCTTGAATCCGAGAGGGACACCTTTGGCAGTTGTGGAGTGAAAGCTTCTTTTACAGGCTCATGAGTTTCTGCAGGCTGAGCCACTTGTGGAGAGCCCAGGATTGGTTTCCTAGCCATTAAATCTGTGTGCAGTTGTTTCTCAGCTTCTTCGTCTATATCAACTAAATGTTGTTCGGCGGTTCCACTAGCAAATGCTAAGAGATGACTATGCATAACATCACCCGGAATAGGAGTAGGATTTTCGAATGAATATGTGCGCATATCAACTGGACCGGGTAAAACTGGTCTGACATCAGAAAAACCAGTAGTAGTACGTTCAGTAGTACTATTGTTTGTAGGAGATTGGGAATGTTCCGATACTTCAGGCGTAGAGGGTTTTGTTTCTTTTGTTTCAGCAGCAGGTCGCTTACTTGTCTGTTTGGGACTTGGGAGGCTGGGAGATTGTGATGAGTCTTTGTACGAATGTTCAGATCTGTCCTCCCGCCCCTCGATCGATCTTCGTCTTTCTCGTAGTGCTTTTAGGTCCACACCGTCATTAGCAATTTCTTCATCAAAATCGTACACTGTTCCAACTAGCTTACTTTGAATGGAGTTGCTCGAAAAATCGGTACAAGTAGGATATCCGTGTGCGCGGCTCTTAGACCTACCACGTCCACGTTGACTCCTGCTACTCCTGTTACTTGAACGTTTGGTACTCTTACTTGAATCACTCTGTTTCGGAGATATGTCTGGACTTTTCCCGGGCGATTTTCCTGGGAACTTTGATATGGATTTAGTAGATTTTGATGGAGATTTGGGTTCCTGAGTATTTGTACTTAGATTTGTCTCATCGCTATCATTGGACATTTTAGTAGGTGCCCTACTAGCTTCATTGTATGAATCCACGCTTATGCTAGGACTGGATACCACGTGTATTGACGTCTTGTCACTTCCCGATGCATCGTTATCATCTCTTGGAGAATCGAGCGGCTTTGGTGTTGGCGGAGCTATCATGGCAGTAGTCAGCGCTATATTTTGAGATGAAGATGTGAATGCTGCCGCGCATAAAGTAGAGAATGCAGGTTTTGGTAATGGTTGTAACAAGGGCGCTCCATGATATGTAATTCCAGGAGCATAGATACCAGGTGCAGGCGAAGGAAGTTGAAGCTGAGATGAAGCACAAGCCCCCGTAGCAAATATCGGCAAAGATCCCATTGTTCCCAGGAAAGGAGAAGGTTCCGAAGGGTAATTTGTGAACGACGGTAGTGGCGGTAGTGGTGGCAGTGATGGTATGGTAGGTAGTTGTTGCTCAACCCTACAAGCATATGGTAGAGGAGGGTAAGCATCCATTTCGGGCATGACATTGCCTTGTAGTAAATCATTACTATTTATATGTGGTTTAATATTTTGTTTTTGTGAACAAATAGAAGCTTCAGAGTTTGTGCTAGAAGCTGAAGATCTTCGAGTAGTTATCTTACTTTCTGTCCATTTAGTTCCTTGACCTAAATATGGAGAGGATATCGTTGCGCAGTCAGAATGTATTACAGAATTATTATTTTCATAATTTTGGTTCTCTTGAGTCAGTTCTACATCGTTGCTATGTACTGAATTATCAACTACTGACAAGGACTGTGAGTCATCACTCTGCTTAGACAAGGAAATAGTATCTCCTATTTCAGAGCGTATATCGGACTGTTGAGCGTTTTGTTCCTTTCCGTCCTCGCTATTTGAACCTGTAGTGTCATATTTAGAATCATCCATGTGTTCTATAGGCTCATTTTGATGTAAGGGAACATCTGACCACTTATCATTATTATCGATAGAAGCAGTCTGTATGTTCTTACTAATGGTATCTCTAGATGGCAGTAATGGTTCAGTTTCAAGTGTTACATTGTCTATGTCTTCCTTAGAGTGAGGTGATTTTTCATGTATCTCCGTATGAGGAACGGATGGTGCCCTAATTGGAACTTCGTGTTCACTGTGTTCCATTGTCAAGGTGTCAGGATTATCTTCATTTATTTGATCTCTATCCTCTCCTTCGACATCTATATCGTCCTGCGAATTTACCGATGGTGCCTTTTTGTTGCTTAACTGCATTCTTAGTCTATCAACCAAATTTAAAGTTTCTTGCACACCCTGGTCCTTCGAATCCTCCTTGAAAAAGAATTCGGGATAAGACGTAAAAGGTTTTATCATATCTTCATTATTAAATCCTTCATTAATCATATCAAACGCAAAGAATTCATTATCTTTTGATTGTGGTGAAAACATCGCACGGTTCGGGAATTGATTCACAGCAGAAGGAATTTTTGCGCTCTTAGAGATTTCTACTCCTTGGACAAGGTTCGGGTCTTGATTTAAAAACTTTTTTTCGATGTCCAGAATAGAGCATCTGCGTTTCCGAATAGTAGGGTTTTCAATATCAATATGATCCATGGTTATTGTTCTTGCATCCATAGGAGTTTTTGGGGATTTAATCATAGTGTTTTCATTAAGATTTGCTTGAATTTTAGCTATCATTTTTATGCTGTTTTTATCTGCAGAGTCTGAGTCCATAGATTTATCCTCTGTCATATATTTCTCATGGTCATCCGGTTTTTCAACCGCCGGAATTTGAATTTTGGGACTGGGCGCTTTCGACAACCATGTCTTATCATTATCAGTAAAATCATCATTCACAGTGCTGCAATGCTTTTGGTCAACAATACTCACAGACGTTTTATGAGGTGATCGCTCAGTAGCAGTGTTTGATTTCTTAACAGGTGACAAACTACGTCGTTCGGAAATGGTGCTTTCGTATCTACTTAGACGTCTTGTTTTAGATATAGACTCTGGCACATCGATAGTTTCTTTAGCTGAAATTTCCCTTACGCTCATTCTTCTTCCTGTAAGGGTCTTGTGTTTAGTTTCTATGTTTTTCTTAGGACTTATTTTAGAAGCACTGTCAGTTTCAACTTCAAGAGATTTTGGCTTTTCTTTTTCTTCAGTTGAAATACTTCGAGTTTTGATACGTGCAGTTTTGTTTTTATTGTCATTTTTAGCGGGTTCAATAGTGATGCAAGTATTTTTCACTTCTTTCTTTATCTCCTCGTCCGCTTTCCGCTTCGGAGTTTGAAGTTTACCGGGCTGGCTGCTCTCTTTGGAAGTTTTGCTGGATGTAGAGGCAATACCGGAGTCGTCTTTAGATGGTTTTCGCGGTCGGGCATCAGACTTATTAAGCATATTTCCGCTTGTAGTAGTGCTTCTGGTCCGAGCACGCGTGGCAGCACGCGCGTCGCTGGGTCGGTTTGATTCCTCTCTTTCAATAATCGGTGATGATACCCCGCACTCGGACTCCCGTTCGGAAGTTTTAAGCTTCTTGTCTGGGGCCTTGCGAGGGGACACATCAGTAGAGATACTTTTGCCTTTCCGTCGTCTACGGGGGCGTTTAGGAGATGGGCTTTCCGACCCAGAATATCTTGATGCTCTAGAGCTTTCAGAATCACTGGAGGCACTTGTTGAAGACAATGGTCTTGACACCTTGTCAAGAAAGGGCAAGTCCACTGTCGGTCTAGTGCCAGGCGGTGAAAACATGGAAGGCTGTCTTATAGCTGGTTTAATTTCACGTGCCTTGGCAGTTGGTTTCATCCCAGGTTTCTCCGGTTCATCATCAGAACTTGATGATGACGTGTAACTACTACTACTGGTATTTGAAGATGAACTTGAACTCTCAGGTGGAGTCTTAGATCGCTTTAATGAGCCTGAACCCTCTGTAGGAGTTTTAGACTGTTTGGATGAACTTGAATTTTCTGGTGGAGTCTTTGGCAGTTTTGATGAACTCAAACTTTCAGAAGGACTCTTGGCTAGTTTCAAATCATCCTTTTTAGGTGAACATTTAGATGAGTCAGATTTTTCACTATCTTTTCTTTTATCTGGCTCGGAGCTTTCAGGGACTGGTGGTTTAGTGCCTAGTCCACTCTTTATGTGAGCAGCTGCTTTCTTAGCTGCTTGTCTTTGCGGAACATAAGCAATTGTTTCCTTTTCGTTATCCTTGGCAGATTTCCTCCTTCCAACTTTAGCAGGAACATCTTTTACTTCTTTGCCTTTTGATTTAATTTTAGGCTTCATTTTGCAATCATCTCCACTTACTTGTTTTTCAGTACCACACTCTTCTTTTTTCACAACTGTAGTAGATCTCATATTCTCTGAAGCTTTTTTAGCAGCTTGCCTTTGAGGCACAATCAAATCTGATGGGTTATCTTTCTGTTTCGATAACTTAACCTCTGTTTTCACTTTCACTTCATCCTCTGAGACCTGAGACTTAACTAAAGGTTTCTTCTCCTTATTTGAAGGTTTCCGACCCCTCTTTTTAGGGGGTGGTTTTTCTTCAGATGCAGGTGTTTTCTTGTCATTTTGTGAAGGCACAAATTCTTTCATTGCTGCCTTAGTTCTGGGCAATGATTGCTGAGAATCTGTATCTTTTGGTGATTTAGCCGGTCGTCCCCTCTCAGATTTAGTCTTCTCAGTTTTTATTTTATCAATTTTCTGCGATTTACTACCTTCTTTAGCAGAATTTTCATCACTACTATCGGAATATATGTCTATTGGGAATTTATTGTTGTTTCTTGTTCTCATTGGCATTAGATCATCACTATCAGTACCAGACTGACCCATTTTTCCAGCAGTCATCTCCTTCTCCATTTGTCGTAATGTTTTACTTGTTGACCGATCTTTCTTAATTTTGGGTGTAATTGACTCATCCTCACTGCTGCTACTTTCAATGAAAGCCTTTGATTGGGGCACTTTCTTTTTCTTTCTTTCAGGCTTTTTAGGAGATTTCTTCATCTTTGATTTGGGAGACACCTTCTTTTTTGGTGATGTAGCATTTTTCTTGACATCTTCATCAGTACTTGAGATTGTTCTGTTTCCGTATTTTGAAAACCTTATGTCAGATGCACTTTCTTCACTAGAAAGCCCACTATACATACTACCACTTCGACGAGATCCATTAACATAAAGTTTCTTGTATGGGTTTGAAGACTTCTGACCTCTAATGAGGCCATTTCTATCTCTTGTAGGCTTTTTCTCATCGCAAGCGGATTGTGGAGCTATTCGAGCCAGAAGAGCTTCAAAACCATTCTTATGATCTGGAGCATTTGGATGGGAATAAAGTCTGTCATAAATGGATGGACCATGGTTAGCTTCAATAATAGCTTGTAGATCGGGGCCAGACATTGACTGATCAGATGTCAGCACTGCAACTTGCTTATGAAATGTTTGTTCCCTCATGCGAAAGAAGGAACGAGATAGTTTTTCACGCCTACTTACCATATAACATAAATTGCGAACTCTTTCCAAATCCTGTCTCAATTGCACAAACATTTTCATTTTATCCAGATCTGCTTGCTCCTGTCTGTGCGTTAAAAGCTCATTATCATCAGACTTAGGTGGAAGTAATGGACGATTGTGACCTGCACGTCTTTTTAACTTCCAATAATTATAGATGTAATTTATGGCATCCTGGTCAATATCAAGGAGGTGTGAACTTATATCTTTGACAGTAACATGTCGATCAAATTCACGTTCAATTTCCTGTAGCCGCGCAGCTCGCGCTTGTGTTTTTTCTTCTGATGTCATATCTTTTCGTCGTTTTCTTTTTACTTCTTCCTCCTCCGATCCTGAGCCCGGACACTTTTCCTTCTTAGAATTCACACTATGTTTTTGGCAGTACGACCTAAGCTTAACACCATCATCTGCATTTTCATCTTCAATTATTGCTCGCATTTCTAATCCATGCTTGAACGCACAAGTGACATGATACGCTGTTTTACAAGTCTTAACTGAGCATTGAATACAAGCTCCCTTTCGCTCACGACACAGAACACATACTAATGACCAACGAGAAGCAGGTATAGAAGTTATTTTGGTAATAGGCTCCATTTTTTCAGCACAACCAATTGACACTTCAGGTATCCACAGGACACAGCTCACATGAGCCCATTTGTGACCTGATGGAGTACACTTCATTGCCCCACCAAGATTCGGACATAACGCACAAGTAGGCTTTACACCTACTCCACAGGGTCTGCACAGCCACTGGCCTGTAATATAAGAAAAATATTAGCAAATATTAATCATTATGAAAGGAACTGCTACATGCATATTGTCATAATTTATGATTATGGTGATAACAAGTAAAGAAATGCAACTTATTTACCATCAGGGATAACAGTAATTCCGTAACAAGCTTGATGAACACAAATGTTGCATGAATCACAGAACACCATCTCATTGCCATCTTCGGAATCTGGCGATCGACACACGTCGCAAATGACATTTTCATCGTATTCAATTCCTAACCCTTCTTCAGACTTCATGATCGCTTGAATTTTATCCCAGGTCCGCACCTGTTGAGCGCACATGAAAGACACAGATGAATAACACTGAATACAAATTGAGCAAGCAGGAATTAGCTGCATGGTTTTATGTTTTAGCATTTTTGCTACAACATCAGCAGAGCTTTGATTTTTGGCTGCAACCCTTTTTGCGTCCTACTGTTGGGCACAGATCTTTTCCCCTTTTTGAGGAGGCCTGGAGCTTACTCCACCACGCTGCTCCAAGGCGGGTTGGTGGAGATGCGGGTTGGTTAGACACTAAGCCGCATCTCCATCTCCCGCATCAATTATGGGTATTCAAACCACCCATAGAGCCTCCGACAAGGTTTAACGACTGTTATATATCGACAACAACTGGGATCGACGACTAACATGCCCTACGAAGCACGGAAACACGCATGCAATTTTTAGCCAATGCGGCCAGCCATCTCACACTCAACCGCGACTGTTTGGCTTAGCTGAATAGACAGCTTGCGTTATACGCTAACCGCCGAGCTATGCGCGGTTCATGTGGTTCTTAATGTTATTGAAAATGCAAATTCGATTAATTATTGCTTTAGTCTTTGGTCTCATAATCGTAAGGAACTTTTAAGAGTGTCGGGAGTAAGAAGTGTTATTGCATTGACTGTTTAAGCGCAACTATCGGCCCTGAAGTGTACAGTGCCAGTTAGCGCAGCGTGATCGCGCTCACATATACTCATGCTAGCAATACTTCATACCATCTCCTTTGAGGGAGTGCATTATGTGGAACTCCGTGTATATAACTGACTCATATTACAATTATGATTTTTTAATGTATTCAGTTGCCGTTGAGAATATTAAAAAATGTAATATGCACCTCTAGTTCTTCGATGACCTTTTCTAGCTGATCTTCTGACACAGAAGGCGCTCCAGCTCTTGCTCGTTCAGCATTTAACAGTTTCAACCACGCAGTATCAGTAGCATCCAGGTCGTAATTGCATGCAGCCTCTGCGCGAGCTGGAGTTGTGCTAAGCAAATGCTTGTCTGGCATGTAATTAGCATCACGAGTTAGGTGAATGTATTTATCCTTAGGTCTGCAACAAAGTCATATCCTCACATTGAAATTTTTCCACATAAGTGCTAGAAGTTAAAATAACAAGAAATATAATGCTTAACAACACTTACAATTTAAATTTTGGAAAATTGGGTGGATATGGATTGTCGATGATTTTTACTTTTGGTGCAGGTAGTGAATCAGGGTTAACAGGGACCTGTACACCACGTTCCCAATCTTGTTTCCATGTATCAGTGATGACCCAGTACTCGCTTGAAGTAAGTGGTTCAGAGTCGGGAAGCTTCATCGCACTGATGAGATCTTTTCTGAAATTTTTGTATTAATATGATATAGTAATATTTGAAGATATTTTTGTTATTTACTTTTATGATAGTATAAATAAATAAAATTGTAGCGTCCTTTCAACCAGATCATCTAATTATGAATTCTCACAGTTGGTGTTATTAAATTGCTGGGGTACAGTTGTACACTTAATTGTTTTTTGATAAACATCTCAATATCAGTTTTGATTTTGTTTTACATGTTTTCTTGTATTGTATATAGCAAGTGCCACAGGTTTAATTCAAAGAAACTTAAGGAATTCAGTATTATTGTAATATATATATATATGTATAATAAACAAATAATATATTCTCAACAAAAAAGGCTATGTATCTAATGAGATAGGAGCAACTGAAAAGAAGTTTAAAAAAATCTAAAGTTTAAACAAGAAGCCTATTTAAGCCCAGCAGGGTGAAGTATAAATTCCTATATTACAAATTTGCTATTGCCTTTACAATATTATAATATAAATAAACAATAAAGGTATGGTAATAATCAGCTGTTGCACACATCAATTAAAAAAATTTGCCAAGTGTCAAATCAAATTATTTATATATACCAGATAAATAAGTAAAAATTAACATAATAAATCTATTTTAGTATAATCCACACCAGAATATTTCTGCAAGAACACTAAACCTGTCTTTTTTTCAGATACACCAAAAAACTCTGTTTTAGCTTGCATGGACATGTCTTATGGCTGCAATGCATAATAGCTTCAATAGACCTCAATAAACAATACAAACAGGTGCTTTAGTAGCTACCTATTTAATATAGTAATAACAAGCTTGTAAAAAAAAATTTGCTTGCAAATTATACAAAGATAATAAATCACTATGTTTGCACAGCACCATAATAATATATCAATTGAAAAGCTCAGCATTCCTTTTATTGTTTCAAATAAATATTTTTTTACATATTGAACAAAGGTAGGTGACCTTATATTAAAACAAAATATCTGTTTTGTAAAACAAACCCAAAGCAAATACACATCTAATTACATAATTAATAAACACTTAATTTTATTGCTATTTCTAAATATCTACAGCTAAGGTTCAATGATGCACTAAGCAATAATTTTGCTGTAGCAAATTACCAATTGTGAATTGTTAAATAAATTATATTATTTAAATATTTTTATACACATTTTACAATATTAAGTTACTGTTGATAATAAGCTCACTGCTATGAAGTTATGGTATGATGATGTTGTACCCAAAAATCAAGTTCTCATTAGATTCCTTAAAAAGTAAGTTCTTAACATATATTTCGTATTTATCAGTTTGTTCATTCATTTATATTTATGGTATGACATACTTTCATAAACGCACAGCTGAAGTTATGCTGATCTTCATGGATTTGCAACAATGTTCTTGAGATTGACAGTTATTTTTAAGTTAAGACATTATTAGTTTATTAACAAATAATAAAAATCATAAAAGCCATGTAAATATGTAGTATTTTTTCAGTGTGCACATAAAAACATTTATGTACTTTTTCAAAGTTAAAATGTTTGTTTATTAATGAATGTATTTAAATATTATGGTAACTAAATCCAGTATTTAGAAATGCAATATATTAAAAAAAATTAGTCACAGAGCAGACAGAAATATTAGATTTAGTTATAATTTATTGCAATATTACCAATATAAGTCTGCAGTCTAAGTCACAAAGACAGACCATCAATATAATAATCTTTTTTATTTTTAAACACATGTTAATATTTAAAAATGTTAAAAGTATATTTTAATGAGTTTCTGTGACTATATCTATTGTATTTGGGGAAGGGAGATAATATCTTCTTACTTAATATGAAAAATTGACAAAAAAGATATAAGTTTTTTTTTAGTTTCAGCATATTTCTCTTCTGCCACTTGAAATATTTATATGATGACAAAATCCATTTCTAAAGTTGAATATCATCATTAGATGTTATGATAGGTACTTTAGTATTAGTAAATGTTTTATTAATGTACAAGTTATTATGCATATTATGCATACAGTTTATTGACAACATTCAATAAACATAAAAAAGTAAAGCTCTTCATATTAAAATACCAATGCCTACTGTACCTATCTTTAAAGTAGAAAAATATATTATTGACTTATGGCTGTATTGCATAAGGAGTGCTTTTGCATTAATTTAGTAAGTTATAAGTGGATGTTTCATATTATCAGTTTGCAAGGTATTTAATGCTAACAATCGCTTAGCAAGTAGCACCTTCACATTTAATTTTATTTTGACACCATAAGAATCTTCAATATTAAGATTGGTGGAAATCGCTGAAATATAATAACTTTTGGTTCAAAATGAGTGACAGTCTCATATGCCAGCTTTGAAATATTGCAAAAGAAAAATAATTATTTTCTACTTGGATTTGGCATATTTTGCTGGTTATATGAGTACATTGTAATAAAATACTCAAGATAACCAGCAATGTATGCCAAATCCGACCCTGCAAGTTGGTCAATGTAATCAGCCCTTAAGCCATGCTACTCATGACAACAAATCATCATTTGTTTTAAATAAAACACTATGAAGAAAGCATAATAATAAAATATTTAACACAGAAAAACAAAAAAAATAACATAATGCTAACATTATTATAAAGCAATGGTTACCTATTTTTATAAAATCTGTCCCACAACTGCATTATAAAGTAAATATGTAATTAAATTGTAAAAACAAAAATGTAAACTGACTTCAACTATGTGTATGAAGTATAACAAAAAAATGAGATTGTGATAATAAAATTTTATAAAATGGAAGGACAAGAAAAAATATATTTCAGTAAAGTTTCTTCTTTAACAAATTTTTACAAGTAGTGGTTGTAAACACATTTCTGCAAAATACCAGTGTCAAAATTTAAACAAAATATTATACTAATTGGTATACAATAAAACTTTGAATGGATGATATCAATTTAGATTAACCTTTGGCCCTTAATTATTATATCTTTAACTATAATTATTACATGCAATAATACATACAACTTGCATGTACTTGAATGTCTTTTTATCAAAACTTTACTATACTATACCCATATTATTAGTGATCTATGCAAAATGTTTACAAACCTGAATAATTCAGCTGGTGCCTCTGAGGCACTTCTGTTGTATATTGATGACATCTTGAGGTCACTAACTGGGCGGAGTTGCCAGAGTGGATCTTCAGGCTCTATCCTGCGTCGCTTGGATGTGCCTGGCTCCTCCCCACGCACCCCACACGCCCGTTTGGTGCCTCGTACTGACATCTTGCTTACTTAGTTCACAACCTACATGTTCACGATCCCCACACTACTTTACACTTAGAACGGGGAAGCAGCATGGTGTAGAATGTCACATCATTCACTACATGATAATACTTTACTTTGAAATAACACAATAACAGCTGGCACAACCTGAAATGAAAAGAAAAATACTGGATTAGTAACCTCACTCTCAATCAATCTTGGCCAATTCCTAAGTAAGACTGACATAAACTCACTCATCACTGCAGCTCTAAAGCAAATGATATTCAGAATATTTGCAGGCAAAATTTATACACTAAATAACATGAAACATATAGATCGAGATGTTATAAGAGAACAAAATCACCGATTGAATGCTTACACAAAGCGAAATCAACAGATTTACTACTAAAATATCACACTAAAATTTTGACGTATGGAACAAAAAGTGTCTAAAGTGATATTCCCTCAAAGGCACAAACAATGGATGACCCAAATTATACGAAAACTCTTTATTTAGCCTAATAATGGTTCATATTTATAAAAATACAGTTAAATGTAAGATTTGCTTCTTTTGACGTTTCACTATTGCACGAGTAAAATGTATGGCGGGCCTATGGACTGCTCTTCACTTAACGGGGGAATAACGACAATCACTTAGTCTATTTCGGTTCTTAAAAATTATGCAGGGACAATCACAAACTAAATAAACTCACTTAGAACAACATTGCGATTCTTAAAATCCATTCTGAATTATGTCTAGCCGTAAATATTTATCACACGGAAAGTCTCCATTAGACTACATAACAAAATTGACAACACAGATAGCAGCACTGTTTTGTTGCCAGGTTGACGTGAGACCTACGCATCATTTTAATCCCTACATATTGAGTTTAACAATAACTATAGATGTACATGCATCTCGTATAAGTTTCTATACTGCGATTTTCCTTTATTTTCTTATGCTAAATTATCTCCTTTATTACATACATTTTCTGAAACAATCATTTGGCGCCATTGATCCAAAAACCACTCGGGTCACGTGATCAAGTACGAATCACCACAGCAAGGCAAGCAAAATGGCCAAAACGCACATCGAGTTCGTGTGTCATTGGTTTTGAAAGTAACTTTCCACTAAACATACACATTGAAACAATTTTCTCTTTATTTGCGACAGATTTTCAATTTATCACGTTGAGAAACTAAAAAACACATAAATTTAACAAATAGCACAAAATATAACAAGAAAATACAGCACACGAAATTTAGAGAAAGATATCAATATGATAGTACAAAAATTAGCCACCAGTTGGCGCTTTTTCCTACCATAGAAAATGTTGCCGCAATAAAAATAGAAAAAGTTTAGTAGATTATCGATTTTGTCTCGTGCTTATTATAAAAAATAAATGTTTGATAACTTGTATTTAGGCTAATGTGGAGCGGACACCATACGTTGACCAACATTGTAGTGAAGATTGTGGCTCATAATTATGGCCATCGTGTGGACGGGGGTTTATGCCTACCTTGGTCTACATTGGCATGATGGCCCACAAGTTGAAACGATATTGGTGTGTTGTCGGTTTTTTAGAAAAGATCAAAGAGTTTTTTAGCCGAGTTATGGCCGTCGCATCCACACGTCACGTTGGCCACTCTTTTATTTTGGTACGAGCCCCCAGATTAATCGCACGTATCTCCGATTCATTTAGGGTCTTCGAAATGTCAAAATTCCTTCATTTCTTTGCCTATTGAGCATCGCGAAGCAGGCCTTGACGCGTACGTTGCGCTGGCGATCGTTAAGTTCGTGGGGCACCCATTTATAATTTTATCAAGTTTTTTTTACCTCGCCTATTTGTCGCAAATGGATCAAAATTGTTTTGATGCTAACATCAAAAGCTGCTGCTAGCTCAGCTGTAGATTGAGTGTCGTCAGCTTCGACAATCGCCTTTAATTCATCATTGTTGAACGAAGTCTCCGGACGACCACGAGCTTCATTTTTAACCCCCGACGCAAAAACGACGGGGTGTTATAAGTTTGACGTGTATCTGTGTGTAAATGTGTATGTGTTTTTCTGTGTCATCGTAGCTCCCAAACGGATGATCCGATTTTAATGCGGTTTTTTTTTTTGTTTGAAAGGTATATCAGTCGAGAGTGTTCTTAGCTATGTTTGATGGAAATCGGTTCAGGTCTTCAAGGTCATCAGGTTGTTTGTTAGGTGTGATAGGAATGTTACACGCTCAGTTTACTTGCAAGCTTATGTGGGATCTGACATTTTAAACACTAATGTCTTCTAGAACCACTGAGATGGTCTGCTGTTAGGGCTCGAACATAAGAGACGTAACCCTGGACTGCCTTGTAGTAAACCCATCGAGTTTGGGCTCGTTGGATTTGTCTTAACTAGTATAACATGTGGCGGATGAAACCCTAGAATGCCGTAATAAAACGGATAAAAACACATTTTTGCTGAAAATCTAGAATGACCAAAGTTTTGTTTCTCAATCTGTGCAATTCTCCCACAGCCAGTTTGTCATGAGGATTGTTAAACAGCTTCCTTTGGTCGAGATCGCATATAGTGACCCCATCTAAACTTTTTACGCGGCTTAAAGACACGTAGGCTTGACCTTTTGCAAAAGTTTTTTTGCCCAAATATACTACAGCCTTTTCAAATGTGGTTCCTTGTAGGTACCTTGTACAGTAGACCATAAGAATAAATAATACTACGTAGAACGGAAACTCCCGCTCCGAACGGGCTCAAGGTCACGATATTTACCTACATGTTAAACTACGTGTTAAACATAGTAATAAGTCGGGCTGTCTCGGCCCCGGCGCGGCGCGTCAATTACAATAAAGGCGTCAAGTTTTTTTTTCCTTAATGGCGTCTCGGTCTTTTGACCACTTTGCCAATGACAAGCTGGGGAAATCATTATTCAATTCTAAATTCCTAAAAGGATCGGAAATTTGGACAGGATAAGGATAGTTATTGGGGTGTGTTTGGTTGTACAAACAATTCAAAACAATGCCACACTTAAGTTTTTTTAGTTTGCCCCAAGATGATGCGAGGTAAGTAATATATTTTAAATATTATTCCGTTTCCGTACCTAATTTATCAAAAGAACATGAACAGTTCTTTTTGTGTAGCCGATTCGGTAGTTGACTCTATGAACAGGAAAATTCAAAAGCTCACCCAACGCTAAATAAACTTATTTAATAGTTTTACGTGAATCTGTATGTATTTTATTTCATATTTTTAGGTAAGTAATACTTAATTTAATGGCTTCATTTGGTATGATACTTATGATAACTTATTATTTATAAGTATTTATAGTGTTAATAATTCTCATATTTTGTATATACCTATTAAACCAAAATAATGATTTTTAAGTAAAAAAAGGAAAACCTATATTTAAGCGATATTATAACTTATAACATAAAAGACATAAGAATTATTAACAGTTGACAACCCTGGCAACACGCCTGGGCGACAGAGGGGCGTAACGAGGTGAAGAGGGAAGTAGGTATATAAATTGCAGCGTATCGATGGCGGTCAAAGTAGATTCCGTTCTATGTAATTATTATTTATTCTTATGCAGTAGACCAGTTCCGTTTAAAAAGCTTGAAATAAAAATTAAATTAAAAAATTTAAAAACCCCCGACCAAAAAAATAAACCCTAAAGACTAACAAATAATATTTTAAACCTCTTATAATTATCATCGTCACATATATTATATGACTTCAAGTAATTTTATTTCCAGAACGGAACCGAGAAAACCAAAAAAGGGTTGTGTGTTCGTTTGTACAATTCTCTCCGTAAATGTTTTTGATATTACGTGCCGTTTTGTGTCGTGTTGGCGCCACGACGGAACTCTTATTCCATAATTAGGTACACGAATTTTTAAAGTATCCATTATGACGAAAAATGTTCAAATGTAATGAAAATACAACGCTAATCAATAAACAAAACGGCAATTTCGTAGGTAGACGTATTAGAATTAAATAAAAAATAAAATAAAATAAATATCTTTGGACAATTCACACAACGCCATCTGATTCCAAACTAAGCAGAGCTTGTGCTATGGTAATCAGAAAGCTGATAAACATACATATATAATTCTAAATAAATACTTAAATAGATAATTTAACACCCGAACACAGAACAAATACTTACTCATGTTCATCACACAAATATTTGTCCTGGGTGGGGATCGTACCCACGACCTCACGCTTTGCAGTCGGCTCATATATAAAACTATAAATGCATTATATATGTCATATATAAAATATATAGAATATAAAACAAAATACGCAAAAACTATGATAAATAGAACATAAAATATAAGAGGCCGTATATACGAAATTTTGCCGACTTCGCAGATTTAGCTGATACTAAATATAAGATTTTGCAGTTAAAATACATTGTTTCCATAAGTTTTATTGCACAATATGACTGATCATTTCAATAATAAACTATTAATTTGGCTACTTTTTTATTTTTAATACAAAACAATTTCCTTATCAGACCTGAAGACGGTAACAGATTTGTGAATTTCACTTTATAGGTACCTACAGAATATAAGTATTTCCGGATCATTTTAAAACATAAACGGATCGAAAAAAATGCTACGTATTGCTAAGTAAAGTAAACTAGTCACTTTTTGCCACTCTCATACAAAAAATATTATCGGCAAATTGCATAGGCAAATTGGAATAATCTTTCATAAAATTTATTCGACATAAATACACTTCATTTACGACGACCCGTGTGGCGCAATGGTTCGATTCCCGGCAAGGCAGAAATTGAAATGATGAGTTTTAATTTCTGTACTTAGTCTGGGTGTTTGTGTTTGTCTTTGCGTGTGTCCATGGCATTCACGACACAGGGATTCCTAGTGTGGGGCTATTAGTCTGTAGCGTTATTTATTTTATCAATCCATTTCCATAAAAAAAGTTAAATTATGAATGAAAATTTGGAATGAAAAATAGTTAAAGTAAAATATAACTCGCGTTATAATTCTGGACGCAAGCTAAAAAGGTGGGGTAGACGTCCGTTGGCTAATAAGGCTAGATTGCTATTTAAATGATCAGTTAGGTATATTGTACAATGAAACTTATGGAAATACTGTATTTAAACCGCAAACTCTCATAATATATGTTAAATCAGGTAAATCAGCGAAATCGGGAAAAATTTCGTACGGCCTTTTTTATCGATTGATTCATTGGTTAAAGATTGTTTGGCCAAAATTCTAAATTGTTCGTTAAATGTCAAATCTTGGACTCAAGCGTGTTTGCTATTACGTTTTGGAGGAATTGGTATCAAATTTCTTCAGTATCATTGCCTGCATTTCTGTCCTCAGTACCTACATTCAACAAAATTATTGTTCAAAAAAATTACAAATTCTTTTCATATCTCCAATAATACATATTGTGGAGAGGCCATAGATGCCTGGTTGACAGCTTGCCCAGGTTAACACTTCCCCAAACTTTGACCTCCCAAAGACTTCGGGACGAGCCGCTCTGCAAAATACGTCGAAACGTAGATTAGCATTGTTTTTACCCGACTGCGCCAGAATGAGGGTAATGTTTTTCGAGAGTATACATATTTATGTATGTATGTATAATTTTAGTATTTGAATGGCGTAGCAGACGAGCAAGCAGGCCAGTGGCCACGTGGTGTTAAGTGGTCGCTGTAGTCCATGGATATCTACGAACGACTTCAATCGTGACATACACACATACATAGTCAGGCACGCGCAAGGTAGTGCTACGAGTATATAGGGTCTTTGTGTGTAAATAATAATAATAATAATTTATTTCGGACATACATCCATATGTGTTAGTAAATTGAAACCTAAAAACTAATGTTAGTAGTATAACACAAAAGAAAAAACAAAAGAAATTACTTAAAATTACAATCTATTATTTATTCTAATTATTTGGCAGCACGGTCTGACTGCATCACATGCATGGTGGTCCAGTGCTTTATTATGGGACCGTCAAACCGGTCTGCCACAGTACGCAGGATGCCATTGGTACTCCCGCGCATCCGCTGCCACAGGGATGCCACACGCTTACGCATAATAGCTTAAAAGCCATCTATGCGCTCCCCTGCAAACATCCCCGAGGCACTGCAGTGTCGCGGGAGCCCCAACAACGCCCTAAACGCGTTGTTATACTGGACACGCAGGACGCTGTATGCCCTCTTGGTATACTTGATGCACAGGCTGCAAGTGTAAAAGGATTGGCAGTATGCCCTAATTTTTTTTAATAACAAATAATAAATAATATTTTTTCTAATATAGTAAAAGTAGTATAATATTAATGCGTGTGAAAAAATAATATATTTTGCAAGCAATTATTGCAATATTTTTCTCCAATAATATAATACGATAATAACATTCAGCCACATGATGCATATATTTTCAGTAATTTTATATGGATTATTTTGTTCAATTTGCGTGTGTTCATTTTGAAACAAATAAGTAGTATATTTATGAATAAATAAGTAAATATTTTAAGGTCATATTTAAGTTTCGAACATTTATTGAGCATGGGGTAAAACCTAAGATTTAGGTACCAAAGAATAAATAATACAGTAAAAGTTAATAAAAGATAATTCCGAAGCAATTCGGAATTTTTGGTGGGTTGGTTGTTACTGGAAAATCTTAAGTTTTACTGTAAGCATTCCCAGTAACTTATACAACATTGTGGAAATCCTATTTTATTCAACACTGTTTTAAGGTACAAGTTAATGGTAAAAAGCTTTTAGAACCATTCTAAATATTCGAGTTTTATAAATCCAACTACTTTGATGTAAACCAATTACATAGGTGAAAAGGAAAAATAAAATACAAAATGTTACATGCATTTTTACTCTTTGTCATTTATATTATTACATTCTTGTAACAGATTTTACATTCTGAGATTAGGTAGGTACATCTAAAATTACAAACAATTAGAAACATATCTAAAATGTGTTAATGACAAATATATTAACACTTTTCAAAGAACTACCATTAATACGTAGCTATGTGTTTACACTATTTCTAGCATGTAAACAGCAATACTATATAAAGGTAAACAGTCGTTAAAAATATAAAAAAAACAGTACTTAATTATAGAGATAAATTATAATTCAGGCTTTGTGTAAACATTTATTACCTACCTATGTACCTATAAATTTAATAAAGAAAAATTGACAAGAATAACATTTTTAGTAGATATATATAATGTATTTATTGATAACATGTTAATCGAATATTAGGAAGTAAGTAATTATTTTATAATTCACTTAAACAATTATATATTATTATTTAGTAACGTCAAATCTTGATACATATAATAGAAGGGTCATTTCAAATAAAATACCAAATATCAACACAAAACAATTATATCTACATACAAAGGATTCGATTTTTTGCTTACTAACTAATTTGAACTAAGTATAAAAAGTAATTAAGAATACTAAACCCATACAATAATTTTATAGTATAAGTTAAAACGTCTGAACCATAAGGGCAAAAAATATTCTAAAGCACTCAATTTGAGAGTGTACAAAGGACACGGAAGGTAATTATCGATTAAAATCAAGATAAAACTGGTACGGGTCCTGATATTCTCTATTTTCTTATATAGAGCTGAGACTTGGACCATTAAATCAGCAAATCGAAACCACATAGATGACTTCGAAATGTGACGCTGGAGGAAAAGCTTCAAATACCGTGGACGGCACATAGGACCAACGCATCAATATTTAAACAACTGGACATACAAACGAGGCTCTCTACCATATATCTCAAGAAAATCCTGGAGTACTTCGGTCATATCGCGAGGAAAAACGATGATAATCTAGAAAAGCTTATGATTACCGATAAGATCGAAGCAAAGAGGCCTAGAAGACGAAGCCCAATACGTTGGTCCGACCACAGAACATATTAAAAGAGGTAGAACGGCAATAATGCGCCGTTTGTATGAAGTCTGGTGTCGCCGATCTAACCCCGCCTTTCACCTCCATTACATCTGTACTTAAATAAATACGAAACTTGCGCACATAATTGCAATTTCAAATCTAGCCAATCTTAGCTCCGCACAATCACGCGATTTCAAATGAACGAATCACACCCAAGTACGCACACAAGCACGCATACCGTAGCACGATCGCGTGTTTCTGTAGAGATTTTGGAATTTTGAGCGTTTGCTCAAAATTCCTTGGCGCGTCTTCCCCGCCCACATTTCCATTCTACTCTTTTAATATGTTCTGTGGGTCCGACGTTCGGACATCTCTTGGCACCAGCTTCCACAATGCTCTCAAAGGCGCTGAAAACCGCAACAAGTGGAGGGATACAACAAGGATAGCGCTTATCGCTGAGGAAACCGACTATGAGAGTGCGTGTGTGTGTGTGTGAGAGAGAGAGAGAAAGTGAGAGAGAGTTGAGAGTGTACACAAGAATTTGCATTAAAATGTATTGGTCCAGAGGTCCACCTTTACATTACGGAAGAGAAATCGAAGAAAGTAGGTATTAAAAATACAAAACAGTTAATATTTGGTTTCAAATTCTTATGCTGATGACAACGAACAGTAAATAGTAAAATCTTTTATAAATAATTAAATTAAAAAGAAATAAAATTATTAAAGCATTAAAATGCATTCATTTAAAAATGGTTTGCCTCTTTTCTTATATATGAAATTAAAAAACGTTTAATAAGCGTTTCATAGCTAAAATATTCTTCAATTTTGTAGAGTGTGGGTAATTCCCCAGACAATATATATAAGTATATTTAATTATGAGACACTTAAAAATCATTTGATAATTATTTCTATGAATAAGAGGAAACATTTTGACATGATGTATTAACTATTATATCCTTTTTAATAAATACACATAATAACCAATAAATAATTTTGATCAATAAAAAAGCAAATAGTAATCAGATCTCTAAATCACATTTTATTAATCAAATCAATATCTTAGTTAAAGTTTTCAACGTAAAATTTGGAGGAAATAGGTTGTCAAAGATAAGATCTTTTTCATACTACTATAAACATATGTACGAGAGACAAAATTTCCTTAACAGCGACATAAATATATATTAATTAAGTAGTCAGATAAATTATAATAGCCTATGGCCGGAATGCATTTCTATTAGGCATGGTATACCACTATTTCAGATACATACAACAATCTTTCTGAAATATCTCAATACAACGGGAATAAAAATTGGAAAGATAGTATTAGGTAATATTTGTTACATACATACATTTGTTTTTTTTTTTTCACTTATTGCGACAGATTAACAACTTGTATTAGTATTTTAATAAAGTTACTTACATTTATAAATAAAAAGGTACTTTGTTTTTTATTTACATAGAAAATAAGGAATCTCAAATGACGACTAAGGAAATGTATCTTATTAAAAAGGTACGTAAAATATAAGAGAAAAATCTACCGAGTTTCCCTATCTACCACTAAATGAAGACAAATAAATTTTATTGACGAATTCGGTAGTTGACACTATGAACAGGAAAATTCAAAATGCATAACCTCGAAAAGGTTGCGCTAATTTACACTTGGAAACCAGGATAATTGTTAATTAATTTTTGTTAATGATTTTTATTTCATTTTAAATCAATAATAATTAAGTCAATTGACTATACCAAGTTGTACGTCATAAATATTTTTCTCGTACAAAATGTATGAGGATGTCGCGTTTTGACAGCTCAATAGAAGTACTTATGTTAATTGATTTGGCAGTTAACTACCGAGTTAATACACTATTATACTGTGGCCAAGGGTCTCATCATATCAGCCGCCGATTTACCGTTCGCAGTTAACCGTTCTCGACCTAATCGAAATACTGACATAATTAGCCAAATAGCAAAAAACGGAACCCTTATGGATTCGTGATGTCTGTCTGTCTGTCTGTCTGTCTGTCTGTCTGTCCGTCCATATGTCACAGGCACTTTTTTCGAAACTATAAGAACTATACTGTTGAAACTCGGTACGTATATGTATTCTGTGAACCACATTAAGATTTTCACACAAAAATAGAAAAAAGCAATAAATTTTGAGGATTCCCCATACTTAGAACTGAAACTCAATTTTTTTTTCATCAAACCTTCTTCGGAAACGTTCTTTGGATAGGTCTTCAAAAATGATGTTGAGGTTTCTAATATCTTTTTTTTCTAAACTGAATAGTTTGCGCGAGAGAAACTTCCAAAGTGGTAAAATGTGTGTCCTCCCCCCCCCTGTAACTTCTAAAATAAGAGAATGATAAAACTAAAAAATATATATGATTTACATTACGATGAAAACTTCCACCGAAAATTGGTTTGAACGAGATCTAGTAAGTAGTTTTTTTTAATACGTCAGAAATCGTAAACCACAATTTACCTTTCATTCAATCTTAATGCAATGATTTCTATGGATAATCAAAGGCAATGATGTATTTCTGTTGCCGCTATTGTTATACAAATACTAAAAATAGAATAAAATAAATATTTAAGAGGGCTCCCATACAATAATCGTGATTTTTATAGATAATGGTACGGAACGCTTCGTGCGTGAGTCCGACTCGCACTTGGCCGGTTTTTTTTGTTAAAGAAATTTCATTTAACACATGAAAGTTTAATAATAATTCTAAGACAGATTCTAGTGGACAAAGAATTATTTAGATTTTAGATTTTTGTGCTTTTACATTTTGGCATAATATTAGCACCGGTCAACAAAAAATAATTCTGGCGCATGGGATTTACGGAGTATATTCTTATTATAAACGCAAAAATATAAATTTAATTCGATTGTAATACAAAAAATGTTTCCTTTTAAAAAGTTACAGCGATTTAACCATTTTGGATTTTTTCGACCATTAAACGTCGACCATTGCACGTTGTCTCTATCTAAAAAGAAATAGGAGGGTAGAGTTTCGGGCCTTGCTTACTGTATACAACACTATGTGTTTATAGTAATAACATATGGTTTGTATATTTCTTACGTACTAAATGGCTTCGAAAGGTTGTGACAAGACGATAGATGCTGACTCGTTATGCTATGTTTGAGGTAAATTCATAAAAAATACTAAATAAAAATTATTATAGTATATTACCGCGTTAAATGCATGGATAAAAATATCTTACAAAACTACTGAACCGATTTTGATGACACATTGACATGACATTGAATTATTCATAAGTTGGAATGTACCGGATTCAAATCAAAAAGGATTATTTTGATATGTTTTACAGTTTCAGAGAAATTATTGGACAGACACACAAACACGACTAATAAAGTTGACTGGCAATACGTTGCTTGGCGTAAACTTATGTTTGACTTAATTAGTTTTACTAATATAGAAATTTAAAGAGCTTAATTTTAATTCAATAAACAAATATAAGGATAGAGTACCTGGACGACCGAGCGTTGCTCGGTAAAAACAATTTATTTTCTTGGTTTAATTTCAAACGAAACACTCATTTGCTTAGTGTTACTTAACAGCGCCATTTGAAATAGCTCCCAATAAACACATTCACAAAAAATAAAAATAAACGCAATATGGTTTTGATTGAGATATAAACCCGGGTCCTAGTTCAGCAGTTAGCCCACGAAACCATTTGGCCAAGGAAGCTTTAATTCAAGGAACGTAATTTTTACAAAGCTCTTTCAACTTCCTTGGTCGAATGGTTACGTAGGCTGATTGCGGAGCTAGAGACCCGGGTTCAAACCTCAAGCAAGCATGTTGCGTTTTTTTTATTTTTTGTGACAATATTTTTTTTAAAATTGGGAGCTGTTTCAGATGCCGTTGATGTAACACTGAGTTGTTTTGCTAAAAATATAACAAAGAAAATCAATTGTTTTTCGAGCAACGCTCGGTCGTCCAGGTGCTATTACAATAAATGGCATCGCACTTATGTACAACCAAAAGAATGCACATCTATGTTAATAATTCACGGACGCAGTGTCGTTTTAAAATATATTTTAATAGCGGCCGCCCGCGTCTTCGTCCGCGTGGACTTTAGTTTGAGAATTTATCTAAAATAAATTGTAGCCTTAGTTACTCCTTATTACATCAGCTACCTGCCAGTGAAGGTCCCATCAAAATCGGTCCAGCCGTTTAAGAGATTAACCGGAACAAACAGACATACAAAAAAGATAAAAAAATGTTTTTTGGTATATGTACCGTATCATATATATACATGCATGTAGTATAAAGCGGTTATTTTAATGTTACAAACAGACACTCCAATTTTATTCGTTTGTATATAGACAATGATGTGAAAAGAGTAGCAATAGTGCTTTTTATAATCTATTTCTAATTTTATTTTTTTGAACTCAGGTAGTCGTTCATTTGGCATAAAGTAACCTAATCGTCACATCACATCATCAATATTTGGCAATTAATATTAATATGGGCACAGATAGCTCATCAATATGATTTTGTACCTTTTCAGCTCTTCTCGTAGTTTAGATAATAAATATAGATTCTTGGTTTTCAAGTAGGTAATCTGTGAAAGCGTTTACAGGGGCAATCGACTGAAGAGAAACATGACCATCAGTGGGCCATGATAAATTAGGCCCAAACACTACAGCTAAATTGCTGCTAGTCATCTTGTTGAGACAGCTGCGATCTTTCACCTGTAAAAATAAATAACTCTGTAATATAATTTGTATTAAACTAGAAAAGTATGTATAAATTTAAAAAGGCACGCGCTATAATTTGATTTCCTTATTTGTTTTTGCTTCAAACAAAATATAACCCCGATGAACCGAGATTACATGTTCCAGTAGTAATTACAAAAATATACTATAATAATTGGTTACGATACATAATGAACAGTCCATATTTAATGATATTTAATAATGATGTACGTCCAATAAAACAATCAAATATAAGTAGGTATGTATTGTTAATTTATTATTACATAAATTTATATTTTTATATGCAAACATAATGCAAGGTAGTACCAGTTAGTGGTGTACCTAAATGGACTTATTTTTACTCCAAACGATGCTTATTTTTTAATACAGTTGCTCAAAAAGTGGCGTATTGCAGGGATGTATAGCGTTCGGGAAGTGGGCTATTGCATACTCGAGCTTTTTCTTTACCTTTTCCGAACTCATGCGTTGTCTTTCCCAACTGTCACAATAATGTCTATTAAAAAGAAAAAACCAACCAGGAAGTTTTTACTAAATAAAATTCATAGAAGTTTTTATGATTCATGCAAATATTTCTAAAAAAAGCTACTAATTTGTTTCAATATCAGATTTAATGATTTGATTCAATGGGTTAGGTTAGATTTCATTTCATATCAATAAATAAAAAATCTACTGAAGGCTTGGCTGTATGGGCATAGTCCCCTTTGCCTACCCAGAATGGGTGCAAAAAACAAAAGAAAACTCTGCTTATATTCTTTTACGGTTGGCACCATTTTCCAAGTGTGTGTTGAGTTTATTGTGTTTTTATTATTTTATTAAATTGCTTCATTTTTTCGCAACTGTATTAAAATAGTTGTTGAGTTTACGAGCGGAACCGAAGAATTCCGACGAACTCTATGCAACGACAGGCTATCCGCACTCTAAATTAAATATACTATATTTCATCTGAGTTTGATTACTACTTGTCACATTTCTAAAGTAAATTAACTGTAGATAAAATCTTAACGTAATCCACGATGAATACTTACAAGCCATAAGAACTGGATTATATATTTTAAGAGCTTGTAGTTGTCGAGTGGTAATTTCTCCAATACCAAAATTTTGACCAACCTCGATTTCTGTTGCGGCTGCCATGCTACAAATTTATTTAACCAATCAATTAAAGAATCATTTTTAAGTTAGTTTCTTAAGTATCAAACGTAATATTAAACTATGCTGCTTGTAATTATAACTTACAGGAGTTTTGGCGGGCAATCGGAAAAAACATAATGTGCTTGTTTTATTTTCATTACATTTTATCGGATAAAGTCGATGGAATTTAGTTCGATATCGGTTAAAAAACAGTTTTTTCAGCTTGCCTCCAAAATTTCATCAAACACGTGCTACTATGTACGTACTTTGCCTTATTTCAATACCTTATCGATTTGACTGACTTACTTACTCTGACGTCTAATTTGACTTTGACTTAAATATTACTATATCGCCCGACTACAACGACATGAGTAAAAACTTGATATACATATATTAATGAGACGGCCTAAGACGGCCTCCGTGGCGTAGTGGGTGATGTGCCGACTGCGAAGCGTGAGGTCGTGGGTTCGATTCCCACCCAGGACAAATATTTGTGTGATGAACTATTTGTTCTGTGTCTGGGTGTTAATTTTATCTATTTAAGTATGTATTTAGAATTATATGTTTATTAGCTTTCTGACTACCTACTAGTACAAGCTCTGCTTAGTTTGGAATCAGATGGTGTTGTGTGAATTGTCCAAAGATATTTATTAAAAACAAAAAAAATTACTAAACATTGGCAATATGCCAAGGTGTGATGCCATTACTGATAAAAAAAATAACTTACTCTGAAATTTCGCAATTTCGTCGTGTAAATCGAAAGTCATAAGTGGTTCCTCTAGATCTTTTAGGAAAGTTTTCATAAGAACTGCAGCGTTATGAGGATCGTTGCGGAAGTTGATCGGTTCTCCTCTGTTACACGCTGTTTGCAGTTCCTTGATCACCGAAATGTTGGCTGACCTTCGAAATATACCTTCAGTCTCCAGTGCTGGCAAAATAATAAAACATTTTTGTATTATAGTCTAAAAATGCATTTAATCAACCCCAACAAAAAGGGCTGCATCTTATGACAGACAGAGGTTACATTAGACCTATTGTGCTTTCAAATCACGGCGATACAATTGTACATTTTCTAGCACTATTTCAGCTAAAACTACTATAAACCATTTTTTCCCAGTAAACCGTTTAGTGGTCTATTTGTAAAGTTTACAATGTAAACTATACCACTCTATCATCATGATTTTTCCATAACGGTATATATAGTAAGACGTTCTAAATAATAAATAATTATTGAATACTAGCTGTGCCCGCGACGTCGTCCGCGTGTATAAAGACTTTTATAAAATGGATTGATTAAAAATTAAAGATTATTTATTTGCATTGATAAGTAGTAGGTAGATTATTCTTACATATAGTGAAATCACTTATAATACAATGTTCATATGTTCAGAAGAAACCTAATGTATTTTTTCTAAATCCTTCAAACCTAAAACAGTAAGGAATGCTTACTGTACTGATCTTACTATCCACTTTTCTCACGTTTCGCTTTTCTCGCGCAATCAGATTCTCTTTACAAATATGTACCTCGTTTATTAAAGTTAAGAGATACTGCTGTGCCCATGGCTTCATCTATGTTAAAAATAGTATCTTTAGTAATGAATTTATACTGCAAAGAATGTATAGACTCATTCTATATACATAGCTTTAACCTACTGCAGAAAAGAGGTGCACTATACAACTACTTGAAGCGCGCATGGCCCGGCGGTTAGCGTAGAACGCAAACGATCTATGCAACTAAGCTAAACGGGCGCGGTCGGGTGTGAGATAGGTGACCGCTAGTGGCAAAAAATTTCATGCGCGTTTCCGTGCTTCGGAGGGCACGTTAAGCCGTCGGTCCCGGTTGTTGGCGATAGATAACAGTCGTTAAACCTTGTCGGAGGCCTTATGGGCGGTTTGAAAACATCCGACAGCGGGTTGGCCACTAACCCGCACACAACACCGCATCTCCACCAACCCGCATTGGAGCAGCGTGGTGGAGTAAGCTCCAGGCCTCCCCAATAATGGGGAGAGACCCGTGCCCAGCAGTGGGACGCAAAAAGGATTGCAGCCAATACAACTACTTGTAGTTGGGAGATAAAATGTCTAAACATACACGTGCTTAGGATTAAACAATCGCAAAAATAATTGTAAGGTCAATTAATAAACTTTAGGTTTAAAACTTGCGGACAGCAATTTGATCATAAGTCATAACTCATATAACATTGTGAAAACTAAAGCAGAAGGCAGGGTCTCTACACAGTGTGCTATCTGTATTTGGAAATAAAGAATATTTTTATAAAAAATCTTTAAAGAATCCTTAATATCTCCATCAATCAACGTGTGTGGATGAGCCCTCAGCCTGTACGCAATAAAGAGACGCAAAAAATGAGTTAAGTTATCATTGGTCCAATTAACAATGTTCACCATCATACGTATACCTACCCAACGATGGGACAACCCGCGTGGCGCAATGTTTACCATGCCGGACTGCTAATCGAACTGTCCCGGGTTAGAATCCGGGCGAAGCAGAAATTTCAATGACGAGTTTAAACTGTTCTCGGTCTGGGTGGTTGTGTTTCTGTCTCTATGTGTGTTCATGGCACCCGCGACACAGGGTATATCTACTCTAATGTGAGGCTATACGTGTGAAATGTTATTTTTTATTTTTTTTACACTATGTACTTACTTTTATTAGACTTAAGGCTTTTATTTGAAATTATCTCCATCGATTCACTTTGGAGAAGAAATGAATATTGCTCAATAACGCCATCTACCGTATGACATGTAAACTTTGTGGTTGATAAATCGAATGTCAAATTACCAAATAGGTAGATATTGAGATTAACAGTTGGTTCACTAAAAGTTTAACTATTCGTCACCTAGATGTCTGCAGTAGTCTCGTTTTGTTAAGGCTTTGTACATTCTGTATGAAGGTTTAGATTCCGTATCTTACAACCTTAATGCTGGATTCATTGAGATTGTAAGATATGGATTTCGGTTCATCGGAGCTAGAGGCCTCCTCAATATTGGGATAGCTCCATGCTCAGCAGTGGAATGCTAAAAAGGTTGCAGCTTGATATAATGTAGCGATAATAATCGTTTCAGCTGCAGCCTGTTCATAATCTTCCACCCCAAAAGAAGACTAATAAGCTGAGCCACTAACTCAATGGAGCCTGTGATGTAAGGTTCGGCGGCGGTAAGGCTCGCGATGCGCTTATTAGGTACCTATAGTCTAGCCATACTCGGCCAACGAAAGAAAATACAGTACTTAAGCTGATCTAAGTATATTTAATATAGTCGACAATATTAGTGAGAGTTCAAAATAATTTTACTTAAATTTAAACTTTTATTTATGGTTTGGAATGGGCTGTTACCGAAACTTTCATACAAATTCCCCAAAGTGCCTTTTAAGTTTATGTCGCGTATTGTATAAATGAACATAACTTTTTTGTTTATCACCCGATTGATATGAAATATACACTAATGTTACGGAAATTCATTCAACAATAAATCAGTAAACACATCATTCAAAGAAGGGAAAAGAATTTGAGAATGAAATATTAAGTTAAGGTTAATTATTGTACGCTTGAGATACCAACTTTCGAATCCACTTTATTTGCTATTGAGGGATAGTTTTGAAAAAAGCTTAAATAGAATTCTTACTATGTTAGTAAAGATTACAAATACAAAATTATAAGTATATTACTCTGCACAAAAATATTCTATACATCAAGTTTCGACACTCAATTTTCAAAGAGTTTCAAAGAAAATTGACATTTAAAGGGTGAATTTCGGGAAATGCTGAAACACGTATTCTTTTATTTCGGTAAGAAAATATTTATACCAAATTTCAAGAAAATCTATTGAAAAAATCCAAGTTTTCCATACAAATTTTCATCGCTCATTTCACACCCTTAAAGGGTGATTTTTAAAATTATCTATAGCCTAAATGTTAGCGAGGACCAATATATATAAAACAAAAAAAGTTTCATCAAAATCCGTCCAGTAGTTTTTGCGTGAAAAGCTAACAACAGACAGACAGACAGACAGACAGACAGACAGACAGACAGACAATAATTTCAAAACTTATATTTTTAGCTTCTGTTACTTATAAAAAGACCCCTAGAAGTATTTTTTTAAATTTATATGCAATGTACAGAATTGACCCTGCTTACAGTTTTATTATATGTATAGATAATTATAATCGGAGACGCACGCCAGGATGAACCCAAATCACGAGCGAGCTGTAAAGCAGCAGACTATCATGGTCCTTTATAACTAGTCTTCCGCCAGGAGCTTCGCCTGCGTGGACCCGTTTTATAGGTTCCCGTAGGATAAAAACTATCCTATGTCCTTTCCCATGGTCCACTCTATCTGTGTTCCAAATTTCGTTAAAATTGGTTCAGTGGTTTAAGTGGAAAAGCGTAGCAGACAGACAGACTGACAGACAGAGTTACTTTTGAATTTATAATATTAGTAGGGATGTTACAGGGTTAAATTCAAACCAACTCTTACCTTCTGGCCTTGAAAGGAACTCCACACACTGGCGTACAACGGGTGGGATGCTATTTATCATATTGGGGTTATTCTCTTTAATAAATTGTAACGAAACGCCAAACTGCTGCGTAGGCGGTGGCGAAAGGCTGTGGGAGGGACCTGTGACCACTCGATCTTGATGACTTTGGGTGCCTAAAATAGTGCGGGCCATTTCGGCCGCTTTTGGGTTTTTTGATAGAATAAGCCTATCAAACCTAAAAAAATAACCTCCTCTTATTATTTGGGCAATGTAGTAAAAAAGCAGCTGCAATCTTATCAAATAAAATATGTTAATGTGATAATGTAACATGAATTTGAAAATGGATTAATACAGTAAGGCATGTGTTTTATGCCTTACTGTTTATGTACCTCCACACTGATGTATGCAATCGTGTCTTCTTAATTTTGACGTGATAACGTCTTATAAATCGATAAACGCCGGCTGCACGAACGAAAAAGGATGACTTATTGTAACGTTACGCTCATTGTACGTTATGATCGGAGCTTGTAACGTTACGTTGGGGCTTGAGCGTTCAGCTTGCACCGTTCGTAGACTGTTTATTAAGTGAAGTGATAAGTTAATGTGTTTTTCATTGTTTTGTTATGACGTTATCACGTTAAACTATCGTCCGTAAACCGACTTTACAGAAAATATTATGTAAAATTAATGTAAATAACTGTACAGATTTTTTTTATGTAGGTATGAAATGTATCTGTTGTATTTGGCTGAAAAAGTAAATACTTCAGAGCAGGAGCAGCGATGGCCGAGTGGTAAAGGACCGCGGTCTCCGACGCGACCGATACCGGGTTCAAATCCTCCGTACGCACCTCTGACAAAGAAATTTGTAATGTGCGCATTTATCGCTGCTCCACGGTGATGGAAAATATCGTGATATTTAATTGATTACGAAGTTCTCCATCGCCGTTCATGCCTGAGAGAAATTCATAATTTCTCGAAAGCATGACGTCCACCAATCCGCACTTGGCCAGCGTGGTGGACTTTGGCCTAAATCCCTCTCAATTGTGAGAGGAGACCTGTGCCCAGCAGTGGGACATAAAAAAGGTTGAAAAAAAATATTTCAGGCCCTACCAGTAAGTGGGAGAAATATATTTAATATTAATAATTAATGTGTATTTTTGTAAATTAGATATTTGCGATTGAATTCGGCGTGGAATACATACATAGTGTGGAGGCAGGTTTATTAGTGGCGGTCGTTAAAATTGGATACACCAAGTCCCTAAATAAAGTACTTCCATAGACAGTAATGTTGTGATAATAACTACATCTGTGAATGCTAGGGAATAAATTTTAGTAAATTAATTGGTGTTTCTAATGTTATCTGACCAATATTGTATTTTGGGATGTTGATAGCAGCCTACTTTCGGTGTCCAGTCATTTTAGTTAAATTAAATTAAAATTCATTATTTCATTATTCAGAAAACTGTCACTCACTCCAACACCCGTACTGGTATGCACAGTTTGTCCAAATTCATGTATTGCTGTAACTCATGAAGATAATTCACATACATCATCTTTTTACCAAACTTTACACTTATAGCAGGTTTTAACATTTGCCATACGATTCGTATAAAGTTTGTAGGATGTACGAGGTATAACGCTTTTAAGTTTTTCTTATATTTCCTGTCAAAAGCCTTATATGCCTTCCATAACCAGGAAAGAGGTGGTTTATTTTGGCTTGTAAGTCCACAGTGAAAATATACAACGCTGTAGTCCTGTTCTACATACTTGTCCAAGGTGAACATCAAATACCTATAACAGATTTAAAAGACAGAAAAATAAAACATAATCAATAGTTATATTTGTATATATATAAATTATGAGGTACATTATTAATAGACAATAATTAGTATCAACTTAATGTAATTGGATGTGTTAGAAATTGAATCATTGTATATTCTAAAATGTTAACATTCAGTAATTACATTATACACAGTAAACAGTACAAAATAAAATAAAATCATGCTTTATATGGCAACTATAATCTGTACACCTTAGCTTCAGGATTTTAGCAGATTTCTTAAGGGATATGATACATTGACTGTTACAAGTATGTATAACTGCTATACTGATTATCAGGATCAACATCGTAAAAAGAAATTATCATGAAATAATTATAATTTATTACAAATAAAACAGAAAGTTAATTTTTAACTGAAACAAATAACAAGAAGGTTAATAAATGATAAATAACGCCTCACACTCCTAGCCCCACATTAGGATAACCTGTGTCATCGGTGCCGTGACACTCAAAGACACCCGCACAAAGGATATGAAAATGCACAAAGACACAGACACAAACACACAGATCAGTAAAAAACGGAGGAAGCGACACCCAGTGCGTGAGTGAGCAGTGAGTGCCGTGAATTCATTGTGCGTTTGTGCAAATATTTCGAACGGGAATCTTAAAATGGTGGACACCTTGTAACCTATAACGCAAGTATGTCGTCATGTGTCCTACGCCCTTTGAATAAGAATAATCACAGTTACAAAAAGTATGAAAAGCGCACTCCTTGATCAAGATAACGAAGAAGTTGAAAAAAAAAACAGTTAACGAATCCTAACAACAACCGAAGGAAGACGAATAACCATGTTCATGGATATTATTCGAGAAATGAGTATCCCACCCTTATTGTTCCAAGGCAAGGTCTCGGCTAGCAAAAAGTTTTTAAAATATAGGGTTTAAATTTAAAAAAATGAAACAAGAAAAACATTTTAATTGAAAGACGTAACATAAAAATGAAATTTGTGACAAATTGAGAAGCACGGAAACACGAAGCACGTATATGAATAGCATTAGAGATACATTTTTTAAACGTGAATATAAAGCCATGATTTAGCCCTAATTTACATCTGACAAAATCCTAGAGCTATAATGTACAGACTATAGTATGTTTCTAAAGTACAAAAATATATTTATCTAGAAATGGCAAGTAAAATGAGATGCTTTATCTTAATTAATTTAGTTTAAATGATTTGGTGGTTGGGGAATGTAAAATATTCGTTTTGGCGTAAGCAAAAAAAGTATACATTTTACACTAACAATAAGTATAGATATATACAGCAGACAAGATTTGATCAGCAAACATTACTAAATTTTGCATGTCCGACAAAAGATGATGTTGAATAGTTCACATACATAATATATTGAGCACGACCTCAAACGATAGTTTCAACAGATAACAAATTTTAGTGTGGTAAAAATCCTACGTAACTCAGTACCTCTCCCTAGGTACCTAGGTAGGTAGGTAGGGCTACCCCCCATTACCTAAAAAACGTGGTAACATAGTATAAAACAACAATATTGTATATTAAAACTTTTAGTATTTTTGCAAAACAATAATTGTAGTAGGACGTTTGATTTTTTTTTGTGTTTTGTTTGCATGAATATGTAAATAATTAATCTTTTTGCTAACACAGATAACTATTTCTCCATACTAACATTAGCCGAAAACAGACATAATATTGAGGAAGATCCGTCTTTTGAGTAGCAGCGCAACTGCATACGATCTAAGACTTATGCCTGATTGAGGTTTTGTGTACATATCCATGGGCTTCAGCGAACACTGAATACCATATAGTATACATACATGTCTGATACTCTATGCAAATAATATAGAAAATCAAATCAACTTTGGAAATGGGATGGGAAAACATCTAGAAGATATAAGTGTAAAAACTGAGTAAGTAACAGTATAAATACCTCAGCAATTTATCTGGATGAAGCTCTTTGCTTGGTGGAAGGCGACAAGCGGACACTACAATGATACGGCGTCCAATCTCGTCGTCACCCACGACCTCAACTAGCCCTGTTCCACTCAACTCCGTGAAATCGTCGTCTATAGTGCCAGCCGCAATCTACGGAAGAAAACATTATAAGTAGGTGTAAAACAGCAATTCGGTGCCAGCTAACTTATAGCTGGAGCGTTGTCACTACGTACACAAATGCAGGGTAGTAGCGATGGCCGAGCGGCAAAGGGTGCGGTCTTCGACACTGATATATCGGCTTTAAATTCCCAGCGCGCACCTCAGATAAAGAAGTTTGTAATGTGCGTATTTATTGCCGCTCCAAGGTTATGGCCAGTATTGTGATATTTAATTAATCACGATGTTTTCCATCATCGTGCTTGCCTGGGAGAAACTCATAGGAGATCTGTGCCCAGCAGTGGGACATAAAAAAAAGGTTGAAAGATAAACACAATCGAGGGAGGGCTATGATTAGGGAGGGGTGGGTGACATAACTTATTTCAAGTTTTTTTATCTCATATTAATAAATTATGTCAAGTAAGATTTTTATTGCATAAAAATGCATGAGTTTGGTGGTGTCACGACCCCTGTGACCTCCCTTTCCTTTCCATTTACTCACAGATTTTTCAGATACTTAGGTAAGTAATGGAACTCTACATTTTCGAGCTTTACATTTACACCTGAGTTCAATAGGTATAGAAATAATGATAAGCCTTACATAAAAAAAGACATTTATATGAATAGGTTCTTAAAAAGTAATTAAGCAGACCATGCTGTTATTTTAAAATATAATATTACTTATTTCTCACCTCAGTGTACACCTCCGGTGCCGTTGCTAGTTCCTTTTCAAAATTTTCCTCTATTGTGCCATCACTTGCAGGCCGGTCTAGTAAATCATCAGAAATATCCAACAATTCTGGCGGCAATGGCGCTGCAAACGAAAAAAATAAATTATACATATCAAATCAAATATTTTTTTTTTACTTAAAAGACATTGAATAAAATTATTTGTTTATTTGAATTATGTGATCAAAAAGTAAAGTATGTAATGGAATATCCATTCCTGAAGCCTGAAAATAATTACAACCCAAAAATACATTTTTAACTCAGCTGACACACACACAAAGGGAGAAATTGTAAGAGGGTGCTTGTAGGTCCTTTTACATATGTACGTATGTATGTACATACATATGTATATTCGTTCATTTCTCATATAAATAACAAGTAAACATTTCTATATATAATATGCTCAGATCAATCAATTCTATACATAATGTATCATGCAATTTTTATCAGAAGTACTAAATACGAGACAAACTAACAATATCCTTTACATGCTGCTCAGATACATTGAATACAATCTAAGTCAAGAATCACAATTACTTTCTGAGGAATGGGGGACTATTGAAATAGGTAGTACCTATTTGTACAATTTCTTAAACTATACTAAGGTTCTTAAAGGTGTCGTGAGTGTCTTTATTCATTGTAATATAAAAACTTCACTTCGCGGCGAGCGGCGGTAGCTCATGAATAAGGACCACGGAATGGTCCGAAACTAGTCGGGCGATCCCGAAAAACCGTTTTTATATTACAATGATATACTAAGGTTTGAGGGATAGGTGCACAGTAATAACAACTGGTAGTAAGATCTAAAAACTGAAGGCCACATCCTAACACAAATTGACTTTAAATAATTGCACAATGTAAGCAAATAAAGCGTTTACATTAAGGAGTAACTTTTCATCGTCTTTTACATTACTTTTTTACAGACAAGGCCCACATTGCTAACTGAAGATTTACTCAAGCGGCATTAGTAATAAATCGACTGACAGTCGATTTAATAAAAGATTGGCCATGGGTAGGAAATATAATTTACTTAACTTCTAACTTTTTCAGACAAATTAATGCTTTTCTGTCACATTGAATATTATTTACATGGACACCCTGTCTGTAAATCGAAATTGGCTACGCATTAGCGGGCTGTCAGGACATCTTTATGTTAGTATATCCTAAGTCAATTTTTTCGTATTCACACTCTGTCCTAAGGGTAAGGGCTCCCCCAAGCTTTTCCATAATTCTCTATTCTGAGAATTCTGCATCCAGCATGGCCATGCAATGCTTTTTATGTTGCCTTCCCACCACCTACAAGGGTGGCTTCTAGACCAGCCCCTATGATACCATTTTAAGACATCCAGTTTGGCCTTCCTTCACTCACATACTTATTATTCACACACACATACATTATGTATGTCCTGCAAATTGCAATTTTTGCAAGTTTTTGATGGTTTATCATCATCTTCTTAATGTGGATTAAGCTTATTATAATGTTTTGTTGGAAAAACTTTAGTTTCTGTATAATTCTTAATAGTAAGAGACCCTATTTGACACTTATAGGTGAAGTAGGGTGTATGTATGTTATAAATATTTTGCTCTCTTTGTATCCAATACCTTTAAATGAGCAATTCTTGCAAATACCTACATACTAATATAATTTGAATCTCGGAAAGGCTCCTTTTGGGGGTGATAGATTGATCCAGCTAGGTTTCATTTTTAGAATTTGTTGATTTATTTATTTATTGATTTATTCGAATTTTCCGCGATAATCAACCTGAATATAAACTGAGAAATATGACTCTTATTGATGTATATCGGAGAATATTAATAATATTGTGGCATAGAATGCTGTCAAACAACATCTGCCAATCTGCCGGTCAAACAAATAACAATGTCAATTAGAAACAGCTCTATAAATTCAATGAAATTTATTGTATTATGTTTGATCTTAGAGCATCAAAGGTACTGACACACCCTTCAGTAGAGACCAGAGTAGCACCTCACTTTGATACATAATTTTTGTGCCAAATCTGGTGCGGGGGGAAGAACGCACACATTTAAATTTTGTGACACATTCACAAATTTCAATTAACAACATCATTTTCTATGCACCGTCAACACTGACACCGACACACACTCACTAGTTATATATCTAGAAGGCACATTATACATGCACATTGAGACGAGGGGTTCGCCCGTTAAGGCCACTCCTCTGACGGGTGTCATGCCTGTCAATATCTTGATGCTCTAAGTCTTTGATTTGTGCAATACAAGTCTTGATTGGGGGTAATAATGTATCAGCTAGGGAGCTGGCTAGCAAGTGAATTTGTCACATATGACTCCGTTCAGAAGCATGCAGTCCAAATCGTCAATGACAACATCAACAGCAAGATTGAAAGACAAACTTCAAGTGGATTGGATTGGATGTTATTAAACTATTTCATTTCAAACTACTTCCTTTCAACTATTTCATTTCATTTCATTTATGATTCTATACTAATTACCATTCCACACTGGCAGTTTCTGTATTCACAGCATATTTATGGAATGGAATTAAGAGCTTTTAATGTATTTGCTGTGTTTACTTAGATTATAAATGAATACATAAAGTTACTAAGAAAACATACTTGAATAATAAAATATTTATAGACTTACCTAAACCGCTAGCTTGAATTAACTCTGAGTCATCAAACTCTAAGCTGGGCTCATAGTCATGGTATTCAGAGAGGCTTGTAGAAGGATCTTCCTCTAAGTAATTTCCGTGTAGAACTGCGTACGTAGCAAAACATTGAAAAATTAATGATTTATGTTTTCAATTACCTTTTTCATTGAATAAAAAAGTCACTTACCTTGAAAGGCTCTCACGGGACTCAATTTTGGTTGATGCTCTGACTCCATGAGTTCAGCGTAGTTTTACAGATTTTAGCCCTGCCCTGTTGTTATCACTACCTACAACATACAATAACTAATGCAAGTTGCTAATGTCCTCTGACAATCAAACTAGGTCTAGCAAATATTAGGTACTTCCAAATAAACCGACTAAACAGTGAAAATTTCAATCTAAACTTTATCTAGGTACATAGAAGATTACAACTATTTCTTTTCTTTCATAAAAAATCTTGAACAACGAACGAACAACCGTACATTGAAATCCAACAAAATTTTGCCACACAGAACGAACTTATGTAGGCACAAGCAAAGATTATAGTAAGTAGGAGGTGGTACAAGTACAAGAAATAAGAATTAAATTATTTTATTACACACACTGAAAGTGAAATTTTTTTTTAAATTTCGTTTTACGGCATTGGATAAAAATCCTTTCAGCCATTCAATATTTACTTTTCAATTTTAATAATGGCGTCGCAAACTTTGTGCATATTGCCAGCGTCAAGTAAAATTTTTGCATCACTGTAGTCGTAGAAAAAAGTCAGTAATGCCTGCCCTACACGTTGCGAGAAATCGTTCAGATTACTTCAGATTTCTCTGAAGAAACCTGTTTCTTCAGATTTCTCGCACTGTGTGGATGGAAATCGTTCCGATTCGTTTCAATTTCTCGTACGTCGTCGGCAGTATGAAATTTCATCAGAGAAATCGTTCGTCGGCGGTTCGGGCGGCTTCGGGATCGCTCGGCTGAACTCGGCTCGGCACTCAACAGTTCCTTCGTCTCGGACGTGCGTATCATATAGAGCGTGCTTTATGCAATAATAATGTATGCTCCTCGATTTTTTTTTCTTTAAGCACATAATTAGACCCCTACTATCCTAGCATCCAAGTGAAATGCACACCCGCAAATTGCGCATTCTAAATAGTCACAAATTATATGTATGTACATACATACATCGAACCAAGTTATCTTTGACATCTGGAAATAGTTTTATTATGACAATTAGAATATACAACCAACTACCTAATAAATTGAAAAGTTACGATTATTTTAGACTTAAACAATAATTGTTTCAAACAATATATTTTTAACTTTTTAAAACGACTTATCAAACATCCCTCGTATATTTTGTCGGACATTATTATAATAATAAATAATAAACATTTCACACTCAAAGCCCCACAGTAAGACAGATTTACCCTGTGTCATGGGTGCCATGGATACACACACAGACACAAACACAATATGTGGCTAATGGGATCACTTTCAAATCAAAAATACACTTAAGGATTAATAAGCAAACTATTTATTTGAACTTTAAACATTTTAGAATTTACTTATTATTAAAACGTATTTTTTATAAAATATGAAAATTATGTCAGATAGCTATACATGTTTCTTATTCAAAAGATTGTCACGGAATCAACAAATATGACATAATTCCGATGCATAATTCATTCAAACATTATACATAAACCAAACATATCAAAAGAGTATGTACTTATACTCTGAGATTACCACACAACACACAACAACACCCAGACCGAGGACAGAAATTTTTAAACTCGTCATTCAAAGCTTCGCCGGGAATCGAACCCGAGACCCTCTGATCGGCAGACTGGCATGATAACTATTGCGCCACAGGGGTCGTCGTTATATAATAATATTATAATTCTATTATTGACATTTAATGATAAATGTTAAGTTTCTCACATAATTACTGTTTTAATATTTTATTTTGTAAGTTTACAATATTATGATGTGTGAAGCCTGAAAAGGTAGCATTTATTTGAACTCGTATTATGCATTAAACCTGCAAATATTGTACTAAATGCCTCACACCAATGTTTAAATGAATAAATTAATAAATAACGCAAGAGCAACATCATCATTTTTCATCTTGATAACATGTTCATTGTGCGAGCTTCTGCGGAAAACTGACGATCGAATCAGATATCGGTGACGTGTGGAGGCACTATGTGGCTTCCGATTTCTCTGTTCAGAGAAAAATCGGCCGATCTCTGAACGATTTCTCGCAATGTGTAGGGCAGGTATTAGTCATCAGGTATCAGTCAGTCTAGTCAGTCAAATGTTCAAGTAAAGTGATGGCTACTTTACCAGAACATGTACGATGGAATTTTGGAGGCAAGCCGAAAAAACAAGTTTTCGCACTGTTATTTTATTTCACAACACTCGTGCACTGTAATTAACCTATATCGAGCAAAATGCCATCAAATTTATCCGATATAACTCAAAAATACACTAAGAAAATGAAAACAAAACAAGAGCACAACTTGTTCCTTCAGACTTCCCGCCAAAACTCACTGAAAGTGAAACAAAAAAGCATTGACAATGAATGAATGACGTATTGTTTCACATTTAACCATAGACATACAATATACCAAAGACCAATAATCCTAAAGACAGCGGGTCGGTGTAACCACTTTGTTGGCATCTCTTTTTCGCAGCCAGTGTTACCCACTTATCATATTTTCCCCTAAATTTGGTAATCTACAATATCAAGAAAGTAAACTATAAACATTGGCAGACCAAACTGTGAAAGGATTTATATGCTTGTGCATTATGGTTGGTTGTTTGTGAGTTTAGATTGGTTGACTGGCATAAAGTTAATTGGGTCAGCAAATTACAGGGCATACATATAGGAGAAAATAAAAGACAAATACAAAGATTTTTAATGGCACCAATATGGGTGTTTACAAAAGCTGTTAATACATATTTAGTACGTCATATTTACCTTAATGAGCTATGCAAATATTACAAAGATAAAAGTAAACACTTAGTTATAACGCAATATATAAAAATGTACATTTGTATCAATTTTATTATTATTTTTCTTCTCTTTATCCTTTTGGTCAATAAATGGCTTTCAAAATAGACCGAACAAATTCGGAATTAAATTGATGGTTGCCAGTCAATACGTCCAGTGGCCTGAATCCATTTATTTTCGGCAAGAGCGTCATTTGGAAAACTGAAAAAAATATGACAGCAACATGATATGAAATTCGTCTGGTAAACTTCTCATAATGTCTAATACAAAATGTATGGAGTATCTTTTTATAGTCTGTGTGAGTGAAATTTAATATGTCAGGAAAATGCTCATAATGTGCACCCCAGGCGCGGTCCCAGGTGGGGGGGTCACAGGACATGACCCCCCCCCCCCCAATCCGTCAGTCATGCGTACATGGAAGGTAAAACAAGCGAATTTGAGACACTTCGTCCCTCAAATTTCTTGGCGACCCTCCCCCCAAAATTGAAGGCTGCGACCGCGCCTGGTGCACCCAGCCTATAACATTTTACTGGTTAAATTAGTTATATATAAACAGGGGGTATTTGAGCCTCCCGCTTGAAATGTAACTAACTACTAATGAGGTAACACATAATCTTTGATATTATTATTGTCACTGTTTTTGTTAAAAATAATTATATTTAAATAAGATGGTTAATTTTTTACTAATACGGGGAGGATATTTTGATTCGAGATCTGACAACACAATTTCGAATTTGACAATGTTTGAAATAAACAAATATAAGTTTATTTTCACGAATTTCACTATATTTACGTTGAATGACTAGTTATAAGACAAAAGTAATTAAATATCTATATATAAACAATACATATTTAGTACATTTTAAAGAGAAGTATTTAACTTACGCGTAAAATGTAATACCTTCCGGCAGCCTTCCTGTTTACGCTCACTGCGGCTCTTACAACCTAAAATACTGCAGCTCACCATATTATGGAACTAGAAAAATGTTATTTGCTTTTAATACAACACAATTTACAGCTGTGAGAATCGATTTTAACACATAAATATTATAAAACAACAATGTCACCCCGACTTCCACAGTTTGCCTGCCACATAATTAAAGGGCACTGTCAAAATATGTGGTTACACCGAAAAGGACAGAAAATCTCGCTCCCATCTCTTTTTAACAAGTTCTTTAAGTATATTTCGATCTCGCTTTAGCGTGCCGTAATGAAAATATGCCTCTGTCTATAGTACGTAAGTACATTATTCTTAGTCTAAGCAATATACAATAGTACCAAAGACCATTATTTTTTTTTAATTTTTATTATTTATTTATTTATAAAAACTTATCAACTAACATGACAGGGTCTTGCCTAATGCGTTAATTGAATACGAACCATCATAATAAGTCAAGTACACACATTCAAAATAATCATTTCAATGAGTCAATAATTTCATTATTTAAAAAAATTAAAAGAAAAAAATACAAATGTCAAAATAAAGTCATATGATATTAAAATTAAATCCAAATAAAATAAAATTAAAACATCATTTCATTTCAATTTCATTATTTAAAAAATTAAAAGAAAAAATACAAATGTCAAAATAAAGTCATAATGATATTAAAATTAAATCCAAATAAAATAAAATTAAAACATCATTTCAATCAATACAATCAAATTAAAACAACAATAAAATAATAATTAATAATAAAAATCAGTTATCAAATTACAATAAATTAATTTACATAAACACACATTTATTTGTTTGATTACCTAACCTACATGATATGTTGAAATTCTACTACATGAGATACGACCTTTATAAACTCATTCAGCGTGCAAGCGAACAAATCGATTCGGTCGGCCACTGTGTTTAGCGTGCGCATCGCTCGCGTCAGCGGTGCGGCCCGCAGCAGCTTGGTGCGCGCATGCGGTAGCGCCAGCAGCGGCGGCCGACGGCGCCGCTCCACACACTTGTCCGGCACACATAACATCATCTGCTCCAGGATTGATGGATTATCCAGTTCACCCCGCAATACCTTAAAAAGATATTTGGCGAGCGAGACTTCTCTTCTCACTTCCAGCTTACTGTATCCTACCATGCCGAGAACGAACAGAGTAGGATACAGTAACGGGTAACCGGGATATATTCCATACAATTTTAAATAGAGGAACCGTGCGAATTTATTTTGTACCCGTTCTAACATAATCGTATACTTAGCCTCTGTTGGAGCCCATATAACCGAATTACCCTCCAAGTGACTCTTTACCAAAGCTTCATAGAGGGCTCGTAAGGCACTAAAGTTAGTAAAACCGTCCGATTGCCGCAATATGAAGCCTAGGTTTCTGTACGCTTTTTTGCATACTTCGGTTATATGGTCTCGGAAGTTGAGATGGGCAGTGAAACGAACTCCTAAATCTTTGACCTCTGTGACGTGTTGGAGCGGCTCGCCCTTGACGCTGTACGGATAGTGCAGTGGGACGCGCGCGCGGCTAAAGGACAGCACCGAGCACTTCTCCAAATTGAAATGTAGTTTGTTTTTGTATCCCCAGTCGACTACGCGGTCTATGTCACGCTGCATCCCAACTTGGTCTGATGTGTCACCTACCTCGCAAACCAATTTCAGGTCGTCAGCGAACAGGAGGCATACTGACTCCCGGACCACCTCCGGTAAATCGTTTACCATTATGATAAACTGGAGGGGCCCAAGATTGCTACCCTGGCTGACGCCTGATGTGGTCTGGTACTCTACGGATCGGCATCCACCACAGTCGACATATTGACGTCTGTCCCGCATGTAGCTGGCAAAGAAGTCCAAAGTGTGCGGCGTGCAGCCCACTCTGGCCAGCTTTGCGAGAAGTACATCATTATCGACTGTGTCGAACGCCTTCCGAAAGTCGAAATACGCGACGTCCACCTGCTTTCCAGCATCCACCGCTGGTACTACCCGCGCCATTAACTGTAATAAGTTTCCTGTTGTTCCCCTTCCCGGGCGGAAGCCATACTGCGCATCCGATAGTTGAGCCTTCACTTGAGCATACAGTGAGTGATGAATTGCAGACTCAAATATCTTAGCCGGGGTGCACAGGAGAGCTACAGGTCTATAGTTGCCTGGGTCCGGACCTCCCCTTCCCTTCGGCACCGGTACCACCCGGGTCAATTTCCACCGATCGGGAAATGTCGCAGAAGCGATGCATGCGTTAAAAATGTGAAGCAAAGGCTCCTCTAAAGCGGCACGACAATCCCGAAAGATGAATGGCGGTATTCCATCCGGACCCACGGAGCGCTTCGGAGGCAGTCTTAGGAGCGCTCGACCTACTTCAGCCGCGCTCAACTGGCGCAGGTGGACGCGCGCGCCGCCGCTGCCCGCCGCCGCCTCCGCCGACGCGCCGCTTGCTGTCACGTCTAACCGCGCCGGCTCAGAATTATACACGCTGCAAAAGAATTTCGCGAAACTATCCGCGCACTCCTGATCCGTAAGCGTATCTCCATTTTGTATCAACTTACCTTGCGTATTCTTGCTTCTTTTTGACCTTACGTAATCCCAAAAAGATTTGGGATCCGAAGCGAGATGGTATTGAATGCGTTGTCTATACTGGTCATGGGCAAGTATGATGGCAAGCTTAACTCTCGCCCTGCATCGAGCGAATTCCTTGTAGTCATCCGGGGTCTTACTGCGTTTAAATTTTTTATGTAAATCATGTTTGATTTGAATGTCCTTAATGATCTGGGAGGTGTACCATACAGGGTAAATATACCTGTTTCCCGGATTCACTGATTTAAGTGGTACACAATCGCAGATGGCTTTATTAATTTTATCATAAAATAAATTTAAAACTAAATCAGGATTATTAATTTTATACAATTCGCTCCAGTCCATAGATCCTATTAAATTATATAATCTATTAAAATCCGCTTTATAAAAATTCCTTTGCCTATATGGAGACTTGTTTGTCGCGGTCGCGGAAGACGTGGAAGGCGCGGAGAGCACGGGTGGGGCGGGGACGGCGACGGCGACCTCAACAGCGAGCGCCGGGTGATACGCGTCCACCGGCTGCAGCGCATCGTCAGCCGCCGCCACCTCCACTCCGCCGCGCGCGGTTAACACAAGGTCCAGCTGTCGACCGCTACAGTTTGGAATTGTATTGTACTGAATGAGTTCACAAAAGGCTACGAAGTATTCATAATAATTAAGAACATTATTATTACTCGAAAATAAATTAAAATCTCCTACAATCAATATATTATTTTTATATTTTACACTTATTCTTTCTAACAGATTAAATACCAATATGTACTCATTTTCCCCCGTTTGTGGTGGTATATAGACAACACAACAGGCGAATAAAAACCTATTGTTGGTGAACACAGTAGCGCAAACGAGCTCAAAACTGTAGGCATTAATATCACTGGGCATCGGTACTTGCCGTAGAACGAATTGGGGCGCTGCCACCAACATTACACCGCCCTGCTTCCGTCCATCCACCCGGTCACATCGTAGTATGGAATACCCGGGCAACGTAACTTCTGCGTCTTGTATGGACTCGTTGCAGCTTGTCTCCGTAATAGCAAACAAATCAGAATCCGACGATTCCAGCAAAGCTAAAAATTTAGACGTCTTTGTTCGTAGGCCTCTAACGTTTTGATAAAAGATACTGACTGTTTTATGGCTTGATTTGGTGTTATGTGTTTTTTGTTTTTCGAAAAAAAATCCACTCGCTATATTCAGCATCTTTGGGCCACTTACTGGGATCGAATAACTTCACGAAATCACTGTCAGATACGCAAATTCTAAATGAGGCGTATCCTCGTTCTGTTTTGTGATTTATTTTTTTCACCTGTATGTAACTGCCTTGGCCTAGTAATTCACGTACGTAAGATGATAAATCTTCCTCTTTTGTGCCCGAATCAAGTCTCCAAATATGAAGAAATTTTTTACGTTCAACGGCCTTTATTTGGAGCGATGACGTATTACTACCCTTATTAATCGGGAATATCTTTCCGAATCCCGGTTTTGTCAATTTACTACCACCCCCTACCTCTTCTTTACTTGTCCCTTTTTTTGATGTGCTGTCAGTGTTAATTTTCGTACAGCCTTCTTCCACACTAGGAACGGATGCTCCACGCAAACGCCTCGGCTTACTGTTGACCCATTCATTTTCGACTTGCTGCGCGAAATTGTTACTATGGAAATTATCAGTTTCACTCTGTTGCGATTGAGTCGTTGTCGCAGTCGACTCGGCGTTTAAACATTCCCGCCTGGCTGACGTAGTCGGAGAAGACGGCGCATTGGCTATCGCTAGCGAAGTTCGGGCGGGTTCGGCGTTCGCGAGTCTAGAGTGGTCGGACGATTGCGCACTTCGATCAACGGCGACTGCCGACGACTTTGCCCGATCGCGGACGCCCGATATTGGTCGCTGCCGAACTTTCTTTTCAAATCCACCCTCTTCTACCTCGATATTGCTGCGAAATCTTGAGGCACAATCACAACTACTAACACTGATTAGTTTTATAATAAGGTTGTTTTGGTCCATTATTATCTTTTCTAGAGATGCAACTTTACTTTCTAGAGTAAACACAGTTATGGTCAACTTGTCTATAGCACTTTCGAAAGGTTTGGAACCCATTTCGAATTCTACCACTTTATTTATTACGGAGTGTATAACAGACGTCCGTCAATCACAACGGTGCGGGGGGGATTATATTTATATATATATTATATTAATCCTAAAGACAGCGGCATAAGAATAAATAATACTACATAGAACGGAATCTCCTTTGACCGCCATCGATATGCCGCAATTTATATACCTACTTCCCTCTTCACCCCGTTACGCCCCTCTGTCGCCCAGGCGTGCTGCCAGGGCTGTGAACTGTTAGTAATGCTTATGTCTAAAGATAATATCGCAAAAATATAAGTTTTTCTTTACTTAAAAATCATTATTTTAGTTTAGTATTACAAAATATGAGAATGATAAATACTTACCTACTCTATAAATACTTATAAATAATATTACTTAATAAGTTCTATGTACCATACCAAATGAAGCCATTTAAGTAAGTATTACTTACCTACATAGGTGTAAGTACTTACGTAGTGTAGGTTTAAAATAAACGAATTACATATTAAGTATAACGTGCGTGCGCCAGTGCCGCGGCGCCGCAATCGCGAAGCAAAACAATCGAGAAAGGTTCAATGACCGATGGCGGGGGCTATTAAAAAATATTTTGGCGACATGTTAAAATGCTGTAGTTATCTAACATTTTTTTTTATAATTGAGTGAAAGTGAAACAATTGGCTACACAAAAAGAACTGGTCATATCCTTTTGATAAATTAGGTACGGAAAAGGAATAATATTTAAAAAATATTACTTATCTCGAATAATCTTTGGGCAAACTAAAAAAACTTAAGTTTGGCATTGTTTTAGAATTGTTTGTACAAACTAACACACCACTGACACCACATTAACTTGGCGCCGTTATTGTGATTGATGCGCCCGTCCGAGACAGCCCGTCTTCAGTAGTCGGTTTAGCCGAAATTAACGTGTAGGCTAATATCGTGACCTTGAGCCCGTTCGGAGCGGGAGTTTCAGTTCTACGTAGTATTATTTATTCTTATGACAGCGGGTCGGTGTAACCCATAGACATATACCTATGGACCTGCCTACGAGATTTGCGTGCCTACCTAAAGTAATTAAAGTTGGAGCATAAAATGGCTGCTTCTTAATAGGGTTGTGCGTTTCATTTTAACCTGCATTAAATGCCGAAGCTGACAAACCCATGTTATTATAATACTGAACAGAACAAACAATCATAAATACCTACATACATACATCCTCACATACTTTCGAATTTATAATAGAAGTATGTATATAGATTTTAAATTTATTTGCTATTGATATTGATTAATGAACGAGAATAAAACAAGTTTCTGAATAACAATTTTTATTTGTTCATTGCAGAAAAAAAAACTAGTTTATTATAATAGTTTCTATAAGAAATTTGTTCACTAAGTCTTTTGAATGCTGTCGGAATCGCAGATCTTAATAATTGACTTAATTACCATCAAACGATGATCATTACTGTGTTCCGTGTTGTGGAGCAAATACAAGATATTTTCGCACTCATAATACTCAGTCATAAACCTGAAAAAACATCGATATGGGGATCCAATATTTTACATTGAATATAAATATCGATATATTTTTAATGGACACCCCTAGACAGCAGACCTACACAACCACAACAAAACAAACGCACACATACACAGAGTACACTTGTAAATACTTGGAGCATAAAATGGCTGCCGTGGCACGATGGTGCTTTAACATGACGTTGTTGCCAAAATTAGTTACCACTAATCTTTTATTATCTTTATTTTCTTATGCAGCCATCCATTAGTTAAAAAGAGACAGCATGATATTTGTCATGTTTGTGTCGATTAAACAGATATTTGTATAACGTGCTGTTCCTATAGTAGAACAGGGCCTCTCTTGTTATATTCCTTCCTCTGAGGTGGTGTAACCATAAGAATAAATAATAATTACATAGAACGGAATCTCCTGTGACCGGGTGGAAAACGCCGCTATTTTTATACCTACTTCCCCCTTCACCTCGTTACGCCCCTCTGTCGCCCAGGCGTGTTGACAGGGTTGTCAACTGTTAATACTGCTTTTTTATAGATAATAAAGGTAGCTAAAATATAAGTTTTCCTTTACTTAAAAATCATTATTTTAGTTTAGTATTACAAAGTATGAGAATTATAAATACTTACCTACACTATAAATACCTGCTCATGAATAATAAATTATTATGAGTACCATACCAAATGAAGCCATTTAAGTAAGTATTACTTACCTACATAGGTGTAAGTACTTACGTAGTGTAGGTTTAAAATAAACGAATTACATATTAAGTATAACGTGCGTGCCAGTGGCGGATTTACCAGCAGGCTGAGTAGGCTTGAGCCTAGGGCGGCAGATTTTCGGGGCGGCAAATTTGGGGACCCATTTTTTTTACCTCATAGAAATCAAAAAGATTTTTGCATGACGGTTTTCCGATGTCTTAGAGATAGAAGTCTGCAACAAATTTTGCTGATGAATTTCCTCTCTCACTTCCATATTCTAGAGTAAAACAGCTAGTTCGCCGCCCCCCTACCAGTAATCGGCCTCTGCGCCCTCTGCCCACCCTTTGTATGGGTGAAGAAGAAAAAAGCGAAAATGTAGAAAATGTATTTCCCTCTTTCCACTATCAACCCATATATGCCAGTCCTACTACTGGTTGGAAACTGCGAACTGGATGGTTTGTATATAATTTTGTGAGTTTAATTCGAATATAGTGAATAATTTTACCGATTTCTATCTTATGTATCGACTATTATGTGTTGAACATGCACTAGCTTTAGAAAATTCAATTAAAATTGTGAAAAAACCTTGAACGGTAATAGCAAAATAGTCTTATGTCAAATAATTATTTTTTTCCGCATGCGGCAGGTATTTTTTTAACGCTACAATGTTATCAATGACGTCAATGTTGCACGTTTACGTGGCGAGGCGCGTTCTCCATTCCAATAACTGTGTGGGTTACCCCGGTTATCCAGATAAATCGAGGCGAAAAACGAAAACGACATCGGAACAAAAGAAAATAAGGCACGAAACTACAAAACCACAAGTTTTACCTTGACCTTGCAAAAAATGAAAAAATATTGCGTCGTGATTCGAGCGAGACACTCTCTGTACTCTGTAGTGTGGAGTCAGTAAATGCGAACCCAAATTTACGAAGCATTACATAAACATCATTGTAATCAAATTCCCCATATTCAAATTTGTAGTAGGAGTGTTGCGATTTTTATCGGCACCTCGAAGATCAGCTGCAACTAAATCAAACAGTGATGTCGCGAATTTTAATAGGCAAGACCTCGGATGGTAGCGTCTTGCTATAATAGCATAACGAATTCATATTTCTGTGTGGGTGTGCCACAGAACACAAGAAAGAGATAGAAGTCGTAAGTGGGCGGAACCCGCGTGCCACTCATATGAGTGAACACTCATATCCAGTCTGTTTCACGATTTGACACTTCTCAGTCGTTCGCGTACTATCGAACTGTGATTTTGCGGGATATTTACATAAATATGCCTTCCTGCGCTATTTTGACCAGCAAGAAGCAAAGCAAAACATCCAATGTTACTCGTGCAAACATTTCTTTTCATCGGTAAGTTCGTATTTACTGTTTAATTAGTAAAAAGTGAAAAATTATCAGGTCAATAAAAATAAACATTGATTTTTAAAAACGTAGTCAATGTAAATTACGTCGTTTCCAGAAAGCAATGTACATTGTATTGTGCAACTGTGCAAACAATAGTGCAGTGCAGGGTTATTGTACCAACATTTATCGATAGTCCGGTTTCTGGAAATAGTATTGTAGACATGTTAACCTCTTGTCTGCCCCAGAGATTTTCGACAAAATGGCTGATTTGTCAAAATTTCAAACTGGCGGCCAAATTTCACTGATTTTGCAAAAAAATCTCACAAGTTTGCATAAACCTGTTTTCTCTAAAACTTTGTATGAAACTCAACAAAATTTGTCTTATAAAGGTTAAACGTTATTAAATAGGCTATCAGAATATGTATAATAGTGTATACTTCTTAAAACAAAAGATTCCGGGAAGCAGATACCTAATAAGTACTTACTAATAGGTAGGTAGGTTCACATCAGGATCTAATTAAGTAGTAGGTATCTATTAGGTACCTACTTCCCTTGAAAGTGATATTCGTAGGTATCTACTTAACATAATGTTACAAAATCATGAATAACAACAAAAGCCTAAAGATATTAAAGTTTTAAAAATTGAATTACAAACATAATTTATAAATTGACGTATAATTTGACATTTAATTATTATCTTATTGTTATGATATTTTTATTTTTGTACTTATTGAGTTTTTAGCTCAACATGTAGCTCAAACGGGCACCTAAAGACGATGACCGGGAATAAATTACATTCATTAAGCGAATATTTTGTATTCCTAATATGAAATAAATATTTTTTCTTTCTTTCTTTCTTTAGTCGACATAAAATATGATTAAATAATGGAATGTAATAATAATACACTTAATCTACGCTAATACATTAGGTCAGCCTGTAATGTTAGCTGTAATGTGCATATAAATAAATTAATTAAGTAATTAAATTTATTAATTAAATAATAACATTTAAGTCTGACAAAAATGTAATTAAAAAAAGAAGAAACATTAATTCAGAATCCGACTGCATAAAAGGAGGTTAGTAGGGGCGGCAATAACTGAATAGCCTACTGGCAGCAATTTTGTAAATCCGCCACTGGTGCGTGCGCCAGTGCCGCGGCGCCGCAATCGCGAGGCAAAATAATCGAGAAAGGTTCAATGACCGATGGCGGGGGCTATTAAAAAATATTTTGGCGAAATGTTAAAATGCTGTAGTTATCCAATATTTTTTTTATAATTGAGTGAAAGTGAAACAATTGGCTACACAAAAAGAACTGGTCACATCCTTTTGATAAATTAGGTACGGAAAAGGAATAATATTTAAAAAATATTACTTATCTCGCATCATCTTTGGGCAAACTAAAAAAAGTTTGGCATTGTTTTAGAATTGTTTGTACAACCAAACACACCACATTAACTTGGCGCCGTTATTGTAATTGACGCGCCCGTCCGAGACAGCCCGTCTTCAGTAGTCGGTTTAGCCGAAATTAAAGTGTAGGCTAATATCGTGACCTTGAGCCCGTTTTGAGCGGGAGTTTCCGTTCTACGTAGTATTATTTATTCTTATGGTGTAACCGCTTTGTTGGCATCTCTTTTTCGCAGCCAGTGTTACCCAATTATCATATTTTCCCCCAAATTTGGTAATCTACAATATCAAGCAAGTAAACTATAAACATTGGCAGTCCAAACTGTGAAAGGATTTATATGCTTGTGCATTATGGTTGGTTGTTTGTGAGTTTAGATTGGTTGACTGGCATAAAGTTAATTGGGTCAGCAAATTACAGGACATACATATAGGAGAAAATAAAAGACAAATACAAAGATTTTTAATGGCACCAATATGGGTGTTTACAAAAGCTGTTAATACATATTTAGTACGTCATATTTACCTTAATGAGGTATGCAAATATTACAAAGATAAAAGTAAACACTTAGTTATAACGCAATGTATAAAAATGTACATTTATATCAATTTTATTATTATTTTTCTTCTCTTTATCTCATTCTCTTTCTTCTCTTTATTTAAATGGCTTTCAAAATAGACCGAACAAATTCGGAATTATATTGATGGTTGCCAGTCAATACGTCCAGTGGCCTGAATCCATTTATTTTCGGCAAGAGCGTCAGTTGGAAAACTGAAAAAAATATGACAGCAACATGAGATGAAATTCGTCTGGTAAACTTCTCATAATGTCTAATACCAAATACCAAATGTATGGAGTACCTTTTTATAGTCTGCTGAGTGAAATTTAATATGTCGGGAAAATGCTCATAATGTCCACCCAGCCTATAACATTTTACTGGTCTCCACTTAAATAGTTATATATAAACAGGTGGGATTTGAGCCTCCCGCTTGAAATGTAACTAACTACTAATGAGGTAACACATAATCTTTGATTTTATTATTTATGGTCACTGTTTTTGTTAAAAATTATTTTATTTCAATAAGATGGTTAATTTTTTAGTAAAACGGGCAGGATATTTTGATTCGAGATCTGACAACACAATTTCGAATTTGACAATGTTTGAAATGAACAAATATAAGTTTATTTTCACGAATTTCACTATATTTACGTTGAATGACTAGTAATAAGACAAAAGTAATTAAATATCTATATATAAACAATACATATTTAGTACATGTTTAAAAAGAAATATTGAACTTACGCGTAAATTGTAATGCCTTCCGGCAGCCTTCCTGTTTACGCTCACTGCGGCTCTTACAACCTAAAATACGCAGCTCACCATATTGTGAAACACGAAAAATGTTATTTGCTTTTAATACAACACAATTTACAGCAGAGAGAATCGATTTTAACACATAAATATGATAAAACAACAATGTCACCCCGACTTTCACAGTTTGTCTGCCACTTAATTAAAGGGCAATGTCAAAAAAACTGGTTACACCGAAAAGGACCGAAAATCTCGCTCCCATCTCTTTCTAACAAGTTTATTAAGTGTATTTCGATCTCGCTTTAGCGTGCCGTAATGAAAAATAGGACTCTGTCTATAGTACGTAAGTACATTATTCTTAGTCTAAGAATAGTACGTAAGTACCTTATTCTTAGTCTAAGTTGACTGCCAAATCAATTGACATACTTTTAACGAGCTGTCAAAATGCGTCATCCTCATACATTTTGTACGAAAAAAAAAATATTTATGACGTCACAACGTGGTATACTCAATTGACTTAATTATTATTGATTTAAAATGAAATAAAAATCATTAACAAAAAATAATTAACAATTATCCTAGTTTCCAAGCGTATATTAGTGTGACCTTTTCGAGGTATACATTTTGAATTTTCGTGTCAACTACCCTAATAAACACCGTCCGGAGCGGGAGTTTCCTTTCTTCCGTTCTATCTTACCTCTATGGGCAGACCTGATGACCTGACAGAGTTTTGGCGGGAAGTCTGAAGGAACAAGTTGTGCTCTTGTTTTATTTTTATTTTCTTAGTGTATTTTTGAGTTCGGATAAAGTTGATGACATTTTGCTCGATATAGGTTACTGACAGTGCACGAGTGTTGTGAAATAAAATAACAGTGCGAAAATATGTTTTCGCTGGCAATATGCAGAGTTTGCGATGCCATTATTAAAATTGAAAAGTAAATAATGAATGGCTGAAAGGATTTTTATCCAATGCCGTAAAACGAAATTATAAAAAAAAGATGACCTGACAGTGACAGTGACACTGCCTGTGCTAAATTGCTATCCCCTTCGCTGTCAAACGCCGAAAAACGCAATGAAATATTGGATTGCTCTGTTTATAGCATAGTAATAACGTTAAAACTTAAAGTAGTAAATAATCATATCAAACTTTTTACGTTGTTTTGTTAATCAATTAGCTTGTATTACCTCGTCGGGATTTGTTTTGCAGCCCAGTCTCATTATGCTTGGGTACGGAAATGCTGGGATTCCAGATAAATCCTGGCAACCTCCAGTAGCAATTATAGAAACGACGTAAGGAATTATTTTTTAGTTATAAACATTGTTTGGAGCTTTTCTGACGAATATAAGAATGTTAAATTTGTATTTCAGGATGGGTTCTATAGTAGTCGAAATGTATTGGAAGCATACTCCCCTAACCTGCAGAAATTTTATGGAATTAGTCCGAAGAGGCTATTACAACAATACAAAGTTTCACAGAGTCATAAGAGATTTTATGGTACAAGGTGGCGATCCCACAGGTACTGGGAAAGGTGGGCAATCAATTTATGGCCTGTATTTTGATGATGAAATAACATCAGATTTGAAGCATACAGGGGCAGGAATATTATCCATGGCAAATGCTGGACCAAATACAAATGGTTCACAATTCTTTATTACTCTAGCTCCAACTCAGTGGCTTGATGGGAAGCATACAATATTTGGAAGGGTTCAAAGTGGCATGTCAGTAGTTAAGAGAATAGGATTAGTTGAATGTGATAAAGATGATTGTCCTGTTGATGATATAAGAATTGAAAAGGCATATATAGCCAAATGATACTTAATACTTTTTAATCAGTCTTGTGGACCTGAGGACTCATAATATCTGGAGCTGATATATCAATAAAGAAAAATGTTAAATCTAAAGCATTTTTTATATTAAAAAACAATAAAAAAGGTAACAGTTTATTATTTTGTTTTGTAAATAGCCTTTACTTTAACCATGTTTTAAATTCATCTGCCTGGAATATAAGAGAATATAAGATTCTAAAGAATATATTTTGATCAGACCTAATATAAATGAAAAGAAAATAGACAAAAGGCAAAAGGACATGTAATTCAAAACGACAGGTTTGGTTAGTTTAGGTTAGAACAGTTTAATTAACACAGAAAATAGAAACCCCGTTTAGCAGAGTTCCGTTGATATTATGCTTGCCATACACACTAGGTTGTTAATGACGGTTATAACCTTAAAGGGATAAAATTGTGTGTGAGCTACAAAACTGTGTTATCCACACCTGTACATGCAACCTGACATATCAAAATACAATTTTTTTTGCCGCTCAGTTATGCTGAAGACATGCAAAACCTAGCGAGTGTGGTAACTTCATGTACAGGTCTCAGTTTTTGATTGCATATGACACCTGTAACTCCGATAACATTAGGCATCTGGTCTCTGAATTAATGGGGCTACCAGTGATAAAAGTTTCAAATAAATATAATAATAATAATAATTTCAACGTTTTACACTCATAGCCCCACAATAGAGCAGATATAGATTGTTGGGGATTGAACCCGGACCCTCCAATTGGTAGTCCAGCATGGTAACCATTGTGCCACAAGGGTCGTCAGATAACTCATCCATACAATATAATTTTTGAAATTATGATATTAAATTTCAGTAGGTACTTGTTTCAAAATTATATGAGTTCTCTCATATAACTTTCTTTTTAAAGCCAATGCTAGTGCAATCTTTCTTTCTTCTGTTTTTCAAAATTAGAACAAAGCCAAGAAAAATATTTATTTATTGTCATGTCATAGTCCATATGACACAGTTTACACAGCAGGTAGTAGCACGAAGCAGTTCTAGCCTGTCAGTTAATGGTCGTTGACGATTTGGACTGTTCTCTTTTCAAAGGAGTCAAATAGGTGTAGCTTGTATTTTGGTGTTCCTGTCCTGAGATTTTACTCCATGTGCAGACAGTGAACTACTTCCTCGCCTTGTTGAGGACACCAAGCTTTTTGGATGCCAGTTTGGCCTTGTTCTTCTGCACTTAACTCGTAATGTCAAGTCCCAAGATACCAACGTTCGCCGTCTGTAAGCGCGGTGCATTGGAACTTGAGTGCTATAACAAATGGGTTTTTTAGCTCTTATTTTAAATAATAGTAAACACAGTAAAGTAGGTATGCTATATCCTGTGTCGTACGGTACTGTGGACACATACAAAGACAGAAACACCAACACCCAGACCAACAACAGATATTTAAACTCATCATTCAAATTAATGCCTCGCCGGTAATCAAACCCGGGACCCTCCGATAGGCAGTCCGGCATGGTATCCATTGCGCAAAACGAGTCATCTAATTTGTGCATGCTTGTCTTGTCGGTTATGGATTTAGGTGGTTATTATTTATTTATCTTTATTTCTCTTTTATTTAATAGGTATACGTTTATGCTTAAAAATGCCGTTATGAAATATCTGAATTTTTTTTCTTCGAATGGCATCATGTCTGTCGCAAACTCGCATATTGCCAGCGTCAAGTATAATTTTTGCATCACGTTCTTGCCAGTTTCGGTGAAACTAGACGAGACGAGTAATAATGTTAAGTCGTACGTAGTAAGTCGTCAGTAATCAGTCAGTCAAGTCTGGGGATTCGTTACTCATTGAGTCTGTCAGACATTCAAGTAAAGCGATGGCTTCTTTACCAGAACGTGACCAATGGAATTTTAGAGGCAAGTCGAAAAAACATATTTCCGCACTGTTATTTTATTTCGTAACAATCGTGCACTGTCATTAGACTATATTGAACAAAATGCGCGCGGAACGACCTCCGAAGCCCAACTTTATCCGATATTACTCAAAAATACACTAAGAAAATAAAAATAATACAAAAGCACAACATGTCCCTCAGACTTCCCGCCAAAACTCGCCAACACACTATTCTATAAATTTATTCAATAAAAAGCAGACAATTTTTTTCGAATTCCAAAAGGAGGATGTACTGTTTTCGGCTATGTGTATTTTTTAATTTAACAAAACATTAAAAATTTGGAATTTGTTTTTTTTTGTTTGAAAGTATATACTCCTAAGTAACTTACAAGTAACAAAAAAATAATTATAAAATGAAACACTTCAAAAACACCGCCAGTAGTGAGTACGATATAAAAATCTTAAAGCACCGTGCATTAATATCGTTAGTGCCATAATTAAACTAATATGAAACAGTACCTATGTTTTAAATAAGTGATCTTTATTATTATAAGGTACAAACAGTCGACCTTTTTATAAAACTAGGTAGTTGTAATTCAAGCAAACTGACCATACCACGCCGTACCTGCCAGACAACACTAGTATTGTAGTGCAAATATCGATATCGTTTTTTAATAGTTTGTTACTACAGTGTTTTTACTTTTTAGATTCCCAAAAAAATCTGAATCTCTAATTGCCTGGATCCAAGCTTGTGAAAAACATGCAATACGTGCTCCTTAACTAACAAGCATAATTTACTCGGACCATTTTGTAACTTTTGATTTTAAAATGCAATTAAACAACAAAGAAAGACAAAGAAAATGCCGTACGTAGAGTGAAAATATCTGAGGTTTTTATTATTTTCTCAACTTTTGGCCTCCAACATAACTGTAGACTGTCTGAACCAATGTGTGCTCTGCACAGTCTTTGATTGAAAATGTTTTAATTTATTTTTATTTATTTACTCTATAGTGTCACAACTAAACTATGTTGTACAACGGGCGGACTTAATGCCGATAGGTATTCTCTACCAGTCAACCCTGCCTAGTGTATCTAATGAGCATAATAAATTTAAAAAAATCTATGACTTTAAGCGAGATGGATAAATCTATGCTTCATACAAGCATAGATTTATCAAATTTATGAAATTAATCTTATCATTTTTCACATTATTAAGACACCATAACGTATGTATGTATGTATCAAATACACTATAAAGGATCTTCTTATGGAAATAAGATGTTTCACCGCAGTAAAAAGTAATTCTAAATATCTCCACGCATAAAAATAATTCAATAAGGTCACATCTTGACATGACAGAAGGACAAACAAACAAAAAACACACTTTGACATTTAACCATTTATAATATTATGAATTTAAGTATTAAATTTAATTGCAGACAGTCGTACCAAAACTAATTAGAGCCACATCAAGTTCTACTTCACCTGCACGCACAACTTCACCTCCTCCTCAAGTGGGTGGTTAATTTACCTATTAGCTATTAAATAACTTAAAATTTAAAATATTTGCTACACTAGTTTAATTGATATTTTATTTACTGTTACAGAAAAAAATACCCAAACTAAGCTTAGTTTAACACCGAGAAAAAGCATACTGAAAATCAAGTTAGATAATATTCAAAGAAAAAAAAAAACGGGTTGCACTCCGGTAGTGCCGGCAGAAGTGAAAACTTGAACATTAACGTTGTGCATTTTGGATATTTTGGAATGGTTAGGAAATAATTTCACACGAATTGCTTTTATTATCAGTATTATTTTTCATCTAGTATTTTCAGTAGGTTTTCATCTAGTATTTTTATAAAGTACTCACTCATTTTATTTCACTATTTCTTCGTTACTTTTTTCATTAACAGATGTTTATTTAATATTTTAAATACCTACTTGATATAAACGAATTTTACAAGTATAGGCAGTCGAGCCATCAGCTGTCACCCCTCCGTCTTACGAATATTGGATCAGGACACGTGTCCTGATCGAATATTAGAGTCTAACATTTTTTTACCCATCCGAAAAAAAGTGCACAAAGCCGCTAAGGAAGTTTTCACTTCAAAAACTATTACCATTCGCTACTATTGATGTTTAAATAATTTTAATCAGTACAATGGTTAAAAAATAAAATAAAATTATTTACTTAAATATTTTTTATTAACTCCGTTAATCATAATCTTATCACAATATAGCTGTATCGAAATTTTTATCGATATTTGTTATCTTGATACTTTTCCACTCCTTATTTTTCATGGCAGTTTGCCATCAGTTGTTGGTTGTTGGCATAGACCAATAATCATCTTAATCTTAGTCTAAGCTTATGAATAAATAATACTACAATTATTTATTCTTATGGTCTAAGGTTGTTGGTCACTAGTAGTCAGTGCTGTCGGTGCAAAGAAAATTAATAGAGTCTAACATTTTTTTACCCATCCGAAAAAAAGTGCACAAAGCCGCTAAGGAAGTTTTCACTTCAAAAACTATTACCATTCGCTACTATTGATGTTTAAATAATTTTAATCAGTACAATGGTTAAAAAATAAAATAAAATTATTTACTTAAATATTTTTTATTAACTCCGTTAATCATAATCTTATCACAATATAGCTGTATCGAAATTTTTATCGATATTTGTTATCTTGATACTTTTCCACTCCTTATTTTTCATGGCAGTTTGCCATCAGTTGTTGGTTGTTGGCATAGACCAATAATCATCTTAATCTTAGTCTAAGCTTATGAATAAATAATACTACAATTATTTATTCTTATGGTCTAAGGTTGTTGGTCACTAGTAGTCAGTGCTGTCGGTGCAAAGAAAATGACGTTGTCATTTGACATTGACATACTTAGACATTTCTAAATCTGTAGATATGGAAAGAATAAGTGTAAATGTGTGACAAAATTAAAATGTGTGCGTTTTTCCCCCCGCACCAGATTTGGCACAAAATTATGTATCGAAGCGAGGCGCTATGCCGTCTCCCTAAAGGGTGAGTCAGTACCTTTGATGCTCTAAGCTTTAAGGCCTTAAGGTCTGATTGCATTGACCAACCTGCAGGGGCCGACCCGGCATACATTGCTGGTTATCTTGAGTATTTTATTACAATGTACTCAGATAACCAGCAATGTATACCGGGTCGGCCCCTGCAGGTTGGTCAATGTAATCAGCCCATTAAGAGAACACGATTGTAAGCAACATAGATATCCTAAGTCTATGATTGTAAGCCGAAAAGTGTATGCGTGACTTTAGGGTTTAAAAAATCTACGATAAAAAATATATGTTATCTGTATCGCTTGTATGATAAGTTTTTATTTCTATGGCAAGGCAAGTCACGGCAAGTGGCAACGGCAACACTTATATCTATCATCAGCTACTTAGCGGTAACGCGAAATTTATCATTGTAATGTAACCTTATATTGAGTTTCGTGTAAACTTATATTTCATAAAGATAGATTTTTTTATTTAACATATAGTTTTCAGTAGTATTATTCCAGTCTTTCGTAGAAAATATTTGCGCCTTAGGTTTTTGGAATTAAGTTTACTGTGACATTCTGTACTGGGCGCCATGTTTGTCACGTTTTTTCCAGTTGTGAATATATAATAAACGGCTTTTCAATTTTAGTGTTTTATCTTTAGTCTACTACTAAGTGTGACATTAATTAAATCACGATGAGTACCCCGTTTTCAAAGAACAAGGAGAAGCGGCCTCGTCCGTCTGCTGAAACAAACAATGTAAGTTGTTACTGTACCTACTTTATTCCCGCTCATCACGATACTTGCTCCCCTATGGCGCCTCCGTGGGAGATGTCAGTGCATAAAAGTTCTGTTGTTCGTAATTGTAAGCAGGGTTTAGTTACTTTAAATTCATTTATCTTTATTATCTAGTTTGTAAAGGAAGTTAGATATGCAGAAATCTTCTTTCTATATTTTCAGACCTCTTACACATGCGTCTTTAATATACTGACTTGAAAACAAAAGCACAAGATAAATCAGGATTTTTTGTTTTGGTGCATAAAGTACCTTTGTATAAATATACCTTTAGCATTCTTGATAATCATTTTACTTTGTTTAGCCTTCAACATTGATAAGAAATATGTATTAAAAATTGTTCTTGATAGATATCAAGTTTCAACTTTTTGTTTGATCATAATTTACCAATTTTTTTCTCACATATATGTCCCTGTATTACTACATATTTGGTATATATTTGTTGGTATATTCGTCGGGCATGCAGTGATTTGTGTCATTTATTAAATGTTTCATTATTTCACCCAACTGTGGAGCAGCAATAAATATTAAAATTTTCTTTATGGAGCTCAGACATCACTGTTCTTGAATTCAATCTTAGTTTTCTTCAATTAATGATAGTGACAATATGTATAACTGTCTTTATCAATACTAACTGATTCTTGATATTTCCCAGATATTTTATTTATTTGTCTGTTTGTAACATTGAAATCTAGAAATATACTGATAATGTTATGTTACTCAGTATACTGCAAAGCGCGCATGGCTCGGCGGCTAGCGTGAACACAAGCAGCCTATGCAGCTAAGCCCAACGGGTGCGGTCGGGTGTGAGATGGACTACCGCTAGTGGCAAAGTAAAATTTTATGCACGTTTTCGTGCTTCGGAGGGCACGTTAAGCTGTTAGTCCCAGTTGTTGTTGATGGATAACATTAGTTAAACCTTGATCGTGCCCAGCAGTGGGATGCTAAAAGGCTTGCAGCCACTCAGTATACTGACAGCCTTAAACAGTGTTATAATTTTGAGTAGAGGTTAAAAATCTGTATAATTCAGGTGATTCAGGCTCAACAATCATTTTGCAAAGGACATTTTTTTTGTGGATATTTAGTTTAGTGGACGTAGGACTCCCCTAACATTCGCCACTCCTCCAGATCCTGTGCCTTTTAAACCAACAGCTTGTCGCTGTCTTCTTTAGTCTATTCTATCAGTCCACCTGGCTTGTACCTATGCCGAGATGTGGTTGCCATTCGAGAACCTTTCTTCCCCATCAGTTGTGGGTTCTCCTAACTATATGGCCAGGCTATATGGCAAATTTTGAGAGCTATGTCAGTAACTTTGTTCGTCTACAGATTTAATTGTTACAAATTTTGTAGCGTAGAGAAATACCAAGCATAGCTCTCTGCATCACTTGCTGAGCAACCTTGAGCTTATGGAAAAGGCTGACTGTAAAAGACCTTGTCTCAGCGCCATAGGTCCGTCTCTCCGTACCTCTCTCTCTGACTTACCCATATGGATCGCTTGTCCCAGGTAGATGTATTTGTCGACAACTTCGAGAGTAGCGCCATCAACAATGACTGGTATAGGTGTGACATGGACGTTAGACATGATCTTCGTCTTGTCCATGTTGTTAAGACCCACCCGTTGTGAGGCACTATGGAAGACACCTAGCATAGTGTTGAGTTTTTTTTTTAAATATTCTGCTGATTCTGTGCGACTGCTTTCTACGAGGACGACACTGATAGTTTTTAGAACTGGCCACCTTTAAAGAATATAACAAAAAAATAAGTTTAAATTTTGAAAATAGAACTCTTTGCTAATATTATTATTTAGGACTAATTTCATTCATTTGTCATTTGTTTTCCGATTTGGAGGCAAATTGAAATTTGTCTGTGTCACGCCAGTATGAATTTAACGCGAGAAAAATTTCGTACTATGATTTTTTTAGACTTTCGGTGTCATTTAAGTTTATTTCACGATGAAGCCCCTCCTCGGGGCACTGTTAATAACTGGTTTAATGAGTTTAAACCTGGATCTTACTATATACCAAAGGGTGGCCCGTTTCTAGGATTTAGAAATGAAAAATTTTTTTGCTGTTTTTAGGCTTAAATTAGATTGAATCGTGAAGATTAAACTAAAATAATCATTTTTTGTTATTTTAACTTTCTTTCTCAGATCAATATTTACCGAGATATTAAGGTTCAAACATTACTCATTTTAAAGGGTTCCAAGACATAGACAAATTTCGGAGATGAGTAATTTATGTCAATATAACACCTTATTTTTATTTATGGATCTTCAAGTAAATTGACACGTACGGTATTTGACGGTTAGTCACCTTCAATATCAATTCAGCCAACTTCAATTTCAATTTCACGATGTTCGAGTAGCACTAATCATATAAACTGACCCGTACTCATAGCTTTTACTTGCCAATTAACTTTACTTGTGACGTAACTAATCAACACCTTACTTGGAGATGGTGAACGAGGCCCTAAATGTCAATAATACAATTATAATAATATCCAACAAAATATTACAGATAGATTTACATAAAATACATTAATTCATGTCAAAATTGTATAAAAATATTTGTCTGCTAACCATGTTTTGACTAATTGTAAAATAATTGTAACTTTTAAATTTATCGAAGTTGGTTGTACATATTATATTCTAATTATTGTCATAGTAAAACTATTTCTAGATGTCAAAGATAACTTGGTTTGGGCTTATATAATTTGTGACTGCGCGCACTTTGCGGTTTGTAGATTTCACTTTCTGCTTGAAAGAGATGCTTGTTGGGCCTAATTGCGCATTGTTGAGCCTAATTATGTGCTTAAAGAAAAAAAAACTTTCGAACTTCTTTCGAACACTAGCGAGGTCCGAGACGAACTGCCGCCGAACTGTGAGCGATCACGAACGCCTACGAATGACGAACGATTTCTCTAATGAAATTTGGTACTGCCGACGACGAACGATTAATTGGAATGATTTACCATTAACACGTGCTATAAATCTGAGGAAACAGATCCCTACAGAGAAATCGAAATGATTTCTCGTTACGTGTGGGGTGGGCATCTAGACACGCGGCAGCGTGTCAAGTCAAGTTCCAGAAAAGGAACTGACAAGCCAGCGCCGAGTGTAATATTATACGAACAACTTGACGCCACTTTTGACCCTTCTATAACTCAAAACCTCTTTAAAGTAAACACATAAAACTACGTGTGTTTAATTATATCCATAAGGACATCTAGAAGCCCAAATTTCATGAAGCTAGCTCAAACGCTTGTAAAGATATGAAGGTCAAAAAGTCGTAAATTTTAGCACTGGCTTACTGACATATTATTATAGTACCTAATCTAACCTGATGATGATGACCTAGAAGGATGAAATTTGGAATCCAGCTCAGTAATTGTGTGTAAGCGTAGGAAAAAATCTAAAAATAAAAAAAGAAAAAAATATTGTAAGTAATGATATCCCACCAAAAACAAAGATGAAAAAAAGGATAAAAAAAGTTCAATACAAAAATTATGCTTGTCTGTGGGCTTTGCCGCAAAAAGAATGGAGATCTAAATGAGTGCCAAGTTGTATGCAAAATCCAAAAATGTATTTATAGGAACAAAATAATATTATGAACAAGTATTAAACACTATTTCTTTGCTTTTAGTCCAAGAGCCCGTGAGGGCCAGTCTTTCGGAATATTATAAAAGTTGAAAATTCTTCTATGTGTGCCTCTAGTACAGGTAAGAACTATCTAGGTAGTGGTGGCTTCAGCAGCTAAGAGGTAACAAAGGTGTATAAAATTCCATACCAAATTTCTTAATCTATAAAACTCAATTTTTATATATTTCATTCGTAACAATATCAAAACTCGCCTTGCTTAGTCCCAGACACTTAGTATGGTTCCAACCCCCAGCCGGACACTCCTAAACTATAATGTTTTGTAATTCTATTTACGTTATTTTGTAAAAGCTGAATTAAATATATATTTTTTGGAGAACAATTAAACGACGTTTCCTTAGTAGACAGACATTTTTGACGGTTCTATCATACTGCCAGACGCATTGAAGTCGGTGATAGTTGCTAGAGTGTGGATACAATACAAAGAGCTTTTTTCTTAGACATTTATATTCCGAAAGTCTGGCCCTCACGGGCTCTTGCTCTATTTATTGAGTACCTATAACAATTGCTGTTATTTAAAAATGTGAGATCTTAAAGTAGGTTCGATTTGACAGTTGCTTCTAGTCCACTACAATGGTACAAGGTGGGCCAAAAGAAATATTGGAAGATGCTCACATTTTTGCTTTTGACTTTTGTGGACTAGACAGATGCAGAATTTAAGTAAAAAAGCCATGGAGAGATACACTCCCCGAGAACGCGGAATAATTGTATCTATTTTTTACGTAACAATTCATCTGTGGTGTTGGCGCAGCGCGAATTCCGTCGCCGATTCCCCGGCCGTCCGATTTTTGTGAATTTTGGTCAAAGACCTACGCATGTTCCCGTACAAAGTCCAGTCCTTGCATCAACTGCTGCCAAATGCCAAGCCATCCTCAATCTCGAAGAAGAAGTCGACGATTTTTCGCTCATTTCCACCTCAGCGGGTACGTGAATAAGCAAAACTATCGCTTCAGGGGCACCGAAAATCCACGAGTGATGCACGAGGAGCCATTACACCCGCTCATAGTGACTGCATGGTGCGCTGTTCACGCTGGAGGAGTCATCGGGCCATTTTTTTCGAGAATGCCGCTGGCCAAACGACAAAAGTGGACGGTGCGCGCTATAGGGCCATTTTGACCGAGTTTTTTTTGCCGCAATTGGACGAATTAGGACTGAAGGACATGTGGTTCCAACAGGACGGAGCAACGGGACACACTGCGCGAGCCACAACCGATATTCTGAAGTCGGCGTTCCCGGGTCGCCTCATCTCTCGTATTGGCGATTTGCACTGGCCCGCAATATCGCCCGATTTAAGTGTTCCAGACTTTTTTTGTGGGGTTTTTTTTGAAGTCCCGTGTTTACGTGAACAAGCCCCGACTCGAGAGACTCTGGAAACCCTCAAGGACAACATTCGAGACGAGTGCGAGAATCTGTCGCCCGAAGTTCTTGCCGAAGTGATGAAAAATGTCATAAAACGAAATGGCAATCAATTGTGACGGCGCCCATTTGGCCAACATAATCTTCTCAACTTGACCAATAAAATTCTAAAGGTTCAAATAAACATGATCAAAAAACAGACACGAAGATTTTCATTTAGAAAAAAATAGGGAGCCAAACAACATCGGATGACTTCTTTTGGCCCACCTTGTATATTTCATTACGAGTGCGGAAAACCTGTCATTGCAAAGAGTTCCGACAAATGTCTACCCGAGCCGAGGCGCAGCCGAAGGTGAGGGTTGACAGTCGGAACTCTTTGGCTGCAACCCTTTTTGCGTCCCACTGCTGGGCACGGGTCTCTCCCCCTTATTGGGGAGGCCTGGAGCTTACTCCACCACGCTGCTCCAATGCGGGTTGGTGGAGATGCGGGTTAGTGGCCAACCCGCTGTCGGATGTTTTCAAACCGCCCATAAGGCCTCCGACAAGGTTTGACGACTGTTATCTATCGACAACAACCGGGACCGACGGCTTAACGTGCCCTCCGAAGCACGGAAACGCGCATGAAATTTTTTGCCACTAGCGGTCACCCATCTCACACCCGACCGCGCCCGTTTGGCTCAGCTGCATAGATCGCTTGCGTTCTACGCTAGCCGCCAGGCCATGCGCGCTTCATGCGCGGAACTCTTTATACTATATAATATACATTGTATTACGAATAATTTAAATAAGAAAAAATGTATTTTATTGTAAAAAAATTGTTTAACTCAAGCGTGTTACTAACATTTAGGTTATGGTTTGTATTTATTTCAGTCCTTTGTCAGAAATGTAACATCTAGAATGTCTGGATTGCTACCAGCTACAATAACGAAGTGGTTCAGTAGCCCGAGTTCGTCTAACACTAATGGATCGGCGCAAGTAGCTGATGCTACAGATTCTTCAACAGAAGATGAAGCACTAGAAAGTCCAGTAACAACACAACCACCAGCTAAGAGAATGCGTTACAGCCCACCGGGCAATTTTAATCAATTTGTTTCTGTGGAAGTAAGTTTCTAGGCATAATCATTCCGAAATATGGTTTTATTAAAAAAATGATATAGATAAATCTGTGTAATTTAACCGTATTATTTTTCAATTTAAGTAGATAATTGAGGGATCTGAGATTTTTTTACTTAACGAGTATATTGCTTTAATTGTATGACACAAACTTCAGTAACTATATTCCGCAAGAATTAAATTGAGACCTCGCTCTATTGACTTACAATAAGAACAATAATAATAAAATCCATAAGGACAGAGATATAGATATAATAATATATATTAATGTAAGAACATTGCTCAGAAAATTACTATTGATTTTCTTTGTTTAATTTAATTTAAATAAATATATTGTCACAAAAAATAAAAACACGCAATATGCTTGATTGAGGTTTGAACCTCCGCAGTTAGCCTACATAAACAAACATTCAGCCAAGGAAGCTTTAATTTGACTCGACGAAATTCTTAAAGAGCTCTTTCAAATCGACATTGTTATGTTTGAACGGCGGTTTAGCGGATGACGTATGACTGTGTTCTACGCCACAATATTATTTATACTCTCCAATAGATGTCAGGAACAGTCATATTTCATATTTAAGTTGATTATCGCTGAAAATACAGATAAAACGAAAAGTTCTAAAAATTAAACCTAGCTGTATCGGTTCATCACCCCTGATACCCCCTGAGTACAAAATTTAAGGAAAATCGTGGAGCCGTTTATTACATTCAAATTATATATATTATAATAATAATTACTAGTGGACCCCGCAGACGTTGTCCTGCCTTAAATATATTTAAAGAGGATTAGTTTCTTTATCATCTCAAAGAGTTTTTATGTTACTGCCAAATAAAAAATATAAAACAAAAAGTGACAGATGTATTGTTATTCAGACAATGTCAAACTTCCGGACGATGGCGCGAAGAAGCAATGTTTGACAGTTACTTAATGTACTCTGTGACAGTTACTAACAGAGCGAATCCGGCAGACGTTGTCCTGCCTTAAAATATCAGAAATAAAATAATATTGCGACTATAAATTGAGATGTAACCTATCCTATCTTTCAAGTTTGATCAAACTGCACATGGTGTGCAAATTTTATTAAAATCGGTGAAGTAGTTTAGGAGTCCATCGCGGACAAACACATGACACGTAATTTATATATATATTAAGAAGATATATATAAATATAAATAATATATATATGAATTTGATTATATAGTGCAAGAATTGCTTGTTTAAAGAAATTAGATAATTGACAGTATTTTTGTCTTTGTTTTAATCAATAATTTATCTGATTTATTTCAGACCAAATCTACCAGTACTAACACTGAACCAATAGATGAACCTCATAATACTGTTCAATCACCTATGGACAGAAATAATGCTAGAAGGGAGAGCATTTACTCGTCGACTCGATTGCAGTCCGACAATGACCCTACATGCTACTCAACACAAAATGACAGCTTTTACAGATCGCGAAACGTGCTGTCGCCTATTGGACATTCTATGGCGGAAAAAAGAAAATCTTTATTTGACAACTCTGGCAATGATTCAATTCATAAACCAAGTCGTAAGTAACAATTGTACATATAACCAATACGGTTGAAGGTTTTTAAAAAAAAAATGTATAACTAAAATAAGAAATAACATGTTTTGTAATAAAAAGTATTGTTATTTTGCAGAAACTCCTTCAGGAAATACAAGGGATCCTTATTTTAAGCCTAGTTTATTGAGTTCTCCATTTTATGTCGGGCGAACAATGTATGGCGGTGCAGCATCATCTTACATGAATCAACCAAACATAAAACAGAGAAAAATAAATTTAACAAATGAATCTACTAATAATAACAGTGTTACCATTAGTCATTCCGCAAGACGAGTAATGGATTTGTTAGAACACTATTCTTCTCCACTGATTGAAGCTAAAAGAATCCCACCATTTCAAGTTACGAAACAAAGTGAAATAAGTAGTTCTAACGATTCTACTCTAAAACATGTAAATCCTTATGGACCAAAAAGTTTTTGTAAGTAAAATATTAATACACACTAACACATACACATTGAGAGAGAGTGAGACACATATATATACATATATATGAACAGTTGAAATAATAACTTTTTTTATTTCAGCCTACAAAACTCAGGAACTACATGTGCCAAGTGTTGCCAGTATTTTAACAATTAAACGAAAGTCTCGGCTTATGGACACCACCAACGCTGCACGACAAATTATCGCGTCTCACAGCAGTACATCTGAATTTTTGCCATATCCAAAAACTAATTCCGAGCAGTAAGTTAAATCTTGCATAAAATGCAGCATAAGGAGTACTGAACATTTATAATTTACAATTATTTTTTTACAGGAATTCACAAAAGGACGCGTCGGGGGACAAATTAACTACAAAGATTAAATTAAGATTAAGTAGACCCAATCGTGAAAGAAATATTGAAGTAGAAAGTGTTACTGCAGATAAAGTAACTCTACCTAATGTAGTTTTACAGATAGATAAAGATAATTTACCTAAATTTACATTTGATTCATTGCAAAAGACTCAACTTTCAAATGCTTCTTTGGTTCCTAAGCCAGTGTCAGTTTTACCAGATGCTACAAATGTTATTCCTGGAAATGATACTTCCGCTGCTATGAAAACAAATGATAAAAAAGTAAATAAATCTGTAGATACAGTAGACAACCAGGTGGAGAAATATGAATTTTCTAGTCCTGTAAAAGTTTCAAGCTATTCCGACAATCCTTCATGCACACCACCCAAATTTAACTTCGGCAGCCCTGAAAGAAATATAGAAAAGGTTCATGAGAAACCAGACATGGAAGAAACGATAGGGTCAAATAGTCAAAATGTAATCGAAAATAAATTAACGGTACCAAAATCTTCTGACTGGAGATGTTTAGATTGCTGGGTCTTGAACAAAGCAGATGTAAAGAATTGTGTCTGTTGTGATGGGAAAAAGCCAGTTGACTTTGAAGACAGTAGCAAAAAATGTTCTTCTTGTAATACACTTCCCAGCGAACCCCAAAGTGATAAATGCAGTGAATGTGCTAAGAAAACTAATAATATTGATAAAACATTTGTGGCTAAAATAACTAAATCTTCAAAATGGAAATGTAATGATTGTTGGGTTGACAATGATGAAAGTGCCAATAAATGTGTTTGTTGCGGTGGTATAAATCCCAAGAACAACCAAGTAACATCATCTGAAAGTTCTTCCGAAACGAAGGTAGAAACTGAGTGGAAATGCAATGATTGCTGGATTAAAAATAAGAGTACATTAGATAAATGTGCTGCATGCTGTGCACCAAAACCAGTGTCCAAAAGTTCCGACATTCCTAAGCTGCCTAAATGCAATGACGTTCCTAAAGAAGTCAAAGTTACTTCTGACAATACATTTGAATCGATTGCGAAATCCCAACGTGAGAAATGGGAATGCCCTTATTGTCTAGTGAGGAACGATAGCGATAGAACCACATGTATTTGCTGTGAAGTTGATAAACCAGGCTCTTTAAAGGAAAGTAAAAAGAATATATTCAATTTTCACCAACCATCAGAAATCACTTTCAAATTCGGCATTCAACCTACAAATCAAGAATCAACAAAAAAAACACAAAACATAGAAACAGAAGAAGCAAATATGGTAGAAGAATCTGAGACTAATAATAATGTTGTATCTAAAGCAGTACCTTCATTCACTTTTGGGCTGCCTTCGAAGAAAGTTGAGGAGAAATCCGATAATCAAATGCCGAAATTGGAAGATGCTCCAAAAATTAACTTCTCATTTGGTGTTCCTAAAGACTCGACAATACCTAGTATTTTTGGTAGTCCTGTAGTACCTGATATAACTAAAAATGCGGAAGAAAAAGAGAAGCCGCAGGAGGTTCCAAGAGTATTCACATCAACAGCTTCTGAAGGGCTGTTGAAAACTTCTGTTAGCTTATTTAAGCCACCTATAACATCGCAAAACTCCCAAGAGATATCAACGGTTTTACCTATCCAACCTCCTACTACTAGCAAAGACTTATCATTCTTTAATGCACCTGTAATGTCTACTGCGAATTCAGAAGTGAAAACGCCACAAAGTAGTTTTACATTTTCAAGTATCAAACCAACAACCCATTTGTTTTCTACGACTACCACTACTGCAGCAGGAACAAGTATAGTAGCACCACTTACTTTAAGTTCGTCAGGAACATCACCATTATCAATTTTCCAAAAACCAGATGTTGCAACTACAACTACAGTTTCGTTCTTTCAATCAAGCGCCCCTACAACTACTACAACGGCATCTCTGTTTCCTAAAGCTGAGACAACAGTGACAACGTCTTCTGTATCTTTAGGCAACGCACAGCCAGTGTTCAGCTTCGGAAGCTCCGCTCCACCACCGCAAGCTGAGAAACACAAATTTCAATTTAGTTTTGGAAGCAACAAAACAGAAACTCCGTCACTTTTTAAGCCAACCTTTGGAGTCTCAAATGACAACAATGTTTCAAATAACCGTTTTAATATGCCACCTAATACCATAACTACAGGAAATGGGCTTTCAGCAAGTCCCCTAAGTAACACAACGCAAGTGAATACGGCAAATCCTTTAACAACTGGAAATTCTCTTTCTCTTTCTGCGCCAACACCCAGTTTGTTTGGTACTTCAGTGCCAAAGGAGAGCATGTGGCCCACAAATAACAATATGTTGTTTGCAACAAATACCACCACAAATACTGTTCAAAAGCCACCTGCGTTTACATTTGGTGCTTCTACGCCGTTTAATGCTAATAACACCACGTTTGGTACGAATACACAACCAACGCAGAATGTTTTCGGGATTCCAACAACGACAAGTCAACCAATGTTCGGATCACCGCAACTGAACAATCCGACCACTGCAAACATATTCGGATCACCTCAAAATCCTACTAACTCTATGCCCGTTGGTATATTTGGAACTCCTAATACGGGCGGGACACCAGCATTCGGCGCGACGAATCCAACAATGCCATTCGAAGGACCTGCAATGGCGCCTACGCCTACTCCGACTTTTAATTTCGGTGGGCAACAACCACCTGGCATCTTTGGATTTGGACAGGTAATTAATGCGTCTATTGCTGCGATTGCTTGTCATGACTTATCATATATTTAATTATATTATATGATATAGAAAAGTAGATCTAAAGAAAAATGCGAATAAAAAAAAAGTGGAAATGCATTAAAACATAAAAGATTATAATTTTATTTGATTATATTTTCATTAATTGTAATATCAATCCGGTCTTGGACTACCAAGTCAATTGAGATACTTTTAATGAGCTGTCAAAACGTGACGTCCCCATACGTTTTGTATGAGAAAACGATTAGTGACGTCACTTATATATAGTCAATTGATATTGACTATATATGTGACGTCATATTGATATACTTAATTATTATTGATTTAAACGGTAATATAAATCATGTACAAAAAAGAATTAACAATTATATTGCTTTCCAAGCGTGATTTAGTGCAAACCTTTATAAGATAAGGATTTTGAATTTTTTTTTCTGCATAGTGTCCTATTGTTTGTAGCCCTATTGTTTGCAACTACATCAAACTAAGACACTTCAGGTAATCTTTTTAGCATAGTCTGCCTAGAATTTAAAAGTAAAGGACCTAAAATATTTCCTTGAGGCACTCCATACAGTACTTTTCTGGGGGAGAATGGTGTTTCTCTTCAGTTTTTGTGATTTCATAAATTTTTGTTATTTCTGTTTAATGTGTTCTCTGTCAGTTAAGTAAGAGTTGATTAGGTTTAATGCCTTACCTCCGACTCCATATTTCTTTAACTTATCAATAATTTATGATCTACATACTCGAATGACCATGATCTACATACTCGAATGACCTTGTCATGTCCATATAAAGCCCGATTGCCTGTTTTTGTAATAAAATATAAATTGTTGTTTTTGATTTGTTTTTGCTAAACTTTTCCTAAACCCTACCTGCTCAAAAGCGAAGATAGTAAACTTTTCGAAGTAAAAATATAATCTGTAATGGAGTACTTTCTACAATATTTTAGAAAAAATAGGTATTAATGCTATAGCAGACCTATAACATCCCATGTTCATATAAATATTGGTTTGATAATAGTGACTTTCAGTTTCTCTGGAAATATGCCAGTTTCAATACTTAAAATTATATTGTAAGCTAGTATTGGTGCAATTATATTAGATACCAGTTTAACGACATTCGTACATATACCGTCGTACCCCGTACTATTTGTATTATTAAGATTATTTATTATTTTTATAACTTCGTCAGGTGCGGTTGGTCGTAAGAAAAATAAGTTTTGACTGTTTAAGCTAATTTTATATATATTACTATTAATCTTTACATTACAGTTATCTTCAATTTAATGGCAATAATTTGTGGGTCTGTTTCAATGTGGTTCCCCACTTTGATTTCATTAATATCTTGTTTCCAAACAGCTTTCGATTTATTATTAGCGTTCTTAATAAAATTGTCTTAATTCTTTTAAATGTTTTTGAATAGTTTTTAAATTTGTATTTTATTTGCCTCAACATATACATGAGGCTTCCAATAAATTGTAGAAATGTAATGTTTGAATCACAATCTGAAAATTTTTCAATATCTAATTTGCATTCCACCAACTCCACCAGCAGCAGCTCCACCAACCCGCATTGGAACAGCGTGGGGGAGTAAGCTCCAGACCTTCTCAAAAATGGGGAGAGACCTGTACACAGCAGTGGACGCAAAAAGGGTTGCAGCCAATTTGTATTCCATTGGCGTACTAGCAACTTTACATTTCAACATATTAAATTTCTCTAATAACTGATTTACATAATGTTCTTGATCTAAAGTTTTTTTTTTTTTTTTTTTTCAACCCTTTTTTTATGTCCCACTGCTGGGCACAGGTCTCCTACTCACAATTGAGAGGGATTTAGGCCATAGTCCACCACGCTGGCCAAGTGCGGATTGGTGAACGTCATGCCTTCGAGAAGTTATGAATTTCTCTCAGGCATGCACGGCGATGGAGAATATCGTAATCAATGAAATATCACGATATTTTCCATCACCGTGGAGCAGCGATAAATTCGCACATTACAAATTTCTTTGTCAGAGGTGCGCGCCGAGGATTTGAACCTGGGATCGGTCGCTTCGAAGACCGCGGTTGTTTACCACTCGGCCATCGCTGCTCGATCTAAAGTTATATAGTTATTAAGATGATTTTCATACCCAGACATTGTTAACTACAACTAATTCTTTGATTTTAACCTTAGAACTTACGAGGGCTGTTTGATAAGTCGTTTTAAAAAGTAAATAATATATATTTTTTAAACAATTTACATTTATTGCTCAACATAGCCTCCTTTGAGGGCCAAATACTTATTCCAGCGAGTTTCCAATTTTTTTATCCCCTCCAAAAAGTACGTTTGATCGAGGTTTTCAAAATAGCCGTTTACACCTGCGATGCAGTCCTCATTTGTCAAAAAATTTTGTAAAGATGGCTTGAACATCTTTACAGATTTGGGAATAGATAACAATCGCACGGAGCTAGGTCCGGCGAATACGGAGCATGCGGAATCAGCTCGAAGCCCAACTCGTGGATTTTGGCCATTGCAATAGCTGACATGTACACTGGGACATTGTCTTGATGAAGGAGGACTTTCTTGGGGGACAATTTTGGTCGTTTTTCCAACAATTCGGCATTAAAACGGTCCAATAACTCTGCGTAATAACGGCCAGTGATAGTCTTTCCATTTTCTATCATAATGATTCCTTCGCCATCCCAGAAGACTGTCGCCATCACCTTCCTAGCCGACAAAACAATCTTGGCCTTCTTTGGGGCACCTTCACCAGTCGCCATCAATTGTTTTGATTGCTGCTTTGATTCAGGTGTATAATGATGGGCCCAAGTTTCGTCCACAGTGACAAATCGACTCAAAAAAACCGAGGATTACGATTCATCATATCCATACATAGTTTTGAAATTCGGTTTCGTTCGCGTTTTTGTTCGATTGTCAACAAACATGGGACCCATCGCGCGGACAGCTTTGTCATACCCAAATCTTCATGCAGGATTTTAGTTTAGGAGTTCAGCTTTTGGCAGCACTGCAAATCTTCATAAGATCTGCATCATCTGCAGCCTGAACGACTTGATGGGTTTTAGCTTGAGAGGTGTCGTTAGATTCGTATTGACTGTGAAAATGACACTGGGTATATTAAAATAAAAAAAGGTAATTTAAATACTAAAAAACCAGACTGAATTTATATGTAATTAGCTGTGCCCCGCGGTTTCACCCGCGTTAGGAAGGATCATTAGCATGAAGTGAATATACTTCGCAGATTTTATAAGTCCTAATCGAAACCCATGCATTTTTTATTATCTTTGCCTACGCAGATCATTTTTATTTGTAATAGCTGTGCCCCGCGGTTTCATCCGCGTTAAAGCATCATTAGCATGAAGTGTAGCATGAAGAATCCGCAAATTTGCTCCTTATTTTATTTAAAATTATCTACAGCATTACGAATGAAGTCCTCGATCTATTTACCAAGTGTCTTTCTAACATAATGAGTACAATACTAGCCCCAGTTTCGCTTCATTCTTAGCTCTCATAAAATAAGCTTAAAATGTAACAAAATATAATTTACTAGCGGCCCGGTATAAAGTGAAATAAAAAAAAAAATTGGAACATCAAATTCATTTATTCAAACAAAAAAATATTTTATTAATTGCTGGCTATTTTAAAACTTAATCCAAAGCATTTTGTTGTTTTTCCATTTTGAGCATGAATAAACAAACCGACTCATGATTCCTACAAATTCACACCACAAACGTGAAGTGTTTGCCCTTGGACCTTGTTGATGGACATCGCAAATGATAAACGCACAGGATATTGTAATCGTTTGAACTCAAAATGGCATATCAGTTGGAATCAGGGATACGCGGTATCAAACAAACTTCTCCTTTTGATTTAGCAGTTAAGATCGTAGCTTCATACATTACATACATGTAATTCACTTCAACAGTTCAAAACTTACCGTAACGGTTCGCTAAAAAACTGAGAAAAGTACACGCACAGATATACATATATAGTACATTTGAACAATTCAAGACTCACCGTTTGTATGAATGCACTAAACAATATGTTTAAAAATATGCACAATATATAATATAAAATAACACAAAGCAATAATAATTACGCTGACAATTTGCTTTAATCGAAGGACGTCCAAAATGAAATGACCGCATGAATGACATAACAATTAACAACATGCTTGTACTGTCAACACTAAAAAAGTTTCAATTTGACAGCACAATCCCCATCTGAAAAAAGTTTCAATTTGACAGCAAAATCCCCATTAAAAATGATCCGCCATTTATTGAGTTCATTTGTTACAAAAAATGTGATAAAGGTCCAGTCGTTTCAGAGATTAGCCGGAACAAACAGACAGACAGACAAAAATTGTAAAAAATATTATTTTGGCATATGTACCGTATAAACATTCATATGCATGTAGTAAAAAGCGGTTATTTTAATATTACAAACAGACACCAATTATATCTATTTGTATAGATTTTGAAATGTAAAAACCCTAAAACAAGAAAGTCGTTATGCCCGATTGCACTTAACTTAAAAATTGACTAATAGGGGTATGTAAATAATAGAACAGGAGCTCAGCCAAGCAAAGGGCACTACTTACCTACCTTTTCTCGAAGCGCTTCGTTGTTTTTAAAACCCTTGTATCTTAGGTATTAACTATATTGTGTAATAAGTTGGGATTATTTTAATTTGATTTAATTTAATTTAATTTATTTATTTCTGACTTCTTAAGCCGATAAAAAGTAATAAGAACTAAAACATATATATGTCGGCAGCAAGACAGTACATGCTGTGTCGACGGCACGATAGCCAAGCGCCTGTTGACACGGCGCAATATGGCTGGTGTTTTATGGACAACTACATCAATCCGATCAGTCGTTTGCGAACAGTTGCCCGATGCACATGCTATGCCGCTTTATTGCGATTGTGTTTAAAGTAATATAAAAATAAGTGACTATAAACCGTGTGTCTGTGAAGTTTGCTTTAAAGTGATATAAATTAAGTGATTATCGAATAAACCGTGTGTTTGTGGAAGTTTGCTGTTTTATTCAAGGAGATGTAACCCCTACGCCGACATCAGAATTGGGATCTGAACCGGACTCTCACTGCTGCGCTATGTTTGACATATGGCGAGATGTCATGTGGCGAGGCACCTACCTATCGTCGTGGCAATACGAGCAACACATCTCCTGACAACAGCGTGGTCAGCACGATAGCCAAGCGCCTGTTGACACGGCGCAATATGGCTGGTGTTTTATGGACAACTACATCAATCCGATCAGTCGTTTGCGAACAGTTGCCCGATGCACATGCTATGCCGCTTTATCGCGATTGTGTTTAAAGTAATATAAAAATAAGTGACTATAAACCGTGTGTCTGTGAAGTTTGCTTTAAAGTGATATAAATTAAGTGATTATCGAATAAACCGTGTGTTTGTGGAAGTTTGCTGTTTTATTCAAGGAGATGTAACCCCTACGCCGACATATACAATTAAATTATAACAAACTAATTAAGTAAATAAGAAAGTAAGGTGTTACGCAAGTGGACTTGGACAAGTCCTAACGGTTCCACGAAAAGCGAGGTAGACTTCATTTTGACAGACAAACGGCACATATTTAATGATATCTCCGTGATCAACAGGTTGAAAACCGGAAGTGATCACCGAATGGTACGAGGCATATTAAATATCAACATCAAGCTGGAACGGTCACGCCTAATGAAGTCTACGCTCCGACCAACACCTGTCCAGATCCAGCAACTTTCAGCTTGAGTTGCGAAATCGTTTCACGGGCCAAGAAAAATGCGAGTCTGTGGATGATTACAACACCAGGATGGTACAAACCGTCCACGAGGTAGATCCAAGTTCTTTAAGACCCCCTCCAGTAGTAGACCCCAAGTGCTCTCTGAACATACCCTCGTTCTTATAAAGGAAAGGCGTGAACTATGCGTTCGGTCCCCGTCTTCAATGTCGAAATACAGGCAGCTTAACAAACAGATCTCTTGCTGCAGACGACGCGATCTGCGTGCTCACAACACAGCGCGTCAAAAACACTATTGAGCGGAACCAAGGCACAAAAGTGTTCACAAGAGATCTGAGTGTAGGGCAAAGCCAGTTAACAGGATTGAGGACGGAGTCTGGCGCTGTAGTTTCGTCTAAGCCTGAAGTTCAGAGAGAAATTGAGAGATACTACGGACGGTTGTGCAGCTCCTCAAAGGCTTCCGTTACCAATGTGGTAAACGATAAGAGAGCCAAATTGACCCGACACTATACCGAAGATATCCCGGACTTCAGCCTGTACGAAATTAGAAGGGCCCTTAATCAGCTTAATAACAACGAAGAACCGGGAGATGACGGTATCACATCAGAGCTGCTGAAGGCTGGAGGGAAACCCCTCCTAGTGGCGCTCCAAAAACTGTACGATACCGTCATCAGTAGCGGAACTGTCCCGGAGGCGTGGAGCAGAAGCGTGGTGGTTTTGTTCTTCAAAAAGGGTAACAGAGGCCTTATGAAGAACTATAGACCCATCGCGCCTAATCGTATTGCGCGCAAGCTAGACTACTTCCAGCCTACCGAACAAGCCGGATTCCGAAAAGGCTATAGTACCATGGACTACATACACACGCTGCGACAGGTTTTACAAAAGACCGAGGAGTATAATCTGCCGCTATGTATTTGGACTATGAGAAAGCCTTCGGTTTTATCGAGACCTGGGCGGTGCTAGAGTCTCTCCAGAGATGCCAGATTGACTATCGGTACATCGAGGTGTTGAAGTGTTTGTACAAAGCCTTCCGTCGTGGACTCACGCACGAACGCACGAAGCACTGGACCTATTCCACTGCAGCGCAGAGTACGATAAGGGGATGTCATATCCCCGAAGCTGTTTACCGTTGCATTGGAAGACGTGTTAAAGCTGATGGAATGGAACAGGCTGGGTATTAACATCAATGGCGAACACCTAACATACCTTCGATTTGACGATGATATAGTAATATTGGCGGAGAACATGGAAGAGCTCAGCACTATGCTAGGTGACCTCCATAGCGCCTCACAAAGGGTGGGTCTTAAGATGAATATGGACAAGACGAAGATCATGTCTAACGTCCATGTCACACCTATACCGGTCGTTGTTGATTGCGCTACTCTCGAAGTTGTCGACGAGTACATATACCTGGGACAAGCGATCCGTATGGGTAAGTCCAGCTTCGAGAGAGAGAGGTAACTTGTAGAATCCAACTCTGTTGGGCAGCGTTCGGGAAATTACAAAGTGTCTTCTCATCCAGAAAACCTCAGTGCCTGAAGTCGAAACTTTTTGAGCAGTGTGTGTTGCCAGTGATGACCTACGGCGCTGAGACGTGGTCTTTTACAGTTGGCCTTTTCCATAGGCTCAAGGTCGCTCAGCGCGCGATGGAGAGAACTATGCTTAGTATTTCTCTATGCGATAAAATTCGTAACGATGAATTCCGTAGAATAACTAAAGTTACCGACATAGCTCTCAAAATTTGCAAGCTGAAGTGGCAATGGGCAGGCCATATAGTTAGAAGAACCGACAACCGATGGGGAAGAATGGCGACCACGTCTCGGCAAAAGGAGTACAGGTCGCCCTCCAACCAGGCGGACTGATGACCTAAATAAGACAGCGGGAAACCGTTCGATTCAGAAGGCGCAGGATCGGGAGGAGTGGCGAACGTTAGGGGAGCCCTACGTCCAGTAGTGGACTACAAAAGGCTGAAAAGAAGAAGAAGAAGGAAATGTTGTACATACCTATCTAAATTTATTCAATGTTACATTAAATACCAGCAAAAAGTCGAGCTTTGTGAGGGCTCCCGTAGTTTTTTATCTGTTCAACATTTTGAAGGCATTTTTTAAATAATATTTGTAAATTAGTATCGACATGGACTTCGGTAAAGAATTCATACAATAAAATATTATTTTCAGTGATTTTTTATTTGAAAATGCATACCTCGAAAAGGTTACACTAATTTACGCTTGGAAACCAGGATAATTTAATTTTTGATAATGATTTTTAATTAATTTTAAATGAACAATAATCAGTAATAATTTACTATACCACGTTGTGACGTCATAAATATTTTTTTCGTACAAAATGTATGAGGATGTCGCATTTTGACAGTTCATTAAAAGTATGTCAATTGATTCGGCAGTCAACTACCGAATTACTTGCTATTAATTAATTTATACCTATCCCACTATTTATTTATTAATACCTAGCAGCATTATGAATCGAACTTTCTGCCCGCATCGATGTTAGATCAGATTTCTAACAGATGGCGTTGGTAGTACCTTAATATTATATATTTTTTATTATATGTATATTATACTATAGATTGGCAGAAGCGTAACTAGGTCAGACCAAAAACAGAATACCTCAGTATACGTATGAAGTGCATGTGTGCTTGACAAATAGTGTTGCGCGTGACTACTTCGAATTTAGTTGTCGATATACATTAAAGCTTATAGTTGTATCTGTCTTGATCAGACACAGATTTAACAGTAAAGTAAATAAAATAAAACTACACACAAACAAAACAATTTTTATTTTCCTCTAAAAATAATAAATTTATTTTAGAAAATAATTATATACATATATAATTAACCAGAACGCAGTTTAACTCTTTGTACTCCTCTATCAAAAAAACAATTTGCGTCGAAGTGCATATTTTATAATAATATTATGTAGTGTAATATTTTTTGCGAATCCATTTTTCTCTATTTATCATTCTTAGACAACATTATTATTTTGTGGAAATCTGAAACAATGTCAAGTTTAAATTATTTTCAAGGATATGTATTAGAGTGGTGTTTGGTTATGGACAAGCAAATTTTTTTTAATTAAGAGGTTAATTTGTTTCAAGGATATGTATTAGAGTGGTGTTTGGTTATGGACAAGCAAATTTTTTTTTAATTAAGAGGTTAATTTGTTTCAAGGATAGGTATTAGAGTGGTGTTTGGTTATGGACAAGCAAATTCTTTTTTTTAAATTAAGAGGTTAATTTGTAGTAATAATATATCTTGGACGGCAAAAAACATATCGATAAGCTTATCGATGATTTCAGATGTCAGTCAATCTCTACAAAATTATGGTTACAAAACATGAGGTATTCACGTATTTCTAATTATCTTAAATATAATTATTATGCATTTAAAGCATTAATATGATAGAGCATTTTTATATCAGATCCAAAACATTGCATTTAGAATGCTAAACATTTCATTCATACTTACACGTAAATGTATAATAATTATTTGGGTTTTCTTTCTTAGATGAGTTACATCCAGGCACATTGCACAAGCAACCATATTTATTTATGTCCAATAAACTCTACTTTAAACTTTAAAACCTGTGATTTCACAAATTACGCTAGGCCAATAAAACACAATAACGTGTAGGTGAATCTTTTAGCATATTAGTACAGTCAATGAAGGTTTTCACCTCCAATTTCGTTGAATATCCATCGATTTTCATGAAAATTGGTGAGTAGGTGGGATACCTTAAGAAAGAAAAACGACATGTCAATTTGCGCTTGTGCTCTGGATGCACTTCTCGGGGGTGAAAATTATTTTAATAAAAATAACCCCAGGAATCAAGTAACTGAAATTGATTTATTGTAATCGGTAGTATCAGATGAAATTTAATTAAATAAACTTCAATTATAATGTTTCACATCCTTATACAAATCTTACAACTTCTTTTTGTAATAAAAATAATTGTTGGTCGAATGTGAAACGAAGTCTATACGATTTATAATTTTTACTATGTTTTACTACTTACAGCAGCAGAATCAAGCTCCACAGCAAGTGGATGGGCAGTCTCCACAGACCGGCCTTTACAACTTCGGGGCGTCTACCGGAGCTCCGCAACAGCTGCAGTTTAATATGGGCAGTGCCCCGCAGACCGGTAGACGTGTTATTAGAAAGGCCATGCGCAGGACGCAACGATAAAAGGCTAACAATTTAATATACAATATGACTTGAAGACAGGCTAGCATAGCTGATATCAATAACGAACCATATTATGTAAAATATAAGTTTCCTATATTTAGATAACTGTTTTTATATATATATTTTGAACCCGTAAGGATTCGCCACTATCTCGACTACGATGTCCTTTACGGTTCGCGCTATTGTAAGATTAGAGAGTAAATATTCATTAGTGTTGAATATTATGTTCAGAATTTTGAATTCGTTAGTGAATTTTTAGAAGTGGAAATATCTGATTTCATAACTGTTTATAGATATATACATCATAAAGCTTAAAAATGTTTATATATTTGTTGCTTGCCTCGCTCTCATCGGTGACTTATTTTATAAATTTGAATCAGTATACCGAAACATCTGTTGTAAGTGATATTCAGTTTTTTTATATCCTCTGTGACGATATTTGCAGCACGCATTCTGTCAATGTTATATCAAATGCTATGAAGTTACATTAAAAAGTTTATATTGTTCAAAAGCGCTAAGGTTACATTTTTCACGCAATTTTCTTCTTTTATAAGAATCTTCTAATAATAACAAATACAACAAAAAAGAATTAGCTAAATTGGTGCAGCCGTTTACGCGTGATGCCGTGACCAAGGAAAACAGGGATTCGATTTTATATAGGTACATAATATAGATTGTTTAGCAAGAAGAGTTATTGGTTGTCATTCAAAGTCACTTAGTACAGTTTGTTACAAACCATTATTGACAAATCAAATCAAAAATATTTATTTTAATACAGTTACTCAAAAAGTGGCGTATTGCAACTGCAATTGCAACTGTATTAAAAATAGTTGTTCAGTACAAGTGCGGAAAAGCTGTCGCTTCGCTTAATGAATGTAATTTTTTCCCGGTAATCGCCTTTAGGTGTCCGTTTGGGCTAGATGTTGAGTTGAGAGAAAAAAGGCGGCGGAAAAAAACTCCCAGCAACACTATTTTTTTTAAAAGTACATATTATATAATTAACATAACAGTATGGCTATGGGTCCATAATGGGCACACGTGACAGCTGATCGTATGACATTTGGACCGTTCAAATATAACGTAAGCAATTAATTTCCCGTGCCTTTCATCATTAAATATATATACATATATCATTTGTGGACATGGCCGTACCAGGGGGGGGGGGGGAGGCAGCTGGAGGCAGTTGGATGCCAAAAGGCAGGAAGTCTTAAATGGGTAAAATGGTAAAGATTAATCATTAGTCCAAAATGAATATAGGGCAAATAATTCTTTTTTCAAATATATAATACCAAATCTATTCTAGTTCCAGTTTAGCAGGCAATCAATTTAGATTGATTGACCAACTTCTAGTGATATGTACCTTGTAGTTTTTTTTGATAATAATGTAATGTAAAAGGATTTTTTACCATTAAACATTTTAAAAGTAAACTTAAATAAAATTGTTTCTAATGCACTATTTTACAAACTATTTATCGCACATCAGAATCAAAAGTAGACACAAAAAACACTTTTTTTCATGATATTCTTTGGTCAAATATAGTGATCTTAAGTATTTTTTAAGCAACTGCTTTGTTTTCAGTAATAAGAAGAGCAAATTAGTGTTATTTTTTTGATTGAAGATTATTGCTGACTAAGTCCATTTCTTCTGTATAAAATTTTACCTTAGTTAAATGTTAGTTAATGAATGAATTCATGAATGGATTTATTTGTCAATAAAGATATTTAGATTCCAACATACATTTATTTAATTTAATTAAATTGACTTTAATTACACATTGGAAAAAATATACTTACTTATATTAATATTATAATTATTAGTTAAAATTTCAATGTCAATAAAAATAGTAAAAATAATAAAATGAACAAAGGTAGAATTACATAACAATTTACATTACTAATAATAGATTACATCATTCAAGAAATCATTTACATTAGTCAATAACAATTCATATTATTCGTCTTTGAATTTTTTAAAGCACAAATTTTTAAATCTTTGTGGTAAATTTTTGAATAGTCAAATCGCCATACATTCATTCATACATTCATTTTAAAGATTTCAAGCTTTTGTAAAGATAACCATAGTTTATTTTTATGTCTACACCTATTAAGACCGAGATTGCAGTTAGTTTTAAAAATCTTTGTTTTTTTAATACAAACATACATTAAAGGTCTCACTCTCATAGATGAATATACATCAATGATATATATATATATATATATATATACACATATATATATATATATATATATGTAATATATTCATATATATAATATAATATATTCATGCATATATAATGTATATATATTAATTGTGTCTGATGGACTTAACCTTATCGTCGCTGAATTTTCGTATAATGTAGGGCTTCATTGTCAATGTTAACTACCATTTCAAATTGTACGGTAGTATAAAGGGGCATAGTACTAAATTATATTTTATAGAGTAAAATCAAAGGTACGTAACTACGATTTTTTAATATTTTTATTGCGATTTAATTATAGTTTTGCATTAAAACGATTCAAAGGATACCTGTATTATAGCATAATTCGAACAACCACATAAATGTAAATTATCCTAATAATATGTATTTATCTAAAAAAACCGCATCTCCCGATAACTTACCGTGTATAGTCTAAGTAATATTAGGTCCTTTCATAAGTAATTGCCGTTCAGTATCAAAAAAGTGGAACAGGTTATTTTATGAAATTTATAATCAATCGAAGTATGCGCCGTTATTATCGATACATTTCCCTCATTCTGATCAGATTCAGATTATGGAAAAAAAGTCATGGGAACAATAATGTGTGAACTGTTTGAAGGCGGTTTAGACTGCCTCATCAGATTTGATTTTATTTCATTGCAAAAATTATACAGTACAGTACAGGTTCCAGTCGCAGCTCTAACTTGGCGACCGTGGTAGTGGTGGACGTGGACATACTGTGTGACCAGTACCGGTCTACCGAACACTTTATGGTCAACTTTCGCTTAGGGTAAAGTTATGCCGGTTCTGCAGGGTTAAGCTATTGTGATAATCGCTTCTGATTGTCTTACAGGATCCATTTCTCATCACAAGTCACGATACGATTCAAAATCCTCTCATTATTGTGACGATTGAGCAAAGAAACACAACAGACGGACAATTCGTGCGGTACCCACTTTTTGAGTTTTTTGACTTCTGATTTGGCGCAAACTGATATGTATCAGTATACAGAAGTATTTGATATGGATCTGCTTCCACTATCCCCTTCAATACTCACTTGAGTATCAGGTCGCCAACCAAGGCTCATTGTTTAAATCGAAATTTTCAGGACGGAAACGTTGAAACCAAAAACACATCGTCCGTTAGTAGAGCCTGGTCCGTATACACGTCGTTAATTCTTCTGAGTCGTTTCTGCAGCCCTGGTGCCACGGTGGAACCTCTATGCGAATATTCAATTTTGTATATACATAGTTGTAGCAATGTTGAAGCTCAAACAAATAATGTAAAAAAAGAAATACCTACTAATTTTAAAATAATATTTTTCTGGATTTATTTCGAAATAAATTTGAATTTGAAATTCCTAACCAAACGTAAGATATTTGATTTTAAAGTTGCCAGTATTAGTTATCTGCAATTTCATTATGTAAGGATCTAATATAACACTATGTATAGTTTAGTGATAGGGTAGGATACATCAAAATAGGTTTCTGTAATCTTAAAAATTAGGTACGTTTTCTTTGATAAAATAATATTATGCTAAAATTATTTATACTTTTAAGGTTTGCTTAAATATTTTATTTCTGTTACAAATGGGAAACTTGTCCATTTTGGTACTGATAAGCAGGAATATAATATTAAAATGTCTTAGTTTAAAAAAATCTATTTATAGTGTTACATCAAAAGCTTCTAGGTTTTGTACATATTAGTTGAAATTTCACATGTTTCCGCCATGTGTAGGTGTATTTAGAACTGTCAATGTTAAACAATTAATATGCTAGAGACAAGATTCATGCGTTCTGGAAGAAATTGCTAAAATTTCGGGAATGGACAGACAGTGTCTAAATGCGCTCTATGCATAGTCATTAAATGTAAAAATATTGTAGAAGTTTTAAGATAAGTGACAAAATAATAAAGACGAAGTGGCAGATTGAGAAGTAAATCTAAAGATGGGTAAAACTTTGTATTTTGCATTTAAGTTTTCTTTAGAAGTAGTTCTCAATCATAACTGCCCTGAAAGCGAGACTTTGTTTTATTTTTACTACATTTTATTACGCTAATCCTTAAACCAATCTTTACAGAAAATTAATAAAGTACAGGAAAAACTTAATGTACTGTGTACATTGCATAATATATAAAAATCTAACATAAAATCTAGTTAAGCGACTTGCACCTTTCTTTGCTACGAATGTAGAATATTTTGTTCTGTTAGCTATGATACAACACCTAAAATAAAATTATAGTTAAATCAATGGAGCAGTATTTTATTGCCACTTTCCACTAGTCATATTCGCTTTTAGAATAGGGATTTAGACTATTTTTTTTACAAGTTTTTTCAGGTGTCGCCATTGCGTGGTACAACCGTTGGCCCAAGTGTGCATTATTTGGAATTCCGTGGTCCAACAAGTGGGCCGATGGGCCATTTTCTCAGTGGAACAACTAAGATCATTCTCGTCGAATCGGGGAAATAGTGCAAGGGAGGATAAAGAGGATTAGAACACAAAAAATCCAATTTGAGTAACTCAAAAATAAATTCCTGCTTGTAGAGGGTAAAACTAACTGTTTTCAGCCACCTAACCCTTTTTGGCCACTGCGCCCAATTTTTAATAAGCAACACTTATAATTGGCGTGCCATTCGATCCGGAAGAATTTGACCAATTTTTTCCATATGCTTTATCTTAAAATCTAAAACCTTTAAACGAGTTGTGTAGGTATTATGACAAAAGAAACCTATGACAATTTAGTAGGTAGAAGAAATTGAAGAAGAATTAGCTGTTCAGAAATCTCAGAAACAGTACAGGAGACTGAGAGAGGAGAAGAGGTCGTGTAAATTTCTTATACCAGAAATTATGAAGGTTATTCAGGGTTTTTCCAGTTATGAGACTTTGAGGTTATTTAAAAATGTGTTTTCAGGTATATTTTCATACGGCATGGGGTTAATTTTAACAACATTATCACTTAATCCAAGAAGCAGACGTAATTTTCTACGGGATTAGCCCAGATTTCAGCCCAAAATTTATGCAATTTATATCTTATTCAGCATGAGTTTTTTGCGAGTTAAAAGCAAGCTGTCTGTAAAAGTGTTTTTCACTGTTACTAAATTGTATATTTTGTTTTTTTCGTAAACTACAAGCTGTGTAGTACATCTACAAGCTTTTGTTTTATTGTATCTAAAATTAAATCAGGTAATAGGTTAGGTTCCTCGTGTTTAAAATGAATTTTATATTTATTTTGTACTAGTGGCCGCCCGCGACTTCGTCCGCGTGGACTTCGGTATTAGTCACAGCATGATGTTTTATAGCCTAAAGCTATCGGCTGGCTCCCCTGGCGTTGCCCGTGTCCTAAGGCGATGGTGATCGCTTAACACCACGCGGCCTGCCTTTTTGTTCGGTTTATTTATTAAAAAAGCCTTCCCCGTTAAATGGACTAACCAACACAAAAAAAAAATTCTAATGGAACCAGTAGTTCCTGAGATTATTGCGTTCAAACAAACTTATAAACGAACGAACGAACAAACTCTTCAGCTTTATGTAAGTATATATTAAAATATTGATTAATTAGGTATTGTCGACGTGTGGGAACTGTACGAAAAAGCGTGAACCCTATTTCGTACAGTTTACCATATTATTGCCAGCTCATCTTATGTTGTTTTTTTTTCTATGTAATATCTATTTTTCTTTTCATTTATAAGTTTTATGTTATCATTTATGGGACTGTAAATTATAAAACTTCAATACATTAACTGAAGTTTTCGAAAGGTAAATCAACAACGATACTTCCAAACACTGATCGATAAATTCTTGAAATGGACTTTACGTTTTTAGAGACGACTGCACTTCAAATTGTATTCGAACACCAAATGTAGTAAATAAATGATCACTAAATCTTAGCGAGCAAATTAATGCGCTATTTCTGCCTAAATAAATCTCCGGGAACCCCTCTACCCTTGGGTTTCGGGGGGCGAAGCTGGATTTTTTTTGCTTTTTTTAATGGTACCATGTCGACGGAGCCCCGCTGCGCGGGGTTCCTTTTTTTGTATTAATTAAAAAAAGTCCAACCTAACCTAACCGATTCCATTCATTTTAAATGACGAGTCCTTTTTGTATTTTTTTTGGCGGGGGGCTTCACCCCCCACCTGCCCCCATTCGAGGGCCTTCGCCCCCGAAACCTCCCATTCCCGGAGGTTTATTTAGGCAGAAATAGAGCATTAACTTGCTCGCTAAGATTTGGTGATCATTTACTACATTTGGTGTTCGAATACAATTTGAAGTGCAGTCGTGTCTAAAATAGCTAGTACTATTATTGTAATTTTAAACTTTATTTTTCTGGTGTTAAGTATATATTTTATGGTGATCATTATATTTAACCCCGTTTTATTCCCACGTTTGATTTCTTTTTGACATTAATAAATAGGTAGTTTTTCTGGTAGTATATATTTAGCTATTTACAATTTTTTATCGATAATTATGCATAATATTGACAAGAAACGTTCTGTTGCTGCTTTATTTATGGACGTAACTAAGGCTTTTGATTTTGTAGACCATAACATACTATTAAATAAAATGTATAGTTATGGAATAAGGGGAAATGTCTATAATCTTATAAAGTCCTACTTAACAGGAAGAGAACAATTAACACAAGTGACTAAAATATGTGAGAAAACACTTACTGAAGTTTTGTACGAGTCAAAAAGTAGAAAATATATTATGGCGTACCTCAGGGTAGTATTTTAGGACCTTTTTTATTTTTGGTCTATATTAATGACCTGCCTGACAATATAGACCATCACATGACTTTGTTTGCTGATGATAGCACAGCTCTTTTTACAAACGTAGACAATGACATTTTGGAGTATGACATAAATAATAACAACCAACCCTAACAGAAATAATACATTGGTTTGAATCAAAGACCAATAATCCTAAAGACAGCGGGTCGGTGTAACCACTTTGTTGGCATCTCTTTTTCGCAGCCAGTGTTACCCACTTATCATATTTTCCCCCAAATTTGGTAATCTACAATATCAAGCAAGTAAACTATAAACATTGGCAGACCAAACTGTGAAAGGATTTATATGCTTGTGCATTATGGTTGGTTGTTTGTGAGTTTAGATTGGTTGACTGGCATAAAGTTAATTGGGACAGCAAATTACAGGACATACATATAGGAGAAAATAAAAGACAAATACAAAGATTTTTAATGGCACCAATATGGGTGTTTACAAAAGCTGTTAATACATATTTAGTACGTCATATTTACCTTAATGAGGTATGCAAATATTACAAAGATAAAAGTAAACACTTAGTTATAACGCAATATATAAAAATGTACATTTATATCAATTTTATTATTATTTTTCTTCTCTTTATCCTTTTGGTCAATAAATGGCTTTCAAAATAGACCGAACAAATTCGGAATTATATTGATGGTTGCCAGTCAATACGTCCAGTGGCCTGCATCCATTTATTTTCGGCAAGAGCGTCAGTTGGAAAACTGAAAAAAATATGACAGCAACATTAGATGAAATTCGTCTGGTAAACTTCTCATAATGTCTAATACCAAATACCAAATGTATGGAGTACCTTTTTATAGTCTGTCTGAGTGAAATTTAATATGTCGGGAAAATGCTCATAATGTCCACCCAGCCTATAACATTTTACTGGTCTCCACTTAAATAGTTATATATAAACAGGTGGGATTTGAGCCTCCCGCTTAAAATGTAACTAACTACTAATGAGGTAACACATAATCTTTGATTTTATTATTTATGGTCACTGTTTTTGTTAAAAATTATTATATTTCAATAAGATGGTTAATTTTTTAGTAATACGGGCAGGATATTTTGATTCGAGATCTGACAACACAATTTCGAATTTGACAATGTTTGAAATGAACAAATATAAGTTTATTTTCACGAATTTCACTATATTTACGTTGAATGACTAGTAATAAGACAAAAGTAATTAAATATCTATATAAAAACAATACATATTTAGTACATGTTTAAAAAGAAATATTGAACTTACGCGTAAATTGTAATGCCTTCCGGCAGCCTTCCCGTTTACGCTCACTGCGGCTCTTACAACCTAAAATACTGCAGCTCACCATATTGTGAAACACGAAAAATGTTATTTGCTTTTAATACAACACAATTTACAGCAGAGAGAATCGATTTTAACACATAAAAATGATAAAACAACAATGTCACCCCGACTTCCACAGTTTGTCTGCCACTTAATTAAAGGGCAATGTCAAAAAATCTGGTTACACCGAAAAGGACAGAAAATCTCGCTCCCATCTCTTTCTAACAAGTTCATTAAGTGTATTTCGATCTCGCTTTAGCGTGCCGTAATGAAAAATAGGACTCTGTCTATAGTACGTAAGTACATTATTCTTAGTCTAAGGTTTGAATGCAACAATTTGAAAATAAATCTTTTGAAAACTAAAATAATAAATTTTATGCCCAAAAACAATGATACAATTTTGAATGTTAATTATTTAGGCAACAATATAAAAGAAACATATAGTATAAAATTCCTCGGACTATATATTGACAAAAAACTTACTTGGAAGGAGCATTATTAAACATGTTTGTAAGAATTTAAATAAATATTCATATCTTTTAAGAAAGTTATGAAACATAACTAATGAAACAACCCTAATAACAGCATATCACAGCTATGTTGCTGCAACTTTAAGGTATGGCATAATATTTTGGGGCAACTCCACAGACAGGGAACTTGCATTCAAAGCTCAAAAGAGGTGCATACGAGCAATGTACAGCCTTAAGCAAATGGAATCTTGTTGGCCTTATTTTATAAACCTTAAGATTTTACATTACCTGCCATGTATATAATGGAATCTGCATTATTTGTAAAAACAAACAGTGAACTGTTTACATTTAAAAAAAGAACACGCCATACAGATAAACTCGACAGCGTAATAACCAACACCCGACTATTTAGAAAAAGCTTTTTCGGAATGGTCGCAAATCTTTTTGATAGAATACCTAAAGATATCCGTTCACTGACAGATAATTTTTTTTTTTAATAATAATAATAATACTTTATTAATGCAAAAGTACAATTTCAATTTAGGTAAGCATAGTTTACAATTTGCATGGTATAAATTTTATAGTAATTGTAAAACAAAATACATTGTCTCGTCAGTTGTCTAAACTGGGCGGAAAGCCTGTAATATAGACAACTGAACTCTCCCGAAAGAGTATCTGAGTTACTATAAACTAACATGTGTTGAAACCGAAGAAACTTATACATTCCACATAATATACTTAATTTGATTTGATACATACTTAATATTTATATAGATTTTAGAATTTAATCAACTAAGACTGCAACTTTATGAGTGTGTGTGTGCGTGTGTATGTGTTGTATGTGTTGTGTGTGAGTGTGTGTGTGTGTGTGTGGTGTGAGTGTGTGTATGTATGTGCATGTGTGTGTATGAGTATGTGTGGTGTATGTGTGTGTCACCTAATGGGATATAAAATTTTATCTTAGAATGGAAAGTAGGTTTTCAGTTTCATCATAATTGAGATCGTTTAATATTTGGGTCAATACTTTTTTTAAGTTAAATGAATTTAGGTTTTTTATTTTGCTGATTTTAGATATCTTATTATAGACAAAACACCCTAGAAAATAGGAAAATCTTTTAGCATAGCTTGTCCTTACTCTATTAGTCGTAAATACTCTATCTACCCTGCGTTTATTTTGGCTGATAGCTGTTTCAATGGGAAGATGTCTATGTTGTTGTAGTATTAGTTTTAGGATGAAAAGTTTGCGTACAGAGAGCACTCCGTATTCTTTATATAAAGATGTTGTTGGATACCTGAATGGTAAGAAATTTATAACTTTAAGTATAGCTCGTTGGGCTCGTTCTAGTGGCAACAAGTGCGTTTTTGCTGCTCCACCCCATGTTTCTATGCAGTATGATATTATTGACTGACATAGTGAAAAGTAAATAGATTTGAGTACCTTTTTGCCAACTACGTGTCTAATATTCCTAAATATGGCAATTAGTTTTCGACATCTGTTGGTAATTGTACCAATATGTTCCTTGAAGTTAAGTTGTGAGTCTAATATAATTCCCAGGTATTTAGCTGTATGTACACGTTCTAGTCTATAACAGTCACAAGTATTCTTAATACATGGAAGATCATTTTCTTTATCGTGCGCTATAATATTGTAGGATTCACGATTAGGTGGCTGGAGATTATGTAAGATTGAAAATGGTAACACTTTAGTTTTAGTACAGTTTAAGCTTAATAGGTTATTTTTCAACCACTGTGTGACTGTGTTGAATCCTTTTTGAGCAAAATCGTAGACTTCATCCCAACTTTCTCCATGGAATATCAATGCCGTGTCATCCGCAAAAGTAACAATTTTGCCATTTTGTAGTTTTATGTTACATAATTCATTTATATATATGAGAAAAAGTGTAGGGCCCAGTATACTTCCCTGAGGTACACCGTAATTGACAGTTTCAGGGTCACTTGTGACGTTTCCAACTTTAACACACTGTATACGATTTGCTAGATAATCTTTAAACATTTCTAGTTGTAGGCCACGAACCCCTAGCGTTTCTAGCTTGTAAAGAAGAAGTGAATTTGATAAACTATCAAATGCCTTTTCAAGGTCTAAAAGGATTGCTATACATTTTTTGCCACCATCTAGAGCCCTCACTACATAATTTGTCAGTTCTCTTACAGCATCAGATGTAGATTTACCCTTCCGAAATCCGTATTGATTGTCCGAAATTAATTTACGTTCTTCCAGGTAATTAACGAGACTCCTGTTTAATATTCTTTCTAAAATCTTTGAGAAAGTAGGCAAAATTGATATAGGCCTATAATTGGTTAGAATGTCTTTCGGACCACTTTTATGTATTGGTAAAATGATAGATTTCTTAAAAGCAGTAGGAAATCTCCCTGCATCAATCGATAAATTGCATATATGGTTAAGCGGACCAGCTAGAGACGTAATATTTTCTTTAACTAACTTTGATGTAATATTATCTATGCCTGACGTAAAGCTACTTTTTAAAGAATTTATTGCACTTATTATTTCCTTTATATCAGTTCCAATCAGGGAAAATGAATGTAGACTAGCAGGGGCAGACGGTATTTTATCATTAGACGTAGTATTTTTAGAAGATAGAATTTTAAGATATATTGATTTGCCTACATTAGCAAAATATTCATTGACTTTATTAATTGATTTTTGAGGGCATTCTGACAAGTTTAGAAGTTCGTGAGAAATGGATTTTGTAGTGGAGATATTTCCAATTCTTTTAATAACTTGCCAAAGTTCTTTAGTGTTTTTAGCGTTTTCTACTTCTGTTCTTTCATATTGTAATTTAAGTTTTTTAAGTATACGTGACAAGTAATTACGATATCTAGTATAAGAAATTTTTAGTATTAAGTTGTCAGGATCTTTCTTTAACTTTTTGTGCATTTTATCGCGGTTTCTCATGCAACGAACTAGTCCAGGAGTTATCCACGGTTTTAGAGGAGCCTTACGACGTGGTAGTTTGATTACGCTAGAGTGAATATTCATTATATCGGATATCGTGGCAATCAGCAGATCAGCTGCGCGATTATAATCTTTACAGTTTATTATATGTTCAAAGTTAGTGTTCTGTATTTGTGTTTTTATTTTGAAGTAGTCGAATTTATGGTAATAAAAATGTTTATTATTTATACTAATGTTTTTAATCATAAGTGATAATAATATGGTGTCATGATCAGTAATACTGTTTTTTATAACTAATGTTTTAGAAGATAATTGGGATTTTAACATGACATGGTCTAAACAATTTAAGTATCTTGTGGGTAAATTATGAGCGGAAGATAAACCATGTGATGCCATGAGATTAAGGTAGTTTGGGGCATGACGATCTGAAGAATTTGTTTTAATGTCAATATTTATGTCGCCTAATACAATTACTGACTTATATTTATTCAATGAGGTGAGTACGACGTCTAGTGAGGTTAAAAAATTATCAGTATTATTAAATGAAGGAGGCCTATAGATAAAAACTAAAGCGATACAATTTTTTACAATTGCTATAAGGCAATTAGCATCAAGAAAATTTGGTTCGTATATCGAACACAGTAACTCACTATTAGTATAAAGTACAAGGCCGTCATTTTGATTATAACATTTCTTAGAAGTAGTACAGTTAAAATTTTGAATTTGCGGTATGTTTAAATTGCAGGATAGCCAACACTCTGAAAAACATATAATGTCGGGTTCGACTACCATTCTGTGTAGTAGAGTATGGAATTCATCGTAGTTATGAATAATTATTTATTTAAGCAAAAGCTTCGTACATATCTTACTGAAAAATGCTATTACACAGTCAATGAATACCTTAATGACAAGTCCTAGTTATGCCCAAAATCACTTTTACTTTAATATATATAAAAATTTAACTCGCATATTTAATTTAACTGACTAACTGTAACGTCATTACGGGTAACTTTGAATTGACGTTTAACTTTGAACAAAGATGGAAAAAAGATTTAACAATTTATTACATCGAAACTTTTTGATATTTCAATATAATAACTGTGTTAAATGGATTGCCAAAATCTTTTTGTACCAAATGAAAATTAAAGAAATAAACTAACAATGCCATAATTCTGAAAATTCCCGCCTTTTCCGTGGTTAAGTTGCTGGAAGTTTTTGAGAGCTGATTTATAATCGTAAACTAGTCTACTTTGATTCATATGGCAAAACCAAGCTATTTGTTACTTTTTTACGTCAGTGTAGATGTTATTTTTATAGATAAGGTTTTTAAATTTAATAATACCTTCTTTTTGTTTTACCTAAACCTTAAAATATTAAGGTTTTTACATTCTAAAAAAAATATTCAAAGTTACCCAAAATTCATGATTGATGAAAATTCGAGTTTTAGGGGAAATTATGGTTAGTTCTGTTGTTTCTTCCGCAAATTTATTTTGTTAGACAGAAAAACCAACTCAAAAGGACACTATTCATTCAATAAAATAAAGGTGTCATAAATAGAAATCAGTTTTAATAATAAAAATAATGTAAAAAATGTTCAAAGTTACCCGAACTGTACGTACTTTGTGAATTGTGAATTTAAAAATGTTATGTTATGACATATGAAATATAATATATTGTAAATATCAATTTTGAATTTGACATTTGACATTTAACGTAATATTTTTTTTTCATTTTATTAAAATTCTGTAGGTATTCTTTGTGTTTTATGCGAATATTTTGTCTATTACTAATCGATTTAAATTTTGTAAAACTTAAAAATAGTTAGGTATGTGAATTTATATTTGTACGCCAAATTTTGGCACAGTAAGCGCCATCAACCTTTGCGAACATCTTTTGTTATCCTTACTGACAAATAAAGAATTATGAATTATGAAAAATTATGAATTAAGTATTTTACAACAACAAACATTTTTTTGCAGTTCTGCATGCTGCAATGCCCATCTTCGATTGTGCTCTCCTGCACCTTCCGATGCTTACTGCGGCATGCGGCCATGCACACATCGTGTCGTATATCGTATATTATATCAAAGTCTCAATCTTTAGTCCTAGTTAAATCCTAGTCAAATGTATTTATAAAATGCCAGTTTAATAAAAAACAAGGTATTAATCCAGTTATTTTATTAACCGACTTCAAAAAGGAGAAGATTACTCAATTAGACCGTTTTTTTATGTTTGTTCGCGGATAACTTCGTCGTTTATGAACCGATTTTGATGATTCTTTTTTGTTCAAAAGCTTATACTTCCGAGGTGGTCCCATTGTCACCAAGTCAAGATCTGATGATGGGATCCCAGGGAAATCGAGGGAACTCTCAAATTTTATAGGCACACATATTGATATTCTTACACTTTCTGAACAAAAATTGATATTTTGTGCATAGTAATTATCATTTTATGTTGCTGAGCTGATGATGCAAGGTACTACAAAGGTTAGGAGTTGTGAGAAAATTATTTCGATAATTTTTTTTGTTCAAAAACTTATGCTCCTGAGGTGGTCCAACTGTCACCAAATCAAGATCTGATGATGGGATCCGAGGGAAATCGAAGAGAACTCCCAAATTTTATAGGCACACATATGTGGAAATATGCTTAAACAATACAGAATTATTAAATTAAAGGTACTTACTAAAAAGAGTGAAATTATATAACTTTTTAACAAAAAAAAAACCGCCTTCAAGCGGTAAAAAATAATATTATTCAGTACCATTAGATACTTTTCTTGCTAATGGTACTGACTCTTAAAACAGTTTTGGAGTCGGGCCCTTATAAAATGAAGTACCTTTCGCTCTGAATGGGCACCGACGATGTGTTCGAATACAATGTGAAGTGCAGTCGTGACTAAAATAGCTAGTACTATTATTGTAATTTTAGACTATATTTTTCTGGTGTTAAGGATATATTTTATGGTGATCATTATATTTAACCCTGTTTTATTCCCATGTTAGATTTCTTTTTGATATTAATAAATAGGTAGTTTTTCTGGTAGTATTTTTCAACAACAAACATTTTTTTTGCAGTTCTGCATGCTGCAATGCCCATCTTCGATTGTGCTCTCCTGCACCTTCCGATGCTTACTGCGGCATGCGGCCACGCACACATCGTGTCGTATATCGTATATTATATTAAAGTCTCAATCTTTAGTCTTATTTAAATGTATTTATAAAATGCCAGTTTAATAAAAAACAAGGTATTAATCTAGATATTTTATTAACCGACTTCAAAAAGGAGGAGGTTACTCAATTCGTCGTTTATGAACCGATTTTGATGATTCTTTTTTGTTCTTTTTCGCTCTGAATGGGCACCGACTCCAAAACAGTTTTAAGAGTCACTACCATTAGCAATTACCATTAGCATTAAGTACTGAACAATATTATTTTTTACCGTTTGAAGGCGGTTTTTTTTGATAAAAAGTTATATAATTTCACTCTTTTTAATAATAGGGTATTTAAAATAGGAATTTATAAGCCAAGGAAGCTCTAAAGAGTCGGCCTGTTTATTTATTACATTCAGTTTCAATGCAACTGGCAAAAAAATGCAATAATTATACCTGACCTGACAATAATATGAGTTTACGCAGCCATTATTAAAAGAAAAAAGATACCTTACACTACCCAAGCTGATATTATCTACTTATTCCTCGGTCTGGTCAAACACCGATATTCCCTTATAGATTAGACTTACAAAATTCGTTAGTCTTATGGCCGAAGGGCTCTTACTAAGGTCTTGAGATTTGCCTAGAACCTAGGAGCGCCGGAGCTTCAACCTAACACATATACATATAGAATGGTCTAAGATAAGTTGGTAGGTAACTTGGTACGTATGCTTATCAACATAAAGTTAGTTTGGTCAGTTTATCGTTCACTTTAATTAGGTACAAAATTGCGGAGGATTATTTTATGTATTATTGCAGACGAAAACTATGTTTATTCAATTCAAATAATTCTAAAAGGAGTTCATAGGCTCTGGAAGAATTGCACCAATCGTTCTTGTTTGTTTGCTTAGGAAGACGTGTCGGTGACCATGTCCTGGTATGCCGCATTGGATTCCTTCTACATTATGGTACCGTCCAACGCCTGGCCACACAATGACTCTTTTATATCCAGGTGGTTTATCGTATGAGCTATTAAAACCCTTTTTGTTTTGATTGATTTTTTTTGGTAAATCTGTATTGTAATGGGATGGGCCAGGTTCATCAGATCGTTTTAAAGCCATAGATAAGTCGACAAGGGCATTTCTACCTCTGTATGGTAATGCTCGGTTGGTCTTATTCATTTCACCAAAATGAGATTTTTTATACGTCTCTAAACAGCCTTTTAAAGCAATTGGCCACGTGGCGGCAACAGATCTAAGAGATTCATTAAAATGATTTTTTATAGTGCTGCCATCCCGTTTTCCTGTAAATAAATCATAAGGCCCTCTGAGCGATACTTTCTTTTTAGATTTGTGCTCAATGTCGTCTTTATGAATAATAGTGTACCGATTAGGCGCAAGAGACCATTTTGGCACAGTATCTTTGAAACGGCAGGGTTCTCCTCTCTCAAACGTTGGTCTAGAAGAATGACGTCCTTTTAGTGATGTAAGCTCAATACTCTTGTAATAAGTTCCAGGTCCGGGTATATTATTTTGTGCGGGCTTGAAACGAGGCGTTCTTCCGAATCCTACGTTCTTACACGCAGCCTGGTACGTAGGCATATTAACTATTTCGTGCCATGCAGGGCCTAATACGGAGTTATACCACCTTTTATAAGTTAGAATTTTTTGGTTTCTGTATCCTAAATTTTTAGACCACTCCTCTAGCTCAGTTTTGTACTTCCAAGGGTCCTTGTCGCTTATCGTTCTATTTTTATTCACCTGATATGCATCTTTTATTGATGTAGGATTATATAGGCATGGATCGCACCCATCTGGCCTTTCGGTGTAGAGCCCGCTTGGATCTAGATTAGGATGTACAGTAATTTTGCCAAATCTCTTCACTCGTGACCCGAAAGCAAAATTGTTTTTATCGATAGTCATCGTTTTTCGTTTTAAATCTATATTCAGATAGAGGTTGTGGTATTTTTTTGGAAAAAATATAAAATACGTAGATGTAGAGTAGGTACTTGACGTTTTAAGTTGTCTATTATAATCGTAGAGCTTTAATGTCGTAGAGATTGCTTTATGTCAAAAAGCATTCCTGTCATCCCATAGAGCAACTATTCACTATTCTTATGCTATTCATTTGAGTTTTGGCGGGAAGTCGGACAAGACATATTGTGCTCTTGTTTTAATTTCATTTTCTTGGTGTATTTTTAAATTATATTGGATAAAGTTGATAGCGGTTCGATATAGGTTAATTATGGTGCACGAGTGTTGTAAAATAAAAAGACTTACTGACTTTTTAGTACTCGCCCAGATTCTACGAAACTGGCAAACAATTAGTGATGCAAAAATTACACTTGACGCTGGCAATATGCACAGAGTTTGCGATGCCTTATATGAAAAAATATATCATATTCCTTTTTCAATAATGGCATCGCAAACTTTGTGCATATTGTCAGCGTCAAGTATAATTTTTTGCATCACTTGGTAGTACGTAAGTACATTATTCTTAGTCTAAGACTTAGTAGTCATAGAAAAAATCAGTAAGTCGTTAGTAATCAGTCAGTCTTGTCAGTCAGATATTCAAGTAAAGCAATAGCTACTTTTCCCCTGAACGTGTCCGATGGAGTTTTGAAGGCAAGTTGAAAAAACATGTTTTCGCACTGTAATTTTATTTCATACTACCCGTGCTCTGTAATTAACCTACATCGAACAAAATGCCATCAACTTTATCCGATATAACTCAAAAATACAACAAGAAAATGTAAATAAAACAAGAGCACAATATATTATGTCCTTTCCGACTTCCTCCCAAAACTCCTAGAGCATAGGTTACATAATTTAAAAAAAAACTACTTCAGTGATATGAAAAAGATGTGGACCTTATTTTGTGTTATCCTGACCTTAAGTGAAGTAAAACTCTCGAGGTCTGTGATTCTGACATGGATCAGAACCTTATAGACATCAGGTTAACCTATGCTATGTCAGAATCCACCACATACACCTTTAATTGTTATTTTTGAACTAATCTTCGAATGGTACCCGGCACCAATGGTAAGATATCACTTTATTGTAATCTCAATTTTTTCCAACCTTATTATGTCTCACTGCTTCACATGTCTCCTTTAAAGTGAGAGAGATTTAGGCCATAGTCCACCACACGAGACTAGTGCGGTTTGGCGGACATCATACCTTTGAGAAATTATGAGTTTCTCTCAGGCACGCATGGTGATGGAAAACATCATGAAAACATCATAATCAATTAAATATCACAATATTCTCCTTCACCGTGTAGCAGCTATGAAATGCGTACATTACAAATTTATTTTGTCAGAGGTGCACGCGGAGGATTTGAAGCCCGCGTCGGAGACAGGCAGTCCTTACCACTCGGCCAATCTCACATACCGCACTAAAACTCGTTCCAGTGATCCACCAAGTAACGAAGGACTTTCATAAACACGACCTTAACTGTAGAAAAAGATCCTCTTGGTGGCCTGACTCAGCCCTTGTCCTTTCCAGGGTCTCAGGACGTTTTGAGCACTACCCGACCGCAACCTTGGAAGCGCCCATTTGTCGCTTCATATGATCACGCAGGATATACCGTAGCTATTCCTAAGCTCGGGCTATAGGGGCTATATACCTATATACCTAAGTGAAGATACTTTAACCAATAATTGTACCTTTAACTATTGCAGTACAATGTTCAACCTTTATTTCTACTAATATTACAATTACGATGAGAGTTTCTTTGAAAGCGCTAATCTCAGGAACAACTGGTTTGACCGAAAAAATCCTTTTGTGTTGGACAGTCTATTTTTCCATATAACTCCTAAGTGATAATAAGATTTACCCTTTATACTACTTGAGGAGTTGTACCTTTAAACATCAGCTCAGGAACATGATGTTTAACAAGCACAGACTTCTAAATTTTGTGTGTGTGTGTGTGTGTGTGTATGTGTGTGTGTTAGAAAGTATATGAAAAACAATGTACGTATACATTTTGAGGATTTTTCACAATTGCCCTGGGATCCCATCATGAGATTTGGACATGGTGACTACCTCATATTATTATGACCACCTCGTTTTATATTGACGTCTCCCTTCAGCCAAGCCAAGCCGTAGCCAATAACGAAGAAGTCATATCTATATAATATATAAACCATCACCAGGTATTATTGTGTGTTATTCCGCTTGTCAATAAACATGCAGAAGCTCCATTAGTAATTATAAGTCTATGAGAATTTCTGTCCGTTTTATTTCTGGTTGTTACAATATTGAAAGAATTTGATCTCAACTCCTAACTATTAGTATTAGTTAGGCACTGCTATCATCAGCTCAGCAATATAAGATAATTATTACTGGGATTGCTTTAGAAAATACTCAAATAAAAAATAATGGTTCAGAATGGATTTTAAATTCCAAATTAAATAATATAAAAACACTTTTTTGCTTGAAATATCAATTTAAAAAAAATGACTGCATTTTATTATATTTCTTAGTTTCTTCTAATCTTAGAGCATCAAAGTTACTGATGTCATACCTGTCATATCTTGATGCTTTAAGCTTCTAATATTTTGACGCCCCGTATGCCGCTGGTTACTATGCCGGGTTCGATTCCCGGCGAAACAGAAATTTGAATGATGAGTTTAAATTCTGATCTCGGTCTGGGTGTTTGTGTTTCTTTCTTTTTGTGTGACACAGAATATATCTACCCTAATGTGGGGCTATGAGTGTGAAACGTTTATTATTGTAAACGTTATTATTATCTCGCGTTTATTGACGACCTCGATCATTTCTGTAAGTTATATTTATATGTGTCTAACATTGATAAGTCAAAAGTGTCGAAAATAGCATCCTATCATCTATAATTAAAACTAAATACCATTCTGACATAATTATACTGATCCTGCAGTACGAATCAGATCGATATTATGGGTATTCTAATAGCGCAGGGCTATAAAAGTGAGCGTTCCGCGCGGCGTTTTGTGTTTTCCGTTACGCGTGTGCGGGCGTTCGCGGCGGTTTCCTCCAAATTGAGGAAAACTTAAGGAACGGGGTCTTGGCTGTTCTCTGCATTAGTAAATACCGCGCCTAAGGCAGCGTACATAGAAAATCGATGGGGAGGGAGTCTTGGTCGCGCTTGCGTCTCGCACGCGGGGCGCGCGTGTCGCCGCCGGGCCGCCGCCGCCACCGCACGCCCGCGACCTGTAGGACGCCGCAAGACTTGTTGCGAAGGCCACCTGTTAACACGATGGCGCCGTGAACTTCAGGTGAGTTTCAAAACACTTTAGGTCACATGCTGCTTTTGCACTCAAAATATACTAAAATTAAATTTTATAACGTTTTTGCATTATTTTAGGACGTTCACTAAACTACATCGGTTTAGGCATCGGAATTGACGTTAATCTCGAACGTAGCGGTGCGTCTGTGTAAACATTAGGCAATGCCAGCGCGAAATTAAAATTCGAAACTAGATAACTAAAGTTTTATTAGTAGTTATCTGAGGTCTTAATTACCCTCTTAAGTAAGACCAGAGCTTTGTGTCTTAACAATTAGATTGTATGAGTAAGTACCGAAGTGTTTTGGGTTTACGATTTTCAATGTGTCATTGTGAGGATTAATTCATTTCGTTCTCTCAAATGATATCAACTCTATGTTATATTCGTTACCTCAGTTGAAGGTACGTGTTAAAAATCTAATGTATTTTTATTTGAGTGTACTATACATATAAATTTATTAAATATTAACCACATATATATCTCGTTTGCGATGAAACAATACATGAAATATAATGTTTTTCTTATGCTGCATGACCTCTATATAGACAAGAAACTGCAATGGATTCAACTCATTTAACGTGTATAGTCATGGTAGTATTAGTGATCTCACTTAGCTACGGTTGGAAACTCCAAAAGCTGAACTGCGCTGTTATTGGTGGTCGGGGCTACGTCTTAGAGCCTATCCATGTTAACTATATAAAACTTACCGTAACATAGCATAGAATAGCATACGATAGGGTAATGTAAAAAATAGCAAACTGGCGTTCGGGCCGCACGATGGTGAGTAATAATAATAATAATCACCGTCATCTACAGACATTTGCAACACCGGAAGAGTCGCCTGTGCGTTACCAGTTTTATTAAGGGCTCTTTTAACGCCTTTTTTGAATAATCATATGTCCTAGGCTAAAGTGAATACCTCAGAAGGAACCTAATTCCACAATTTGCAAGTAATGTAAGGTAAGAACGAACGTGCAAACGTCTGAACGATCGGTGGAATGTCTACGTGGTGGGGGTGATGCTTCTCTCATAGTAACCTAGGAATAATTACATATAAACAATGTACATACGAAATTTTAAAATAAGTTGTAGTATATTTGGAATATTGTATTTGTACAGAAAGGATAGAAAGAAGATGGTGATAGCCGAATCGTACAATATGGGACGTCCGCGTCACGGGTCTGGCCTTTAATTCCAGCACGCGTCTCCAAATATGGTGTGAGCAACTATGTATTTAGTGACCGCTAGTTGCGAAAAATTCATGTCTGTTTTTTCGTGCTCCGGAGGGCAAATTATCTCGCCGGTCTCGGTCGTTATCGTGGTAAAAACTAGTCGGCGGATTTATGTATGCTTATCCTGTGCTTTACGGTGAAAGAAAATATTTTATTGTTTTATAACAATAAAATTCATTGGCAGTCATTCAACGTCACCAACTTCCATTGGTCCACCGTAACTAAATCAATCAGTTCTGATGGGAAATCTGTGTCTGGCCATGGACATTAAATTGCATAATCAAAAGTGTACCTTTACTTCCTTTCTTCATCTTCATCAATAGTGCCCCTTTTCTTTCCTTCTTGCTAGGTAAATTTATAACGGTTAAGGTAAGTATTACATAATTACATGACTGTCCTATTATTATATTATTAATTTATTACTTACTGTATAAATTACTGTTCATGAATCCTTAGCCACTAGAAAGCCCCCAATCATCATATGTGTGCCAGAATTACAGAATTTCAAGCCACGACATACTGTCTGCTTTACTTAATGTTCCAGCCCAATATATAGTTCATAAGTTCATACCTATATATCTTTCAGTGGGGTTTCTTAATGCCGCTTAAGCGTACTCTGATCTCTTTAATCTTTTGTACTTATTTGAATTATCGGCCCACTTTCTTAGTTTTCGTTCATTGTAACGCATGCATATTAGAGACGAAGTTTTTCTTGTACGTAAGACAAATAACAGTTTCCATTTATCTTTGAAATATATAAGAAGGCAATGTGCTGTTCGAAGCTCGCACAAATGAAAGGCATAGAATTATTCAGTGTATTTACAACACAGAAATTACAAATAAATAAGATAACGAGGCGATATTATTTCGCACGCGATCTAGTTCGTTGCGATATTATTTTCGCAACGAACTAGATCGCGTTGCCGCGTGACCAATATGATGTTGAATTTGATAATATAATTAGCCATCTTGCATTTATTGCATGGTGCGCTGCACCTCAGATCAAATAAAAAATATTTACTTTAAAAATACAGTTTTATTTAATTTTGATCTGAGACGCTGCGCCTGCCTGGTTATTTTTTGCTTTTTATTATAAAAGAGTAGAAAAAAATTCAACAATTACGCAATGTAGACCGCCGTTGGTAGAGAAATATAGATAATTATGTAAGAACTGGCATTTAGAAGAGTGCTGCTGGGAGGTTTTCTTCTAAATCTCTTTTCTCTAAGTTCAAATTATCACTCATGGGCACCTAAAGCCGATGACCGTTAAAACATTGACGTTAATTAAGCGAATAGGTATTCTTCCGAAAGTGAATTTAATATTTTGACTTTAACATAGTACAGCCAATACAAGGAGCGCCTGCCTTTGTACAGCTGATCACTGAGGTAGCAGGTATTAGTTCTTTAGTAAATTGTATAGATACTACATAAATAATATTAAATTATTTGTTGTTCTGGCTTAGGCCCCATGAAACGTTTCATCGAACGCAAATCTCACGCGCCATATTATATATTTTTTAGCTTAATTTTTACGGTTAAATATTTGAGAATTTAGATAACATCTACATTATAAATTAGTTTTATTTTTACAATCGATGAGCATTGAGACAAGGAAAATCTTATAATGGACGCCTATCTTTGCTACGAATACTACGAGTATCTACGGGACGGCGTAGCATAGCGTGTCGTAGCGTATTTATAGCGTTACACTGTATAATTACATGAAAGTAACAATTTTATTCCGTCGTTTTTAATTTTTTGTAAATAAATTGTATATGCCTTACTGGATTGATATACCAAAAAACAAAATGTTCCCACGTTAAAATGGACGTTGCGTACGATAACTTATTGGCAAAGTGACCTGTTGTTTTTGAAGTAAATTAGTACAATTTGTAAGGTCTTTTTCTGGTGTAGGTGTAATTGTCGTAAAACGGACCTATTTGATCACAAATCAAATATTCACCATCAAAAAGACTATTGAGAGAATACAGCTAATTGATAAATGAAAATTGTAATAAAACATTATATAATTTACTATTAAGTATAGCAATGGTATAAGTTTGTAGTTATTAAGATCCTATATTAATATTTAGTACAAGAGTAAAATTAAATTGATAGTTGTAGGAAGATCTCAGTTACCAAAGCTTACTAAAGCGGTTCACTATTCGACAGAAGTGCAATTCTAGAACTCGCTTGATTCCGTATTCTATTTTGCACGGTGGAATTTCTCCCTCGTACCTAAAGGGAAACTTTCAATACCTCTGTTTGTTTCACGAACGGGGCTCATGTTCCAACTGGTTGCACTATAACGTTCATTAATTTATTCACACGATCAGCTGTCACGTGTACCAATTTTATCGACCCATAGCCCTATTGTTATCTGAATATTATGAATATGAATGAATTATATGTACCTACCTGTAAAAAAGAGTGCTGATGGGAGTTTTTATTACCGCCTGCCTTTATTCTCTCAGCTCAACATCTAGCCCAATCGGGATGACCGGGAAAAATGACATCCACTAACCCAATATTTTGCATTCATAATATGGAATAAATATTTTTTCTTTCTTTCTTATTGTTCTTGTAGGTGTATGTGTACGTATATGAGTACTTTAGCTTTTGGCCGCGACCTCGTCCGCGTGTACTTTAGTTATCGCGGCATTTTTTTAAAATTAATCCTCGTTATAATTATGAGATGCGTATCTGTGTGAATACCTAACAAAGCCGCAAACGATAGTAACGTTTTACTACAATACTTCGTTTTCAAGCTGATGCTAAAACAACCAACCTATTTGGTACACCAACCCGCGAGCAAGCCACATAAAGCTAACCGTGAGAATAACAACCCCCTACTGTTAAATTTACTCCGGGGAATTATAAAGATTGTGATCCTTTCCGCTTTTTAAGTCTAGAAATAAGGAAGTCCCATGAAAAATTCGCCTTAAAAGTCTGATCATTTTAATTTTAATCATGCATTTTTTATATATTAATTTTCATACTTCCAAGTCCAGAAATAAGAAAATTCCGTGTAAACTTCATGCTCCTATTCTACCCGCATAGTAGTTAGTTTAATTTTTAAATATTCTGAGTTTTAGAGTCGATTCAGCATCGCGTTGCAAAGCCATCTCTTGAATGAATTACTTTATTCAACAATTAAATATTTTTACTCAAATCTTTTTTGGCATCTGAGGCACCGCCCGAGATAGACAGAGAGTAGTTATTTGACATTTATTTGTGTACCACATTAATACCCACTCAACAGCCCGGCTCCGAGATTTCCAGTGGAATCTACCGGTGTATTTTACATATGTGCAGCGTTACAAATATGTAGGTAAGTAGGTAAGGGATTTGAATATGTTTCACGACGCCCGCCGTTATTAGCTGTAGATACCATGGCACAATAGTCGCGTGGATACGCGCGGGAGAAGTTACACGTTACGTCTTTGGCATCATTTAAAAATAGTTATTAATTGCATGCAATTAAATGCAATTAATAACAATAAAAATAATAGAGGTTCTATTTATATTTTAATGGTGGCTTTTGCGTGCAACTTCAACCTGTTACTTTTGTGTAACGGTGATGCGCCCGCATCCTAAAATTTCACTCTCATTATTTTTTCATAATGCACCTAAAGTATAACTTCAAAAACTTTTCAGTACGTGTTATTACATTACGTAGGGAATTCCTTGCCAAAATTTCATGTTCCTAAGTTCTAGGTACCTAGACTGTGCCTAATATTTATTTTTACACATAGGTATAATAATAGTACATGTTCTTACATTATTTGTCACAATTTTTATTATTTATGTGAACAAAGATTTTATTTCTTATCATACTTGCTTGAGCTTGTATGTAGATGTCCATGGGCTGCAGCGACTACTTAACACCACGTGGCCTGCATAATCGTCTGCTACTCCATTCAAATAAAATAATGTAGTTTAAAAAACTAAAAAACACGCTTTTGAGAAAATACGAACTAAAAACTAAAAAAATAAGAAGAAAATGTATATTACTGTAAATAAAGCGTGGGGTGCATGGTGTCAATAGTATCTTAAAAACCACCCCACGCTTTATTTACAGTAATATACATTTTCTTCTTATTTTTTTAGTTTTTAGTTCGTATTTTCTCAAAAGCGTGTTTTTTAGTTTTTTAAACTACATTATTTATTTTTAATTTTTTAGTTGGATTTTTATTCTCATATTAATGCATTGTCATCGGCCCTTGACCCCTATGCAAATTTTCATGTTAACCAGAAAATTATATAAATTAACAAAAATCATATTTTGCAAATTGAAAAATGGAATAATTTTATCAAATTAGTGTATCGTCATCGGTCCTCAATAAATCTACAAAGTTTGAACGAAATCTGGCCGTTTAAAGTGGGTCAAAATCGCGCCCAAAGAAGTCGGTTACAAACATACAGGTGAAGCTAATAAAAAGCGTGTAAAAAAGGTAATAACTAAAAAAATATTTTGGGCGGACAAACGTTGACTATGTCATGAAGATGAATCCGAGTGAAAAAGATGACATATCAGCAGTAACGTACAATTTTAGTTTAGGTTAGATTAGTTAACAAAACTAACCAACAGCCATAATCCAACTATTATTAATGTATGTAACTATAAATCATGGCTTCTGAGGCAATCGTGGCTTATGAGGGAGCTCCCTAAAGCAAGTCCTTGATTTAAAAAAGGACTTCAAAAATCACCAAATTTTGGGAGCGCTCTCTTAATAATATTATGAAACGATAGACAAAAGCGGTTGTTATACAGTTCAGTGTATCATTAGTAAGAGCTTACATTTGGTTAGTTCAATAATGTTAGATAGTCTGCGGTTGTCTCTGCTTCATACTTCGCAACAACATTCATAGATACATACGTAAAAGCGTAGAACTTTAGCGTGCTTCTTGATTGAAGTCGCTTGAAGGCTTTGCTGCATCGATTTTACACTCAATTTCATGTTGTTGTTCCAAATATACATGCCAATATAATGCATAGTGAATGTACCACATTTTCATTACCATTTCTGAATAATTTGTAGAATTACTGAATAATTTGTAGACTACGCGAAGCATGTAATGTTTTAGATTTAAATCTAATCTATAGAAGTCCATACTATATACTTAATATTATAAATTCGAAAGTAACTCCCCAAGTAACACGTTAGTGAAATTTGGAACTTATTTTGGAATCTTAGGTAGCATATAAGTGATGCAAGAGTGTATGGCATTACTTATAGATGCAATGCAAACAGCACTCGAATTTGCAAATGAGTAACTTATCACTAACATTTGCTTCGGAGTGATTTTTGTTCCTGCTTTATTACTTAGGTAGCATTAAGTCGAATTTATTACTTACAGACGCATAAAGGTTTTAATTTTCTCTCTTTTAGACGTCAAAGAGGCATATGACATTTTATAATCCCCCCTAAGGAACTGTGCCCTATTAGGTGGTAATTTTTCTTTATTTGGCATCTTTAGTACTAAATAAGTAGTATATACGAGTTATTTATCACCTGGAGTTATTATTGCAGCTCAAAAATCCCTCCTAAGGAACTGTGCCATATTAGGTGGTGTTTTTTCTTATTTATTCATCAGCGCATATTTTTTGATAATTATTGATTATATCGAAGGTGCATCAAAATTTACTAAGCAAATATACCATAGTTTCACGATAAAAAAAAACATTTGCAAGAGCTCCATGATCATTATTAGTGTTATACACATACATTTTTAATACTCATCATAAATAGATGCAATTATTCAAATGCTGTCAGAACACATAGCACAAGGTTTATCTTTGCCGAAAATAATACTTGTTAAGACCTCATTTGTTACTCAACGAATGAACGGTATCGCTTTATCGTTCAAACATTCATTTACAGCGCGCAATTTGCACCGTCAGTTCCAAGTACCACTCAGGATAACAATTCGAACTCATACCATAGTTTCACGATAAAAAAACATTTGCAAGAGCTCCATGATCACTATTAGTGTTATACACATACATTTTTAATACTCATCATAAATAGATGCAATTATTCAAATGCTGTCAGAACACATAGCACAAGGTTTATCTTTGCCGAAAATAATACTTGTTAAGACCTCATTTGTTACTCAGCGAATGAACGGTATCGCTTTATCGTTCAAACATTCATTTACAGCGCGCAATTTGCACCGTCAGTTCCAAGTACCACTCAGGATAACAATTCGAACTCTTATGCATCCCTTTTGCATCTTAAATAGGTTACAATTTTTCTCCCTTTGGTAACATAAAGGTTGCTTATAGGTTCTAAGCACCTTTATAGAACTTAATCACGGTGGATTTTATTACTTTAGTTTCCTAAAAAATACTTTATGCAAGCTATTTGTCACAAAAGTGTTACTTGGGTCTGTCTGTCTGTCTGATACGCTTTCCCGCTTAAACTACTGAACCGATTTTAATGAAATTTGGAACACAGATAGAATGGACCTTGGGAAAGGACATAGGATGCTTTTTATCCTACGGGAACCTTTAAAACGGTTCCACGCGAGTGAAGCCGCTGGGGGAAGACTAGTAATAGATATTTATAAAGTACAACAATATCGAAGCTGTAAAATTATGTTCATTCAAAAACATTTTCGTCTGATAAATTACTATATTTACGGCGCTTAAGGTACTGGTCGGCGGCAGACCAGGCCCTCTCCGCAGTGTTATTAATAAGCAAAGACTTCAAGGTGTCCAGGTGACATCCCAAATAATTCAAGTAAAAACTTCTTTGCAACAATCCGCAATCAGAGCAAATGTATACTTTTTCATGCAATAGCACCTCTCTCTCGCTTAGTATACATGCATATTTAATTTTATGCAACAATAAAAAATATACACCAACATTACGTACCACCACTAACACTTCAGGGTTATTGACAGACTTCTCAAAAATTAAACACAACGCAGTGAAAAATTTAAGGTTTTTGTTTTGTTAATTTAGAAGCTAATCAGAGCCCAAATAGAGTCATTAACGAAGTCACGTGAAACACTTGGATAAAATAGTCCAGCTATTATATCAAAGTGACAGACAAACTTAATATTACTTAATATTGTCTGCAGATATAATTATATAGTACGTTGCTCGGTTAAAAACAATTTATTTTCTTGGTTTAATTTTTATGTTATTTTCAACATCATCCAGAATAGATCCCATTAAAAAAATTGTCACAAAAAATATAAAAAACGTAACATGCTTGCTTAGGGTTTGAACCCGGGTGTATAGCTCCGCGCCGGCTTCCGTAACCATTCGACCAAGGACGATTCCACTGACGAAATTTATATAGACTTCTTTCAAATCGAAATTTCATTTATTTGAACGGTGTTCTATTCCACAATATTATTAATATTCTCATAAGATAATATTCTCTAAGAGTCATATTTTTTAGTTTATATTTTAGTTGATTATCGCTCAAAACTCGAATAAAACGACAAATTCTTAAAATAAAACCTAACTGGATCAATCTATCACCCCTGAAACCCTGGGCAGTAAATTTCATGAAAATCATAAATCATTGGCGCCGTTTTCGGTATTTACAAGAATTGCTACCGTTAAAGGTATTCGATTTTGTTAAGAAATTACGATAATTTTCTATTTTGCCGTAAAATTATTTGTTAGTAAATCAAAATTGGTTTGATCTCCTATAAAACAGACACTTTAATAGAAACCTTAGTGCTAGCACAATCATACTTCTATTATTTTAGTAGTCATCATAATATCATTAAATGATGAGTGATATGACGTAATGTTTGTTTGTTCAGGAATCAGGAAAAGGCATCATAACCATTTTGTCATGAGTAACGACCCTATTAAGCGAATCTGGATCGACGTTTACGTCACATTACAAGCTTTCTGCTAAACGTTTCACGCCTTAAACCAGCTGAGGTAACCGTATCACATGACCATCGACATATTCGACATCCCAATATCATTATCCACCTTTATAATGGGAATTTGACGGGAACAGAAACAAACTTTGATGTGTCAATATCATAATGTTTTCGCATGTGTGACCCACGTGTGACCTAAACGTCATAGACGTAAATGGGCATGTTTGGGTGTGACTAGTGGCAAATTTCATGTGCTTGGGGTGCACGTTAAGCCGTCGATTCCGCGTGATATCGGTAGATAGCCGGAGGTCTTAGAAGTGGTTTGAAAACACCCGACAGCGGGTTGACCAATAACCCGCATCTTCAGCAGCGTGCCCGACTTAGTTTCATACCTCTTTAATAATGGGAGTCTATTCCCATCGTGCCCAGCATTAGGAGGCAAAAAAGGGTTGCGGCCTTAATCCTAGATTCGGTTGTTTACAAACAGGCATGTCAGGGATCGGGACAATTTATTCATTTTCATTAAAAAACTTTAAATAATTTAAATATTTTATTGCCTGAAAAAAAAAGTGACTTTACCAAATGTTTCAAGCAATATTTCAGTGTATTGAAAATTTTAATATATTAATTATACGTGGCCCATTTTTCAAAGCAAAGCATTGCCGATCTTTACAACAAAATTTCGTTCAAAAACTTATAAGTGGGTACTTAATCTAAAAGGCAAGGTGAAATCTTTATATATATATAAAAAGTAAAGGGTTTTTTTTGTACGTAAAGACACGGTTTTCTCTATTATCATTAACTCCAATCAACTTGGTTGGGGTGGTAAATAGCCCTTAGTACGTAGATGATAGTAAGGGAGTTTGATCGCGGTGGGTGGAAGTGGGTGGAAAAATCTGAAAAAAATATCTGTCCTTTTCTAACCAATAGTTCGAGTTCGAGTTCTAGAAAGTTCCAGAAACTTCTCGAATCATTTGGATTTTTTTTAAATAATTGCAAACTATTTTAATTTATTTTAACGAATCATTTGGAGAGTTTGGTCGCGGTGGGTGGAAGTGGGTGGTGGTGCGAGGCAAAAATCTGAAAAAAAAAATCTGTCCTTTTCTAACCAATAGGGACTTCTGGGTGGATCTCAAAATTTCTGGGATGATCCAGATCCAGATCCAGAAAGTTCCAGAAACTTCTCGAATCATTTGGATTTTTTTTAAATAATTGCAAACTATTTTAATTTATTTTAACGAATCATTTGGAGAATCCTACTTCCTATTAATATTATAAACGCGAAAGTTTGTAATTATGGATGTTTGTTACTCTTTCACGTAAAAACCACTGAATGGATTTTAATGAAATTTTTCGATAATATAGCTACATCAGAATAACACATATGCTACAATTTATAAAGCTATAGTGTGTCAAGTAAGTAGGAAAAAAATCGACCATCTGCAAGCTATTCTGGCGTGCGCTACCAAAACCGCTAGAATTACACATAATAATATGTAATGTATGTATGATGGAAATGTTCTTAAATAGTCCTACAAAATAGGCGGTCCAGAGGCACTTTAGTAGGGACTTCACTTTATGCTAATGATCCTCTCTAACGCGGGTGAAACCGCGGGGCACAGCTAGTCTAAAATAAAAAAGTGTGAAGGAAAATAACATAAGAACTAAAAAATCAGAATCCGTTTATCTATCTTAATATATATAAATTACGTGTCACGTTGTTTGTCCGCGATGGACTCCTAAACTACTTAACCGATTTTAATAAAATTTGCAAACCGTGAGCAGTTTGATCCAACTTGAGAGATAGGATAGCTTATATCTCAATTTATAGTCGCAATATTATTTTATTTCTGATACTTTAAGGCAGGACAACGTTTGCAGAGTTAGCTAGTAATAAAATAAGTAGGTGTAGGACGACCGAGCGTTGCTCGGATAAAAACGATTTATTTTCATGGTTTAGTTTAAAACGAAACACTTATTTTCTTAGTGTTACTTAACAACGCCATATGAAATAGCTCCTAATAAAAAAATATTTTCATAAAAATAAAAAATAGACACAATAATATGGTTTTGATTGAGGTTTGAACCCGGGTCTCTAGTTCCGCAGTTAGCTCACGCAACCATTCGGCCAAGCTTTAATTCAATGAACGAAATTTTCATAGAGCTCTTTCAAATCGACATTGTCATTTCTTTGAACGTCGTATTGGCGGATGGTAGTAGGGGAGCCCAAAAGGTGATTTTCGGATTTACTCGAGCGCGTCATATTAAGATATGGGGTAAACCTTGCATCCTGTTGAGTACTGCCACGATTAAAAAAGACCTTCAATATAGGTACAGTATTTTTTTATCTTACTTCCGGATGTCAAAACGGTCAGATTAGAATACCCCGTTACCGTTGAATCATGAAATTTAAATAACAAAAATTTGAACTCTTTCGAGTTTGCCAAAATGCCGTTTTTTGCATTGCATTTAAATTACTGAAATGTGACTTAGCATGAATTTAATTTATTTTACTATTTTACCTGTACCTTTCGTATAAATTTTTAGAAAACCTATAGGCGCTCTCTCCACCGGTTAAACACAAAACGTCATAAAAATAATCTTTTAATCTTCTTACCACCCAACCTATAAAATGCACAAGGTCCTGATGACGCTTGAGGAAATCTACAATGAGCCTCGAGGGCTCCCCTGTTTGACAGCGTTTACGTCACAATATTATTAATACTCTACAAAAGATGTCAGGAAGAGTCGTATTTTGCAGTTTATATTTAAATTGATTATCACTAATAAATGTTTTTATACAAATAAAAAATTTTAACAATAAAATCTTATCTGGATCGATTTATCACCCCCAAAACCAGGGTACTAAATTTCATCAAAATATTTGCAGTCGTTTCCGAGATTAAAAAATATATTTAGATAATATACAAGAATTGCTCGTTTAAAGGTATTAGATTAGATAGATAATATAATATAAGGTAATAATATAAGTATTATATAATAAAGAAATTTGTTTCAACGTACATTTTAATTTAAAATTAGTTAAGTTTTAATTATTGTAACATTGGCGAACCAAATGTATAAAATCTTTTTTAAACACCCGTAATTGTGCAAATAAAAGTCTTTGTCTTTGTATATTCCATGCCTGTTGTATTTTGGACATCACGACTTACAGTCACAATTTAAAGTAGCTTTCCTGCATACTTGGCTCTTTTTGAAGGCATTGAAATATTATTTGCTCAAAGCATATTCCATAGAGTAGGTAGTTTAACCATCAAACGGTTCTTTAAGATTCGCTATGTTTCGTTTATTTACATATCATACTAGCCTTCCTAGGGGACCCGTTTTATGGATCCACCTAGGATAAAAAATATCCTATGTACTATTCTAAACTATATCTCTAACTTTCTTTTATGAGTTTGAAATACGACGTAAGATGATAATGTTGCTATGTATATTAAAAACATAGGCGTTTAGCCAGTTGCTTCAACCGCGTAGACCCTATTACCCGGTTTCCCGTAGGAATTAAGAATTATCCCGCGGTAAAAAGTAGCCTATGTTCATCAGGGATAATGTTGGCATCTAATCGGTCCAGTAGTTTCGAAGAATTTTCAATACAAAGAATCAATCAAATTTTTAATCTTTATAATATTAGTGTAGATCAAGCAATTGAGTCGAAATAAAAAGCATTATTTTTATTGTTTCATAAAATGTATGTTCCAATTAATATTTAAGAAGAAAATTGGCTGCAACCCTTTTTGCGTCCCAATGCTGGGCACGGGTCCCCTTATTGGGGAGGCCTGGAGCTTACTCCACCACGCTCCTCCAATGCAGGTTGGTTGCAAGATTAGAATGATATTGGATAAATAATAAAAAGCAGCAGCTAATAAGCAGGTTTTTACCTGCTTAATATGTGAGGAGCAATATTAAACAAACCAATAAAATAGCCAAATAGTTACGACACCGATTCATGCTACAAATCTCGGCGTAAATAAATGACTAACAAAAGTTTATTCAATCGTTCGTTCGTTTATTTGTACAATAAAGTTTGATGCACATGTATTATTTGCTCCACGATAAATCATTAGAAAGATTAAAAAAGCATGTTGTATCCACGATCCCGAATTTAACCAACGTGGTGGACTATAGTATAAATAATTCCCAATTCTGAGAGGAGACTACCAACTAGCATTGGGAAATGAGAAGTATTAAAAAATTGTAAGTGTAAATAATCAACACCTACCAACAAAAGCCAATGGATAAGTGATACGACTGATAATACAATATATTGTTTTATTTATTTATTATTTATTGCCAAATTAACAATTTGAACAAAAGGTGAGCTTATTGCCTATTGGCATTTTCTACCAGTTAACCTTCAAGAAGTGCAAAAAATATAAATAAAAAAAATATAAAAAAATAAAAGCATATAATATAAATGTGCGATAAATATGTAGAGATACTAATATTATAAGACAGATAATATAATTGATATAATACTTAATCTTCCAAAATTATGAGCAAAGGTCCAGGTAATGAGATATAAATATCGTAAGACGAATAATATAATTGATATAATACTTAATCATCCTAAATTATGAGCAAAGATCTAAGTAATGAGTTAAAACACCCTTTTTGTATGAGGGTTTTGAGCACATTTTTCTAAGGTGTTCGGGAAGAGTATTCCAGAGGAGAGATTATTGTTATTACTTTATTATATACATATGCATATGATTCTTGTCGAAGGTTTACTAGTAACTTTCCTACTTTAAAACATCCGCTAGGTGGTGTATCGAGGTGCTTTAAAGTTTAGAATTGTAGGAGATCGGGGTTGGCAAATTTTAGGGTGGCCGTAATAGTACCCCTACTGCTATCGGCTACAGCCGGGCGGCCCACAGAGAGGCTAGGAATAAATTTATTTTAACGTTGAAAAGTTGAACCCTATTTCCACAGGTGACAGCCCCCACCTCTATGAAAAAGGTCAGCTGAAAATCAACACCAAATAGGTACCATACAAATGTACCTGCCCCTGCGAGTCTAATACTTTTAAAGTATTTTATTTATTTATAATGTTTCGTAATAAATTAGTGCGAAATGTTTCTAGGTCAGTTTCACAAGTCTTTTTATCATTTAAAAAAATTTACTATTTATTTATATATATACATGTACAAGATTAAATTACCATATGTACAAAAACCTAGAACTAATCTTAATAACTAACCTTAACAATATATACAAAACTTATAGTAAAAATAAAAAAAACATATAAATTAAAAAGGCTTATAAATAAAATACTTCATCTAAAAAGTCCGTGTGAGGCATGGTACCCAAGACACTGGCGGCATTGCCCCTTTGTACGACTAGACTGAGTCGTTGGGCAAAATAGCCGCCAGCCCTCAGGTCACCACAGGCAAGGACAAGTCTGTTCGACATTTCTGACATGAATTTCTTCATGTCAGAAGACCATGGTCCCATAGTCTCTACAGCTAGCGCCGCAAATATATAATTATCCGACAAATTACTATATTTGCGGCGCTTGAGAGACTGTGCATGGTCGGCAGCGGACCCCGCCCTATCTGCAGTATCGCTTATATGCGACGGGGCTAAGGTATCCGCACATGTAACGTCCCAAACCAGTGGCCGTCCTAGACTCCACGGCACCAATGTAACTCCGTCAGGCCTCTTGCCATCGCTTCTGGATAGTCCAGATGGTTCTAGTGATGCTGGAATAGAAGCGGTGGCAAGAGCACGACGAACCAAGTCGTTTAAGGTACCGTGGCGGAAAAGTCTACCGGCACTCCTGATACAGGACAAGCCATGTCGACCAAAGCTGTCCACCTTTTGTCCACACGGACAAACATGGGGCTCGCACACCTTTACACCGAGCCGGAGACCTACTGCAATACGCAGAGCTACAGGATCCAACACGGTGCCAATGTTTTTAGATGGCAGAGCGTGTAACCAATGTCCCGACTCACTTTGAGCTACTGCCAATAATCGGGCCCTATCGGTGCTGTTAGGACAACGCTCGAGGAGTCTAGCATAGATAGCTTTTAAGGCTGGTACATCCCAAGTGGACTGTCTATCTTTTGATACACCTGGGATGTCCTCAGACGGAAAGGTGGCACTCCAGACCCCCATAGCCTCTGTCAAGTACGCTACCCAAACATCATCAAGATTAGTGCTTAATATTTCTGTGATGAGGGTCAGCGTACTATGACAGGAGGCCAGGTAAGCAGGAAGAGCCAAACTTTCCGTCGTGCGAATACCCAAGCCACCAAACTTAATTGGTAGGGTTGCCTGCATCCATGCGCAATCATCGAGGTTTAAATTTAGAATTTTGGATACACAATTTTGTAATGTTGAATCTAAAGTCTTTGTTATTAAAGGAAACTTCCAAAAAGGACAGCATCTAAGTAAATACAAAAATTTTGGCGCGAATAAGCAAAGGCGTAATATGTAGGTAGCCATGTGTGGTTTTAAATCAAATAAGCGATCTGAAATTGTATTAAATTTTTCTAATTTAGAATTTATGATGAGAACAAAAGCATCATCAAATATTTCACAATAATTATCTATGATGAAGCACTTAAAAACTTGAAATGTAGATTAATATTATACCTAGTTATTAAAATTTAAACATTTTGTTCGCGGGAAGAGAGATGAAGTCCAGACTCCTTTCTGAATAACGCTGTTTAAATACTATTAAATTTAATTTACTATAAAATAAACTATAATTACTATAAAATAAAATTATAACTACCGGAATTAGTCACTTGAACTACAATAAGCTTTTTATTGCTGTTCAATAATGCAGATTAATTTTTATAGGGTGCTTAAAAGATAAGTTATTCTTGCCTGGACGGTTGCCTGCTATGGTTTCTTATCATTATTCTAATAAGCCCGATGCTATGAATTGTGAAAATTCCTGTACAGCGTTGGAAAATTAAGGTTATCTGTTACTTTAAATTGGAACGGACCCGTATTTCATGATAAAAATAAGTTATATTTACCATACTCTCAAAAATCGCTCAAGTAGATTGTAGCTCATTATAAAATGTCCGCCGTATAGATTATCTTATTAAAATAATGTAAAACTTAGCTTTGTGCAGCTTGCGATATACCTGTATATACGATATGTCTATACGATGAAAACAACGTGTTGCAGGAACCTCGGTCGCCGCCCGTTGGTACTTCACGCACAGAATCTTCGGGCTAGGTCTGTCATATTATGTAAATACGAATAGGTGTCGTAGGCGGTGCAGGCCGCGAGTTTATATCTACCCCGGTAGTTTGTATTGCACCACCGTCAGTATTGGACGTCCCGCGCGACCGTGAATCGCTCCGATACGATCTACAGGTGTAATATAATTTTACCGCCGCGAAACGATCCCGCGATTGGCGGCGACACTTTAAACGTAGACATGTTGAAATAATTTTATTTTTTCATTTCGATATTCGAGTGACCTCACTGCGGGCCTTTTTTTCTTCGTTTAGACCGACTTATTAAAAGGTAACAATTGTTATTAGATAAAATGAAGTGTTTTTTTTTACTTAACGTAGTAAACATTAAAAACGATACCGTAAATAAAAAAGGCAATTTTGGAGACTCAGCAACAGCTAATCGCTTTCCGTTGTTCCTAGTGACTAGTATCGTAGGTCGTTCCTTATTTCTAGAAGGAGAGAAGAGCATAATATTACCTACGCGTTTGTTTTGACCGGTTGCATACGAAATGTGAATACGAAATTGCAAAGCGCTGCGCGTTACTGTTAAATATACTTATAATATAAGTTAAAGTTAAATATAAATATATATAAAAAATATTAAATATATTATGGGGGATTGTAATATTTTTAAGCAAAGCGATTATATCTTATGTTTAGTATTTATTCCTTAAATATCCATACAAATAAATAAAAATTGGAGTGTCTGTTTGTAATATTAAAATAACCGCTTTTTACTACATGCATATATTATGAATGTATTTACGGTACATAATAAAATACCGAAATAACATTTTTTACAGTTTTTGTCTGTCTGTCTATTTGTCTGCCGGTCTGTCTGTTTGTTCTGGCTAGTCTCTGAAACGACTGGACTGATTTTTACGGGACTTTCACTGGCAAGTAGCTGATGTAATAAGGAGTAACTTATACTACTTTTATTTTATAAATTCCAAAAGTAAAGTCCACGCAGTCGAAGTCGCGGGCGGCCGCTAGTATAAAATATTGACTTATGCTTCATCAGGCAGAGCTGAAGCGAAATTATTTGCACGCAATTTCGCTTCAATTCACCAGAAATTTTGATTTTACTGAAAATACAAATTTTGCAATAAATATTTATACAGCAAGAAATCAAACAATAAAATTATTCTGATTTACAACAAATTTGTAATTTATTATAAACAGGAACGTTTAGCAAAGGCGTGCTCGTATATTATATAAAATACCTAGCGAGTTTGTTCTTAATTTTTTCATTTCATTATTACAATTTTTTTCATTGGCTATTAAAAAATCCTATAGTATAACCTTTTTTCTTGAATTAATTAATTTCAGCAAAACGACTAAACTATTGCGAATATAATAAACGTCCTAACTTTAGTAGAAAAACTTGATACAGTGTAATTATAAAATTACTAATGCAATGCATAATATACGAGGACATAATATTCAGAAAGTGATTGACAATGAAAGTTTTTATAATGAACGTATCGCAACCATCTTTTTTATAATAATATCATACATTAATCTACTATTGACGACCCGCGTGGCGCCATGGTTACCATGCCAGACTGCCAATCAGGGGATCCCGGGTTCGATTCCCAGCGAAACAGAAATTTGAATGATGACTTTAAATTTTTGTTCTCGGTCTGGTTGTTTGTGTTTCTGTCTTTGTATTTGTCCATGGTACCTACGACACAGGGTATTAATTACCATACTGTGGAGCTATGAGTGTGTAACGTTTATTATTATTATTATTAATATTACTATTTTAAGCCTTCGATACGTGATAGTTTGGTAAAATAATCTATCTAATTCTTTCATTACTTTTTGACAACCGAAGGTACAGATCTTAAAATTATAAGATGGGGAGAAGTGTATCTTTTGCAGTTGTCAGCTGGTAATTTTTTTTATCACCTATTACTGGTAAATATTTATTTGTTTTATTTTTGTAAAGTATCAATAACTTAGATGATGACCTTAATGGAAATATGGTTAATATGCTGTATTGCTATTCGGAGGGTCCTAGTTTTGATTCCCAGCGAGTCAAAAATTTGTATGATGGTTTTTAATTTCTGTTCTTGGTCTGGGTGTTTATGTGCTTGTGTAATTTAATGGCACCAACTACACGGAAAGCCGTAATGAGGATCAGTAAATCGTTAATATTATTAGTGTTCTTTCATTATATGTATTATCTTTTTGTCAGGTTAAGCTATATGCACTCGTCTTGTCAACATTTTTACATGAAAATGTTTTTGGTGAGATTTCATTCTTTTTTGTAATTTAGTATATATTTACGTGAACCGTACTATACATGAAACCATAATAGACTAATATTATTAAAAGGAATGATTTGTATTTATGTATGTTTGTAATGAATAAACTCAAAAACTACTGTTCCGATTTAAAAAATTCTTTCACCATTAAAAAGCTACCTACATTCACCCTGAGTAACATAGGCTACTTTTTACCTCGGAAAAGTGCTTCATTCCTACGTGGAAACGGGTAATAGAATAAAACTAAAAAATAAACGCCTATGATTTTAATATAGCAATGAAGCCTGGAATAGCACATAGGCCATTTCTAGTATATTATGAGTCTATGTATAAATCAATACCTTAAATGTCAAAGCACAATTGGGTCATTTTTGGCAATCAAAAAACTTTAAAATCTGCAACATTCTTTCTTCATTATTTTATCAAAGATAAAATAAATTTTAAAATAAATCTTAGAATAAACAAATTTTATCAAATCAACCCAAAAAAAGTATGTTGAGTTAGTTGGTTCGTAAACTATGCAGATTATAGGAAAATCCGCTGCCCATCTGAGCTGCCCATAAGATGTCCGATAAGGACCGACGACTGTTATCTATCAATAAGTCATCGACCCGCGTGGCGCAATAGTTACCATGCCGGACTGCCAATCGAGGGGTCCCGGTTCTACGCTAGCCGCCAAACCATGCGCGCTTTAAAAGGGATATCTACTCGTTTATATCGTTGTAGGACTTTACATGATTTCGAGTAAACTTTGTGTAACTTTCAGACGTACAAGGCGCTGAAAAACATAATTATTATTTATAATCTATTTTCAAGGTCTTAGAACTTATACGAGTGTGTAAGAAAAGTACCGCCGTCATTAATGTCAGTCGTAGCAATAATCGTGGCGCAATGGTTACCATGCCGAACTGCCAATCGAGGGGTCCCGGGTTCGATTCCCGGCGAAACAGAAATTTGAATGATGAGTTTAAATTTCCGTTCTCGGTCTGGGTGTTTGTGTTTCTGTCTTTGTATGTGTCCATGGTACCCACGACACAGGGTATATATACCCTACTGTGTATGAGTGTGAAGCGTTATTTATTTATTCTGTTTCTGTGGAAAGTTGCGATTGCTGGTCACAAACTCATATGACGACCTTCTTCTTAGTAGTACTGCAATAATAATAACAATAATCACAATCATAGCCCCACAGTAGGGCAGATATACCCTGTGTCGTGGGCGCCATGGACACACACAGAGACAGAAACACAAACACCCAGACCAATAACTGAAATTTCAACTCATCATTTAAATTTCTGCTTCGACGGGTATTTAACCCGGGACCCTTCGATTGGCAGTCCGGCATAGTACCATTGCACCACGGTCGTCAATGTAGGTATGTGACCTCAAACAGCACTTGAGTTTTGCGTATTGTTTACCATGGGCTTCATCGACTATTCATGTGCATGTCCCGTAAAAAGTGTTATTTCACTGACATGTACGTCTTCCTTGTAGGTTTCCATACCTTGTAGGTCGAGCAAAATTTCCGTGCTATTCACGATTGTCTTTCAAAGTACATCCAAAGTCATTGTAGGTGGTATTATGGTTCGCCCGGGGCAGTACCACCGCTGCACCCACTTCTGCCGTGAAACAATTCTATTGTGTTTCGGCGGAAAGGTGCAGTTGCCGGCCACCAGCCTCCGGGGTGGCAGTGCAACTGCATAAGACCTCAGATAAGACTTACCTATGCTTGCTTGAGGTTGTATGTAGATGTCCATGGGCTCCAGCGACCACTTAACACCACGTGGCCTGCATGCTCGTCTGCCACTCCATTCTAATAAAAAAAGTAACAATGTGAGGAAAACCCTCTTTTTGCTCGTTTTGTGTCTATCGCAGGATAAAAGTGTTGCTGAACGTGGCAAAACGCTTCCTTCAAAGATTAACTGCAAAATCCTCCTACGATCAAATGTGTATCGTAAATAAGCAGGTTTTATTTTAAAAAACAGTTTCAGTTCTAAGTATGGGGAACTACTTACTACTACTACTACTACTAGATTTATTGTAAATCTTAATGCAGTTCACAGAATACATCCACTTACCAAGTTTCAACAGTATAGTGACGAATCTATAAAGGTTCCGTTTTTTACCATTTGGCTACGGAACCCTAAAAATGTATTATAAAACTTCTCTTTACGGTATAAAATATATTTAAATATATATTCCTAAGTATACGAAAATCTAATACGTATGTATTCGAAATATTCAAATAAAACGAGATTTTTATACAGGATATATATAATAATATAATCGCTTTGACTAAACACTAAAACGATTATTAAAATTTTGGTCATCTCGTCTGTCGGTTTGTCGCATAATAATTGGGGACCCGGGTAGATTTTTGTATTAAAAAAATGCTACCAAGTATAAAACCATATAGACGGTAAATTATAACAGACCTATTTTCGAAGTTTAATAGCGAATTAAAAAAATATATTAACGAACAATAATGCCAATCTTTTCAAAATTCACAAAAGTCTTTTCGTCACTGCCGTAAAAATATCACACAAATGCCGTGCAGCGCCATTCTATCTGAAAAAATAAGAGCTCATGAAAAAAGTGAAAAATGCAATAATTTATGTTCGAAATTTAATATCAGATGCATAAAATTCCTTTCCGAACAATAATGATGATGTTTTCAAAGTTCACAAAAGTATTTTTTCACAGCCCTAAAAAATCACACAAATTCCGTTCAGCGCCCACGCGCATATCTACTTTTTTGTATGGTCGCGCAATCAATCTATCTGAAATCATAAAACTCATGAAAAAAGTGAAAAATGCAACTGTTTGCCGGCAACCACCGCCTCGCTTGCTTTGTAACTCTATAGCTTCTTTTCTGTTTTTCGTTGGATCCGTTTGTAAATACTGCCAGTATACAGGAAATTAATTATCGAGCATATGTGTCATGGAATGAAACACTTCTTTACTGTTTCATCGTTTTTTTAAAGAGAAAGCAATCGACCAAATCAGGGTAATATGTGGGAGTACAATATATGTATTGTACTTCTTGTAGATGAACAGTCAATTACCATAAGGCAATTGGCTGGCTGTAACCCTTCTTTCGTCCCGTTGCCGGGGCACGAGTCGCTTCTCACAAAGAAAGCCTAGTGGTTATTCCAATAAATGAACGAACTCCATAAAATGAAAGATATAAACGAATTTATTATTATTACTAGCCTTCCGTCAGCGGCTTCGCCCGCGTGCACTCGTTTTAAAGGCTCCCGCAGGATAAAAACCATCCTATGTCCATTCCCAAGGTCCACTCTATCTGTGTTCCAAATTTAATTAAAATTGATTCAGTACTTTAAGTGGCAAAGCGTAGCAGACAGATAGACAGACAGACAGAGTTACTTTCGAATTTATAATATTAGTATGGATTGGGTTAGGTGGGGAAAATTACGAGTACAACCCTAAGGCCACTGCGACGAGTAAATGAAAATGTATCTATTGTAGCCTAGCCCCTCATTTATTCCTGATTCCCTAGGCCGACGGTAGTCCGTACGATGCGTTTGGAGTCCAGAAGCTTGACATCTCCATTTCCGATGTAACCAGGCTACCGCCTAGTATACGGCTTCTGCTGTGAGTGAGTTGCAACTCAGTCGCAGAGGATGTGTATCTGGGTTGCCTCTTCGTAATTGCCTAGATGCAATGAAAAAAGTGACGAAGAAATAGTGAAAGAAAATGAGTGAGTACTTTATAAAAATACTAGATGAAAACTTACTGAAAATACTAGATAAAAATAATACTGATAATAAAAGCAATTTGTGTAAAATTATTCCCTGACCATTCCAAAATATCATAAATGCACAACGTTAATGTTCAAGTTTTCACTTCTGCCGGCACTACCGGAGTGAAACCGGTTTTTTTTGTTATATATACGAATTTTTAAATTTCTAAAGACTTACACGGAAAGTGAAAATATTTATTCCTTAAAATGACTTTTATTTCCATACTTCCTGCTGTAATATGTATGTTATTAGTTTAGAAGATAAAATGAAGAGAGAGAAAGCGAAATTCTCTTTTCTGTGAAATTTTTTGTGTGTGAAGTGCGATCTTCATTGGCCGAAGTTGACTGGCTCGGATGGAGATATGTAGTTGATATCAATGGTTTTAAAAGATAACTTTTTATGTAAGTACTCGTAATTACAAAGATTTGGTTCTCGATTTTATTCCACAACTGTTAATAAAAAACGAATTTCAGCCGAATTCTTAATGACAAAGGTAATTTCTTAAGGGACATTTCCTGCAGGATCTTTTGACTGCGTTGAATTAGAATTACGATACTTACATCTACACACAGTTGTATTTAATATTTGAATTTCAGCTAATTTCAATGATACTGGTTTCCACTCATTTTTAAAAAAGATCTTGACTGGTGAGCTAACACCGTAATCCTAATAAGGGTTCCTTTATTTCTTTGGAGGGATCCTAAAGTAATCAATCACATTCAAAACTGTAGCTTATAACGAATGCACAGCATTTGGTGAAGAGGTGTATCAAAAAAACAGATTACATAACATTTCAATTATGAGTGTTCCGAGCAGGGGTCCTAGCAAAATTTTAATCAACTTTTGGACACGGTCCGGTCAAAAAAATAATTTACGAAAGTGACCCCGCTTGTTTTTGTTTATTGGTGGTCTTTTTAATTCTATATGTTTTTTTGCCAGTTAAGATAACATTACTTAATTTTATATATACATAGTATGGGAGCCTATAGAAGCGCGCATGGCTCGGCGGTTAGCGTAGAACGCAAACGATCTATGCAAATAAGCCAAACGGGTGCGGTCGGCTGTGAGATGGATGACCGCTAGTGGCAAAAATTTCATGCGCGTTTCCGTGCTTCGGAGGGTACGTTAAGCCATCGGTCGCGGTTGTTATCGATAGATAATAGTCGTTAAATCTTGTCGGAGGCCTTATGGGCGGTTTGAAAACATCCGACAGCGGGTTGGCTACTAACCCGCATCTCCACCAACCCGCATTGGAGCAGCGTGGTGGAGTAAGCTCCCAGGCCTCCCCAATAATGGGGAGAGACCCATGCCCAGCAGTGGAATGCAAAAAGGGTTGCAGCGAAGGGAGCCTGCAATACTAATTGAGGTCATACGTTAACGGGGTTTTCCTATATGCCTGCAAGTGCAGTGAGCAATTGCACAAGTAGATACGATGGTCGTTGTAAGTCGTCCGATATACGGATGGATGAAATCCGTTTAGCGGACGACTAGACACTTTGGTAAACGAAACAGTTTTAAAAATAGGTAGTGTTTACTCGTATCCTTTTATATGCGTAAACAACACAAATGAAAAGCTATCGATTCCATTTGAATGAAGCTTGGTGTGGCTTAGTTATCATCCGGGCCAGAATAATAAAAATTTTTGCTGAAAAATAGGTGAATAACATTATATATTATATAGCTACAAGGTGATATTTTATGTAAGTACAGACTGACGGTATGAGTCTCATTCCCTGGAAACAGGGAAGGTTATTGGTATGGGACGGCACTTGTGTCGATACCCTGGCTCCATCCCATGTCCAGGCGACCTCGACACGCGTTGGTGCGGCAGCAGAAACTGCTGAAAAAGCAAAACATAGAAAATATGCGGCATTGGGCGATGAATATTTATTCATCCCTTTTGCCGTAGAGACGTTGGGGCCGTGGGGGTCGGCAGCAAGAAAATTTTATAAAGAATTGTCATCGCATCTGATGGTGGCCTCTGGTGACCCAAGAGCTGGAGCTTACCTCGGTCAACAAATTAGTTGGCAATCCAACGAGGTAATGCTGCCAGTATCTTGGGCACAATGCCGCGGTGCAGCGATTTGGATAATGTATTTTATTTGTAAGTTTATTTATTATTATTTTTAAGATATATGTATATAATTAAGTTAGAAATTTTATTAATAGAATGTATTGTTAAGTACAGACAGTAAATTTTGCAAAAGATACCTAGTACCTGGATGACCGAGCTTTGCTCGGACAAAAACAATATATTATTTACTTAGATACGAATGAGCTGCGTTTATAAATGGCTCCTAATAATAGTTTTTCTCGCAAAAGAAGCAAATTAAAATAAATAATGTAGTTTAAAAAACTAAAAAACACGCTTTTGTGAAAATTCGAACTAAAAAGTAAAAAAATAAGAAGAAAATGTATTTAATGTAAAAAACGCGTGGGGTGAATGGTGTCAATAGTATCTTAAAAATCACCCCACGCTTTTTTTTACAGCGAAATACATTTTCTTCTTATTTTTTACTTTTTACTTCGTATTTTTTCAAAAGCGTGTTTTTTTTAATTTTTTAAACTACATTATTTATTTTTAATTTTTTAGTTGGATTTTTATTCTCATATTATTGCATTGTCATCGGCTCTTGACCCCTGTGCAAATTTTCAAGTTAATCAGACACTTATACGTGTTAAAAATATAAAACTTTATGTTTCTTTCATTAAGTACCTTTGGCCACGAACTTATCAGCCGCCCCTCGTATATTTTTTATCCTGATGATCCTAGTTAGGACTTTAATATAAAGTTATGAGATTATTGTATTGTCATCGACACTTGACCCCTGTGCAAATTTTCAAGTTAATCAGACTCCTAGAAGTAAGTGAAAATGAAGTTAAAAGATTCCGTTACATACATACATACATACAGGTCAAGTTAATAAAAGCGTGTTAAAAAAGGAAAATAAAATCGAAGTAGAGACTCGAACTAGACCCTTCTCGTTTCGGGATTTCCTACCTGTTATATCCTTGTAGGTGTTTGCGAAAACCTTCGTAAACTAAAGATATTGTAGCAGTTTTAGATTGTCTGAAAACACCAATAAAACGACGTTTTCTAAAAAAAAACCTATTTAGATCGATTTATCGCCCCGTAACCCCATGCATACTCACGAAATTCAAATCATACATATAGGCGTATACAAGAATTGCTCATTTAAAATTATTCGATATTTATTTTTATTATTTTTTAAAACTAAGTGTCAGTTATTTAACTACGTACAAATATTTCAAAAGTAACATTAAAGATTTTTTTAAATTACACAATTGGAGCTTCATTTTAATATCTTAGAATATCTGAAACATAAAAAATCATGATTTATTTGACTCAGATATACAAAATTACGTAATATACGTAAAAATTTTAAAAACATAAAAAAGTACAAATGCGTAACTAAGTAGAAGATCAAATGAATTTATACTGAATATAATTGAACTAGCTCGGAGGTGAATACTTTGATGCCGTGTCATGTTTATTCGCAATGAAATTATAAAATTAAAATAAATACGTAGATATATTACCAGTATGATACATCAGTTTGATTATTGTACGTAGTCAAAGTCATAATGGCTGCAACCCTTTTTGCGTCCCACTGCTAGGCACGGGTCTCTCCCCCTATTGGGAAGGCCTAAGTCATAATAAATCTATGTTATTCATAGACTTAGGACTTGTCCAGAAGGGGCGAATTCGTCGTGATTCGTGCATCACGCATGACCGTTGCATCCAGAAAGAGCGTACCAACGCGCGAGCATTTGGAGTCAAATAACTTTAGTTTACGAACATTTTCGTATCGAAATTGGAGCTCGATACGTAGAGTTCACGCGTTAGCTGGACGCAACAAAGCGTTTCTAGTATCTCGACTTGCGCGCAATAAGTGCGAATTACGCGCGTATTTTTAATTCGCGCAATGCTTGTGGACGCAATGTATTGGCGCCTAGTATCTCGGTCACGCGCGAATGAATTCATGCGAAATGTTTCGCGGCGATTTCGCCCATTCTGGACCAGGCCTTAGCATATACTTATGTATATCCTAAGTTTATGATGTTATTGTCCCTTGAATGCACAGACTAAGGATATACTAATCCTAAGTCTATGTTCGAATACATTAATATGACAGCTACTGTCAGCGAGAGCTCTGTCAATTTTAGAGGCAAAATTATCGATTGCCATATTTTTAGGGGTCATATTCTGAGCGGCTATGGCAAATGTTCCTTTCTTTTAAATATCATTGATTTATTCGTCACTCTGTTATTTCATATCATTTGCGGAAAATGAAATCCTGTAGCGACGAGCTCTGAACGTAACGAAGTTCAACCAGAAAAGGGAAAATGACATTTTGCTTTAATTGATGTTGGAACATATTTGCCCGCAACCCGGAACGTTTTGTGTTGTTCTTGTATTGATGTTAATTACGTTACTTCCATCCATCCATTAATTATTTTAAAGTTTACTGCTGTTCATTCCCTTGATGTTCGCAACTCCGTCTGATCCTGCGTGGTCGCCTTTCGAGGATCTTCTTTCCCAATCGGTTGGTTGTTAGTACCTCTAACAGTATGGCCGGGTAGGCCAATGCCACTTTCGCTTGCAGATTTTAAGCGCTTTGTCTATGACCTTAGTGTGGTTATGGTTTTAATCATTTTGAATTATGTTTGTTAATCCATTTTATTGGAGGGAGCTCCACCTATTAGAGGCAGTATAGATATAACAGAAAAATTCACGAAGATAGTAAACACCCGCTTCGTGACAGCGACAGGCTCAAATCCGCGTGAGGAACTCGGCAGCGTTCTAAGCAACTGTTGCAGAAGTCACAGCAACGCTGAAAAGTGAAAACGTTTTCGGTGGCGGAACGTCAGTATTGCACCATTCATTTTGTCACGTCCACCACTCATATGGCTAGCATGGTGAACTACTATCTCTAGGTTTCGAGAGGAACAGTGGCAAAAGGTTGAAAAAAATTGCTACGAGCGCAGCACATGATAGACGTGCTACGAATTATGTAGCTGCTACGTATTCTAACTACGTTTCTCCTAGGACTTCTCGCTTAATAAAGTGAACATTATTATTATTACTACATAATGTAAATGTTTTAACTAACAATAATTATGTAATATAATTGCTAGTTATCATTTTTTAGTTTAAAAGATACCAGTCTTTAAGTGTAAAGCTAAATGAATTATAATACTGAAGTATCCCATGCTTTTGCTTTTGCAATTATACCTAACTCTAAAAAAAGTGTTGTGAAACTGTAGTATGTTATCCTAATTCAGTAATAATTAATCTGAAAAACTGACATATTGAAGTATTTAATGGTTTTTCTAACAATGAAAACGTATTTCAAAGGTCGTTACGTCGTTACGTATTTTCATCATACCGACTCATTTTCAGGCGACGACAGCAGAGTTTCGAAAAGCTTTGAAAACGGGCCGCTGCCCCGAGGGCTTAGAAATTTTCCAGTCAGATTAAAAAATACAAACGCGGAGTGTAACAAAGAAGTTAAAGCGAGCACTTGTTGCGCAGCCAAAGTTATTGGTGGCTTGAAGGTTGAAGGGGTACTTTCGGAGGTTGGGGACGGATAAACTTCAAACTTTTAGAGTTAAACTTTATTTTAAATATATAGGTTTCTTCTGTACTCATCTGATGCTTTCAATATATATATATATATATATATAATATTTATTAGGATACTATTATCGCAATTTTGTCTTTCATTATGTTTCTGCGTTAAAATTGCTTTACTTGCATAAAATATTGAAATTTTTTGTGTCAACCCAACAAAACAAAAACATATTTTGAATATATTCGTCGTGAATGCAGTAAATTTTTTCAATGTACCATAATGTTATAATTTTCTACATTTTGATGGAAGAATTTTTTTTTCACGGAGCAGTTACTTTGTTTTATAGACCCCATAATTACTTCTACCATCTACAAAAACGTGAAAATAAATATTTCTCTCATTATGTAATTAAAATATAATGAAGTAATTCCTATATGCATGCATCATAGTATCAATTTACGTTTTGCTGTATTACTGTTTATATTGTTTTGTTACGAGCCAAGTAATTTTCGGTAATGAGGCACGGTTTTACTGTACATAATGTTAAATTGTTCAAACAAAAACATGTATTCTACCTGATTTCTACTATGAAAATAGAAGTAAAGTGATTTCAAAAATGATTATATTCGTCACTATGAACATCTTAATTTTTATATTGATTATATTAAAAAAGCCTATAGCTGTGCTGAACCCAACACTAAAAGAGTACCTGGTTGAAAATTTGTCCGTAAACAAAAATTATACATCAAATAAATAGATCACTGAATCGGGGAATATTTTTCTTCATAACTGAAAATGATTTTTTTTTCTATTTTTACCTCGGCGGTTTACGAAATCTTAATTCAAAAGAATCTGTCAATAAATTGCTATGCCTGAACACACATAAAAATGCATGCAGTTAAAGATGTTATAAGGACTTAAATTATTATCATATCATATAATACCTTTAAACGAGCAATTCTTGTATAGACCTAAATATATTTTTTGAAACTCGGAAACGGCTCCAAAGATTTTGATGAAATTTAGTACCCTGGTTTCGGGGGTGATAAATCGATCCAGCTAGGTTTTATTTTTAGAAATTTTAAATTATAAAATAATATTTTCAGCGATAATCAACCTGAAAAATAAGCCTCTTCCTGACATCTATTGGCAAGTATTAATAATATTGTGGCATAGAACGCCGTCAAACTGTCGGCGATTGGAAAGAGTGAAAGAGCTCTACAAAAATTTCGTTCATCCGAATGGTTACGTGGGCTAACTGCGGACCTAGAGGCTCGGGTTCAAACCTCAATCAAAACCACATTGCGTTTATTTTTACTTTTTGTGATTTTTTTAATTCTGAGCTATTTCAGATGGCGTTATTAAATAACACTAAGCAAATGAGTGTCTCGTTTGAAATTTAACCAAGAAAATAAATTGTTTTTATCCGAACAACGCTCCAGGTACTTGAGTTTAAATGAGGCACGTAATTGTATTGACGACCTGCGTGGCGCTCGATAGGCAGTCCGGTCTGATGGTTATCATGATACTCGATAGGCAGTCCGGTATGATAACCATCATACCGGACTGCCTATCGAGGGGTCCCGGGTTCGATTCCCGGCGAATGGGAAATTTGAATGATGAGTTTAAATTTCTGTTCTCGGTCTAGGTGTTTGTGTTCCTGACTTTGTATGTGTCCATGGTACCCACGACACAGGGTATTAATTACCTTACTATGGGGGCAATAAGTGTGTAACGTTTATTTACGTTTATTTATTATGATTCAAACTAATATTCTACGTACCAATACAGCTAAATTTGTGTTTTATTGTCATTTTTTTAAATACATATACTAGTTTATTTCATGTTAGCTATTACAGCTAAAGTTGTACACTTTTTGTTTAATGCTATAAAATACATAGAATGATGTTGCTGTAGATCGCGAATTTTTAAATTTGAAAGTCGGGAAATAGTCTGGAATAGGTACGTACGAGTATTTCGACCGAAATCGCTCGCAACCGTCCTCCAATTCTTTTTTCCTCTGAGCCTCTCTAGCTCATCGCAAAACTTGGTGAGGCTGAAAATACCAACAGCAAGCTGTCTGTAAAAAAAAATATTGGCCAAGTGCGAGTCGGACGAAGGTTCCGTACAATATAATTTTTTTTAATATGCACATTTAGCCGCATTATGATTCGATAACTAATTATAATTTTGACAATCCTCTTTTTAAAATTTAATTGTGAATGAGTTTTAAGAATTACTTAATTGGTTTTATGATATATTTTTTTCAATTTTTTGTATATCGTAGTTCTGCGTCTCCTATGTCCGTTTATCCTAATTCTTCCACCACTTCAAGGCTGTAGGCTTGACCATACGGTTTTAATTTCAACTCGATATCTCCCCGCGTTTCCGAAATGAAGGGCCAAATGACAGCCAGATGGATGGACAGAGAATCAGATGGACGGAAAGAGGATCAGTTGGACGGACAGAGGGACGGACGGAAAACAATGTGATTCTATAAGTGATTATTTTTTTTCTTTTGTGGTACGGAACTCTAAATAGACATACCATTACTTTAATTCTATTTTTTAGACTTGGAACTTTAATGTAATTTTATTCTATGCAAACGTTCGCCAATTTCGGCCTCTTCCAATTTTGGCCTGTTACATAACATTCTCCATAGCAGTTCAATTGTAAATAAAACCCTGTTTTAACTTCTAAAACAAAATTCATCTGTGCCAACGGTATTTAATTTTATGGAGTAGTTTTTGCATGATGCGTGTATATATACATATATAAACTGATAGACAATCCTTTATACTATAATTTAATAACAGCCGTTGTCTTTGGCTTGTTACAATTTTGTTTGTGTAGAAAAATAAGAGATATAGATGTTAAAAATAAATACTGTAAATGACTGCTTTTGAAAACACGAGTACAGGCGAGTTATTTCAACAAGTGGGTGTATTCATGAAATGGGTGTACTTATACAATTGTTCACAATTCTCACAAATTACACACTGAAATTGTATTGTCTGTATCTTAATCTAACAATGTTTGGTAATGTGAGGTATTCGATGTAAGCGAGAATTAGGTTATTACAAATACTAGCTGTTCTATTATTAGTTATGGCCTAAATTCCTCTCACTTGTGGTGAGAGGACACCTGCGCCCAGCAGTGGGACATAAAAAAAAAGTTGAAAAAGAAAAAAAAACTAGCTGTTCGTCGTGGTTCCACTCGCGTTAGAAAAGATAAGTAGCTTGAAATAAAAAAAATCTCCTTAAGTTTCATGCGACCAAAACTGTTGTTCCCTACTTTATCTTTTTTACTTTATTTTTGACGACCCGCGTGGCGTAATGGTTGTTACCATGCCAGACTGCCAATCGAAGGCCGGGACCCTTCGATTCCCAGCGAAGCAGAAATTTGAATGATGAGTTTAAATTTCTGTTCTCAGTCTGGGTGTTTGTGTTTCTGTCTCTGTGTGTTTCCATGGTACCCACGACACAGGGTATATCTACCCTATTGTGGGGCTATGAGTGTGAAACGAGTGTGAAACGTTATCCTCTTTGTGTCTCTTTTAGTGTTCCCTACCACTTTGTTGCGGCGTCACTATTGCATATTTTAACATGGAAAAGTAGTACCTAACTGTAATAGCTAGACGTATGGTACATATTTATAGAAGACATCAAAATCTACCATGATTTTGATGTCCTCTATAAATATGTACTATATCGCTTTGATCTATTGTCAATAATTTCCACAGCGTATGCGACATAGTGTAGTTTTCTCACACGTTGATAAATTTACTCAATCGAAGTTTTCATACGGATCCTTAACTTTTTTTTAAATATTAGATAGCCTATATTCATCAGGGATAATGTAGGATTCTAATGGTAAAATAATTTGTCAAATCGGTTCAGGAGTTTTGGAGCCTATTAAATTCAAACAAAAAATCAAATCTTTCCTCTTTATAATATGTATTACTCGTAGTATAGATGTTATCGAGCAGTAGTTCACTTAATACTCTGACCCCGGGCATTGCCGAGGCGCGGCCATGGAACCTCTATCACGCAATTGCAGAACATGTAGGATTATTTGATATTTTGCTAATTGGTAACCCTCTGCTCTGCAAATGTCAGAAATGTTGCAAATATCTTGTGTTCATGGATGCAAACTGAAACGCGTGGGCTGAACTTATCTAAGCGATGCTTATAATGTCTACAGAGAATTACTCGCGTAATACTGACCTTCACCAATCCGCACTGGAGCAGCGTGGTGGAGTAAGCTCCAGGCGTCCCCAATAGGTAATGGGGAGAGATCCGTGCCCAGCAGTGTAACGCAAAAAAAGGTTGCAACCAATACTGACGAACCGCGTGGCGTAATGGTTACCATGCCGTACTGCCGATCGGAGGGTCCCCGATCGATTCGATTCCCAGCGAAGTAGAAATTTGAATGATGAGTTTAAATTTCTGTTCTCATTCTGGGTGTTTGTGTTTCTGTCTTTGTGTGTGTGCACGGTACCCACGACACAAGGAATCCTAGTGTGGGACTTTGAGTGTGTAGCCTTATTTATTACTTATTATTATAATTAATGTCATAACATTAAAGACAGAGTATCATATGGACAGCCAGTAAATATAACTATAAAGGAAAGTTAATATCTGAAGTAGAAACAACAACATTTTTAGGACTATACATAGATAGCAAACTAACATGGCAGTCACACAATGAACATGTTTGTAAACAATTAAATAAGTTTTCATTGGCTCTATATAAATTAACGAAGGTTGTTAGTAAAACGGCGGTTTTAAATGCATACCATGCTTATTTTGGTGCAACTATAAGATACGGAATAATATTCTGGGGTAACGCGACGGGAATTCAAACTGTATTTAAAGCCCAAAGAAAGTGCATCCGCGCAATATGTCAATTACAACAAACGGATACTTGTAGGCAGCACTTTCGAAATTTAAAAATAATGACGCTTCCTTCTTTATATACTTATTTATGAAATCTGTTTAATGGTCAAAACTAAAATCACTAAATATGAAATGCTTAAATCGAAAAGACATAACAATAAACTATTTTCAATAGTTTCTAAAACAAGACTGTATGATACAGTGTGTTTTGCATGGTACCAAAAATATACGATAACCTACCGGAATTCCTCAAAATAAAAGCGGGCATTGAGTTTAAAAAGGAACTTAAAACGTATTTATTGGAAAAGGCGTAGGTATTATGCCTGCCCTACACATTGTGAGAAACACGTGATTATTATGTCCAAATAATTGTAAATTGTCTTTTGAAAGTATACGTTAATTTTTAATGATCGCAATAGCAACCAATAGCGATAACTCAAAAAACCCAGTAAACTTGCTGGTCAGGTTACCACGATTTATTTTTAGCAAAGTGCGTATTAAATTAGGTACTTATCTTGAAAGTACCTTAAGTAGTGCTATGTCCTCTTTTCATAAAAAGTTAAAAATGAACGTATCAAAGAAGAAGGTTCAATTAGACTTCACGGAGAAGGCTACACAGAACGGCAGTCTTTTAGGCAGTTGTCCCACCGCCGACGAGAAAACGACTAACTGTCGGCTATTTTTCGCTCAAGAAATATACAACGAATATATATTTGGTGTAAAAAAGGGATGCATATATGAATAGTTGATCGCTGACTATTCACACTGTCTGCAAAGACCCGCTCCAAGGTAATACTCACTCAGAGATGCTCAGAACTCCCTGAGTAACGAACTAGTGGTCATTATTAGAAGACTAAAGTGCGTGAAGTTTAAAAAGCGAGTAATCGCCCGTCACACGCAAGCTCATGTAAAGTCCAGCGACTAAACTATCGAAACTCAACACTCGAACCCATTGGTCGCCAACTAGTTCAGATCTTCTCGTTCATCGTTAGCGATGGGACAAGTACCTAAAGTTTTTGCTCTCCTCGATATTAAGCACGCGCGCCGCTGAACATCATTTTCTAAGAGCATGAATATTGATAGTTAAAAAATCTATTGAAGCAGCAATATTAAAAACAGCATCTTGAATTGAGTTCACTGAATTGACGGTCCTGGCGCATATCTTCACTTCTTTTTTTCTAACAATTAATATAACAGGTATTTTTTCGAATACTTATCTGATCATGACTACAACATATAAAAGTCTTACAGCTAGATAGGACTCTATGGAAATTTACAAAACAAAATTACGTTAATGTAAGTTTTCAACTAAGCCGATTTCGGTTTCAATAAAAATGCGTGATGATTCCTATTATGTAGTAATTTAATACTCATTCAGAGATGCTACCTTTACGGTCAGAACTAACATTGAGTAACAAACTAGTGGTCATTATTAGAAGACTAAAGTGCGTAAAGTTTTAAAAGCGAGTAGTCGCCCGTCACACGCAAGCTCATGTAAAGTCCAGCGACAAAACTATCGAAACTCAACACTCGAACCCATTGGTCGCCAACTAGTTCAGATCTTCTCGTTCATCGTTGGCGATGGGACAAGTGCCTAAAGTTTTTGCTCTCCTCGATATTACGTACGCGCGCCGCTGAACATCATTTTCTAAGAGCATGAATATTGATAATTAAAAAAACTATTGAAGCAGCAATATTAAAAACAGCATCTTGAAATTAGTTCACTGAATTGCATGATGGTCCTGGCGCATATCTTCCTTCTTTTTTTCTAACAATTAATATAACAGGTATTTTTTCGCATACTTATCTGATCATGACTACAATATATAAAAGTCTTACAGCTAGATAGGACTGTATGGAACTTTACTAAAAAAACTTACGTTAATGTAAGATCTCAACTAAGCCGATTTCGTTTTCAATAAAAATGCGTGATGATTCTTATAATGTAGTAATTTATATAACTAGATATAATATGACATCAACGGCTAAAATACGATTTTACCTACTGTATAATGTATTTTGTAAACGAACATCTGTCAAACCATGTCAACCTCAGCATACCTCCTAAATAATATTATACAAAGAGCTTCTTTCACATATTAAAAATATTAGTCGTGACTTGACACGTAGTAACCCTAAAAACAATATCTGTATGGTTAACTACATAGATTTGTAAGTATAGGTTTTATGAAAAAATGTGTATAAATAACTTGTTATTATGTTGAACTATTAGTTTGTTTCCATTCGTTAAATGTAAAAGCGTATATGAAATTCGAAATTTTAAAGCATATTATGAGGCCGTATACGAAATTTTGCCGATATCGCTGATTTACCTGAGCCCTGATTTTGTAATTCTGACAAATTATTTCATTCACTTTGATTGAAATAATTTCTTTCAGAATAACAAAATCAGCCCACTATTGGCTGATTTTTAATTCTGACAGAAATTATTTCAATCAATCAAAGTAAATAAAATCATTTCTTTCAAAGTTACAAAATCAGCCCTCTGATTTAACACATGAGATTTTGCAGTTAAATTACAGTATTTCCATAAGTTTCATTGTTGTACAATATAACTGATCATTTCATTAATCCTTATCCTTACTAATATTATAAATCGTCTTCCTGAAGGTTAGCTGGTAGAAAATGCCATTTGGCATTAAGCTCGCCTTTTGTTCAAATTTTATAATTTGGTCAATAAAGAATAAATAAATAAAATCGGAAAGTGAGTTTGTTTGTTCCGCTTTCACGCCGTAATTACTGAACCAATTGCTTTGAAATTTTGCAGACGTAAAGTTAGAAGTCCGGATTAAATAATAGGGTACTTTTATCCCAGAAAAATTTGATATTCCCGAGGGAAAACAAAAATGTTGTTAGTTTCATACCAGTTCGGTGATAGATGGCGCTGTGTGTCGTTTAAAACAAGGTAATATATTGCAAACGAATATGCACATGTAAACTTAGAAGCTAAATGATACGATAATTAATCCCCGAAAATGAGGAATTCCCGAGGGATGACGTACAATTTGGTGTATAGTCTAAACTGGTTTTTTACATCTATTTATCCTGTGTACTTAGTATTTTTTATAGCAGCTAAGCAAAAACTTCTGTACTTATTTACCTACCCGTTATCCTGGTATAATAGACTGTTCCAGAGGGTTAACAAAAGTTATGAATAATCAAAAATGAAATAAAATATGAATAATGAAAATATTTTGGATGAAGTTATGGGAGAAACTACTGAATATTTATCTGTAGACACAGTGATAGAAACAGAACATAGTACCTCATATCCTGTAGAGTTCTTAAATTCTTTGGAATTATCTGGGGTGCCTTCTCATAAATTAAAATTAAAAGTAGACGTTCCGGTGATGCTCATGCGTAATCTCGATGCCCCTAGACTGTGTAATGGTACCAGGCTGCGTGTCACTCAGCTTGGGCGGATATTATTATGGCAACTATTTTAACTGGCGCAGCAAAGGGTGAAAGTGTACTCATTCCTCGGATTCCGATTATTCCAACAGACCTCCCATTTCGATTTAAAAGACTTCAATTTCCTATAAGAGTTTCATTTGCAATGACCATTAATAAAGCACAAGGCCAAAATCTAAGGGTTGCTGGAGTACACTTGGAAAAACATTGTTTTTCGCATGGTCAGCTCTATATAGCGTGTTCCCGGGTATCCACTGCCCAAAATCTGCATGTTTTTGCTCCCCAAGGTAAAACATAATATAGTTTACCATTCAATTTAGGTTTTACAACTCTACGTATCCAGCGTTAGATTTTCCCGTGGGAATGAGAAGTTTTCTTATAGTTGTGCTTTATTAATGGTATATGGTATTTATGGTAATACGAAAGTAACTCCGTCTGACTGTTGTTCTTTCACGCCTACACAGCTGAACGGATTTTGATGAAATTTGGTATGGAGGTAGTTTGAGTCCTGGAAAAGCAATATTTTACTGCGGGAGAACTTTTCATTCCCACGGGAAAATCTAAAAAGCGCGATAATATAAGCGAATTCCACGCGGGCGAAGCCGCGGGCGGAAAGCTAGTAATCTAATACATTAGCCACTTTTTTGGTTTGCATCAAGAATTATAATGTGAGATTTAGGTTACTAAGATTTTAATGCCAAAATTTTCATTATTAATTCGATTTCTTTTCAGGAAACGGATTGATTATGAACTGAAGTGTATTGTTGTCTACTAAATTTTATGAAAGATTATTCCAATTTGCCGAAATTAAATGCTATTTCTGGCCCATTTTCTGTTAAAATTGACTAAGTTCAATTTTTTTTTACTAATATTTTTTGTATGAGAGAGGCAAAAAATGACTCATTTACTATGTTTGCAATAAATGTTTTTTTCGATCTGTTTAGATTTTAAAATGATCCTGAAATACATATTTCATAGGTATAGAATACAACATACATAATACTACATTTGTAATAGGTATAGAATACTACATAGTATTCTATACCTATTACAGTAAAATTAAAAAGACGATCACTGCCTTCAGGTCTATTAAGCAAACCAACGTAATAAAAATGAAAAAGTGGCACATTTAATAGTTTATTATTGAAATGATTAGTCATATTATGCAATAAAACTTATGGAAATACTGTATTTTAACTGCAAAATCTCCTATGTAAAGCAAAATCGGCAAAATTTCGTATACGGCCTCTTAAGCGCAGCGAAGTAAGTCTTTTCTCGTAGATATGTTATAAAACTTATCTTTAAAAACTTATCGTTAAAAATTATCTTTAAAATTTATTTTACAAATAAAATTTTAATCCAACTCAATGGTTGGCTTATGAAATAAATTTGGTTATAATATTCTAAAATAATATTAAGTGACAAAAAGATTCATTCTATCAGATTTTCAGTCATCAGGTAACAGCTGGCTTTGAGACTTTTTTACATCTTTGAAAGAATTATTACCAAATACAATTTCATATTGAAATTAAAGTTTTAACAAATGATAATAGTTGTGACAAAGCTGCTAATGCTGAGTGCTGTAAATTTAAGTGCCACAATACCATTTTTGTATGGTATTGACGAGGTTTATTTAGGGTTTATAGTAGTCCTAGAAAATACTACTAAGTATGTAGGTATTTCCTTCTACTAGTGGTCGGCCCATGTTCAAAATTCGACCAAGATAAAAAAAAAACAAAAAAAATTATATAACAATTTTTGTAACATTGGATTCAAGTCTTTTTGTCTCGACTGATATTATGCATAAATCGTGCGATGCGATTAATGAAAGAAAAAGAAAAATGTTTCAGTATTATTATTTATTGAATGTCATATCAAAAATTTGTATTGTAGCATTATAGATTTTTATCTCTTGCGTGTGGAATGTTAAATTTATTAAATTTTATATATTTTCAAGCCATAATTTAAAATACTAGCATTCTGCACTGCTTCTCCATGTGAACTTTATATTATACTAAATATCACTCCTCCGTCCGCGTAATTTTCGCAAACGTAAACTTGTAGTTGAATTGGCAATAGGCAGGCCATATAGTGAGGAGGACCGACAACCGATGGGGAAGAGAGGTCCTCGAATGGCGACCACGTCTCGGCAAAAGGAGTGCAGGTCACCCTCCAACCAGGTGGACTGATGACCTGAAGAAGACAGCGGGTAGTCGCTGGATTCAGAAGGCCCAGGATCGGGAGGAGTGGCTATGTCCAGCAGTGGACTATAAAAGGCTGATGGATGGATGGATGAACCTTGTAGGTGGTAGAAATTTAATGATTCGCTCGAGGAAGTACCTCCACTGCACCCACTTCTGCGGTGAATCAATTATAGTGTGTTGCAGTGGAAAGGTGCAGTTGCCGATCAGATTTAAATGAGGCAACCAGCCTCAAGCAAGCTACTCCGGATCCATGAACACAGAAGTGTTCATGTGCAGCTCATGAACACCACTTAATACCACGTAGCTTGTATATTAATATTAATATTTGTTGACATCAATCATGATACTAACGAGAACTTATTTTACAGCGTGGGCCGCGATGCCACGCTGCTACATGGTGAAAAAAAGCCTGCGTCACGAAAGCCGATCACCTTGCAGTCCCACCGAGGCGTGCGTAGCTCCGCCATACCACAGCCCAGATGAAAATTCAGCCTTTACAGGTAAGTAATTTACGTAATGATTCTAAATTTAAAAAAGAATGGCCATGAAGGGTTTTACAGTATCTAGCAAAGATTAGGGAAATAACTTACACTTCGTATGTGTCTGTGGGCCTCCAACGATCAAGTACCGAAAACTTACAAAAACCAAGTTGAAAAAATGTCGACCTAAATCTAAGAAACATCCCCTTTCTTTGTTTTCACCTTTGTTTTACAAAATTAATTCAATGTGATGTATTTAATGTACAAAGTAATTAATGAAATGAAATTAATGAAAACCAATGTAAACATTCTCTAATTTAATGTACTACTAAAATGCGCTGTTTGAAAACGTGACATGAAATTTAGTTGCAACTTAAAGTTTCCTTTGAATGAAATATCAAATTGTATATTGAATTTATTTAGGTATACATTTTGATTTCTATTCCAATTTGCTGTCACAAAAGTTTATTTAATGAATGTAAATATTTTTGTAGAACAAACAAAAATGTATAGAAAACGTTAAAAAATAATAAGGCAATAGTTGACGTTTGAATTAATGACTAACTTATGAGTATAGGAGTAGAATAAATGGAAGAAAATAATAGAAATTAAAATCAATTTTTTGGAAAATAATGTAAGTAATATTTTAATAAAATGTGTTGATACCGTTGTACACTTACATTATAATAAGTAGAAATGCCCCAAAATTTCCGCTTGAGTTTAAATATACTTATGTCACTGTAGAAAGTTAAAAGGAACTTAGAAAAAAATTCAATTTATTTACAAATTAATACCTTAGATATGTTAGTATACAAGGAGATAAACAATTTTTTTATTCAATAGGCCAATTATAGGAACTCGAGTTATAGAAAGTTGTTCTAAGGAACCATGATTTTAGTCGTAATCAAAATAAATCACCTTTATAACTAGTTGACTTTAAATACGAGTTAGTAATAGTAGTTTTTTAACGTATATAAAATAATATTTAGATGAACTTTGTACTCGCATACTTTGTGCAAATTACTAAAAAAAAAAACATAAAAATTGTACTGTCATACGTGAAAAGTAAAATTCATAGTGAAGACTGCATTATTATTAATTTTATTTGCACTTTAGTAATACAATTTTGCATCGCATATTGCACCAATCCGGATTGAAGCAACAAGTTGGAGTAAGATTCAGGCCTTCTCAATTATCCAACTAACCCGCATCTCCACCAAACCGCGCTTTAGAAAGCTTCAAGTGGAGTAAGCTTCAAGCCTCTAAAATAATGAGGAGTGACCCGAGCCTAGCATTGGGACGCAAAAAGTGTAAAACCATACGTAGGTACACAAAAGCGTTGCAGGCAAATTCTGTCGTTTTATTCCAACCTCTTCAAGATTTGTAGAAGTAGCTATGCTATTCGGATATTGCGTAACAGATGTGGATAATCCAGTCCATTTCCCGGCATATTCCATTATTAGAACACCGAGCAATGTGTTCGTAGCGACAGAAATATTATCGTTCTCCTGTTCAAACTTTGCGAGAATCCCTTTTTGCCTTTTGTTTCAATAAAACATTTGAATAAAAAAAATCTCAATTCAAAGTAGTACTCGGTACATTATTTATGAATTATTGACTACCTATGTTGAATACGTCGATTATTATTTTTAAATTAATTTTTAAAAAAAGTACATAAGGTACTTATTATTTATTATTGTTATTTATGCAGCATGTGCTATTACTATTGATCAAGAAATATATATTAGCTATTGAGGAGTTTAAGTGTCGATTTTCATTTGCACCTGAGATTTGTACCAGAAGAAAATCCCAAAATTTATTCATGGTCCTCCTAATATGGTTCAATTATTCATGGTGGTAACGAGACGGATTAAGGAAAAGAATAGGATTAATAGAGAAATAACCGGGAAGAGGCGCGCATCGCCCGGCGGTTAGCGTAGCATACAAACGATCTATGCAACTAAGCCAAACGGGCGCGGTCGTGTGTGAGATGGGTGACCGCTAGTGGCAAAAAAATTTCATGAGCGTATCCGTGCTTCGGAAGACACGTTATGCCGTAGGTCCCTGAAACCACGCCGCGCCTTTTGACGTAGTTGCATAGAGCAATGCGCGCTTCAGTGTTTACGTAGTATTGAAAAATTAACAGATCTTTTTCCATTTGTTTATTCTTTTTTTCATCCCTAGGGATAAAAGAGTCTTAATTGTGAATGAAAGCTTATACGGAATTTTCAGACGTATTTCACTGATTTTAAAGCATAGTAGAATTACTTTAGATTGTTTTCCAAGAAGTACTTATCTTTCGTTCTTAGAATCCTATTCTTTATTCTGTTTCATCTCCTCCCGTTGAATTTTATTCACGTTGTGACCGTTTTCTAACTAGTCAGTACTTGCTTCTACTTTTCAATTTTCTTCACTGACAGGATATCTTTCGTGTTCTGGTTATTACGGCTCGATGCATTCGGATCGAACGGAATAAAAGTACCTCTAGGCTGTAGTAGCTATTATATATGTCTGCAACCCTTTTTACGTCCCAAAGCTGGGCACGGGTCTCTCCTCATTATTGGAGCTTACTCCACCACGCTGCTCCAATGCGGGTTGGTGATTATATATAGTTTCTGAAAATCGCGTGAAAATTTCTATCATTGGGATCAAAATAATGTAATATGTAAGTACTATTACACAAAATGATTAGGAAATATATAGGAAATGTGAAGGGGCTATATTTATTAATAAGCCTTTACCGTATTTCATCCGTGCTGTGGGCGGATTAAGAATACTAACCCCAGCCCCATGTCGGGATACCAGGGTGTCGTAAAAGGCGACTAAACCCGACAACTGCTCGGTGGTAAGGTACCTTCGTGGGACCTGGCTGGGTGGCGACCACCCTCGGGTCGGAGTCAACCGCTTAATGCCTCTGGCTTGCCTTGGCTTGCCTTGGTGTGCCTCTGGCGTGTTTCGGTTGTGAGCCTGAGATCCAGTTTCCCTGTCCCACCCTTCCCTATCCCTATATCGCTCCGTTGATGCCTCTTGGGTTTCCGTTGGATTCAAGGCGCCTTCGCCCTGGTAGCCGTGGTGTGTCGGCGCGGGGGCCAGGAAGACCCGGTGAAACGGCTGTCCGCTGACCGCCCGCTGGTCAGTTGGGGACCCGAACCCAGGCCTCACTGATAACCTCTTTATGGGACAACCTTCCAGCTGAGGCATTCCCAGTGGACTATAACATGGGGTTCTTCAAGAAAGCTGTAAAAAAGCTCTCCTCCAAAGCCGGCAATGCTCGGGCGGCTCCCCTAGGGTTGCCCGTGTCCATAGGCGACGGTGATCGCTTAACATCACGCGGCCCGTCTGCCTTATTGTTAGGTTTATTTATAAAAAAAAAACGAGAAAACATTTTGGTATCCATACATTTTTGAGACGCAGCTCAGTGTGAAACATGCAAGTTATCATGCATTATAACATTCTGTGCCCATGACTATGCTACACTGACGCAGTCGCAGCAAGTAATCCTTACTATTTGAAAGTAACTCTGTCTGTCTGTAACGCTTTTCGCTTAAACTACTGAACCAATTTTAATGAAATTTGTTACACAGATAGAGTGGACCTCGTGGAAGGACATAGGATGGTTTTTATCCTACGGGAAACTATAAAACGAGTCCACGTGGGCGAGGCCGCTGGCGGAAGGCTAGTTTATTATATTTTGATATACATGGTCAGAGATATGCTTATGAATGGTAACTTCATTATAACAAAACTTGCAGAGTCTTTTTGAAAAAGAAGGGGCGCTGCGCTGTTAGACGTCTTCCGTATTTTAATTTAGGTGTATAATCGTAGTTTTAGTTAATTCACACAATAACCATGCTCATTTTTTTCGGAACAGATGCCAAGAGTTTCTAGATTTCTACGTCTGACAATTTAATTGTTAGTTTAGGTATAGAATTCGTACATAATTTTAAACTCAGCAGACGGAAGGCTAAAACGTTTACACGAGAATTCCTTCCAGAGCCGGTATTGCGGTCCTCTCGTGAGTCTGATCTTGATACTGCTTGCTGCTACTTGTCACTCGCTTTATTCTGTGCGATGTCTCTAGGGTATTGTGCGACACGCCGACGAATAGTGAGAGAAACGTTTTCTATTCGAGTTACATTGGGTTTATTAAAAAAACGGCAAATTGTTTGTAAAATAGGTTTACGATCGAGATGTTTACGTGATAACGTCCGCACGAGAAAATCTCCATTCGTTTGTATGCCGCTAGAGTGAGAGAGACGGAAGATCGGTCCACTCACTCGAACGCTATGCCAGCCTCCGCTCGTGAGGATTCCGCGTGACAAGTTTCACGGAATGACTGGCAGCGCTCGAGATGAGACGGGAGATCGGTCCGTCTCTCTCTCGTTATACCTGCGATCGCGCTCGTGAGGTTTTGGTGTGACACAAGTTTCTGAACATGTCACCCGACTAAAACGATTTTAAAGACGTTACAGATACTTCAAATCAGTTGTGCGCGCGGCGCTATGTGTGGGTAAACCTGTATATACACAGTGACTTTGTGTGCGTGACAAGAAGTTGCTCGGACGATCACGGCCGCGTCAACGTCACACAAATTAAAGCTGCATAATTACTAGCCCACGCACACATAGCGCCGCGCGCACAACTGAGTTGAAGTATCTATATCACGTCAACAATTAGTATAAGAGCCGGGTTTTTCTACGAAAAGGTGTAAAAACTAACAACATTACACTACCAGCCAGACATGTTTGTAATAAATTTGAATATTTAATAGAACAGTTCTCTAGTTGCGTTGGCAATTTGAAAGATAGAAAAAAATATACGCTTTTATATATATAATATATATGCTTTTAAATCTGTAGATTATCAAACTAAAGTGTGTGTGATATTATGGAACTTAAAACTTTTATCCTGGGTTAGATTTAAAATATTTATGGAATGTTTAAACTTATTCCCCTGATGTTAAGGCACTTTGGTAATACATAGTAGATTTTTTTTATATTATAAAAACTACATTACCTCAGAAAAAACTTATTTTAAAAGTATGAAAGTAGAAGTGGAGGTGCTTTTTCTGTTTTCCGCGGTTTTGTATTTCATATATATTTCTCAGTAGTTCACAAAATAAACACACAAAAATTCCATCCGGAGCCGGTATTGCGGTCCTGTCGCGCTAGTCTGATCTTGATACTCTTGTCACTCGTTTTGTTCTGTGCGACCTCCGGGGTATTGTGCGACACGCCGATGAATGTGAAAGAAACGTTTTCAATTCGAGCTTAATACGTTTCGTCGCATGTGGATTGGCCAGTGACTGCGCTCAACTGTGTGCGGTGTTACCTTTCGTGATGGTAAATATCAAATGTAATAAATACGGGCGTTTGGTGTATTGTTTAAAATTTATGTAACAGAGTGTAAAATATAACATAGAGTGCAGACAATGTGTGTTATGTTGACTATGAGCGTTAGTAATAGAGATTTATATGTCTGACTAAATTATTAAGTTTATTTGTTTATTAAGTTTATATGTTTATATTCCCACTGAGAGTTTGTACAATATTTAGTCGAAGCATGGACCGTGAACCATGTAACTCCAAACTCAAGAAATTACAGTCAGCAGAAGAATTCCTTAGCGATAAACTGGTGAAGCCGTGGTAGATACTTACTTCTTTTGTTAAATTGCACAGTTCATATCTCGTTTCATATACGTGAACAGATGTGTGCTTACATTGCTGGTGCAATACTTTTATCGTACTTACCTTTTACCGTTTCAACGGTAAGAAGCTTAAAAATTCGTATCAAAGGATGTGGGATATAAAAGAGAGACTGGGTATCAAAATTTTATTATTTATTTAAACGTTATCAAAGAAACTATGAAATCTTTTTTCTTTCATATTATATTATACGTTTTAAAAAATATAAAATTATAGAAATTTTATTTAATATAATTAAAATAAAGAACATAAAGTTGAACTTTTCAAAGCTTGAATTGTTCCTACGAATCCGGCGTAATTTAAAATAAACGTTACTTACTTTTTGTATACTGAATACCAGCATAACCTTATAAAGACAAATAACAAATTGTTTAACTTGTTGTTTATTCGTACATGCTCTACCTTGTGCTTAACCAATTTCCAATCTCAGGCCTACTGGAAGAGATTTCCAATGGAAATAATTAGTACCTTTGTATAAACTTTTTTGTGTATTCTTTTCTCTTGTATTTTTCTCTCAATCCGTGTGTACATTATTAAATAAAAATAAAGTTGGAAATGAACATTACTTAGGGCACTTATCCTAAATTTTCTTGTTAATAATTCTAACAAACAATAATAATCTAATACCTATAAACGAGCAATTCTTGTATATACCTAAATACATTTTTTGAATCTCGTAAATGGCTCTAAGTATTTTGATGAAATTTAGTACCCTGGTTTCGGGAGTGATAAATTGATCCAGTTAGGTTTTATTTTTGGAAATTTTGATTTACAAAAAAATATTTTCAGCGATATTCAACTTAAATATAAACTGAACGATACGACATCTATTGGCGAGTATTAATTATATTGTGGCGTAGAACGCCGTCAAACGATATCCGTCAATCCGACGTTCAAAGAGATGACAGACAGACAGAGATGAGAGACAGTTTATTAGAAAGAGCTTTACGAAAATTTCGTTCATTGAATAAAACATAGAGGTAGGAATAAAACATAGAGGGGCCCTATTCCACTATAGGAACAGCACGTTATACAAATATCTGTTTAATCGACACAAACATGACAAATATCATGCTGTCTCGTTTTAACTAATGGATGGCTGCATAAGAAAATAAAGATAATAAAAGATTAGTGGTAACTAATTTTGGCAACAACTTCATGTTAAGTTGAATACCTAATTATGCGTGGCACCACAGAACATTGTTAAGAGAGGTAGAACTGCAATAATGCGCCGTTTGTATGAAGACTGGTGTCGCCGATCAAGCCCAGCCTTTCACCTCCATTACATATGTACTTAAATAAATACGAAGCTTACGCACATATTTGCAATTTCAAGTCTAGCCAATCTTAGCGCCGCATAATCACGCGATTTCAAATGAACGAATCACACCCAAGCACGCATATCGTAGCACGATCGCGTCTTTCTGTAGAGATTTTGGAGTTTTGAGCGTTTGCTCAAAATTCCTTGGCATGTCTGGGCCGCCCACATTTCCATTCTACTCTTTTAATATGTTCTGTGCATGGTACCATCGTGCCACGGTAGCCATTTTATGTGCCCAGTATTTACAAGAGTAATCTGTGTATGTGTGCCTTTGTTTTGTTGTGTAGATGTGCTGTCAAACACTTGATACAAAACAAATAAACAAATTCGTGATTTTCGTTGTAAAAGCGCTTGCAAACTTGGTAGTGTGGATTCTTGTGCTTAGCAATAAATATTAAATTAACATTATGGTTATGTGTAGTGTGAAACAGTGTGGTGGAAGAAAAATTAAAAATCAACCGGAATTAACATTTCACAGGTTAGTTGTAGTTTTCACTGAATATATTGAATATTTTTCGATATTACACATTATTACCACTACCCGATGATCAACATATAGATTGTGCGGGCCTGTTTTAATTTTAATGTAGTAGTTTCTTTATTTTCACTTAGTATTGTTTTCAATAAATTGGTAGGCATAATAGGGTAGTGATTGATAAGGTTAATGTAAAGTATATCGATATCGATTATTTAAAATAATATTCTAAGCAGTAATTACGGTGTAAATTTATTCCACAGATTTCCTGTAAACGAAGTTATGATAAAGAAATGGTTGGAAATTATTAGTACTGAAAATATGAATCCATGACATAAAGTGTGGTATGTCTGTTCCACGACGAATTCACAGAAAGTGTATTAGAATATATTGTTGGCTTTATTACACGAATGTTGTCACGCAAAAGAAAATGTGACTTATATTCATCACTTTTAATCGGAGAAGAAAACACTGTCAACCTGATCTTCTAGAAATCTCGAGGGAGGCTAAAGTACGCGTCAGATGGAGCTTTAAAAATTATAGAAAAAGCATTATACGCCCTCATTTAACGAACGAAAAGAAACCCGAAAACTATTATTTGTATATTTTCAGGTTTATGACTGAGTATTATGAGTGCGAAAATATCTTGTATTTGCTCCACAACACGGAACACAATATTTATAATCGTTTGATGGTAATTAAGTCAATTATTAAGATCTATATCTATATTGATCTGCGATTCCGACAGCATTCAAAAAACTTAGTGAACAAATTTCTTATAAAAACTATTATAATAAACTAGTTTTATTCCGCAATGAATAAATAAAAATTGTTACTCAGAAACTAGTTTTATTCTCCTTCATTAATCAATACCAATAGCAAATAAATTTAAAATCTATGTACATACTTCTATAATAAATTCGCAAGTTTGTGAGGATGTACGTATGTAGGTATGTATGATTGTTTGTTCTGTTTAGTATTATATCATAGGTTTGTCAGCTTCGGCATTTAATGCAGACTAAAATTGACAAACTGTGTGAATTAAATAAAAATGGAATGATTCATTCAAATTTTTTTAAAGTAGATTTACGGTAGTAAAATTTGTAGTATTCATATTTTCTTTGACACCAATTTAAAGTTTACACATGATTTTAAAATATGTTTTTAGGTTTTTACAAAAAACCTAAATAAATGCATCCTTTAATAATACGAAACAATCTGATAAAATATCGATATCACCTACACGTGTTGTTCTGAAACGCACAACCCTATTAAGAAGCAGCCATGCCTATTATGCATTATGTGCCAACTTTGTTACTTTAGGTACTTTGATAATAATTTGACAATGCAATAACAATTTGATACGAAAGTCATTCCGACTAAATTTAAAGTACTACCGTTGGTTGTAAATAAATGCAGATACAGCAAAATAAAGCGATAACTGCTCACTTTGAATTGACACCTTCAATTATTGGAACATTGAAATTTGAAATTTTATTTGAAACTAGCCTTCCGCCAGCGGCTTCGCCCGCGTGGACCCGTTTTATAGGTTCCCTTAGGATAAAAACCATCCTAATGTCCTTTCCCAAGGTCCACTCTATCTGTGTTCCAAATTTCATTAAAATTGGTTCATTAGTTTAAGCGAGAAAGCGTAACAGACAGACAGACAGACAGAGTTACTTTCGAATTTATAATATTAGTAGGGATGGCGGCCGCCCGCGACTTTGTCCGCGTGGATGTTTGATTGTTTGAACACGCTAATCTCAGGAACTGCTGAAAAATTATTTTTATGTTGAATAGTCCAGTTATTAGGGAAGGCTATTAGCTATATAACATCATGCTATGCGACATTAAACTCCTCCAACGATGTATTCTGTGCTCCAATGCACACACGCACACTGTTTTGATAGATATGATCTTTGACGTTAGGAACACACCTTGCACATTGCTTAGACAACAGTGAGTGCTTGTAATTTAATATGAACTTTATACAATAGCAATAAAGCTCAAATTGACTACATTTTAGTTAGAAAACATTTGTATGGGAAAAAGAAAAGGGCTGTTTTTATGGTTTTCCGGCAATTATTCGAATTTTTCTCGCCGTAAAAACCATCCTTGAACTTCAACGAACATTTAAAAAAAACAATTGGCCAAATTGGTCTAGTAAAGTAAAGTATTGTTGAGTTATGCGCTTACCAACACATTTTGCGATTCATTTTTATATTATAGATTGTGAAAATGAAATCATGAACGTCGTGTTTGGCGAAACAAAATAATCACAGTTGATAAGGAACACCGGGACTTCAAGTATTGAAATCTGCCGTACGGTCCAATTTGATTAGTTCGAAGGGCTGTTAAAATCAATGCAACGAAATTCAGAAAGCTGTTTATGATTTTGTATTATTATTTTTTTACTAACGTCCGTACTTCGTACTATCGTTACTTCGTTACTTCTGTCCGTACGATTATAAACTATGTCTCCCTTTATAACTAAACTAGCTAACGCCGCAGACGTTGTCCTGTCTTAAAGTATCAGAAATATCAAGCTTAACGTACTTTAAAACATAAACAAACCTCTAAGATAAATTACAAGAAGCCTCTAAAATAAATTACAAGAAAATCAAAAACCGCATTGCAGATTCATAGCCAGATCCAGTTGATAAAACCTTTATTTAGAAAATGCTTGATGCTTCTATTGAAAGAAATAACTAATGTTTCTTTATCATTCTTATGAGTTTCTATTTTACTGTCAAATAACAATAATATTAAATATTAAGTTCCGACACCGCAACTTTGACATTGACATTGCTTTGTGTCGCTTATTCGGGCTCAATTGGTTGTTTCGAAATCCATCTTTTGATGCACAGTTAACAACATAGACTTAGGATATAGTAAAGACGACCTTTTGTCAATATGTAAGTTAGCCAGTGATTGCCTTTTTCTGTGAAGTACGCCCTGTACAATCAATGATCTCTATTGATCTAGCTATCGATGATAATGGAAATGAATAATCCTTCTAAAAGATGTTTCCTCTCTTACTAAAGGATACAGAAGATATTTGAAAGAACCAAATATGTAAAATCAATTATATATTAATTAAAAGTTAGCGATAGCAACTACATTTTTCTAACAAAATCGACACTAATTGTAAAATAGCATTTATAATCTTTGTAAAAAATTATTATATATATTGATAGCGATATCGATTCATTTAAGTCAAGATCTAGTGTACATGTAAAATAAATCGATAAAATAATTATTTACTAAAATCATTTAAATTAGCAATATGTAGACTTTAAGCTGCACAAAATATGTATCAAAACGATTGATACGATAACAAAAAGATTGATATTATTTTATATAAATGACGTGATAAAAGACAAATTTAAACCAACAATAAACGCAACATTGCATAATCGACTTTATAAGTATTTAGTAGTGAAATGTGCAATTTTCATAATAACTCCCGTATCATCACATTTGATTACTGAATATTTAACCATTTTTGAATCAAATCGTATATCGTATATACTAAAAATGAATCACGATTCACACAAAAGTCACAAAATACTGCGGGTGTAATTTCTCGTGTGTCAAATTGTGACAAAAATCTAGTCACAGAAACAACAGATTTGCCTTCCTTTCCTGTCTTGCTGTAACCTCGCACGCTATATTCGTCTATACGTAAGTATATGCTAAGTATATGGTTAACAAGCACCTATATCAGAAGTCGAAGTTGTCGCAACTAGACCAGCCTTGGTATGTGAGATTGGAAACTTCTCAAAGTAATCACCGCAGATGGGTGGATGCAGTGACGAGCTAAAGTTATGCCAAACTAACTTGTTTTATACTCGAGACTTATCATGTAATATTATCCTTTATACTTACTGTTGAGTTCTAAGCTGTGATTGGATTATTTGCTTTTACGCGTCATATAACATTCAAAAGTTTTAACCCAATTTGTCATATTTAGATTTTTTTCAGTACCGTTCAAATAGTCTTTTTATTTATTTATTTTTTAGAACCACTTTAATGTAGGGGTTACAAGGTAGACCTAATGACATTTCTGCTAGTCAACCCTGGGTGTTGGAGAGAACTTTAGGTAGGCGGACAAAAAACGGTGACGCACGACAGCTAATTATTATATTGCCAAAAATTAGCAAATTTCAATATAATTAATAGATATAAGCATACACACACACACACACACATATGTATATATATATGTATAAGTATATGTATGTTCTACAATTAAAAAAGGTATTTTCCGTGTTACTTATTTCATTCTCGTGATATGGGTATTTATTTATTTCATTTAAACAAGTTTAAAGTGTAAAAGAGAGATAAATAGACATCGTCCGTGCCTTTGCCTTTATAGTTATTTCAAGACAGTATTGAAGGATTTTTAGACAGTTTAAAAAGATCCGACAGTTGTTCGACCACTAAGCCATATCTCATACGACGCATTAGATGTATTTCGAGCAGTAGGACGCAATAAAAATACAGCCACGCCCACTACCGTATAATATTCAGTAAAGTGGTTTATTTCCTTATTTATTTAATCTTCATGTACCATAATACAAAATTTATATACAAGGCTTTATAATAAGCATTCTTAAGGTGTAGAAGGGATCCTGAGTTGCCTTCGTTTTCTAATAGGAAGCCATTTAAGCTGGGAACGATACGAAGACACATAGTCAAACTTTCGATGGCAGATGTATTGGTATCCAAATGATGTGTTATATAGTTTCAGATATTCCCTCTCGGTCCCATCTATTATATAATAACTTGTAAATGTTGCGGCCATCTGGTTAATCAAGCAACTCAATTTAAATATTAGCCCGTTAATTTAAAGCAGTCATTCAATTATATGCCTAGGCCGACAGTTGATTAAACTAGCATCACGTTGCACGTGCAAAATCAGGCAGTTGATTTAAATTTAGTTATTTTTTTCTATGCGGCGGCTATGATAGTCACCAAAACTAGTATGGCCTCAAACAGCTTGCAAAGTAAGCAATGTTGTTGCGTTTCTTAAATTTAAACTTAAAATTTTAAATTGAATCTGAGCCATTACGATATTATATCCTCGACATGCTGTAACTCTCGAGGGAAACCCAGTCACGAACCATTTAGTTGTTTTTGTTCTTCTTTATTATGAACCTAATATACACTATTGTGTATATTAGGTCCTTGCATATAAAATTGCTGATACTCAATAATGACATCTTTAAAATCAAATATCTTGCGTTTGATTAGGAATTCCAATTTTAAATTTATATCGAAATAAAGCCAAAAAATGTTGTTTTAAAATTCGTAAGTATTTCATTTATTTTCACATCATTTGTTTGAGCTTAAACATTACCATACCAACAACAATGAAAAAATTGAAAATTGGCGGTATTTACGAATATGTCTTGCACGCACATGCAACAATAAAAATATATATGAACAAACGTACCACCACCATCACGTGTTTCGCCCCAAAACAGAGCATCATCATCAGGGTTACAGGGACTCTACGACGGTTACTCGCAAAGTGAGGCAATGGCCGATGCAGACCTCTCATATACGTTTACAACCCTCCACACAGACTTAGCATATACTCGGTAAAATGTATTATGTCAAATGTCAAGTTGATGTCACTCGAAACATTAAAAATAATCGAATGAAGTCAACTGACCGATTAGTGGTAAAATACTCAATAGAGAGAGCTGGAAATATCTAATTGCTCTTTCAGCAGTGTAATACAATTGTTGTTATTGTGATTATTAATTTCCAAATGCTCAAGCACGCTGAGTCTTCTTGAGCTGAGTCCCTTCTCGCAAGTATGTAAGATGTTGTACGTGTGGTTATTTGGTATCTTCTATTCTTCAATTATGAATGAAAATTATCTTCAATTATACATATAAAAGAGGATGTTTGTATATATGACATCGCAAAACTCAGAAACTATTCGACCGATTATTATGAAAATTGGTATGTATATGTATTTTTTCACGGAGAAGGTTTATATGCTATCCATTATTATTATTATTTAATATTTAAATGCGATACGGAGTTCGCGGGGTCAGATAGTAGGTAATATGCACTGTTTCTATGAGATGTTTAGCAAAATTTGACGTATCGCTGTGGCCATGTCTGTATGTTCGCGATATCTAACATCGAATGTTCTAGCTACCAGTTTGACCCACGTATACTACGTTGCAATCAGAACAATTTTGTAGATACCGAACTGTTTGTGTCTTTCTCTTTGCTTTTTTGCATTACAAGATCTAATGTTATTGTTTGTTGAATGCAACGTGTATGTTAATACGACGTAAGGTTTTAACTATACGTTCTGTTAGTGGACCGAGGTAGGTCAAACTGGATGTATCTTTAGTGGGATTTTTATCCCTTTGCGGATTGTTGCAAAGTAGTTTTGAACTAACTTTATGAAGTTCCGCAAAGTAACGCCTGATTCTATTAATTATTTTGGTACTTGGTAGAAAGTAAATTAGTATATGTACTAAATTTTTTTACCGTTCGACGTACTGATGAAAGCCTTTTAAAGTGATTTAAGGGGAAATTTATTTAATCTACATAAAATACCGTACTTACATAAGTTTATTATTAACATGTTGTTACTCGTATCTATCTAATATTATAAAGAGGAATGATTTGATTGTTTGCATTGAATAGGCTCCAAAACTACTGAAACAATTTGAAAAATTCTTTTACCATTAAAATCCTACATTACATATTCCTGATTAGCACAGACTTCAGAATATTTTCAAAAAAAGTTAGGGATCGGAAAGGGTATGAAAACTTCGATTATATAAATCAACGTGTGTAAAAACTACTAAAAATTCTTATATTGTTTACGCTTTCGAAATTATTAATAAAAGAACAAATCAATCTACAAAAAAGTCTGTGATATCATGCATCTATCTATTACAATCATGCCACAAAAACAATTTTCCGTGTGGCACCGGAACAACGCGATGTGCCTATGTAGGGGATACCAAAGGGATAAAGGGGGCAACAGTTTGGGTCCAATGAAACGTATGGAGACTATTTATTTCATACTACTGATCCTTTCTAAAACGGGTGAACCGCGGGGAACAGCTAGTTCTGTAATCTATTAAAGCAGCCGTTGGGTGTAGCTGAAAATAGATTTTAATATGTACACCTATGTACGTAAGAGAGTTGAACTGAGGCGGACAAATGGATTGGAGTAAAATTGAGTATTAATCGGTCTTCAATGGCATCGTGCAGCTGCATTATGTGATGATAGACCTTAAGCTGGACAGTACTAAAGTAGGTTGAAGTTATTTATTTTGTTTCACAACAGTTAATATTTTTCTGATTTATTTATTTAACACTAGCCTTCCGCCAGCGGCTTCGTCCGCGTAGACCCGTTTTATAGGTTCCCGTAGGATAAAAACCATCTTATGTCCTTTGCCAAGGTCCACTTTATCTGTGTTCTAAATTTCATTAAAATTAGTTCAGTAGTTTAAGCGGTAAAGCGTAGCAGACAGACAGAGTTACTTTTGAATTTATAATATTAGTAAGGATTGCACTTTTACAATATTATATGTTATCTATCTCACTCTTGAAATCCTGGCATACTTTATCTTAGAGTAATAACAAGTCTAAGAGCTTGTAAATATAGATTTAAATGTATATGTACACTTATGTATAAAATGTATTGTGATTGATAATTAATTTCTATTGACAAAAGAACTGAACGCCTTTTAATTAAATATACATGTTTTTTATGTATGCCTAAAGAGGTTGATAAGCAATAAGTATACCTAAATTTGTTTGTGTAGATTGTTTGTCATATTTCAAAATTTTAAGTGTTTGAAAAGGTTTTGAAAGTAGAATTTATATTTATTCTAATGATATAAAAATATCGGTATACATACATACGTGAAGAAGTTTTGAAAGTAATAACCAAATCATACAGGCGCCTATCGGAAGCGGTTGTCACAACTATCGAGAGGTTACCAAGCTACGAAAACACGATAAACACTCATATTCATACAAATGTTATCAATGTGAAAGTGTGCTAGTTAGTTCGTTTATTCGTGTGCTTATTTCATTTCGCAATTGTGCTACGGATTGACCTGATTTCTTTATGGATATACCTAGTTGTGGTTCTGGAGAGTGACTCACGAAACGAGCGAAACGTGTAGTCGACGTGAGTGCAGCTGCGGGCGGAATGCTAGTTTTGAATTATAATAACAAAGGTGGACATGACAATCATTATGGCGTCGTAGAGGTACATTTAATTTTGCGGTGACGGTCGTAGCTGCGCGGTATGAGCGAGACTATCAACACAAGTCTGAGCACTTAACCAAATGACAATTATGTAAATTTCTAAATTGGTCTGTATTATAAACTTGTATATAAGGTCTGTATTGTAAACTTGAACCTCGAGCAATATAGCGAATCGATGTAGGTCACACGTTTATAAAACGCATCTCGAACACGCTAGTTAACGTTCGAGCAGGTTCAGCAGGTTGAAAATATCGAAGTTTTTAGAAAACTTCGATATTTTCAGAAAGTTAAATAAACTCCAATTCCAAGTTAAAGCTTGAGAATATTTAACGAGACGCTTTCATTTCAAAACATGCAGTTGTGACTCGTCGCGACATGTGCACTTAAAGTGATTCAAGAGAAATAACGTGAATATCAAAAAGTTCTGGCGTGTGCAGACACTTACGAGCTATGCAATAAATTTATGTTTTTATGTTTTTTATATTTCGAGCATATTCGATAGCAGTGATAGCGTAGTAATTAAGATTTTGGATTCACATCTTGAGCGTTTGGAATTCTATATCCATTCTTATATTATAAATGTTTGTTTGTCCTTTCTATCAACATCGCAATGGTGCTACGATTAAAATGTTTAATGTAAAGAGTAAAGAATGTTTTAACACAATTGACGGAAGATGCATTTCCTATATTATGGAATCTTATTACCTAACGGGATTAAAAATGGATAAAAAGTTATTTTTGCATCAATTCTTCTTGGTGCTTTTGATGCCATATAAAAATAAAAGTTTTTATTTGTCAAACATCTTGCCGTGTCGTTCAATAATTTGACATAAATACATGCAATTTTCAGAGAGGTAAACAACCTAAACTTAGAACCATTTTCTGATAGCAATTTTTTTAATTAGGTACATCACATCAGCTAAATTTCTTAGTGTTTGAAATCTATAATGAATGTTGCACGGTATTAAAAAAATAAGTGTTGACTATCAGTTATGAAAACATTTAAGGAATAGCGACATTTGTGAATATTTTTTTTATATAAAAACTCTAAAACTTTCAACATGTTACTACTACTTTACGACTTTCTTACGTAACGTGATACACAGAGTTACAAGTTATGCATGACTGAAGACCGTGCAACTTATCATTAATTTACATACTGCTTGCTTCTTACTTTTCTATTTTTAGTAAAGTACTTCAATGAATATTTCTTTTTAAATTGAGTTAAGTACCTGCTAACTGAAACATATTTCTATACTCCACCAATTTCTCGGAATATAAAAGAAAGCTTTATGATTTTTTTGTAGTTTTTGGTCGCTTACCTCACGGAATAGCTCTAGAAATAAAACGTTAAATCAACATCTATCATTATTTTATTTTCTTCCATGACAGTTTATTAGATAGTAACATAAAAACTTCTTTTTATTTATTTTTTAATATTTTCTTTTATATTAGGGCATTTTTGCTTTTTTATGTTAGGGCATCAAAATCGCAAAAAAGATCCAAAAAATAAAACTATTCAGTACTTGGCATATGATACTTTTCCTTGCTAATAATGGTAGTGACTCTTAAAACTATTTAGGGTCGGTGCCCAGTTAGAGCGAAAGAGACGCCATTTTACTTAGCAAGGAAAAATATCAAATGCCAAGTACTGAACAATTTTATTTTTTACCGTTTCATTTCTTGTTAAAAACTTACATGATTTTGATCTTTTTGGTACTTTTAATTTAATTATTTTGTATGATTTATGTATTTGTTTGTATAATAACCGGGCACTAGTATCTGTATTGAGTTACTAAGTATTACAAAAACAATGCGTGTGCCTATAAAGTTTTAGTATTTCCCTCGAATTCAATAGCATTCCATCATCAGATTTTGACATGGTGGCAATGACACCACCATCAGATCTTGACTTGGTGACAATGGGACCACCTCGAAAATATAAGCTTTCGAACAAAAAGTTTTGAAAATCGGTCAACAATCGGCAGAGTTATCGGAGAACATACATGAAAACAGCCAAATATATTATCTCCTTTTAGAAATTAACCATTTTTGGTTAAATATTTTATTTAACTTTTTTTCTTTTATGTAATAGACAAAATTATATAATTAATATTAATGGAATAAATTGATTAATACACATATGACAAACTATATATGTAAAACATATTCATTAAACCTGAAGCTTAACCCACGATAAGCCTTCTGAGAACACAATGCTACAAGTATATTATTATAATAGGTATTGATAAACGCTTCGAATTTGAAACGGAATATCCCTCAAAGCAGATCGCGTCACTACTAATAAATTTATTAATAGTAAATTTATTTGCAAATACAGAACAGAAATTCTAGTACAACTTTTCACTAAAATAAGTTACAATACAATATTACAATGTATTCAGCCAAGCGGGACTTCTAAACTAAGTCATAATTTGACTTGTATCTCAGAAGTCAGCGCTTCTCCGTTACATTATCATTTAGCTGGTAAGTATGCAGTAGTCCGTAGTAAAGTTATTTACTTAAGCACTAGAATAATCTTAAACTATAAGATACAATAATATACATTAATATTATCTACTTATAAGAAATGTGTACGTTTGTATGCTGCGAAATGTAAGTGTGTGTGTGTGTGTGTTGTGAACGTGTGTGTTTGAGTGTGTGTGTGTGCATGCGTGTTATGAGTATCTCATGTGATTAGTTCTTCTGTATTTTCATAATCTATATCAAGCAGGTAGTTTTTCAGTTTAATTTTAAGGTCATGTTTACATAAAGCTAAGATATTTAATCTTTTATGAATTTTATTGTACAGTTTTGCACTTTTTACATAATAGTGTCTGCTAGCAAATACTGTACGGTGTTGTACATTGGGACAAGCTGGTATTGGTCTACGTCTGTTTGAGTTGCGTGTGTTTATATTATTAAGTTTATATGGTACAGTAGAATGCTTACGAAGGATTGTACGCAAAATATAAAGCTGTCTTACTGTCAATACGCCACTTTCTTTATAAAGAGAAGATGTAGGATACCTATAGGGTTTAAAATTTTTAACCTTTAGAACGGCTCTTTGTGCTATTTCTAACTCTTTGAGTATAGTTATTATTAATATATTTAGGCATGGCTAATAAATGTTATTTGGTCATTAGATTAGATTAGATCGCTCCGACTCGGATGCTGCCAATGCAACCGTGAAACGAGCTACGAGTGCTACGCCGTAGCAGCGTACAAATGTAGATACGAAAATTCGATTTGCGTAGGTTAAGATACATTTAATATATAATGGAAATAATAGTTGATGGTGCATTAAAAAGTTAATTAAGTTATTGAGTGAGATTGACATTATAAATAATTTAATTCCGTTTGCTCCAATAGTGCGCAAAATGGGAATTTGCCCGCTGCATATATCTATTATACTTATTATTAAAGTAAACTAAAATATTTTATAACCTTTATTACACTTTATATTATATATATAAATTCCAAATTGAAATAGAAGCCAAGCATTTGAACAGTTGAAACCATGCGGGTCTCCGCTCGGGCAACATTTTCCTGAATGCGCTAGTTATAGAGCGACGACGACGTAACGAAATGCTAGCGAACTGTTGGCCATACGAACCGGTGCCGTCCACAATAGTCAATGGAATTCACAAATTGGAGATATGCGAGGAAACTTTTGTATATTGACAAAATACCTACGAGATAAATTTTCAAAAAGTGGGACGTCATTTTATTTTTCATTACTGTTAACACAATGACGCAATAACGACTGAGTTACTGAATAGTAGGTATTATACTTTCATAATATTATGATCTCAATCCAACAGTGTATCTAAAATTAATATTTGAAACGACTACTAATCATCCATAAAATACTCATCTTTAAGTATGAAAGTTATGTTATAAATAAGCTCCAAATTATTTTTTTGGGAGTCTGTGCAATTACTTTTACTTATTTATCAGGAACATAGACTTAGGGCTTCGATCACCATCTCCAAGTAAAGTGTAGTGGTGAAGGCTTCTCAGGTTCGAAATAATAGACGTCTTGATGTAATGAGGTATGGATTTATAATGAATTAAATAAAATTACAGTCTACAAGCCACACTACAAAAGTGTTGATTAGTTAAAAGCTATGAGTACGGGTCAATTTATCATTTGGTTAGTGGTACTCAAACAACGTGAAATTGAAATTGAAGTTACGGGTGACTTTAACAGACATTGAACGTAATTGTCACTTTACTTGAAGGTGGTGAAAGAGTGCCCTTAGCATGACGTTTCTGACTAAGTACATTAGTCAGAAACGTTCTCTTGCCTATCGTATGCGATAGACCAACCCGCATTGGAGCAGCGTGGTGGAGTAAGCTCCAGGCCTCCACAATAATGGGAGCTCAGCAGTAGGACGCGAAAAGGGTTGCGGCCACTTTTTGAAATCGGTTTTATTTTTTGTTTTAAATTCATTACTTGTGATGATACGGATAATAAATTGATGTATTGCTTTCACAATCGCTTACGCAATCATAAACGTTAAACTTGATGGTACTATTAGATTCCTTGTAGATGACAGTTTTTTTTTCACCATATAGCATTTAAGCCGCCACGGCAAAACTAACGGTAGAGACTTCGGCCAGATGCGGCTCTGTTGCGTCTTTATCAAATGTCCTCGCCATGAATTCTAATAAGAGCCAAAAGAATTTTACCTTACTATATACGGGTAAATAGAAAACTCAAAAAAGAAAAGGGTACAACAATTGAAATCCATTCAATTTTACACATTTGTCCAGAATTAAAGAGAGGGAATTTAACAATTATTTTAGAATGCCTAAAATGAAATTCGATAAAGATCTTCAAAAATTTCTTGAATTAATGTTATAAGTTATGCAGAATTCATGATCGTTTTATTTTACTCATAAAATTAAATCAGCGTAAAGAATCCTCCACGAAAACGTGAAAATATCCGGCACCGTCTACATGCTCGCTTAGATAACAATTCACATCTTTTATCTAAATGCGGAGCGGCGATGGCCGAGTGGTAAGTACCACGGTTTCCAACGCGGGAGATGCCGGGTTCAAACCCTCGGCATGCACCTTTGACAAAAGAAGTAATTTGCGCATTTCATCGCTGCTCCATGGTGATGGAAAATATTATGAAATTTAATCGATTACGATGTTTTCCATCGCTGTGCATGCCTAAGAGAAACTCGTAATTTCTTGAACGTATGATGTCCACCAATCCGCATTAGGCCAGTGTGGATTATGGCCTAAATCCCTCTCACTTGTTAGAGGAGACCTGTGCCCAGCAGTGGGACTTAAAAAGGTTGGGAAAAAATCTAAGTGCAAGTAACTGTCATTTCATTAAAATGCAATCAATTATGCGATTAAATAAAAAGGCGCTTTAAATTATAGGTGTTAATATTTTTTCAAGGTAACGGTCTAGGAATTTTATCCCTTAAACATCAAGCCAATTCACAAATAAATTATGACCGAGGCTGAGGTACGGATGGTCAAATGAAACTTTCCTTTGAGATAGCTGAATAAAATTCGCTCGTTTTGTATAGACTTTGTTTTGTGTACGGAGAACGTTTGCATTCTCGTTCACAAAATGTCATTCTACACCGTCCACATAAGTCGCTGGAAAATTCCAGTGTATACATATAGGTATGTTTGGAAGCTTCAAATCTATAAAAATCTGCGGTAGTAACTGGGGAGCCCACGATGCTGAATGTGGATTCACTCGAGCGTCATGAGGATCTAGCCCATTTTACGAAATGAGCGGTAGAAATATAAAAAGGCTATACGATTTTTTCCATTTCACTAGTGAGGAGAGTGCATACAGGTATAACAAAAAAAACGACGGGTTGCACTCCGGCAGTGCCGGCAGAAGTGAAAACTTGAATATTATTAACGTTGTGCATTTTTGATATTTTGGAATGGTTGGGAAATAATTTTGCACGAATTGCTTTAATTATCGGTATTATTTTTCATCTAATATTTTCAGTAGGTTTTCATCTAGTATTTTGATAAAGTAGGTACTCACTCATTTTCTTTCACTATTTCTTCGTCACTTTTTTCATTAATGGATGCACTTTGTTCAATATTTTAAATACTTGATATAAACGAATTTTAAGATAAAATTATACTTGACGCTGGGCAATATGCAGAGTTTGCGATTCCATAATTGAAGAAAAAAAGTATAGACAGCCGTCAGACGAGCCGTCATCAGCTGTCACCCCTCCGTCTTGGTCTAAGAGCCGGTGAAGATATTCACTCGTTCGATTATTACAAGAGTGAAGGTGATATGAAAGAACATTGATTAAAATTAATTAAATTAAAAATAGCTATGGACACTTTTCGATAGTCAAGTTATCATAGGCATATATGTTTATAAATTATATTTGGTAAAAAATATGTCTCATCGAATTATCAGATCGGTGAAGGTCGATCTTCCACGTCTCCTCTACTATCTTACGAAATTTTTCGATCAGCACACGTGACCTCGCGCGAGTTTCACAGTTTTTACCCATCCCACAAAAGTGCTCAACGCCGCTAAAGAAGTTTTCACTTCAAAAACGGGAATAGGTAAAATGTTGAGCTTGGCAAATTAATCACGAATGCATTGTATGTAATATTTTAGTAATTCGACGTGAACGGAAGATGGCGATCACGAACCGTTAAATAAAAAACTACATTTTGGCACTCGCGTGTGAATAGTTATTATCATTTTATTTAAAAAAAGGCAAAATATCATCTTAAGCAGAATAGTATTTTCTGTTACTGTTTACCAATCCAAAATTGTCAAACTATGACTATCGAGAGTGAGAAGAACGGAAAAGAAAGAAAAGAAAACCAAAGGAGAGGAGACGATAGGAGTGGAGAAGAGAGGAGAGGAAAGGCGAAGAGGACATAAGAGGAGAGCACAGCAAAGCAAAGCAGATGAGAGAAGAGCAGAAAAAAGAATACATTTAAAAACTGTAGCGTTAGAAGGCTTTTGAATCTGTCTTTTAAAAAATGCCTATGAACAGTGGCGGCTCATCCTAAAGAGCGCTGGTGCAGTGCACTCCCACTTTAAAATTTAAATATTACATAGGAAAATTACATAGGTAATCTATATTCCTTCATAATACATACTATACTTACATTACATCTATCATCTATCCTTACTTACATTATATCTACGCGTACATTTATCGTCACATTGTACGAGTGGAGCGCCAGCGATTGCGCTCCTAATGAAACGAAGTTTAGTACGATTCCTAGCGCTGTATTCAATGAGTGCGAAAGAGAAACATCGCAGCACATAGCCGACGCGTGAAACAAAAGATTTAGTATGAGAAATTAACTTAATCTGGAGCGCCGCTCACGCGCGACGTTGCCAAACCGTGGGTTCGGCCGTGACGCGTGCCGTGGGGCGTGGCCTCAACCTGCTTATGCGATGTTGCCGTTCTTATGTATACAAACAAACGTGTCGTCGGCTTTGACAGTTATATCGCAGTTTTTCTTTAAATTAAAATTAAAAAATAGTTTATACGCGACATTTTGTTTTAAAAATGGAACAATACAGTGTATCTTTTATTAAAAAGTGTCAAAAACTATAGAAATACGCCTTGAACTAAAAGCTAAAGGGTCCTCAAATTGCACTTACACAAAAATGTAATACAAAAACTAAATCTTTTACGCGTGTTTTTAAGTTTGAACAATATTTTAAAACTCCTTGGTTGTGTGGTTGTAAAGAGACCAATAAATTATTTTGTTTTCCGTGTCTGGTGTTTGGAAACTGACACCGGCAGTGGAGGTGAATCTGCATGGATCACAACGGGTGTTGACGATTTAGCGCATCTTTCAATAAAACTGAAAAAACATTCGCAATCTCGATTTCATATTTTATGTGAAGTGCAATTATTGGCATCGATTGGCCGACAAGATATTCATAAAGCGCTCGATTCTGCGTATCGAAAATCTATTCAAGAGTTCAATGAACGCGTTGATGAAAATCGATATACCTATTTTACGGCGTTTGATAGATTGTGTGGTATTTTGTGGTGCATTTCAAGTTGCTTTAGGAGGGCATGATGAATCTACGGAATCCCTGAATCCCGGAATCTATAGAGGTTTGGTTAATTGTGTATTATTTTATTTTTAATTTTATCTATTGTGAAATGTGTATTATTATATTGAATTTATCTGATTGACATGAAACAACATGATATTCTGACATGACATAAATTTAATTAGCTATTTAATAATTTTGACATTTTGACACGAAAAACTATGGCGCAAGAACGTCTCAATGCATTATGTATGTTAAGCATTGAAAAACGATTAATTAATTCTATATCTGATTTTCACAAGAAAGTCATAGATGTCTTCGCTCGTCAAAAAGACCGGCGAATGAATTTTCTGTATAAATAAAATAAATGGTAAGCTCTAAGTTTTTTTTTGTGAACCCCCATCAAAAAATGTCACGAGCCGCCTCTGCCTATGAATGTATGAACCTGCAACAGAATGCAGTAGTAAACAGTTTTCAATAGGTAAAACTTTTGTTCTACCTATTGAATTGAGCTGCTGGCAGTAGAGTAAAACTTTTGCTTTGCATATGTTATGGATATGTTGTAAACAGGGTATGCTGGTGACTGTATCTGGAATAATTTAAATTTTAACTTTTACATCCAGTAAAATTATATAGTTGTCACAGCTCTAAACAGCTGGCAACCAGAGCCGTAGCTAGCTACGGCTCTGGTTGCCAGCCAGTTTTTCATGAGGCGGTCAAATGCGTAAATTCAAATGCATAAAACAACATGCAAGATTAAGGCTTGCTTGAGGTTGTGTGTGCAACTCCATCCGAATAAAATAACTTAGATTATGTTTGTATTCAGAAACTGTAATAAGAAATGTTTCATCTATGTAAGAGACGATCTGATAAACATGACAGCTGTCATTTCCATTTCTAACTATATGACTCAATAGTTACCATGTCGAATTACCAATCACAGTTCGATTTCCAGTGCGGTAGAAATTTTAATAATGACAATTTTTTCGATGGTCTGGGCGTTTGTGTTCCTGTCTTTCGCATCGCCATACTATATGATGGTATGATACATGAAGGGTACACTAAGCCTACGGCTACGTACATATATAAAGCTGTTCCAATTGTTAAATTTATTTCGGTTCTCATAAAAATATTGCGAAACAGTTTCAGGTATAGTATTTGCTTATTGTACAATTGAAGATTCCTGACGTATTCCTGGAAGTTCACAAGTATTTAGGTGACATGTTGGACAGACTGCCATCTGAACACCAAACGGTTGGACAATGCAACATACTCGACCAAAATTCCAGTATTTCTAATAAGTTATTTGAATTTTTATAAAACAACCATATATGTTCACTTTAGGATAAGCAATTTATCCATATACTAACTGAACTGTTGTCTTAATTTAGAAAAACAATGGTTTATTTGCAGCAGCTATAGGTTTATTGTCATAAGTTACAGTAAACTAACGGGTTTTCTATTTGCGCTACGCTTATATACTAAGCTGTGAGCAACAACGAATTATACTCGTATATTTAGAGCTTTCATTTAAATAACGTTAGCAATATAATTTCCGTAGGTTAACTGTTTGATTATAATAGATCTCCCTACTATGGCTGCAACCCTTTTTGCGTCCCACTGTTGGGCACGGGTGTCTCCCCATTATTGGGGCGGCCTGGAGCTTACTCCACCACGCTGCTCCAATGCGGGTTGGTGGAGGATCCCTCCTCCCTACTATATGACACTATAAAAACAATAATTTCTTGTAATTGAAACGGATAACTTTAAGAGGCCGTATACGAAATTTTGCCGATTTCGTTGATTTAGCTGATTTTATACATGAAATTTTGCAGCCAAAATACAGTATTTCCATAAGTTTTATTGCACAATATAACTGATCATTTCAATAATAAACTAAATAACTAATAAATGAGCTACTTTTCGATTTTCATTACGTTGTTTTGTTTAATAGACCTGAAGACGGTGATGGCTTTGTGAATTTTACTGTAATAGGTAGGTATAGAATGTTACATATTTCCGGATCATTTTAAAATCTAAAGAGACCAAAAAAATGCTATGTATTGCTGTAAAAGTCACATACATAGTAAATGAGCCACTTTTTGTCAGTCTCATACAAAAAATATTAGTAAAAAAACATTGAACTTAGTCAATTTTGAGAGAAAATAGGGCAGAAATTGCATTTGATTTCGGCAAATTGGAGTATTCTTTTATAAAATTTATTTGACATAAATACACTTCAGTTCATAAAATCAATCCGTTTCTTGAAAAAAAACTGCTGAAACTACTGAAATGATCAGTTATATCGTGCAATAAAACTTATGGAAATACCGTAATTTAACTGCAGACTCATGTGTTAAAACAGGTAAATAAGCGAAATCGACAAAATTTCGTTTTAAATCTTTAAAATGTGTGCTTTCTGAAATAGCTGATTCTCGATTCTTATAAGAGCTGTGACAACTATATAATTTTACTGGATGTAAAAGTTAAAATTTAAATTATTCCAGATACAGTCACCAGCATACCCTGTTTACAACATATCCATAACATATGCAAAGCAAAAGTTTTACTCTACTGCCAGCAGCTCAATTCAATAGGTAGAACAAAAGTTTTACCTATTGAAAACTGTTTACTACTGCATTCTGTTGCAGGTTCATACATTCATAGGCAGAGGCGGCTCGTGACATTTTTTGATGGGGGTTCACAAAAAAAAACTTAGAGCTTACCATTTATTTTATTTATACAGAAAATTCATTCGGGGGTGCAGTAGACCCTAGGGTCTACTGCACCCCCAGCAAGAAAAGAAAATAAAAAATATTCATTTCATATTAGGAATACAAAATATTCGCTTAATGAATATCATTTTTCCCGGTCATCGTCTTTTCCTTTCCTTTTGGGCTCGATGTTGAGCTGAGAGAAAAAAGGCAGCGAAATAAAACTCCCAGTGGCACTCTTAAAAAAAGTACTTATATTATGTATTTATTATATATTTGAGATTACAAAGTCAAGCAAGATATGACTTTTCCACCCCATCCCAATTTGTAACAAATATTTATTTTCTAATAATACATATAACTAATACTATTAAATGATAGGAATATACATGGTTACTAATGCTCATTAAATTAAAAACCCTAACGGGTGGAATATAGTGAGCTTAAAATGTAAGCTTAACATCTGTATGACCTATATTCACGAAAAAATATATTTGTATTGTTTTCTATTTCGTGGGCGGGTATCCCAGCATCCCTAAAGCATAGGCAAAATGCGCCCTTTCAATGTTACACCCCTGGCAGTGGCCCCTGTTGCCAGCTCCTAGATACGGCGCTGCTGGCTACTGCACCTTTTCATCAAAAGGCAATAGAATTGCTTCACAGCATAAGTTGGTACGAAGTAGTACTTCACCGGTTCAACCTTGTACATACTATCAATGTATCAATTTAGACTCCAGTAAAATAACTAAACATGTAGATGATAAGTAAGTTTTTCAAGTAATTATATTGCAAGGTGTATAAGGCGCTACTAAACTAATCTATTTGCCTCCTTTGAGCTTTACGCAAGTTGCGGGAAGTAGGACTTAGAGGTTTTAAAAGAATTTAATTAGGTTCTTTTACCTGAAATTCACAACGTTTTCTTCTTTTTGACATTACAAATAATTTCTATGTTGTTGTATAAAACCAATAACAGTGTATTTTGTGGTTAATCACATATTTATTTAACCATATACCTATTACAGAATGAATATATTTTGCGTTTATTGAGATCACAATGCCGTGCCGTAAGCGACGTGTACATAACGCAATAAAAACGGTAAACCAGAATTCGTGAAAAAAGGTGCAGCTCATTTTTATAACATATGGGAGATATCATCTCTCAAGGCTTTTTACGTCGCCAGGCAACTCTAACATCAGCATTTTAACTACAATAAACGCAATTCATATTTATATAAATACCTCAGTATATAAAAATGCGAACGAGTGCCAGAGGGAGGGCGGACAGTTTAATGCATGCATTAACTATAAGCGCCATATGACTCGAGCTTAACACCTGCCATGAAAGTCAACAGGCGGAAAATTTTAAGTCATAGTTCTATTTGTTTTCATAAAATGAAATAGCAGATGAACATGACCATCCCTGCAGTTAATGGGCAGATGATTGCCTCATGGAAGTGTGGTTGGAAACCACAAATTTTCACCGAAACGTAACAGAATTATTACACTAAAGAAATTCATCCAACGCTCGGTCGAACCATGGACTTTTTACCACCTATTATCTATACAAATAAATAAAATTGGAGTGTTTGTTTGTAATATAAAAATAACCGCTTTTTACTACATGCATATTAATGTTTATACGGTACATATAGCAAAATAACATTTACATTTTTTGTCTGTCTGTATGTCTTTCTGTTTTTTTGTTTGTTCCGGCTAATCTCTGAAACGACTGGACCGATTTTTATGGGACTTTCACTGGCAGGTAGCGGATGTAATAAGGAATAACTTAGGCTACTTTTATTTTGTCTATCTGCCTGTCTGTCTGTTTGTTCCGGCAAATCTCTGAAACGGCTGGACCGATTTTGACGGGACTTTCAGTGGCAGATGTAATAAGGAATAATTAAGGCTACTTTTATTTTAGGAAAATTCTAAAACTAAAGTCCATGTGGACGGAATTCGCGTTCGGCCGCTATCCTTTATACGCTTCTCCCACCAGCGAATCAATATCACAAGGCTGCCTGTCGCGCGGACACTAAACGCGCGAGCGGCCTATTGCTGATGGTTGTGTCTCAATGACTTCGTTTAAAAATTGGTTTTCAGCGCTTATATGATACTTTTATGTTTGATAGCTATCCTTTCTTTTTATCTTAATTTATAAATTTTATTTTGTTACATTTTAACTGTTTTTGCTTTTATTAATTAACAGAGGGTTTCAGTAGCTTATTTAATGGGAGCTAAGAATGATGCGAAACTGGGGCTGGTATTGTCCTCATTATGTTAGAGTGACACGGCGGCGCGGCGGTGCGGCACGGCGGTTACGTACAGCATATTATCTATCTATCTAATACCTTTAAACGAGCAATTCTTGTATATATCTAAATATATTTTTTGAATCTCGGAAACGGCTCCAAAGATTTTGATGAAAAATAGTACCCTGGTTTCGGGAGTGATAAATCGATCCACCAAATTTTTATTGTTAGAATTTTCATTGTATAAAAATAATTTCAGTGATAATCAATTTTAATATACACTGGAAAATACGACTCTTCCTGACATCTATTGGAGAGTATTAATAATATAGTGACGTAAACGCTGTCAAACGGGGGAGCCCACGAGGCTCATTGTGGATTTCCTCAAGCGTCATCAGGACCTTCTGCATTTTATAGGTTGGGTGGTAGGAAGATTAAAAGATTATATTTTATGACGTTTTGTGTTTAACAGGTACAGAGAGCGCTTATAGGTTTTCAAAAATTTTATACGAAGGGTACAGGTAAAATAGTAGAATAAATTAAATGCATGCTAAGTCATTTTTCAGTAATTTAAATGCATTGTAAGTCATATTTCAGTAATCTGATGATTTTAGTATGAATGTATACAAAACAGCGAAATAAAAAAACGGCATTTTGGCAAACCCGGAAGAGATCGAATCTTAATTATTTAAAATTCTAAAGGTATTCTAATCTGATCATTTTGACATTCGGAAGTAAGATAAAAATAATATTGTACCTATATAGATTTTTTTTAAATCCGGGCAGTACTCAACAGGATGCAAGGTGTATCTAATATCTTTATCTGACGCGCTCGAGTAAATCCGAAAATCACCTCTTGGGTTCCCCTACCACCATCCGCCAATCCGAAGTTCAAAGAAATGACAATGTCGATTTGAAACAGCTCTATAATTTCGCTCATTTAATAAAAGCTTCCTTGGCCGAATGGTTGCGTGAGCTGACTACGGATTTAGAGACCCGGGTTCAAACCTCAATCAAAACCATATTGTATCTATTTTTTATTTTTATGAAAATAACTTTTTTTTATTAGGAGCTATTTCAGATGGCGTTGTTAAGTAACACTAAGCAAATGAGTGTTTCATTTCAAATTAAACCAAGAAAATATTTTTTTAGAAAATAAACTAACTAAATTAATGTTTAATTTAATGTTATCTCACTGTATAAAATCTGGTATGCAATTAAGTATTTTTGTATTGTATTGTTTATATCCGAGCAACGCTCGGGCGTCCAGGTATTAGTAATAGATCGAGGACTTCATACGCAATGCTGTGGATAATTTTAAATAAAATAAGGAACAAATTTGCGGAGTATATTCACTTCATGCTAATGATCCTTTCTAATGCTGGTGAAACCGCAGGGCACAGCTAGTATTAACTATTTTAACACGATTTCAGCTTCTTACAAACTTTTTATAGACTTGCAAAGAATGTTTGCTCGGGCTGAATCTTGCAACTATATGAAGCAGATATCGTCAAACGGTTGAGGTCAAATTTTGTATACACGCTTAGTTTGATGAAAATGAAATATAAATAAATAAATAAACAAATGAATAAATATTAAAATAAATAAATAAATTATGCTTCAAACTGAGAGCCCCACAGTAAGGCAGATATACCCTGTGTCGTGTATATCTATATACACTCAGCATTGCTATCATTTCACAAGTTATGGGTAACATGTATCATATATATCATGATATTATATCACATATTAGTTTTTAACGGGTTTAAGTGTTAAATAATATTACACCTTAAAAAAATCAAATCTAAGATGGCGGCCACCACTTAATGGTGGATTTCAAATTTTGTTACAACAGGGTGTGTTGTTTAATTATCATCATTATTGGGTTCTCAAATAGCTAAAATGATTTTAAAAAACATAAGTCTAGGGTCTTTTTACGTAAATGCTTTGCGAGCATGCTAATTTTGTGAGAACTTCTTCGTCCAACAAAGAACAAATAATACCTACACATTTGCACAACCTACATCTACGAGTACTACTACTAAATACATAAGTTTCTACTTATACTTCTCATAATATCTTAAGTGGTTATTATTACGTGTACGGATTCCGTTAGTTGTTAGTTACTACTGGATTATCGAGTTTGTGCCTTGAAACAAAACAAATACATTATGAGGTTGAAAGTTCTATAGGAAAAGTAGACCTGGCGGTCAGTAATAATTTTGTATACATAAGTTTATTTTGCTCCAAATTGAAGCTGTTATGCATCCGGATAAGACCTTAGGGAGAAATTTTATTTGAGGTCGTTTCATCTCCATGCATCAACAAATGAATTAATATTTGTTTGGCGTATTTTGTTTTGGGTTTATTTTATTTATTATGCTGTTTATTTTGCTGTGTATGCCTTTGCATGTATCTATATATAGAGGAAGAGGGGTCCTTACGGAAAAAAACGGCAAATTGTTTGTAAAGTAGGTTTACGATCGAGATGTTTACGTGATAACGTCCGCACGAGAAAATCTCCATTCGTTTGTATGCCGCTAGAGTGAGAGAGACGGAAGATCGGTCCACTCACTCGAACGCTATGCCAGCCTCCGCTCGTGAGGATTCCGCGTGACTAGTTTCACGGAATGACTGGCAGCGCTCGAGATGAGACGGGAGATCGGTCCGTCTCTCTCTCGTTATACCTGCGATCGCGCTCGTGAGGTTTTGGTGTGACACAAGTTTCTGAACATGTCACCCGACTAAAACGATTTTAAAGACGTTATCACGTCAAAAATCAACTAAAATTAAATGTATATTTGAATTAAAACTAAAGAAACATACGATTTAGTGAAGTTGAAGGACCATAATAACGGTTCTATTTAAATTTTGCATCGTCACTATAGCTATAAGCAGGTTTAATAATTTGCTGGTAAATATATTTATTAAACTGACTAACCGAGTGAGACTGATTGATTGACAAATTGTTACGTAATGCACACAGAGATAACATTATGACGTATATATTTATACACTCCCTAAACTACGATGGTTTTATTAATGGCAGCAACAAATGTCTGATGTGCATGTTACTTTTTTGTTTGCCCCGTCGTGCTTCACGTTATGTTTCTCCATTTTTTTTACATAACTTGTATTATATAGTCTACATTTCTTTGATTTTTTTATATTTCAGAAAGTAACTGACAAATAAATTATGTTTTTATACAAAATATAATACAATTAGTTGGTTATTCACAAATATTTAATAAAGATTTTGTTTTGAGGAACATTACAAATTAAATATTGTACAGGTTTATGTATATTAATATAATATATACATTTGCATTCTACAGGCATAAACCATAATAACGCTTGGGAACAAGAAATTAAATACAACGATAATCATAATACAGTATCATAATCATTTATTTATTTTTTGAATAAGGTACAATAACATGATCTTAAAACAAATTTTATGATCCACTTATTAGGCCACAATGTGCGTATGAATATTATAATATAATTTTAAATCTACAAAATCATACATTCGAACTAATTATTTTACTCACGCATGTCCATATTACATACATTCAAATTAAATACATACAGTCAATAATTAAAATCAATGATTACAATTCATGAATACTAGATAATGAATTTCAATATCAAATTATTAATTCATAACAATAGCAAATTATTAAAATATAAAATTAACCATGTCAATTTTTATACGTCGAATACACAATTATAATTTAGATATTATTCAGTCCAAAGTAATTTCTTCCAAAGATATTTCTGTTGTACAATATAGTCATTCAAATATTATAATTGACCTTAGTTATTGTCCAATAATCAAGCTATCAAAAATCAGACGGCCACACTATGAATCACAGCCACCATCTATTATTACTTTACCATCGTCACTGAAACAATCATTAACAATGTAGTAACATTTGCTTGGTAGGTGACTACGAAGCTTTTCTTTAAATAAATTGATATAATCAATGGAGATGGAAAGTATATTACGTACTTAGCAAAGCATTAAATACTCTTTTTAGTTTGAAAGTAAAATAAATAGTTACAGCGCGCGAATCTGAAAGCGCTCGGAAGATAGAGTTTTGTGAATGTTTGAAACTTCGAAAATCGCCTCGTTGTTGTAGTTCGCATACTTTACGAAACGTAGACAATTGCAATTAAATATTTCAATTTAAAATATAGTTCTATGTTTATATATTTCTTTAAGGTATATTTTGTTATATTTTTTCTAGCTTTTATACGTATAACAAATTGTCAGAAATTGAAATGTTTGATTTATTATCGTGTTTACAAAATTCAAAACGCAATCTTATTTTGCGTATCTTTGTATACCTATATGGATCAATTTTACCAGATGAGTCTAATTCAAATGATGAGCAGCGATGGCCGAGTTGGAAGAAACCGCGGTCATCGACGCGACCGGTACCGGGTTCAAAGCCTCGGCGCGCACCTCTGACAAAGAAATTTGTAATGTGCGCATTTTATCGCTGCTCCACGGTGATGGAAAATATCGTGATATTAAATTGATTATGATATTCCCCATCGCCGTGCATGCCTGAGAGAAATTCATTATTTCTCGAAAGCATGACGTCCACCAATCCGCACTTGGCCAGCGTGGTGGACTATGGCCTAAATCCCTCTCACTTGTGAGTAGGAGACCTGTGCCCAGCAGTGGGACATAAAAAAAAGGTTGGAAAAAAATCTGTGCCTATTGTATATTGAACGCATACAAAGAACTGGGTGCCATAATTGTAGAAGCAAATAATAATTATGTACCTACGGACAAATTTAATAATTTAATAATTTGGATTTTTTTTCTCTCAATGCTTGTATAGTTATCTTTGAATACTTAAATAAAAATAAAAATTGAGTGCAATTTCAACGTTATTCTTGATTATTATCTAAGAAGCTTAATTACAAGTACCTGGACAACCGAGCGTTGTTCGGATAAAATACCTAACGATTTCTTTCTTATAGTCTAATAGGATCTATTTACGCAAACCGGAACCAATCCACACCATGCCGAAATTGAGTTAAGTACACAGAAAAGCTTAAAATTGCACCTTCTATCGACCCTGTAAAGATCAAACTGATCTGACAATTTTGACAAAACAAAACATTTTCATGACATTTTTACCAATTCACAAAACATCAGTTGTCTAATACATTAAACAGCTTTTTCTCAAAACTATCATCGTCATCATCATGAGTGGGTTGGTTCCGGTTTGCATAAATAGGTCCAATAATAGTAGAGAAAACTCAAGCGATCCATACAGCTAAGCCAAACCGGCCAGGTCGGGTGTGAGAGGAGTGAACACTTGTGGCATACATTTCATGCGCGTTTCGGTCTTCATCGGTCCCGGTTTTTATCGAAATATAACGGTCGCAAAAGCTTGTCGGAAGCCTTATAGGCGATTTGATAACTTGGAACTCGCTCGCCTGAATAAGGAAAATGTTGAATTGAGTTGATGTGGAAAATAAAGTGTTGTAAAATGATGACTGTTATTCACATATTATGTCATGCGCATTGCCGTGATCCCGAGAACACTTTAAGCCATCGTTCCTAGTTGTTACGAACAGATAGCAGTCGTTAAAAACCTTGGCAGCGGGATTATGGTCGGTTAAAGAAGACCCGACAGAGGGCTACCCACCCGCATTGGAACTGCAGTTTCCCCAATAATGGAGAAAGACCCGTGCCAGTAGCTATAGTAATATAGTGCCGTAGTATAAATGAGGGGGGGGGGGGAATAAGTTATCTTCATACAAACGCACCACGCGCTACTTTGTATGTGTGCGATATCTATGCGTAGCCGCACGTACACTTAAACAAAATCTGGACCCGTTTCGCAGTGCGCCAGTTGGGAGTAACACCGCACAACCCGTGTGATATGTAAATGAAAAATGTGTGATAATCGCAGGAGAACGTATTGCTGTGTGTTTGGGTGTCTTAATAATTTATCGATTCCAGAATTATCTCTGTTCAGATTACCTATTGAACAGGAAAGGTAGGCAAGTTACTTATTCTAGCATATAATTTTTACTTGATGGTGTGATGAGATACCTACTTACTTATTTTTTGTAGTATTAGTTTTCTATCCGACAGAGGAAGTAGGTAGGCCTACTTTCCCACTTGAATGTATTAGGTACTTTTGATCTATCTTTTGGTTATCGCTATTACTTTGTTTACGTTTAGTCATGCCAATTTTTCTGTATTGTTGGTATAGTAAGTAAGTGCCTACTTACAGTTATAAAATCATGATTTATAGGTAATTTATAGGCACTGAATTAAAACTAGGCTAAAATTGACAACCCTAACACAGTAGGCAATTATATCGCGGATTAGACCGGAGATAGCCTACTTACATGCCCGTGCCCAGCAACAGAACGCAATATTTGCAGCCTTTACTCAAAAATACCTTTCCATCTCAAACCTTTGTTTCATTAAAAAGCACGTCATTTCACTATAAGCTGTCGTGCTTCGACGGCGACATTTCGAGTTCGACGCTATTCGATTCCGACCCACAGCTCGATTCAATTACGAGAGCCAGTCCCTCTAATCGAATTGAAACTTGCTACGATTTTTCGACTTAAGTGAAAGGAAATAGAAATTGAGGGAGTACAAAGTAATAAATATTACATCAGAATCTCATTTTAGAAGAATTTAAAATACCTAACGATTTCTTTCGTATAGTCTAATGCTGACGGTGTTTTTTTATTTAAACAAATTACCTAGTAGATAAAACTATATACAGCTAAGCCAAACCGGCCAGGTGGGGTGTGAGATGAGTGAACACTTGTGGCATACATTTCATGCGCGTTCTTCATCGGTCGCGGTTTTTATCGAAATATAACGGTCGTAAAAGCTTGTCGGAGGCCTTATAGGCGATTTGAAAACTTGGAGCAGCGTGGTGGAGTAAACTCCATGCCTTCAACAATGGGAGGTCCGTGCCCAGCATTGTTATGCAAAAAAGATTACAGCCAGTATACGAGCTTGCAGATCACGTGATATTAATTGGTCAGAGTAGTGGGAATTTACACGGAACCACAGAATATATTAAAAGAGGTTAGAATGGAAATGTGGGCGGGGACGCACCAAGGATGCAAATGCTTGTATCTCTACAGAGATACGCGACCGTGCAGCGATATGCGTGTTTGTGTGTGATTCTTTAATTTGAAATCGCGTGATTGTGCGGCGCTAAGATTAGCTAGATTTGAAATTGCAAACATGTGCGTAAGCTTCATATTTATTTAAGTACAGATGTAATGGAGGTGAAAGGTGGGGCTTGATCGGCGACACCAGTTTTCATAGGCACGGCGCATTATTACCGTTCTACCTCTTTTAATATGTTCTGTGCACGGAACCTTAAGTTTACCTTCATTCTTGGATGTATGGTCTTTTCGTAAGACAGTTGCTTTACTGTAGAAAATAGCACTGATGCTCGCCTGAATAAGGAAAATGTTCATTCGAGAAAACTACTAAGTGTGTTAATTTAACAAAATGTTGGTTTTCCCTGATTACTGAAACTTATTGAAACAAAAGATAAACAAGGATAATTATGTCTTCAACGATCATATTATGTAACCAAAGACCAATAATCCTAAAGACAGCGGGTCGGTGTAACCACTTTGTTGGCATCTCTTTTTCGCAGCCAGTGTTACCCACTTATCATATTTTCCCCCAAATTTGGTAATCTACAATATCAAGCAAGTAAACTATAAACATTGGCAGACCAAACTGTGAAAGGATTTATATGCTTGTGCATTATGGTTGGTTGTTTGTGAGTTTAGATTGGTTGACTGGCATAAAGTTAATTGGGTCAGCAAATTACAGGACATACATATAGGAGAAAATAAAAGACAAATACAAAGATTTTTAATGGCACCAATATGGGTGTTTACAAAAGCTGTTAATACATATTTAGTACGTCATATTTACCTTAATGAGGTATGCAAATATTACAAAGATAAAAGTAAACACTTAGTTATAACGCAATATATAAAAATGTACATTTGTATCAATTTTATTATTATTTTTCTTCTCTTTATCCTTTTGGTCAATAAATGGCTTTCAAAATAGACCGAACAAATTCGGAATTAAATTAATGGTTGCCAGTCAATACGTCCAGTGGCCTGAATCCATTTATTTTCGGCAAGAGCGTCAGTTGGAAAACTGAAAAAAATATGACAGCAACATGAGATGAAATTCGTCTGGTAAACTTCTCATAATGTCTAATACAAAATGTATGGAGTATCTTTTTATAGTCTGTGTGAGTGAAATTTAATATGTCGGGAAAATGCTCATAACGTGCACCCCAGGCGCGGTCCCAGGTGGAGGGGTCACAGGACATGACCCCCCCCCAATCCGTCAGTCATGCGTACATGGAAGGTAAAACAAGCGAATTTGTGACACTTCTTCCCTCAAATTTCTTGGCGACCCTCCCCCCAAAATTGAAGGCTGCGACCGCGCCTGGTGCACCCAGCCTATAACATTTTACTGGTCTCCACTTAAATAGTTATAATATAAACAGGGGGTATTTGAGCCTCCCGCTTGAAATGTAACTAACTACTAATGAGGTAACACATAATCTTTGATATTATTATTGTCACTGTTTTTGTTAAAAATAATTATATTTAAATAAGATGGTTACTTTTTTACTAATACGGGGAGGATATTTTGATTCGAGATCTGACAACACAATTTCGAATTTGACAATGTTTGAAATAAACAAATATAAGTTTATTTTCACGAATTTCACTATATTTACGTTGAATGACTAGTTATAAGACAAAAGTAATTAAATATCTATATATAAACAATACATATTTAGTACATTTTAAAGAGAAGTATTTAACTTACGCGTAAAATGTAATACCTTCCGGCAGCCTTCCTGTTTACGCTCACTGCGGCTCTTACAACCTAAAATACTGCAGCTCACCATATTATGGAACTAGAAAAATGTTATTTGCTTTTATTACAACACAATTTACAGCTGTGAGAATCGATTTTAACACATAAATATTATAAAACAACAATGTCACCCCGACTTCCACAGTTTGCCTGCCACATAATTAAAGGGCACTGTCAAAATATGTGGTTACACCGAAAAGGACAGAAAATCTCGCTCCCATCTCTTTTTAACAAGTTCTTTAAGTATATTTCGATCTCGCTTTATCTTGCCGTAATGAAAATATGCCTCTGTCTATAGTACGTAAGTACATTATTCTTAGACTAAGTATGTAACAATAATTAACATTATTTATCTTAATTGCAGGCGAAGTTATTACTTTAATGTGATTGCAAATTAACGGACCTTTAATAGCGATCATCTTCCAATGCACTAACGTAGTTATCACAAATTTAATTTATTTCATAAAATTAATACATTGTACTGCGCTTCTAGGCAATATACATAACTATAGCTATTATGTATATTGCCTACAAATAGCAAAGGCTAGGTAGCATTTATGATATAAAAGAAACGGGACATAACATGGCAATACAATTAGTGTCTTTCGAATATATTCGACTACTACAAAACTATGGTACTACTATGGTAAATATACCATATTAGCCAGTTTTGTAGTATTACTTGAGAACTCTTAATATAAAGATCTAAAGAAAACCTTCGCAAAGTAGCTACTATTGAGCTTACGAAGATCCAAGAAACGATTGATTCCGTCACAAACAACGTTTCAAACTATCAAAGTATTCATAAGAGTTCTCTGAAGTCTATTCTGTTTATATTTACGAGAGCAATACTGAAAGGAACTTATGGATTTAAAAGGTATTTCTAGAGTCCTCTCGTTTTCTGAGGCTTAGTCTATATTTAAAATAAAGTTAAAAAGCGGTAGCGCTCGCCTACGCTACGATATTTATGGGAAAACAATTTGTTTACTTCGTTCCTAAGCTTTATATTTGTCTTTAAATGCTTGCTGTATAACAAAACACATCGAACATTTCTGTAGGATTAACGTTAAATCTTAATATATATAAATCTCGTGTCACAATGTTTGTCCTCAATGGACTCCTAAACCACTTAACCGATTATAATAAAATTCGCACACCATGTGCAGTTCGATCCAACTTGAGAGATAGGATAGTTTAAATCTCAAATTATAGTCGCAATTTTAATTTATTTTTGATATTTTAAGGCAGGACAACGTCTGCCGGATTCTCTCTATTAGTAACTGTCAAACATTGATTTTGCGCCATCGTCCAGAAGTTTGACATTGTCTGAATAACAATACATCTGTCACTATTTGTTTTATATTTTTTATTTGGCAGTAACATAAATACTCTTTGAGATGATAAAGAAACTAATCCTCTTTCAATATATTTAAGGCAGGACAACGTCTGCCTGTTCACTAGTATTATATATTTTAGAGTTCTACAGCGGCTGGTATAGAACGCATACGATTTTTGCAGTGCAATTTCAGACGCGTTTTCGTGCTTCGGAACTCACGTTAAGCCAGACAGTTAGCAACTCGTATATTGGTTACAATATTTATTGCAGTCCTTATCAAATAACTACGCAAAAACGCAACGAGTGTCCTGCTGCTGGAAAAACATTTTCATAACGAGCGTGCTCTTCCAGTGTATTTCCTTTTTTTGTCGTATTCGCTTTTAATGCTGCACATTTGTTGAATGAATTTGAATTTCCGATTCTTTCATCTTGAAGCCGTACTTTAGCGAAAATGTGGTTGTGTACAATGTGTATATGTCACAGCCATCTGATTAAATCAGCCAATTGAAAGGCTAGCCCGTTTATTATTCGCCGGCATTTAATGCCTAGGCTGATAGTTGATTGAACTTGCATCACTCAACGTTCAACTAGTTGGCTTATTGTAAGCTAGCCCTTTGAAAATGGCTGGCGTAAGGTGAGGCAGGTGATATAAATTTAGAAAATGTTTTAAAGTACCTAGTTAAAATGTTTTAAATTGAATTTTAATTCAAATTATATTTTCATTAAAGTTCTTTGCCTATTTAATTTTTTTTTCATAATATAAGATCTTTTGACCCTATTTTCATTACAATCTAGTCTTGAGACTAATGAGTAATTTATTTCTAACTTAAACTGCTAAATCATATCTATAAAAGAGAAAGTGTGTATGTATGTTCCTTATAGACTCCGAAACGGCTGGACCGATTTCTCAGATCCGAATCCGAATCTTCAGATTGGTCCAACGAGTAATCCTGTAAAGTTTGGTTCACTTCTCTTTCTAACGCGGGTGACACCGCGGGGCACAGCTAGTACGCTATATCTAAGAATGCGTCCGTTAACGTTTCTTAGTTTCTGTTAAGGCGAATACACTTTTTTGTTGTGTCTTATAATAAGTGAATAGTTTTGCACTAGCACTTAGTTATTCTCACTGCACTACACTTCACTACACTAGTTCATGTGGTTTTGTCCTTTTGAGTCTTCTTATGTGGTCTGTAGTGTCGAGGAGCTGAATAGCCTCGACTTGCAGGTCCCGATGGAGATCGTTATTTCTAACGTACCAAGGAGCATTTACTATGTCTCTCAAGACTTTATTCTGGAATCGTTGTATTATATCAATGTTACTTTGTTTGGGACAACCCCATAACTGACTGCCTTAGGTCCAAACGGGCAACAGTACGTGTCTGTATATTAAGATTTTATTATACACAGACAGCGGGGAGGCTCTTCCAATTATCCAACGTAACTTTTTGTACTTGATCTCAAGCTCGTCTTTTTTCTTTTTGACGTGCGCCTTCCATCGTAGTTTTGTATCTAAAGTCATACCAAGATACTTTGCCGTATTTGCATATGGTATGATTTTATTATTGATGTATAAAGGGTGTAGCTGTTCTCTTTTATTGGTAAAATCTAAATGAACAGACTTCATTTCGTTTAGCGTTATACGCCAATTTTTAGTCCAATCATAGATTTTATTTAAAGCTACTTGAACTTTATTTGTTGATTCGCTTTGGCTTTTGCCAACTGCCAAGATAGCTGTGTCATCAGCAAAGGTGTTATCATCAAATTTTGGTATGTCACTAGTGTACAATAAGTATAGCAATGGACCCAGCACACTTCCTTGTGGTACCCCAGCGTTTATCTGTTTCAGTTCTGAATATTCATCTTCTTGTTTAACTTTGAATGCTCTGTTACTTAAGTATGATCCCAGTATGCCTGAAAATTGAGGAACCATAGACCTTAATTTATGTAACAAGCCTTCATGCCAAACTTTGTCGAAAGCTTGCGCTACATCTAAAAATACAGCTGTACAAACATTTTTCTCTTCTAGTGCCTTTTCTACTACATTGGTGATTCTGTGAACCTGGTCAATGGTTGAGTGTTGCTCTCTAAATCCAAATTGATGTTCTGGTATCAAATTTTTGAGTTCTATAGCAGGTTTAAGCCTTTTAAGTAGTAGTTTAGTAGCCTATTTAAATGAATTTAATCTTAAGTATAAATTTTAGTTTCCTTTTTTATGTCAACTAATCATTTAAGTTGCGTACTTGCGTCAACCTAGCTAAACATTACCAAGTTGTCTAAAATCCATTTAAAAAAACGGCTCAATGACGTTCAACCAATTCGTTGGACGTTACATTCAACAATTTGGCTGGTTATCATTTAGTCACTTCATTGATTGCCGTCTTTTAATGAACGGCCTAACCTTTTAATTGACTGGCAGATTTATCGAGATGACTGAAACATCACTTTTTCCATACAATATTTTATTTGTTTTATTTTTTATTATTTTATTGTATTCTATTATTTATTATTATATTATTTTTAATATTATAAATTTGAAAGTAACTCTGTTTATCTGTCTGTCTGAAAAGCAGACATAGGCGCAGTGGTAGCGCAGTGGTTTAAGCGCGAAAGCGTAGAGACTAGTTATTTATAGAGTTCTATAAATAGTCTCTATCCACGTGAACGTAGTCGTAGGCGCAGCTAGTATACAATGAATTTTTTGACTGTTAACTTTTAGCGTCCCACTACTGGATACAAAAAAAGGTATTTGTTTGGTACCGGGGGAGACCTCGCATCTTGGGAAAGGATACTTGGGATTTGTACCATAGCTCCTCAATGGCTTGCCTCAGTGTATTAGGGATGCCCGATTTTTTGTTTTGAATCGATCTTTTGAATCGTAATGGATCGTAACCCCTTGAATCGATCCACGATCTGAATCGTATTGCATTGAACCGATCTCATACGATCTTGGAAGATCGTATCATAATTTTATAAAAATAATAAAAAGACAATGGCATTGCATTTAAGATTTATTTCTCGACATAATAATAGGCATGTATATCTATAGGCATATGGTTTCTATAATAAAACTAAAGATTTCAATTCTCCGCATTTAAGTTTTTCAAAAATAACAATTTGGACAAACGAACTGGATTGTTTAAATTCGTGGTGTTTCCTTTGGTTATCACATTCTGTTGACATAATTTGCACTGACCACCTGTATCACATCTAACAAAAAACTTCCAAACATCTGATTTAACTGGCGGAGTCATATTTAAAACAATATTCAAAATGAATGTGTCACGCTTCCTAAAACACTTCGTATTCAACCGTAGTGCTATCTACAATTAACAAAAAACATGAGTCTGACCGACGTATAAAATAAACAAAATATTAATTCATACCTTCATTTCATATTTCATACTCGCCGCAGTCCGAGGGAAGGTAGGTAACTCGAGACTATATCAACAAAGGTGTAGGTAATGATCTTACTTTGTTGTAGATACATCGTCCCCTCTAAAATGTTAGTGTTATCTTATCATAGATCATGAATAAATATTGTTTAGTTAGCATTATTTTTGTTTTTAGATGATACGATTTTTTCATACGATCTTCCAGGCATGCGATTCGATCTAAGCGAAGATCGCATCCTGTTGAATCGATTCAAAAAATCGGCAGATCGTATTGCCGTGAATCGATCTTCTAAAAAATCGATTCAGATCGGGCATCCTTACAGTGTATAGATACGATTCCGGGAACTTTAGCGGAACGCACCGGTATCACCAAGGTCCCCGCGCCTAGAGGCGCCATATGGGTCCGTCTTGGGAGAGCAATGTAGCTCTCCGATACCCTAAACTTACGATGCTGTCCGAACACACCGACATCCTTCTCGGGGTCTTTGGGTAGAAGATTTTAAATCTTTTACAAGCCATTTACAACCCCGGAAGCTTCTTTAGACTAGTGTAGGAGATACCGTCATAATCAATTATTAAAATATTTAAATTCCGAGCTAAAAAGAAAATGTGGGAGTATGTCTCCTAAATCCACCTCGCTGCCCCAATGTAGCTTATTGGTAATGAGTTTTTTTAATATTCCTACTAAATACCGTTTGCATTACTCTAGCAACATTAATAGATGAACGGAATAAATGCGCCCTCCCGCCTTGTCCCTTACGTACCGCTTGTTGAACCGGATTGTACCGTTTGAAACAACGATGCATTGACCGAACCGTTTTCATCTATACAGGGTGACTGGTTGAACACTTGAGATATTGATAGATGTCACTCAGTAAACGATGCTCGTTCTAAATACGTAAAAACATGCACTCGAATGCGCGATGTTATTTCAATAACAACAATGTCATTTTCATAGGTCATTTTTTAATGACGAATAGTAGGAGATGGTTCGTGTATGCTCGTATTGCTCGTACGAATGACAGTGTCCGAGATGCTATACGTTTGTACTGCGAATCCTTCCCCAATAGAAGAATCCAACGCCCTATGTGATACCATGTGTGATGTGATACTCAGTGTAAAGCAACAGTGCAAAAACGTGCTAACTGTGTACATATTACACGAGGAGGTGAGCATTTTGAACAATTATTACGATATGTGTAATTTTGATAAAATTGTCGATCACTGTAAATAGATAATACAATCAATTGTTTTAAATAGGTATGATTCAATTTTTAAGTACGCCAAAAGTACTTCGGTAGGTACATTTAAGGAGTCAGTTTTCATCTTGTGTCGCTGTTGTGACGTAACGTTCAAAATCACTTTAATACAATGATTTCAAAAAGACCTTTATTACATTAAATATCTTGGTATTTTTGTCAGTCCTAAGCCAGGTAAAGTACGAAGTGAAAATGGATCATACATTCTCTACAAAATACCAAAACTTTCGATGTACATAGTACAATTATGTAGTAGTGCTTAGTGTAGTAGTAGAAGTGTAGGTAGTAGCCAGGCGGTCGAGATTAAACGCCCGCCTAATACCTACGTACAATGTGTTCGCACTTACAGGATATTTTCGGATTAATTCAATTCAAGTTTTCTTAGAAAATAATTCGTATATTTTCTTAAAACTTTTTTTAAACGTTTGGTTTGGTCGTAAAACTCGTAAATAATAGTGTCCTCGAGTATCTCAAGTGTTCAACCAGTCACCTTGTATATCTCCTAACATAAGCGTAGGAAAGAGAAAATGGCACAAATAAATTATGCCATGCCGAATCGTCATGGCTGACATTATTACCATTGTCTTGATTTAATACATTTCATTAAACAATTAAGAATTTTATAACTTTAAGTAGACACTAATATTTATTTATTATCCGAAAAACTTATAATTTTAAATATACATTAGCGTAGCGTAACCACTGTGTTGGCGTAGCGACTTCTACGAAAGTTAACTACGCTACGAGCTTTGCTACGACTACGCTACGTCACTGTCAGGCCACGGTGTTCATTTATGTACATAATTTACTAGGATAAGGGTTCAATATAAAAATTTTTTTTCGGTTGTCTAAACTATTATTATCTTTTAGTTTATAGGTACTCAAAACGTTTCGTGTGCTCCTTTTATTGTTACATAAGAAAATATTTTTAGGGCTTTATGAATAAAACTGTCAATTTTAACGATTTTCAGTAACTTGTTAACCGGGAAAAATAAATTTTGCATAATATGCTTCATGCATAAGGTATACTATTAAAAACGGTTTAAAAAATATTTAAAATATGCAGAAAATTATATCAATTCATATAAGGGTGCTAGTCTGGACCAGAACCGAGTGGCCCCATAAGCGGCAGTATAATGCTGAAGTATGCTTTGATTGCGATGAAACTCGGTGTATTTAAAAGACCAAAATAGTACTTTAAAAGACCGGCCCGAGATCTGGAGTGCACCTGTATAGCTCGTCAAAGAGTTAATGTATAGAAAAATTGCGAAAATATTTTTCAGTTTCGATACCTGGGTTAGTTACTGTTTTTATTCACGCGTTTTTAATCAACATCATTTTTATTTATCAAACTACGGATACATTGTAATAACATATTTTCAATACAAAAGGATTACCTCGCAAGAAAAGTAGACGTAACTGTATTTAAAAATCCTAATTATGCTCTGATTACCGGTACTGAAAAAAGGCTATATACGAAATTTTGCCGATTTCGTATTTTACAGTTTATATTTAAATTGATTATCATTGAAAATATTTTTATACAGTTAAAAATTTCTAACAATAAAAATTTTGTAGATCGATTTATCACCCCCGAAACCAGGGTACTAAATTTCATCAAAATATTTGTGGCCGTTTCCTAGATTCAAAATATATATTTAGATACATACAAGAATTGCTCGTTTAAAGGTATTAGATAGCGTAGAACGCCGTCAAACGTCATCCGCTAATCCGCCGTTCAAACAAATGACAATGTCAATTTAAAAGACCACTATAAAAATTTCGTCAATGGAATTCTAGCTTCCTTGGTCGAATGATTACGTTGGCTGACTGCGGAGCCAGAGACTCGGGTTTTTTTTGTGTCATTTTTTTTAATTGAGACCTATTTCATATGGCATTGTTAAGTAACACTAAGCAAATGCGGGTTTTGTTTTAAATTAAAGCAAGGAAATCAATTGTTACACGCTTTATATTAGCTTCACCTGTATGTTTGTAACCGACTTCTTTGGGCGCGATTTTGACCCACTTTAAACGGCCAGATTTCGTTCAAACTTTGTAGATTTATTGAGGACCGATGACAATACAATAATCTCATAACTTTAATAAAGTCGTAACTAGGATCATCAGGATAAAATAAAATATACGAGGGGCGGCTGATAAGTTCGTGGCCTAAGGTACTTTAACACGTCTAAGCGTCTGGTTAACTTGAAAATTTGCATAGGGGTCAAGGGCCGATGATAATGCAATAATTTGAGAATAAAAATCCAACTAAAAAATTAAAAATAAATAATGTAGTTTAAAAAACTAAAAACACGCTTTTGTGAAAATACGAACTAAAAAGTAAAAAAATAAGAAGAAAATGTATTTTACTGTAAAAAAAAGCGGGGGGTGGTTTTTACCACTGTTACTGTTGACACCATGCACCCCACGCTTTTTTTTACAGTAAAATACATTTTCTTCTTATTTTTTTACTTTTTAGTTCGTATTTTCACAAAAGCGTGTTTTTAGTTTTTTAAACTACATTATTTATTTTTATCCGAGAAATGCTCGGTCGTCCAGGTACTAATTCTTGTCGCAAGCTAAAAAAGTGGCTAATGTATTAGATTATTATTGAAATGATCAGTTATATTGTGCAATGACACTTATGGAAATACTGTATTTTCACTGCAAAATCTGATGTGTTAAATCAGGGAAATCAGCGAAATTGGCAACATTTCGTATACAGCCTCTTAAAGGTATATTACAAGTAACGCATTCAATTGTTTTCTAGAATAAATGAGACAATTTTGTACAAAAGTAAAGTTTGTCTCTTATGTAAGCCTAACCAGTAAAAATGGCTAGTAAATAAACATATCACTTATTAGTTTTCAAGTTTCATCAAATAACTATAACAATAGTTATTATTTTGGAATCTTATGTAATAGGGATGTGTGAACTGTTCTTAAAAAAGTTAATAGCGAATACCCTCTGGAAGGTACACCTGTACGTATTGTGTTAAGTAGTACTTAATAATAATATTTATATTGAATTAAGATATGATATTATTATGTAGAAAGGTCTAAGGTAAAAAAAGGTTTATTATCCTTTTAGTAAATTTTTATTGCAGTAGGGGGACCGTTTTGGGTCATATATGTATATAATATGTAGTGTTTCAATGTAACAAGATAATTTTTCCTGGCAGGTATCATGTGTACAAGTTTACAAAAAAATTAAAAAGGCCATGTGTGTTATGCTAAAAAAATATAAAAAATATAAAAAAGTAATTACTTCACATGTTACAACACTGTTTTAAAACATAGTTTTTATTTCTCTGCGCGTAAACGGTCGTTTCGACCTACCTGAAATGCCTGCCTACATGAAATAATAACTTTGCAAATACAGGATATACTCAGTGAAGATTGATCTCATCTATAAAAAATAAAAGATAATAATATTATGCTATTATAAAGATTTAGAAGGCTGTGGTATGGGAAACCACAGATTAGAATGATTTAAGAGGTTATAAGTTTCGTCGGCATAAACAAACATACTTAAATTAAATTTAAAATATTACAGTCTTTTTTTCTGAACAGTAGCGCAAGAAATAAGCTTTACGTAGGAAGATTAAAAATATTACGTGAACCTAGTTGATGTTTCTGAGTAAATCTTCCATTGAATGCTTGCGTTCCTTTTTTCAGGTAGCAAAGATTCTCCTGCGTCATTAGCAAAGTATAAAAGGTTTTTATAATATCGCTACGTAAATCTAGTTAATAATAAGGTACCTATTTACAAAGTTAATTTATTGATAGCGAGGGTTCTATGGGTTAGATAATACTCAGGTAATGTACCTATTACAATACATAATGGAAGCGTTCATGGCCCAACGGTTAGCGTAGAACGCAAGCGATTTATGCGACTAAGCGTAACGGGCGCGGTCGGGTGTAAGATGGGTGACCGCTAGTGGCAAAAAAAATTATGCGCGTTTCCGTGCTTCGGAAGTCACGTTAAGCCTTCGGTCCCGGTTTTTATCGATTGATAACGGAGGCCTTATGGGCGGTTTGAAAACATCCGACAGCGGGTTGGCCACTAACCCGCATCTCCACCAAACCACAATGCAGCAGCGCGGTGGAGTAAGCCCCAGGCCTCCCCAATAACGGTGAGAGACCAGTGCCTAGCAGTGGGACGCAAAAAAAGGGTTGCAGTTAATGTATCTATTAGCACCAAATGAAGATTTATTTGAAGCACGTGTACAAGCAGTGATTTTTGATTTGCCGATGAATGCAATAAGATTATTTGGCATTAAATGTTAATGATATGGCGCGGGCCTTTGACCAAGACTTTATAAAGTACCTAATTATTTGTTTCCGCTATAACAATTTTTTTTGACTTTAAGTGAACTTAGGAAGTACACGTACTTAGTATGACACAAGTGGTTTTGCCGGTTTAACACAGCGATGGAGCCTGTTGTTTATTTTGGGTATGCAATCTTATGCCAATTTGTAGTCTTTTTGTCATTCAGACCTTGTTCCCAGATCTTCTTCTTATTCTTAGTCGTTCACTTCATTGCTGACGGTCGTGTCTAGCTTGAAGTGTTGATCACTTCGTGCACTATGCTGCTCCACGTCTTTCTGTCCTCGGCGGTCTTTATAGCCTCGGTTATTGGCAGTCCCGTGAGCTTATTTACCAGGTCTGACCAGCGAAGTCCCTGTAGCTTCGGGATTAAGAATAGAGCTACGGTATCCCCTGCCTGATCGTAAGAGGCGACTAAAAGGGGGCTTCCGGGGATGCGGACGGTGAGAGTGGGAGTTTGACCCGTCCAGCCAGCAGCCCCGGGAAGGACGGCGGTGTATGCGTGGCCGCATGCCGCCGTGAACACCTGAAGGTGCAGGAGAGCACATCTGCTCTCCCGAAGATGGGCCCGTTATGGGGCGCCGCGCGTGGAGGACACCGGTGCGTTCCTATGGAGATCCCGGAGTCCTCACAAACGTAGAGGCAGGCCACCGAGGGGGTTTTAGTGCGGTTAAATCCCACTTAACCCGGTATCCTCTCCCAAGGTGTCGGGTACCTTTTGAAGGTTTCCCCCCCGATACCAAAAAAAAAAGGTCTGACCAGCGAGAATGTGAGCAACCCCTTGATCGTCTTCCTTCAACCTGACCAACTACCATTAGCTCCCAGATAATTGAAGATTAACATGAGATTACAGCCGGAAATTCAATTATGCCATTCAACGAAAGTGGGTGTAAAATCAATTTCCCAAATCAATACATCACAATATTTTAATAAGCATTCGTATGAAAAAGTATAAATTCGGCTTTGTTTAGATAATTTGTAAATTTTTTATTTAATACCGACTTTAGTTATTTGTTTTACTAAGTATAGTTGAGATAGAATGACACGCAGTTCAATTTCTTGATACAAAAATTTAAGTGTCTTGGAGGGAAAATTTACAACTGTGTGAATGTGATGTATAAAATTATCAATATACGAAATTAATAAGAATTATAATATATGGAATCAAACATGAAATTATTTAACAAAATCCCTTAAAGCTTTACGAACCATAATGACCCACACATATTATAACGGCTGGAAGGCATGAAAAGTTGTAAATAAATCATATTTGTTTTATTTCAGTTTTATTGCAAAAATATGAATGTTTTATGCCTTCCTTTTAGCCAGTATAAGTCAATCAGGCTCTGGTATGCATAATCTTTCTGTGAATTGTAAAGCCTTGTTTATTAATGTTGTAAAAAAGTAATAATAATAATACAGTGGAAATCGTAACGTTATGTGAAGATATGATATCTTAACAATGTTTTGTTATTACATTTTGTCGAAAAATGCTGGTTTATACGTACTATCAATATCGTTTGGTTATCATATCGAAAACAATATATTTTTTTGAATTCATTTTTTATTTTGGTTATGCAGGGCATAACATTTTCTGGTGTTTTTTATTTATAATATCATGGCACTATCGTTCGCAGTACCTACATTGTATTACGTAGTATCACGCCGGGTCGCTTTTCGTCGCTCACGTAAAACAAGGGAAACGCAAACATGTGGTACGGGGCGGTTGGACCGGCTTGACGCGATGACGTGGCCTGTTGTTTGTTTCAGAACATGGGATGCAAATCCATGCCTTGCCTACGCATAGGTGAACTTTATCCGACTCTCTTGTTTATCAGGGCGGGCGGAGCGAACCCTAACACTACCCCACAACCTCAGCATTTTTGTGATACACTCAACCGAAAAACTTTGTTAATCCTAGTAATTAAAATTCATTTCTTTATAACCATTTATTAAAATGATGATTATCAATTTCGTACTCAATGGGGAATATTATTGTACTACTATCGCCGTCTGTTAGAAGTATGAAGGACTGAGACTAGTGGCCGCTCGTGTTTTTCCCGCCCGGTTCTCGTCAACTTTAGTTGTAAGTTTTATTCCAGAAAAAAGTAGTTTAAGTTACACCTCATTACATCAGCTACTTGCTAGTGAAAGTCTCGTCAAAATCAGTCCAGCCGTTTCAGAGATTAGTCGGAACAAACAGACAGACAAAAAATATAAAAAATGTTATTTTGGCATATGTACCATACATACATTCATATGGATGTAGTAAAAAGCGGTTATTTTAATATTACAAACAGACACTTCAATTTTATGTATTTGTATAGATTGAAGCGCGCATAGCCCGGCTGTTAGCGTAGACCGCAAGCGATCTATGCGACTAAGCCTAACGGGCGCGGTGACGTCCCCTCCGAAGCACGGAAGCGCGCATGAAATTTTTGCCACTAGCGGTTACATTAGTATTTGTATTTCAGTATTATTTTTTTATGTCTGTATAAAATAAATTACGTACTGGTGCATTTTTACAGGCAACGTAAAAATATATTGAACAGTAATATCTAATACCTTTAAACGAGCAATTCTTGTATATACTTAAATATATTTTTTGAATCTCGGAGACGGCTCCAACGATTTTGATAAATTTAGTAACCTGGTTTCGGAAGTGATAAATCGATCCAGCATGGTTTTATTTTTCTTCCTGACATCTATTGGAGAGTAGGTAAACAATATAGTGGCGTAGAACGCCGTCAAATGCCATCCGCCAATCCGACGTTCTAAGAAATGAAAATGTCGATTTGAAATTGAAATTTCGTTCATTTAATTATAGCTTCCTTGGCCGAATGGTTACATGGGCTGACTGCGAAACTAGAGACCCGGGTTCAAACCTCAATCAAAACCATATTGCGTTTATTTTTTATTTTTTGTGGATTTTTTTTAAATTGGGATTGCTACTTCAAATAGCGTTGTTACGTAAAACTGAGTGTTTCGTTTGAAACAAAATAAACCAAGAAAATAAATTGTTTTCATCCGAGCAACGCCCACTCGTCCAGGTACTTTAACTTTAGTTGTCAAAAAATTGGGAGAGTAGGGAAAATGCATGTTTTTTTATAGTATCAATCGATCCTATTTAGCATAGGAGTCAAGTGTTCTCAAAGGACCACATCAATTGGAGTACCACGAAAGACAGAAACATGAGCCAAAGTTAAATCTCACCGCTTAGCGATGAAAACGGCCTATACGTACTTAAGAGTCGAGATATATTTATAACATCAAATGTCGTGAACGCAGTACAGTAATATGGGGAAAAAAAGTGATTTTCAATTTTTTGTGGTTATTATTACTAGTAATTTTCTAAGTGCATATGACATTTATCGTTAAAATAAAATTTATGCATAATCCTTATTAGCGGCATTAAATATCTGCTACGAACTTATACATTAATCTGCCGAGCCTGCTCACGTAACCTATCCGGGCAATGTGCCCAACTCCATGACAGTATGACTAATGAATACATACGGGTATAGGCTGACACACAGCACGTTTGGTCGGTTTTTAGCCATGATAGAGGCACTGATTGCCTTTTGTATTGAGAATATCGTGTGGGCAGCGTTGCATGACACGTGAGTGTCGGTTGCCATTTGCAGGCGTTTTACTTTCCAATAAAACGTTTGTAGATACAGCTGCAATTCTTAATTAAATGCCTGTTTATAAAACTTTAATGGGACTTACTAAACTTAGGGTTGATTTTCCAATCACGGCTTAAGAGGCCGTATACGAAGTTTTGCCGATTACGCTGATTGCAGCTCATTTCCCAATATTTCCATAACTTTAATTGAACAATATGACTGATCATTTCTATAATAAACTATTAAATTGGCCACTTCTTCATTTTTATTACGTTGTTTTGCTTATTAGACCTGAACACGGTGACAGTTTTGTGAATTTTATTGTAATAGGTATAGAATATTACACATTTCCGGATCATTTTAAAACTTAAATCACTCTCATTTTAAAAATAGCACATATAGTAAGTTAGTCACTTTTTGCCACTCTCATACAAAAAATATTAGTAAAATACATTGGACTTAGTCAATTTTGAGAGAAAATGGGCAAGTAATTGCATTTGTTTTCGGCAAATGGGAATAATCTTTCATACAATTTATTAGAAATAATACACTTCAGTTCCTAAGCAATCCGTTTCCTGAAGAAAAAACACATTTTTTATGAAATTTGGCATTATAAATCTTTTTAAATAACCTAAAAAACGCATTATAATTTGACGTAAGCTAAAAAGTGTAATGTATTAGATTATTATGAAATGATCTGGGCATACTATATTTTACCTGTAAAATCTCAAGTGGTAATTCTGGTAAATCAGCGAAATCGGTAATGCTACAAATATCTTATACGGCATCTTAAAGTCATTGGCAAAAAGGGTTGCTTTTTGCGTCCTACTGCTGGGCACGGGTCTCTCCCCATTATTGGCGAGGCCTGGAGCTTACTCCACCACGCTGCTCCAATGCAGGTTGGTGGAGATCATTAGTTAGGTAACATTATTGCTATCCTTTTCATGTATCAAGAGTAACAGTGCTATTACTTATTAGACAAATAGTTTCATTCGTGGATTACTCATAATTCGGCCCTTAGGTAATTAGAAGTCTCTTCCAAATTACATGTAACTTACACATTGCGCTGCTTTTGAGTTTCACTGCAGTCAAAAGCGAAGAATTTTTTCTACTAATTATATTATTGTCCGTCACGGGAACAAGTAATAAAAATACGCACATGATAATTTTATGTTTTATTTTTATCAATGAGGTCGGGGAGGCCACGATGCTAGTCGAGCGTCATCAGAACCTTGTGCATTTTATATCGGAGCCCAACCTACCAAACCTATATATCGTAGGTTGGGTGGTAGAAAGATTAAAAGGTTATAATAATATGACGTTTCCGGTTTCACCATTCGGAAGAGCGCCTACAGTTTTCAGAAATTTTATACATACCTAAGGTACAGGTAAAATATCGACAGATATCGATGAATCGTAGAATAAATTAAATGCATAGTTAGTCATATTTCAGTAATCTGATGATTTTAGTATGAATTAGAGGGTGAGATGTATACGAAACAGCTAAATAGAAAATATTGATGATAGAAGAAAAGTATTTTCTATAATATACAAAAACATATCAATAACTACAAAAAACTTCGCGATACTATATGTCCAACTATTATCGCTATGTTACAATAACCACTTTCTTTTACATTTTAAAATTTGATAGTAATACCGACCAAATTTAGACCATGTTATTCAAACTTCTGTTTAAATCCTTATCCAAATAAATCATATTGTTTTCAAGAATGTTTCAATTCATGTAGATTACTTTTTGAATTTTTCAAATCGTGTATATTCCATTCAAATAAATATATAAATATTATATTATTAGGTACGCGCAATGGGTAATAAAATGCCGTTTGTAACGTAGAAGACGTTTATTGTAAGCTTCTACAAAAATCCACTTAACAGAGTCCAAATCACTAAGTACACTCACTATAGTCCAATATCTTCGCTGTAGTCGTCGAAATAATTCTTCCAAGTCGCTTGGTAGAGATCGCTTCGGTTCGGTTTCACTTTAGGAACTAAACGCGGATTTTATTACTGATTAATGACTAATAAAATAAAATAAAACTAATTAGTTTAATTTTATTTTATTTTATTAATCAACATTAAACTAAACTAATAAATTAAAGAACTTATAACATTAAAATAAAAGATAATTTAAGGGGGGCTTCCAAACAACAAATGTGAGTTTTTGCCGTTCTTCATAGTTGGAGGGATCCCACAAACTATTCATCGGCACTCGGGATGCCTTTGACCCTGGCTATCGCTTCTCTTACCAATCATCACGATTTTAATCTTTATGTGGAGGTTGTACTCGTATGTACGTAGCTTGATCTAATCCAACCTTCCAATCCCGTCACATTCAATAACTCACTTGTGGGAACAGCAGTAATAAATACGAGAGGTTATTCATTTGACCAATAGTGTCATACACTCCACCAATAATGCTACAAAGCGACAACTTGATTGATCTAACTAATGGATTGTATTGATTCCACATGCCAACAGGTACTCGTATACTAATACGATAATACAACGTCTAATGGTGTATCATAAACACTGATTGATACGGCTTACATCACTTGATTTACTCACAGTTATTCATAATTTACAATAATCAGGATTATTTCGGTTTTTATTGTCTTTCTTTATTGATTATATGTAAAAGATTTATTTTTATCGTCCCGTACCGAAAATGGAACGGAACCCGTTTGTTTAATTAGGACTCCGTTGTCCATCTGACCAGTCTGTCTCCGGTCCATGACGACCCCTGTGGCGCAATGGTAACCATGCCGGACTGCTGACCGGAGGGATCCGGGTCCGTTTTCCGGTGAAGCATAAATTAAAATTTCTGTTCTCGGTCTGGGTGTTTGTGTTTCTGTCTTTGTGTATGTCCAAGGCACCCACGACACAGGGTACATCAACCTTACTGTGGGGATATTAGCGTGAATCGTAAAATACGAATTAGTAGATGTCACTCTCTTCTTTATTTTGTCTGATTTACGTAATTTTAGCTCAGCTCCCAATAAAGTGATATTTAAAAACCTAGGTAGTTTTCTTTCGGTAGCTTCCCCACAGTATTGTACCATGGACACACACAAAGACAGAAACACCCAGACAGAGAACAGAAATTTAAAGTCATCATCCAAATTTCTGCTTCGCCGGGAATCGAACCCGGGACCCGCCGATCGGCAGTCCGGTCACCATTGCGCCCCACAGGTCGTCATAAATTTTTTATCATAACAACGAAACAATGGCACGTCCGACGTGATACTCAAACCGCAAGTATAAAAAATATTTCGAGTCTATAGAAAAATGCTCAATAACATTTCCGTGCTTTAAAGGCGAGGTACTGTTGCCTTCGTTCTATTGCAGACGTCAGGTAAAGGTTAAGTTTATAATTTCATTGCAATGCTATTACTGTACTATAACTATTTAAGGCAGTGAGGCTGAAGATTATCCAATGCGCATTCGTGCAAAAGAGTTTCTTACCCTTTGTCACAAAAGGCACAATTTCTTTTTTCCTACCTGATAACGAATACTATATGTGGGCTCCCCAATAATGGGAAGAGACCCGTGCCCAGCAGTGGGACACAAAAAAAGGGTTGCAGTCATATGTGGCGTTGTTGAAATTTTTGATACAAAGTTTTATTTAGTCAGGTTGCACAGACATTCAGCTGCAATATACCAAATTAAGCTGTTAATACCAAAAGCCAAGTACTTGCCTTACAATCTTACCTAAAAATCTTATACTTGCACGCTCACACGGCATGGTGTTCTTTTACATAAAAAAGTATTTTTACAGCCTCTGTATTTATTATTATTTATCTATCGTAAAAAAATATCAATATATACTTTTGTTTGCAAAGTAATTTTTTGTACTAATCTAGTCTTCAAGTCAAAAATTAATAAAGTAAATTTTCTTCATCAACCTTTCAAAATGTCATTTGTTTTTGTACATTTGACCCTGAGCATAACTTGTCTGCATTTTCCCTTTGCTATTCGTTATCTGCACGTCCTGATACATCTTGATATGTACGAAAATTCAAATAAACAGAGGTTTGGGCTACTCAGAAGTAGAGACATTAGCGGATCCGGGGAGGGGGAAGGCTAGGGGGCTCCTCCCAAAACAATTCGGGTTCACCTTTGACAAACCTCAAATAATAAGTATCTAGACTTTAGCCCCCCCCCCCCCCTCCCAAACCAGGCGCGGAGTAACACCACGCTGCTCCAATGCGGGGTGTTGAAGATGCGGTTTAGTGGCCAACCCGCTGTTGGATGTTTTCAAACCGCCCATAAGGCCTCCGACAAGGTTTAACTGTTATCTATCGACAACAACCGGGACCGACGGCTTAACGTAATTTTTTTTTGCCACTAGCGGTCACCCATCTCACACTCGACCGCGGCCGTTTGGCTTAACTGCGTAGACCGCTTGCGTTCTACTTTAGCCGCCGTGCCATGCGCGCTTGTTACATTTACATTCCATTACATTATGTTACATTAAATTTGTTGCTATTGATTTATACCGGTGTCAGTATAAAATATTGGATCGACTAGCACCTAAAAAAGGCAATCACTCCCGAGCAACAAGTTGCTCTATATCCAGCCTATCATTTACTTGATGCGTATCAATTAATTTGCCAATATTTGCTGCATTTTTCCACATGACTAGAAAAGTGTAGTCATGGACGTACCGAGGGAGGGTAGTTGCCCTCCGCCTAGATTAAGGTACAGATTCAGGGATTCAAGAATCCCAAAAGATCTGGGATCAAATCAAATTCAAAGGTGTGTAACCGTGTCTGTTTAACGTGGAAGGCATATTTACGCCCAGAACTCAGCTTAAAAAATTTGCCCCCCCCCTGACCAAGAACCTGGGTACGCCCATGGGTGTTGTGAATCATACTTTTCCTCTGGAAGCTGCCGTCGCATGAGTATCACCAGTAACCTCCAAGATCTGCTATCTTTCTTTTTTTATTAAAAAAATTAAAAACGCGCTATAGCATGGAAACTAGCATATACTGCTTAGATGTGATCCAGGCGGTCGGGTATAGGATGCGTGACCGTTAGTGGCAAAAAAAATCATGCGCGTTTCCGTGCTTCGGAGGGCACGTTAAGCCGTCGGTCCCGGTTGTTGTCGATAGATAAACAGTCGTTAAACCTTGTCGGAGGAGCCCAGCAATGGGACATAAAAAGGGTTGCAGCCAATAATTAGATACTAATACTAATAAATTAATAACAGATACGAGTATATTATTAATACTAAAGTAACTCTGACTCTCTCTCTCCCTCTGGGGAAGTTTTAGAGGCAACTCTTAAAACCAAGTTCTGATACTGTTATTTTATTCCACAACAGCCGGTAACTGTAATTTACCTATGATATAAGTAAGCGATTTATTCGGTGTAATTCAAACGCAAGCATGAAAATGAAAACAATAAAACTGTCTCATATCTCTTTCAATGATCATATCGACATCAAAACCTTTTAAAAAATATGGTCCTTCCCGTTCTCTTCCTTCAAATAATCGGATTATCGAAAAGCGGTCCTTTGTGCATGTACGAGTACATACTCGTAATTATCTTACCTGCCTTAATTCGATAGACTCGAATATTATTACTACACTGGAGAATGGCTTATATTAGATGACATTCTTCTTTTTTCGCCTATTTGCAATTTAAAATGCCATTATTTTGCATCTCCGTCTGCGATACAGAGATGGTACTGGGTTTAAATCCATGGCGCACACTTCTAATAAAGAAATTAGTAATGTTTAGGCGATGAGGGAAAAATATTTACGACTAGCTGTGCCCGCGACGTCGTCCGCGTGAATAAAGACTTGCATAAAAGGGATTGATAAAAGATAAAAGATTATTTATTTGCATTGAATAAGAAGTAGGTAGATTATTCTTACATAGTGAAATCACTTATAATACAATGTTCATATATGTTCAGAAGACACCTAATTTATTGTTTCTAAATCCTTATAGCCAAAAACAGTAAGGACTGCTAACGACGGGACAACCCGCGTGGCGCAATGTTTACCATGCCGAACTGCAAATCGAAGGGTCCCGGGTTCGAACCCCGGAGAAACAGAAATTTCAATGATGAGTTTAAATTTCTGTTCTCGGTCTGGGTGGTTGTGTTTCTGTCTCTGTGTGTGTTCATGGCACCCACGACACAGGGTATATCTACCCTACTGTGAGGCTATATGTATGAAACGTTATTTTTTTTACATTGTACTTACTTTTTTCAATGATGAGTTTAAATTTCTGTTCTCGGTCTGATTGGTTGTGTTTCTGTCTCTTTGTGTGTTCATGGCACCCACGACACAGGTCTACCCTACTGTGAGGCTATAAGTGTGAAACGTTATTTTTTACACTATGTACTTACTTTTATTAGACTTTAGGCTTGTATTTGAAATTATCTCCATCGATTCACTTCGTAAAAGAAATTAATATTTCTCAACTAGCTGTGCCCGCGACGTCGTCCGCGTGTATAAAGACGTTTATAAAATGGATTGATTAAAAATTAAATATTATTTATTTGCATTGAATAAGTAGTAGGTAGATTATTATAGTGAAATCACTTATAATACAATGTTCATATGTTCAGAAGAAACCTAATGTATTTTTTCTAAATCCTTCAAACCTAAAACAGTAAGGAATGCTTACTGTACTGATCTTACTATCCACTTTTCTCACGTTTCGCTTTTCTCGCGCAATCAGATTCTCTTTACAAATATGTCCCTCGTTTATTAAAGGTAAGAGATACTGCTGTGCCCGTGGCTTCATCTATGTTAAAAATAGTATCTTTAGTAAATTGGGTGAATTTATACTGCAAAGAATGTAGAGGCAGAAAAGAGGTGCACTATACAACTACTTGTAGTTGGGAGATAAAATTTCTTAATATACACGTGCTTAGGATTAAACAATCGGAAAAATAATTGTAAGGTCAATTAATAAACTATAGGTTTAAAACTTGCGGACAGCAGTTTGGTCATAAGTCATAACTCATATAACATTGTGAAAACTAAAGCAGAAGGCAGGGTCTCTACACAGTGTGCTATCTGTATTTGGAAATAAATAATATTTTTATAAAGAATCTTTAAAGAATCCTTAATATCTCCATCAACCAACGTGTGTGGATGAGCCCTCAGCCCGTACGCAATAAAGAGACGCAAAAAATGAGTTAAGTTATCATTGGTCCAATTAACAATGTTCAGCATCATACGTATACCTACCCAACGATGGGACAACCCGCGTGGCGCAATGTTTACTATGCCGGACTGCTAATCGAACTGTCCCGGGTTAGAATCGGGGCGAAGCAGAAATTTTAATGATGAGTTTAAACTGTTCTCGGTCTGGGTGGTTGTGTTTTCTGTCTCTATGTGCGTTCATGGCACCCACGACACAGGGTATATCTACCCTAATGTGAGGCTATACGTGTGAAATGTTATTTTTTATTTTTTTTACACTATGTACTTACTTTTATTAGACTTAAGGCTTTTATTTGAAATTATCTCCATCGATTCACTTTGTAGAAGAAATGAATATTACTCAATAACGCCATCTACCGTATGGCATGTAAACTTTGTGGTAGATAAATCGAATGTCAAATTACCAAATAGGTAGATAGTTGGTTCACTAAAAGTTTAACTATTCGTCACCTAGATGTCTGCAGTAGTCTCGTTTTGTTAAGGCTTTTTACATTCTGTATGAAGGTTTAGATTCCGAATCTTACAACCTTAATGCTGGATGCATATTTATGCTGGATGCATTGAGATTGTAAGATTTGGATTTCGGTTCATCGGAGCTTGAGGCCTCCTCAATATTGGGAGAGCTCCATGCTCACCAGTGGAATGCTAAAAAGGTTGCAGCTTGATATAATGTAGCGATAATAATCGTTTCAGCTGCAGCCTGTTCATAATCTTCCACCCCAAAAGAAGACTAATAAGCTGAGCAACTAACTCAATGGAGCCTGTGATGTAAGGTTCGGCGGCGGTAAGGCTCGCGATGCGCTTATTAGGTACCTATAGTCTAGCCATACTCGGCCAACGAAAGAAAATACAGTAAGCTGATCTAAGTATATTTAATATAGTCGACAATATTAGTGAGAGTTCAAAATAATTTTACTTAAATTTAAACTTTTATTTATGGTTTTGAATGGGCTGTTACCGAAACTTTCATACAAATTCCCCAAAGTGCCTTTTGTGTAAATGAACATAGCTTTTTTGTTTATCATCCGATTGATATGAAATACACACTAATGTTACGGAAATTCATTCAACAATATATCAGTAAACACATCATTCAAAGAAGGGAAAAGAATTTGAGAATGAAATATTAAGTTAAGGTTAATTATTGTACGCTTGAGAAACCAACTTTCGAATCCATTTTATTTGCTATTGAGGGGTAGTTTTGAAAAAAGCTTAAATAGAATTCTTACTATGTTGGTAAAGATTACAAATACAAAATTATAAGTATATTACTCTGCACAAAAAATTTCTGTACATCAAGTTTCGACACTCAATTTTCAAAGAGTTTCAAAGAAAATTGACATTGAAAGGGTGAATTTCGGGAAATGCTGAAACACGTATTCTTTTATTTTGGTTAGAAAATATTTATACCAAATTTCAAGAAAATCTATTGAAAAAAATCCAAGTTTTCCATACAAATTTTCATCGCTCATTTCACACCCTTAAAGGGTGATTTTTAAAATTATCTATAGCCTAAATGTTAGCGAGGACCAATATATATAAAACAAAAAAAGTTTCATCAAAATCCGTCCAGTAGTTTTAACGTGAAAAGCTAACAACAGACAGACAGACAGACAGACAGACAATAATTTCAAAACTTATATTTTTAGCTTCTGTTACTTATAAAAAGACCCCTAGAAGTATTTTTTTAAATTTATATGCAATGTACAGAATTGACCCTGCTTACAGTTTTATTATATGTATAGATAACGCCATCTACCATATGGCATGTAAACTTTGTGGTTGATAAATCGAATGTCAAATTACCAAATAGGTAGAGATATTGAGATTAACAGTTGGTTCACTAAAAGTTTAACTATTCGTCACCTAGATGTCTGCAGTAGTCTCGTTTTGTTAAGGCTTTGTACATTCTGTATGAAGGTTTAGATTCCGTATCTTACCACCTTAATGCTGGATGTATTGAGGTTGTAAGATTTGGATTTTGGTTCGTTGGAGCTAGAGGCCTTCTCAATATTGGGAGAGCTCCATGTCCAGCAGTGCAACGCTGAAAAGGTTGTAGCCTGATATAATGTAGCGATAACAGTCGATTCACCTGCAGCCTGTTCATAATCTTTCACCCCAAAAGAAGACAAAGAAGACAATAAGCTGAGCAACTGAGCAGCGATGCGCTTTTTAGGTACCTATAGTCTAGCCACACTCGGCCAACGAAAGAAAATGCAGTAAACTGAACAAAGTCTATTTATTTAATATTAGTGAGAGTTCAAAATAATTTTACTTAAATTTAAACTTTTATTTATGGTTTTGAAATGGCTGTTAACGAAACTATCATCTAAATTCCTTTTAGTGCCTTTTAAGTTTATGTTGCGTATACTTTTTTTGTTTATGACCCGATTAATATGAAATACACACTAATGTAATGGAAATTCATTCAACAATATATCTGTAAACATCATTCAAAGAAGGGAAACGAATTTGAAAATGAAATATTAAGTTAAGGTTAATTATTGTACGCTTGAGATAAACACTTTCTAATCCATTTTATTTGCTATTGAGGGGTAGTTTTGAAAAAAGCTTAAATATGTTTCTCACTATGTTACTAAAGATTACAAATACAAAATTATAAGTAAAATACTCTGCACAAAAATATTCTGTACATCAATTCTCGACACTCAATTTTCAAAGAATTTCAAAGAAAATTGACATTTAAAGGATGAATTTCGGAAAATGCTGAAACACGTATTCTTTTATTTTGGTTACAAAATATTTATACCAAATTTCAAGAAAATCTATTGAAAATAAACAAGTTTTCCATACAAATTTTCATCCCTCATTTCACACCCTTGAAGGGTGATTTTTAAAATTTTCTATAGCCTAAATGTTAGCGAGGCCCAATGTATATAAAACAAAAAAAGTTTCATCAAAATCCGTCCAGTAGTTTATGCGTGAAAAGCTAACAACAGACAGACAGACAGACAGGCAAAAATTTCAAAACTCATATTTTTAGCTTCTGTTACTTATAAAAAGACCCCTAGAAGTATTTTTTTAATTTATATGCAATGTACAGAATTGACCCTGCTTACAGTTTTATTATATGTATAGATGGGTCCCATCGCCGTGTATTCCTGAAAGAAACTCACAAAGGCATGATGTCCGTTAATCCACACAACGACTTTTATTTGCACAAATATTGTTATTTACAAAAGGTGTTTTTATACATTTGGTTCACCATATATACCTTCATGAGGTATGCAAATATTACAATAATTAAAATGGCCCAAATCCCTCTCATTTGTGAGAAGAGACCTGTGCCCAGTAGTGGGACATAAAAAAGGGTTGAAAAGAAAAAAATACATTCAGCCTCTATCACTTCTTATCTGAAATCCAACCTCCGCCAGTTAATCTAAAGCAATTGAGAATACCGAGAATATTGTAGTTGTGTGGAAATTCTTCAATATTCATATTCCTACCAAATCTCGGACTGTAATAATAAGCGGTGTATTTGGTCAGGTAAAATGATAACGTTGCAATTGGATTCAACAAACAAAAGCTAGACAGTTGCTTTGAATAATCTTGTAATGTTTTTATCTAAGAACGGAGAAAAAGGTAACTGAACTTTTTTCTCGTAGGTCAATTCCATAAATGAATTTATAAAGATATACGAGATTACTACTCATAGATAAGATAATTATAATATCTGGTTACTACCCAGTACTTTGCCACCTTTGAATGAGGAAACACTAATATGAAGCTAAGTATTTAATATTAATAATAATAATGTTTTATCATATCATACATTTACATTTATCATATATTTTAATAACAGCTTCTAGGTTTCGGTCCTTTAGCACCACTTGGGCAAAACAGGCTGTAAAATAATGAAATTATTATAGTGGTAAATAATCGGTTATTCAGTTCTAAAACGAAACGAAAAGGAAAATTTTATTTACTACAGGAATTTTATAGCATGATTAAGTAATTACCATTATTGTACCATAAACGCAAAGACAAAATAGTAATGTTGGAAAATATAATCATCAAGATATCATAAAATACATACATCGCTTCGTTTACGACGTTTCTCACGGCCGTTTATAGTTTAAATATAAGTTAATAGAAAATAGCATTTTGCCTAAAATATTCAACGTATGCTATGGTTTTCCTTAATACACACAACTATTACTTTTTTCAAATAAGTACTTAGTTTTCAAAAATCTTGCCTTTGCCTGTGCTGTGAAAAAACGTTCACCTTGACAAGTAACAGTAAAAATGTCGCAGTAACGTTAAAATTATTTAAACTGGCACTTGTCACTATGTAGAATTACTCCATGTACGTGGGCCGCATAATCGGCTTTGGGAGGCCGTCGATTTGGAAGGCATAATCCTATTGTGTCACTGTGTGTGATCTGTTGTCCGTGATCCCTGCACAGCATCGCTCTGAGGTTTTGAGATTTGTCATAATCAGGAGCCAATTTCAGCCAATCCATAGTTGTGGCACCTCGCTGTTTGATAGCGATACTAATCATATAAACTCGATTATGGCTCTCTTTTCGTCTCCTATTGCTGGAAACGGTTCTCTCTCCTCAATTAGGTAGCTCACTTCACCAAGCTCTTTCAATGTAACCTACATACATGTAACCTACGTACATTTACATGCAGGTTTAGTTGCGGGTTAGTGGCCAACCCACTGTTGGATGTTTTCAAATTGTTCATAAGGCCCCCGACGAGGTGTAAACAGAGAGACAGACAGACCGGAGAACTTTATTTTATAATAAGCAGAGATGATCTAAGCGCAATACAAAGCTTATTGTTATGAAAGCCATTTTTGTTCGTTATTGCAATCAATCGTATTTTTTTAAATAAGTAGGCATTTGTCACTTTTCACTTTGTGGAATTTTTCCATGAGTGATAGCATGCGAGCCACAATATCGGCTTTGGGAGGCCGTCGATTTGTAAGCCATAATCCTATTGTGTCACTGTTTGCGATCTGTTGTCAGTGATCCCGGCGCCGTACCGCTCTGAGGTTTTGAGATCGGTCATTGTCCGGAACCAATTTTTGCCATTGTGACACCACTCTGTTGGCTTACGATACCAATTATTATTATTGATATACTATTATGGCAGCAAACTTTTTTGCCTCCCACAGCTGGGTATGGGTCTCTCCCCAAACTTAGGGAAGTCTGGAGCTCACTCTAACACGTGGCTACAATGTCGGAAGATGACGTAAGATGCGGGTTAGTGATGCAACCCGACAGGCAGTTGGATGTTTTGAAATTGTTCATAATTCCAACAAGGTGTAACGCCTGCTATCTTTTGACAACAACCGTGACTGACTGATTTTATGTGCTCTCCGAAGGGCAGAAAAGCATATGAAAATTACTATCCAATTTACCCTCGATCGCGCCCGTATTCCTTACTTGCGTAGGGCACGGCTTAGCAGCCTTCAAGAGATAGTACCTGAAAAATAAAATATGTAATGAATTTTTTCACAACATGTGCATTTCAATACAAGGATAGCAGCCGATTCTGCTGGTATTAAGCAATCACTGCTCAAACAAGCTCAACTACTCGTAGCGCGAGTTTGAATTATGAAGTCTCGTTGTTTCTTGTTCATCGACCTTGCACATTTTGCCGCCTTCACATAGGTTGCTTGTTTTTTTAGTAACAAGTTGTTTATAATATTTATTGAAAGTCCGCCATATTAACCTTCATGAGGTATGCAAATATTACAAAAATAAAAAATAAAAAAACTTTTTTAAGTATAACAAATTATAAAAATGTACATTTACATCTATTTTATTATTAGTTTTATGAGTTCCCATATTGTGCCTTTATATTTCGGATTGGATCCGATTTTCGGCTTTGGGTTCGGCCCATATCACAGGGTTTTTGTACACTGAGAGGAATAAAAAGCTCCCAGGTTTTTATTGAATTTCTTCATGCCATCTTATCTACACTAATTTTATAAAGAGGAAAGATTTGTTTGTTTGTTTGTAATGAATAGGCCCAAAAACTACTGGACCGATTTAAAAAATTCTTTCACCATTCGAAATCTCAGACGCGAGGTCGGCTCCCTACACTGTGCGTACGTTACTAATATTATAAAGAGGAAAGATTTGTATTTTTGTATGTTTGTAATGAATAAACTCAAAAAGTACTGTTAAGATTTCAAAAATTCTTTCACCATTAGAAAGCTACATTCACCCTGAGTAACTTCTACTTCTTCGGGCTACTTTTTACCTACCGCGGGAAAATACTTCATTCCTACGTGAAAACGGGTAATAGGGTCAACGCGGTTGAAGTAACTGACTAAACGCCTATGATTTTAATATAGCAATGGAGCCTGGAATAGCATATAGGCTATTTTTTATCCTACGGGGACCCATTAAACGGGTCCACGCGGGCGAATTACATATAAAAAAGATCTGCGTAGGCAAAGATACAAAAAATTAAAGTGTGGATTTCAATGAGGACACATGAAATCTGCGGAATATATTCACTTCATGCTAATGATCCTTTCTAACGCGGGTGAAACCGCGGGGCACAGCTAGTCGTTTATGTAATCAGTGACTGAGTAATAAACCTTTTTCAGTAAATACTCTTAAATAATTCAGTAAATGTGTTGCACGTGTTAGCTTTCAATAATTGTAACATTATATTGATTTCTGCACAGCAGATATCGAATCGAAATCACCTCGTATTACGCTTTTACCGTCGTGTGCAATGTCATTTGGAATATTCAATGGCTTACTCTTTCGTGTATTTCATCAAAATTTACTTACAGATACAATAAAAAAATTAGTTTATTATTATTTAGTAAATAACTGTAAGGCGTAAAAATGTTCATTACATTTATCATTATGTTTTTCGAAAATAATAGGCCAAAAGCGCGAGCCGTTTTTGGTTTATGCACTTCGTATTGCTGTTTTATGATTACGATTGGCAAAAATACTACGAGGTTCATTAAAAGGGTGATGAAGTATTAATTTTATAATGTGTCATGAAGAAACTGGGTTGGGATGCAAACTTTTTCTCTCGCGTCAATCGAAATAAAATTATGTTAGGTCCTTACATATGAAATTGCCGATACTCAATATTGGCAACTTTTAAAATCTAAAAATATCTTGCTTTAATTAGGAATTCCAAATTCAAATTTATTTCTAAGTAAAGTCAGCAAAAAAAATTGTTTTAGCGTATGCGTATTTCATTTATTTTCACATCATTTGTTTGAGCTTCAACATAGGTATAATGACAACTATGGACAAATTAAAAATTCTCGATATTTACGAATACGAATTCCATCGTGGCACTAGTGCTGCAGAAACGACACGAAGAATTAACGACTTGTACGAATCAGGCACCGCTAACGAACGAACGGTGCTTTTTTGGTTTCAAAGTTTCCTTTCTGGAAATTTCGACTTATACAATGAGCCTCATATACCTTGCCCTAAGCGAAAACTGACCAAAAAGAAGATTTTGGTTAACGTTTCGTGGACCAGTGCTGGAGTTATCCACTATAGCTTCTTGAGATCTGGCCAGACGATTACTGCTAACTTGTGTTGCCAATAATTGCAAACAATGATGGAAAATCTCGCCATTAAATAACCGAGACTAGTTGCTCTAGCCCATTGCTCCTTCAGGATAACGCTAGACCACACAGTGCATATCAAACGGCTAGTTAGAGGAGCTACGACTGGAACCTCTGCGTCACACACCGTACTCTCAAGATCTTGCCCCAATGTGTTCGCTTAGATATCGTTAAACAGTTTATACGTGCCATTAAAACACATAAAATGTTCAGAAGTCTCTTCTAAACTATATTTTGCAACTGTAGTACGTCTACTTACGAGTAGCTACCGGTTTTAAATGTATCATTAGGTAACATGTTTATCAGTTCCTCCCATAAACATAGAATCTCGCTATGGTTTCTTCAATTATGAAGAATATTATGAATTATGAATAATAAGAGCACCATATCCTCACTCACACTTTCCTGGTCACGAATACTTTAGAGAAATGGCTGTTTTACTTCATTATTAGTTATTGTCAATTTATTCAATACAATACATTAATTGCTTTTCTAGGTTTAACTTTAAACAAAACACTCATTAGCTTATTCTTACTTAATAACGCTATCTGAAATAGCTCCCAATTAAAAACACTATATTGTCACAAAAAATAAAATAATACGCAACATTCTTGGTTGAAGTTTGAACCCAGGTCTCGAGCTCCGCAGTCAGCCTACCTAAAAATTCGACCAAGTAAACTATAATGCCAACGACGAAATTTTCGTAGAGCTCTTTCAAATCGACATTGTCATATGTTTGAACTGCGAATTGGCGGACGACGTTTGACGGCGTTCTACGCCACAATATTATTGATATTCTCCAATAGATGTCACTAAGAGTCATACATATTTCTCAGTTTATATTTAAGTTGATTATCGCTGAAAATTCTAATAAAACGACAATTTCTAAAAATTATATAGTGCCTGAAACCTTGGGTACTAAATTTCATAAAAATCGTTGGAGACGTTTTCGAGATTCAAATTATATATATAGGTAGGTATTTACAAGAATTGCTCGTTGAAAGATATTCGATTTATATGGTGTTTGCTACCGAACAAGTAAATGTATTAAAATTTGCAATCAAAGATTGTTCCTCGTTAAATATTATGACGCAAAACTACAAATAGAGGAACCAACATTGGTCATAAACAGTAGACAACACTGGGTATTGGAAACATGACTGTTATATACAAACAAAGTACAAAGTTGCAGTAGATTTTATTCAAAGCACATTATGTACTGTCAATTACATTATCTATTAACCCTTACAATATTTAAGGCTAATTGCACCGTGTCAGCCTAACCCTTTTTTTGGAAACCCTTTGTACTAATTAATATAAAATGGACGACCAATATTGTTTACAATTAATTTCAAACGATTTAATACTATAGTTCGTTGCAACAAATAGTCGCTAAACTATTAAGGGATGAATGGGAGAATATTTCAAACCATTGATAGTAGGCTCTGTACCTTAAAAAGAAAAAAAATCCTTATAAGGTATCTCTTATTGCTGTCGTAAAATTCTTATTTTTCCGTAAAAATCGTAATTACGTGATCAAGACAAATCTAGAACGATTAGATCTAGTAGGATATTGAATAAGGAATAAATATTGAATTTTGGAATCATGGACACCCCTTTTAAACGAAATCTAAGAACTGAGAGCATCTTTTATTTATCAGTTTTGGCACAAAAATTATGTCTCGAAGCGAGGCGCAATGCCCTCTCCACTGACGAGTGAGTCAGTACTTTGATGATTTAAGTCTATGAACCTAGTAACCGCATAAGTAAGTGCTAGTAACAGCATAATAAAAAGATTCAGAACAAATTTATTAGTTTTTAATCGTAGCCGTAACGATATTTTATATTTTTTATGTATTTTTATATATTATTTTTATATTTTTTTATTTTACAATTACAATAGATTTCTGCAGCAAATGCTCAGTAATATTTGTAGTGCATCAGATATTTATGCATTACAAAAAATTCAATGTTCATGTAAGATGTCCACCTTTCCACACCTTTGTACACGTCCACCTTTGTACACCTAGTTTAAGGTAGGTACATAAAGAATAAATAAATAAATAAATAAGATCCTATTGATGCTTTAAAGATAACAGTATTTTTTATTTTCAGAAACGCGCAAGGCGGAATATGCGGAGCTTGCGAGCCTACCGCTGTCGGAGCGGTCGGCGGCGGACACGGAAGCGGCGCACGAGCTGCTCTCGCTGGCGCACAGCCTGCCGCCGCTGCAGCAGGCCCCCGATCCCGCTGCGCACCCGCCGCACCACGAACCCGCCGCCTTCCTACCAATCTATACGTATACCATCCAACCCACCAATATCTACATCGTAACCGATGAACCACCCAAGCCCGTTTGCCAAACATTCCAGGCCGTTGGTCCATGCCCCTGTCCTTGCGATTTCCAGAATGAACCCCACGTCGGCTACATCACCTACCAGGCCGTCCCTCCGGAACGGATCCTCGGACCGCAACCCGAGCCCCACTCGACTACCGAAATCGACTCCGATCCGGAACCACAGTTGGAGATCGAGTCGGACACTGAACCGGAGCCGACCACGGATCAGGGACAGGAGTCCGATTCTACGCTTCAAGATAACGACCTTGCTTCTGAAAATCAAAGCACCTATACAGAATACGAACCTAAGGATCTTTATTCCGAGGACGATACGAAACCCCATGGTTATATAGAATCAGAACAGACTATAGAATATACGGAGATGGAACCGAGTCCCTCACGATACTCAGAAAATGTTCCGTATCATTATTCTGAATACGTAACCAGCTCCGTGGATTACGCGGAGTCCGAACCGGCACAGCTGCATTATTTAGAATCGGAATCGAAACGACCTCAATATTCGCACCATGACGCGCATCGATCATCGGAGTCCGAGCATGAATACGAGCAGGAGAGAAAAGCCGAGCTGGCGGAGCAAATGTCGCCTCGTGAGGCCTTGGAAGCGCAAACGACGAATCAACGTTGGCCGAAAAAGAAATACGACTGCGCCCAGTGCGGTAAAATTTATGCAACTTCTTCTAATTTATCGCGACATAAGCAGACGCATCGGAGCCTGGATTCCATGATGGCGAAGCGCTGCGTCGAGTGCGGCAAGGTATACGTGTCGATGCCAGCGCTGGCCATGCATGTTCTTACGCACCGAATGGGCCACGTGTGCGGGATCTGTGGGAAGCAGTTCTCGCGCCCGTGGCTCTTGCGCGGCCACCTGCGCTCCCACACCGGCGAAAAGCCGTACAGCTGCGAATCCTGCGGTAAGGCTTTCGCGGATCGCTCCAACTTGCGAGCTCATCTCCAGACTCACATGCCCAACAAAAAGTATGTATGCCAACATTGCAATAAAACCTTCGCCCTGAAGAGTTACTTGAACAAGCACCAGGAGACGACGTGCTCGCGCCCGGACGACGAGTGAAACGCTCCCGTCGAAACGTTGCAACGAAAGATTTCTCTATAAACTTCTTTACACCTTTGTATATGAACATAAATTTAATGTAGCGTAGCTGCTGATAAGTTCGACGCAGTCGAAAGGAAAATATAAGCAATAATAATGTACCTAATAATCATAATGGCTCTTACCATATTTAAAACAAAAATATAGTGTATTTTTTCAATTATTTGTCCGACTTCGGCGGATCGAATCGTGTCAATTTATGGCAAGAGCCAACAATGTTAAAACGTAGTGTATATTTACGTAGTGAAGTAAAATGTAAGTTAAGGTCGCACGTTTGGTAAATAAGGATTTAGAGAGTAGTTACGGTGATACGTAGAGACTTAATGAAACCGTCGAGCTGTGGTACAAAGAGAGCAATAAAGTACGAATGTAGAAGAGATCGTTAGCCGCACGAGTAGCGTGCGCACCTGGCGAGCCAGCGGGCGACGCCCTATACTTATTCTACTCTTTGGCGACGCCGCGGTAGGACCAATAGCGTAGTAGGTAGTGTTGCCCCGGCGCCGCCGCGCCGCGCGGCCGTCGACCTCGCTTTCGATTCTTATATCTAGCTACACTCTCTTATATACTATAGGCTCTCTAAACAAACATAGCGAAAGTTCTAAGTAATCTTAGGTATACGAAACTTGTTCGCCTCCATACTATGCTATGTTTTCTGTGTTCATAATGTGACACAAAAAGCATATCTAAAGTAGCAGCAGTTAAGCTCGACGTCGACTACACATGGATAGTGTTTAGGCCAAATAAGCCTATTAAGAACGGCCGTATTAAAATATATTTTTATATAATAAATAAATGCAAGACTAGACAATCATTAGATGCGAAGGCTTAAAGGCGTATTATTCCTGTCTTTTTCTCTGCCATGGTTGTCCTGCTCTTAACTTACCGAGACGCGCGCGCGGCGCCATATCGCCGCCTGCGATGGTTTTTGAATTTCTACATACTTTTACGGCCCACCTAGTTTCGTCAACAATTAAAGAAAATTAAGTAAGTGAAAATCGATGATTAAGAGACATTTCCGCAGTGTAAAAATAACTCGTGTGTTCGTGAAGTGTTTCAAAAGAGTGGCCACTCAAACTACAAACATTAAAGAAGAAACAAGACAGAAAAGACCGGCAACCTACACCGCGTGTTCGGTAAGTCCCTCCAGCAACTTTCCTTGTTGTCATCTACCTTTCCTAGGTATTTGAAAAACCAAAAACCACCTTCGAACCAGCGCCAAAAATAAAATAAATAACGCTACACGGTCATAGCTAGACAGTCTACAAATAAGGGTAGTGGGTACAGTTTGATACGAGTAACATAATAACTTCAATATACATATTTTATATTCATTTACATACTTTATTATATAAATATGATTAGGCATTAAAACAACGAAATTTCGTTACTTATAAAGCATCGTAGAAAAATATAGTTGAGGAGAATAAAAAAACGTCACCAATATTCAATACATAATTTAAAGCAGTGAATAAAGAGGGTTTTGGGAGAATTTGGGAGTTGTTTTCTGCCGCCTATTTTTCTCTCAGCCATCCTAATGGGAACCTAAAAGCGATGACCGGGGAAAAATCACATTCATTATATAAGCGAAATATTTTTATTCCAAATATGAAATAAATATTTTGACTTTTGACATATTTTACACCATAAAGATATATAACAGAGATTCGATAGATAAATATATAGACTATATTAAAGTTCTTGTCGTGAAAACATTGCATTTCATACACCTAATTATAATCACGGCTATAAAGAGTGCCATTACTATTATTTGTTATTGAACGATAAAGAAATAGATTCTTCGTACTTTGCAATTCGATTCTTGAATCGTGAAGCCATTGCGGCATTCAACATTCAGCTGCAAAATGTGATCAAAAGTATTGTAATTGACCATTTCACCCCCAACCCCGACCATAAATGGTTTTTTTTATTTTTTACTGTAAAATTGCATTAGAATCAGTTTTATGAAAAGCAAAATTTTAGAAATTAAAAGTATATTTTTTAAAATGTCTACAATAAGTTTATGGTACAAGATAATTTTGATAATGGTTCATTTGCAGTTATTTCTCTATAATGTTTATTTTAGCTAGATAAACATTATAAAATTTGCGAAAACATGCATTAACAGCATATTAAATTAAAATAATACTAAACCATGGTTACCTTTTCTTTAGGTACCTTTTTTTACCTAACTTTAAGCTGGAACTTCCGACTTTATGTATCTGTTTTAAAACAATCTTAACTACATATTGGCGCAAATGATATAAGTTCGGCTATATGAAAGCCAGATCTAAACATGATACAGGGTGACTATGGCCTCAAACCTTAGAGCAACAAAGTTACTGACTCACCCTTCAGTAGAGACGGCATAGCGCCTCGCTTCGATACATAATTTTTGTGCCAAATCTGGTGCCGGGGAAGAACGCACACATTTTAATTTTGTCACACACTAACAAATATTCTTTGATCGCTACAGACGCATACATTTCTAAATATGTCAATTTCATTAACAACGTCATTTTCTATGCACCGTCAGCACTGACACCGACACACACAGACACACTAACATAACAACATATAACATAACGATTTTTGTCACAAATCTTGCCTACTGGGAAAGTTATATTCTCTTGCGTTGCGTTAACCAGCGGAGATAGGTAAAAGAAATGTTCTAGAGAATTGTAGATACTCGTATATAAATATCTCTATATCCTATGGTTGACTTACAATAACTACTGTTATGTTTACAAATACAAATATGCTTTATTGTAACACCATACATAACAGTAAAATCAACAAATACCAATTTATACATTTTAATTCTAGTGGACAAAGGGCGGTCTTATCGCTTCTAGCGATCTCTTCCAGACTACCTTAAAATCTTAAAGAAAAATATCACGTCATCTTCGAAGCTGTTTTATTCTGTGCAGTAATACGTCAATTAGCTTTGTCAATTCATAATTGAAATTGTACGAAATGTAAATCAAATAAATACTTTAGCTTTAGAAGATAATATCATCGAATCAAAATTTTTTGCCGCCAATAATCATCGCATCCTCCGGCTTCGCATTCTCACCTATTTTTTGCTATTTAAATGGGTTTTTGTAAAGTAGATTTTAATGTATATCACTTAATCGCCCGAGCGAAGCTGGGCCGGGTCGCTAGTTATAAATAATTTGCGTTCAAAAGCCCTTCTGCAAGTTGCACAGTCGACATGATACAGAGGATGAAATTGCGGACGTACACTCGCCGTTCGTTAGCCAATCGGTTACCTGTACAACCCTCCGAGCGGAGATAGAATAGATCTGTGCCATGTCCTGCGGTCAATTTATTTTATCGATCTTTCGTACACTTCGAATATTCACATGACTGTAATCGGTACATGACTTTTTATTTTTTTCTGTATGACTCGGTCTTAACCATTTTGTTTATTTCTTCTTTTTTATTGCTTTTGTATTGACAACTTAAATATTATCATCATAATTCAAAATCAAAATTATTTTTATGTAGGTATAGGTACATTTTGTTACTTTGTTTTGTGGAAAGGCCTATTGCATTTATTCAGGCTTCTTGAACACTAAGGCATTTTATGGCATTATTTTATGTCTGTTTATATATTTTAAAACATGACATTATCAATGTTAAAAAAGCTAAGGACAAAGTCTATAATATTTTCAAATCGAAGTTCAAAAACTTTCTACATTCATGCATGACCAAATAATATTGTATTTTGTGGTAAAATGTCAATTAGGTTATAAAGTGACCTGATAATGATTTGGAAATAATGTATATCATTTAAAAAATAAACTGTTTTTGTTTAGCTGTCACCATTTTATTAAAACCAAACTTTCATATTAAAATACGGCTGATGGATCCAATATAAATTTTTTTTCGAAGTGTCAAGTCGTTCGCTAAACGGACGAATAAAATAACCTAGTCGTCCGCTAAACGAGCGAAGGCTAAAATTTTACATTATGGAGATATAAGAATCAAGTATTCCAAAAAAAATGCTTTTTTATAGAGTAGGGGAAGGGGAGTTTCGGGGGTGAAGCCATAATATATAAGCTATATTACATACATAATGGAAAGTTTAGCATTCGCTCGTTTAGCGGACGACCATGATTTCATTCGTCCATTTAGCGGACGACTAGCAACAGCCAATTTTGTTACGTAGTTTTAGATATATCTTTTGTCAATTAATTATTTACAATTTTTGCATTTAATCAGTGTTTTTCTACAAAGCAGTCGTTGAGTACAAAAATCGCTTTCTACGATAGTATATATATTTCAAATAAGAATCGATGTAAGAAGGCATCCGACCGTGATCCATTCCTCACACTTCGCCTCACAAACTTTCGCTTGAAGTTAAACAATTTTATTTTCCGCATTTCAGCGCAGTGTCGTGTCTACACAGAAATTTCTAGGACATTAGACTGGAATATTTTGTAAGTGATATTCCGTCTATTTGTCTCGACGTCGTGCTTCCTCGTCCGGAAATGGATGTAAGTCCCGCAGTAACTACGCTGAGATAGAGATTCAATTGAATTGCTTTAGAGGAATGTTAGTGCTTTGTGAGCACGGTAACTTGGCAACGTGTAATTGCCTTCAAATCGCGGCAACAGGCGAGCGACGAAGCCGACTAGTTTCATGATATTGTCGTTCTAGCGCTTTGGAAGTTTTAGGACTTAAGCAATAGTTATTGCAATATAAAAAACGCAAGATACTTGATCCGACTTAGAATGTAATTTGTGTTCACTTTAACGCATATTAACTACACAGCGTATAATGATGGAATTTGGTAAGACGACAACACGTACAGTTATAACATATTTTTGGTATGGAATGTATATTTTAACTTGGATCTTTGTTGACACATTAGTAAAGTTATACGGTATGCAAATAAAAAAGACAGTGAATGGAACCTCTTATGTATTAGAAATATTTACTTGCGTAACGCTTGTAATAAAATAAAGTTAAGCAGTTGTTTTAACATTCAGTGTTTTAAAAATATTATATGTATTGTTTTATGTTACATTTTTTCTATAATTCTATTATTTTAGAAATACCGTATTTCAATTACAATTAGGTATTTATTGTTCTTATGTATGCTACTTTAGAAGCTTTTATTGTAATTAGAGCGGTATCATCCAATTTACAATTACTTCTTGTCAATCTTTCGGCCTTGAAATGTGAAACGAAAGTTAATTATGGAAAATTTAGGGGTAATAATAAGTGTAGTAACCTAAAGTTTATGAGATTTTCTAGTCACCTTTTTAATATATCAATAATACTTTGATGTTAAGGTATAGTAAATTTTTTGTGAGTTGAACTGACGAGTTGTATGTATTTCAAACAGAGTAGTGAAGTTATAAACACCTATAAAAATAAGTGCTAACTGATTAACAAATAATAATAAAAACAAATAGGTTCTTGAGAAAAAAGCATAATTCTTATATAAGTGTTGCTAGCTTTTGTGAGGATCATTGGATTTCACACAAATTTCGAGTAAATTACGATAATATGACGACCCGCGATTGCGCGACAATGGTGGTACGGCATGGTAATGCCGGACTGCCAATCGGAAGGTCGCCGGTTCGATTCCCGGCGACGCAGAAATTTGAATGATGAATTTAAAATTTCTGTTCTCAGTCTGGGTGTTTGTGTTTCTGCCTATGTGTGTGCCCATGGTACCCAAGACACAGGGAATATGTGTCTTCTGTTCTGTACCTTACTATGAGGCTATGGGTTTGATACGTTATTTATTTAGTTATCCCTACTAATCCCTACTTTGCTACGCTTTCCCGCTTAAACTATACTGAACCAATTTTAATTAAATTTGGAAAACAGATAGAGTGGACCTTAGGAAAGAATATAGAATGGTTTTCATCCAACGTGAACCTATAAAACGGGTCCACGCGGGCGAAGCCGCTGGTGGAAGGCTAGTTTATTATAAATTAATGCTATTTTGGGAGACAAGAACATGAAACCTAAACAAAAATATTATTATGATCTTTTATAAATAATAAGTCATTAGTTACCAGAATGAATGTGCCTACTATTCATTTCACATAATATTTACAGTGATTTAACTCAATGCCAAAAAAGTAGACGCACCTATATAAGGTTATAAGATTAGGGATACACGCGTACATTTTTCTCTTAAAACATTCCACGATTTAGGATATTTTATATCGATATCGCAAACTTATGTAGATTTAAATACGTTCACGATATCGGGCTGACATCTAGTCATAAACTTTTAACGTAGATATAGGAAGTCAATACATGTTTGTAAGAGTAACCGCAAAGCAATATTATTGTACAATTTAGATTTAACGAGTCGTTCTTAAAATTTTATACTTATTATACTATACATAACCATATTAAATATGCAATGTTACTTCCAAAGATATTATAAGACTTTTAATTCTATAAACTTCGATTTAATATCGACATTACTAATGCAATCATTCCTTAGACATGCTGTAAATTATATTCTATTTATTACCAACTGTTGAATAGTTGTACTTAGAAAGGGGGTTTACTACCTATACGATATACAGTTTACATGAAAAGTAGCGTAGGCAGAGTTAAAAGCGATTACGTGAAAGGGAAAACGAGTCAGTCAGTATAAAATAGCGGCGCTGAGCGGCGACCGCTTGTACGCAAATTTTCCACTATTTGGCATATATTCAGTGTACTCACATCTGTAACGGTCCTCAAAGCTGAGCTTGTTTTTTTTTTGAAGTTTTCTTTGGTGTAATTTATTTCGAGTAGCAGGCCTAACTTGCCTTTCTGATTATATGTTGCGGAAAAAGATTTTAGCAGAAATTTGGAGGACATTGCCTAATCTTTGTAAATTTAATCTGATCGTACATACATATAATTATTTTAATGTTGGAATATCGAGGATATTAAACATCATAGCTATTCTTCCACGAAGAGTTGTTTTTTTAATTTAGCCACTTGTATTGACCACAGAGAAACGCGAAAAATAAGGTCCGTCGTTAGAAATAACATTAACAAGACACATTAGGCGGCTAAACGAGTTGCTGCAAACCTAAAACTTTTAAGCCGAGAGAGGTGTGTAAATTAAAAATAAAACGGATAACATCCCTACAATGTATACATTCCATTTGACTCCTATTACAAAGGCAAAAAGTTACGATTCATGTGACACCACGTGAATGGATGGGAGTAAGGAAGCTTTTAATTTCTTAAGACCCGGAGTGTTAAGATGAATAAACATCTGCTACATATTGCGGCTTTAACGCACGTGACAAAACTTTATGTTTGACACGTCTAACTTTACCTTCTAAAGTGACGTTACCTTAAAGAGATGACTTTGAAACTGCCGCTATCTCTCCTACTTCCCGATAATCGTAATATTTAGTTTATTTGTAAAACCCGTTAGCTTATTATCACTTTTTTAATTTATAGAAATATAATTGTAGTAAAAACTGGACAATATTGTATTAAAAACATTAAATACAAAAGTTAACAACGAAGTTAAAAAGTAATATATTCTGAAATTAAATCACATTTTTAATAAAATTAAGAAAATTTTATTAACGCCAGCATCGTTACATTGTGGGTCTCGGTAAAATTTCATACAACGATTTAATTTAAAAACAAAGTTTATTGAGAATAAATTAAAATCATGCAAAGAATTAAGTAGGTGTGAAAACAGAAATTTTATAAAATAAATATTATATTTATATTTTTAAACCTATGTTTTTGGAATCTAGATCTTTTAGTATTTATAGGTGAGGCAAAGAGCGATATATAATTATAAATATTTCTTAATAGGTACGACTGACACAAAAAATATGTATTTATTTTAAGCGAAGTTAGGAATGTTTATTGTAATAAAAGAAAGGCAAGAATAATGACTTAGGCTATGTATGTATTTATTTTAATTTTAACAGCGTTGTAAAGTTAGATACCAGAGTTGTATAAGATTTCAGTCACTATGTTATGTGAAATAAGAACTGAGCTCAATGAGCTTCATAGTATTGAAACTATTGTCATAGTTCTAAAATAGCTGTAAAGGTGCGTACAGATTAAATAACAAGTTATACACTTGTGTTTTATAACACTCCACATTATCTGACATTGGTTTTCAACTTTGCAACATATAACAATACTGTACACATTAGAATAACAATGTTATATAACAATGTTGTATAACATTTTCGTTAGTCGTTCCTATTCACAACCCCGCGCACCACAAATAATAACATGTTAAATAACTTAATAACATGTTTTATAACATTCTGTCTCCACATTACTGAAACATGTTTTATAACATTGTTTTAAAATATGTTATATTATATAATATGTACGCACCTTTATAGTGCTTTAGTTTGCCCTAAAGAAAGTCAAAATTGACATTTTTATTTGTTGAAATACTGGTTTCCAAAATAGTTCCTTTACTTAATCTGTAACAATTATTTATCTGTTAACTGAAAAACGTGCTTACACACGATCACAGTGAAAAAATCCTGCAATTGTGTAGTTTCATAAAATGCCTAAATGTACTTAATGCTAGATCATTGATATTGTAATTAGAAGATATTGTTAAATAAACTTGTAGCATATCAATCGTTTGTTTCTCTTATTTTCCTTGAATATACATAAGTGTTTTACTGACTTTTAATTGATCTAGCTAAAATAGTAATTACACTTCAATATATTTAAAAATTATGGATATAAATTAAACCGACTATGAATGTTAAGTGTGTATAGGGTAAAAAAATGTTGTTTATGTTGTCTTGTTTTAATGATTCTTGTCCACCAATCCGCACTTGGCCAGCGTGGTGGACTATGGCCTAAATCCCTCTCACTAGTGAGCGGAGCAGTGGGACGTAAAAAGGGTAGAAAAAAAAAGATTCTTAACCACAAAGATATCAGAGTTAATATTACTATATAGATAGATATATAGTATATTAAGTAGTGAAAACGTATACTTATAACTTAAAATGAAAGAAGTAGATTTAGTAGGTTAGGATTTTATAGCTCTCTTGGGACTCATGCCTGAAGTAGAACGGAGTCTCTTGCTATGAAAGTACTTATTATACAATGCCTGTAAAAATAAGTGTATCTTTTAATTTAGGATTTCGTTCCTGTAGTAGGAAATAAAATGCAGCGAGCAAGATAAACTCTATTCGAAGCTCATATTTAAATTAAGCCCAAAGACTATTGAAAGATCTTGACTATTGAAAGTCTTGATTTTTTTAGGTAGGTACCTGAAATCCTATCTTGAAGTTATTAGCAGCTACATTGCAATTAAATTTGGTCAAAAATTAAAGTTTTAAAAATTGCATTAGAAAAGAAAAGTTAGCAAAAGTCAAGAAAACGTTTCAATCGTATCGTATCGTAATTCATAGGCTTGCCGATTGAACAGCGCGATGCAAATCGGCGCGCGTGGGCGATAGGTTCACAGCGTTTCCGGCGGATGATCACGCGTCGGGCGCGGGGTCGCGCTTGATCGCCCGCCATCCGCGTTCGCACTCGCCTCCAAGTATCGCTCCAAGTTGGCGGCGGGCAAAGTTTGTGCGGCGTGGAGCCGTCGCCACCCGCTTCTCCCCATCGATCGAAGCGGCGGCGCGCGCACCACCTGCACCCCATATATAGCGCGTCTCACGCTTCTGACCCTCACAACGCAAGAGGACGCGCGCGATCGCCAGTAACGCCGCTCGCCCGGGGCGCTGCTCTTTCTCTTTTCTCTCTTTTTCTCTGTTCGTCTGTTTCTCGCTGATGCGGTCGCGCTGAGGCCGATGCGGGCGCAGCCATGCCGCGCTGCCTCATGGCCAAGAAGTGGAAGGCCGCTCCGGCCTCGGAGCTGGCTGACGAGTCCGACGAGGAGATCGACGTGGTCGGTGAGGGGCGCGGCCGGAGCCCCGCGCCCGCCGCCACCGCGCCGGGACCTTCGCCACGAGACCCCGAGCCCACGCTTCTTTACAACGGTAAGCACTTGTTACATCTCACCTCTTACGCCTCGCGGTATTTCACTTTCTGGCGATTAAATTTTCCCGCTACATCCAGCGACGTAAGCCAATGAGGGACGTCTTAGCCTCTATAGGCTTAAAGGTAGGTCATATAAACATTTATTCTTTAAAGTATTTAGTATCAAGGACCATCAACTGGAATCAGGATTTTGCATTACTATCGTAAAAATAATCGGAATTTTTACGCAATGAAATGTTAATGTTTTTTATTTCATAAATTTTACATTTTATTATGAATTTATTTATTTTGCTTTGCATTTGGAATTGCTAGTGATGCTGAAATTTGCGAATTCCATAAAATAGCGAATACATTTTACATCTTGCAAACAGCGACTTTATTATTAAATCCAAATCAATAACAAATGTATAATGTAGCTTTTTTCTCCATCAGTATAATAGTATGGGTAAACAAAAGGAACTTGTACTGAATTTATGAATACACAGCATAACAGTATAATTGTACTAAAGCCGCTATAAATGACGTTCACTATCATAGTTCATAGTTCATCGGAATTGGGATGTATCTTGTTTATGAGCGACCTTAAATATTTTATGGCGTGTGGGGTCAACAGAATGAATGCTGTATAGATTCGTAATTGGCTGGGGATATACGGAACACCAAATTCACAAGCTTGACGTATTTCTGCTGTAATTTTAAATAGTAACGAGTGATGCTATGAAAGAAACTTAAGGCGGTAACTGCTAAGGTAAAGGTTCAATTTTGTTTATCAAAATAATCATAGCCTGAATTGAACAGTCTGAAAAAAATCAACATATGAAACAATGAAAACGAACGACTGAATTGAACAGTCTGAAAAAAATCAACAAATGAAACAGTGAAAACGAACGAATATAAAGAAAGGACAATACAGAAAATTCATGCGAGTTTTTCCAGTAGAAACAAAGTAATTAAGTTACAGTATATTCTGAATTTATATATTTCACAAAATATTCATTTTTCAATCAGGTACTTCGTTCGGTCCGCAGGTCAATCGCACATCACACAATGTAAATGTGGTTATATTTATGCCCAAAATTAAGGTTTACCAGCATTACTTACCCTAGTTTGAGGTATTTTTGAATACACCTCGCAATATAAAACCCTTTAATCTCTTCTAAAATCTTTAACTTTATGAATTGCTTCATGATCAAGAGTTGTATTTAATCTATAACACTCTTGAGGCAACCTTTTTGGAAACTGATGCGCTACAAAGAGTACAAATACTTAACAAAAATATGACTTGTTGAAGTCATAAACAAACGATTTTTCATTAATGATCAGGTAAAAAATACTTCTAGTGACATAAACATATCAAATATACTTTTGTTCTAGGAACATCTAATCGCGTTCCTGAAAGTTCTAAAAGCATACTATTTCAAGCTCTGTCCGATCCGACTATCGGAAACGCAAGGATCGATTCCTAGGATGTCATCAATTTCGTCCTTGAGTCTTCGAACAACATCGTGTGTTGAGTTTATAATAAATTTACATATACAAAATACAAATACAAAAATCTTTATTTGTCGCATAAAAAACAGTACAAGTTAATCTGTGGCAGAGTCCACCTATTAAGCATATGCAATATGCTTCTAGCAGGCGGCCCCGCTTTTTCATTTCTTACACAATACTGAATCAACAACAACAAAGAATCAATATCAACAACAAAGGTTCAATCAATAAAGAATCAATACATTCCATGTTATTTGTGTGTGTGTGTGTGAGAGTATACATCTATTTTATATAATTTTCTATGTCATGGTTAGATTGTTCAGTCCTCCACTTCTCGTAGTTCGTATGGTAGGTAGGGTATGGTCGACTAATTTAATTCTATCAACCTTTCCGTTAAAGTTAAATTTATTGTTATATTTTCATAGTGATTTAAATTTGGTTACATTCAATCGATGTACATTTTTTTCCAAATAGGTTTTTTTTTAAGTTCTTCAAGTTTTTGCAAACGTTTTAAAGATTGTCTCTTACATCCAACAACTCCACTAAAACAATAGTGTATGTTCAGCAGTTTTTTTCATTCAGTAATGGCAATGAATACTGCCAGTGTCAAGTAAAAATTAATTCAAATTTTCATCCGTTTTTCAGCTGTTTACCAAGTATGTGTATATAAGTATAAGAGGAAACCAGAAAAGCCAAAAATGCCACCAATTTTAAACGATACCCATAGCTAACACAAAAATACACAAATACATGCCATGCATCTTACGAGTACAAATTTCTGACAGAATTCCGAGTAAGCAGTGCTTACTCGAACACACCATAACCAATTACTATTGTTAAATAAGGTATAAATATTAGTTGGAGTGTGCGCTTATGAATCGTATAGTTTATCGAGGTCGCGCTCCACTGCAACGGAAGCAGGGCACTTAAGGAAACACGCATTCGTAGCACGCATTGCTTCGCTTCTTATCTCGGAACGAAATGAAGCTAGAGGCTAAGCCCTGAAGCTAATAACAAAGATATAAACCAACTGGGAGAGGATTTAAATTCAGGCTTCAGTTTCTTACTGATGACAGTTTCTATAAAGTGTAAATTATTCTAAATATATCACTAATTGGGCACTCCGATTAAGAAATTGTTTATACTTATAGCTGTTCTACGATTAGGGATTTCATTATAATTTTTTAGGTATTACGTTATTTTCCAAAACATGCGCGCATGAGATACACACAAAGTTGACTACCAACCCGCACTTGTCCAGGATGTTGAACTATGGTCTTAATCGTATTCAATCCCAGGTGAACCATGCCCTGCAGCAAGATATTGAAAAGGCTAATAAAACTATATACTACCTATATCGTGATTCAAAAGATACTCGTGAAGTACTGACATGAGAGTTTTAGTAAACGCCCGCTTAAAGCATGAAGCCCTAAAAATTCACTGTTGCTTCTATGCAGATACTGCAACAGTGTTCTCAACAAGTGCCTATAATACCGTAGCAAAAATTAAACTTACTATGGGTTTAATACAGAAAAGCTGAAATGGAGCCAATAATGTTTCGTGCTTTCCCGTTGGGCGCTCCTCTGCAATGCGATAATAGTTCAACTTGTCGCTCCAATAGTTAAATCAGACTTGGTTCTCAGGATTATTGTTTCAATTTTTTGTTATTTTCTTAGTTTTTTTGTGCCACTACATTTGGCCCTAGGAAGCCCTAAAAATTCACTGTTGCTTCTATGCAGATACTGCAACAGTGTTCTCAACAAGTGCCTATAATACCGTAGCAAAAATTAAAATTACTATGGGTTTGATACAGAAAAGCTGAAATGGAGCCAATAATAATTCGTGCTTGCACGTGGTGCGCTCCTCTGCAATGCGATAATAGTTCAACTTGTCGCTCCAATCGTTAAATCAGACTTGGTTCTCAGGATTATTGTTTCAAATTTTTGTTATTTTCTTAGTTTTTTGTGCCACTACCGCATTCAAATCTATAGAGAACTTTTGTCGTCGACCCTTACCTAATCCGGTTAAAACATCTTAAACTAAATACAATTTTTAAATACATATTTATACTCCTTATAGCTACAAAATGAAAATATTACACACAAAGTATGTTTAGTATAGTAAGTTTTCAAGAGGCAATATTGTACTACTTTTTCCATTTTTATAATAAACTCACTCGCTATACCTACACTACGTATTGTAGTGTAGGTTTTATAAAATGTGTACAATTGATGAGTTCAGTTTTGTTTATTTAGATATTAGATGGGACTGTTTTAGTAGTAAAGTATTTAATTTAGTATTTGCTATAGTCTAAAGTATTTTACAAAACTAATTTGGAACGCTCTTACGGAATTTCGACTTCCTCTTTAAAAAGTCTCGGGATGAACCAAAGATGCCAATGCTCACTGCACAAGACAGTATGAATTAACGACAGTATAAAATAAAAGTAGGACTTGCTGCCGCTCGTCGGGATCTTTAATAGCGTGATTCGGAGGTTTCCCGCATCCATACATTACGTCTGAGTAGACACATCATTACACGAGCGTTGAACTTATATTGATCCAATCACTTACTTTTCAGTACAAAAATAAAATTTTACTCAAACAAACTATCTACGAAATCGTATGCAATGTTTTATTATTCGATCAAATTAAATCTTTGTGACGTTTGTCAGACCCGTCCTCGTTTAAGAAAAATATATCAATTTCTCAGACAGACTAAAATAAAAAGAGATTTGCAATACACTTTATCTGATGAGACGAAATACTATTCTTAACATACCGAGATTTGGTCACTGTACCTACCACAATATAAATAAGAAAGGCAGGCGCTCCTTGTATTGTGACTGTACTTACCTCTAAGTGTCTGTTTTAATTTAACCTTCTATCTATCATATTATGTATGTGAAAAATTATAACTATCGAAACTCGAGTATTCCTACTTACCTGTTAGTATAAGTTATTGATTTAATGCAATGAAAGTACAGGTAATTAATGCTATAATGCTCCTCATAAGTTTCATAGAATATGGTTCTGTCCGTAAATATCAGTTTAGTTAGTTATATTCAATAAGTGATATTAAATATGAAAACGAAGTCTAGAGCACAACGTAAACATATATTTCACCCATAAAATCTATCAGACTAGGCGATATCTATTTGAATAACCTCGGAGTACCTATTAATGGCGGGACCCATCAAATACCCAAAGACAAAGACAAAGAAAATACAATTTATTTGCGTAAATATGGGTATTACAAAAGTTGTTATATCTACCTCAGTAAGCCGCCATATATACCTCAGTAAGGTATGCAAGTATTGTTAATAGAAATAAAATACTGACTAAAATCTAAGTAACCAATTTATTTAAGTACTAGTGGATCCCGCAGACGTTGTCCTGCCTTAAAAGTTTTGTAAGAGGATTAGTTTCTTTATCATCTCAAAGGGTTTTTATGTTACTGTCAAATAAAAAATTAAAAACGAACAGTGACAGCTGAACTGTTATTCAGACTATGTCAAACTTTTGGACGATGGCACGAAGAACCAATGTTTGACAGTTACTGTTACTAACTGTTTATATAGGAAAGTTAAATAAGTTATTTTAGTATTAATTTCGCAATGCTCCCAAATTTTCTCACCGTTTAAACCTTCCCTGGACTTCTACTAATATTTCAAGACCAAAATTAGCCACATCGGTTCAGACGTTCTTGAGTTTTAGCGAGACTAACGAACAGCAATTCATTTATATATATAAAGATTCGAAGAACATTATATTCATTAATTATTTAAAAATAACAATTTATAATAATAATAATATAAAAAACATGAATAAGCCAAAGACACTATACTTTATTAATCTATGAAACGAAATAAGAAACATAAAATTTTTCTTTTCATTTAATATTGAATGGCTAAAAGGATTTTTATACAATGCCGTAAAATGAATTAAAAAATTAAGAAACATAAAAGACAGACATGACAATTTTGATAGCTGCGTGAAAATATAAATAAACAAACACAGAAATTAAATAATTTTATAAAGAAATAATAAAGGAAAAGTAAAGTATAAGAATAAAACAAAATAATATAAGTTATAAAATATAATAATGGACGTGAATAAGGTAAGAAATAACATGTAGTGTATTTATAACAGTACACGGCGTATTTCATTCATTTCATTTCCTTCCCGTGGGAATGAGATATTTTCCCGCGGCAAAAAGTAGCCTATGTTCTTTCTCAATGTCCTTTCTATGTTTATGCCAAATTTCATCAAAATCGGTTCAGTGGTTTAAGCGTGAAAGAGTAGCAGACAGACAGACAGACAGAGTTACTTTCGAATTTATAATATTAGTATGGATTATATTTACGATCCATATTATTGATTTATATTTATACCATATTTTGCGTTTTTTTGCGTTTTTGATAATTATTTATACAGTATTTTACCTGCGTCATCGGCTTTGGGCACCCAATTCACTGGGTTTTTATACATTGAGAGGAAAAAATGCCGACGGAAGCCCAACATGCAAATATTTTTCCAGACGTGGCGTGGTCCAGCGCGGCACGGAATGAAATTACTGCGGCGCTTGAGTTCCCCAATCCGATTAGACGGGACAATGTGATACTCTAGTGGATTTTTTTTATTTTCTGTTGCACTTTTATTTTTTCCTGCTAGCTATACCGAGACTGATTAAGCTATTGAGTCCTTTATTGCCTCGAAAATTATATTACACTGGGGAAACGATGTTTACAAGCTTTTGTTTAACTTGACCTGATCGTGTGTAAGGATGAAACATAATAATATATTTAACCACTATCCACCACAATCTACTATTGGGGACTGCTAAAAATGTCGTACTAGTCATTTTTATGCACTCATAAGTTATACTCGTATATACTCCATGCAAGGATTAGCCAAGGAGTACCTACTAGTCATTTTTATGCACTCTTATGTTATTTAAACTTAATGTAAGGATTAGCCAAGGTGGATATTTAAAATTTAATGACACGTAAAACAAACAAAACCCCATAGACCCCTATAGTATTAATCGAAAAATATTATATTGTGGTAGAATTTAAGCAGAATTTTTTATGAGAAAATGATTTATGTCATCACAGAATTCGGTAGTTGACTGCCAAATCAATTGACATACTTTTGATGAGCTGTCAAAACGCGACATCCTCATACATTTTGTACGAGAAAAAGATTTATGACGTCACAACTTGGTATAGTCAATTGACTTAATTATTATTGATTTCAAAATGAAATAAAAATCATTAACAAAAATTAATTAACAATTATCCTAGTTTCCAAGCGTAAATTAGTGCAACCTTATCGAGGTATGCATTTTGAATTTTCCTGTTCATAGTGTCAACTAGTGGTATTCCGGATATCCGTATCCGTATCCGTATCCGCGGATATCCGCTCGAGAAATATGGTCTGTATCCGTATCCGTATCCATCACTTTTCTTGCGGACCTTTTACGGATCTTTTATTAATTTTCAAATTCAATTGAAAGGATAAAATGCTGCACTGCAATGCTGCAATGCTGCACTGCAATAACTCAGATTATGTGATTAAATAGTATTATTTTAAAAAATCCATTCAGAGAATTTTATATTTCTTAAAATAAGATATTTAATAGGCATGATGACACTATTAAAGAATCAGAGAATAACAGTTCATCTGCCTAATTCGTTTTGAATGTTTTATTTGACAGTAACATAAAACCCTTTGAGATGATAAAGAAACTAATCCTCTTACAAAACTTTTAAGGCAGGACAACGTCTGCGGGATCCACTAGTTATTGATTTAAAACGCAATAAAATCGTGTACAAATAAAACGAATTCACAATATTGGTTTTCAATTCACAAGCTGGACTTTTCAAGCGTGGTTTCGTCCTTTTAAGGCTTTTTTAAGGAAAACATTTCAAATACTGTGTGAATATTGTCCAATATCATTTTTGCTTCTCTTAGTGCCTCAGGTTGGAGCGATATCGAAGCGTAACAGATGAGTGGACACCCAGAATGCAAATATTGTGCCAGACGAGTGACCGTCGTCGTTCAAGTCGCATTTCAGTGCCCGACCCGATAACCCGAACTATTTGAAACTGTACACGGGAAATATATTTTTATTTCCAAGAAATAACTATGCCAGAATATACATATATGCCAGAATATCAAAATTATAAAAATGCTTACAAGTCTTGTGAGTTAAGAGGCCGTATACGAAATTTTCCCGAGTTCGTTTATTTACCTGCTATTAGGCATGAGATTTTGCAATTAAATATTTCCATAAGTTTATTGCAAAATATGACTGATCATTTCAATAACAATCGCATTAGATACTTTTTATTTTACATTGTTTTGCTTAAAAGACCTGAAAACAATTACTGTTTTGTAAATGTTTGCTGTAAAAGGTACGGAATATTACATATTTCCGGATCATTTCAAGATCAGATCAACCTAAACGGATTGAAAAAATGCTATATATTGCTATGAAAATCACCTATACAATACATTTGTGACTTTTTACCACTCTCCTACAAAAAAGTTGTAAAAAAGTATTGAACTTAGTCAATTTCGAGAGATAATGGGCCAGATTTTGCATTTGATTTCGGCTAATTGGAATAATCGTTCATGAAATAATTAGAAATATATAAACTTCAGTTCGTAATCTTTCCGGTTTCTGAAAATAATCAAAGTATTTAAAAAAATGGCATTAAAAATCTTTAATAGCAGGTAACCTAAATAACGGATTGTAATACTCGACACAAGCTAATAATGTGGATAATGTTTTAGATTATTATTGAAATAATCAGTTATAGGAGCAGCGATGGCCGAGTGGTAAAAAACCACGGTCTTCGACGCGGCCGATCCTGGGTTCAAATCCTCGGCGCGCACCTCTTACAAAGAAATTTGTAATGTGCGGATTTATCGCTGCTCCACGGTGATGAAAAATATCGTGATATATAATTGATTACGATGTTCTTCATCACCGTGCATGCCTGAGAGAAATTATGGCCTAAATCCCTCTCCCTTGTGAGGAGACCTGTGCCCAGCAGTGGGATATAAAAAAAAAAGGTTGAAAAAAAAATCAGTTATATTGTGCAATAAAAATGTATTTTAACTGATAAATTAAATTAGGTTAATCAGCGAAATTGACAAAATTTGTATACGGCCTCTTAAGAATAGTAATTTAAATCAATAAATTCTAATTTTTGGTAATAAACTTAAAGATAGATAATCTTATTTCTTCTTACTATGCATCAACTACAACAATACATGCATTTTCCATATTTAACAAAACCTTTGCGTAACATTGAAATCACTCTCGGAATTTCTTTTTGGGTAAAATAGTACCTACGCTCCAGTTATGTTATGGAACAGATAGATGAAAAAAGAAAGATAATTCTATCCACGACCCTGTCTGAGGCTACTTAGCTCTCAGGAGGCCACTTCAAGATTACCCCGTCATAGTACTCTTAATAAATTTACGAAAAGAAAATATTACCCAAGATAAAGCTCGAAGTTTATTGTGTAGTATCTTGGCTTACTTGTAGCGTTTACAATAGAAATTTTGGAATTAATTCAAGTCGTAGTAATTGTTTATGCAAGATTTTCGAATATAAAGAATGAAATTATGATACTCCTGATAAACTAAATGTGTTTTATTATTTAAAAACAACCTAATGCAACGGAAACGGGAACATCAAAACAGGGCAGAGCATATTGGATGACTTCGCTTTGCTAGAGAGCAAGAGCGTTTTGCAGGGAAGCTATCACTGCAAACCGCCAGGGTTGCTATAAGTAAGCAAGAATCGAGATCGATCCATTCGAATTCATTGTTATTACAGGAAAGACAACAAATCCTCATCTATGCCTTTGCATTTTTTATAATCAGTGACATTCGTCAAAGTTTAAAGAGTCTCTCAGACGTTGCGATTTTATATGTGTGCGAACATTAAAAATCCAAGAAAGGGCATCTTGGGCCCAACCGTAACAAATCCGGTCTTGGACTACCAAGTCAATTGAGATACTTTTAATGAGCTGTCAAAACGTGACATCCCCATACATTTTGTATGAGATAATGATAAGTGACGTCACTTATCATATTATAGTCAATTGACTTCATTATTATTGATTTAAGCGGTAATAAAAATCATTGATTTAATGCAACCTTTTTAAGGTAAGGATTTTGATTTTTTTGTGCATAGTGTCCAAGACCCTATTGTGATATGTGTAAAAAAAGGAGCTAGGTACTTGTTTTGTATAATATTTTACTTCATTACACAAAACAAGTACCTACCAGCACATTCGTAAGTCTAGGAACTGGAGTGCTACATTGATTTATCTTTGCACCCGTACCACGTAAATGCGTTAGTAAGTAAATTTGATAGCCCTATGCCTGCCCATATAACCGCCTCAATTTGACGTTAATGCGATTGAATTTCGAGCTGATGGACGCAAAGTGCTTGAAACAATGTAAGCTTAGCAAGTATTTCATTTGTATGTATTGTTTAGTTGCTTCCTATACTCCACCGAATAAGTAGGATGTAGGATCCATAAGAAAAAGCAAAGTCATTTCATAGTTCTGAGCGTTTAGATTTAGGATGATCACTTATGAGGCGTTTTTTATATATGAGCATGCCACTTTAACAATTGCTAGGAAAATTGTCGTATGGGAACTAACAATATAATATTTTCTTTACGTAATAAAAAATTGAATATGTAAATTTTCAATTTTTAAATATATAATTTATTGTATATTATTTTTATTGAGTAAGTTATGATATAGTATAATTTCAATTTAATAATAATAACGTCATATCTCCGTGTACTTACTGAATGTCTGTAATATACAATCTAATAACATTTAAAAGACGGCTGCATTTTTTTGTTTAAGTAAAATAAATACATTTCGTAAATTTTCATCTAAACAAATTTATTTGTCTATAGACATTGTGATAACATTTTTCATTTTAGCAATACTGTAAGTAAATCTTGCGACACAGAAAATTTGTGTTATTTTTTTTATTAAACAATACAACTTTAAAAGAACACGAAAAATATTATACGTTATTTGTGTTCACAACTTCCATACACAGTAAAGTAAGTAACTACGAACCATAATTCGATAAAACATGGGCTTTGGAAAATATTGCAAAATATAGACGTGTTGAAAACTTTTTTAACCTGCGTTTTTGTGAAAGTGTAGTTTTCAATCGCTACAATTTGGAAACATGACCCTTCGAATAGGTTCATAAAAGCCACAACTCTTACTAGCTCAACCATCAGTTTTGAAACGGGGTTTAAAAGGCATTTTTTAGTGTGACTTTGCTAACCGCGTAACAAAATATTGTAATAGTTTTAATCTAATTCAGAACCAGTTATCGCGTTAGGTACCTACCAGACCCAATCTACTAATTGTTTTGCTAATTATACCTCTATTAAAAGATTTTGTGGATTTATAGAGTTTATTTGTATAAAATAAACAAATGGCGAAAAACCGATACTTTTACAAATAATAGGTAGGAAATTATTTAATAGAAAATAAGTCCTTTCTGAAAAACGAATATAAAAGAAATAAGGAATGAAATGTCTTAGGGTAACGATAAATTATAAAGAACATACCTGTAGCTTTTAAAATTAATCATCAGTCATTCTAAAATCGGTTGACAAACATAGGAAAAATACAAACGCGAGCGCACGCTTATGTCTTGAAGTGTTACATGTAAAATTCCAATAAACAGTCTTCATTGATAACTTAAAGCTATAAGAGAACTTTTGTCTCTGTTTTGTTAAAATAAAATACGTTGTGATAACTACCTAACAATTTCAGATTTATATGGTACTAGCGATCTGGGCCAACTTCGCTTGGGTTATTAAAAAACTTTATAAAAATCTATTTAAGTACATGTTTTTTAATTACCTATACTCACCCATCAGTGTCATACCCTCAGTACCTGTGATGTCCTAAGGTATGCACCTAAATATTATAATCAGGAGAGGATATGAACGATAGCGTCAATAAAGTTTGACAGTAGTTGCAAAGGCGCTCTTTGTATTGTGGTAGTAGTATGCATCTCGTAACGTCAAACATTTCCGAAAATATAAATTCTGATGGAAATTCTTTAATTATGACTAACGGAAGACACTTACTTAACACAGGTTTACCGAAATGTATTCTTAAATTAAATTTGTGGCTGTATGTATTTCTCTTAAATCATAAATATAGTTGGATTTTGCGGGATTCCGTTGCCAAGCGAAGCTATATGAAATAGCACGTATAGAACGTACGGAAGGGGCGATTTTGTACGGATTCTTTGTTAAACGTGAACAAGTATGTATCAAGCCAAAGGTTACATGCAGTACAAATATTATTACGTTCGATATTTATAGTGCAGCGTATCTGTGTCTAGGAAAATTGATTCTCTTGGATGTTTTTTTCTTAATTTTATACATTTAATAGGGTCCCGGTCATGGACACTATACACAAAAATGCAAATGTATACCGTAAAAATTTTGTACTTAACCACGAATGCAGAATTGTTGATTTAATCTAATACAATTAGTCCACTGACTATAGGTATGTAATTTCACGTAACAAATAATTTTCTCATACAAAATGTATGATATATCACGTTTTGTCAGTTAATTAAAAGTAATAAGTTTAATAAGTGGTAGAACTATTATGGTTCGCCCGGGGAAGTACCACCGCTGTACCCACTTCTGCCGTGAACTAATTCTGTTGTGTTTCGGTGGAAAGGTTCAGTTGCTGGCCACACTTACATGTGACCACCAGCCTCCGGAGTAGTAGCGCAACTGCATACGACCTCAGAAAAGACTTACCTATGTTTTCTTGAGGTTGCGTGTCATCTATACACAACGACCTCCATCGGCTGCAGCGACCACTTAACAACACGTGGCCTGCATGCTCGTCTGCTACTCCATTCAAATAAAAAAAGGTATCTCAATTAATTTGGTAGCCCAAGAGTGGATTACCAGAATTAGACGCGACATTGCTATAAGTATTCGTACATATGAATATATATGAATCATACCAAAAGTTTTGGCTCCTCACTAACATGATTATCACGACATAAAAATAACGGCAAGATTGGAATATTCTTTCTGATAAATCTACATTTACAGTACAAATTTTGAGACACAATCTAGCTAGCATTGCTACATTTAAATCTCCACTAGTCCCAAGCACAACGTATACGTTACCGAATTGCACTGCTGATAGTCCTAACTCCTGCTTCGTCAATAACACGTACATATGTGCGCTGTTACAATGCCTACAATACAACATTTCTCTACACATTTAACGTGAGAGCTACAAGCGAATGCAAAGAACACGAACGCTACGATACAAGAAGTTAAGTGTGATTTCAACTGTGCAGTGGAGCGTGCATTATTCTCTCAGGGTTTCTTACTGACGACCTACAATGCATTGGATTGACAGCGTCGGGAGTGGGCTACAATATTGTGTGTCACGTACTTGATGACAATGTTATATGGGATTTTGGCTTTAAAAGTAAACAATTTCAGATTAGAATGTATGTTTACTGGATAATATGAGACTTTTTAATTTACAAACCTATTTTAAAACACAAACAAAAGTGTGCACACTTCAATACTTACAAACGTACATACAGTAGAGCATGCCTTGATCTCATCAAGGCTCTCAACTATACTTTATTTTTAGACGTCTCACAATAGTTTTTAGTAAAGAAGTAAAAGCAAAAGTGGATATTATGTAAAACACTAATTTAGAACACGATATTCCGTAACGTAAGAATACCATGAATCTTTTACCAAACAATATTGCTTCATTAACCGTTACGACATTTAATGAGTTTCATTAATTCCATAAACTTGTTCAAGTTTAAGTTACAAATAGGTACTTTAAGGCATACAACGCTTGAAAAGCTCCATCATTTTATATGTTTACGCCACAGTGCAAAGAATATTTTTGATTTGATTTGATTTGACCGCCCCAAAGCAGGACGTATTCTGTAAAAATTAAGAAAGATGTCACAAAGGCCGGTCAAGTTAGTTTTAACATCCATCTATCCATCCATCAGCCTTTTATAGTCCACTGCTGGACATAGGCCTCTCCTAACGTTCGCCACTCCTCCCGGTCCTGGGCCTTCTAGCTGGGCTTTCTGCCTGTACTCCTTTTGCCGAGATGTGTTCGCCATTCGAGAACCTTTCTTCCCCATCGGTTGTCGGTTCTCCTAACTATATGGCCACTTCAGCTTGAAAATTTTGAGAGCTTTGTCAGTAACTTTCGTTCGTCTACGGATTTCATCGTTACAAATTCTATCGCGTAAAGAAATACCTCTCAATTGGTTGACATGACACAGCACAATGAAGTTCAATATAGCTCGCGTATGTGCACGGTGAAAAAAAATCGTAATGATTTATTATAATTTTTTTCTTTACCGTGCAAGAAGTTAAAATTAAAGTTATATCAGTCAAAGGTCAACAAGGATTTGAAGGGTCCGAGCTTGTAAACCCGTTGTCTTAACTCTGCTATCACTGTTGCAATACTTTACACGTTATTTATTCATTGAATAAGAAGTTTAATGATTATTGAATCGTTACATTCCGGCACGAGAAAAACAGGATAACAATTTAAAGCGGGGAAATTGTCATGTTTTTATTGCTTTCCGCAATACAGACGGATTTTTAAATAGGATTTATTTTATAGTGGTATAACTCAACTAAGATTAAAATTTCGTTACGAATTAAAATTAGTTAGATAGTTTGAAAATAATTTTAACTTGAATATTCCAATAGGCCAGCAATTGCAAGATAATTCCTACAAGGGTTCTGTTTAAGTTGCGGAACCGCAAAAAGGCCCAATAGCTAGTGTTCAAACATGGCTTGAGTGATTTCATCGGTGCCTGCGTAGAACGAGTGTCTGCTTAGAATTTCATTGATTTTCAACCCCGCTGGAGGTACCGGATGTAACCAATTACCTTGCTATTTTAATTCGGAACACATATTTTTGTTTTAGTTCGCAGTTCTAGTTCATAGTCCTGAGAAAGCAATCTATGTATATCCACAAAATTTATTATTTTAGCAAAACAATTTCGTGATAAGCTTAAGCTAAAATTTATGCCTTTACGTTCACTACTAGGAGGGTTGTTTAGCTAACTAGCTAACCCCAATTTAGTTTAACGATGTGTCTAAAAACTTGCTATTAGTAAGTTTTCGTTAAGTTATTTAACAAATTAGGTCATTCAATCTACCAACCAAAACCAGTAGTCTACTGATTTAAATAAAAATTATTTTCACGTTCATAACGTAAATACGTAGAGATAAACATTTCTAGTCATTCATTTAGATAAATGACATTTCTCACAAAGAAAAAAAATTATGGGTGTCAGCGATTCATTACAAAAAACGACCGATTCCAAAGTAAATTTTTGACAAATAGTAAAAATAATTGTCGAAATCTGTTCGATTAAAAATACATTTTTTTCCGTCCGCATATCATATACGTAAGTTATTAAATACAGATACAGCTTTATAGTCTCACAGCTGTCCAGGCAGACCTAATGTTTTATGACAACCGTAACGTACTTATTGAAGTATGTGTATTAACTTATTACTCTTATTAGTGTACGTGCATATTCTCCTTTATATTAAAACGTTAAGTGTGTACGAACTATTATGACTGCTGACTAGGCTTTTACCCGATTGTCCATTTTTAACGATATATTGCATTCATTAAAGGAACTTAGAGTGAAGTACTCGTCTTTTATTTATACTCACGGCCACCAACATTTCATGGCGACCCTGCCAAAGGGCTCTGCCAAGGGGCCTATAGTTTAAAGTTTCAACAGTTATAATACCTAAATAGTAAAAACCATGTGTCGCTCAACCGTCGAAAAAGAAGAGGTATTTTTAAACCAAAATGCGGCCGGAGGAAACAACGACGGCCTGCTAAAAGACATTGGAGGCCACGTGGACCGCATGAGCATCGCTATGTTTGTAATGATGGCATTCGGCATCGTTATATTCCTATACTTCGCTGGTCGAGTCTACAAGAGCTGCCATCAACAGTGGTACCAGAGGGAATTCGCCCAAAATGCGCTGGAGCGCATTCGACGATCGCTTCGAGGACGTGAAAGAAGGGATGGTGAAACTGCTTAATTTTTGAGAATTCGTAAATCTTTAAACTGGTATGTAAAATAATTTTATAAAACGTAGAGTGATTAATAAGCATACCTAGAACGCGGCGGAAATGCATCGAAGTCAAATATCGCAAGTCAGCGTTATGCGCTCGGGGTATCGTGTTCGCTGAGTGATTGTACACTGTTTTAGTGATTTTAAAGAACTGGATAATATTTGCTTTAGAAATATGTAGAGTTAAGAATGAATAGACTGTACTAAGTAAAATGTTATTTCCATGTTTAAGTAAAATATGATAGAAACTTTAAATAATTATTATGATATATTGATAGGCATTCGAGAATACTTAAAAAAATAAGGTCAAAGTAGGTACACATGTAAAACTACGCAGGCAAAGTTAGATGAAGCACATGAAGTATTATATAAATGTAGGGAAATTATTTCTAATATAAAATTAAGTAAAAATTCTGATATTATTGTATTGTCTTTAGATATTTATCAGAATATACAGAAGGTATACGACGAAGTAAAAATTTTATGCATTTTGCCCGAAACTAATATTAACAAAATGGAATTTGATTTAAAGGTTGCGTGTAGTTTGATTCCAGCAATGGACGGTGTTGAAGAAACTACCAAACGGATGATAGATGCCATCGAGATGTATGGAGACATGGTTAATGAAGCTGGTAAGCCCTTATTGATTATGTTTGTTCTGAAAAGTAGACTATCAGAAAATGCAAAATTACGTCTATCAAAAACATATAAGTCCATTGAGACACTTCTAGTAGATTTAAAGAAATTTCTTTTACCGAAAAAATCTTTTATAGCTATTCAGACTCAATTACAAAACAGTAAACAAGGTTCTAAATCTATAGACGAGTATGGGACTGAAATCGAAAAATTATTTACTGCCCTAACTATTTCACAGGCGGACGGTCAGTCGGAAGCAATGTCTGTTTTAAAGCCGATTAATGAAAAATATGCAATAAAACGGTTTTCAGATGGTCTGCGGAACTCTAGGCTGTCTACAATCATTGCAGCGCGCAACTACAGCACGCTACAAGAGGCTGTCCAAGCGGCAAAAGACGAAGAAGTGTCATCGGAACGATCTTCAGGTAACATTATGAATGCATTTAAGCAAGGACAGGGAAATAACTATTTAAGGCGCGGAAGAGGTTACCAATATCCGCAACGTAATTTTAATAATCGCATTTATGATCAATATCGTAGCAATTATTATCGTGGACAGGATAACCGGCATAACTTTACGGACTATAAGGGAAAAAGGCCTGCCTTACCGCAGTACAATTTTCGAGGTAACCGTGGTTCTAGATATGTGACAAATAGTAAGAACAGGAATGTGCGGCAGGTATATACGGCAAGCAATTTGTCAGACAATAATACCGTAGAAACAAATAAAAATGATAATGTTTTAGCTAATAATACAAATCAGTTTTTTCGAGCATTTCGTTCTATCGTGTAGCGGTAATGCAAAATATGTTTCCTTTTATATTAATAACATTAAGAACTATTTTCTTATTGACACCGGCGCTACACTATCCGTTATAAAACGGGAAGCGTTGCCATATAACATCCCTACATATAGAGATAACACTTTAGTGAATGGAATAGGAGGACAGAAACAATCTTTAGGTTCCGTAAATTTAGCGTTATGCGACGATAAAAAACAATCGTTTGTACATAATTTTATTATTTTAGATGCATTGCCATTACAAGCAGATGGTATATTAGGTTTAGATTTTTTAAATAAATACGAGAGTAATATTGATTTAAAAACTAACATTTTAAGATTACATAATGATGGTCGTGAAAATATTTTAAGATTAGTTGATATACACGAGAGAAGTAACGATGTGTTGATTATTCCAGCACGATCCGAATCAATACATTTCTTATATGTAGAAAAGAGCATTAATAAAGATGTGATTGTATGCGGAAGGGAATTAATGAAAGATATATTCTTAGCTAATTCGATTGGAACGATAAAAAATAATAGGATTCCTCTGAAGATATTGAATGTTAGTGAGAAGGAAGTTTTGTTACCAATCTTTAAGCCTGTTTTGTATGCTTTGAATGATTACGACATTTGTGAATTTAAAAACAACAATATAGATGTTAATAGAGTTCGCAATTTATTATCACAGTTGCAATTAAATCATTTAAACACAGAAGAACGGGAATCAATTGAGTCAATTTGTGCAAAATATTCAGATGTTTTTTACCACACTGGTGATAAATTAACAACGACAAATATATATGAGCAATCAATTACAGTAAAACCTAATTCCACTCCCATTTATACTAAGCCATATAGATTACCTCAAGCTTTAAAGCCAGAAATAGCCAAGCAAATAGATCAAATGATACAGGATGACATCATAGAAGAATGTAACAGTGAATGGTCAAGTCCAATTTTGTTAGTACCCAAGAAAAATATAAGAAATACGGAGAAGAAATGGCGATTGGTAGTTGATTTTCGGAAATTGAATGAGATAGTATGTGACGATAGATTTCCTTTACCAAACATGAATGAAATCTTAGATTCTCTTTCTGGCGCTATTTACTTCAGTCACCTTGACCTTCATCAAGGCTATTATCAGGTTAGTTTAGATCCACAAAGTCGTAAATTAACAGCATTCACAACTAATACGGGTCAATACCAAATGAAGCGATTACCCATGGGACTTAAAACAAGCCCAAGCGCATTCAGTCGTATGATGTCTGTTGCACTATCTGGTCTGACATTTGAAAAATGTTTTGTTTACTTAGATGATCTCATTGTATTTGGTAGAAACTTAGACAGTCACAATCAAAATTTAATTAACGTTTTAGAGAGGCTACGAAAAGTTAACCTTAAATTAAATGCTCAAAAATGTGAATTTTTAAAGAAAGAAATTTTGTATTTAGGACATGTAGTTTCAGAGAAAGGAGTTTTACCGGATCCAGAAAAAACTAGTGTTTTAAAAAATTATCCCACTCCAAAAAATGCCGAAGAAGTAAAACGTTTCGTAGCATTTTGTAACTATTATCGAAAGTTTATAAAATCATTTGCAGAAATAACCATGCCTTTGAACAAACTATGTAGAAAAAATGAACCTTTTATTTGGAATAATGAATGTCAAAAAGCTTTTACTTTCCTTAAGAATGCATTAATGACCTCACCAATTTTGCAATATCCTGATTTCTCAGAAAGCAATGAGTTCGTTGTTCAGACAGATGCATCAGGTATCGCTTTAGGTGCTGTCCTATGTAATAAAGATTTAAGGCCAGTAGCATACGCCAGTAGACCTTTAAATAAGGCCGAAAAGAATTATCCCACAATTCAGAAGGAACTTCTTGCAATAGTTTGGTCAGTCAAATATTTTAGACCGTATCTTTATGGTAGAAGTTTTACAATTATGACAGATCACAAACCCTTACTATATCTTTTTGGAATGCGAGATCCGTCAAGCAGGTTACTAAAATTTAGATTGACGCTGGAAAAATATAATTTTAAGATAGTTTATGTGAAAGGTAAAAATAATGTATCTGCAGACGCTTTATCTAGAGTCACTATAACGTCTGATGAATTGAAAGGTATGCATGATCAAGTAGTGAATGTGATGACAAGAGGACAGAGGAAAAGAATGAATGATATAGCTTCTCCCAAGGTTGTTAAGAATGGCGAGAATGCGGACCTTAGTAAATTTACTGACAATTGGCCTGTACAACCAAAAGTTGTAGATATATTAAGGAAGCCGTATGACTCGATAGAAATGGTTTTAATGGAAGGGAGAAAGATAGATATACTAAGAAAGAACAATACTATAAGTAACGAATCTGAATGTTTTGCATTTAGTTCAAGTAAGAAGATGTTATATATTAATCTTAATTTCAAGGCGCATTTCTCGCGAGCCGAATTTGTGCAGAAATTAAGCTTATTTTGTAAATCGATGCGCATCGATGAAGTTTGTATTATAAAAAATGAAGAAAATATTGATTTCATTAGAAATGTCTGTGATGAAGTTAAATCACTAAAGGACTGGTCCGGACCACGTATATGTATATTACGAGGAGTAAAAAGAATAACGGAAAATGACGAAAAAACTGTAATAATGAACGACTTTCATTTACTACCCTCTAGTGGTCATGCTGGAGTGCGTAGGATGATTAATACCATCAAAAGACGATACTATTGGCCAAGTATCGAAAAAGATGTACAAGATTTTGTAAGAAAATGTAGCAAATGTCAGAAAATGAAATTTTTTCGTTATACTAAGGAGCCAATGGAGATAACAACCACAGCTTCTGGGGCATTTGATAAGGTTTATTTAGATGTAGTAGGACCTTTGGAAAGGGATATAGAAAATAACTGCTATATATTGACCATACAATGCGAGTTAACCAAATTTGTTCAAGCTTTTCCTTTAAAAAATAAAGAAACAATGTCTATAGCTGATGCATTCGTAAGAAATTTTATTTTTATATTTGGTATCCCAAAGGTAATAGCAACAGACAGGGGGACGGAATTCATCTCTACTACAATGGAACAGGTTTGTAAACTTTTAAAAATTGATAAACTGTCTTCAACCGCTTATCATCACCAATCAATAGGTGCTCTTGAAAATGCGCACAAGACGCTGGGTGCATTTTTAAGAATACAGTGCGAATCTTACACAGATACTTGGAGTTATTGGTTACCGTTCTGGTGTTTTAGTTTTAATAACACAGTGCATTCCGAAACAAATTACACGCCCTTCGAACTAGTTTTTGGTAAACTTTGCCGCATACCTTCTAGAATTACTGATAAAATTGAACCACTATATAATATTGATGATTATCCTTTAACCTTGAAATATAGATTACAACTAGCTCATTCAGATGTCAAGAAAAATTTGTTAAAAAATAAATATAAAAGAAAATTACATTATGACAAATCTGTAAACTCTGTTACGTATAATGAGAATGATTTGATATTAATAAAGAATGAAACAGGTGGAAAATTAGATCCTATATACAATGGTCCTTATGTAGTTTTAGAAGATTTAGGTTGTAATGTAAAAGTTAAGATTAAAGATAAGGTAGATATAATTCATAAAAATAGAACAAAACTTTTTTGTCATTAAAATATAAGTTAACACTATTTCATAAGTAATTTGTGTGTTTCTGTGTGTGATTGATTTAGTTACTTAGTTTATTATTATTTTTTATAAAATATGATTGTAATGTTTAGCTTATTGTAATTTTGAAAAAAAAAATGCTTTTCACATTTTTTTTTGTTCACCCCCGAAGGTGAAGTATGTGTATTAACTTATTACTCTTATTAGTGTACGTGCATATTCTCCTTTATATTAAAACGTTAAGTGTGTACGAACTATTATGACTGCTGACTAGGCTTTTACCCGATTGTCCATTTTTAACGATATATTGCATTCATTAAAGGAACTTAGAGTGAAGTACTCGTCTTTTATTTATACTCACGGCCACCAACATTTCTATGCTATGCTAGGTTTTAAATCTGCGTTTCATTATATTAATGACTAGCTTTGATGACCAGCGGCTACGCCCGCGTGAACCCGTTTTATAGGTTCCCGTAGGATAAAAACCATCCTATGTTCTTTCCCAAGGTGCGCTTTATCTGTGTTCCAAATTTCATTAAAATTGGTTCAGTAGTTTAAGCGGGAAAGCGTAGCAGACAGAGTTACTTTCAAATTTATAATATTACTAGCTGTGCCCGCGACGTCGTCCGCGTGTATAAAGACTTTTATAAAATGGACTGATTAAAAATTAAAGATTATTTATTTGCATTGAATAAGTAGTACGTAGATTATTCTTACATTATAGTGAAATCACTTATAATACAATGTTCATATGTTCAGAAGAAACCTAATGTATTTTTTCTAAATCCTTCAAACCTAAAACAGTAAGGAATGCTTACTGTACTGATCTTACTATCCACTTTTCTCACGTTTCGCTTTTCTCGCGCAATCAGATTCTCTTTACAAATATGTACCTCGTTTATTAAAGTTAAGAGATATTGCTGTGCCCGTGGCTTCATCTATGTTAAAAATAGTATCTTTAGTAAATTGGGTGAATTTATACTGCAAAGAATGTATAGACTCATTCTATATACATAGCTTTAACCTACTGCAGAAAAGAGGTGCACTATACAACTACTTGTAGTTGGGAGATAAAATTTCTAAACATACACGTGCTTAGGATTAAACAATCGGAAAAATAATTGTAAGGTCAATTAATAAACTATAGGCTTAAAACTTGCGGACAGCAGTTTGGTCATAAGTCAAAACTCATATAACACAGTGGAAACTAAAGCAGAAGGCAGGGTCTCTACACAGTGTGCTATCTGTATTTGGAAATAAAGAATATTTTTATAAAGAATCTTTAAAGAATCCTTAATATCTCCATCAATCAACGTGTGTGGATGAGCCCTCAGCCCGTACGCAATAAAGAGACGCAAAAAATGAGTTAAGTTATCATTGGTCCAATTAACAATGTTCAGCATCATACGTATACCTACCCAACGATGGGACAACCCGCGTGGCGCAATGTTTACCATGCCGGACTGCTAATCGAACTGTCCCGGGTTAGAATCCGGGCGAAGCAGAAATTTCAATGATGAGTTTAAACTGTTCTCGGTCTGGGTGGTTGTGTTTCTGTCTCTATGTGTGTTCATGGCACCCACGACACAGGGTATATCTACCCTAATGTGAGGCTATACGTGTGAAATGTTATTTTTTATTTTTTTTACACTATGTACTTACTTTTATTAGACTTAAGGCTTTTATTTGAATTTATCTCCATCGAATCACTTTGGAGAAGAAATGAATATTGCTCAATAACGCCATCTACCGTATGACATGTAAACTTTGTGGTTGATAAATCGAATGTCAAATTACCAAATAGGTAGATATTGAGATTATAACAGTTGGTTCACTAAAAGTTTAACTATTCGTCACCTAGATGTCTGCAGTAGTCTCGTTTTGTTAAGGCTTTGTACATTCTGTATGAAGGTTTAGATTCCGTATCTTACAACCTTAATGCTGGATGCATTGAGATTGTAAGATTTGGATTTCGGTTCATCGGAGCTAGAGGCCTCCTCAATATTGGGAGAGCTCCATGCTCAGCAGTGGAATGATAAAAAGGTTGCAGCTTGATATAATGTAGCGATAATAATCGTTTCAGCTGCAGCCTGTTCATAATCTTCCACCCCAAAAGAAGATTAATAAGCTGAGCAACTAACTCAATGGAGCCTGTGATGTAAGGTTCGGCGGCGGTAAGGCTCGCGATGCACTTATTAGGTACCTATAGTCTAGCCATTCTCGGCCAACGAAAGAAAATACAGTAAGCTGATCTAAGTATATTTAATATAGTCGACAATATTAGTGAGAGTTCAAAATAATTTTAGGTACTTAAATTTAAACTTTTATTTATGGTTTTGAATGGGCTGTTACCGAAACTTTCATACAAATTCCCCAAAGTGCCTTTTAAGTTTATGTCGCGTATTGTGTAAATGAACATAACTTTTTTGTTTATCACCCGATTGATATGAAATACACACTAATGTTACGGAAATTCATTCAACAATATATCAGTAAACACATCATTCAAAGAAGGGAAAAGAATTTGAGAATGAAATATTAAGTTAAGGTTAATTTATTGTACGCTTGAGATACCAACTTTCGAATCCATTTTATTTGCTATTGAGGGGTAGTTTTGAAAAAAGCTTAAATAGAATTCTTACTATGTTAGTAAAGATTACAAATATAAAATTATAAGTATATTACTCTGCACAAAAATATTCTGTACATCTAGTTTCGACACTCAATTTTCAAAGAGTTTCAAAGAAAATTGACATTTAAAGAGTGAATTTCGGGAAATGCTGAAACATGTTTTCTTTTATTTTGGTTAGAAAATATTTATACCAAATTTCAAGAAAATCTATTGAAAAAATCCAAGTTTTCCATACAAATTTTCATCGCTCATTTCACACCCATAAAGGGTGATTTTTAAAATTATCTATAGCCTAAATGTTAGCGAGGACCAATATATATAAAACAAAAAAAGTTTCATCAAAATCCGCCCAGTAGTTTTTGCGTGAAAAGCTAACAACAGACAGACAGACAGACAGACAGACAGACAGACAGACAATAATTTCAAAACTTATATTTTTAGCTTCTGTTACTTATAAAAATACCCCTAGAAGTATTTTTTTAAATTTATATGCAATGTACAGAATTGACCCTGCTTACAGTTTTATTATATGTATAGATAAGTAGGGAAGTAGGGATTACGAAACATCACGTTGACAAGTCAATCACCATAAGTATATCGAGCACGGAATCCAATATTCATTTAAAAATTCTATTTCACACGAGTGTTATGACAAAATCACGCGTGAGTTGATGTGCGATTTTTAAAATTTCCTATATTGATTTTAAAACTTGGCTGAATGCAACATTTTTTGCGCCCCCTGCTGGCATGGGCCTTTTCCCATTATTGAGCAGGCTTGGTGGACTTGGCCCGGCAGACCTAGTGGTAGTGGAGATGCGGTTTATTGGTCAACCAGCTGTTGGATGTTTTTGAACTGCTCCTAAGGCCTCCGACAAGGTTAAAAGATTGTTATCTTTCGATAATAACCGGGCCAATCCCTTAAAGCTTAATATAATTATTATTATAATTATTACTCTCACATAATATGCCCTTTTGCCACTAACGGTCATTCATATCACACCTGACGGCGCCCATTTGGCGTAGCTCATAGCTCAAGATTATATCACTGCATTTATAACGTTGCAGTTAGTTCACATTCTACATATATATGTGATTTCCTTTTTGGAACGCTCTGTTTGTAGAATGTCATACTGTTGTGCACAAGTCTTCTCTCAGAATTTAAGAAGTATTTAAGCCAAAGTTGACCTGTCTATGACATACCATTAAGATTGAGAATGACCGCCATATGTGCGTAACATACCATTTTCAATATGAAACTGCTGTCAGCCTTTGGAGTAGCACTGTAATTGCATACGAGCCCAGGTTTTACTTAATTTAAATAAAAAGTATCGATTGATAACGCACGGGTGTTACGCCTTTGCAAACGTACAGCGCACGGTAGCGTGTATGTTGCAATTTTGTTTCTGTAGCGCCGCGTATAGGCTTGGCCATTCATTAGGAGGGGTTCGGCCATCGCGGAGGGAGCTTAACCCTACCTTTACAAGAGCCGATCTATAGATACACCCTCAATGCGAGTAATGTGTCGAAAGTATCGGATAATCCTAAATAATGAAGCGGCTATCTCATCACTTTGTTGTAAATTTTAGGTACTTTATCTATATATATAAAAATGTTATGTCGGTTTGTGTACTCTTCAAAAACTGAAAAAGTTCTGCACCGATTGAGCTGAAATTTTAGCATGATATATAATCCGCATAAAGGATTGCTTTTATCTATTTTTTGCATCAGTCACATATCCGCGACCACGAAAAAATAGTCAATCACAATGTGCCACAGCGAAGCGTGGCAGGGTACAGCTGGTTTATATATAAAATAGTATTTATATGTAAAATAAATATTATAATTTTTTCACTATACCACAATTAACAGTACTGGTGTGACACGTTTTTCTGAATACACTAATACAATAAAAAACTTGAAATTCGCTCATTCATACAGATAAAATAACAAACTAAATAATTATTCCAAGCAATAAAAAAGGTTGTAAATAATGTTTAGTTTGTCATTAGTAAGCATTTTCTGGCTTGCAAAGCGCAACACGTGCCTGAAATAGTATAAATATCTACAACCATATTCATTATTTACATTCATCATCACCATTGTAAAAAAGATCTTTTTGATTGTTTCTATCTTTGTGATGTTAGATTTGAATTACCAGTGTTTATTTTGTAACCACAAAATATCAAAAATAAGAAAGGTTTTCTTTGCAGAACATTTAATAAAATTTTGTTAAAAAAGTGATGTTCAAGGACTTAAATATTATCTGGACATTGTTTAAATTCATAAAGTGCCTCCCGTAGAGTTTCCGTTTAGATATGTCCTAGTTATTCACTCTGCTACGTCAGAAGCAGAAAACCATTAATTATCCAATTAATTCCACGTCAAACTACCCCCGGGGAGGAGGACCTGTCAAACAGTAATGCTGAGGATTGCAATTAATTCCCTTAATCCATATCGCTGCAATAGGGTAACTTCATCTCCACATACTTTGTAAAATACTTTGGATGTGTTTACAGTCATGTCTATTATTTTAAAAGTCCAGTTATAAAAGTATACACGGCATCTTTTAAAGAGTACTTTAATTTAAAATATGACATTATTCTTCTTAATGCAGTGATAAATTAAGAAGACTGGTCTTTCGTAAACAGAACTTAATATCATTGTTTAATTTCAAACTGTGCATTCTATCTAGAGGTTTATAGGTACCATCCTACGTAGATCTGTCCTAGTTATTTACTCTGCTACGTCAGAAACAGGAAACCACGAGTTATCCAATTAAATCCACGTCAAACTAACCCCAGGGAGGCGGACCTGACAAGCAGTAATCCTGCGAATTGCAATTAATTCCCTTAATCCATATCGCTGCAATAGGATAACTTCAACTCCACATACTTTGTAAAATTATTATTTTAAGAGTCCAGTTATAAAAGTATACATGGCATCTTTTACAAAGTACTTTAATTTAAAATATGACATTATTTTTCTATATCCAGTGATAAATTAAGAAGACTGGTCTCTATCACATTTCGTAAACAGAACTGAATATCATTGTTTAATTTCAAACTGTGCATACTAGCTTGAGGTTTATTACAAATACCATCTAGATCTGTCTTAGTTATTCACTTTGCTACATCAGAAGCAAGAAACCACGAGTTACCCAATTAAATCCACGTCAAACTAACCCCAGGGAGGCGGACTTGACAGCAGTAATGCTGAGGATTGCAATTAATTCCCTTAATACATATCGCTGCAATGGGATAACTTGAACTTCACGAACTTTGTAAAGTATGTTCGAGGTATTAAATTACAGACAAGTGTCTTTTTTTAATGTATTGTTGTAAAAGTATACCTTCCTATATGACATAGCATTTGTATAAACAACTTTAACCAGCCTAGCCTTATCAGATTACGTAAACCGAACTTAATATAATAGTTTAATTTTTTGTAGAGGTATACAGATGCTGTCTAGATCTGTCCTAGTTATTCACCCTGCTACATCAGCAGCGGGAAACCACGAGTTGCAAAATAATTTCACGTCATAATAACCCCGGGGAGATTAATTTGCTTAATCGCTGCAATATTACTATAACTGCAGACTGTTTCCGAAGAACTTGGCTTTCAATTGAAATGGTTTTTTATTTTTAACTAATTAATTAAACTCAATATACCTTCTGAATAGTTGGTTTATGGTGTATTTTTCAGCATTACAATAAATTTCCTAAATTAATTCTTCCTAAATTGATTATTATTAGTTATCTCGCAGCTATGGCCTATTGCTTATTTGCCATCGCGCAGAGACTTTGCAAAGGCGTAAAGTTTACTTCAAAATGTTATAAAACATTTTATAAAGTGCATCTTGAAAAGCGTCTCTCAATCACACAGTTACAGACAACAAATATATTTTCTCATTTCTTATATATACTATAATAAATCTGTAACAAGTCGGTTTCTGTACATTGAAGATATTTGATAAACACTGTCACTAGGGCTATTTATTAGCGTAATAGAACCCAAAACAATGACTTTTAGAATTATTGTCTGTTTCTCTGTTTGTCTGTTTGTCTGTTCGTTTGTGCGCGCTTATCTCAGGAACGGCTTAACGTAGAAGGATGCGGTTTTCACTGATGTATTGCTATTTTTTTTGGATTAACATTTAGTCTTTCACAAATAAAAAAGTTACGTCCATTTCAAGAATTTATCGATCAGTGTTTGGTAAAGCAAGGTAAGGCAAGTATCGTTGTTGATTTATCGAAAACTTTAGTTAATTTATTGAAGTTTTATAATTTACAGTCCCTTAAATGATAACGTGAAACTTATAAATTAAAAGAAAAATAGATAATAAAAAAACAACATAAGATGAGCTGTCAATGATATTGTAAACTGTACGAAATAGGGTTCACGCTTTTTCGTACTGTTTCCACGCGTCGACAATAATTTATCAATATTCTAATCTATACATAAAGCTGAAGAGTTTGTTCATTCGTTCGTTTGTATATTTGTTTGAACGTACTAATCTCTGGAACTACTAGTTCCAATTGAAAAAATATTTTTGTGTTGGATAGTCCATTTATCGGGGAAGGCTTTTTTTTATAAATAAACCGAAAAAAAAGGCAGACCGGTCGCGTGGTCACAGAGTACTTTGTATAAACCGAAAACGCGTGGTGTTAAGCGATCACCGTCGCCTATGGACACGGGCAACCCCAGGGCACCCACTCAAGGGCTTTAGGTTATATAACATAATGCTATGACTAATACCGAAGTCCACGTGGACGAAGTCGCGGGCGGCCACTAGTTATAAATAAATTTGTATGTATAGACATGGCCGGCAAAGAGGCGGGTGGAGGAAAGCCACAATTCCGATGCTGAATATCAATTCGCAATTGTTAATTAAATGAGTTATCACTGTTGTGACCACACATTATCAGTAATAATAAATATGTATTAATGTTATACGAAATATATGTATTAATGTTAGGCTTCGTACGACTATTCTCCAATAGATGTCAGTCAGAGTAATTTTATATTTAACGGCATAAACATTAAATAAAACGTCAATTTCTATCAATAAAAAATTGCTGGATCGATTTATCATCCCCGAAACCAGGGTACTAAATTTCATCAGAATCTTTGGAGTCGTTTCCGAGATTCAAAAAATATATTTAGATATAGGTATACAATAATTACTCGTTTAAAGGTATTAGATATAAATAATTGCGTAGTGGCCAAAATTCATAATTGTTAATAATTATTATTGATCAATCACCTAGAAATAGATTCAACGGAATAGATCTACATAGATTTCCAAGACTCTCATCATCAATCCATTTTATAATAGAGGTAGGCACGTGTTATATATATTATTTTAATAATTTTTTTAATAAATAAATCAAAATCACTTAAAAGAGTGAAATTAATTAAGTTTTTAACAAAAAAATAGAACCGGTAAGAAATATTCAAACGGTAAAAATAAAATTGTTCAGTACCTACTTCTTCTTGCTTACTTCTATTTTTTGTTGAAATCTTAATTAATTCAATTCATCAAGGTATACGATTAAATGGCTTAGTAAACTTGATTGGATAGACATAATCATGTAATCATGTAAGACTATTGAGTACGATAATCAACCACACAATAGTGAAAGAATCGTTTAAAGGTAGTAAAACTATATTTCGATAGTAATCCTTTTTCTGTCAAAATATACTTTGACAGAAAAAGGATTACTGTCAAAGTGTCAAAGTGTCAAAGTGTATAGTATATAGGGGGAAAAAAAATTCATGCGCGTTCCGTGCTTCGGAGAGCAAGTTAAGCTGTCGGTCGCGATTGTTGTCGATAGATAACAGTCGTTAAACCTTGTCGGAGGCCTTATGGGCGGTTTGAAAACATACGACAGCGGGTTGGCCACTATCCCGCATCTCCACCAACCCGCATTGGAGCAGCGCGGTGGAGTAAGCCCCAGGCCTCCCCAATCAGTAGGACTTAAAAAGGGTAGCAGCCAAAGTACTCATACGCCTGTAAGAATTTCCTTTTTATTTTGGCTGTAGTAGCAGTCGTAGTCTTAACCCTTAACTGCATTATGATGTAATATTACATCAGTTTACTTTTCCTCCAATATATTTTTATCTAGCAACCCTACTTACGTGCTTATTTTTTTAAAGTATTGTCAAAGGTCTAATCGACACGTATAAACGCACCTTATCGCCATAGACAACTTTTTTTTTTACAAAAATTTGACGTTAAAAGTTTTTTGGCGCCAAATTGCAATTCGCGGTTTTCGACACTGTTGCAGTGAATGTTTTTTTGGCAAAAAGTCTGAATTATAATAAACAAAAATAGCATCCGGCAGCACATAGGTATGTAAAAATGGTATTGTATTAGTATTTTGTAACTAGCAATGTAACTTCCTGAAAACAACGAGTTTTGTTTATGATGTAGTACTACATCATCATGGAAATTGGCATAAAATATTATTAGTATGGAGTAAGTACGATTTTTTTTTTTCTGACCTTTTTTTCGGCTTTTTTGCTATAAAGTAACTGTAATGAATGTATTATGTCAGTTTTATTGTACTTACGAGTATTTTTTCACTATCTAAACACGATTTCTATGGAGTGAAGCTGTTGCGAAACGTTTCACACTTGGTGGTGGTTCTTTTTTCATGCATGTATTTTGTTTTAGCACAATGTCACGACGCCAAGTGAATGATGATGACATTGAAAGGTTATTGAGGGAGTTGGAAGACGGCAACTTAGAAGAACAAGCTAAGAAACGAAGAGGACCAGCTCATCCGCTTCCTTGTAAGGACGTGCGTTCAGATGGTACTGCGCACTGGCTCATATTTTCAAAGCGTTTACGCTGTAAACTTCCTCAATGTAAAGGTACAACCCAATGGGCCTGCTCAAAATGCAATATCCCTCTATGTTTGAACGGAACTAATAACTGTTTCACAGATTTTCATAATACTCCTTAGTATGATAATTTAAGACGATTTTCCATGATGATGTAATATTACATCAATAAATAAAACTCATTTTTTTTCACAAAGAACTGTAGTTTGATTTTTTTTTTATTTTTCCTGTGATGTACACCTCATTTAGAACCCCTGGTATTTTTCTCGGCCCAAAATAAAAAATCATGCAGTTAAGGGTTAAAAACAGCAGTCACACGACGTAATCCCAGTTTTTAAATTAAGGTGTCTTATCTTACCAAAAAATATTGTTACTTATATGTATGCATATTTATCGCTTTGTTCACGGGGAATAAAATCATTGTGATATTTTATTCTGATATACTTTACCCGATGGATGTCGACGATTAAAAAGCTGTTACATAAATGGTAATTCATTATGAATTGGTATTACCTGATCCAGGGCTGACTAATGGCTATTAAAGATCTTAATTTCAATGTATCTAGGGAACTTCTAAAGAATATTTTCATATTAGAGACATCAATCAAGATACTTTTCGACGCTGTCAAGTGCAGATAACACTGATGTTATCCTCTCAAGCGCGTTTCTACAGTTGAAATGAAGAATTTCATAAATGCTGTAAATGATTAATTGGTTCTCCTTCAAAGCTTCCAATAGCTGTTATTCCAATATAACATTTAGGCCGAAAATGCCCATTCTCCTTTGTTATTTTGTCCGTTTCTTACTCGTAGACAATTTTGTTCAAAGCTGTGTAGTCCGGGGTGTTATCACACGGGTGTGCATAAGGACAAGGTCGTCAAGGATGTGACGTCACCAGCGCCATTGATTTAGTGGTGCTATGCAGTGTTATTAGTATTTCTGCGAAGTAATAATAACCGCATGACACACTGCAGTGATTTCTGTAGATTTTTAAAAAGCAGTCATGTTTTTGTTATATTTTTTTTTAATTAAGTGCACTGGTGTAAATCCGAACGACGAAATTTGAATAAGACGACTAGATATATATGTGTGTGTCCCGCGGTTTCACCAGCGTTAATTTTTTTAAAGTATCCTATTTTACTTCTGATACCTTCAAGAATATATGTACAAAGTTTCATGATGATCGGTTGAGTATTTTTCGCGTGAAAGAGTAACAAACAGACATTCACATTTATAATATTAATTTGATTTAATAAAGAAATAAATCTGTTTTAAAATAAAATTAGAATGGAGATTGCGCTTTTTATTTTCTATTATAATTTTTTACAAGCTGGTTGGCTGTAACCCTTTTTGCGGCCCACTGCTGGGCACGGGTCTCTCCCCCTTATTGGGGAGGCCTGGAGCTTACCACGCTGCTCCAATGCGGGTTGGTGGAGATGCGGGTTAGTGGCCAACCCGCTGTCGGATGTTTTCAAACCGCCCATAAGGCCTCCGACAAGGTTAAATGATTGATATCTTTCGACATCAACCGGAACAGATGGCTTAACGTGTCCTCCGTAGCGCATGGAAACGCGCATGATTTTTTTAAAATTAAATTTGCCTTCCACGTTATATGAAGACACACACACAAAATATTAAATATACAAAGAAACAACCAGGAGGTAGCATATCTAGCTTATTATACATAGGTTTATTTTATCGTTAGGGACATGTTTTGGGATTTTTGAATCCCTGAATTTGGACCTTGATCCAGGGGCAGCTGATCGGTACGCCCATGATCGTATTTACATATAGTAGACGCAGTAACTAGTTAGTTACCTATATTACTATGTTTTTTGAAGTTTACTCCTTAAGAAACGATTTGAGTTATAAGGCCCGGTACGGAAATTTTATGAGGAGTAAAATCAAGTGTAACACTCGGAAGCTTGAGGCGTTATGTAGAATACTACTAAAGAAAGTCAACTATGTAGGCAGGCGCTCCTTGTATTGTGACTATGTGCCTGAATTATCTTTCATATCGTTTTATAATGCTCAGTGGCGCTATCTGTGATGGTTTGCATCAAACATCATAAACATCATAAAGAAAATGATGAGCCTAAATTAAAAATATACGTTTTAACTTGGGATGTCAAGAAAATATTAACCATCATAATTTAGTCGGGTTTTTTTACAAGTTGTGCAGGGTCAAAGTTGTGCAGTGTCAAATGTATTAAGTATTAGGTACTGGTATATACAAAAGAAGGTTCGAAACTGTTGAAGAAACGTTATCATGAACTTCCACTCATACTTGGCGGAGATTATAATATCGATTTTGATAAAGATGAAAACTTAGTACCTACAATTTTTAAAAAACAAATTTTATTTAGATTTAATTTCTGGTAGAACACTTGGAACGACTAGATATGGTAAAACTACTGATGCGGTGTTTTCACGATTCATAACTCATGTAACTTCCGAGCTGACACACACACATTTTTTTATGATTTTACTGTACGAATCATTATTTCAACAATATATGTATATACCAAAAATCTTCACAATATCAACGTTATGCAGTTACTACGTAATATAAAGTATTTATAGGTTAAAAGGCTAATCTAAAAAAATAAAAAGCCGTCTCTTGCAATGCCAATAAGTGAAATTCCTAAAACCTTAACATTAAACTAAACATACTAAATATATAGTTTTATCAATACATAAAGTGCAACCAGCCATACTTTCTTCTTCTTTTTATTTGAATGGAGTAGCAGACGAGCATGCAGGTCACGTGGTGTTAAGTGGTCGCTGCAGCCCATGGACATCTACGTACAACCTCAAGCAAGCATAGGTAAGTCTTGTCTGAGGTCGTATGCAGTTGCGCTGCTACTCCTGAGGCTGGCGGTCGCCTCATGTAAGTGTGGCCGGCAACTGCACCTTTCCACCGAAACACAATAGAATTGGTTCACGGCAGAAGTGGGTGCAGCTGTGGTACTTCCCCGGGCGAACCATAATAGTTCTACCACCTACAAAATTCACATTCTATTCATACCCAGTTGGTAACCGCTAGTACACGGTTATTAGTGTATGAATTATAAATGGCGTCAAAAGTTTTAGTTTTAAAGGTATCAACAGAGGTATAAAATCGGTTCTATAATAGTATAGAGCCGATATGTTATTCAAATAGTATTTACTGTTTGTAACTCTGTTGTTGGTTGTAGTTATTAAATATGTACTTCCATCAAGATATATATATTACGAGTAGAGGCTGTTGTATTCTCTTAAAAATATCTAAACTTAAAAACTTATTAAGAATTAACATTACCTATAAAAATAATTTATGTACCCACCGTAAATTAATAATTAATTCAATTATGTCTAAACAACAAAATGTTAGTGTCCAAAAAAGAAAATGATTTATTTTTATTAGATATATTATTAATTCAGTGAGCAAATGAAGGTGATGTGAAGATGATACATTTTTAAGGCTAGTTCACAATAATTTTTAGCTGGTGAATACAGGAAAAATTGTAGCTACTTTTCACATCGTGAAATGCGGTTTCTTGCCAGGAAAAACATACCCAAGATAAAGTTAAATCGGAGTTCGGGATTACATTTGTAAATTCGGAGTTTTCCTCACTTACCACAAGTTTCGCTCACCTACATTAATCATACGGAAAGTCACGTAAAAAGAAACAGCCAAGTACGAGTTATATTCGCCTCTGAACAATTCCGTACAAAATCAAGCGAAAAATGGCAAAAATATTTCTTTCTTTCATTTGAAATGAAAAGCAGTAAAAGTGGAGACTCAGAAATGAATCAGAGGTTTAAAAGAGGTCACGGGGCGAAATTGAATTTTCAGAACACATTTGTATCATAAAGTCATAACCAAGGATCGGAATAGGTGAACACACTAGTGAATTTGCCTAAACTTCGCAGCGAAACATAACACGGAGCTGCAAGAACCACTTTATGGTACTGGTTATAAACTTAAACTTAACAGTATATAGAGACCTCCTTTTATAATTTCAATTAATCATAATTTTGTACTTCATAACTGCAACCTATTACAACCTACTATAAATAAAGCCCTGTGACAGTTGAGTAAACGGAAGAACGGACAAGCAACCAAAATTTAGAAACAAGGTCTTATGGGTAAGATGCGCTTCACGTTCACTTGATATTGTTTACTGCGGTCATTCTTGCATTCTAGTATTCGTTCAAGTTAACTTATCTTTGAAAATTGCTCGTAAGGCAAAATAAAATTAGCTTTAAATTTATTTAATACATTACTGAAATCCTTGAGAACAGTTTTGTTCTCGTAACTTAAAAGATCATCATCAGAACCATTAATGACCTTTTTGGTATTGGGGGAGGGGAGGGGGGGACACAGACACAAAAGAAAATTATATAGTCAATGATGTCTAAGGATAATTCAAAAGCTACTCTTCATTAAACAACTTCACAAGCATCCGCTTTTCAGAAAAATCATAGAACTCGTCTCGCCCTAAAAAAACAAAGATAGCATACAAAATTAATGCATAGATAACATCATACATATGTTCATTCGAACTAAAAACCTCCTACTTTTGTTAAAATCGGCTACAAAGTACACGTAATCGTCGAATGTAGCGTTTAAATCAGCAAAAGTATTAAAGCAATTTAAAGCAGTGCAAGGTTTGCATTCAGGCAAGTAACCGACCAATTAGTCAGTTAGTCAGTCGGCGATCGACAAAGGCCCAATTAGAGGTGACGTAATAGTGGAGCCGTTTTAGAGGAACTATTGTTCGGATCCTAGCAGTTTGGGTACTACCGGAAAACTGGCCACATGTAAATGCTATTTACTAGTTTCGAAGTACGAACGGAAATTGTTAAGTTTCTAAACAGTTACAACTGTAATAATTTACACTACTATTATTATTTACATATTATCCAATATTCTCAATACTATTATCTTTAATATTACTCATAGTCCACTTTTGTGACCGGGTCTTTTATAACAATAAACAGGTGTGTGTGTGTGTGTTCATGACAAAAAAAACAAGAAAATTAAATCATGTACCTATGGTGGTATTATTAAATTATACGAATTGGCCTGTACATAAATCTGTTATCTCTATGCGAACTTCAGTGAAAGAAGCTAGACAGAAGCAAACAGGATCAGTTTTGATTATTATTCAGCGTAGACAGTAATAAATCAAAATATAAAAAAATGCTCGTAATAGTTAAACGGGATCGCATTTAAAGGTAGAGCAATACGAAAGCAATTTGAAGTGCTACGCTTGCATTCAGACAAGTAACCGACCAATTAGTCAGTTGGCGATTGACAAAGGCTGAATTAGAGGTGACGTAATAGTGGAGCCGTTTAAGATTCAACTATTGTTCAGTTCTAAGCAGTTTGAGGCCGCAGCCGCAAACGGGTTAAATGTTAACGGGTTTTCGATTCCGAATAACGATTCCTTGAACGTATATTGTTCAGTTCCTTAACAGTTATAGCTAGGTTATTGAACGACACTTTATTTTTTTTTCAACCTCTTTCAAGTCCCACTAAGCACAGGTCTCCTCTTGGAAGTGAGTGGGATAATATGAGTTTTTTTAGGTATGCACGATGATGGAAAACATGGTAATCAATTAAATATCAGAATACTTTCCCTTGCCGTGGAGAAGTAATAAGTACGTACATAACTTCCTTCTGACAAAGTAATTGTCAGAGGTGCGCGCCGAGGGTTAGAACTCGGTACTTATCTCCGTAAAGACGCGGTCTTTACCGCTCAGCTATCGCTGTACCGTATATTATGCAATAATTCAGACCTTAATAACTTTTTATGAAAATTTTAAAAAATTGGCCACAGATATTTTTACTATCTTGAAGCCTCCAAAAATAATCATAAGAGACGACAGAATTTCTTTTTAACCTTAAAATTAAACAAATTCCTAAATAATACTTATATTATACAACTATTGTTTGCATCAGAGCAGTTTGAGGTCTCTGCCGCAAGCCGGCCAAATGTTAACGAGTTTTCAATTCCGAAGTAGGTATGAACGGAAATTGTTCAATTCCTAAATAAAACAGTTACAACTGGAACAAACGACTTTAGTATATTATGCAAACAATAGTTTACTGTCAGTTTCTTGTTGCCATTTGGGATAATATTAGCAACAATTGACATATCGATTTAGGGGTACGAATTTAAACGATAGCATAAGTAAAAATGGTAAATTTGGTAGACTTTTTACAGAGGTTAAAATTATTTTGTAGCTTTCTACTATATACGAGTAATTTGGATCTTGTCATAAATGGAGAGCAGTAGTAGTGCTAACGATTCTTAACAATACAAAAATATACACACAAAAGCCTAAATTAAATATCAAAATATATTCATAAGCAACTTTTATTACAAGGTACGAGTAAGTAGCCTTTACGGGCAGGTACAGTGAGATATGGGAGAATTTTGTATGCTTTGTGCGGGCTTACAGAATACCTCGGCTGCCAGCTCAGAATACGTGGCATTCTTTATTTCAAAGTAAGCTTTTTACAGAGGACCCTGAATGAAATTTCCTCACGACCCTTCAGTATTAAAGAGCTTGCAATTTTGTTTACGCAATTAAGAACCCACCTACCCATATAATGATATGAGCATCCCGCAATACACGAGACACTCTAGGTATGTTTCTCAATTCTAATTTATCCGTGCATTCTTCTTTGAGGAATTATAAAAAGCTTGGGAATTTTAAAGTTGTTTTAAATTTTGGTTTGGCCAGCTTCAAGCTGGTTGGTTAAGCATTATTGCTGATAGCTTTAAGTAATAATCTAAATCTAGCTTCACGTCATATTCAAAACGGTATTTCATAAGTTGCATTACCTCTAGTGCCAAAACATTTTTAAGTCCTAGCTAGGCGAGCGGAGTATGCAGCAAAACACGGAAAGTCGATAAAAAGGAAAAAGTATTAAGCTTTTAAAACTCGATTGAATTTCAGCTTCCCATAATCTTGTAAAATATGCACTTTGAAGTTCGCGGGGCGTTTGTGCAAATGAAGTTGGAAATTAAACTTCGATTGATTAATATTAAGAACTTTTTTGAGTCAAGTAAAAACCGTGGATGGAAATTTTGTATAGAATAGTTTAATACTTAATTATACTCGTATATTGCTGTAAAATATACTTTGTCGTTAATAAAGAATATTATACTACCGTTCTCATGTTTTTTTCTGTATAAGGATACTCATACAGGATGAGTTTGATTGATCACTTAATTTAAATAACCAGATAGCCGCAGCTAATTTATCAGCTATGATTTTGTGATATATATTTGAAACATGTCACATACGAGACGTAATAAAGAATATCCATATTACGGGCCGCAACAAACAATTTTCAGGCATTATAGAATAAAAATTGAAATCTGCAGGTGATTGCCGATTAGATGAAAATCATAAAGTTAAGTTCTTATAACTTTGATCAAGGCGATCACTGAACGTAGATAAGCGCATTCCGAGCATTATGTATTTTCTGTATAAAATTGTAATAAGGTGCACTAAACGCTAAAAGCCTTCCAGACCAGACATATATAGATTACGTTGATATTAATAAGGCAACGTTAACTGCAGTAACAGACAATCTTATTTTCTATTCAGTAGTAGCCAAAAGGGTAAGAAGCAATTCTTCATACTTTATTATTTACCTCTTTTTCTAATCGATTTTATTTTTCGTTGATATGAAATATCTAGAGCGGCGGGTAATACCGATTTAGGCGTGGCAATGTTACTTATCATACCACATTATACAACCTTTTTTATATATGGGAGGAACCTACAAAAGGCACCTAAGACCTTGGGAGAGATAACGTGTTACGAGAGATTTTTAATGTACTAAAACTCCCTTGATAGACTGCTCTGAGGCAGGCCAACAAGAACTAAGAACCAAGAACAAAGGAAACCAAGAAGAGAAGGAGCACTGATGCTTGGGGAGAATTTCAGGGTCTCTAGAGGAACGCACCAGTGTCATACACGCATGATGCCCCGATCATTTAGAGAGAGATCGTGCTCTCCTGCAACTCCAAGTGCTTGCGACGGCATGCGGCCACGAACACACCGCTGTCCTTCCGCGACCACTAAGTAGACGATTGGGGCTCCCACTTTCGTCGCCCGCAACCCTGGAGGCCCCGTTTTAGTCACTTCTTACGACCAGGCAAGGGATACCGTAGCCCTATTCTTAATGCCGAAGCTAGAGCTCTATGATTGATTCAAGATTAACATTGTGGATAGCGTCGTCTAGCTTGGGTTTTAAGAGAAAACCCGTGAAAGGGATGATAGAAAGGTATAGAAGGATGGAGGGAAAGATAGATATGTATCCACCTATATATTTTACCACTTTCATTTATGATTGAGCCATCGATTCTACTATTTATTAGACCATTTCTTTTTATAACCTTTCCTTTATGTATGCATATTTATTTTGACAAAATATTTTAGATGTTTCACGTTTGCCGACCATCTCACGGTGGCTTATATTCTTTCCTTTATTTTATTTTTCTATTTAGTTTGAACGTTGTAAAATTATCATTTTAAATGTATGTGTATAGTAAATAAATGCAAATTATTGTCGGCTTTTAGCCACCGTAACCACATTAAATACAATACATATAAAAATATAAGTTTTGATAATTTTAAAATGAGTTAACATGCTGCCTTCCTTTAATTTTATTCCAACGTTACCATCAAAGCTCACTTTAATGTCTGCTGCAGACATTTCAAGTCTCTGCAGTTACTGCTTGCATTATAACATGTACGTCGGTGATAGAAAATCGATAGCATGACTGAGTAAAAATATTGTGTCTACTGGAAATTAAAGGTCGAAAAGTCTTGGCAATATATTTTCGGATAAATATACGAATTTTCATATAGTTGTTGTCCAAATTCTACTTCTTTTACATCTTACTGCTGGACACGGGTCTCTACTCACAATTGGGAAAGCCTAGATTCTACTATACCACGCTGGTCCAATGCGGGTCAGTGGCCAGCAGAAACTTAATACATTTTACTAAATTTATTTATTGAAACGTACACAATTTATTTTAGATTAATTAATGTGGTAAAAGTATAATGAACTAATAAATTTTAAGTGACGTAAGCGATATGCCATATTTATTGTTAATCCTTTTGTTCGCAAATATCGAACCGAATCGGCGCGTCGCTGAAAGTTTTCATTTAGCGCATACGAGCTGGCAATTTATAGAGTTTCTGTTTTGCAAAATATGGTATTTAAAATTAAGCAGAATAATTCTTAAAACAACAGTGTGATTCTGAACTAAGCTCTGTTGCTGCAGATTTTGAAAAAGCGACGTTAAAATTCTATTTTCAAAAATACAACCTTACATTTTGAAATGTTCAATACAGCTGCAAGAAAAGCATCTTAGAATTTATTGACACACAACAAATACTTTGGAAAATAAGGATTTAAACACCTAGATCACGAAATGACATCAAAATTTACCATAAATATAAATAGTGTCACATACGGTTCGTAATATTTAAAAAATGAATAAATATTTTTTTAAAACCTATCTACTACTCATAAATATATCGCAGACTATATGCTGCAAACTTCAGAAGAAAAGACTTATCTGATACTACGATATAACTGTAAATAAAAATATTATGTCATTACAATATTAACTTCACAACTGCAAATTACTCGCAGTCTACCATCGTCTTACCCTTAATACTGTCTACGACCGGTTCTACGAAATTGCTACGAATTTTCGTAGTCTAGTGTATGTTACATTAAATTGCAACTATGACAACCTAATATTTTACTGTTTCATTTTCGTTCGTATGAAATAAAATAAATAAAATAATTATTAACTTACTTAACTCTCTTGCCATATTCTATAATATAGTAATGTATTAAAATAATAAATAGTCTCTCTTAGTCTATCCAAGTTATTCACTTCAAAGAAAAAAGTCAAATAAATCAGCCAAGTTAATTAAACTGTAACAAAAGTATCAATTTAACAAACGTAGGCAATGTGCGATTCAAATTATCCTCCTATGATTGTGTGAAATTGGCTCGAATTGTTCGGAGTCTGAATCGAAGGATCTGTGGAATGTGCTTTTTGAAATTACGTAGGAGTATTGCCAGTGTAAGAGTAAATCATGTTTTAAAAAACTACCAGTGGCTTTGAAATACACATGTACATTGTATTTACACAAATAAATATAATTTGAGTGTCTGTTTGTAATATTAAAATAAGTATATATATATACTATTATATTCGGCACATATACTAAAATAACATTTTTTATAATTTTGTCTGTCTGTCTGTCTTTTTGTTTCGGCTAATCTCTGAAACGGCTCGACTAATTTTAACGGGACTTTCACTGGCAGGTACCTGATATAATGAGGAGTAACTTACGCTACTTTTATTTAAGAAGAATTCTTAAACTAAGGTCCACGCGGACGAAGTCACGGGCGGCCGCTAGTATACCACATTCGTAAACGTTTATAGTTATTTGGCCCGGCTTTGTTTGGGTGACTTGAGTTTATATAATTATACTAACCTATTCTAGAATATAATTTATCTTTGTGCCAAATTTCATCCCGATTTACTCAACCATTCTTGCGTGATTGAACATCGTCCAAAATCAACATCTATGCAAATTTTCCTTATTTATAATACGAGTATTAAAAACATTTTAGAAAGCAACATTTAAACTTTGTCTTAAATCAATATTCGCTACAATAAAGTTAATCAACCAGTAATATTAGAGGGTCTTGCTTGGACACTATGCACCGAAGAATTTAAAATGCATACCATACAAAGATGGCACTAAGCCGCTCTTGGAAAGCAGGATAAATGTTAATTTATTATTATACATGATTTTTATTACCTTTTAAATCAATATGAATATAGTAAGTTGACTATAAATGAGTTCTGACGTCACAAATCATTTTCGCATATAAAATGTGTATGAAGGTCACGTTTTGACAGCTCATTAAACGTACCTCAATTGATTTGGTAGTTCAAGACCGGATTAAGAGTTCAACTGTTGCTCCTGAGGCGTATAACATCTGTCCGCAGCAATGATACATGACGACCACGACTGCTCCGACAATACGACATAGAAGAAGATTATACTAAAGAAGTTTTAGATAGAAAATATATATATAAATAGTATCAATTTAATTAACATACTCGATGTGTGATGTATTAATCCTCTTATGATTGTAAATATCGAAACGAATCACTCCACTTTCATTTCGCGAATATGAGCAATTGATCGAATTTCATCTGTAGCGGGATTTGGGGAATAATTACGCTCTTCGAAATAATGACGGATTATTACAGGAATGATTTTGATTTTGTTCATTGTAACAATGTAACTACGAGTACATGAACGCGCGCATGTCTCGATGGCTAGCGTTTTACGCCAGCTATCCAAGGAACTAAGTCAAAAGGGCGCGGTCAGGTGTGAGATGGGTGACCGCTAGTGGCAAAAAAAATCATGCGCATTTCTGTTGTTTGGAGGGCATACTAAGCCATCGGTCCTGGTTGTTGTGGACAGTAACAGTCAATAAAACTTGTCAGTGTATTATAGGCGGTTTGAAAACATCCGACACCGGGTTGGCCACTAACCCGCGTCTCCAACAACCCACAGCAGAGTGGTGGAGTAATAGTCCAGGGTCGATAATTTTTAAAACCAAAAAAAATCATAATAGGATGAAACCCATTAGAAAAGGAGGGAAATATGATAAAAATGAAAGGAAAAATAATTTACGGGCGATCTGAGGTTGGGAAGGGGATGGGGGTGAGTTTTTAAGGGTAAAAAACGGGTTTTCTCGATTTCCGGCAAAACTAAAAGTCCTATCGAAAAAAGTCAAATGGAAAAGTTGTAGATAATAAAAAGATCTAAAACTTTTGTATTTACACTTTTTTCACATAACCTCAAAATTTATGTGAAAAATTCAAAAAACCAAGTTTTTGGTTTTTTATTTTTATCTTTTACAAAAATTTTTTGTTTTTAACGAAATTTTGTGAAAACTTACCTTTTTATGTCCCAAATACGCTGTAATTTATTTAATTAAAAATATTTATTTTTTCACCTTATTTTGAATTAATATCGAAAAAACAGCCTAATTTTCAATCGAAAATTCACCCGTCAAAATATCAGCTTTTTTCAAAAAGTTGGTGTGGTTTCTGTTCGTTGGAATCTCTACTTTCCGATGGTAAAAAAATATATATGTTACTATGGTAAATCTTCTCAGAAAATGCAAAAATTCAAATTTTTTTTTATTGCATACACTTGCTTATCATCTGCCTTATTGCAAATGATACAAACAGATTCATCCATACTGATAATCTGAAAAGACAAAATCGAATTAATAATGTCTTCACTATTTAATCGTGAATAAACTCCCATGAAAAAAAAAATATTAAAGAAATCAATGTCAAAATGTATAAATAATATATTATAAATCTATAAAAAAGTATAAAATATATATGAAAATCGGCCAAAAGTTTGTTTTATTAGAAATATATTTACGATATATATTTTATATATTTTTTATAGATTTTAAATATATTATTTATACATTTTGACATTGATTTCTTTAATATTTTTTTTTTCATGGGAGTTTATTCACGATTAAATAGTGAAGACATTATTAATTCGATTTTGTCTTTTCAGATTATCAGTATGGATGAATCTGTTTGTATCATTTGCAATAAGGCAGATGATAAGCAAGTGTATGCAATAAAAAAATTTTTGAATTTTTGCATTTTCTGAGAAGATTTACCATAGTAACATATATTTTTTTTTTACCATCGGAAAGTAGAGATTCCAACGAACAGAAACCACACCAACTTTTTGAAAAAAGCTGATATTTTGACGGGTTAATTTTCGATTGAAAATTAGGCTGTTTTTTCGATATTAATTCAAAATAAGGTGAAAAAATAAATATTTTTAATTAAATAAATTACAGCGTATTTGGGACATAAAAAGGTAAGTTTTCACAAAATTTCGTTAAAAACAAAAAATTTTTGTAAAAGATAAAAATAAAAAACCAAAAACTTGGTTTTTTGAATTTTTCACATAAATTTTGAGGTTATGTGAAAAAAGTGTAAATACAAAAGTTTTAGATCTTTTTATTATCTACAACTTTTCCATTTGACTTTTTTCGATAGGACTTTTAGTTTTGCCGGAAATCGAGAAAAACCGTTTTTTACCCTTAAAAACTCACCCCCATCCCCTTCCCAACCTCAGATCGCCCGTAAATTATTTTTCCTTTCATTTTTATCATATTTCCCTCCTTTTCTAATGGGTTTCATTCTATTATAATTTTTTTTCACTTTTCATTATTTTTAAAGGCTTCTACCCTGGACTATAAGCTCCAGGACTCCCGAACACTGGAGGGAGAGACCCGTGTCCAGCAGTGGAACGCAAAAAAAGGTTTCAGCCAAGTATATTCGATACAAGAAAATACCAACCAAGCTTATCAACTTAGAGTAAGTTAAGACAAACCTGACGTACAGACTAAAGGTTTTCTATTGGCCTTTTTGGATTTTTTAATTTTATCGGCTCGAATTACACTAAACAGTTCCTGATATATCATTCACATCAAGTTTGTTCTTCATTATTGAAAATCCAGTAACATTTTTCTAAAACTAATCGAGTTAAAAGTATCTAAATTACTAACTTTTGTGTTTTTATGTCTGGTTGACAAAGTTGATGCCAATTAGTAAGGCAGCTTTATGACCCAATATTTATTATTTGTTTTAATGCAGCTTTTTAGCCACCAATTTATTTAAATTGAAACATTGTTTTTTCATCACAACAAAATCACGAAGATTTGATTTTTTACGAACTACGCAGTTACGAAATAGGTATTGTCAAGAAATTATTTACAAGAAACTTCTCAATTTAAATTTTGGTATCTACTTCGCTATTATAGCGAATATATATGAAATTGCATACGTAATAATTTAACTACTCCAATGTTAATTCTCAGGAAGAACCTCGTGTAACACAAACCTTTGCCGTTTCTCTCTTCCCCAGAACTAAATACAACAGCCTCATTATGAATGCAGTTTGCATTTATTTAAAAAAGTCAGTTGCTTCCAAACAGCTGCAAATTTCTACGAGTATGTATGCAAGAACATACTTAATTAACTCACTAATTAATCGTCCTGCGCTAGTCTTCGTCATAGTGCAACAAGTAGTAGGTACACGGCGTATGTACTTGTGGAGTTTCATTTTAAAAGTGTAAACATACAGCCGTATTTATAGAAGCATACTTGCTAAGTAAGCAGGCAACGCTATGCAGAGTTCTATTTTGACGTGCATTCGGTATGTCAAGTCATCGATTTATGTTTATTTTGACAAACGCATAGTAGCAAACTTCATTCTGTGAATACGTTTAAGACAAGAGCACACCGCCTCCGTGTGCAGCACGTCACGTAGACACGCGCGTAGTGACGCGATGACACTATGCATTGGAGAGCACTATGCGACCTCATAGTATTTTTTATGAATACGGGTGATAGTGTCTCTTCGCATTTTTGTATGTAATGAAGTGAAAAAACGGCTATCCAAAGAAGTTGAATTTTTTAACGCAGTAACGCAGTAATGCAGATCAAATAGTATTTTGTTATTTATGCATGTGAATGCATATCACTATCATATCATCACCTTTTCTTTTCAAAAAGATACATATGGATGAAGAAACATATACATTTAGAGGAGATTTAGGTAATTTTTCAAAAATCATTAAAATTTACGTATATCTGCGAATGCTGATTTTTTAAAAATAGGTACGTAAAATACTTCTGCGTCAGAAGTTTGCTGCGTTCCTTATCGTTTTGCGATGACGGCAATGTGACCTAATTCCAAAAAAAATGCTTTTAATTTTTTTTTAATGGCTCGTCTCTCAGAATTTTAATATTCGAAGGTCAAAGCTTGTATAGCAAACATACTTGCATAAATTCCTAACCATTATAATCAAGATATTTGAGACGCCTTTAAAAGCAATTTCAATTATTGTAATAGGCATGATGACAGATTTTTAAATACCTTTCCTTAATGTAGGTACACATCTCCTAGTTTCGAAAAAAGTTTATTTCAGCAATAAACTTAAGTTTTAACGTAAATTAATGTATTTTCTGCTGTGTAATTTGAATTAAGCGCGAAAACGCTCGTAGGTGTCATGGCGTCGGCTTGCTCGTCAAACTTCAAGCAACACGATGCCTTTTACTAAGACGTGACGTCATTCCTTTTGATTGGCGTTTCAGATAACATGGCAGATTGCTGTATTTAATACTTTTATTTTATTGAAAATCTTATTATTCTTAATGTTTATATTAAAACGGGATCATATTTTAGAACTTTTTTAGCATATATTTTTCTGTAAAACCATTTATTCTCTGATTCTTTAATAGTGTCATCATGCCCATTGTGTAAATAGTTAACTTATTACTAGTATAGAAATATATAGAATAGTTCAGATTCATAATTTAAATATTAAGAAAATAACAAAAACATAACAACAATAATTGAAATTTTTATTTTAAAGTTTTTTTTTAATTCATCCTATCATAATTTTTATAATTCAGCCTTTTAAAGTCCAGTTTTTAAATTTAGCATACAATAGTATAATCATTAAGTGTCAATTTTATTAAAGTCATATAAATAATGAAACCGTACAATATTTAATTTTCCAGTATTTTAGAATATAAATTGTTTCGTATGTATTCCGAAAAATTTAAGGAAAAGTTTGGGATCAGAATTCGCTTCTAGTATTTTAAAATAGTTTAAGCCAGTTTACTAATTGAATCGTTCCCACTCCAAAAGTTGTAAATTTTTCTGTTTGAATTTAGCTCAGTATAATATTTTAATAGTTTACTTCTGTTTGTAAGTTCCGTATGTTAATCTTATAATTTTTTTTCACAAAATGCATTTGTTATAAGGCAGCAAGTTATTGGTTAGTGTCATTATGGAACATGGGTCCTTTTACTGACGTTTTGTTTTTATATGTCGTATTTTATGTAAAGTTTGTTTTTCTATATTATTATGGTTTAAATAGGTCGCAAGAATAAAAAACCTAAGATCAAGAGAATTAAAAAAGACTAGCATTTGCTCGCGACTTCGTCCGCGTGTACTTAGTTACCAGGGCATATTATGTTTTAATAAATCCCCGTTATAATTGTAATATGTGTATCTGTGAGTATAGTGAAGTACTGCCGTAAACGATAGGTCAGTTTACTATCCCCTTAATAAGTAGAACGCCACTTCTTCTATTGTTAAGTTCAGTATTGAGAAAATTTCCATTCAAATTGTAACTCCCCTCCACATAGGGGGCATGTCATGTCATGCATCAGCACAGATATTTTTTTTATTATAATCGAGAACTAATATACCTTTTTTCATACTTCTAAGTACAGGATTTAGAAAATTCCATATAAACTTCAACCCCCTATTTCTCGCCCTTAGAGGTTGAGTAGTTTCGGCTGTGCGTTGATTAGCCCATACTCGTATATTAGTCAGCGAGTCAGGTTGGAGTCAGGTAGTTTGTGACTAAAACCAAAAAATAAGTAGCAAGTAGTACGTCAAAGAGGGTTTCATAGTAACATATTGTAAGTTTTCTAAAATATTTGCATTAAGGAAACACTTATTTTTTATCAATATTGTAGAAAAATTCATTTTAGATTCAATATACTAAGATATCCAGAATTAGAAAATTGGTTGCTCTTTTTTATTGTTTCCTCTCTCAATATTTCATCTGTGGCAAACTTTTGAACTACATAGCATGATGAACAAACATTATCAGAACAAAATTATCAGATTTAGGATATACTTCATACATGATGCACATACCTTGCGATGTGATAATTGAAAAAAAAGGTTTGACAGATAGGAACATTTACTTTTAGGATCAATACCACTTAGGGTTAGTATTTTGAAATATCCGTTCTTATCGGATGTCTATGTCATACAAAAAGCACACCCTCCAAGTTTTAGGTCTCTACGGCCAGTGGTTTAGGCTGTACGTTGATCCGACAGTTATTCCGGACAAAGCCTTTTAAAAATACCGTATAATCTGTTGAAAAACGCAATATGGGATTCCTTTAAAATCCTTTTTCAATAATTTTCCTATGAAAGAAAATGAATGAGTAAGTATGTACTTACTTAATATTCTAATTTTATCATTCAATATTTTAAACAAGTTTGTAAACACACAAAGACGCAATCGGAACTGTTCTACAGTTCACATAAAATATATTTAATATCGTACAATAATTTAAGTGAAACTAACAACTGCAACGTTTAGCTATCGGGCTTATCCCAAATGAGATTTTCTCGGGGACCGCTTCAGTACTCCTATCGGTTTAAGCGCTAAACTAACGTTTATTGCTTTCACTTATATTTATTGCTGCAAAGCTTAAGCTTCTTTCGATCTTCTATTACTTCTTGTTCTACTATTTTGAAACTGATTTACCTGTTTCAAACGATTAATAGCAGTTGTACCTAATATAAAGTCTAAGATAACAAGCTAGGAGTTCAGCCGTGAACCTTGCAAAGGTTATTAGTTATTATAATGCCCAGAGAGAAATAAATCTAAATCTTCTTTTATATGTATACGAATATGTATTACAATATTTTTAAGAAGAGATGTGTGCGAAGAAATACTTATGTATATGTCCATAATATGTATAAAAGTACCTCATTAACTGTTCAAAATATTTACGCATTAATTTACATGCTCGGAACATTCAGTGTTTGTGAACTTAAATGGAAATTAAATTGCCAATCTGATAGTTTTAGTGCATCAAATATGATTATGTACAATTATTCGATTTAAAGGTACTCTTATTTTGATTAATGGACTTTCTCAATTCACAAGCGGACGAATTGAACGCTGGAATTCGATTTTGCTAAATGTGGACGAAACGAACGTAATGTTGTCGCGTAGGCAGTTTTCCTCGAGTCCCAAAATTTATCGTAGCGAACAGATGTTGCTAACTCGTCTCCCTCCTCTGCCTTTGTACCTAACTATAAACATACAAGTTGTGCCCTGTGCCCCACGAGTCGGCTACACGTTCGGATCTTCTAGACATTCATATGATCGTTCTGCTACAGTGAATTAAACCAGTGGGGCATGAGATTTGAGACGCACGGAACGGAGCAATATTCGAGTTAAGATTGATATTCACAGACTTGAATTGCTTTGCCACAGTGACAGTCTGGCTTAGGTATGTCCTGAATGGCTTAAACAAATGTACGAAATGATCGAAGTTTGATCTGTTAAGTAAATTGTACAAAGTGTTTAGTTTCTTATTCAAATAAATTATACATTACATACAAAACATTAAGAGTGTATATGCCGTTCATAAATGATCCATCATCCATAGTTCATAAATTATCAAATTTATTTCAATAGATTTATGTGTACGGCGATTTATTCCATGAATTCTTCTCTGTACATACTCACGACATTATAAATATATGTCTCTGCCTCTTTGTTTTCCGTCCACTGACCTACAAAAAGTAGAATCATACGAACGTGTATATGCATGTAGAGCATGTATGGTAAGGGTTCTGCACGTGTTTTTATAAAAGGAGAGCACGTTCTAAAATGCCATTTCAACAAATGTCATATCCCACCGTTCTAAGTTAAGATACGGCAAATACCAACACAATTTCTTCTTATTCCAGCCGCTGGCGCTTTCATATCATCAAGTACATCGAGATGAGTTGCCATATCTCGCGGCTTCTTGACATTTCATTGGATAATTGGATTATATTCGTTTCCCACAAATGGAAATAAAAGCACGGAGCAAATTATTCGGCTTAGCGAGGATTAAACTTTTAATTTAATTTAAACTTTGAATATATTGCTTTGCTCTTTTACTTAATCCTTTTCATAAATAGTCTATTTAAATATTTCGACGCACACTAAACTGTGGTTTGTTTAATATTGTATGCTATTTTCGTAAGGATATATCGTAGCGATTTAAATGTGCGACTCGATTTGCGCAGTTTTAACGCACATGTGTATGATAAATCGTTTTGGACAATCGTGCGATAACACTGCTCTACAATATACTGTTATGTGTATAGCAGGCATTACTTTGATTGGTAATACGAATAGACCATAGATAGAAATCATCCTTTGCTGTATGAAGTTTTTGTGTCCCTTCCCTCTTATTTTCGATAGCTGTGCCCCGCGGTTTCACCCGCGTTATAAAGTATCATTATAATATGTTCATTTACAATGTTCATTTTATGTTCAGAAGAGATGTATTTTATATTCTTACTAAATATTTTAGTCAAAAATGCACTCTACTCTTATTATCCACGTTTCACTCGCTACCATCAGTACCTCTTTACAATTTTTTTTTTTAAAGTGTTTAGATAGTACTGCTCTGCCCGCGGTTCATCCGCGTTAAATATAGTAGATATCTTTAGTAAATTGAGTGAATATATGCTGCAAAGAATGTATAGACTCATTTTATATAGCTTTAATCTACTGAACAAAGCAGGCGAACTATACAACTACGCTATCTCAGTCGGTCATACTACCCGTATGTGATTTTAGGGTCAAACAATCGGAAAAATTTTATGGCCCATTTGTTCCAATTTTTGTAAACCTACCATCGTTCATATGTATATATGCGTGTAGTAAAAAGCGGTTATTTAAATATTACAAACAGACACTCCAATTTTATTTATTTGTATAGATTGGAGTGAATCGAGGCGGCGATAAATTTGAATGCCTTTAAGTTTAAGTTAAGATTTAGTTTCAGAAGTGGTGAAAGGAGCTCTGCCGCCTGCGTTTGGCATGCCCCTCGCAGGCATGTCATCAGTGAATAACGCTCGGCCTTAGTACTAGTCCCTACATGTCTCGCTTAGTTCTTTTTGTTGTAAAAGAGTTTCAACAACCCTTCATTTCCCCTTGCTACTTTTATAGACTGATGAATTTACAAAGTTTCATAGGTCTTTTTTATGACTGGCCCTAAAAAAGCGTTTAAAATTTCCTGTAACAAGAATTTTGCAAAAAATTGCAAGATCAATAATTAGTTCGATTTCGATTATTGTACTTTTTATCGTAATAATGTTTTTGTGTACAGATATACTTGTAATTGAGAAGGAAAACCGTTATTTTTCTAACTGTAAAGTTATGTTAAAAGAGTAGGTATAAAAATCATTTTAATGTTTATTTTTTTACTACAAATATTATTATATTTTTTTAGAATACTTACACGTTTCAATTTTCAGTAGTTAGTTATTATACTGTTTCTCTTTTTTATTTTTTGACTACACATATACCCATTACCTCATTATTATGGGATACTAATCTTCCGACAGCGGCTTTGCCCGCGTGGATTAAGGGTTCCCGTAGGATAAAAACCATCCTATGTCCTTTCCCAAGGTCCACTCTATCTGTCTTCCTTCAATTTTCTTCAATTTTTTCAAAATTTTATTATAATCCTTTCAGTAGCGGGAAAGCGTAGCAGACAGACAGACAGACAGACAGAGTTACTTTCGAATATATAATATTATATGGAAGTATGGATTAACATAGTGTATATTGACCACAATAACTGAGTTTTTTTTAATTTGATTTTATTTGAATGGAGACGTGACCTGCATACCAGTGGTGTTAAGTAGTCGCTGCATCCGATGGACATCTATACACAACCTCAAGCAAGCCCATGTCTTACCTGTGGTCATATGCAGTTGCGCTGTTACTCCAAAGGCTTTCTCATGTACGAGTAAGTCTGGCCGGCAACTGCACGGTTCCACCGGAATACAATAGAATTGCTTCACGGCAGATTTGGGGGCAGCGGCAGTACTTCTCCGGTTGAACCATTATCGTTCTACTACATAATATAATATACGAGTACATTCGCGCCATTAAAGTTCCGACCCTTAATTTGAGCACCGGCAATGTCCGGAAAATTTGATTCGTAGCGCTGTAGGTATATTAAATGTTACTCATATGTATTAATGTTAAGTGGTGATGATTACTTGTCGTAACAAATTTGTTTTTTGTGATACTACTTTTCTTCTACAAAGAATTGAAATTTGAGTAATGTTTGCGTTTGTTTACAACCTTATTTAAAAAAATCTTGTGGTTTGGCTTATTATTCAGTCACAAAGAGAAACAAATTTCAGTAAATGGGACACTTATTATGTGCCTGTTTAAATTCACAAAATTATGGTAAAATATTTTATATTATATATTATACATATACATATTTTACCTCACAATGCACTACGGATTGACAAGACAGTTGTTATACTAAGTGAAAATTTTAAAAATGTGTTTTTATTACTTAGGTACGTAAAGTAATGTTATATTAATACTATGAACTAGGAAGCGTATCCGTGGTGCTTTAATGCGGACGCATGGTTTTACGTTTTCTTCAAAATCAATCCAGAAGGCCTCCGATCCCATGTGAACGTGCGTCAACAAGTACCCCGTGGCCCCTCGAGCGGGGAGAGGAGAGGGGGCGCCCCTGGGGTGTCTGGGGGTCGAGATTCAACTGGTGCAATGCGGCGTACCCCTCCGCTCATCCCACTGTCCGGGTTTGTTTTTGCTATTGTATCTGCGGCGCACAGTTGGCACGCTAAGCGTTGATTTTGTTACGTTTGTTTTGTAGTAGAACGCCTTAAATGAGGGTGGGTTGCCATTATTTCATTTACTTTTTTCTCCGCTTATCTTCAATGACGTTTTACTAAGATTGGCCGTGTTAATTGAGGTGCCGTTTTGAAATCTAGGCGCCTAATTATCTCCCGAGCTACTCTCGACAGCCTCATGTAGTTAGAGTGCGGCTCGAAGTGCTCGAACGCCTTTCTCAATTTTCTCCTACAAGGTCTTGGCTACAAGCGAGAATTTGTTTAAATTAGTAATTTAAAATTTTAGGACGATCGCGCTCCGAACGGTTTCGGAGCGAGATCATTTGATTCATGCCTATGAATTTGAATTCAGCGAATGTTAGATAATTAAAAATTTCATAAATCTATTTAGTTGCGGTCTTTTACACCGAAGTTAGTAGAGATTTGTTGTAATTAAAAATGTACAAACAAACAACAATGTCAACAGCATGGTCCGCGTTGGCTACATGCTTTTCCCATAGGAATGAGATATTTTCCGTCTGAAAGTAAGCTACCTCACTCTTAAGCCCTCCAACTACCTTCTTGCAAAAAATCAGGTCAATCCGCAGCACCGTTGTAACGTGAACGAAGGACAAAGAAACAAACAAACAAAAACACACTTTAACACCATAGTATGATTGCGCGTTTTAAAAGGCCACGTTGTGACTTTTTTATGGGACACAGAACATGTTCCAGTTATATGTATACTTCTGCAAAATGACTGTTACTCAATAATTAACTTGAGGTTGGATTAGTCATATAACAACGGCTTGAATACTTTTAAAAATTCTCTTTTATTTAGGTTGTATGCTGTCATTGGAAAAAATATTCCTATTTAAATTTAGTCTTTAGCTTTTTCATCATCTGTGAAAATGTTTAAAATAATTACGGACTTTTTTATTGCTATTGAAATCTAAACATGACTAAAAACACGTTTAGGGGCAGTTTTATTGGAATACAAAGTCATCTGTACTTTTTAGAACATTAAATATACATATGTCTCTATAATAATGCTTTATGAAGGATGGGGTGTATACGGTAAAGGTGGGATGGAGCTACATGCACAAAAAATAAGAATTATTGTTCTTAAAAAATTGTAATAACAATAAGCATAAACTTTATTGAACGCTTGCTATTTACATCGAATGCTAGAGACTGTTGAATTTCCTGTCTCGTGCAGCAACGTGGCTTCTATACATCGTCTAAAATATTCTTTTAGATAACTACTATTTCTCAAATATCGTGATGTAATGTTTGGCATGGCCTCGCCATGTGCCGTGAAGGTTATCAACCCCTATATTCGAATGAGACGACTGCAATCGATATGAGGCACTCATCTCTAGAGCTTTTATTCTCGAACGTGCTACAGTAACACCCTAATGATGCGATTTTAGGCAGTGCATAATTGAAATTTTGGAACGAAAATTGTATTATTTAGTAATTACCACAATTAACTTGTGGATGTGGAAGGAACTACAATCATATGGATTGAAGCAACATTTGCAATTTTTATTTCTTTTTTCAGTTTGTAGGCGTGAAATTTTAGGTTGGTTGTTTTAGAAACATGCTTTGAAAACTGTTTGAAGGAAATAAAATCGAAATATTCGTAATTTTCAAAACAGGAAAAATAATAAATAAATATTTATCTTTAATTTGCGTAAACCACATAAAATCATATTCGGTTACAAATAAACCTTTTTAAACAAAGCGACGGATAATCTTTTTCTAACTTCTTTGTCACAAACTTATAAATAATAACGTTTGTATTGGCTTTTCAATTGAAACAAGAAGGAAAGCCGTCACACTGTCCGCATTGAACAAGAAAATAAAAAGTGTAGGAAAATGTGAGACAAAGTTTCAAGCCGAGTAGACAATGCGACGAGAGGCCGCTATCATTTGGAATTTTGCGTTCTTTTTAACGAAACTTTTGTCCATTTTTCATCAGGTTGGGCTTAATAAAAACGACTATTACGATTAAGGCCCTAAAGGCGCATTAGCCTGACCTCGAGCCTTGAGAGCCAACAAAAAAAAAGAATTAAGGTGTGCGTACATCCACGCGCCGCCTCTAATTACTTTTTCGGTTCAATGAGTGATTACTTTCAGTTTTTGCGTTAAGTGAAAAAGTATTTTTCAACAGTTTTAGCTACCTATTTTTTTAACTATCCTAATTTCAGTGATACATATTATTATAAGTGTTCTTATGAAGTAATATTACAAAAACTCTTGTGTTTCTTGTAACTCAAAATGCTTGCTACAAAGAGCATAATAGGTAATAAATTGTAAATTAGCAGTATTAGAAGGATTTTTTTTCATTTCATTACTATACAATTAATAAAAATAATGAATAGATTTTTATTCAAGTAAGAAAACTTAACTGGCAGATGGTAATTTATTGGTTTGTAGATAATAACTACGCCTGCTACGCAAAACTGGAATCTGCTACGAAATGTAGCTTCCGTAGACGTTAATTCAGTCGGCGTACCGTTGAGAATAGCAATGAAAAATTTATCCATTAAATAGACTTTAACTAGTATTCGAATACTGTGCGCAAAAGGTAGTGATGGTCTAGTGCTCAAGAAACTATAGTTCTGCGTTGAGGCCCGGGGTTAAGGTTCTGGCACATACTCGTAAGGCTGGCTTAAATAATTTATTAAATACGGATGTACTTGTATCACAGTGTTTTCTTTTTTTATGGAGTAGTAGACGAGCATGCAGACCACGAGAGATTCCATCGAAATACAATGGAATTGGTTCACGGCAGAAGTGGGTGCAGTGGTGGTACTTCCTCGGGCGAACCGTAATAGTTCTACCACCTTTTTTTGTGGCATGCCACTATAACCAAATTTTCCAGTATGGTAAATGGATTAAGGTCTATTTTTTCCGGACTTAGAGAGAAGACTTATGCGTAAAGAGATATATATAATAAGGTTTGATGGTGATAGTAATGATCAGTTTTTTCAGAACGCATTGAACCTACGAGAAAAACGTTGAATACATTCATCAAAACTCATTTAACAGCGGAACATGAAAACGTGGTAAAAATTCAGCACAAAAATATTCTCAACTGTATTGTTGGATACTACTCACAACAACAATATTGTTTGACATTCTATACACAATAGTTTTACACATATCCTTTTCAATTTTATCCATTCAACAAAATTACTTGAGAGCCATTCATTCAATATCCTTTGTAAACAGACTCCAGTACTGAAACAAAATATCTGGCAGGTGCTCCCTTGATAAAAGACTAGTAGTGAGTTTTAAATATAAAGCGTCGTACAACAAGATCGTTTTATTCCGATTTTTTTTGCTCTTAATTAAAAAAAGCCTTTTAAGGGCAACTCGATAAAACAAATAGCTAGTGACGCGAATAAAACAAAACTACTCCATTAAAATAAAAAAGATACAATTTTTGTACTTTTTTTATTTATTTGATTGGAGTAGCATTTGAATGCAGGCCACGTGGTGTTAGGTGGTCGCTGCAGCCCATGGACAGCTGCACACAACCTCACGCAAGCATAGGTAAGTCTTGTCTGAGGTCGTATGCAGTTGCGCTGCTACTCTGGAGGCTGGTGGTCACCTCATGTAAGTGTGGCCGGCAACTGCATCTTTCCACGGAAACACAATAGAATTGGTTCACGGCAGAAGTGGGTGCAGCGGTGGTACTTCCCCGGGCGAACCATAATAGTTCTACCACCTTATAAAACTATTTTTACATATCACGTAGGTCTTACTCGTAGGTATGATGAACCTAAGGTACATGATAAACCCTGTAAACTCCCATATTTGTGCAAGTAAAAGTCCTTGTTTTCGTCTGTGAATATGTTTTAACGAATTTTGACTTGCAGATGATCAAAGCTTTGAAGCTAAAGTCTGGTAATTTAAGATATAATTAGATTGCACACATATTTAGTGCTCACTTTTGCTGCAAACGCTGCGGCGTACTAGCGGTGAGAGTTGGAAAACAGAAAACTCGTACATGCATTTCATAGAATCTGAATTTGAATAGGATTTCTTTTTGTTTAATGGCATGCTTTTAACTTCAATACTAATTTATTTAAATAAGTGTAAAACTGATCTCTTTCATGAATGATACATAAACTGTTAGACTATTATTTTTAACGCTTTTAGTACGTACGGGTAAATGAGGTAGATCTTGTAACAGAATTTTTAAGCTGTTATTGTAAACCATAGGAACTTTTGCATGTGCATTTAGTTTTAGTTTTATTGCTTGGTTAACGTAGGAACGTCAATCTAAATCCCTACTAATCCTTACTTAATATTATAAATTCGAAAGTAACTCTTTCTGTCTATCTGTCTGCTACGCTTTTCCGCTCAAACCCATGAACCAATTTCAATGAAATTTGGACTACAGATAGAGTGAATCTTAGGAAAGGACATAGGATGATTTTTATCCTACTAGTAATATTATAAATTCGAAAGTAACTCTGTCTGTCTGCCTGGTACGCTTTCCCGCTTATCCACTGAACCAATTTTAATAAAATTTGGAACACATATAGACTGGACCTTGGGAAAGGACATAGAGAGGTTTTTAACCTACGGGAACCTATAAAACGGGTCCACACGGGCGAAGTCGCTGGCAGAAAGCTAGTTCAATATATGTGTGTATAAGAAGATGTTTTTCTAAAGTGGCAAACCAAATGGTATGGACATGACACTGTTTTAAAAATAAATAGGTATATGTATAATCTTCGTCGTATCTCTGATAAAATATAATTGTAAAAATTAACTTATAACCGTGTAAGACGTTTCTGTAATAGCGCAATAGATATTTGTTATTTACGCTTATAAAGTTTCACAAAGCTGAGTCAATTACATGCTACAAATTGACGTCACTTCGGTCTTAACGGTCTGCCGCGTTCAGGATGTATGGCGTTCGATGCGTCAATATTCCGAAAATACGTGTACTTTATAATGCGGCTTATTGGGAAGATAACAAGCGATTAAGCGATTAACAAGGAATAATGTAATCATTGACGTTATTAGACCTATACCTAATAATGATCTATGCCTAATAATGATGTATGCCTTATAATGAAGAGTTTGTTTGTATAAAAGTGCTAAAACTGATTGAAATTGAAAGATTATTTTTGTGTTTTATTGTGAGATTGAGGTTATATAATATCACACTTCAACATGTAAGCGCTAATAGCACATCTAGTAATCAATAAATATTTACTTATACCCTAATAATATATTTTAATATGGTGTTAAAATATAATTAAATAATATCTAAGAAATTACACCAGCTAAAATAACGAACATATTTCTTCATTACTAAGTGGTGAACTACTACGAACGTAAAATACAAAAGTAACGGTAACGTATAAATTATTTTGATTATTTCTACAATACGAACTCTTACCGATCTGCAATTCGGAAATTTAATTACTTTTGCAACTTATAACAAATAAATATCTAATATTTCACAATCATACCTAGCTCCAAAGTAGCGAAGATATATTGAAAATTGTTTAAGATTGTTTAAGTGAAGATCAAGGAAAGGTGTTTATTTAAATAAAATACTCGTTACTAGCTTGTAAGACGGTAAGCAGCATGACTTAAACCGGATAATTAGGTTTTTTAATAAACGGAAAAAAAATGAAAAGATTTTTTTTTTAAAAGTAAAATTTTCTTTGATACAACAAATGACAAATAAATTGTGCAATAAAACTGATGCTTCAAAGTTCAATGAGGAGTCGTTAAATTTAGAGCGGTATCCGTGCCGGGTGTCCGTGTGTAACTTGTTATGTGCTTATTAGTTATTCTACACAGCTACAACGACGCAGCTCGCCATTGTTCCCTCGAAAATCGATTTGACACTTGTTAGCTTCCCGCGAGCGTCGAACAAACAGGCGAAACTCGATTTCTCGCGCCAACATTCGATTAATTAAAATTGAAAGTCCGGCGCTGCCGCTATGGAAAGCCGTCCAGTCATTTAGGAGCGCTAATCCCTTTTTATCCTTGCTTAGAGAGATGAAACTTCCACAGTAAATATTTTTAGATACACGCATTAAAGTGTTATCAAAACAAATTATTTTATAATAGTGAGCCAACCCGACTTTGCTCCGATGACTTAAGTTTATATGATTATACAAATCTATTCCACAGGAACAGGAAATTTTTCGAGTTAAAATAAAATTTATCATTTGTCCTTTCCCAAGGTTCCCAAGGAGCAAGAGAATTATCTCTAAACAAAAAATCACGCCGTCCGATGCCTTTAAGTTGTGTGCAAAAATTGCTTAGCCACAAAACAGCAAATCCACAAAATGCTACGTATGCTTTCAATCTATTTCTTAATTACCTGCAATTTTAATTACATACATTTCATATTTTATTCCGTGTATACTAAGCTGGCGAAGGTTTTCTTGGCGATATTTATTTGTTTTTAAACGGAAGCTGCTGTATACAGTCTATTAATTTTTACGCAACGGTCTGCAACCTTGTTATTGTAATATACAGAAAAATTGTTTTTTGCAAATTTTAATTTAATTTTTTTCGCTACATTAATACACCACTTATCGTAAATAATCTCTTGCGTAAGCGAGCTAAGCTGAGCGTTGACAAAGCTTTAAATGTATGGCTACGATCCGTTATTAATATCGCACATTGTGATGAAAATAGCTGTTCATAATTAAAAAAATATTTTTGAAATAGGAGAATAAAAATAATGATAGCCAATAATATATTACTACAAATATTTGAGCGACACCAATTATCTATTATTTATTTAATGATGAATTATAAGATTAATGGTAATAATGTGGCCTAATAGAATAGTGTTTTTCATCATTAATTAAATATGCAACTCAAATAATTTCGATTTGTTTCGATTCGAAATAAGAACGTAAATAAAAACGAGTTGTTGTTCTTTACTACCGGGAGTGCACGTGTCAAAGAGGGTAAGGTTAGTGAGTGTTAAATGTTATTGAAACTTTTTAATCTTAATCACGCATTTAATTTAATATAAATTTAACAAAAATACGACAAAAATTTGGAAATACAAATTACCACTGTGACCACTGTCTTTTTTTATTTAAATGCATTAGCAGACGAGCATGAGCTCCACGTAGTGTTACGAGTAAGTGGTCATTGCATGCCATGGACACCTACAGCAAGACTTAATCTTATCTGTGATCGTATGCAGTTGCGCTGCAACTCCGGTGATCGCCTCATGCAAGTCTGGCCGGCAACAGCACCTTTCTATCGAAACAACACATTTGCTTCACGGTAGAAATGAGTGCAGCGGTGGTACTCTCCCGGTCGAACAAGTTCCATCAGCTTTAAATTATATTGGCGTTCGTCACCACAGTGTTAAACAAAGCGAGTTTTAAAAGAAGTCACTCAGAGGTAGAAGAGAACACAAACAGCTACCTCAGTAATATCCGGTTTCCTTTACACTTTTTCCTCGTTGAAATTAAACATTAGTGTAGCGTCGCTCGTCGCTTTCGCCTCCGAGCTTACCTCATTCTCGCTAACTAATTCCAGCCTCTGCAAGTTTCATTTACTTTACTCGTACCGCTTTTTGTGTTAGCTTTGTTTATTTATGTCGTGTACTTTATTCGATATTTTCTTCTGGCACTAACCGTCTAAGTCGGTTTGAGAGCTTATGAGATTTCACTTCGAAGCTATTCATCATAAAGATAAAAGATGGAATGTTGGCTCAGGTACTTTGTATTTCAGATTTTTTTTCATTCATTTAAAAAAGGATAAAAATACATGTGTTTGAAAGAAAATGTTTAGGTAATCATACCCACATAAGTAGAGTAAATGCGTCTAATCATATTTAGTCCTCTAGTGCTGCTTCTTAATTCAATAGTAGGTGTTGAGATATTCGGCTATAAGTATACCGAGCTTGCGAATCTCGCTTCTATTTCAAGATGGCACTTGACAACTATAACTCACTGCAAGTTGTTGGGCACAGATATCTTTCCACAAATGGGGAGGCTTGGAGCCTACTTCACCACGCTGCTCCACTGCAGGTCGATGGAGACAATATGTGTTGGGGCTGGCGATTGTGTTGCTGAGTCTAAAACTGTGGAAACCTTATTTGAACCTTAACCACACTATTGCTTTGTGGCAGCGTAAAGATTCAGAACTTCCTAGGTTTAACGAGAAAGTTCTGTCACAATTTATGGAAATCCTTTTTTCAATCTCTTTTACTTTCCCGTTGCCAGGCAATAGTTTCCTTGTCTCCTCCAATGACATTTCTTTGCGAAATTTTATACAGGCACGTAACTCAACTATCATGAAGGAATGTACGATACAAGTGACTGACATCATTTTCGTTCACTATGAAGAAAGTTCTTTAGCAAAAAATACACGCTCTTGAGCTGAAATCATGATTCCAATCCGTGCCCTAGCGTGAACTTCTTTTTATAGAAAATGAAAAAAGTTGTGACTGAAAAATTTCATAAAATCTTTATATACAAAAAGATAACTTGTAGTAACTTGTTTGGGATTGGGCTTCGGGTTAACTTTGTATCTACTTACCCCGGCTCCACACGTTGGCCCCAACGCAACTCCAAATTAACAATGAATCAGTGAAACACAATTAAATTTTAGGTGTAATAAAGACAAACAGGCAGTTTGAAATTTTATTTAAGTAGGTATAACTTGCAAAGTATTCTTGATGGTACAGTCAGATTCAACATTTATAAGTCCCTTTTTCGTTAAATTATCTCTGCTTAATTACATGTAAATACGTCCTGGTTTTCAGCTGCAAAGCGTTTTATTTACTCATTTGATTAACACCAACAGCACCTATTTGCTTACGCTCAATTTCTTTTTTTCATTTAAAACGCTAAAAATATCTTCAAGCTGCTTGGAAGGTTGTTTACAATAATACAATAAATGTACCTTTTTTGGTATCGGGGGGTCAAAACCAACCAGCACCTTGGGAGAGGATACCAGGTTATGTGGGATTCATACCGCACTAAAACCCCATCGGTTTTCGTGGTGGTCTGCGCTTGGGGAGGACTCCGGGGTCTCCATTGGAACGCACCGGTGTCCTCCACACGCGGCGCCCCAGAAACCTTCAGGTGTTCACGGCGGCATGCGGCCACGCACACACCGCCGTCTTTCCCGGGGCTTTTGGCTGGACGGTTCGAGTTCTTACTCACTCTGGAAGCCCCCTTTTAGTCGCCTCTCACGAATTACGATCTTACGGGGCTACCGTAGCTCTATTCTTAATCCCGAAGCTACAGGGACACAATAAATGTACCTAAACAAGACATTTATGAAATCAAGGTGAGGACCCACAAGTTATTGCCAAAGAATTTAATGACTCCTTCTTGACCCAATGAAAGATAATTGTAATGTTAATAATAAATAGCATAACATTTGCTTAACCATCAAAATTCATTTTTCTTATGACCAACTGGACAACCTCATCTTAAGAAATTATAACAATAATAAATGTACGAATGTAATTAAACCATTATTAGCTTATAACAACTGTACGCCGCACTTTCAAAATTTAAAAATAATGTAAAAATAAAAAAAATTAATCTCTATTATAGTCAAAACTACACTCACTAAATATAAAACCCTTTAATCAAAAGACAACAATAAATTGTGTTCAATGGCTTGAACAAGACAATATCATAACAGTGTCTTATGCACAGAGTTCCAAATAACCCGCACCCCTTATGCATGAGACCAAAAATATACAACAACCTACTGGAATTCCACAAAACAAAAGCAGGCAACAAGTTTAAAAAAACACTTAAAACGTATTTACTGAAAAAGGCATGTAAACAATAAAGCGCCATAACAGAATTCCATAAAAATCTGGGAGGTTTTGTCGACGGCTTTTTTTCCTCTAAGTGTACAAAAACCCTGCAAAATAGGTACTCAAAGCCGACGATCGGATCCGATCCGAAAAACATAAATAATTAAACAAAATTAATTATTAAACTAAAGGTCCTCACAGTAACTTGTATTATATATTTATGAAATATGCACTTTTGTAAGAAGAAACAAACATTTATGCGACACTTTTAAGTCAAAGCGTCAAATAAATAAATTATGTAAGTCGGCACTGTTTAGGGTTCTAGGTATGGCTCCTAAAATCTATAATAAGTTACCGAATAGCATAACACAAATAGACGATCTATTGAGCTTCCAAATGAAATTAAAAGATCTTTTACTAAAAAAGTATTTTACACGATCCAGGTGTTTTTGGACTGTTATTTTCAATCTTGTATTGTTAATTAGTAAATTAATTTGACTTATTGTATGGTATTATATTGTATGCCATGTATGGCAGGATAGGGAGGTATGACATATCTTTATACAACATCTATAATTTTATTGTACCCCTTTCCACTTAAACCACTGAACCAATGTTAATGAAATTTGGAACACAGATAGAGTGAACCTTGGAAAAAGACATAGAATGGTTTTTATCCTACGGGAGCCTATAAAACGGGTCCACGCGGGCGAAGCCGCTGGCGGAAGGCTAGTAATAATATAAATATAACGTATGTAGTAGTACATTACGTTATGTTATATTTTATATTTGGAATTAGTTAATTTTTAATTATTGTAATATTTGCATACGTCATGAAGGTAAATATAGCGAACCCATATTTTTGCAAATAAAAGTCTTTGTCTTTGTTCCCTTGTATATTATATTCTTAAAAGTGCTCGGATAATGCTCTTAAAATAGGAATGGATACAATTTCGTAGTAATAGACATAAGGAATTCTATTGAAATATTAATGACTGTCTACGACAACCATCTTTGTTTTACCTAACACAATCTGCTTAAGACCTTGTTTATAAAATCTCCATAAACTTTTCGCTGGTAAACCAATTTTTTTTAATGAATGCAGTCATTCTTATGTTATATGAATAAGGCATTACTGAGAATAATAGACGCACAAAAGCTATTCTGTTTTAACTCCGGCGAACTCTCTTGAGCAAACTTTCAACAAAGTTAATGATGTTTATTTTGAATGAGCAAAAATAGCGAAAGAGCAATGTGACGCTACAGGTTAGAGGCGCTACAGGTTGCTTCTGCAAGATATTAACGGTCCCGAACAGCTCTTGAAACTGGGAGCCTGCAGGCTGCCGGAGCGCTCCATCCTTACTATATTAATACGGAATGGTGCGCTTTGTAGCTTCGGGATTAAAATTAGAACTACGGTATCCCCTACCTGATCGTAAGAGGCGACTAAAAGAGGGCTTCCGAGGTTGTAGGCGGTGAGAGTGGGAGCTTGATCTGTCCAGCCAGCAGCCCCGGAAAGGACGGCTTAGGTTTAGATTGATTAGGACACACTAGTAAAGCTATAATCAGCATTGAGCAGAATTTACATTGAAGAAAAATACTTATTTATGTGTACCTGTTAAAGGTATTTTTGATTCTTTTCCGTGACAGATTGACAGTAATCATTGGCCTACTGCTATGCTTAAAAAGTTTAACAGACTTTTTTTTTTCAGGCTACACAGAGGAGCAGCCTTCCACGCAGTTCACCGCGCAGCTACCGAGCGAGGTGAGCCCGGCCTCCGGCACAGCATCTCAGCCGGCGCCTCAGCCTCTCTCCTACGCCCTTCTACAACTCTCCGCCTCAGAATCCACTGAACAACCCTTTCTTCAAGTGCAGCTCCAGTCTTCGCCTGTCTCCCCCCCTCCGCCACCGGCGAGCGGCAAGTCTCTTTCTATGTGCTACACCAGCACGGGCACACTACTCTCTCTGCCTCCAAAAAAGAAAGACATCTATAGACCCTACTGCCTCGGCGACCGCGCATACCTCCAGCGACCGGAAGAAGACCTTAATGCGGCTCACGCCATCCTCGACCTCAGTCAGCACGCCGTTTATTTGACCACGCCGCCCCGGGCCGAACCTCCCGCACCAGAGCCACCTCCGCCGCCCCCCGAACCAGTTCAGGAGCAACCTGTCGCTGAGAAACCGCGAGAAACTGTCGCCTATACCTACGATGCCTTCTTCGTTAGCGATGGTCGATCTAAACGTAGAAACTACGCCAATGCACCAGTAGAAAGCGCCCAGCAACCGGAGCCCAAGTCGAAATACACGTGTAGCGAATGCGGCAAGCGCTACGCGACCTCGTCCAACTTGTCGCGGCATAAACAGACGCATCGTAGCTTGGATTCGGTTGCCGCAAAGCGATGTGGAGAATGCGGAAAAGCGTACGTTTCTATGCCCGCACTCGCAATGCACGTATTGACTCACCAACTTTCCCATGTTTGCGGTGTCTGCGGTAAATTATTCTCGCGGCCGTGGCTTCTGCAAGGACATCTACGCTCGCACACGGGAGAAAAACCATACGGATGCGCACATTGTGGAAAAGCTTTTGCCGATCGCTCTAACTTGCGTGCGCACATGCAAACGCACTCCTCTGATAAAAATTTTGAATGTTTGCGTTGTCACAAAACGTTCGCGTTAAAGAGCTACCTGAATAAACATCAGGAGTCGGCGTGCGTCCGTGACGAAGATTCTTCGGAATCGGAAGCTCCGGCCTCGGCTACCGGCTAGAGGCGCATCAGCGCTGATGCAATGAGGGACCGTAACCTACAACGCATGGTTTAATCGTTAACATAAAGTATTAATATGAATTTAGCTTGTTAGTCTAATATTATACATTTACAAAATTAAAAATAGGAGCGTGATCGCGGCCCCATGTGTCTCACACCGCATCGGACCGCGTCGCGACGAAATCGAGCAACGTTTCGCAAACAACGAATAAAGTACGACCCCGTAGCGCCACGCCCGCCGGCTATAGGCCGCAGCGACAGACGTCCTAATAACGTGTAATATTAAATTATGTATATACTCGTCGATAAAATATACCCTTATATACATAGAAGTAATAAAAAACGAATGAAACTAATATCTTTTGTAGGTGATTTTTACAACCGCAATGTAGGTTAGAGATTTACGGTGTAAGTTTAGCGTCGAGATGCGAGAGCCGAGCGCCGAGCTCGTCAGTGGACGGAGGCGGAGCGCCCGGGCGCGCCGCGTCGTCCGTCTCGGTGAGGAACTTGCCAAAACTTTCCGTCCGAAGCTCCGCACACGCCGCCGCGCCCGCCAGCGCCGGCCGCCCCGCGACAGTGCCTTAGCGGCGACCGCGCGCCGCACCCGTCCCACGTCGCCACGCCGACACCACGCCGACACCACTTACTACACACGCTCGATTCAATAATTGATATATATTTTTAACTTTGGATATAAATACTATTTACTAAACATTATATAACAATAATTGAGGACTGAAAAACTGTACAATTTTAATCATATTGTTGGCTTCAATATTACATTTCAAATAAAAATTAATAAAAGTACCGGGTGGGAGATGGCGCCCCATGTTCGGCCACAGGGACGGGTAGCGTCGCATCATTCAGCGTGCATGCCTTTAGTTTGAGCGTGTGTTATTAGAGACAAGTCGATCATAACTGGCAATAAACTAACTTAGGCTAAGATAACATAAACTCTAGATATAGGAGGCGAGCACGAGGTGCTCGAAGAGAAATGGGTATTCGAAAAGCAATAATAACGTAGACATTAGTAAGTCGCGCACCGCTGTCGAGTAGACGCAGCAGACTTTATCCTACTTCTATCCCCGTAGCGTTTTGTAGCTCTCGTAGATCACCCGAGCGTAGAGCTGGCTACACTGTCGACCGAGTTGGCAAATGTTCGCCGACACCGAGTGGTAATCCGATTCGATCGGTTCGATAGCGATAGAGACGTAGCTAGATTACCGCGTAGATATCGTCCGCTCGGTGCAGCCGGCTCTACTGACCCTAGTTAATTAGATAGTGCCTCGCGAGTCAATTTTTTATAATGAATTTAATTTGATCCTGTCAATTAAAACTCTCCTGGTTTTAAAATACAAAGTTCCTGTATTTTTAACGGAGTTTTTGCGCTAGGGAAATTGCCTCACAGGTCATATTTGGTTGAGGGGTAATTTCGGTAGTATTATAGTGAGTACGTTATTTACCTACTGCCTATTTCGACTGTTGAACATACAAAACTGTTAATATGATAAATTAAGGTAAGCTATTGTTTCCTGTGTATTCATTTGACATTAACAAATATTACGTTGGTCCTAATATGGGGCAGTCTTGGGCTGAGGCACTTTCCTCCGTTCTTGTTCTTTATTCCCTGATCCATACTGTCATAGACGTAATGTGCCACATTAAGTACCCTTTGTTGGTATTTCAATAAAATTTTCAATTTTTTGTATCAACAAATCTGGGAGGCAATGGTTGCGCGTAAAAAGCAATATAAAGTAACACGATAAGCAATACTAACTATAGGAATTACGTAGAGAATATTTATCCATTGATAAGATTTTGTAGATTTTTAGATATTTTTGGTGCTTTGGAGTACTATATCGACAATTTAATAAACGAATCTTACATCGAATATTAATTAATACATTGTTGCCCATTGTGATACAATTTTTTTTTTCAAAATTGTACCGTGTTGGAGCTGTTGACTTTCTATTCTTTTGCCACTTCATTCTTCTCAATCCTTAAGATCCATCTTAGATTTCTAGCCCTTCTCTCTGTAGTCTAGACTTAATCGTGTACTCCTATGCATATTCCCTTTGATCTATTCTTTAAATTCTTCTCTAGGTATCCAACCCTTAGCCTTTTGTAGAATGGTCATAGTAACTGCTTTTTCGAAAATCTTAAACAAATATTTTAATCGAATGTTTACATTAAAGTTATTATAACCGTAGTTATTATACCATAAGTAAGTAACATTTAACTATTATAATACTAACAAAACCAACTTATATACAAAAATATATACCTACATTTAAATGTAAATATTTCCCTGTGTACCAAATTTCCTTCTTTACAATTTTTGTAGTTATAAGTAGAATTATCTATATTTATATAGCAATGAAGGGAAATCTGTAGACATAATATTATATCAAGGCGTCGATAAAAATTTTTGTTTTTTTAAATAAATACTTACATAAACTGACAAAAATACAATATTTTATACTAAATGTATTAAAATGTATTTATTAGACGTGGGCGCAATTCTTGTATTTTTTTCTAAATCCGTGACAAAATAAGCTATTGTAAAGATGTTACAGTTTACTACAATGACAAACATTGAGACAGAAATATGTTTGACGGCAATCACTAATTACAATTAAATTATTTTACAGACACGCACTGTTGGCTCCGGCAGTTCGCTTGTCAATTTAATTGTAATTTTGTTTTTTCAAACAATGGTATCGCAAATATATTTTTCATGAAATGATATAACACTTAAAATTAAATAGCTGCGCAGGTTCGCAAAATATGAAACATAACAAAAAATTGGCGTGTATGGTCAATTCGTCGTGCGCACTTATATGTGTGCTATGTTATTTGTACTTTTCAAAAACCCACTTGCGCTTACACGGGCGTAGTAAATGCTCGTACGAATCACATGTGGTGAATAAAACTGGCCGAAACGCACTTCTATAAACAAGTTTATACACTCGTTTTATCTGTTGTCTAAAACTGCTCTAAACAATCTTTTAGAAATGGCGTATCCTTGGAATACCTCAAATGTTTGCCATAGTAGCCTGTAACTTCGTCCATGTTCAGGTTGTAACATAAACTGAATGCTACAATCATCTTTCTAAAAGCAATCTTTGAGTGATATTAAAAACGTAAATGTCCAAGATAGAAGTACATAAGCTAAGATACACAAATCATAAGCAATATAATAAATACGTTAGAATAGGTACTATATACATAAATCTAGTTTATATAACTTAGTCGTTAGCGGTAAAATAGCAATAAAATCAACGAAAAGCAATATTAATTAGTTATAATGTATAGAACCTATGTATAGCAATGGAGGGTGAATGTTGCTGTACAGTCGGTCCTTACAGTACGCGAGGCTAATGAGTAGACTGCATTGAGGTGATATAGTATACTTTAAATAATACCAACATTTTATTTGACGCGTTAGGCTTAGAACTATTCTATTCAAAGATAAGCAATTTATTCATAAAAAATCATCAACAAAAGACCTTATAATATTTAACTTTAACAGACGTAATAATATGTATCAACAAGAATTTAATTTAACGGTAATTCGAAATCCTAAGCAGTAGGATTAGTCGTGTCGGAAATTCAAATGCTTCCAACTGGAAACTTACCAGTTTCCAACATTTGGAAACACAAGGCAAATAACAATTTATAACAACAAGTCTAGCAACATGGTTATTTTTTGCGAACGAAAGTTACAAAATCCAATTTGAACTAAGTAAGTACATATTCGCGGCCTTACTCCAGAAACCGTTTTGAGTTCTAGATTCGATCTTGATATTTATTCGAATTTTATTTAAAACAGTATAAATTAAATGAATAGATAAATGATACATTAAAACATTTCTTTAAAAATGGACGTCTATGGTTATTAAATTAAAACCTTATGAGGTTACATCATAAATTCAAATAATTAGGATTACATAGTGATAAAAATAATAAAACAACGATAGCAATATTAGAATATCGAATCGAAGTTAACAACGAAAATAATTATTATTTACTTTATTTTCGGAAGTAAGTTACAGCTAATAAAGATATATATTATTTATAATCGTGTAAAACGCTAGATTATAAAAGACATTATTTGTGTTTATATTACTTTAGAAATTATTATGATTATATATGTTAAATATGTTGTAAAGTATTAGTTGTATATTAATAATTTAAGGTAATATTGTACATCCCATCGCTGTACCTAATCCTCGTCGGTTAACTTTATGGTTATATGGTTAAGTAATTAATTACGTTTTCACAAACGCACACAATAACGATCGCTAACTTGTCAATTACAAATATTTTTAGATAGAGTTAATCGAAAACGTAGGATATTTTGGGATACTCAAAAATAGGCACTTCTGTTTCCCAGTTTACCAAACTTATTGTATTACTACGCAAAATGTACGTGAAAAACGTAATTGGTTTTGATTTTATCAACATTAAATTAGGACAAGCTAATGGTCGTTATTATTAACTATCTGGGTTGGCTCTCTTACTTATTTAGTTAACCTTTACAAAAATTTCCTAACTTTCACGTATTCTAGTCATTAAGTAGACTTAGATTATCTAGTCAGTTAGCGGTCAAAAGACAATTTACAAACATATTTAGACTATTAGATCTAGAAAGAGAGGTGATTATTAAATATGTGATGCATTGTAGAATGTATGTGAGAGTGAGTAGAATGTACCAATATCTAGATGATGATGGTATCGTAGGGTAACAGATAAGAAGCGAGAACAATTAGTAAGTTTGCCTTAGATGAAGGAGTACGCATGCAGTAAGTCATTGAATTAATGTTGGAATTTATCATCTCTGAGTCTGAAATGAGAAGCTACGAGCGAGATTGGAGGTTATCTCAATGAGTAACAGCAATGCATTAAATAATGGATACTAATTCAAAGAAAAGCTTCATCTTCGCCATATAAAACTATGAAGATGGTTAAGTAGAACCGAACTACTAAGTGATTGCATTTTACGGACCTATCAATGTTTCAAAGTCATGAAAGTAGTCCACTCCATTCTTAGTTTTGATGGCTGACTCCATGAGTCTCTGAGTTATGCCTCACGACGAAGATAGTGTAAGTGACTACTCATAACAAGTGTGAGTGGTCAGTAAATTGTAAAAAATAAATGTGGTATTAATGAAAATGTTGAGACCAAGTTTAACGCATTTAAGGCTTCATCCTATTGTTTCTTGATGAACCCAAACAAAATAAATCATCATTGTAGATAGACATCATTTTAAGTGCCTACTTATTTGCAAAAATATTCCGTTTGGTTCATCAGTCCTCCTATCCTTCCTATTATGCAATTATTATATTATACCAAAGAACCTACCTACAGAGTTTGTAACATTTCGTAAATTATACAAAATTTTACACATATATCTATTCGTTTTAGCGTTATAACTATTGCGCGATTTAATGTAAGTCAATATTACGCGAACGTCCATCATTCCAATAAATATAAAAACGCGAAATATTGTTACCTACTACTTGAGTAGAGTGTTTAGTGAATGTACTATCAAAGGTACACTATTTTATACTCGATAACAATGTACCCACGTACCTGTCATGAAAATTAAATAACAACTTGAACCAGTCATTACCATATTACCGTTTGGCTATTACTACTTATTAGCTTACAAAAGACGATAAAATGATATCTTTTGTTTCAACAATTTTTATGACATGTATGGATGGCAGAATGTTATATTTTATTACAATAACAGCAAGAGTATAACAATAAATTAAAAAAGTACCTCAAAAATTTAAAATATATAAAAAGAAAATTCATAATAGGAATCCAGGCTCGGGTCGTGGAAAGAATAACATTTACTTTATCAGTACCTATTGGACTATAAACTTTGTCTGTCAGCAAATAACTAAGTTCACTCTTTTACCGAAATAGTTTTGCGTAAATTTTGACAATGTTTATTCACGCACTCCTAATATGAGGGCAAGAGGAGGTATTCAAGGTAATATTAAAAAAACGTAATATGAGAGTAAGTTTGACTTGGCAACAAACCGTTGTTTGTCTTAAAATGGAATACAATGCATAACCCTATCATCTATGGTTTAAATTCTTTTCGTTATATTCAGTAATATAAAAAAAAGCTTTTTTTTAATGCTTCGGTTAATATATTTAAGGAAATCCAATAAAATCCAATTTAATTAATTCTAGTCAAGTTATAACCCTATCTATGGTTTAAATTCTTTTCGTTATAATAAGTAATATAAAAAAATCTTTTTTATGCTTCGGTTAATTTAAGGAAATCCAATAAAATCAAATTTAATTATTTCTAGTCAAGTTACTAGTATATCAAATCTAAACTATAAAAACGATTTTTACACCCACAAACGTTATATACTTATTTACCCATTTTTAAATGTCAAAATTACTTGATGTAACGAAACAATTTAATATCATCCGAATATTGACGCATTTAATAAGTACTTCTTAATAAACGAATGCGTGTGAACACTATAGACGAAATTTAATTAGCATTGATTGTGATCATTTGCTTATATATTTGAGTACATTGTTGTAGTGCATACAATGCAGATTAAAATGTTCTTTAAAAAAAGGATCATCCTTATTGATATAATACTGCCTATATTATACATTTTAACCTATTATAACTATTATAATACCAAAAAATAATGGTATAAATAAAGATTTGAAGCAATACAAGTTTCCCTAGAATAGCAGTCAGTTACTTGCTTTTACCGACAAATACGTATAATATAAGCAGTCACAAATAAGTACAATTATATATAGTGACGACAGGTCAAGATAACTTTCAAATAATTTATTACCGCCAAGGATGTACATTAACTCTAACAGTCATATAAGTACCCGTAGTTTAAGGACCTATTTTAACCGTATAGTAAGATCGCAAGAATTGCGATTAAAAAAATTTAATCACCTACCTGTCTGTTAATTTATGAGTTGAAACCTCATTTATAATACCATTTTAAGTTTTATTCGTTTTCTGATAATTATGTATTTATAAGTTAAGGTTGATTTTATGTTGTTTGTTTGTTAATATGATCTTGTTACTTATTTTTAGTTTATTCATCTTTTTTCGATGAAATTGAAAAAGTATTTTAATAATATTAAGTAACTTAACATCATGTAGATGTGGTGAAGAAGATTGGAGAAATATTTTTACCTATTTATTAAACAATATTTAACCATTTAGCGGTAAGTGATAAAAGCCGTTCGCGGCAATGTAATCGTTTTCTAGTTTCAGGCAGTTTCGGGGGCTGCAAATTGAAACAACCCTGAGTAGTCTGTAGGATATACCTATACTTTAACGTTTATTATTATTGTTCAAATGTAGATATTCAATGCACAAACATTCATACAAAATTTTAGCATTGTCCGTTGTAAGCTGTGAACATCCTCGTAGGTACTTCACGCAACCTGCTATGTATGTACTTTTTGATGACGTGATCATTTACTTGTAATGTCTTTAGTAAAGGATAAACTTCAGGTTACAAAAATTGTAAGAAAGAACAAATATATATCAGGATAAATAACACAATGTTTAGAAGGTACAGAATCAAAACTTAACTGATGTAGGTACATTAAACACTCCGATTACACTGACCCTTTCATTGATTGTAATATGCACTATTATGCTGTGTTGTTGTGTGTAATGTTACTTACATATTATTATGTGTTCTAAACAGATATTTTGTAATAAAATGTAACGTCACAGAAAAGATGGCAATAAATGTAAATATGGTCAGAACCACACAGAACTGAGTTTCTTGTATATTAAAAAAGCATCTTGACCCAATTAACGAAATTGTTATCTATTAGGTAAATTTTGAAAAATATTTTGTAAAGTAAATCTTCCAGCATTGTCCATTCATTTAAAATAAAATAACAGTAGGTATATTATAAATAATATATACTTATTTTAACTTAAACCAAGTTATTATTTACCCGTACCAATCAATTAATATGTGTTAACTGATCGTGTGATTCTGTAAATTTTTAGAACAAAATTGTAATTCGCCTGTAGTTTGCGCTGATCTTTGTTTAGTTTTTTGGTTAAATAATTTTATAACAACCAAACCAAAACTAACTTTATCAATAAATGGTAAATGGCTAAAGTCTTATTAGCCATTTACAGTTCGTGTTTACATATTTTGTATCCATTAAAGTTTAGTTACTATATAATATATACATACATACATAAGTATAATCCGTCTAATCTAAGTGGTACCCTTTGACAGTTCAGTCAGTTCCATAGTAAAATTGACATAAGTATAAAAAGTTGTTTTGATATCTGTATCAATATATACACATTCTGATGTATGAAAAGTTATACCTATTAGATTATTAGATTGTAAGTACATTGTAATGTTGGCAGTAACAGTCAGTTACCTATCCAGATTTTTAATACCTACTTGTTGTGTACATACACAAGGATTAAAAATCTGGCAATATTGTGCTTGCTGTACATTGTACCTATTAGGTGTGGATCCCATATTATGAACGTTTTCTGTTCGTGTTTCAAATGCGTATTTTATTTTGGGGAGTGTTCATTTATACCTATCGATATATTGATTATATCCCTATCACACCGAACTACCTTTGGTTTGGAATCATATAATTGTAACTGTCAATTATTAAAATGGAATTAAAAGCTAAAAGAGAATGAAGTCATATTATCCTAAGGATCCTAAGTGAAGTACTCGAGATATCATAATATAAGTATATTCGTTGGATACGTTCATTTCATTGCATCATTTTTTCGAAGCTGTTAGTATTTCACTGGTAGACAAATGATTTGCAAATAACGTCTATACATTTACTGAGTTGCTGCAAATATGTTTAGTTGATGGAAAATGTTTGGTTCTATAATTCTTACAAATAAACTGTACTGTAATAATTCTGAGTTTTCTTTTAACTTACCTTATCACGCCCCTCAACATTTGTTTGAGTTGTGTAAAAGGTGCTAATGTTAACTAGAAGTTAATAGCACGCATACAGGGTGTTTTGTAAAGAATTAATCAATCAGACGTGATCAGTTTTTAATAAACGGAAATAAGAAAATGAGAGTGAACCAATTAAAAATATTTACTTCAGGTTAACTATACCTACGCCTACGTAATAAAGTTCAAATTTGGAATTAAATTTAAGAGAAAGGCTCATAACTCGGCATTATTGCAACTAACGAAAAAAATCCGCCCACGGGGTCTGTATATTTTCTTCAGGAATGAGATCCACAGTCCATTGTTTACAGGACACCTGTAAAAGGATTCTGGTTAGCTTTTGGTTTGGTGGGTGGGCTTCAGTAACAAAACAAAAAGTTTATCGATAGCATTCCTTTATTTGATTGCAATACAAACAAGAAAAATCTATATCCACTAATTACAATTTTCGCTTGATATATGACTGGTTATCTACGACATGGATTGAAATATAGAATATAGGGTAACGATATATTGCATATTAATTTCACAAATATTTGATTTGATTTTATTGAAATACGTTTCAATAAATATTTCTACTTTAAAGTGTACAACGTTAATTAAATCCTGTCCCGATTATCTACGTAATTTGTACAATGTATAGAAAATAATAGGCGTTACATCGTTCAAATAAATAAAATATTATAAAATTTTGTATAAACAATAGTGTTAAAATTATAAGTACAAAAATAAACGGAATATAACACCGACCGAACCTGTTTATAGATTAGGTATAAAAATTAACTTAACACTGAACTCCTAATTTCAATTCATTTAGTGACAAATTTTAAAATATAATAATTGATTTCGTCTTTTCGTGTGAAAAAGGGTAAATGTAGATACCAACACATGATACGTAGCATACGCGTCGTATTGTATTTCATCAGTCACATAACGCGTATGGTTTCCCTTCCTATACATAATGCCCGCAACTAAACTCACACCACGCTTAATAAGGCAAATTCACACCGTCGCACCTTCCGCATCGCTTACGATCGCTAAGAATAAGGTTCTGTACAAACGGGCCACCGAACGCCGCCGGAGAATGACACGCGTCACTAGTGGTCGCTGCTTATACACAAAGATAACGCCCTGATTATCGTTTCCTTCATTCATTCGTTTCGTCATTTCAACACGGTATAGTATGCTTACAGGCGTACTATTGCTGGAAATGTCCACATAGTACCAATAGACGTTGGGTTATAAATTGTCTTTCGACATTGATCGGGGCCTTTTAGGAAAGAATGATGATGAAAGCTCGAGTGGCCACCCCACGTCTCTCCCGCGCATTAAGGCTAAAATCTAAGAAAAATGATAGCTGCCTGAAGCTAGCCTATGACGCGAGACGGCATTCGGTGCCGCGCTTGCAGAGCCTAAGGGTACGGCACAAGCTTAGCTAACGTTTCTACCTCGATTGACTAGGGTTCACAGCGGACGCAGGGCGGAGGAATTCTGCAAGGCCCGTGCACAATCCGCCGGCAGTGTAAGCGATAGCAAACTACTAAATCCAGTTACGTACATCTCAATACTCCTCAAAACTATAACCTTCCTCCGACCGGCCCCCACTGCGAGTATAATTAACTAAAAGAAACATTGCAACGTTTGCAATATGTAAATAAATTAATAACTCATATATAATTAAGATTATCAACACATTATGATAGCACATGACCAAAATTATTATATAAAATGAAATTTTAAACACACAATGATATATAAATAAGATTGGTAAATGGACATTCTTAAATTATTTTTGCACCATCAGTTAACTGTATAAGTATTATGATAATAACTGTATCGCCACGTAATACGTTTAAAATAAATATATTATGTCAATTAGATCAATCCAAAATTTGTATATAATTTATTCAAATAAAAATGTTTGGAACCTACTGGGGTTTGAAAATAAATGTATTATGTCAAATAGATCATCGTTCTATAAATGTATTATAACATACCTATATTATGCAAGCAATTTTGTAAATTCTGCTAAACATATTCATAAAACAGAATAACAGATTTTTTCTTCATCTCAATACTGTGATGCTAAATACTATAACGGCAACTCTCCACATACTAACATATTTACCAGGTAACCATGAAATAATTTGTAAATATCACTTCATTAGCATATATATAGACATTAATGTAATAAATAATTGTGTTGTTAGTTAATTTTTGTTAATGATTTGTATTTCATTTTAAGTCAGTTGACTTCTGACGTCATAAATATTTTTCTCATACAAATTGTATGAGTATGTCACGTTTTGATAGCTCATTAAAAATATCTCACTTGATTTGGCAGTCAACTACCGTATTAAGTTAACTTGTTCTTATACAAAAGTTAAATTTCACCACACAATCTGTAATGAGAATATTCCTATATAATAAAATTTCAATTCAACGATAAGGAGTCTTTGTAATAATATGATATAGATTTAATTTTACCGGCGATACAGTCTTTACATACCCCAAAATAAATCTCACACTGCATAAAACTAAAAAAATGAGTGGTATCTATTATCACATTTCGCATTAGAATTTCAGTTTCCACGTCATCGGCATATTGTACACAGTTGCGAAAGATAATAACTAACACCTAAAGTAAGGCCAACGAGACGAGATAAAGAATGTAAACACACGGACAGTTAATAAGTTACATTGCGATAGCGAGCGATTATTATCTCTGGCCTTATAATCCGTACGCAGTAATGGCGTCAATTAGTCGACGACAGCTGTCGTTGCGCGTTTCGTGGTACAGGAACGCAGTCAGTTCCGCAGTTGTTAATATTTGGTCCGCCATTTTCTGAACAATTTCATTTATTATAAAAGTCGATGACAATTTTTATAGCCATATTAAAAACATGACTGATAATACTATAGATAGTTTTGTCATAAATACGGCTGATTCGGACTCTTCTAACGAGATATCTTTGTCAAATATTGACGACAGCGATTAGAATGTGGAACCCAAAATGTGTATATAATTTATTCAAATAAAAATGTTTTGAACCTACTGGGGTTCGAAAATAAATGTATTATTATGTTTATATATTATTATATTATATTTATATATTATATGCCAAATAGATTACCATTCTATAAATGTATTATGACATATATTATGCAAGCAATTTTTTAAATTCTGTTAAACATATTCATGAAACAGAATAACAGATTTTTTTCTATATCTCAATACTTTGATGCTAAATATCAACCTAAACAACCGCATCACTCCGCATACTAACATATTTACCAGGTAACCATATTATTATATTATATTTATATATTATATGTCAAATAGATTACCATTCTATAAATGTATTATGACATATATTATGCAAGCAATTTTTTAAATTCTGTTAAACATATTCATGAAACAGAATAACAGATTTTTTTCTATATCTCAATACTTTGATGCTAAATATCAACCTAAACAAACGCATCACTCCGCATACTAACATATTTACCAGGTAACCATGAAATAATTTGCAAATATCACTTCATTACCATATGATATTAATGTAATAAATAATTGTGTTGTTAATTAGTTAATTTTTGTCAATGATTTTTATTTAATTTTAAGTCAATAATAATTATTAAGAGGCTGTATACGAAATTTCGCCGATGTCGCTGATTTAACACATGATATTTTGCAGTTAAAATACGATATTTCCATAAGTTTCATTGCACAATATAACTGATCATTTCAATTATAATCCACTTTTTTAGCTTGCGCGAAAGAATGCCATGTTTTGAACCCCAGTAACTTTGTTTACATTCTTTATTTCGTCTCGTTGGCCTTACTATAAACAATATTATAGTCCTATAAATTGTGATGCCGACGTTCAACCACAGCCCATACGTTGTCTGTCGAAAGCGTTCGTTTCGACTGCATGAGATGTTAAGTTCGTTACATTTATAAAATCTCCAATATTTACTACAACTATCTATTAAGTATCTAAAACTACAAAACTGAATTATTTGGTGGTTACATCTTGTACATTATTCCTAAATGAGATTAAGCTTATATCTAAGGTCGGTTTAACACAAAGCGAATACTGCATTGTATTCGCTGCCCTACAATTTCATTATATAGCTTGATCATTTCCAGAGGCAAGTTATTAAGATTTTTCAATAACAGAAAACATCGACTAATATTAGTCAGGATGCCGCCTGGTCACGAATGTCTTACAAAGGTAATGATCGAAGTGAATAAATAAAACAATCGAATAATAATTTCATTGATGAAGCGCTGGTGTTCAGCCAATAAAAGCACACATAATAGCGATAACTTGAATATAATAATATAGTTTTCAAAGTCCGTGAAGAGCCGTGCACTCTCTATTCCACGAGAATCAGAAATGTTGGAAGTAATGACGTGCGTCGTTGATACGTGAACGTAAGTATGATGAGCACACACACATAATTTAGTGAGATGTATCTGTGGCACCTGTTATAAACATACACAAATAAGTAGCGCAACTACGAATTCATTGTATGACTAGAACAAGAACCAGCGATGTGAATAGGAAAAATGGATTTCTAAGGACGACAAACACTGGAGTAAAAAAACTCTAAGTTCGGAATCGCTAAGATCTACTAAAGTGGAAATAATTTGCCTACGTTGACCCGCTATCCATGAAAATCCTTTTTTTCCGTCAATCGGCTGGGGGTGTTTTATGGGTCGATGGAGAGTTAAAGAGATCGGTTTGAGAAAAGATATTAATTGATGTTGTTTCGAAGAAGCCCCCAGCGTTTCAACATCCTATTCACAGAGACGTCTTACACGTTAAAGAGCGTCGCCGGTTTGGCCGACGTACACACGTAAACGTAATCTGATTCGGAGTCGAGGCGTGCGCGGCTGGCCCTGCGTTAGGCGGTCGCCACCTGCCACACTATGAGGTGGCTCTTGGAGGCGCGCTCGGCCAGCGAGCTGTGCCCGCTCGACGACCCATCCTCGGCGACCACCACGCTGTCTTCCATATCCGAGTCCGCTGCCGGAACACAATACAATCAGTTCGCATCTTACAAATGGCCAAGTGATTAACCTAATCGGCTAATGCTGCACCGGAGTAATAGGATACATTATAAAGCAATTTATACAAAGTGCGGAATAAAATTCTGTAAAAAAACACTTTTATATATATAATACTGTTAATTAATTTAAAATTTAATCACTTGGCCCACAACACAGGTAACATAAAATGTCTAAGCCCCGTAGCATCCTTTTATGTATTTATTGACAGGTGAACGTAGCGAAATTATATTCTAGTGCTATTACAAACTGTAGGTTATGGTAATTACAATGAAACAGTAAATATATATATCAAACTACTATTTTGAATGTTAAATTCATAAATAGTCAGTGACCACATAATATTATGTCGGTCGTTACATATGAAATTGCCGTTCAGTATCAAAAAAGTAATACAAGTTTTCTTAATAAAATTATTTATTTAATCAATTGAATTATGCGCCGTTGTTATATATTACATTAATTATTACACTTCCACCATTTTATAGGCAGATAATTGATCCATCTGGAAAAAAAAAAACTGGGAGTGAGAGTCTATAAACTGTTTGAAGGCGGTTTTGCCTGCCTCATCAGATTCGTATTTTTTTCCTTATAAACAGCTATCCAAATTTTGAAAAAAAGTAGTAATCGGTTGGGGCAAGATCTGGAGAGAATGTTGGGTGACGGAGAGGTTCCAGTCGCAGCTCCTCTAACTTGGCTACCATTTGATGTGCAGTGTTTTGTCTAACGTTATCCTTAAGGAGTATTGGGCTAGAGCAATTCGCCAGTCTCGGTTGTATAAAAGCGAGCTTTTCCATCATTGTTTGTAATAATTGTTGGCAATACAAGTCTGCAGTAATCATCTGGCCTGATCTCAAGAAGCTGTAGTGGATAACACCAGCATTGATCCATCAAACACTAACCAGAATCTCGCTTAAAGCTTTGCCGTTCCTCCGGGGCTAAGCCATTGTGATGATCGCTTCATTTGTCGTACAGGATCCATTTCTTATCACAAGTGAGAATACGGTCCAAAATCTTCTCATTATTATGACGATTGTGCAAGGAAATGCAGCAAGCGACGCGTCTTTCTTCGTTTGCTTCAGACAATTCGTGCGGTACCCACTTTTCAAGTATTTTGACTTTTCCGATTTGGCGCAAATGGAAAAGTATCATTTTATCGCTTACGCCGAAGGCTGCTGCTAATTCAGATGTGGTTGGAGATGCATCTACTATTCCTACTAGCCTTCAATTCTTCGTATCACTGAGTATCAGGTCGTCCACGACGATCATTGTGTAAATCGAAATTTCCAGAAACAAACAACAAGGGAAAAAGTAAAAGTAATTTTCAATTTTTCCATAGTTGTAGCTATAGCAACTTTGAAGCTCAAACAAATGATGTGAAGACAAAATTAATTACAAATTTCAAAACAATATTTTTTCGGGCTTTATTTCGAAATAAATATGAATCTGGAATTCCTAATCAAACGCAAGGCATTTGGTTTTAAAGTTGCTAGTATGTATTTTGTTTCGGCAATTTCATTATGTAAGGACCTTAATATACGTATAATATTTATAAAATAATTATTAAATAACAGTTTACTGTATACTATAACTATACCTACATATGCATATACCATATAGAGGTATTTTAATAAATCTAAAATTCTAGGTAGCTATCATTCCAGATTTCACAGAATTAGATATGAATTTACGTTAAGCTCTTAATGAAACTAATAATTGATTACCTAGAAACTACAAAATTTAAACAAGTTAATCCCTAATTAATACCAATAAAGCGATCCGAGTTGAGATATTTAATTTCACCTAACTAGACAGTAACTTGATCAAACTGTTAGCTTTCATTCAGGTATCCATAACTTTGTTACGCTATAGATAAAGATAGCATCGCTAATGATAAATAAATAAAGTGTATCGACTTTACGAGGCTAGTCTATAGAAAAGAAATGTTAAGAAAGGAAACTAGTTGATTTGTTATCGCAAAACTGTGTTAGCAACATTAGTTTATCAAGAAAAAAATTCAAAGTGATAGTATATACATTTTGAAGTAATAATAAACAAACAAAGACCATACATAAAACAGATTTTCATTTAAGTCCTGTTAATATCTAAAATACAAATTTTATTCATTAATTAATTTGATGTAATGATTGCATTCGACATTCAAAGCGCACCAATTACATAATTTCAATTTTAGAGCTGGCTTATTTACAATATAAATCGACTACCGAAAGCTCACGTTGGCAAAGTCAAAGGCCCATGTATTGGTGTCGCGCGCTTATAAGCGAAAATGCTGCGCGGCTAGCTTTCGGTAATCGGCTTATAAGTGTGCTAAAGGTGCATTAATTATTTTATTTGATATCAATTTGACGCTATCGGATGCCCGTATCGATGCGTATTGACTTATCCTCAATTTCCACCGTTGCCTTTGCCACCGCATGCGCTACCATAGCAATTCAACTATCCGCTGCTAATTAGCCGAATATAAATTACATTAAGAGCCATCACACAAGCGAACTCTAGTAGTGTAGATGTCATGCCGTATCAGTACAACCGCGATTTTATTTTGTAAACATAAAAATTACGGCCGAGCTAGTGTAATTATCATTTCTATGAAAAAATAAAAAAGCTGCGGTGCAGTTGCAACAACCGCTTGTAACACTGGCAAGTAAACATGACACCTGGCTTGAAAAAAATTTGTTAAAACAACAAAACTACAGTGTGCTAAAATTTTTTTTTCCATTTTATATTTTTTAAGAAAATTATTACGAAATCCGTATAAGATCTATATAGTATATGAGTTATCCTACATAGTTATTTGTCTTAATTATCTTTTGTTCTTTTATGAGGGTGTTAATTAGTTTCCCACTTAACATAAAAGTAACAAAAATCTAATAACAATAACAAATAGGCATGATGACAGATTTTTAAATACCTTTCCTTATTGTAGGTATACGTCTCCTAGTTTCGAAAAAAAGTTTATTTCAGCAATAAACTTAAATTTAACGTAAATTAATGTATTTTCTGCTATGCAATCTGAATTAAGCGCGAAAACGCTCGAAGGTGTCATGGCGTCGGTTTGCTCGTCAAACTTCAAGCAACACGATGACTTTTACTGAGACGTGACGTCATTACTTTTGGTTGACGTTTCAGATAACATGGCCGATTGCTGTATTTACTACTTTTATTTTATCTTAATAATCTTAATGTTTATATTAAATCGGGATCATACTTTAGAATTTTTTTAGCGTATATTTTTCTGTAAAACCATTTATACTCTGATTCTTTAATAGTGTCATCATGCCTAAGACAAGAAATATACTTTTAAAACCTTAAAAATACTATTAAAGCGCTTTGCGCTTTAAATCTTTAAAATTATGGTGCAACGTTAAGTACGCTAATTGTGCTACCAACTGTACTGGCATGGAGAAGCAAGGGCGCGCGAGGAGAGGCTAGCCAGGCATCAGGTTAATTCGACGAGTTATACAAAGAAAATGCTTATGGCTTTAAGCAGTAGTTTGCCTGTATGACCGCTACATGCGTTTAGTGAATGCCCCGCGTGTTAGATTCGACGATGTGTGTTACGATCCCCAAGCAACATGCTCATTGTAACTTAAATTTAAACTCAACGTACCGCTTACATAATACATGATTTTGTCTATATTCTATCAGGTACGTTCAGGATTCGCTTATGATCTGCCAAACAATGAGGTGGGAGGCAGTATCTTGAATGTCATCTGCATGCTCTTCTAATGAGGAAAAATAAAAATGGAAGATCATAGTGAGGGATCGGCCACTTAGTTTTAAGTAGATAATTTAATGTTCCTAAATGTTTGCAATGGTAATAAAAAAGTGACTTTAATGAATCTGTTATTGACGACATTTAAGAATAATCTTTACTTAAATAATATGTAAATGAAAAATAAAATTATGTAGGTAATTGTAAATTATTCAACTCAAACAATAAGCACAAGTTTATGAATAAAAATTGTGTAAAAAAATTAAGTACTTAAGTATTTTTCAATACATTTTTAATTTGAACACTTTTGAGTATGAGTAGAATTATACATTTTGAAACTTCCTTTTGTGATTGTATTACCTAGCATGAAAACATCCATGTGCAAACGTATTTTAACAAAACCAAAAAATTTTCTCCAAGTACGAGTTAACACGGTCAATTTCGTATACCTGTTGCGTAATCCACATTGTCGTATTTCAAACCATAAATGTGAATCTGCACTTCCTGCTCAACAAAACCCAAGCGACACTACTATCGTATTTCATAAGCATAAGCGTTACACTAGGGACTAATCTATTAACTACACAAAAGTACGTAAGCGCAAGCTTTTCTATTATTTTCTTTTAATAGTAACGTGCATATTGCTTGTTTGAATGTATCCTATACTTCACGTTTAAACACTTCACGTTTAAACTAATTTTCAGATGTCTTCCACATTTTGTGCATGCACATTGAATAAAATTATTAACACACATGTTTTGTAAATACAACGTAACATACCAATAATATTAAGGTTAAAAAACGAGCACAATCCTTGTATTTACATGAAAGTATGAATTTGAATGGAATTGACAAGTGCACGATATTATTCGTGTACGTTTTATTTAAGTTAATAAATAAATATTACAATTAAACATTAGGCGTCAATATTTTAATTCAATAAGCAAGCACCGCTAGATTTCCTTAACAGTTTAGAGTAAGCCGATAAACAAAACAATCAATATCTAAAGCAAATATTTTCGAAAATTATTTTAATAAGTCGAATAACATTTCAAAAAATTGTATTGTTTTATTTAAATTAAACTTAAAACTTGTGAACAAATTTGCAGCTAATCTTGTCGGGGAATACAGCTCGTTGCATAAATCGCGGCGCACGATATTACCGCCCAAAGGCATCTATCTTCCATTTCCCTAATATTGGGAGAATTTAGCCTCGAGTAATTTAACCGCAATTGTTTGACGGTAATACAGGGATGAGCCCATAAATACATAGGCTTTGAAAGTTAATTATGCTATATATATTTATTTTACTATTAATAACCAAAAAGCAGCATCAGTGATTTAATGATGGAGGGATTAGTGTGATTTGTTACAGATACTTCAACTCAGTTGTGCGCGCGGCGCTATGTGTGCGTGGGCTAGTAATTATGCAGCTTTAATGTGTGTGACAGTGATGCGGCCGTGATCGTCCGAGCAACTTCACTGTACCTCTTGTCACGCACACAAAGTCACTGTGTATATACAGGTTTACCCACACATAGCGCCGCGCGCACAACTGAGTTGAAGTATCTATAATATCCTTTTGTGTAGAATGATTAATTAATTAAATTATTTCATTTACACTCTTACACATTTAAGTTTGCATTTTAATCAAGTTATGAAAACAAACTATCTGAAGCTCAGATATAAATATCACATTTTTAAAGATAGAAAAATCACGCTAAATAACCTTCTTTCATCGTAATAAGATATTTGTGTCGTTAATATGACTTTATCGTCAGGTATGTTACGAAATTTTGTCAAAGATGCCAAGAACAAGATACGAAAGTGTTGACTACTTGAAAAAATACTTAAAGAAAACGCGGAAACATTTCGAGGCGTTCATCTTTCGTTGCAAACTACGTAAATATTGCAATCTCAGCGTGCTGTACTGTAACATATATGTACGTACAAATTTGAGGTGCCCGTAAATTCCATCTATACAAAGGTCGAAGCGCGAAGGAATTTTAAAAAGTAACGTATTGTCTACGTTAAAATATGTATGTTTAAAATTATTTTATTTAACTGTTGTCTGCATTACACATATGATACACACAGACACGATAAACTTATTTTAGTCCTTTCGCCGTAAGATGATATCCCTGACACATTCAGAAATGACAATATGTATAAGTAACAACGTAACTAACATTAGTAATGTACTTAACAAAATTCAATCGATTGATTAAAAGTATGGAACAAAAACAAAGATAACAAACTGAAAAACTTAACAAGAAAACTCAAAAAATCATTGACAAAAGTCAAAACAAACAAAATACGCAAAGCTGACGTGACGCTAACAAAAATCGCATACCACGCACACGCACGTAGTATCGTACTAACGCGATCACAAGTTGGCCGCTAAGATTCATCGATTTTTAGTTGATTCAATAGTTTCAATCTCTATTTACGGAAGTTCCCTTCCATGCATTCACTGCATGCACACTTTTAAGATACCTACAATATTTTTTATTTAATTATTATAATATAAATATTGTACTGTACTGTTCTTGCTAATTTTTAAAGAAACAATATTTCTTTTTTTTTCTTTTACGCGTTTATTTTTAATTTTTATGAGTTATGTACCAAAAAGTAGGTATGCTTGACACTGAAAATGAGAAGTGGCAGGCATATCATATTAGGGCTAAAGGAGTATACATATGTATTGTATAACATACAAAACTCATGTTGACGGCTTTTTTGTTCATTGGTGTCTTTGGATATAGAAGTATTATTATGATTTGGGAAAGTTCTTAGAGTATTTTACTGTTTTGCCATTCATGGCTCTAATCTTTGATTACTCAGTATATGCGAATGTTTAGGTGAACAACTACGGCACTCACCTATTCTAAAGTCGATGTACCCCTCGCCGCCCGAGATGACGAGCATGGGCGGCGGTGTCGGCGAATGGCGGGGGGAGTCTGGGGTGCGGGGGGAGCCGGCAGCCCCAGGGACCGCCACGAAGAACTTGACGGCGTCGCGATGGCCGTGGAAGCTCAGCTGAGCGTGCGCCATCGAGCACCAAGGGATCGCGCCCGTTGGACTCGCCGAACGGGCGCGCACGAGCGATGCGTGGCCTAAGGTAAAGTTATTGATCAGTTATCGATACCTGAATGTGGCCTTCGAAGTACGAATACGCACACGAAACACATGGTCAAACATCTTACTATTAACCACTACCGTTTTGCTTGAATTTTAAGTTGTCGCTGCAATTATGAACATTTATGCACAACTTCAGGCAAGCCTGAATATTGCCTGACGTCGCATGCAGTTGCTCTGCTACCGCAGAGGCTTATACCTGTATGTATGAACACTGAACTTAAGTATTACTTATACCAATAGCTTCCATAGCCAACGTACCTGATTCGCGGTCAGGCACGTTGCCGCAGCACGCGATGGGAGGCGGCGATCCGCTGGTGGAGTCCCGACTCCCTGACGAAGCCACGCAACGCGGTGATCTTGACGAGCGAGGAGCCCAGCTTACCCGTGCCGAATATCTTGATCGGCACGGCTCGATGTCCACGTTTATCAGATGTTGTTGGCATTAGCAAATAACCCCAGTACAAGTAATAATAAATAACCAATTCACTCACCAGGTACATTAGCTCTAGATGCGATAGGAGGCAGAGACACGCCAGTGGAGTCCCGACTTGACGCTTCTGACAGTGGCACCGATATCACGACTCCATTGCTGGTCCCAATCCAGAGGCGGCCAGAGCTGATGAGCAACGCGGTGATCCTGACCAACGAGAAGCCCAGCTTGCCTGTTCCTAGCATCTTGCTCACATACGGCTCGATGTCCACGTCAATCAGATGTTTGTACGTGTGCGCGTGGTACAGGCGGAGCGCCGAGTCCATCTTAATAGAGACCTGTTTGGAACATTTAAAAAAATTAATATGGCTATAATATTGTATTGAAATACGTCTGCGTAGTAGCTTTAGAGAAATTGTAAATTATAGCGGTATCTCAATTAGTCAATAAATCAGCCGTTACTTTAAAATTAAATTAATTAAGTTAAGTAATAATCAGGACATAATTAATAAAATTTCATTGTTTAATGTAGCAGCGTAGATCTTTACAACAAGAAAGACACATTGGGAATATGTGTATATTTTTCTAAACCTACTGCTGCATATCTTTCAGAAGTGATAGGGATAAAAACCATAGTCCACCACGCTGGCCAAGTGGGGATTAGTAGACATTGGGAATATAACTTAATGTAAAAGATTTATCACATTTCCAAGTATGTGTGTGCATTTGTTGTACTGCGATTCTACATGAAAACTCATTTGTGTGAGTAGTGAGTACGCGCCAACTTCCGATAATGTTCTACAGCAGTGTGCAGCAGGACTCGCGACCGGCGCTCGAGCACGTGCACCTTGTTGCGGTATCCACACCACGCGGTATTTTAATGTTATATCTCTTACCCACACTCCGTCGCCGTCGCAGGCCATCTGGCGCACCTGGCTCTCCTGGCGCGGGTGAGCCTCGAGCGTGTGCAGCAGGACTCGCGACCGGGGGTCGATCACGTGTACCTTGTTGCGGTACCCGCACCACACCGTGCACCCGACGGCGCTTAGACATCGGACTGCACACACGGTAATAATTAAAAATATTAGTGTAAAATCAAAAGAGTAAGTCATATGATACAGATAAAATTTTAAACAAAAAATAAAAACTGACTTCAAAAATTCAAAAATAAAACTTGTTTCATATAAGATAGGCTTGATGTTGAATGAAGATGTTTCTTATCACCTACACAAACTGCCAAAAAATTAGTTTGGAGGTCTATATCATGCTCTAATTTTCAAAATTTTGAAATGAACACTTCAATTGAAACGATTTTTTGCTAAGCGATCACCGTCGCCTATGGAGACGGGCAACCCCTTTAGGCTATATAACATCATGCTATGACTAATACCAAAGTCCACGCGGACGAAGTCGCGGGCGGCCATTAGTTATACATATGTATATTTATTATTATATCTCAGGAATGTCGTTTTTCTTCAGTTACGAGAATGTATAGTTTGGCCACTTAGAGTGGAAATTAAATAATTTGGAACTAAATGTCTTCACATGGCAACTGGAAAATATGTCACAATAATTAATTAAAATGTTAATCAAAGTACCCAAACCAGTGTGATATTTTTGCTATTTTCGGTAGATTAAACGATGGAAATGTCGCATTGTTATTAAAACGCACTGAAAACATAAAAGGTGGCACTATAGAAGTTACGTACATACAATATTTTTAAATTTTATGCCAGTAAACTCCTCACTGACTGATTTTTCTGATCTCTACAAAGTTGCTGATACAACAGGTATTTATTCAATCTAATTTTATATAAAACATAACGTTTACGATACATTTTACAGTTATCATCAATTTGGCATTCAATAAATACCAAATAGTCGACATTAATTACGGGTTTAAATGTTTGATCGTCATGCACTACTTTTCTAAATTAAAGCTTTTTTTATTACAAGAAAATTTAAATGTAATCTCCAAGGCATAATAATATAATCGCATTGATCGCGAAAAGTGAAATATTTGAAAAAAAAAAAAGACAAGATAACAGTGACAGGAGAACACATGAACATACATATAGAAGAATTGGTAATTCGTGATGGAGAAGATAATATGAGAGATCAGGGATAGCTGCTCAGATACTGAGGATGATCTAGAGATTGTATTGGAAATCAGGTGTATGATGTTCAGATAGTTTTTTAGAAAATTATATAATTTAAATATAAACAATGACGTTTATCACTTCTCACGCTAGTTTTTCTCTTTTAGGGTGAATATTGGATTGAACTGATATTTGATTGTCATGTAAGAATTTGGCGATTGACTGCCTTGTATAGAAACAGGCAGATATTTCTATATTTGGGCATCACAAAAAATACTTCAGATTTAGTTTTAACAACAAAACAGTGTAATTTTCAACTTCATTATTAATAAACAACTCATAGATTTCGATACTACGATATCTTACTTACAAGAACTTGCATCCCTGTTCGAATTTTAAATAAACTTGAAATTAGAATCAAAATTATTTATGTCATAGCATAAATTATACCATATGAACGATAGTGGCTCCCTCATTTTACTATCTACAGTTTCTGACCAAGCTATACGTCGTGCAAAATATCTTTATAAAAAAAAGCTGTTAGTCAGTCAACTCATCAGTTACTATGTTTAGTTATTTACAAGCAGTTTACACTTAAAATAGCTTTTGTGACATAAAAGCTATCTTCTCATAATTTTTAAAGCAGATCTGTGTTTTAAAAAACTTTGTACACTTTCTTTGATCCATAATTTTAGCCTAGATACTTACACAGGTATGAAAGCCATAGCTAATAAATTTACCAGAGCACTTAGGGTCCCCGAGGATAAGCAGCCAGTACTGGCTGAAGTCCCACTGGCCGTCGGCCGCCCGCGCGAAGATTGCCACGGTTCCGTCAGCGAGCGCCACTATGCAACGGGACGCGCACGCCACGATTGACAGGATGGCGTCGTTCAGCTTCACTCTGACAGGATATAGACGAAAATGTAGTACTAGTCACTTCACGAACCACGTGTGGCGCAATGGTTTGTTTCCCAGTGAGGCAGAAATTGGAATGATGAGCTTTAATTTCTGTTCTCGGCCTGTGAGTTTCGACACAGCTTCATAGCCCCACCGTCCTAGGCGTTATTAATTTTATTTATTTCATCTCGTGCCAATTGTCAATCTAGGCAGGTAAGTATGTTATCGTTTGTACAGTTTCCTCCGTAAACGTTTTCGATGTTTTGATGTTACGTGCCGTTTGTGTCGCGTTTGTGCCACGACGGAACTCATATTCCATAATTAAACGAATTTTTAAAGTATCCAATATGACGAAAAAGTCCAAATGTAAGAAAACAAAACACTGAGTTTTTCTTTTCAATTTTAATAATGGCGTCGCAAACTCTGTGCATTTTGCCAGCATCAGTAAAATTTTTGCCTTAATTCAAATTACATCGCAGAAAATACATTAATTTACGTTAAAAGTTGAGTTTATTGCTGAAATAAATTTTTTTCGAAACTAGGAGACGTGTACCTACAATAAGGAAAGGAATTTGAAAATCTGTCATCATGCCCATTGAAGAGTTATGGCGGGAAGTCGAAAAAGACATATTGTGCTCTTGTTTTATTTTCATTTTCTTGGTGTATTTTTGAATTATATCAGATAAAGTTGATGACATTTTGTTTGATAAAGGTTAATTACAGTGCACGATTGTTTGTGAAATAGAATAACAGTGCTAAAATATGTTTTTTCTGCTTGCCTCCAAAATTCCATCGGACACGTTCTAGTAAAGTAGCCATCGCTTTACTTGAATGTTGGACTGACTAGACTGACTGATTACTGACGACTTACTTACTGACTTTGTTTTACTTCGTCCAGTTTCATTGAAGCTGGCAAAGAATAGATGCAAAAATTATACTTGACGCTGGCAGTATGCACAGGGTTTGCGATGCCATAATTGAAAAAAAAAGAACGGCAATTTCATAGGTAAAGACCTACTATTTTCTGCTATCGACGCATGAATCACAATCTAAACACTAATATAGATTTCCTTAACCAGCCTCACACAGGACATACATAATAATATGTCACCATATCGATACTGTTGCATTTTAATAAAAGTAAACAAGTCACAAAAAAGAATGTGGTAATAAAACAATAAAACTGAAATAAAATGAGTTTTACGACCAAGTCACCTACAATTCGATTTAACACAATCTTATTTAATGATTTCAATTTAACTCAACTGTAAGAACTCTCAAGCAATACTTGCTTGCCTTGCAAGGCAAGGCTTGCTTCTATAGCAAGTTGTCATCAAACCTAGAATTCTCAGTTCAATGTGATTTTGTTAAACTGGACAGTTTAAGAATCATAGTAGGTAGTTATTCTAGGGTAATAGTAATGGAATGGTATGCTAATGAAAGAAGTGTGAAACCCCTTTCTTTCAGAACTTTAATAACTCCATTACAGCAAGTGACTTTTCGATTTCTAAGCTGCCGGAGGGTCAAGTCAACCCTAGCTCGTCCAGACAGATTACTGGAAGAGTGATAAAGAGATAAGGATGCTCTAGGATTTGTAGATTGGGGTTGCGTTCAGAGTCTCCCCTTCATCCACTTCACTATGAATTGGACTATATAAAAACTAGATTACCTTGCCAGGCACTTGCTGTAGTTGCCCATGGCGGAGTGCACGTACAAATTGCCGCTCTTGGTGCCCAGCCACATGGTCGCCATCACGGTGGACATCTTGCGGTCTTGGGGAACGTCCGCTCTACTCTCTGCGTTCGACTGCTCCTGCGCAAATGCGTCCACGCCGGGTTCTGGTGACGCACGTTGTTGTTCTACTTCGACTACTGGACAAGACAAAAAAAGTTTGGATATCAAAATATATTATTGTTATGTATGCGATACAAATCCTGCATCTTTTGGTGCCACTTTAATAGCAGTACTTAACGCAAAGACAACCAAATTTTTGCGCAAATAATGATGTAACTTTTTGTATACCCTAATTTACCCATTCCCTAGAGTTAACTGGCGGAGCATGCCATTAGTTATTAAATAAACAATTTAAAACTTACTTAACATTCATTAATTTAAAAAAAAACTAGATCGACTAACTATGGGTGTTTGTATCTTGCCAAAAGCGACTAGTCAGTCGCTAGCTGGTCTCACAGTTGTGTGTAAAATGGTCTAGTGATAAATACTTCTACATTTATATTTTGGCCTACCTTGATTCATTTTCCATGTACAGTACATGTTCCTAAAAACCTTAAAATCACTAAATATGAAACCCTTAAAACAAAAGACATTAAAAAACGGTGTTCAATAGCTTCTAAAACAAGACATTATCATAAGTCTATTCCATTAGTTTGCACGGGACTAAAAATATACAATAACCTATCGGAATTCCTCAAAATAAAAGCGGGCAACGAGATTAAAAAGGAACTTAAAACGTATTTACTAGAGAAGGCATATTACTCGGTCACTAATTTTTTAAACGGTAAAGCGACATAAAGGAATACCATAAAACCTAGGTTTATTTCCGCCGGCTTTTTTTCCTCAAAAACCCTGCAATATGGGTGCCCAAAGCCAACGATCGGATCCGATCCGAAAAATAAAAATAAAAATTTATCAATAAAAAGGCGCAATATGGGTACAAATAATAATTATATAAGTATAAATTATAACAAAGAAATCTTTCAATGTACATTTTAATATCTGTTATTACTGTTATTAGTTACTGTAAACACCCTAAACACCCATATTTGTGCAAATAAGTCTTTGTCTTTAAATTTTGTCTTACTTTAAAGACACATTTTCATTTCAGTTTTTTTCTTTACATGTAGAACACCAAAAAGCATATATGTATATCCACACAGCGAAAACATTACTAAGTGTAACGAATTTTCAGACGTTTCGTAGTACACACGTGGAAATCACCGCGCTATTTCGTTTGTATTTACTTTGGCAGTCTGCCAGTAAGTTTGCACTCTGATTTGTTTGCCACGTGAATCTGACAGAATTGAGATTCACATTTGAAATGTCGTGAAATAGTAAAAAGCTAAAAATTGAAGCGAAATCGTGTAACATTTAATGAATACTTGTAGCTTACACGTTCGTTTAGTCTATTGAAATTTCTTGAATTAATTTTTTTACATAGGTATAAAATAACGATATGGTCGCCAACGTGAACTTTATCAACCTTTAATACTATGTATCAAATTGTCTGTTATGCATTATGTTAGTAATATCTATAGTGCACGTGTTTAATCCGAATCTTGGCCATGTTTCGTCTATCCTCCAAACTTTTACACTAGATCTTTAAAGATGTCATTTTGCACATTTTTAGGAGGCGAGAAAAACATTTTATCAAAAATAAGTTAATGTAAATGTTTGGTGGTGTAGACATCAGTTTTAATTTAAAAATCACAGTTCTCGTGTCATGCGGATGCGATGTGAACGTTTGTATGGAAATAAATATACTTAGTTAAAAAACTAAAAAAAAACACGTTTTTGAAGCACATCAAACTAAAAAGTGAAAAATAAGAAAATAATAATGAACAAAAAATACCAGTATAATTGTGCAAAAAGTGTGGGTTGCTCTATATAATAAAAATATGGCACAAAGCGCCATCTATTAAGGTTTATTTTTAACTTTTTTAGTTTGATGTGCTTCAAAAGCGTGTTTTTTTAGTGTAAAATATTTCTTCAAGTTCTCTAAATTTGATAAAATCATGAAATTATTGTATTTCTACCGATCCTTGGTAAGTGTCTTGATAAGTGTTGAATTAAATCACAAACATACAGGTGAATCTAATATAAGAGTTTTTTTTTTTCAAGTTCTCGCAATCAGACAATCTCATGAAATTTTTGTATTGCCACTGATTCTTGATAAGTGTCCAAAGTTTGAATGAAATCTGTCCATTGAAAGTGGATCAAAACCGAGTGCAAAGGAGAATTACAATTTACATTACAAATTACTGACAAACTCACAAACATACAGGCGAAGCTAATTAAAGCGTAAAAAAGCCATCCCCATGCTCAAATCTTGTATCAGCACAGACCAAATTCATAGTATACTATCCTCATATGTATCCTAAAATATGATTTTACTCAACATGAATGAATTATGAACGTTGACTTACCATTAACGGGGGTGGAACTAAGTGGCGGACTCTCTGCCGGCGTGGTTTCCTCGTCCGCTTCGTTTAGAGTATCTTTGGGCGGATCGGTGCTGGGCGGCGACGGTTCCTTTACTGGAGTGCTTGGTGGTGTCAGTAATGTGGCTTGGACCTGTTCAAAGAAACTGGGTCGTCAAGACTTATAGAGCATACGTCCTTGGTATAGCAGAAGAGGAACTGTTTCATCTGTTTTTTTTTTACGTTAAAATAAATATCGGCGCTGCTATGAATATGTGGCTGGTGACCCAATAACAAGTTTTTATAAAAATAATGAAGCAATAACGGTATTTCTGTAAAGTAGCGTAGCTCTCAGTGAATTTATGAGTTATATTTATTAAAGTTTGATATAGGATATTACTAATTATAGTGCCCGAGTGTTACCTATATGAAAACAATGACAAATATAGCTTTTCGAGTTGCATTTCAAATTCCATAAACATCAAACACGTTCTGGTATTGCCATCGTGTTACTGGGTTATTATTGACTTGACAGAGTTTTTCAGTCAAGGCAGCCAGGCTGTATTGTAGTTTGTTGCTGCAAGAAGGCGGAGTGCAGTCCGATTTTTTCAAATAGACTACGAAATTGTTATATTTTCTACAAACATGAAAATATGCCTTTCTTTGTTATTTTTTATGCATTTTGTAATTTTAAGAGAAATAAATATATTATTAATATTTTATTAATATCCGATGAAACAACGAATTTTTCTATTTTTTTATTAATTATATTATTATGTCACCCGATATTAATGAAGCAGGGATATTTGGATTCAAATTGAACATTTGCACAGAGAACATTTTTTATTTTGTATTTTCTCAGATAGTGTGATGGCATGCTGACCAAAAAAAACCTAACACAACAAAAGGGAAAAAAAAACATCAAAGAGCGTCCATATTACCATATCTATTCTCCTTCTGATCAGGTTATGTTAATAAATGTAAACAATTCTCCGCGTAGTTTGAATTGAAATCAATCCAAGCGGTAACTATAAACAAATATCCGCACGCATCCGACTAAACAAATGTTTGATAACATTTCCGGTTGCCGGAAATTGCGAAGTATCCCATATAGACAGTAGTTCCGGAGACACTTAATGTGTTTATTAACACAGGTTGCGTTTGTCGCGAAGTTCCTATTATTTTTCGTCGACTACCATAATTAAATTAATGCTTTTGGCAGCTTTTATTACAATCCGATATTATTTTCCTTATATTATTAGCGCGTTTACTGCTAAAAAACCCATTTGTTATAGCGCCCCAGTTCCAGGGCACCGCGCTCACCGTCGGTGAAAGTATCGGTATCTTGGGAGTTGATATTACGAGTAAAGTGCAGTACCAGAGTCATTTGGTGTACAAAGCCAAATTGGCATCAAAAAAGCTTGATGTCCTCAACAGGGCGAAGCAGTACGTTCACTGCGGGGCAACTCCTGACGCTGTATAAGACCCAGGTCAGACCCCACATGGAGTATTGCTCCCATCTCTGGGCAGGAGCGTCGAAGTACCAGCTACACCCATTTGACTCAGTTGAAAAGCGCGCAGTCCGAATCGTCAACGACCCAAGATTGACTGACAGGCTAGAACCGCTTTGCTTGCGAAGAGACATAGGCTCGCTCTGCGTGTTCTACCGACTTTACTATGGTGAGTGCTCTGAGGAACTCTTCAAATTTATGCCTACATCACCATTCCATGACTATACCACCAGACGAAGGTTAGAGTTCCACCGGCACCACAGTTCGCTTTGCACGCTCCTTTTTACCACGGACGTGTAGGTTATGGGACAACAACATGGGGTTCTTCAAGAAAGCTGTAAAAAAAGCTCTCCTCCAAAGCCGGCAATGCTCAGGCGGCTTCCCTGGGGTTGCCCGTGTCCTTAGGCGACGGTGATCGCTTAACACCACGCGGCCCGTCTGCCTTTTTGTTCGGTTTATTTATAAAAAAAATCCTATCATGACAATACATACATATATATGCTACATTGCGAGTTTATTCCAATTATGGAGACTGATACGTGCCAATAGGACGCTAACGGTTGCAATCATTTCGTGGAAATAGATCTTTTACTCATTATTATTTTATTATATTAACAAATCATTACTGCATTATTTCGAGCAACCTGACGAACATTCGCAGCTCAGCGTGTAAGTCCAATAACACGCTGTAGTGTATATTTTTTCATCACCAGATAATATTATTCGTCGAATAAATGTTATTTCAAAAGAATAGCGACAATAACTGACGGATAAATTTATCTGGGGATTGACAAATCAGCCCTTAACCCCTTCGTATAATTTTGTTGGTTAATATTTATTTACCAAATGGGCTATACTTAATTATTATTTTATGAATGGTGACCATTTACTTCGGTTTTAACTTTATTATCAGCAATCCAAATCCATGCTGTACGTCGTTACTTCGGCGCCGACATCATTAGCTTGTGAGATTACGTTAAAGGTGGGGTCTCCTGTTTTAGGGCTCTTGTGCTAGGAACACCTTATATGTATGTGTACCTGCGCTAATGTCACTCTACTCAATATACTCGTAATATTGTCTTACCAGTCTAGTACTGCCGATGACGACTTCCTTTTCGCCACCTTCGCCGTTGCCACCACTTGCAATCGGAAGACCGTTAGGTTGGCTGTCTGTCGAGTCGCTCTTGCCCACGCAGAACAAGGATTGCTGGTAAAAAAAAAACATGATATTTCATTATTAGTAACCCATAGTTACGCTAAATAAAATCTGCCATTTTTGTATTTTAAATACTAGATTATAATGATAAACAAAAATAATGTAATGAAATTTAAATTAGTGTTACCATAGAGTAGCAGTGAGTACACAATAGCGTCGAAACGCCAGAACTATTTTCCTGTAACGTACGAAAGGATTGCATGATCGCATTCTTTTATGTTAGTACTATCGCATATTTTTGAGGCGTTTTATACAAATTTGTGAAATAATATATATCATAGGGAGATGTACCTTCCGTAAAGTAATTAATGACATTACGTTAATTCCTCCTTTGTACTGGAGGAAGTCCTCTAAAATGTGCTTGTCTCTCATTGAGAACGACTTACCTCTGCTGGGAAGTTTTTCATTATCTGTATATTGCGACATTAAACGTACCGAGTGCCGTTTAGTTTCGTTGTCTGCGGACATCCTCTCCTCGTACTCGCGGTAGTCCTCATCCACAGCGCCGGGCACCGACGCCACGCACAGAATGTGCTTGTCGCTCACTGAGAACGACTCGATCACTTCCGCTGGGTTGTTCGCGTCGATGATCTATGTGAAAACGGGAGATATTATTGTTGTTATTATGATTCTATTTCGTAAATTAGTTCTATTCTAGTTCTAGTTCTATTTCGTTGAAACCCGCATAGCCCGGCGCGGCGGTGGTAAGCGTAGAACGCAAAACGATCTATGCAAATAAACCAAACGGGCGCGGTCGGGTATAAGATGGGTGACATAAAAAATGTCAATTCTTAGCACCTACTTTTTCTACTATATGTTCGCGGTGTTTGTGTCTGTATGGCGCAGAATTAGTAACTGCGTATGTATGTGCATCAAGTGTAGTTTGTCTACCTGAACGTTAAATAAAAAATAAGTTTAAGTAAATTTGTGTTCTCGGTCTGGGTGTTTGTGCTTCTGTCTTTGTGTCGAAAATGTGAGTCTGCAGCGTTATTTATTTAATCCATCCATCCAAAGCTTTAAGAAGTTATTTATGGGAATTACACCATCGCTCACCATAACGACACCCTTGTTCTGCGTGCTGGAGCAGATCCACACGAGAGACGACAGGTTCTTCTCCACGTGTTCCACGAGATGCGTTGACTGCAGCTGCCGGTTGATTTGCTCCACTTCAGGGGAATGGGCTGACTGTGCCTTGCTCATCTCGTAGGCTGCACAATAATGAATTAATAAAGTTATACATTATTAAAAAAAACGAAACGAAACGAAAGGCGTCCACAGATCCGTACGTACTGCGATGCGTTTATCGTTGTATTAACAACTTTTGTAAACACCCATATTTGTGCAAATAAAGTTCTTTGTCTTTGTTGTTTTCATGCTTTTACTATATACCAATCATTATTACAATTTTGTAGAGTAAACCTAATGGACACAGTCAATACGGTGATACTGAAAAGTCCTTGTTTAGAAGCTATTTCTGTTGGATAGAAAAATTCATGCAGCTGTTCAGTATGACAACTAGCATTTATTTATATGGATAGCAAAATGTACGAATGCGACACAAACTTTGTTATAGTAGCGGTCACAAAACACGTGTAGCTTATAAATCTAAAAAAAAATAAACATGTCGGAAATAAAAATGTTAAGATACGAAAACAAAACGGTATTTTGCTATGACAGTGTAGTTTAGCACCACAAGATTTTTAGTGTCATTAAGCTAGGTGTCCACATTAAAATTAAGCAAAAGTAAAATTTTGCCTTTTTAATTATTCAACTACGGTCTAGCAAAATAGAAGGAATTGAGGGTTGTATTTATGATTGAGGGATGTATGTGCATAATGTTGCCTCATAGGTAAACGACTTTTAATAATTAGACAAATGAGACGTCGTCGAATGCGTCTTGATCATCAGGTAGTTACAGTTTATGGTTTAATTATAATCATAATCATTGCAAAAATAGTTCTATGTAACTACCTTTCAAGCTCTTAGCTAAATTATTACTAGGGTTGCCTGGAAGAAATCGCTTTTAAGCGATAAGGCCGCCCTTGTTTGTTTTTTTTCAGCTTTGTGTATGTTTTTTTTTCTCTTCTATTACGTATGGTGTTGTAAAATAACAAACAATAAAGAGTTTTAACTAACTTTAACTAACTAAATTTTCTTTCGCTCATATTTGACCCATTCAATGCATGGACATGCAATAAAATCTTGTGAAAATTATTTTTATTTATTAATATGTAATTTAATGGTGCATGTTTTAAAGTGTGATTTTTCTGTAGACGTATTCTAATTCTTAAATAAATTTCAAACAAAAATTTCTAGAGGGTTCTATCACCTTGAGCGCACGTACCCAAGCACATGGTATTCTCGGCCTTGTCGTCCTCCTTGGCGTAGAACACGCTCTCGCCGACCATACAGCCGCCGTCCGGAGTACGCCCACCGTTGAGATTCACTCCGGCCGCGCATAGCAGAGACATGCGAGGTTCGGCCTCCGCTATAGGCCTGTATGGGAATAGTATATTTCATTACAAATGCGGAAAGGCTGTCATTGCAAAAACTCCTTCCAATGACGGCTCCGCACGTGTACTGAACAACTATTTTTAATACAGTTGCGAAGAAATGAAGCAATTTAATTATATAATAAAATCACAATAAACTCAACTAACTAATCATCTAAACTCGCAAAGAACATTTTTGAAAAATGGCTCCAACCGTAAAAGAATATAAGCAGATATTTTTTTGTTTTCTTCACCCATTCTGGGTAGGCAAAGGGAACTATGCCCATACAGCCAATTCTTCAGTAGAATTTTTTTATTGATATGAAATGAAAATGAAATTTAATTAGATGAAATGAAATGAAACCTAACCTGACTCATTGAATCAAATTGGAAAAGCACGAGTGTGTAATAGTCCACTTCCCGAACGCTATACGTCCCTGCAATACGCCATTTTTTGAGCAACTGTATAAAAAAATCATTATCATATCATAACATTACATATATCCTAGAAGGTCAAGCCAAAGAATATATTAAGAGGTAGAAAGGCAATAATGCGCAGTTTGTATAAAAACTGGTGTCGTCGATCCAGCCCCACCTTTTACCTCCACTACATCTGTACTTAAATAAATATGAAGCTTACGCACATATTTGCACTTGCAACTCTAGCCAATCTTAGCGCCGCACAATCACGCCATTTCAAATGAACGAATGACATCCAAGCACGCATATTGCAGCGCGACCGCGTGTTTCTGTAGAGATATGAGCGTTGCTCATATCCTTGGCGCGTCTGCCCCGCCCACAACTCCATTCTAACCTCTTTATTATGTTCTGTGGTCAGAACCATAGTGACCAATGCCGTAATAATACCCAACGCATTTGATATGTATAAAAAACTACGGTGTAGACCATTTTCAACTGAAATTTATGAACAGGTTAGAACTTTTAAGGTTCAGCCGGGAAATCACTACCCACCGTTCGATGGAAAGTTGCGAGTCGCTAGCAGCCTAACTCGAGGCGACCATCTCTGGCGTATCAGCGTAACTTCCCACGACCTCAGGCAAGACTCATACTTTTTTGAGGTTGTGTACTATACACAACCTACCTATCTACGATATGTCAATGGACTGCAGCGATTACTAAACTATAATTAATGATCTATAACTCTGTGTGCTCATCTGCTACAGCAAAGTGTCACCTTAAATCACTATGGTTTGGTGTTTATAAAAGGTGAGATATATAATTGAATATTGTTGCGAGTCTCAGATTTACTCAATTGCAGACTATTTTTTTTGCACGCGATAGACTCATAGAGGTTTTCTTTTCGAAACTTGTAACATTTCTTTTTATTGGCTACGCTTATCAATTACATACAAAAACGCATTTAATTTACTAGTGTTAATTCATTTGTAACGGTAAAAGAAGAAAATGACTGCCGCATTTTGTTTTGTGTTGCTTTGTAAACCAAACACATGGTGAAAAAAAAACCACAAAAGGAAAAGAAAAGTACAAGTAGCACTTTTTCGACGTCAACTTTTAGATATATGTATATAAGCCCTTACCTGCAAAAGACTGGCACAGGGACGGGTACTCCGCCAGACGATAGGGAGATGCAAGGACTGGGTCCTTTGGGGCCTTGGCCGCTTTTACCAGGCAAGCTCCATCCGTAAGCCTGAGTACGGCCATCCTCCTTACGCACGTGCGCGCGAACCTAAGTACAAACAAACTTTGCTTTTAAAACAGAACTGGGAGTAAAATTGAACGTCTTGTCATACATATTACACACAAGAAGTGGTCTTTGTATTCTTGGTTCATTGACTATCTCTTTATTTATGTAAGAATGTTTAGGACTCTGTTACCTTTAATGTTTGATTATGTATCTATATCTACTAGAAGTGAGAATAGGAAGCTTGCTTCTATCATTTAAAAAGACACCTGTTTTTGCAGGAATAGGTCAGACCTATTCGCCTTCAACTGTGAGTTCAGCCCAAAGTTGAGCCTGTACAGAACACTAGTGGGTCGCCAGCAAAACATTGGCATTTAACAAATTTTTTTAAGGAATTTCGAAACGAAAATGACATTATGAACCTATGACAGTTAATTAATTAATAATAATTGATTTCACCTCGTTGTAACATCTGCAAGTCACTTATTTGGCGCAAACATGTTGAAACTTTTGAAAATGAAGAAATGTTGCTTCATCATTATTGCACCCTTATTCATAAAATACTATTAGATCTAAATGAATTCATAGACGATACTTGAGTGAAGCCTGCTACTATGTGTTTATCAAAATAGACATGAATCGATGGCTCGACATAACGAGCGCACGTCAATAAGCGCTCTTTGCATAGCGTTGCCAGTTTACTTAAGCAAGTATGTTTTTTTAATACGACTGAGTTTTTATATTAATCTATCCTAATATATAAAGCTGAGGAGTTTGTTTGTTTATTTGTTTGTTTCAACGTGCTAATCTCAGGAACTTTGCGAACATCATGCTATGACTAAGTCCACGCGGACGAAGTCGCGGGCAGCCGCTAGTGTCAAATAAAATGTTAAAAGGTTATGACACCGCAACTTTGATATTGTCAAAATGGTCAAAAAACCGGGACGCCATAAAAAAAAATTCACAGACTACTTACCTAAGTGTCATATTTTTCAATGAGGAACAGTTGTGAACTGTTATGTGGGAAAATGAAATTGTTGTTTTATATTAATAAAAACCAATTTACTGTTAACATATTTATTTTTCTGCACGCCTACTACCGGTACCCTTCAAAATGAGACCATATACGATTTTTATGTGCAGCTATCGTCCCGTAATCACTGGGACGAAAATCGGCTTGCGCTATTAGTATATAGGATTAGGAGACGCCTATGTCCAGGATTAGGGACATAGGCCTCCCCTAATGTTCGCTACTCCAAGTCGTGCGTTTACAAGTGCGTGCGAATATATTAATAATGGCCAGTGCCAGATTATTGTTTTTTAACAAACATTGCATTTCCATGACATTGTTCGACCATATCACGAGGCAGTATTCGCTTCAATAAGTATTGAAGATTTTGTAGCGACTACGTATTTTTTTTTTTCTTACTACTTTCTTACGACTTTCCCTAATATAATATAATTCAAGCAAGAATATGAGAAACATCTGATGTTTTATGTGTTACCGAATCATGTTAGTGAACTATGGTAGCCAATTTCAATTTCATTAATTTCATTTATAGTTCAGTTCCCAGTAGAGCTAAATGCAGCGAGCCAAGACATGACGAGGCTGTCATAAGCAGTTCAAGAATATGTGCTGCTTCTACTCTTTGTGCTTACTTTCGTATAAAATCATCATAAGCATACATTATTTAGTCTCATCAATAATTCTACCAACTAAATCAAATATAAAAAATAAATAAATACATAGATTTGATTGAAATTCGTTATTAGAACTCTTATACAGATTCTAATATATAAAATCAAGTACTTGTTGGTCAACCGCTTACGATTCAAACAAAACAGCCTACCTCAGTGGTCAACTATGATTGTTCTTACTCCACATACACCTCATACATCTTCCTATATGTAAAGCTCTTCTAACAAAATATGTATAAGATACAAAATTTCTAGTTTAATATTCTACAGTGCCTTTTCATTGGATATCAATATAGGTAATTTGTATAGAAGTATTATAATATTCGCCATTTTATTGCGGTGGCCATTTTGGATTGGCAAAAAATACTGATTATATTTAATTGAATTTTCTTCCTAACTAAACATGTATAAAAAACTTAGCTCAATATCCAAAAATTCAAAATTGAGATTCAAGATTCCACTCAAACAGCCACTATAAAAAGCTTGTACAGATACTTCAACTCAGTTGTGCGCGCGGCGCTATGTGTGGGTAAACCTGTATATACACAGTGACTTTGTGTGCGTGACAAGAGGTACAGTGAAGTTGCTCGGACGATCACGGCCGCGTCACTGTCACACAAATTAAAGCTGCATAATTACTAGCCCACGCACACATAGTGCCGCGCGCACAACTGAGTTGAAGTATCTCTAATAATATAAGTTACATGATGTGTATCTGTAATACATGTTATACTCCACCAACCCGCATCGGAACAGCGTGGTAAAGTAAGCTCCCGGTCTCCGCACTAAGGAGGAGAGACCCGTGCCCAGCAGTGGGACGCAAAAAGGGTTGCAGCCAAGCGAGCCAACATATTATATGTGAGAATAGAAAATACTGTACTGTGTTTCCTATTTAAAAGTTAAACAAATTACCTCGGGAATATATGACTTATACGGATTTTTAAATAAAAGATTATAATGCATTTATTGCACATCATTTATTTACAAATAGCATAAATATAGCACCATCTTGTAAAATAACAGTAATAAGTAAAATATTTATACCCGTCACAAAAATATCAACATTATATGATATATCACATACATTATTATCAATAGCACTGTATCCTTCACTGTATAAACTAAAAACTTCTCTTCATTCGTTTAACTGAAAAAAAAAATAACCAAAAAAGGAAATTAGGATTAGGAGGTAACATATACAAAACAATATAAAATAAAAAGGTAATAAACATAAATGTTCTTAAAATTGTTAAGTAAATAAATTAAGTAAGACGAATTATGAATTTTCTTTATTATTCTACGCCACTTACATGTTTTTCTTTGTTCAACCCCAATATCACATGTCAAAGACAGTAGTAGTTTTTGTACGATGGTAAGAGTTTCGCGAGATTGAGAAATAGATCAATGATCGATCGATGTTATATCTGGATGCTATCGATAATATTTAAATCGTTTACTTCACGCCGTGTAAATGTAATGTTTATAGAAACGTAGATAGACCTGACATATTAGAATTCGCAAGTTTTGACATTAAATTTAATCCATTCACCATTCATCCTCATCCAGATTGACACCTGCGGCTGCTGCATATGCGAACCATTAATAGCGTCCATCAATGTATGTACTTACTCAACGTCAAACAATTGAATCAATTTATTACTAATACAATTAATTACTACTACTTACCGAAAGCAAATGTCCTACGGAGCGTTATCAATTTAGACATTTCATTATCACCGTCGAAGAAAGATGCAAACGGTAACTATTTTATTACATTTCAGTACCGGTTTCATATTTCTTTCCTGCTTTAGGGGTTCGTCGAATGACTAATTTGAATGCCTAATTCAAATATCACTGCTAGAATAATTACCACGTAAACTGTGTCCAAAATAGCCGTGTTGCGAATAGCCGTGAAGTAGTCAGTTTGTGAAAGTATGAAAAACCTATATATGTACAATAAATTGAAAAGAAAATATTTCTATTCACTGTGCGGATTTTACAAATTCTTAATGAACATTATTTCATGGTTCTAACAGCTCTTGGTGCACTTAGGCAATGATGAGCTGAAGAAAGCAGGCGGAGAAAGCCGAAACTATGAGTAGTGGCGGTTTTGACCCAATAAGTCGGCCAAATTTTAGACTTCACTGACGAACATAAGAAATAACTCTTAAAGACCTAAATATTGTAAAGACTCACTAACTCTATGGTCGGCTGCACGGCACAGAGTTTCATGAGCTCACTATTGACCAGTGTATTTTAGGAGCTGTTGGAGGGCAATTACATGGCGTGACTTTAGGGTAGCCAAGACTGCAAAATGGCTACTGACTATGAGAAACGTCTGGCAGCAGTCCACCTCCCATTTTCCTTCTGAATGGTCTTTAAATACGACTAACCTGTCGGAACTGTTCGCTCCTCTCGTGGCGCCTGTGATGGTGGTCGCTGAGCTGCGTCTCCAAGAAGTCGGCCTGCGTGCGCGAGTGCCTCATAGCCGGCTGCGGGGCCGCGACCGCTTTCAGGTGCGGCGTCGAGCGCGGACGCTGCGGACGCTCTGACGTGCTGCAAAGAAGCTCGGATTAGCTTAGCTGCAACCCCACTGCTGGGTCTGTCTCTCCCTATTATTGGGAGATAACGAGCTTACCACCACGCAGCTTTAAAGTGGTTTAGTGGCCAACTCACTGTCGGATGTTTTCAAAACGCCCATAAGGCCTCCGATAACATTAACGACTGTTGTCGTAGGGTGGGCTATTGCCCACCCCCTACCCCGAACATTCTATCGAGCTTAACGCGCCCTCCGAAGCACGGAAACGCACATGATATTTGCCACTGGCGGTCACCCATCTCACACTCGACTGCGCCCGTTTGGTTTAGCTGGGTAGATTGTTTGCGTTCTACGCCAACCACCCGATTACGCGCCATTCCCTAATTAGCTTAATATTTATATGTATGATAGATTGAAACTGTATCTAATAAAAACTACTTAATTCTATCCACCCATCCATCCACTGACGGACAATGGCTTCCTCCAAAGCATCACACCAACCGATCCCGCGTCCTCAGAGCTCGGCGGCTTCCCGCGGTCTTCTCCGGATCGACAGTCCGTTGGAGGGCGACTTGATCTTTTTCGAGACGTGGTTGCACTTTTGAGCACATTTCTTCCCTAACTGTTACTAACTCCTAACAAGATTGCCTTCTTATCACTTTGGAATGGTATAGTAAGTTAGCATAATGAGAGAGTGGCGTCAACATTAATTTTATCGTCAGGAGTCTATCATTGACTGTAGCCAATGATTAGAAAATTAATTACAAAACCCAACTCGCAGCATATTGTATACGACGCGCGCTCATACATTTGCCCGAAATGGCATACTTGTGTTTTTATTTCATCATAAACTTAGTTTAATTTTTAACTACACGAATGAACTAAGTACACCTACAAAAAAAATACTACTCCAAATTGCTAAATTTTATAAATATAGCATACCTATTTAATAGTTAAGAATATACATATTTTAGTTTAATATATATAAGAATATTGCATATTTATATTAGTTAAGACGTAATAACATAATAGTTAAGACAATTAGGAGGCATATACAGCTTGGATTATCTGTACTACACGCTTAAAAAAGAGCATGCAGAAATCAGTCGACACGTGTATGAAAAACAATGATGTTTTTATAAATTCTCTTATATGAATACGCGAGCATCTCACGAGTTGTGTATGAATGTGCTTAGTTTAACACGGTTCCATACCAGCACTATGTTTTGTGAGCTTAGCAAAAACCAAATAGAGGCGCTTTCTGCCAATGTCAAAACAATCAAGCGTAAACTTCTGTAGTTGCAAGACCGTCGGAGTTAACATTCGCTTTACATCTTTCAACTTAGAATATAGCAATGCAAAAACCATAAACCCAAAAGCCTAGATAGCATATTTATTTTCTAAACACAGCTTCTTAGCATAAGCTCCATAGCATTACAAGATGAACAGAGTTTATTAATAATAATGTGTTTTTAACGGATTTTTATTATACTACTCAATAGAAGGCCTGAATGGGTAGTAGCAGAAGTCGTTATTAGAGATGGCTTGTTGGATTTCTTTATTTATTTAGGCAATTTACCAGCGTTTCAATGGAACTAAAGATAAGTCATATAAAGCTCATAATTATGGCCAAACATGGATTACGCAACTTGTGTCACTTAAGAAATGTGTTAGCCTTATTTAAAATGAAAAACACAAAGATTTTAATATAAAGGGTATGTTCAATATAAAGGTGTGGTATCAAATACTGACTGTAATAACTAAACTCAAGACTGTTCCCATATGTGTCATAATCAATTACCTATAGCGCACAACTAATTAGTGAGAGTGATAATGTAGCTATGAGAGCAGTAAAAGAAAAAAAACTGAAAACTCAAAATTAACTTTTTCACCAAACCAATTAAAATAAATTCTCATCAATTTTCTGGATATTAGTATGGACATCTTCAACACTATGTACTCTACCAGCGCATTTTTATGCGCGTTCGCGCGTCTTTTGCTTATTTTTTGAAGCGCGTGTAGCCGCGAAACGTCGAGGTTTGATATTAGATGATACAAAAAGTAGTGCGCGTGTAAGCGCTTTTTCAGAAACGATCGTATACGCACAAGATACACTGGTCTGAAACCGCACTAATAATACATCGCCTATTGCAAAATGAAGATAAACATTAAATAAAGTAACAATAGGTGTACGTACGTGTAGGGTAACAACAGGGTCTTTCAAACAAATTGTATTAAATATACTTGTTTTCATAAATAATAAATAAAAAGCAATGAAACGTTTGGCAATGCAATACGATGATTTATTTTTATGTAGCACTTCTAAACAAATCTAGTGGGTGATAATGATCGCATAGCAGAGTTTTATTTGTATCGCATAGCTTATTTAATTTATACACTACAATATAAATCGCTTTTCAAATTATTACATAAAAAAATCCATCTATAAAGTTACAGATGTTCGCACGCTAGGCAGTCCCGGATTTATAAATAGGCCGTATAGGCCGCGGCCTAAGGGCGGCAGCGTCCTAGGGGCGGCCGTTCGCAACCCCCGCTTTCCTTAGGTATGTACATGGGCGGCAGAAATAACACACTACACGCCTACACTCATAAAAAATATAAATTCGGCACTGTCGCTAGGATTCCCTGTGCCGTAGATACCATGGACATAGGAACCCAACCACTCAGACCGAAAACAACAAACAACAATCAACTTTCGCTGGGAATCGAACCCAAGACCTTCGATCGGCAGTCGGGTATGGTAGTCACGGTGACGCGCCATAGAGGCCGTCTCTGATAATCAATAATTTGATGTCTTCTTTATAGATGACTAGCTGTGCCCCGCGGTTTCACCCGCGTTAGAAAGAGAAGTGAACCAAACTTTACAGGATTACTCGTTGGACCAATCTGAAGATTCTCCGAGAATTTCATTGAAATCGGTCCAGCCGTTTCGGAGTCTATAAGGAACATACATACACACTTTCTCTTTTATAGATATGATTATTTTATAAAATTTAAAACAAAATATTTCCAATATATATGAAAATATAACTAAACAGGTAGTCTTGCAATGCATGCACACCAGCATTTTTAATATTACTAAGCAGGCATTGGCAGCACAGCTTTCCTAAAGTCAATTTTGATTTACGCTAGCTAAACTTTCGATAAACAACTCTTATTTAGAATTCGGTCTTGGACTATTTTGAGAATTGAAATATGTACTTTTAATGAGCTGTCAAAAGGTGCCATCTTCATACATTTTGTACGAGTACGTGGTTTATGACGTCACAAACCATAACGTCAATTGACTAAATTTTAATTGATTTAAGCGGCAGTAAAAATCAGGTATGTACTTAAATTAACAATTATCCTGTTTTCCAAGTGTAGTTTTGTGCAACCTTTTTAAGGTATGCTTTTTGATATTTTTTAGTGAATAGTGTCCAAGATATTTATTAGATAAAAGTAATGTTATTAGATTTACGAAAGTTAAAATGTGACCAATAAAAAATTTAAGTGTGTGTTTCAAATTCCTTGTCAAATAATAATACCTACATAATAACGAAATTAAATAAGAATATGTTTCACCGCATTGGAGCAACGTGGTGGAGTAAGCTCCAGGCTTTCCCAATAATGGGGAGAGCCTTGTGCTCACCAGTGAGAAGCTAAAAGCATAATACAAAGAGAAGAACGCTAAAAGGGTTGCAGACATTTCATTTTCAATTTCAAGAAGTACCAATAGATAATAAACATGATTAATCGACATTATCATTAAAAAAAAGTATTATATGTGTGAATTTCTGTGTTATCATCCTCATCATGAAAACTGTTGCATTCCAGGTAATCCATACTTAATATTCCTTAACACTATCAAAATAGATACTAAGAATTTATCTAATACCTTCAAACAAGCAATTCTTGTATATACCTATGTATATAATCCGAATCTTGAAAACAGCTCCAATCTATCCGATTTTCATGAAGTTTAGTATGCAGAACGTTTCAGAGGCGAAAAAACGATCTAGCTAGGTTTCATCATATTACCAGTGTTTTCAGCGATAATTAATTTAAATATAAACTGAAAAATATGAATCTTTCATAACACAGCATAACAACTATTATACTAATTAACCATTTTTAGTTGGAAGCTACTTTAGTAGTAAAATAAATTGGTTTTATCCGAGCAGCGCTCTGTCATCCTGGTACTAATCTATAAATCAGCACACAATCTCAAAATCGAAGTGACAAAGCAAATGGTTCATACCAGATTAATTTATCATGTGTGCGTCAACCTCGATTGTTGCATATTTCTTATTGCATGAACAGTTTTCAAAGATTCCTAGTATTTCAAATTATTTTTTAGATAATTTTCTCAAGTAAAATATTGCCTATTTCATTCTCTAACTTTCCAATTTATCTTCATACAAAAAATTAAGTCAGTAGCGCCAATGCGACGTGAAAGAAGGACGAGAAAACATACTTTCACATTCACAATATTAAATTATATGATTATGAATATCCGATTTAAAAACTGTCATTTTACTACAGTAACGAATTTCTGAGAAACGTTAGGTAGTATCTGATAATTCATGTAAATCATAAAATTTATGTTTGCAGTAACCTAAGCATTCGTCAAGTAATCAATTAATTATTCACAACACATTCAACTATCAAGCAAGTATTCACGCATTCAGCCATTCGTACAAATTCAAAGACATAGGGGATTACAGCCTTACCTGAATAGATTACTAAAAAACTTCCAAATGCTCTGTTTGCTCTTCTTGTCGATGGTGGAGTCGACGCGGCTGGCGCGCACCATCTCGGTCCAGCGGACAGCATCTTGCAGTTCCATGAACCTCTCCTGTAAAAGGATAAATGATAATGAAATTTTGACAGCAAATATTAGGAAATTATACATATTAAATTAAAGATACTCAATACTGGCAACTTTAAAATCAAATATCTTGCATTTGATTAGGAATTCAGAATTCAAATTTATTTAACACCTACCTTTATACTAGCATTTCTTGTATATACCTCAATACATAATTTAAACCTAGGAAACGACTCCTACTCCTTCGCGGGCAACATATAAATCTAGTTAGGTTTAATTTTTTTCTTTAAACAGTGTAACAGTGTTTATATTATAATGATTTTTTAAGAATAAGTTTAAGGTTAAGATTTCAAGGTGAATATGACAGCTTTCCTTGAAATTCTCGAGATATGTAACAAAATTTGATAATAGATTGAAACATTCTCAATGCAATAAATCTCTTTACCCACCGTGGTGTTTCATCACGACTATGGGTGCTCTTCTTTTAAGTATCTCATTTTTAAAGCAAAATATTAGTGTCATTTGCCATAGCTACATTTATGTTTATATGAAAGTAATTTTAAAGATTTTTCTCAACGCATTTTTTCCGACCAAACTTACATGAAGCGCCATTGTCCTCCAGAGAAGCATCGCAACTGTATGTGTTAACAAACTCAGATTTGATGTTTGCATTTAAAATAAATCTTTTTCATATGCTTGCTTTTAGTACAAAAATACGTACCTTATACTGGTTCCTCTCCATCAATACCCGGGCCATCTCGACGCGCGTGAACCGGCGACGCTGCGCCATCGGAACATCGGCTTCGTCCTCGTTTTCACCGCCAGCATTGGTGCTCACCGTCTCCTGGAACCAACGCCCACTCGAGTTTAGTTCATACATGTAAAGTGACATTTAACATACGTAAACAGTAATCTGTGAACTATCATGCTTTTGAGAAATACTCTCAAATATACACGGCGATAGAAAACATCGCATTTAAACATTACCATATCTTCCCACACTGTGGAACAGCGATGATGAACACTGACACAACTAATTTCTTAGTCAGAGATTCGCTCAGGTACTTGAACTCTGCATGGTGTATTAAGACACAGCAACACTTTAGAACACTGATCTGCTCTGGCAATCAAGAATGATTTCGGCCATAGACCATCTTATGTTTATAGGAATGTTTGTGGAAGCTTCACGCATATTGTTGTTGGAAAACTTTGCAATGAAACATTACAATGTTATGTACACCACACCAATGTACATAATAAGTTTCTGACTCGTACAGAGCAAGTTTATTACTGCTCTTACTCTCGGCTCAAGTCAATCACTTTCACCATCAGATAGCTCACCTTTATGTGCCTCAACTTCTCCTCCAGCTGCGTAACGCTCGGAGCTTCTCGCACGCCGTACTGAGGTTAGCCACCTTCTCCCGCAAGATCTCCTGCTCCCCAACTCGTTCACTTTCGCCATCAGATAGCTCACCTTCAAGTGCCTCAGATCCTCCTCGAACCATGCTGAGTTTGTCCGCACCCTTCCGCAAGAATCCCTGCTGTCAGCTGTTAACCTTCTCCATCAAATAGAACACTTCTAAGTGCCTCAACTCCTCCTCTAGCTGCGTAACGCGCTCTCGATGCTTCTCCAACGCCGTGCTTAGGATAGCCACCTCCTCTCGCAAGATCTCCTGCTGTCAGTCAGCTAATTAACCTTCACCATCAGTTAGCTCACCTTCAAGTGCCTAAGCTCCTCCTCAAGCTGCGTAACGCGCTCTCGGAGCTTCTCCCTCGCAGTGCTGAGGTTGGCCACCTCTTCCCGTAGGATCTCCTGCTCCCCGGTCAGCTCGTCCACTTTCACTATCAGGTCGTCCTTCACCACGTTCAAGGCGTTCCTGCAAATGAAATTACATCTTAGACTTTGACTAAAACCTTTTATGTAAAGGAACAAAGAATATCACGCTGTCATAAGGACGCTGTTTCTAGTATATAAAGCACGTTAGGACAGTTCTATAATCTTTGACAATTTACCAAGACGAACAGAGACCAACTGATTAATAAAGCCTTCCGAACTTCAGAAAAGCACATAAATTTTGATTCTGGCGGTTACTTACTCCGCTCTGTAAAGAGCGACTTTCAGTGTAACCTTATAACATTTTAAAAAATCGTCACGAAGACTCGTAAAGTACCTCTCTACTCTAGTTTTATTTACAAAAATATCAAATACTATTGTTATCTTTATCGACATCAAATCAATTAAGATATGTTATAAGAACATTATACATTAAATAAAATTATAGTTCAGAAGATTAATTCGTTATTTTCCTGTTATCCAGTAGCAGATTTTGTTGTTTTTATTTAGTTTCAAACTATTATTTATGTATATTTTGCGCAGGTGCAGGTCGGAAGTAAATGGGATTTAGGCCATAGTCCACCACGCTGATGCGAATTGGTGAACATCATGCTTTCGAGAAATTTATTAATCACTCTCAGGTATCCAACGTGTGATGGAAAACTCATCGTGATCATTTAAATATCACAATAAATTCCCTCGTCGTGGAGTAGCTATAAATATGCACCAAAATTATTTGTCAGAGAAGAGCGCTGGGGGTTAGAACATGGTATTTTTGTGTCGTTATCGCTGCTCCCATGATATCTGTATAAATTCATAAGTAGAAGAATAAAACTAAATATAACTTACTTAGTAGCTAAGAGCTCATTATTCTCCAGTATTAGATTTTCAACCTCCTTGCCCATACCTAAAAATAAGAAATACTATTACTTATGTAATTAAAAGTAATTATACCTAAATATTTAAAGTACTAAAAAAATCAACCAAGTTTTAAAGTGCTGTGATTGCGAAATCAAGTCATTGAACACGACGATGAGTCACGGTGCGATTCTTCATTATCTTGTATTCGACCCAGATTACTTTAATTACGTACTTCCTATTTTTTGTACCGATTTATAAGCGATCTGCCAGTTTATGAATAAATTTAAATTATTTGGCACACGATACACGATATAGATAGGTAAACATGAAGAAGTACGCATAACTTATAAATAGACAATTTTAATATTGTCAGTAGGTAAGGACAGTAAGTATAGTACCTATACATACATACATTATGGTACATGTCAATATCAGCTGATATTAGCAGCATTAAGTATACCAATAAAAAATTAAAGGATCTCAAACATTGTAGAATAATCAGTGATCCCGTTTTGGTGTACAGTAAGGTGCAGTAGTGTAGCATTAAAATTTACAAAAAACTATAGTGTGAATTTGTTGGTCGCACATATGACCTTCTTCCATGAACACACCACACACGCTAAGAACACATAATAATGCTTGAACAGTGCAAGCAAAAATCGACCAAATGAGGCTACACTACTATCAAACCTTGTTTATGCATCATATGCCAGATCAAACCATTAAAACTCAGAACGATACTGTATCTCCACTTTAAAAGTAGATAAGCTTAAAGCCTAACTTTTTGTTATTAGTGTAAATTTTACGAAAATACAACAGTGCAACAGTTCACATTCAAATTATACTAATTATCCATTACCATAAAAAAAACAAGAAAGACACTTACCGAAGTAGTTATCGTTAACTGGAATGCGTTGATGCAACGTTTTGTTAGAACGCATGAAAATAGAACAAACTGCATTAGTTCTGATGTTAATAAAATTTGTACGAATAAAAATACGAAAAGAGGTAATGCAGACAACATTTAAAAGCTTGCTTAATATACTACTACACGTTATTTAAATTAAAGGACTATTTCTAAGGGCTTTTAAAATAACATCGACTCATAGATGGTAGAACATTCAATGTTCGACAGAGGAAGTACGCCAATTTCCTAAAGGCCTCTTTCACCACCTTCAAGTAAATTGCCAAGTACACTAATAGTCGGTTAAAGTCACCCGTAACTTCAATTTCAATTTCAGGATCTTCGAGTAGCACTAATCATATGATAACCTGAAACGTACTCATAGCTTTTACTTGTCAATTAACTTTACTTGGGACGTAAATAATCAACACTTTCCTTGGAGATGGTGAACGAGGCCCTAAGTGAAACAAATCTATTAAGTTTCGTACAAAGTCAAATTTTAAAATATGGCGTATTCTATCAAATAATCATAATATGTGAAGGTTGACTTAATTATGAATACAGAGGCCTCTAATGTTCCTCTTTTATTGCTTTTATTACGTCTTTTAATGTTGTCTGCATAATATTGAGAAACAAGTGCTGAAAGACGCGAATGTGTGGTTAGATGAATTATTTATGGACATTAATCAGACAAATGGCGATATATCAGAGACGATTAACATGCAAGGCATCAAATTATATAACATTTGAGCTATAAAACCAGTCTCATGCTTGTGATAATTTGAAACTTTTAAAAGCTGAAACAACAAAAGATCGCAGTTTTATTATATAAGATTATTTTTCTTTCTTTCTTTTCTTTTTATTAAATGTATCGAGAAACTACGATTTCGCACAGATATAGGCACAATATCGACAGTAAGAACCAAATATGTAATATTCAATTTTGGCTATCTTACCTGATGACGCGTATTCTCCGGGATGTACCCAGCTCCCTGTGGATTTAATGATTCATTTATTAAGGATTACATATTTTCTCGAAACATTTTAACTTTCTTATAGCCTTGTCAGTTATCTAAAAGCAGTTACCTACCATTTATATTGCCCTAGTAGCGATTTTTACACGAAATGACTAAGGCAACAAAGGGAAATGTTTAACGACGTCAAAAGAAACATTTACAATAATGTACTGAAGTCTACGATTCGTGTAGCAGGCAACGTAAATATGAAACACGACAGCATGATTATGAATATAAATTCTCGTAATTAAAATCATGGTAACGTTTGAAACATTACAAAATATAGTGAAATATACCTGTGATGTCGGCACCCTCATCTCCTTCGGCGATGCTGGCATCGGTGTCGTGGAAGGACAACTCCTGGTAGAGCGTGTTACCGCTTCGTTTTTCACTCTTGGTTTGAGATTTACCGGAACTCGAGGTAAGCGGTGCAACAGGTGATGTAGCCTAAACATGTTGAAGACTTTGACTCAAATGTTAAACAAATATTCTTAAAATGAGACGTAAGAATTAGGTAAAGTGTAAGTCTTATTCTAGTCTTTGCATTTAAGAGAAACAAAACTTTGTTGATTTTACGTCTAAACCTAACTACGAAAATATTTGAGTATTCAAAGCAAACAATTATGATTTTGACTTTCATATTTTTATGCAAATACTAAATGAAAATTTACACACTTATTTTGATTTAATTTGTAAGAAACGTTTGTTTAGTTTACCGGCGCCCTTGTAATTCTATCCAAACACTTTTAGGTAATCCGGAATACATGTGTGACTACTAATCAGATTAATCCAAATTTACGCGCTAATTTTATCAATAATTACTATAGTAGCCTTTTAGTAGCATATTGTACTATTTTAAAATATATATTTCGCCTTATCCTTAAATAAAACAAAAATAGTAATATTAGGAAGACTACATGCGTATATTAGCAATAAATCCTTCGTTAACATATAATAATGTAAAAGTGATTAAAATATGTCAAATTGTAAAATGAAATACAAGACGTCAAACAACTGTTTGTTTCAGTGTTCCTGACATTGAACAAAATGAAGATTCTAAATAATTTAGCGTCAATAATTTTAATTTTTCTGCTTATAAATATAGTAAGAATAGAAGCGATAAAATGTTACCAGTGTTCGACGATGCATCACCGCGGGTGCCTTTCATATGACCTAAACAACGATTACTTGAGAGATTGTGAAAACAGGAGCGCGAATTTACCAACACCCGTGTGTCGATCTCTATCCCAAATAAACTTTTTTACGGATGAACATGACGTGACCGTCGTAAGAGAGTGTGCGTACGTATACAAGACGCCGCTAGGATGTGAACGTTCCAAGTTCAGCAACTTACATTACTCATTATCTTGCGAATGCAACGAAGACGGATGCAACAAATCAAGCAATCGAAGAATACAATCAATAACTTTGCTATTTTCCTCTATTGTAGCACTTGTGTTGAGATAATAAAATAGCATTAAAAATACACTGTAAGTTAATTCATTTCCACAATTGCATATTTGGGTAAGGCGCGCTACAAATAGTAACAACTACTTGTTTACGGATAAGGCCGTTCTAGTGTTTGAGGTCAATTATCACAATTGACTGATAGCCGGCAACAGACACGTGCAGTAACTGCAGGTACTGAATTGATGACAGACAATTTGTCGCCAGTTTCATATTGCGATCCCATCCTATCCCATCATCTTGGAGTAAATTACTCTAAGGTAATATGAATTTTTGATGGAATCACAATGTGAAAAATTCTTAAAAGCAGTTTTTTTGCTTCTGTAAATTAATCGATCTATTTTCATATAATAGACCAATGCCTTAAAATTACAAATTATATTTTCGTACATTGCCAGTTGTTGATATTATACAAAAAAAATACGTTTATTATGAATAAAATTTCCTTGTTACATATGCACTTATTTATTGCATGAAAAACGCAATTCGAATTAAAGGTCGATTTACATTGATCCAATAGCTGGATCCAGCGTCACCGAATTCCAGCGCTAGATCGGTGCTGGATCAATGTAAACAAGTTCCAATCCAGTACAGCGTCAAGTATCCAGCGCTGGATCCGAATAGACTCGTTCCTATGTTTTAATCCAGTGACCACGCCGCACGCCGCGCACCACGCCCTAGTGTCCCCGGAACCGTGTAAACGCAACGGGCGGTTGCTAAAAAGTCTAAAAACAGGCTCTTTTTACACGCTTTATATTAGCTTCACCATATGTTTGTAACCGACTTCTTTGGGCGCGATTTTGACCCACTTTAAACGGCCAGATTTCGTTCAAACTTTGTAGATTTATTGAAGACCGATGACAATACAATAATCTCATAACTTTATGTTAAAGTCGTAACTAGGATCATCAGGATAAAATAAAATATACGAGGGGCGGCTGATAAGTTCGTGGCCTAAGGTACTTTAACACGTCTAAGCGTCTGGTTAACTTGAAAATTTGCATAGGGGTCAAGGGCCGATGATAATGCAATAATTTGAGAATAAAAATCCAACTAAAAAATTAAAAATAAATAATGTAGTTTAAAAAACTAAAAACACGCTTTTGTGAAAATACGAAGTAAAAAGTAAAAAAATAAGAAGAAAATGTATTTTACTGTAAAAAAAAGCGGGGGGTGGTTTTTACCACTGTTACTGTTGACACCATGCACCCCACGCTTTTTTTACAGTAAAATACATTTTCTTCTTATTTTTTTACTTTTTAGTTCGTATTTTCACAAAAGCGTGTTTTTAGTTTTTTAAACTACATTATTTTTTTGACTTTGTTTAAAGAACTCTGACCATCGCTTATCTATTTTCTCAAATTAGCCTTTGCTTTAAACATTCTTCCTCAAACAGTTCATTCGCATCGTGGAGCCATTGATTTAGATTTTTTCGCATGTAGGAACGCAGCAACGCTGGATCCAGTCATTGGATCAACGTAAATCAGCAATAATAAATAGAAACAATTACATTTCACAATACAAATCTAATTTACAGACGTCATATGCGTCATCTAAAAAATCTTCACATCAGGAGCGATTTGATTGACGTGCGTCTTGCTTCATCTAACATCTAGAAGTTAATTTTTTTGATTATTTCTAGAAGGCAACTTTAGGATTACACACACTTAAGTAACAATAATTAACAACAACCCACCTGACTTTGCTGTTTGATTGGATCAGTTTGGTGTGCTCGCTCGACTGTCCTCACAGCTGCCAATTCAGAACCTTATAATCAAATTTATTAATTAAACGATTAAGTAAAGAAACAGGAAATATAATAATCAAACGGCTTAGTTTGCTCCAGAATCGCGACATGATGCATCATAAAATATAAAGAAAAAAATTTAAAAAAAACTAATCACATCTCATTGAGTCACAATATTTGGGAATACTATGTCTACACTAACCACTGTTATTATAGATAAGTATAATTCTTAAGTAATTACTTAGCCAATTTTTTTCGTACAATAAAATGCATAGATTAAATTTTTTATTATAATTTATATTATATTATTTTTTTAAACTAATTCTTAAGTAAACTATTTATATAAATGTATTTAACCTATTAATTTGCTTGTCTAAAAATACGGCAGTAAGATATTTAAGGTTAAACAGACATTTGTGAGAACAAGTATAAATTTAAATACCAATAGGTGGTGAAGAAGGCGAAGATGACAGACTGACGGGGCTGCCGGGAATGCTTTCGGTTTGCTCCACCATGTGAACAGAGCCCTCCAGTGACGCAAAACCAAATGAAATTGGACCTAAGAGGTTGAAAACAACAGTTGTAAAGTGAAGCAGAAATAAAAACATGACAGTAGCCATGTTGGTATGAAAAACAACATAAAGTTAACAGAGGGTTTACTTCAAGTTAAATAACTTGGATTTCCAAACAATATTATTAATTTTTTGTACATTAATGGCGATAGGGCTTTTAAATAACAATAGAAGTGTTATTTACAAGTTGCAATAACAGAATTAGTTAGCAAGAAGTATACAAATTAATTATACTACAATGTGTTGCAGATGAAACCTGAAATTTTTAGCAGAGTGTACATTTTGCTATTTTCAAAAGCATTGAATATATAAGATAGGTAACAAATATATAATAATATATGCCCCATAATGGTCAAATCCAATAGCACCAATGAGATGCCCGCTGGAAGATTGGCTATATCTACATTTTTAGCTAATAATGCCACAACCAATCACTCTTCTGGTGCAGTAGCATCCACAGCGTTAAATATCTTAGCATTCTATATTTTTAATATTCACCTTACATAATGCCTTTTTAATAGTGAGAAAAAGACTGAAGCGCTTTACCACTAGATCTGCCCACTGGGTTGAGGCCAAGCCTACCACGAACTTCACTTCTGTCACTGGCAGTGCTGAGAAGAAGCTTGGTGCGTTCCATGTAGTCCATGTGAGTCTTGAAGAGCTCAGTGTATCTTTCGTGCAGTTTTGCATATTCCTGTACGTTTTTTCACATGTTATTGACATAAAAGCAATCTAATACAATTGACTAATTCATAACAATTGTTATTTGCTTTGGTGTAATTGTATTTGTTTACAATAGCACTCAATACATACTTTATTTGTCATTAACTCATTACTCATTGAAATTAACTAACATAATATTTTAGTATGTTTTTGTTTTTACATTAAGAACATACCTTTTTTAATTCATTTTCTCTCTCTTCGAGGCGACTAGCATGGTCCAAAGAGTTCTTGTGTTTCAATTCCAACATGCGTACTATACTGTCCAAAGCTTCTAGTCTAGCTGTCAAGTCCTTCTTTTCACCCTCATAGTGGTCTTCAGCTTCTAGTAACTGTTAAAAAAATTCAATAACTTTTAATGGTATGTTATGCAGGAGCTGCTTCAAATAGGTACCTTAAGGATTTAAAAAGTTAAACCCAGTAATGATCATTAAAATTTGATGATTTTGTCATGCATGTAGACATAGAATTCTAACATATTTGATTGGCCGCAACCCTTTTTGCGTCCCACTGCTGGGCAAGGGTCTCTCCCCATTATTGGGAAGGCCTGGAGCTTACTCCACCACACTGCTGCAATGCGGGATGGTGGAGATGCGGGTTAGTGGCCAACCCGCTTGAATTTGATTATAATCTTATTACTTTCATTTCTTTCACATCCCAACAATAACAACCTATACTAATTTTGACAAAATCGCCAAATTACTAAAAATTCAGCAAGCCATTAAAATTATTTTATACTGAAGGAGAAGTGCTTAATACTTTATAATTATTTATTATTCTATGGTTATGTAAGTATGTGCTACTTTTATTTTAATTAATGATGTTATTCACTAATTCTTTGTTTGTTAGTGTTTATGGTTCTGTAATTGGTGTGGTTGGTTCTATAATGGTTCTAATAAACAATAAATGAATTTAAATACAGTGTTATCCTGGTAATCCCGCTAGTGGGTAGTCCGGCGTCGAGTGTAATCCAACAAGCCCATGACTGTTGATAGTGCATGAAATATCAGCAAATCTGTCATGATTATTTAAATGCATGATGATGAAAATGTTCGTGTTACAACTACTGTGTTCAATTTATAAATTTCCAGATTACCAGGTACTCTAATTCAAAAACATCCTGACTAAGAGAATTTTAGGTGGTACTCCATAATTTTACGAATCTGATAATATGACATTCAGCATAAAACATTTGTTGGAATACAAGGGGTATTCTGTATATGAATAAGAATTACAATTGGCACCAACTAAGTTTATCATAACAGACAAATAATTATGTACTGATATTGGAGCTTCATAAACAATATTAATGAGTGCATGGCACTCAAAATATACATATATCTATTGTTGTACAATAAACAGTAGATAAATTGAAGCAAAGGTAATATTTATCCTAAAACTAAGATGTTTTTATTATAATAATTAACTATGTAGGAATTCATATGGATCTACCAGTTGCTTACCTTGAGATTTAAGTAGCAGAATGGGTGACACATTGAATAATCTAAATAAAAATCAATTTTTCCACTCACAAAGTATTGCACAACTCTAAGAGATGAATGAACTACAGCAAATGCTTTATTTAGTCTGGCCTTGTGAAACCAAACAAAGGAAATCCAGCCAAGGTCCATGCACACAGATTTGTTAAGTCTAAAACATTATACTCACCTTCTGTTCAGAGTGCTTCCTGGCCGCTTTTTCACGTTCGTATTGTGTGACTAGTTGTTCGTTGTCTTCCCTGAGAAGCTCCAGCTCCACTTCATGTTCTTGATTGGTCTGGTATGCTGAATCCAAACATTCCAACACGTTCACCAGTAAGGGCATCAAGGTCTTCACCACATCTTCGTCGTATCGCGCGATCATACGTTCGAACTCCTGGTAAATACTCCCTGCAAGCGACTGCACCTTTTCCGACATGACCACATGAGAATCTTCGTGCGAGCCATATATGGTCTCAGTAGTGTCATAGCTGCTGTTTGCACTGTCGTCAAAATTCATTGTCAAAAATTTATGTGCAATAGCAGGAAGTTACTTCTACTTCTCGCAAAGGCGACTAATGCATTTTTCGTAAAAACATAATGATTTGGCTTTTCACAGAAGTGTGGGATTCGTAATTGAATATAACTTCAGAAGAATATTGTTTTGAGCATCCCGACTTAACTTAGATGGGAAAAAGTAGACAACTATAAAAAATCTGCAGAGAAAGATAGAAAAGAATGATCTGCGTTCACACCATTTGTTTGACTGACGTATTTTTGCTGCTGTGTCTGTCTGTTTGTCTACTTCTAACACTATAGCACTAAAAAAAATTGCGATAGATATTGTACATATAGCTTCCAATATAAATTACTTCTGGAAAACATTGTTTCACGTCACAGCATCATAAGAAGCACTTATTTTAATAAAAATGAAGTAATTAATCGTGTATAAAAAAGAAACCATATGTAACTATTCTGATTGGCAGAACAATTTATTGATGTCATTCTCTCATTCTTTGATTTAAATTTGGATACGTGATACATTCCATTCTTACTTTAAAGGTATTTATATTTTTTAATAGTTTTCGGTTCTAAAATATTGAACACATGAGTAAAAATATCCTTATAGATATTTATTTAAATAAAAGTTCTTGGAATGCTTTATAGGCAAGTACAATCAACTGTCATGTCAACCGTATTTTAGTTAAATATTGATCCATGCAATGCAGTAATATTAATTGAAATCGATATTTTTCTCACAAAATGAAACAACTATTACGTATGAATTAGAACTCACACAACGAATTAAAGGCTGATTACATTGACCAACTTGCAGGGTCTGATTTGGCATACATTGCTTGAGTATTTTTTTACAATGTATTCAGATAACCAGCAATGTATGCCGGGTCGGCCCGTGCAGGTTGGCAAATGTGATCAGACCTTTACTAAGATCTTGATTTATTATTTTAATTAAAAAAAATATTGGCAAAATACTTGTTGGAACCTTCAAACGTTCATTATTATATAACCGCATAGTATAGTAGTATTATATAAAATATTTATGAATATTAAAATTTGTTGTGAATATTCACACATATACTACAATACTATGCGGTTATACCTCAGTATAGTACAAGACTTGTTTTAAGCATTGCTTAAAACTTAGTTTTAAGCAATGCTCATTTTTGTGTTCTCTTTTCTGCAAACTCATGAAATAAAAAATGCTCAGGTCACTTATTTTAATGGTACTTATTCTCCTAGTCTAAAATAAAAATCATTTAATGATTATGGTGTGATCAGGGTCCCATAAAACTGTATTACATTGTCCGATATTTCATGGATCCAACTGGCAGTTAAAATTTCTTTTGTTACATACGTGATAGAACTTTAATGGTTTAACACAGTACAACAATAGAAGTAGGTGCAGCCTACTTCTATTGTTAATCAACTCTACTGTGTTTCAGTGGAAAGGTGCAGTTGCTGGTCAGACTTACATGAGGCGATCATCAGCCTAAGGAGTAGTGAGTGAAGATTGAAGAGTGAAAATTTAGGTTTGCTTAAGGTTGTATGTTGATCTCCATGGACTGCAGCGACCACTTCCACCACGTGGCGTGGAGTAGCAGACGAACATGTGCGTCTACTACTCCATTAAATAAAATAAAAAAGTGTTCTACTGTGTTTGGAAGAGCACCGTGCCTTTTAATTTTAACCCACAGATATATAAGAAGATTTAATTTTATTTTTTGCTTCTCTTTTTTACGGGTCTTGTAAGCAGAATGCCCTACCCTACCTAGTTAGGGCGAATCCATCCAGGAACGAAGGATGACTATTTACGGGTATCAGTGCCTTAGATGCTCGTTCGTGATAATCGTTCTTTAACTGAGTAGTGTTATCAATCCTTGTAATTATATGAATAAAAATCCTTGTTTTTAAAAGCCTATTAAGATGGTGGATTATATTTACGGAAGTTAAACTAAAAGTATTTATTATTTAGATTTTTGACCGAATAGACTTAAATCTGGCTGTCTGATCGCCCCGTTTTAGTCTTATCAAATTACCCAGTCCTTGTCTATAGGGTCATGTGGTCAGCGTATTCTTATCTGCCCTTTTCAGATTGAGTGTCTTCATCAGTAGCAAATAGATAAAACTCTCGACCACGTCTCGGTAAAAGGAGTACAGTACAGGCTGCCTTCCAACCTGCTCGATTCAGCCCAGGATCGGGAGGAGTGGCGAACGTTAGGGGAGGCCTATGCCCAGCAGTGGACTGTAAAAGGCTGATGGATAGATTGTTTGTCCGCTATGGAGTCACTACAGATCGGTTCTGCATCAAAACACACCATGTGCAGTTTGATCCAACTTGAATGTTAAGATAGCTTATTATATATTATCTTAATTTATTGTTATATATACCTAATTTTATTATGCGCTCCTTCCCAGCTCTGCATTTTTACTGTGCATCAATTTTTTGCCTTTACTACTTAAATGGGTTTATGTAAAGCTGATTTTAATGTATATTATTTAATCACTAGAGCAAATCTGTGCCGGGTCGCTATATTCACTAAAATTCATTTCATGGTGATTTTCTCGAGTCTATAGTAACAGTTGACACCCCATCTCAGTGCAAGAAAAGAAATAGAAAATGGAGGACTTGAATAAAATTAAAGTTCTAATCTCTAAGGTTCAAATAATATTTATAAATTTCAAATGAGTGTGAAGATTGAGTACGCCTAAAAATTACACATCATGATTCAGGAATAAAACAGTAATTTTCTTGTAAAATATTGAAATAATCTATTATACATTTTTATGATTGTAAGAATATATTATTTTAGTCAAAATTAAGATGCGTTATAAAGTTTTGGTCTCTGACTGTACTCTGATAGTCTTACTTAACTTAGAGCGAGAGAGAGAGAGTCAATACCTGTGACGAATAAATAATATTATTATTTATTCATATGCCTGTGATGATCTGCTAAGCCGTAAGTACATTATTCTTAGTCTAAGGCTGCCCATGATGTAGTAGTCAAATACGGCTTCTTTCATGTAGGTAAAGGGCTGATTACTCAGATAACCAGCAATGTATGCCGGGTCGGCCCCTGCAGGTTGGTCAATGTAATCAGACCTTAAGTTCGGTTCGGATACACGTATCCGAACAAATTATGTACTCTATACGTTGGGGCTTTTGGCATACTTTTGGCATAAGAATAATTTGGGGTACGTGTTGCAGTTATAGCTGTCACTGTCAGTCAAATTCTGTCAAATTTTCAAAACTCATTCGAAGTGGAAGTAGCACATTTTAAATTATTAATTTTATTTTCCTGTATTAAAAAAATCTATGTAAGAATATCTTTCAATTCTATTAGTATAACATTACATTGCTAGTGTTTTCGAAAAAGTAATTTCAAACACAATAACTTAATTTTTTTCCAAACTTGCAGAAGAATGTCTTCGAAAGGGACAAGTATGTCAAGTGGAAAGTCGGTGATTTGGGCTTATGTTTTATGGCTTTTCGGTGGACTATTTGGCGTCCACCATTTCTACTTACGGAGGGATAAACATGCATTCGTTTGGTGGACTACACTTGGGGGTTTCGGCATAGGGTGGTTAGGCGAAGTATTCCGAATACCGCGCTACGTCAGGGACGCCAACGAAGACCCGAAGTACATGGAAGAGCTAGTAGCAAGAGTTTCACGGAACAAGAAGGTAATGTAAATTAAATTAATTGAAAGATACTAACAACAAGCCTGCATGAAAATATGGTAATTGTAATATATCCATACTTACAACAAAGGTTTAGGTAGTTATGTGCCACTAATCTACACTAGCAAATAACCAATTGATTAACTCTACTATATTATTTGGAATGTGGTTTAGTCTTTAAAATTATTTATCATTACTTATATTTTGATAATACTTAATCAAAATCAGTTTCTAAAAAACTACATTGGTGTCCAACTGATGATGTTGAATCTTCACTTCGCTGTGTGATGAAGATGTAGATTCTGTATATTATTATATTACATGTAGGTAAATACAATTTCATTGCAAATCAACTCCTATTCAGATAAATTAACATGACACCTGACTCCTCCAATGACACCTACTCTGTAAGCCTGCATCTAAGTCTGAACTATGTGAATTTTCAGTCCTCATTTTTGAGAAAGACTGTCAAAATTCTAACAATAATATTCATTCAGTAGTTTAATGTTATCAATGTCAAAACTAAACTTTTTAAATTAATAATAAACAACTGTTCAAAAAAGACTATAAATTTTAGAATAATACAAAAGGGAAGATATACCACCTTCTAATGAACCACTGTTATTATATGTCGCTAAAAAGCTTTTCGGGGATACGCTCAAATATTAAAAGGGCTGCCTTCCCCCTTGCTGCTGCTGAATTACCGGGCCCCCGCGGGACATCCCTTGACAAATTTCTAACCATTGTAACTGTTTAAGTTTCAAAATGGCGGCTTGCTCGACATGTTTAGGCTTTTCAACAAAAATATTGAAATTATTGATTTTTTTGGTATATTCATGCATGAAAAGTCACTTCATTGTGTTTATTATTCTTCTTAGAATGGTTCCTACAGTTATCAAAGGCACAACCAGGCATTTTTGTTGTAAAACACTTCACTGAATACCAACCAAAACATCTGAAAACATTCCTCTTGTGACCAGAGCGTACCAAGCAACTGTACCAACTCAGTTTACCTGTAACACGCGCTGTGGGTTGGTGCCATATCTCCCCTCTTGTATTTATCTAAGGAACTATGGGCATGCATACATAGTAGGCGCTCAGGTGTCATGTTAATTTGTCTAAGTTATAATTTAATTGTCAAACACATCCTTGTATTCACACATTCAGATATTCAGATTTAATGGATGTTAAACTTATTGCCATGTGTTGTTAATGCTCCACATTACTGGAAAACTGTGTAATGTTATATTAAGTCATTATGCTTACATCACTACACTTTCCTGAGATTTAAAGCACATAAGAATTGTCAAAATCATATGTACACCAAAAAGCACTAGGCCAGCATGGTGGACAGTGGCCTAAATTTCTGTTAGTGACATGTGCCAATCAGCTTATATAAAGAAACATAAAAACAACATTTTTACTATTACCTAATGGAAACTTCGGATTTTATCAAGTTTTTGAAAATTATTTAAATAGATACACTATGAATATTCTTGTATTAATTGTACACCTTAGGCAAATAGTATTTTAGTTATTATACTAAATTTACATAAAAATATGTCTTATCAAATTTTAGTCACAACAATTTATGTTTGAATATTTGTGACTATTAGATTAGAACTAGACTTCTCCTTACAATTAAATTTTATTATCTAACATGCCACTTTTTACATGTATTCTTATCAATTTCACTTCTATGCTTATTGCACAAAACACTATATTTAGTTCTCTCTAATTCATTGAATAAAATGTACAGACAGGTCTATAAATTTTGTCTACATACAAAATACAAATTTTACAACCAGTTATACAAACTTAGGGTATCTAATACACTGATTTAATCCCCTACAAACTATACAATTCTGCACCTCAGATTTATTGTTGTTGATTTATTGCCTTGTTATGTCAGAGAATGGGAAGGCATAATTAAATCAACTTATAATAAGCATTTTTGCAATATACACATTTTCATCATTGCATAATATTTCAATTGCACAATATTTCAATTATTTTGCTGATGCTTAGTTTCACATAACTATGTGGATGAATACTTATTAGAATACATTACTTCAGTCAGGAAAATTGTTTTTGTTTAATATCAAAGCACATGAAATATTATTTATATTATGTTTGACATTTTTTGGATATAATATATTTGAATAAAATTGAGTCAAAAGATTGGATAATAACAAAATTCTTTATTATATTTTGATATATTATGTTACTAAACAAAATTATGTTGTAAAAACTTAAATTCAAATTACTCACTGTTCCACACTCAGTTTTCATTTAAATTAGCGTTAATGAACTACATATATCCACTAAATGAGGGTCTCTTGACTTTCCTAGTCCCTTATAAATTGTAAGTGTATGGGAAATGGACTTGTTTATGTTTCAAAAACTAACTGGAAAAGATTGCACTTCTAACAAATTTATTGGTTGCAGTGTAAATATATGTAGTAACCTGGTCTTATTATTTCAAGAATGTCTTCGAGTTGGGGCCTTTTATCCTCAGGTACTGTAACTTTTGGTGCACCTGTGTTATATTATTGATAATACTTGTCAGTTGCTAAACTAACTAAGTATGTTTTATATTTATATTTAGTTATTTATTTGAAATGTGTTTTTTATTTAATAGGAAAATGCTCATAAAATTTAACTAAAACCCAGGTTTGTTTCAAACAAAACCAAACTGAAATCTAATAAAAAAATTGAAAAATAGATGAATAAAAGTACTACAGTAGGCATTATTGAATTTTCTATAAGGGAACCTGTACCGAAAGATTAAAGTAGTTGGAATTTAAAAGTTTTTCCATAAATGTTTCATCTCTTATTTAATAATTCAACCCAATGATTTGAGTTACAATGTGTTTGTGCCGGGTTTGAGCATTTCCCTTAAGCAGAATTATCTTGTATGTTTCTACTTGCTTTTGTGTTGGTATGTTAATTGACATTCTTCATGGTATTCTTGTAATAAAATCGATTCTTTGCTGATGTTGGCAGCCTCCATTCTCTATGAATCGTTTTACTGGAATGCTGATGGTTGGATACACATGGGGCCAGATGATGATGTGGGCAGTTCCACCTAATGAGATATGGGGAATCAACTTTAGATACCTAAACTTCCTTATTCCACTGGCTGCTTCACTTGGTAAGTATTGGTAATTTTGTTACTGTATTAAATGTTTTGTGCTTACAATTTTTAATTATAATAATAGTGTCCCATAGTTCTTCAAAGCCCATCTACCCTCGTTCGTTTATCCCCATAGACCCAATATTAGTTTCCTCTTTTGTAGCAATAGTTCCTGGACACAGGGCGGGGACCATCTTTGGGTCATATAACCTTTTATGTGTTATGGGCGAGGATGGTATCCGCCACGTGTAACCACATAACAACATTAATGTGTCTCAAAGGGGCCTCTACGTGTTGGACCTGTGTCCCCTTGCAAGCCTTCCAAATGACCGGGCCAAATAACATCTTCGACCTCTGACTTGTAAGGAGAGATAATAATAATAAATCATTTCTTCTTAGTTGTCATTATAGTATATCACACTGTAATATTATAGTTTACTATATATAGTATCCTTATATTTTATAATAATAATAAAGTACACATTGTACTATGTAGTATATAGATACTACCTACACATTGTACTAGGTATATGTCCTATAGAGGTAGGACTGTCATAGATAATTTCTTTTGTCACTTTGACACTTTTGTAGTTTAAAACTAATGAGTAACGAATCCCCTTAACAGAAACATTAGCTGTCTAACAATCAGTAAAAAGCCACATACAAAGACAGATACTGTATTATTTACAAATAAAATAATGATTATGCTACAAATGTTTTTGTATTATAACAGTAATATAACCTTTGGATATGATAACCCAAGTGCCACAATACAATAAGCGAAGTGCCAATGGGCTCCCGAGTTTGAGTATCAGTGAGGCAGAATTTGAATCATGAATTCATATTTCTATTCTCAATCTGGTCATTTGTGTTCCTGTATTTGTGTGTGGCTATGGTATCCACAACACAGGTAATCAAAGTATATGGACTTTATTTTTACCAAAAAAATAATTATAATACTTAAGTGATATCAGTCTCATAATTATGTCTATTAATCACATGTCTTACCATAAGTTTTTCGTTGCTTAGGAATATGGGCGGTGGGTAATATTGGTCGTGAGCAGGGTACTTTGAAGTGGCCACTACTGGCTGCTTACGTCACATATCCAGTGAGGTACTTTGTCTACGACGAAACTGTGTGGTTCACCCTCATGGTGCTGGCTGCGGCGCTGGCCTTCGACAGCTTCTCCAAGGAGTGGAGGCGCAAGCCGTCCAAGAAAGAAAATTGTCTCAAGTGAGATCTGTTTGTTATGTTTACGACTTGATATCTTCACTTTATGCAATTTTGTCCTAGATACACTTTTAGAACGCACGCCTCTTTTGTCAAAAGTTCTAGCAGTTGCTAGCACTTGCCATTTGGCAATATTACGTGACTACATCTATCTTGTATTATTAATAACAAAATTTCGTGTACTTAAAAACAGCAGACCTGAAAACTTACATCCTCTTATACTATTAAAGAAATGCCCTGTAATTTGGGGCAATAGCAGGCATAAATTCTATGAGGACACTTATATAAGCCGACAATAATTACTACTACAACTAAACCATCTCATTGAGCCTTAAAATGCTTATATAACCTATCAAATAGCGTACTTTTAAGGGTCTTTTTTACATTACATGTTCCAGGCGTGTAGCTGTGCTGGGTCTGTGTGCGTGCCTGTACCTTTCACTGTGGTGTAGTTACCTCTACTTCTACGGAACAATCACGGACAGCGAGGGAGACGAGATCCCCGTGTACGAAGCCCTGCATCACTTCTTCACTAGCCCATGGTATTCTATAATATTCATTATATCTATACAAGCGACCAGTAAGCCTCACCTCTACAAGTATAAATAACTATAACTAACATCCATAACTATATTAACTATCTAACACTTTTAAAAACTCAGTGTATATAACAAATAATAACGCTCCTTACTTATCTTGTTTCTTTCAGCTGATAACTAACACTGTTCATATAAATCCTTTATTTGTTTATTGATTGCAATTAACCTGCGAAATGAACAGATTTCATTTCATTTCAGTCTATAAAATTACATTAAAACAGTGACTGAAAATCATGTCACTGTCAATAATCAGTATTGCTAATGTTAAGACGCAATACTACGAAGTGGGTTAACTGCGTACCTATGTAATTTTTCTAATGATTAACATGATTATAGATTGTTGTATAAGTTTAATCCAGTAAGTATTGTAAATATTAGGCATGTAGAATAAAAAGATTGAAATTCGTGAGTTTTACGTAGTATAATTTAACGTCGCTTCTATTCTTCAAACTTTTTACTATACCATACCTATATTTTATATTAACACAAAGAAAAGTTCAAGTAGATAAGAAGATTTCAATACGGATGTATTTACAGAAATACTAGTTTTTAAAACCATTCGGTGCGTCATTTAAGAAGTAAATAATACTGTATTGTTTATTCTCATATTGTTCAAATTGCGCGCCCCTCTCCGACATGAATCAATTTTATCGTGTTTCGGTGATAACAGGACCTCAGTTAGGATCGAAACTAGTCGGGCATCCCCGAATAAAATTACGTGAGTGCAGTCGTATTATTTATATTAACAATGTTAGTTTACACTCACGATTCGTTCTAAAAGAAGTAAATAATGTAGTTTAAAAAACTAAAAAAACACTCTTTTGTGAAAATACGAACTAAAAAAGTAAAAAAATAAGAACAAAATGTATTTATTAATACAGTTGCTCAAAAAGTGACGTATTACAGGGACGTTTAGCGTGCGGGAAGTGGGCTATTACACACTCGTGCTTTTTCTTTACCTTTTCCGCACTCGTGCATTGTCTTTCCCAACTGTCAAAATAATGTCTATTAAAAAGAAAAAAACCAACCACGAAGTTTTAGAAGTTTTTATGATTCATGCAAATATTTCTAAAAAGAAGCTACTAATTTGTTTCAATATCAGATTTATTGATTTGATTCAATGAGTTAAGTTAGGTTTCATTTCATTTCATCTCATTAACATTTTCATTTCATATCAATAAAAAAAATCTACTGAAGACTTGGCTGTTCGGCATAGTTCCCTTTGCCTAACCAGAATGGGTAAAAAAAACAAAAAAAAATCTCTGCACATAGGTATTCTTTTACGGTTGGCGCCATTTTAAAAAAATGTTCTTTGCGACTTTTTATTATTTTATTAGATTGCTTCATTTTTTCGCAACTGTATTAAAAATAGTTGTTCAGTACACGTGCGGAACCGTCATTGGAAGGAGTTCTGACTGTCAACCCTCACCTTCGGCTGCGCCTCGGCTCGGGTAGACATTTGTCGGAACTCCTTGCAATGACAGCCTTTCCGCACTTGTAATGAAATATACTATTACCTACTGTAAAAAAAGCGTGGGGTGCTTTTTTACTTATTTAGTTCATATTTTCACAAAAGCGTGTTTTTTTAGTTTTTTACACTACATTATTAATTTTTTAATTTTTTAGTTGGATTTTTTTTCATATTATTGCATTGTCATCGGTCCTTGACTCCTGTGCAAATTTAATCAGACGCTAAGAAGTAGGTGAAAATGAAGTTTAAAGATTCCGTTACATACATACAGGTCAAGCTAATATAAGCGTGTTAAAAACAACAGGAGTTGTTGGTACAGGATACATAGGCGGCAGCGACTTCTTAACATCTTGGTCTACATGCTCGTGTGTTTATTTTAATAAAAAACACGCTGCCCGTTCAGGATCGACCGCTATAACTTTGCCTTAGCTTACCGACCTTGTAAATTTATGTATTTGAATAATTCAGTCCAATATTTCTGGTTACTAGGTGGTTAGACGTCAAGCAGTGCCTCATTGACACATACTACTATGCGCAGCATCACGGCTGGTATGAGGTGTGGAAGCAGATCATAGAACTCTCGGATCCTCATGGTGAACAGAATGCTTACAAGGTTGGTATATACATATTTCATTACTTCGATTACAGTACTGTGCAGTGTGTTTCCTTGCTTTGGAGCAGTCGGTCTCCGTTGTTATCGATTAATAGCAATCGTGAGTCTTTTGCGATGAAGGAGTCCTTATGGGCAACCACCCATTTGAAAGCATCCGATAAATAATAATAATAGTATATTTCTTTGGACAATTCACACAACAGGGCTGGAGTTTATTTCCGCCCGCTTTTTTCTCCTAGCCCATATAATCCTTAGCACCCAAAGCGGATGACGGTCAGCTGATGGCTGTACAACAATGACAAACATAAAGTGTATATTATTACCCAGAATGTTAATAAACTATTTCATTTTAACTATTTCATTTCATTTTATAACGCCATCTGATTCCAAACTATTTCATTTCATTTCATTACTCCATCTGATTCCAAACTAAGCAGAGCTTGTGCTATGGTAATCAGAAAGCTTATAAACATACTTATATTATTCTAAATACATACTTAAATAGATAAATTATACCCAGACACAGAACAAATAGTCACGTTCATCACACAAATATTTGTCCTGAGTGGGAATCGAATCCACAACCTCACGCTTCGTAGTCGGCTCATCACCCACTACGCCACTGAGGCTGTCATAACAGACTAGAGTAGAGTGGCTACTAACCCTCAGCTCTGTCAACACGCATTGGAGCAGCGTGGTGGGCCAGGCCTCCCAAATTATGGGTACAGATTCGTGCTCAACAGTGGGGGTCAATAAAATAATTTCAGCAACATTTATTAGAATAGAGAGTATATCCTATATAGTAGGTACGTATACAAATAAGATTCCTACCTCCCCATGTTTATAGAAGCCATGTTATTACAGGTACTTACTTGGTGTTATTACGCAACTTTAGTGGCAAATTTTGTTTGACAATATTTGAGACCTAATCAATCAATTAATATTTAATATATCTACTAAAAGCTTAATCTATATTATTTATAAAATTTGTAATATGAGCATTCTATTGTAGAGATAAAATTTGCTAAGTAATTACTTAAGAATTAGGCATGTGTAAAGTATTTTAGTATTTTAGTTTAGAGTATATGAGCGAGAACATTGATGATGACACAATAATGTGCCTCCAGGTGCTAGGACTAGGACCGGACGCGAGCCAGCAAGAGATCACGTCGACATGGCGTCGGCTGTCCCGCGAGAACCATCCGGACAAGGTGAAGGACCCCCAGCAGCGCCGCGCCGCCCAGGAACGCTTTATGGAGATACAGCAGGCCTACGAGATCCTCTCCAACAGCAAGCACCGGAGAAGTAGACGCAACAAGAAGGATAACTCCGAACCCTCTGCCAAACCTCATACTGTGTAAGAACTCTGACCTATTAGGGCACTATCTCACCGGCGCTTTACGAGCATTAGAGTTGACGCGACGATTATGTCGCGTCAACGTGACGTTGACGATGCGATTTTAGCAACCTGGTACAATCACACCATCCCACTCTGTCCGTAAGGCGGGGCTATGGACACTGGCCATAGCCAGTATCCAATTTTATCATAAGTTAACCTTGTGCATGCTTAAAACGCAACATAAACATCGCATTTGCGCAGCGACGACGTTGAAGTAATGCCAACACTCGTAAAACTTCCTTGGGATAGCTGCCTTAACAGTAAAATGTAGTTACATGTTTGATGGCTCCGGTCTGTGGCTTTAGATGGGGGTTGTATTATTTATAGATATTTGTAATAGTAGAGTAGTTGTCAAAAATCTACCTTACAACCTTACATTGATACTTAGTTCTCTCAAAATTTTTATCCAGATCCATTTGTTTCTGCTGCTGAAACCAAATAATAACATTGAAGTAACAACCAATTAAAATCATTTATACTTAGTTATTTATATTTAGTTAGCCTATCTGTAATCTGTTTTCTTTATTGCGGATTATATGCGATTTTATCTCCCGATTTTTAATCCGCTACAATAACATGATTTAAAAATAAATTTGTAATTATCCTCCCATCACTTTCTTTAGAAAGACCTCTTTGATTTTCCCATTATATTGTTCACAGTTCAAAAAAGTTCACAGTATAATAAGTAGCGTTTTCCGAAACGATCGTTAACGTAGTTTGAATCCGCTCCTACTCGCCGCGTGTCACAATAGAAAATGCATACTTACGTATATTATTATTATTATACTTTATGCATTTATGTGAGAAAATATTAACACCGCGTGCCACCTTATAATAACTACACGGAACACTGAGGATAATATTGATAGATATTATTTTACAATGCCATTATCAAGGAGAGCTATTTGTCTTGTACTGATTAGTATATAAAATATAAATTGCTTCACACGTGTGTTACAAATATCATATTCTTTTTAGTATCATTGAATTTAACAACGCAAAAAAGAAGTTGTCACTTGGAAAAATTAAACTGCATTTATTACCTCTTGCATATAGCATTGTAGTCATGTAACTATTTATTTAAACAATATTTTAGTGGGTATAAATGATGGATATTTTTGTATTTAGTTTGTATGTATGTAATTAATAATTATATTTATTAGATAAAGAGAAAAAAGTTGTGAGCGTTGCATTTATAAAATTATATAGATATAATTTGGTAGCATTTATAATGTTTAAAGTCCTATGTTGTGTAAGTATGGCTATTATCTTAATTTAACATACCGAAATACTGCACTGTGTGAGCCACTCTTATGGTCTATGGTATTTTAATGGTATTTACCCTAAATAATGTTACAGACTAAATTCACCGAATTCTTACGCGGTTGTATAGGTATGCACATTTTATTAGAAACAAAAAGTTGGTTGTAACTTTTTCAAGAGTTATTTTTTTATATTTTATATTACATTCATTAATTAATAAATAATAATACATTAAAATTAACAGATCCAACATTTTTTTTATTTTATTACGATGATGGTACAATTCATTCAATCATCATATAAGCTTTTGAATGATACACTCCACACATAATCCACATAATTATATGATTGTTTTTTTTTTATATATAATATATAACTTTTATTAATAAAAATGTTAATTATTAAATTGATGTAAATCTTCGTTTGAATTTGAATATGAAACACATCTGAATCAATGACTCGTTTTGTTGTAGATGGGAATTGTACATGTGTGAAATCAATATGAAAAATAATTTTCAATGCTTCGTTTGATCTGAATTAATTTTTAATATTTTTTAATCTTTTGTTTAGTTTCGTAGTTAGGACTAGATTAAGAAGTTACGCATTTGAATTTACACATACATAAAGTACCATGTTATTTACTAATTGCACATTTTTATAGATGTTGATCATATTATGGGTTTGCATAAGATTAAACACGTCACGTTACGCATCCCATATGCCCCTTCAGATATAATTTTATTTCGAAGGTAGTCAGTATTTTAAATTTTAATCCAACCCAAAGTTATTTCTTAAACATAATTTTATATGTATATAATATTATATTTATGTAAAAGCTCATTCTTAAATTCCAACCTTCTCATATAGCGATCAGTCGAAGCAGTTAAGAATTAGTAAAGAATTTTAATTAAGTAGTACATAAAACTTGTGAAAAAATCTTATTTATATTGATTTAAATAAGTGCTATGTTATACTTAATCTTATCCGTCCATTTGAAATAATTTTGTGTGGTATAAGAATTTTAAATAATTATTTTTATATAGATATTTTATATTTATTTATTTTGAGCATTTACTGTTACTTATTACCTATCTAGAATATCTTTTGCAATAGTTTTAAAAATAATGAAAATATTGGTAGTTGTGGTCGAAATTTATATTTATTTTAATTTTAATATACATAATATGTCTTATCATGAAAAGCCTTTTATTTTCAAATTCAATATTTCCACTAGTCTGTTTTACAGATTTGTCATAAGTAGGTAGTAAGATACAAAAAAATTTGGACATTGAATTTAGCTTATTTAAGTATACATTTATTATTATTTAAATATCATCCTGCATTCAAATTGTATAATGCTTGTTTTTTTTACTTTTGTTCTTTCTCTTCTAAAAGTAGGTACCTATAATATAACTACTATCGTACAAAATTACCTACTTCGAGCAAAGCATGAGTGATATTGGAAAGCATTTTGTATGTATGTTTACTACCAACTTCCAAAGGGAGAACTGTCGTCGACTGTTCACTTACGGCCAAGCCACACCAGCTACTTTTTGCTTCGTCGATAGGCGATTTAGTCTCTTATTGCAGCGATTCAACATCCAAAGCGCGCAATTCGATGCCGCGTCCAAGTGCCAAAACGCGATGCAGCATCCGTGCACACGCAAATCGCTGATCGCCGATGCTAAAAGTAGCTACATAGTGTGGCCTGGATGTTTGACAGCTCTAATTAACCGGAAAGGATTTATATTTGCCCTAAAACTTTTGGGGTAAATATAGTGAGGTTCTGAAATGGTATGTAAACATCACTTATAGGGAATAAATTACGGATAAATGACTTTAAATCCATCGAAGTCATTACCACCACATTTCAACAATCTATACATACCTATACTATTTTTATGAGAACGCTTTCTTAAGAAGTCTTAAAAACGAAATTTGGACGATTTCGCTAATTTAGCTGATTTTACATAGGAGATTTTGCTGTTAATATACAATGTTTCCATAAGTTTTATTACACAATATGACTGATCATTTCAACTATTAAATTGGCCACTTTTTAGGGTTCCGTAGCCAAAATGGCAAAAAACGGAACCCTTATAGATTCGACATGTCTGTCTGTTTGTCTGTCTGTCCGTCCGTATGTCACAGCCACTTCATTCTAAAACTATTAGGACTTCAAAGTTGAAACTTGGAAGGTAGATGTAATCTCTGAACCGCTTTACGATTTTTATACAGAAATAAAAAATATATTAATAATCTCTCCATACATGGAACTCAAACATATCTATCTATCAAAAATATATGTTATAGATCTCAATAAAAACTTTCAACGAAAATTGGTTCGAACGAGATATAGTACGCAGTTTTTGAGATATAGTAAATTTTTAAAAACCGCAAATATAACTTTGTCGTTCATACAAACACTATGAAAAACAAAGTTATTTTTGCTGACGAAAAATAATAACGCTTGTTCCTTGTATTGTGGTAGTAACCACAATACAAGGAATGCCTGCCTTTCTAACGGAACCCTTCATGGGCGAGTCCGACTCGCACTTGGCCACTTTTTTAATTTTTATTACGTTGTTTTTCTTAATAGACCTTAAGACGGTGAGTTTTGTGAATTTTACTGTAATAGTTAAAGATTTATAGATCATTTTAAAACCTAAACGGAATGAATAAATGCTATATGTATTGCTGTAATAATCGCATACACAGTAAATTAGTCACTTTGTGCCACTCTCATACAAGAAATATTAGTAATAAAACATTGAACTTAGTCAATTTTGAGAGAAAATTGTCCAGAAATTACATTTCATTGCGGCAAATTGGAATTAACTTTCATAAAATTTGTTAGACATAAATACACTTCAGTTCATAATCAATTCGTTTCCTGAAAAAAAAAAACAATTAAATAATGAAAATTTGGCATTAAAAATCTTTTACGTACCTAACCTAAAACTCTCATTAGAATTCTTGACGCAAGCTAAAAAAGTGGCTAATGTATTAGATTATTATTAAAATGTTTACATTGTGCAATGAAACTTATGGAAATACTGTATTTTAACTAAAAAATCTCATGTGTTAAATCAGCATAATCGGCAAAATTTCGTATACGGCCTCTTATGAGTAACACCCTACACTATACTTAGTAATATTTCCCTACGTACTTAATATATTTCTTACTAGCTATGATACCCAGCTTCGCTCGGGAGTTAATATGAGATTACGTGGCAGTTGAAATAAAAAAATAAACTATGACGTAAAAAGTAAAAAAAATATTTTTACGTCTAGGCATTGTATTCTGTAAAATATAAATAAATAAACATTTTATAGACAAATATATTGTTACGTGGGTTAACATGGGATACGTTGAGACAAAGAAAAATATTATTTAAACTTCAAACGGTCGCGCGATATTTTGTTTACGGCCCAAAGTATATAAAAGGCATCGATTCAACGTCGCGCGACTGCTTGAAGGTTAAGGAAATTACAATTAAAAGAAAAGAAAAAAATAACATTAGAATAAATTAAACACACCATTAAATATACTCACATTTGATATTTCACAACAATAAAGGCTCACAGACAACTTTTTTCTTCTTCGCTTCTAAATCGAGAATTAATTAAACACTCTATTAAAAATACTCACACGTGATGCTTCAAAATAAAGGCTCACAGATAACTTCTTTCTTTTTCGTTTCGATTCCGCTTGTTTCGCTGTTCAAATCGAACTAACTCTGGCGGACGACACCGGACAATATATTCAGAGAGCTAGGCTCCAGGATATTCGAGAAAGTTTAAGTATATTTTCTTTCTCAAACCTTCTAGAATGTTCTCGACAATGCTACAATTGCTCGCAGCGCCTTTTGAAATGCAACCCAAATAATCGTTGTTCTGAATGAAGTTCAAATAATCGACAACAGATGGCGCCACTGCACTTAATTTCCAAGTTGAAGGGTTGGAAAAGCCCTTATATCTTTAAAAACACGCCCTTTAGGTTAAAACGGGAACTTTCTTGTTCGAGGGGGGATAAAGGGCTATCACACTATATAAGTCCCTTTATCGTGCCGGGACTCCTTTTTAAGTTTTATCGGCACGCACATTTTATCAACTTAGTTTTATTATATACTAGCTATGATACCCGGCTTCGCTCGGGAGTTGACATAAGATTATGTGGTAGTTGAAATAAAAAAATAAACTATGACGTAAAAAGTAGGTAAAAAAATATAGAAAACATATTCTCATTATTTACACTACTTGTTTATAAACATTTTTCATTTTATTGTCCGGGGTATATTTATATACATTTTTCGAATTTACTACTCTTGAGCAAGCTACATATGGAGCTACAGAAGGAGAAGCAGGATTCTTTGAGGTTGATCCCACAATATTTTAAAGTTTGCCCTTGCGCTTTGTTGATGGTAAAACTTAATTCTCACACCTTCTTTTATATTCTCGACAATGCTGCAATTTTTTATAACTTTCAAAATGCAACCCAAATAATCTTTTTCTGAATGAAGTTCAAATACTCGACAACAGATGGCGCCACTACACTAAATTTCCAAGTTGAAGGGTTGTAAAAGCCCTTATATCTTTAAAAACACGCCCTTTAGGTTAAAACGGGAACTTTCTTGTTCGAGGGGGGATAAAGGGCCATCACACTATATAAGTCCCTTTATCGTGCCGGGACTCCTTTTTAAGTTTTATCGGCACGCACATTTTATCAACTTAGTTTTATTATATAATAATGATAATGATATGGTAATAAAGAAGTAGAATATTGTTAAAATCTTGTGAAGGGATAAAATGTCATCAAGGACGGCATGTCATTGTCGGTGATAATAAAATAGTATAAATTATTTGTCATGTTTATGGGTTTACATAAGAGGACGGAGTTCCTACTCCAAAGTATTGTGTCGATGTAAAGAAAACAACAACATATTTTTATTTTATTTATTTTCAAGGTACATGTACCTACAATCATTTGTAACCTTTATCAATAGCAACAGGATTATGAAGCCATTTGTAGTCAAAACGTTATTTCATTATTTATATAATTTTTAAGTACACACTGAATATGGTTAGCATGGCTGTTGCATAACAAACATCACTTTTTTAAGACAATAACACTTTAAACATCGAAAGTGAAAATAAAAACATTTAAAATTTTCTACACTTTCTACATTGCATATGCTTCTACTGTTGTTGAACATTTTTATACTATTCAGAGGACTTTAAACTTTTCCGAAATTTATTTAACATTTTTTATTATGTTTTATCTACTGAATCTCTACAAAGAACATCTAAAATGTATTTTTATGTAATTGTTTTGAAATGGTCATTGGCTTAGATTGATCTCTCACTACTTAAATTGTTATGATAAAAATAACTAGTAAAATTCATTCTTGGTTTAACAGTTACCATACCCAACGAGTGAAAAGTACCTAATTGTTTTGAACATTATAGGATGGTTTAAAATTATATTGCTATGTATTGACATGGGCCTAGTAAGATACTCGTATAAAATTATTTACAAATGAAAATTCTATAGGTAGATACAATCTTGCTTATAGATTATGTAAAAAAATGCAACGTCAAATAATGATTTCAAATTTCAGTATGTCTTTGTATTTTTTATGTTTAATTGTAATGGCACAAATTAAATTAAATCTTACATCAGAATGCTCACTGTCGTTACTAATTTGTATGAAAAGGCTATTATTATATAATTATTTTCTTTACAATATATCATAGTATTTATATAGTATACACATACCTACATGGCAAACGAATGTTTGGTCTATAAAAGTACTAACTAAAACTCTAAATAGGGCAACACAAATTCATTTTTATATTTGCATTTAGCATATACCTACGCAAATCATGTCTAGTTTTGTGCATAAGACTGTGCTCAAAATTTATTTATATACAAAGTACTTAATGTCTTTTCATTCTGCCGTAATTACATAAAATGTCGTTAAAATTTCCTTATAAATAAATCTGTACAATGAACAATATAATTATTGCTGAGATATGCAATATACATAATAATAAGGAGGTCAGGCAAGTCAGCTTGTATCGCGGCAAGATGCACGAGAAACGAGTAATAATTGGCTTTATTTGTGCAGGTGTGGGTAACGTTGGTCGATAAAGTGGCAAGAATGCGATTGTTACATTATTTTAGTTTTGGCGCAAAAGTTAATTTTAGTTTTTAAAACTTTTCTTTACATTGGCAACAAACTGTTCTAATAGTCTGATAAGTGATTTTGCGAATTTGATTGAATAAAAAATGTAAATAAAAATGCGTTGTCAATGAACAGACCTGACCGTCTTAAATTCCACAGTATTGTTAACTATACTAATTATCACAGTTTAAAATTAAAATTACACGCACTTAAAAACTAAAACTTTCGTGAAAGGTAAACATAGCCTTCCTTAATCTAAATTAATAAATAACTTATACTTTGTAGAGTGCGTAATAACAGCACCCGATAAGAAATAAATTTTTACAAATGAAAGATTCATAACAGTTCCTTTACAAAAATTAAGTAGAAGAAAATAACAAATCGTTTATATAACTATAATAAAATTCTTACTTTGAAATTTTCTCAACAAACTAACACTAGCCATCACATAAATGGCACGAGGGGTGCGCGCGCGCACTATTAAGTAAAACGCTATTAGTTGCGAGAGATCAGTCTATACGTTGTATCATCACGAGATACCACGCTCACTCTGCACTTACACCGTCGTCTCGTTCCTACGAAGCGGTTGCAGTTCGCGCTGCAGGTCGTTGTAGTACTCGTGGTCAGACATCGATTCCTCTTCCACCGACTTCTGTGGTAGATACTTGCTCGTCCCGGGCTGAGGTGTAGATTCCACGCTGCCGCTGCCCTCGCTAACGCACAATGATTCTAACGGAACCGGTTCGGTTGGTATACCGAGGGTCTGCGGTGGTACGCTTTGATCGGACATCAAGTACTCCGGATTGTCTACGCAACCTTTGGATCCAACAAAGCTGTTGTATCGAAGCTTCTCCAAATCTTGCCCTTCTCCGCCTTCACCGATCAAATCCATATACGCCGAAGCGTTTTGGTTATGCTGCGGGGAGGGCATCAAGTAGTCGTCTTCATCAAGCGGCAGATTCAACTTTAAATTGCCGACCTGTGCCTCTTTAATTTTTGATAGAGAATCAAAGTTTCCTTCTTCGGGTCTCATCTTCATAGGATCACTGCAGTATCTAGAACTGGAACTATCAGATGCGCAAACACCGTTATTGTAATAATGGCGCATTTCCGGACCATCAGGATTGGCCTGCCGGTTATATCTCAACAGATCTTGATCCCAGTTCTCAGACCTATTCACCCCATCGGAAGAAATGCCGTCAGGATTATTTGGAGTGCTAGGCCAAGATCCGGACGTGCAAGCTTTCATCGCTGTATTTTGGGTGTCAGCTCCAGCCCCGTTGATTCCGGAATTGCAAGGAGCGGATCCGGTCACTTGCTTCAATTTCGGTTGAAGATACTCGTCGGCTTCAACTAATGGTTCAGGTCCATCCATTGCTGACGACAGAGTTCTCATCATCTCCTTTTCATCCTGTAATATTTAAAACAAATATTATAGCACACTACTATAGTTATAACTTGGCTGCAACCCTTCTGGCGTCGCACTGCTGGGAACGGGGTCTCTCGCTATTATTGGGAAGACTTGGAGTTTACTCCACCACGCCGCACCAATGCGAGTTGGTGGAGATGCGAGTTAGTGGCCAACCCGCAGCCGGATGTTTTTAAACCGCCCATAAGGCCTCCGACAAGGTTAAACGACTGTTATCTATCGACAACAACCTGGTCCTTCGGCTTAACGTACCCTCCGAAGCACGGAAACGCGCATGAATTTTTTGGCCACTAGCGGTCACCCATCTCACACCCGACCGGGCCTGTTTGGCATAGATCGTTTGCGTTATACGCTTACCGCTGGGCCATGCGCGCTTCTAAGTTATAACTTAGCGAATGTACGAACATAACTGAAAAGGACGTAATAGTGTCTACGCCTATTCTCTTACTGACGTATTCTAATACTATATCAAAAAATACTCAGAATTATATATACCTGCGTTGAATAGGATGGTAATCGCATAAATTTGTCCCCTGGAATAACGAGGTATCGGCCAGGATCTCTTGCCATTTCAGCAAAAGTATCCGCAAGTTGTTTGAAAGTGGGCCTGCTGTCGGCATCCAACATCCAGCATGAGACCATGACACAGTAAATGTCCAGGGTACAGATAGCTGGCTGCGGCAGTTTTAGGCCATTTTCAAGCAATTCCGGGACGTTCCTTGCCGAGATGTTCGCATATGGACGTGCACCATAGCTCAAAATTTCCCAGATGGTTACGCCAAATGCCCATACGTCACTTTTGTGGGTGAAAATTCTATGTTGAACGCATTCCAGAGCCAACCATTTTATAGGCATTCTCCCACCGGCTGCCTTATATTCATCTTCATTTATGTCTAACAACTTAGCTAAGCCAAAGTCGGTTATCTTAACACAGTTCGGAGTTTGCACAAGAACGTTACGCGCAGCCAAGTCTCTGTGCACTAATCTTTTCTCTTCTAAGTAAGCCATTCCACGTGCTATCTGTGTACACCAGTTTAAGAAGGCTTTTGACCCTATTTTTTCTTTGTGAGTCCTGACGTAATCAAGTAAACATCCAAGGGGCATCAGTTGCGTAATTAACATCATTTGATTAGTCATACAAACTGCGAGTAATTGAAGAAGATTTGGGTGCTCTACACTTGCCATAATGTAGGCTTCATCCAAAAATTCTTTACTTGTGTTAGCACCAGTCCCTTCTTTCAAAACTTTGATCGCCACCGGTATCTTTACATTTTCACCTTCTGGTACCCAGACGCCTTTATATACTTTTCCGAAAGCACCACAACCCAGCATGCCTCCTCTTCTTAGTTCAGCTTCTTTAACGATTCTTAATTTTGCTAAATTTGGTTTGACGTTGGTAGGTCGTAACGGTTCATTATCTTCACACCCAGTCAGAACCATAGTCATTTTGACAGCTTCTTTTTTTGCTTTGGCTTTCTGTCTGCACGTGTACCCAATTATTCCAAGAATAACAAGTAATAAAAAAGCAATCACTAAGATAATGACCAGCACCGTGGACATCTTTGCCGTCGCCATAGACGCATGGCCATTAGCTAGGTCTGAACAATAAGGATCATCTATTGGATTTTGCAAAAGTTCATCAAAATAAATTTTATAAGGAAGTGCATCCGGGCAAGTAGCGGTGCAGTTAAACTTTTGTTTAGATTTATCCGAGTTACTTTCACCCGTGTATATTTTAAGATTCTTGCACTTAATGCAGTCTGTTGATGTAGGACCAGTACAGCCACGACATTCATTATGACAAGGTGTACAGACTCTATTGGACTTATCCGTGAAATGGTCCGCAGGGCACTCGTCCTCACACTGGTCTCCTCTCTTAAATCCGTTACAAACTGTGCAAACTAGTTCGTGTATACCGAATCCAGTACATTTAATACACAATGGATGGCACCTACGGCACGCCACTTTAACTTTCCCTTCGAGCGGTTTAACGTTTCCAACCCACTCATTATAATAACCATCTGGGCAAGGCTCATTTTCTCTGAGGCAACTTAGGACCGTAGCTTCAACGCTTATTATAGCTTTTTTGCAGGCATTGCAACCACCTCTTCCAACCATATTTGCAGAGCCCGTGCAGCCGTTGATGCAGTTGTGGTGGCACGGTAAGCATGTTCCGTTTTCAGAGGCATATGTAGATTCAGGGCACTCGGCAACACAGTAAGGGCCATCACGAACTCCTCTGCATTTGGTGCAGTTTGCTCGGCTAGGTCCGTTACATCCCTCTAGACATTCAGCGTGGCACTTTTCACAAGTTTTAGGTCCAGCTCTGTACAGTCTGCAACAAAGAAAAAAATATAATTTTACTGTCATAGTAAAATGATGTTAAAATACCATCAAAAAGGTACAAGAAAAATTAACCAATAGTTAGCAATAATATTTTGATAATTACACAATTGTATAGGTGGGGCCTATCGCAATTTACACCAACTCGTTTATTCTATGCACAAATCTTGTTGCTCAATTTTTTGTCCAATAATGATGTCCAATGTAACAAGAGATCAGTCAGCGTGTCTCACAAACAATGGGGCCAGCATGGCGCTAGGCCGTCGAACCGGTAAGAGCTGAGCTACCCACACGTATTTCAGTTTTGTTATGGAAATCAGTTTTGAACGCTGCCAGAATTGTGCATTTCATGTGCAAACATGCGTATATAATTTGTCAAAATATTATAGCATTTGAAAGAACTTTTAAATAAGTGTATCGAGTAGGTACTCTTGCTCTTTTTAGTTTGCACTGAAACAATCATCATCGACAAAATGAATTGCACAAAAATTGCAAAAGGATATTACAATTTCGTAGGGGAATTATATTATTTTTGGAATATTTCGCATAGCAAAGTAACTTATATTTAAGGTTAATAAAGAATTACATGCAAATGATGGGTCATGATACCAACCCTGGAATGACGCTGCAGTTTTGAATACATGTTTCGTCAAACTTAAAGTTTTCACACGACAAGCATTGGTCCGGGCCTGGACCCCAACAGCCGTCCGCCGAACATTGAGGATCACACACCATATTTGCTCTTTCTGTTGAAAACAATATGTTATGGAACAAACATTTCATAGCACCAATACAATGTTAAGAAAACAACACTTAGCTTTGCGTTATATAGCGTGGCTTTTAGTAAAGTTAGTATTGGAAATAACATTGTTATAAATAATAGAACAATAAGTAGAGTAGAAAATAAAAATAGAATTCGCTTAAGGCTAACTTAATTGCGCCAAATCGGTCGCGGATGCATTAACTAAATATAACTTAACACAGTTTATTGCAAGATATGAGGATCCTCACGAAGCACATTCGCTAAGTTTCGCTGGTATAACTTACCACATATTCTTAGGTCACCGTTTTTCTGTATGACTTGCTTATGATCTCTCGACTTCACGAGCTTATTCCATGCAATTTTATCAGCGAAGCACAGATTTCGATTTTCCATTATTGCGATTGCACCGGAGTTGACTCTTTTCAAAGATTTCAATCCTAGAGAAGTCAGCGACGTCTTAACTATGTAGAGTGAAGCAAATAGATTTTCGACGACTTGTCGACCTCCGATAACTTCAAGATTTCGGAAATAGGAAAGATTCGTAAAATTTTGATGATAAGCTTGTACATTTAAATATCCTGTAACTTCACGGACTGTGCTAAAAACTTCTAATCTATCCGGATCCATCTTTGGATATCGTTCTCCGAAAGAGTAGTCCGGGTTTACATGTTGAAAACCCGTAAAAGTCATTTCCAAAATTTCTATTGAGCCATCAATTATTGTACAGTCTTTAAAAGAATCGATGTTGCCAGAGTGTATCGGCTTCTCAGCTCGACATGTCTTTGGACAGGTTACGTTGCAAGGTATACATTCCCCATTTACGTCAGTTTTGTTAGGTGGACAGCTTCTGACACACGCTCCGTTGTCTTTTAAAAGATGCTCAGGGCAATTTCGGACACACGTTGCTCCATAAGCATACTTTCCATTTGGATTTGGTTCCCAAGAATACGTTGTAGGATTGTATATTTGCATCGGTGGACATTCTTGGGAACAGGTGCCTTCATCGTAGAAATTTCTACATGCGAGACATTCACTCGGTAAGGGTCCAGTGCAGCCTCCAGCGCAAAATGTGTTACAGCAATCTCGTGGGTTCGGCCCGAAGCACCGACCTTGTGCACACTGTGGACTACAATTCGTTTTGGAAAATTTTTGACAGTTCTCAGGTCCGTCACCCCAACAACCTGCTTCGCAACTTGGATGGCAAGGAGGGCATTCTCTTTCTTGCGCCGTAAAACTGTATACAAATACGTATGTAGCGTTCACGCCAGTTATGATTTCTTCCCAATTAATAGTTTTCACGTGGCAGAGATTATAGTTTTTGTAGATGCCGACACTTCCACGGAGGACATCTCGCAGCGCCGGTAGCTCCAATGTGAAAGCTGAAGACATCGTAACCATCAGTGCAAATTCTTCTTCTCTTACGTTAAGCTTGAACAGGGTTCTTCCTCGGATGATTTGCAACTTGGGCAAAACTATGTGCTTGACGTTAACATACGCTATCAGCACATAACCGGTTACTTCTCTTATGTGCTTTAAGAACGATAGGTCCATCGTTTCATTTTGAAGCCACGTCAGTTCGAGGTTGCCATCGACGTAGGTGCAGTTTGTGAAGCGATCTCGAAGGTTTCTATAATGTGTGTCGCGATTTGAAGGGACAGACATGCGTCCGTTCGTACCGATGCAAACTGAAAAAGACGAAAAATTCCTGATTAGATACACGATAGAATTCAAAACAGGATATTTATATATCCTATAGTTATAATATAGTTGTGTTGGTACAGTCTGGGTCAAACCGAGCAGGTTCTTCTAAATACTATAATAGCGTTTCATAAGTATATACTTGATATAAAGAAAAATAAAGTTAGTTAAAGGTATATTTCGTCATAGATATATGGAGTTGCGAGCATCTGAGAAGGCGGTTCTGTGTGGGTGGCACCAAAGCTGGTTTCTTCTACTACGCTACACGTAACACCGCTATTTGAGATTAAACTATGAATATAGTCTACAACGACGTTTTGTAGCAACAGAAGGCATCGGCCAGTAGAACACAAGCGTGCATGTAACACGTACATCTTGGAAGGAGGGTTTTTGCGTATTTACCGTTGCACACTTTGGTAGGCTTCAGAAGTATTTATGTAGGCCGATAAATGTGCGTTAATTTTTGTTTATAGTTACATGGCTGCAACCCTTTTTAAGTCCCACTACTGGGCACGGGTCTCTCTATTATTGGGGAGGCCTGGAGCTTACTCCACCACGCTGCACCAATGCGGGTTGGTGGTATAGTTACATAGGATCTTCATAAATATTTAAATATTGATGCAGTATATTTCTACACTGAACGTAAATAATAAAAACGTATTATCGATATTGAGTAGGTCAAAACTGCGCCCCGCGATTTCAAATGCGTTCAAAAGGATCATCATTAGTAGTAAAGCGGAATTCCAGTTTTAATCTAAACTTAGGTCTGTTAGTTTCATTTTCCGACGCTGAAAAAGATTTCTCATCATCACCTATTCAAGAAAATACTTTACCATCACCGACCAACTAGGAAATTGGTGGAAGGCAGACACTTGTTACAGAAACTGCAATTAAAACATTGCAGAAACTTGTTAAATTCCACCAATTTCCTAGTTGGTCGGTGATGGTAAAGTATTTTTTAATACAGTTGCTCAAAAAGTGGCATATTGCAGGGACGTATAGCGTTCGGGAAGTGGGCTATTACACACTCGTGTTTTTTCTTTACCTTTTCCGAACTCGTGCATTTTCTTTCCCAACTGTCAAAATAATGTCTATTAAAAAGAAAAAACCAACCACGAAGTTTTAGAAGTTTTTATGATTCATGAAAATATTTCTAAAAAGAAGCTGCTAATTTGTTTCAATATCAGATTTAATGATTTGATTCAATGAGTTAGGATAGGTTTCATTTCATTTCATCTCATTAACATTTTCATTTCATATCAATAAAAAAAATCTACTGAAGACTTGGCTGTATGGGCATAGTTCCCTTTGCCTACCCAGAATAAGTGAAGAAAACAAAAAAATTCTCAGCTTATATTCTTTTACGGTTGGCGCCATTTTTCAAAAATGTTCTTTGCGAATTTAGATGATTAGTTAGTTGAGTGTATTGTGATTTTTTTTAAATTGCTTCATTTTTTCGCAACTGTATTAAAATAGTTGTTCAGTACACGTGCGGAACCGTCATTGGAAGGAGTTCCGACTGTCAAACCTTACCTTCGGCTGCGCCTCGGCTCGGGTAGACATTTGTCAGAACTCCTTGCAATGACAGCCTTTCCGCACTTGTAATGAAATATACTATTTAAATACAGTTGCTCAAAAAGTGGCGTATTGCAGGGACGTATAGCGTTTGGGAAGTGGGCTATTATACATTCGTGCTTTTTCTTTACCTTTTCCGCACTCGTGCGTTCTCTTTCCCAACTGTCAAAATAATGTCTATTAAAAACTAAAAAGTAGCTACTATTTTGTTTCAATATCAGATTTAATGATTTGATTCAATGAGTTAGGTTAGCTTTTATTTCATTTCATCTCATTAATATTTTCATTTCATATCAATAAAAAAAATCTACTGAAGACTTGGCTGTATGGGCATAGTTCCATTTGCCTACCCAGAATGGGTGAAGAAAACAAAAAAAATCTCTGCATATAGGTATTCTTCTACGGTTGGCGCCATTTTTCAAAAATGTTCTTTGCGAGTTTTTATTATTTTATTAAATTGCTTCATTTTTTCGCAACTGTATTAAAAACAGTTGTTCAGTACACGTGCGGAACCGTCATTGGAAGGAGTTCCGACTGTCAACCCTCACCTTCGGCTGCGCCTCGGCTCGGGTAGACATTTGTCGGAACTCCTTGCAATGACAGCCTTTCCGTACTTGTAATGAAATATACTATTCTTGAATAGGTGATGATGAGACATCTCTTTCAGCGTTGGAAAATGAAACTAACAGACGAGTTCCCTTCTTTAATCCATCCATCGATTTCCAGAGCGTCAGGAAAACTAAAAGTTTCTAGTTTATATTATAGTGTAAGACGTGTGGAATTAATAAAATTGACAGTATGTAATCAGTGTTGCCTGCTTCTGTGCTTTGGAAAGAAGAGGCTTGACCAATATTTGAAAAATACTATAAAAAATAAAACCGCGTACGAACGTACACGTATGTATTTAATTTTACAATAAAAAACAGCGTACGGACTCTACATACGTTTTATTTTACACAAAAAAGACAGCGTACGGACTCTACATACGTTTATGTCAGGATTTGAAACTAATAAAGTAACTACTAAGTATTGTATGTTTGGTTGATAGAATTAAATTTGCTCTCTTCCTAACACAAACAAAATAGTTTATTACAGGTTTAACGTTGCGTTGTAAACTAGAATAACCAGTAATTAGATTCGTGTTTAGATTTATTTGGATTTTAATACGATCTACAATAAAATAATTTTACATTCGCTTGGTAATAAAAGTAGTGGTTATAGTTGACAAGTGCATACAACTTTGCAGTGTACGGTTTACCTGTTCTCGAAGAATACCGGGCAAACAGATGCAGAGTTAAATCTACCTGCGGGAGGCACAATGGATTTTTTGTTGCCAGCATTGTCAATGTTCAAGTGCATCCACCATTCTCGTTATTTGATACCTTTTCTGAGTACACATTAAAGCTGAGTTTTTATCTTAAGTCTCATTTTAAAATGTGAACTTTATATTGTCTATTTGTCTTAGGATTACGAAAAAGGTCGGTGATGCTTGAAAAGCTAGACACAAGTGCCTCTACTGATAAATCAAATTGAATTAAGTAAACTAAAATGCGACCAATTTAAAGTACACTATTTACACAACTGCTCAAAAAAGGAGTGCAATGTTTTAGGGCTCATATACTCGTACCTATCTATGTATGTTTTTACTCTGCCGTAACGTTTAATCCCTAAACATATTTGGATGTGTAGACTGTTTGGTAACATTAGAATTCTTACGTCATCCCGAGTGCAAGTGACTATAAATTTTTCGACTTATAAATTTGTGGCGATTGTCGGATGACATTTTGAAAGAAAAATAATTACTGTAATCCTATTTATGAGTATCAAATAGATGCACATTCTAAATGTATTTATTATAAGACACTAATAAGCTCTTCAGAGGCAAACTTTCAGAGTAAAGAGCTTTCCTGAGTTCGGTCGCCCGGAGCATATTCATTTAACAGGCAATGCAATTGCGTCTTAATGTTTAGTTTTCACATACGAGTAATTATATGTAAACTGTATTATTTTATCCTTAGCACTTCCCACATATTCATACACGACTGATTTTAAATGACACTGGTTAATACAGAACGTGTTCGTGATTTATGACCGTTGAATTTGGTCGTTTAACGTGTGGGCAGTAGAAATCCGGTGTCCGGTCGACCCAGATGCACTAGCGATGACATGAGCGATAGTATTGAAATGTGGAAGTTACGTTGCGGTTGCTGCCTCTGGTCCATCCGACGATTATTGATAAATTATGCGACAAAATGTCTGAAAGATGATGATATTAGTGTACAGATCTGATAAAAATATTCCTTACATAAAAGCAAGTACCGATTTACTTAGACATAGCTGTAAGTAAGTATAAAACACAGGATGCCAACCCTGCTTTGTAAGGGTTTTTACCCATAAATAGGGGAGACCTAGAGTTTACTCTACCCCTCTGCTCTAACTTTAATGAAGGTTGGTAGTCATCTGAAACAGAGCCTCATGAGAACTCATGACAAGGACCCAGAACAGATAAGGTACTCTATAGACATCGGTACCTTTATGAAATGTATGACATATGGGACATAGAGAGACCATAACTTCTGTTTGTGCGGCTTAGAAAGATGATTTTTTTCTAACCGCTACAAGCAGTGGACCTGTAAACCTGAGTTTGAAGAGAGAAGGTGTTTGATATTAACTTTAACGTTATAAATACCTTCACACTACCTTAGAGCAACGAACGAGCAACAACTGGCGCACGAAACTCTAAAAAGATGACAATATGGAGCTCATAAAACGGCTCTTTAGATAAAGCAGACACCGATCCACCGCGACATCGCCGTAAGAAAACAAACAATTTATGGAATCACAAAAAATCCTGAAGCTTGAGTGAATATGCCTATTCAATTTTCTTTGCTAAAGACGCGATCAGGTTCGCGTTTGCGCGCTTTTCTTATCCAATCGCTCAACTTGTGTTCCTATAGCGCTAAGTGTGTAAAGCTCGACGACTGGTTTGTCTCAGGCCAATGTTTTTATCCAGTTACTTGCATTCTGAAGCATTGGAACCAGTTTTGTTCCACTAACATTTAATTCGGGTAACTCGACCTTTCACTACAATTTCTCATTGTGTATTATAGCTTGCTTGCTCGTCTAACTTTCGTGTTCGCGAGATGAAACGTGAAGTAGCATTGGACGGTGTCTTCTTTAGTTGTTTTGCGACTGATTATCGCTGTCTGAATGGCGTTTCGTAAATTTCCACGACAGTAAAATGCGTTTTTCTTAAGGATACCGTGAATTAAACAGGCTATGGTTCTAAATTATCTGTGTAGGTAAATATGATGGGTGTAAATGGGATACAATGCGAATACAACCTTGGGCCCAACATTGGGCCAGTAAAAAGCTGTTGGAAAACGCTTATTAGTTGTTTTAAATCAATGACTATTTTGGCTGCAACTCTTTTTGTGTCGCACAACTGGGTACAGCTTACTCCTACGCTGCTCCAATGCGGATGGATGATTACTGTAATTTTTGTGAAATTTTATGAACCACCAAACTATCAGTTTTATTTAAAAAATCTATAAAGATAAGTAGAACTCTACACTAATTTAACTGGTTATTAAGGTACCTTTAGATAACGTTTTGTTCAAAAATGAAAAATGCCTTCTTATGTTTTTTCGTTAGTAAAATTTAAAGTTACCTTTTGAAATAAAAGGTTAAACTTTTCCATACACTAATTACACTTAAAGTATTGTACCTGAAGTGTTGCAATGCGGTTTATAATTTCGAAAACCGTTAAAATTACAAGTCTGTTCTATCATTAATGGTAAATTGATTTTTTAATTGATTAGTGTACACATTCAAATAGACGTGTTAAATCATTAAGTCGTAAAAGAAAATTGATGGCCCAACTAACATCCAACTGGCGGTATTCATACTAGTATAGCACTGAATACATTTGTTGTTGACGTTAAGTGGAATCCGGTTATTCTAAAATTTTCAAGTTATTCCGACATTCGATATTAACAGCGTGCCATCAAATGTTAGGTCAAGAAACTCTCTGAATTTATAAAGGCATGCATATAATTATAGTGTAACTGGTTCTAATTTGGCCGTTAATGAACAATTCGATATCTTCAAAAGACACTATCAATTCACTTAGGTTTAATCGAAATATGCATCTTTATTTCTGTATTGGGTGTCTCTATATTTTATATGTAACGTTATAACTTGATCTTTACTAAATCTTCTCAATACATATATAAAAATGAATTGCTGTTCGTTAGTCTCGCTAAAACTCAAGAACGGCTGAACCGATGTGGCTAATTTTGGTCTAGGAATATTAGTAGAAGTTAAGTAGTTAATAACGTTTAAACGGTGAGAAAATATGGAAAAATAGCGAAATTAATAGTAAAACCAGGTAATTTTATTTTCCTATATAAACTGTTAATAACTGTCAAACATTGGTTCTTCGCGCCATCGCTGCATCGTCCAGAAGTTTGACTAGTAATTAATAAATAAAAGCGATATTGTTGAAGTTTTCCTGTTTTACCTTAAAATGTCTACGTTAATCTATGGAACATGCCTCTTTACTTTTAGTGCTTACTATCTTTGACTGATAAAAAAAACATAGCAAATTTAACTCTGTACTGTAAGATTAATTATAGTTGAACATTATTGGCTATTTCCCGATAAGCATTTCATGAACATGTAGAGTCTCTAAAATAACTGTTAATTTTTTTTCTCTTATTGTTAGTTCATGTTTAATAAGCAAGATACAGTGAAACTTGGTTTTTTAAAAATAACGAAGAACGGGGATAAAGAAATAACTAAGAAAGGAATTACTGGATTAAACTCATTTGCATACTGATTTAAGAACTAAAGGATTAGGGGAGATCACAGAATACGTTAATATCTTCTGCACATTATTTTTCAAGATAATAATTTCTATAAATTAATTTCCATATCAGTTATAGCCTTCTTAAAGGCTTTACGCATACTATTTACGCCATAACGGCGGCCCCAAGTTGCAAGGACCATCCATTAGTGCTAAGACGCCAGCAAAACAAGTTATAAATATAACCAACTACGTGCGAGTTGAAATCGTATTTAGTGTTCTGTAACACCTTGAAATAATAAATACAAAAATGAATTGAAAACTAACATCTATTAAAATGACCTATCACAAAAATATAATATATGCGGGCTTTTCAATTTATTACGGGTTCTAGATGTAAGACATTGCGCCATTCTTTCATGTTTCTAAGGGCCGAGTTTTCAATCCTGAGGTAAGCTTATTCGTCATTTTGATGTTATCGCTATCCTTTTCATATGTCATATGAACGAGGGGTTAGAAAAATCAACCCTTAATCATCAATAGTTTTACAGACTGACGGATAGTCGTACAGATGGACGATCAACGAAGTACATATTAATTTTCCCATTTTAAGGCACGGAGCCCTCGTGTAACGACTTCTAAATGCTAGGCAATACAACTTAAAGACATCATTACCACATTTTAAAACAACAGGAAACAGTGTAAGTATTAATAATATCGCATATTAGTTGTTCTGTTATAGATTACATATTGTAAGCTCGACGTAAGCTTTTGCGTTCACCGATAGCTTTACTGTGTAGGTAGTCAAAGCAAGTTTTGTGGCTGATCCAGAAAATTAAATATTCTTTCGAAAATTTACTTCTAAAGTTTATATTTATGAAAAAAAAACTTTGAATTTGTTACGTAGAATCTTTTTTGTTAGAGTTTTTTCAGAGGCTGTGGAACGGACAATTTTTAAATAATACTTATTTATTATACATAAGCTTTTGCTGCTTTAAAAACTTAAAAAACATAATTTCCTAGCTCTTTTAGTTTTTAGATACTAAAATATAAACATTGTAGGTACCTATGTCAACATCATATTATATATACAATCTTGACGCTTCGGATAAAATAATAGAGCTGTGAAATTTAATAATTGTATTTTTGTGCTTAACAGCTTTACATGTTATGATGATTTTTTGTGGCCATTTTTGTTATCTATTGATCTAATTAGATAAAAACTTGACATTGAACTTAATGAAGTGAAAATAGTAAAAAATAAATAGATAACACTTAACTGAATAATAACATAATATGTAACAACATCTCAACACCACATGGCCCGTCTGTCTTTTTGTTCGGTTTTAAAAAAAGAAACGGCCTATCAAAATTGAAAATAATTTTCTAGTTTTTATTCATAATATGTTATGTTTACTTTTAAATGTTACGTGGTATTTATTACACGGGTCGATAAAGGCGCGCATAATAAAATACGTGTTACAATCAAATAAAAGAATGGAGCTTTCAAAGCTAAAGCAATAAAGAATCAGAGTTCTATAACAATTGGAAATACACGCTCATTGTTACGACTCGTTTAAAACAATAAGTTTTGAACAATAACACCAGCGTTTTACATTACTAGGGATTAAGATCAACTTGGTTTTCGCTATCGAAACCAGAAATTGATGATTAAATTTTTAGTACCTAATCGGATTACGCTGCGTTCGTTTCCATCAACCCGATCGTGACCAGCGTGGTGGACCATGCCCTAAATCCCTCTCAATACTGGAACGAGATCTGTGCCCAGCAAAGGGATATTAAACACGGTTGAAAATCAATATAAATTCGTTTATATTTATATTTTTATTCGTTAATAAACGAAGTCCTAATTGACTATCGCCTATACTCCTACTTGAGCGGGAAGCTGTGTGTAGTGTTACTACATTCTTATATAAACACAGTATTCTTAGAAATAAAGGCAGCCGTAACAGCACAATACAACGAGCTCCATTCTTAGGCAGTAGGGTAACTCAGCATAATTTTTGAAATTTCAACAAATGACTGTGCGGATCGCTAGTGTTGGTCAGTTGGTGCCACTTAGCGTTTACAAAAAGTAAAGCATCTGATTGAAGTTTCGAACTTTTTTTTTCAAACTTTCGCATTTATTACATGAGTATAGATTGGGGGAACTTAGCTGGTATATCTTTAAATATCTCTCTCTCTCTCTTTAATGTGCCAACTTCATTGTTTCGCTTTTACGTTTATATTTATGAGGATAAAATCCGCCAGTAAAGAGAAAATAATGTGGAATTACTATTCTGTGAGGACAATTTCCCTAGTTTCAACATTCCGTTGTGTTATAACAGCTCGCCAAGTTTTATAGGGCAGCGTTTGTCGAGTTAAGATAAGCTTTGTTTATTTTATTCCTGCTATTAGGCACCTAGCACACAGACTAGCTGCTTACATTTTTACGACAGCCATTCAGGTCATTGTTCGATTAATTTAATTTTTATTCAAGAGACATTAAGTTTGCAGTGAACACATTTCTTTGCAAACACAATATGTTATTATTTAAAGTTATTAAGAATGTATTAAGTTACATGTTAAGTATGCTCTGACCACTTTACCTATTACCAAAACAAAGTATCTACTGCCGTATTTTTTTATATTTCTTTTTAATACTAAAAATAACTTTTCAACTTTGTACACATACAAGATCAGAGAGAACATCGAATAATATAAGATGTCTCGTTCTATTATAAAACTAATCTGGTATTGGTTGAGAGCGCTAACCGCGTTCTACCTTCGCAACACATAACATTAACAGTCGTTCGTTTTTTCGACACTGCCTGTGGGCGGGAATGTGAAAGCTTCGAACGTAACCGAAATTTGACTCCTCCACACGTTACGCCCAACCAAAATCACTGATCACAGCATAGCACAATTCACAGGTAGATCACACAAATATGCACATCAACTCAAGGGGGTGACAGACATTCGGATTACCAAGTACACGTACTTGTTGCTCAACAAACGTTTTGTCTGTGTGTCACCTCAAGTACGGGTACTTTAAAGTTTCCTCGCAAGTTCGTTGGACATCCAACCGGTTTGAAATTTTGCTCGTAGTCCTATGGCTTGAGGTCCTGCAGCAATGCGAGCCGCGATTTGTTTAGTTTCATCCGACAACTCCTATGTTATCAATTGCGGACCAGTATCAGTTCTGTCCCTGTATCGCCAACAAGCCGAAGAAGTGCGCGCACTATAAAACCGCGAGTGTAAAGTCCGTCCGTCTGTCACCCGCTTAGGATAGGCTGGTAGAGACAAGAGCACCGTGGGCGGCACTTACTCTTTCCCTTAACGAATTCCGAGTGTTTGTGGCGGGTGGGAACGACGTGATGGACGCGGTGGCCGCGGGCGGCGATGGCCGGCACGCCGAGTGCGCATAGGCACAGGCACCATAACAAGGCACGCGCAGCAGGCATGCTGCGACATCACTCGCGACGTTGCACTAGACACGACCGTCCTGCGCAAAGTTCCATCGTGTACTGGCCCGCCCGGTTTCCAAGCCTCATCGTGCGCGGGCGCAGCCATAGACGTAAGGTGTGAATAGAACCACCTCAATGTTTACATCGCACTTAGGCGGGGAAAACTGTTGCAAGTCGATTTGACATTTTTATTGTAATATAGTAGATTGTTCTTTTAAAATTAGTATTTGTATTTGTTTTTGAAAGACAGTTTTGAATAAGTGACTACTAATTTAACGTATGGTTCTATCAATATAACCTAACAGAACTTTATAATTTTTGCATACGGTTTTACTTTTTACAAATAGATGGATTAATGGAGAACAGTTCCATTGAAGAATTTTCAAAGATAGAAAAAAAATGTAAAGGTGCTGAACTTAAAATGGTAGGCACTTCTGAATGGCACTAACAGCCACCCGCGTTAGCAGCACAAATTCAACAGTGATGGGAGTTGCTGCTTATGACCTCCTTTATCAACCAAAACAGTTATGCGCACAAACAAGCCTAACATTCTTCTAATTTTAAATAAAATTTCAGCAATAGAACCAATTAAAAATAGTAAATGTCAAAGGAAGAGAGACTGGGAGATATAGGTTTATTTTAACGAGCCTGTTTGTTGATTGCATAATTTTTAGGTAAAAATGTTCGTGACGGTTCAAGAGCTGTTTATAAAAGTTGAGAGTTTTATTATTTAGTTTTGCGGAATACTACAACATGTTTAACGATTAAAATCAGCCGAGTTCTAAACATTGAAAGCTCTGTGGTCGCTGCCCTCTTACAAGCACAGGTAAACGTCGAGAAGGACGCAGGTATGCGTCGAGTCGATACGCTGACAGAAAAAAAACACGTAACAAAAGTTTAATAACTACGTATTGTAGCCCGTGCTAGTACTGATTCGAATAATAATTGAACTCCGTAAAACTGGACCTTAACGCTTTTTGTCGGACACCGATCCCACCTCCGCGAGATGTGATCTAATAGACGTTGAAGCAATTAATATGCCTTCGTAGTACATAGATTAGGATAGACGATTATTTTTTACATCATGTTAATGTTAAGGCTTAGTTGAATGAATAATGTCCTTACTTGGTTAGTTACAAGCCTTGGTTTAAAATAAATATTTTTGTTTTATTATTTTCTAGATGTGCCCCGAGGTTTTACCGGCGTTATGGAGTGTTGATGTCTTATAGCCTAAAATTTTCATAAAACATAAAAGGAAATTTCAATTCGCACCAGTAGTTTTGATTTAACGAAATTAGCGCTTGTAAACAAACAAACTCTTCAGCTTTATATTATTAGTATAAAAAAGTAACAATAAGTAAAAAATATGTTCAAAAATAAATTTTAGCTATAGTTCAGTCAAGTAAAGAATCGTAAACAAATATTCTAATCATTTATGCCTGATAAATAAAAAAACAAAAAACTTTTCTTCCCCATTAAGTAAAATAGAGCGCAAGCGCAAAAGAAAAGTCTGCGAGCGCGCGTTGAACTCTACGAAAGTAGTGTTCTACGCCGCTACAACTCTACTGCCAGAGCGCATCCACTTAACGGCCCTATCTCTCGCTTAAAACACATTGCGCGTTCTACGCTGCGTTACAATTCCTCGTTTCGTTTATAACTAGTAATGTATAAATATTATAAATGCTTTCCCATGTAACGGTCTCGTTGAAAGAATGTTTGGTCACTCGTAAAGCCTTAGTGACTTCACCTCACATTCCTGAAGCCTATGCTAGACTAGATCGATTTTGTCGAATTTAACAATAAACAAACTTTTTACAATATTTTAATGTGGAATTTTGTTATTTACTATTAATATTATAACTCTTGATTAATATCTGAGGAATGTAGAGTTGTTCTATAATTATAATAAAAATCGTTACTATTTGATGAGTAAATGTCATCCAGTTTTTAATCGTATTAATGGTACTCAGTTTTTTAGATACTCATACCTGCATTTCCGTTATATTGTTGTACTAAAACTAGTATCACATGGGGACCATAATTGTATACTTACTCCTGTAATAAAACCTCATTATCAATGCAATTATATCGAAACAATTCATTTATTGCAATATGTTGTCTTATCGTCAACAGATATCTTAATAACCACGTATGAAATTTAGTTCCTCTTCCCTGTGTTATTAATTTACCACTTTAGGTGTAGTCGTAAGCAATTAACTTAGCGTTAATTGTAATGGTACAAAGCCCACATTGCCACAATCTAGCTGTAAAATAAATTTGTTTGAACGTTGGCCCTTACAGTCCGCCTACAGTATGACTCCGTCAGCTCGTGTCATTATAGTACTTAAGGTTACAACAAAACTCTATTATAATGTTGGTGTAACCTCCTTTTGTGTAAAGTAATTTAAGACTTTACTTTATATTAATTATATATTAGTTATACATAGTTGCTAGGAGCTTAAATACATTAAATTATTTTAGCTTACTGGTACTTAACCTTTTTATGTAAAAAAAATAAGTTAATTTTTATTTCACTACAAAATACCATTTACATACGTATTCATCCTACATCTACTGCTAATGGCGATAACCGAATTAAATATTAAACGGATTTTCATACAGATTTTTCTAATAATAGTAATAGCATGTCATGAAGAAGGTTTAGGTTAGGATAGGTATGCGTTTCAGATGTTGGCTTATTGTTGAAAGAGTGTGAATGAATGTCGATTGTGCATTTTATGCAACTCTAATTTTATGCTAATTCCTCCGTTATAAATAAAGATGATCTTGGTATGTTTTATCTTTTTATAATTTTTATAACAAGCTTTTTTGTTGTTACAGAGATCAAGGTAACCGGCTGGAACACTTATAAAAATGCATTATATTCTTTGACCATCATATTATTACATTGCAAAACTATAACATAGTACTTTGCCTCTATGTATTACTCGTTCGTCTCCAGAATATAAATGAGCATTCATTAATTAAAAGCTGACTACTTGTTCGCGGGTATTTTGTAAGTGTTATAAAACTACGATTAAAATTCATGATGCGCCGTATTATGGTACCTACTCGTATCTACGAAGCAAAGCCTACAGGCTCCGATGGGTGTCAGATGGTTGACCGTCAGCGACAAAAATTTCATGCGCGTTTCCATGCTTTGGAGGGCACGTTAATCCGCCGGTTGCGGTTGTTATCAAAAGATAACAATCGTTAAACCTTGTCGGAGAGCTTACGAGCGGTTTGAAAACATCCGACATCGATTGGCCACTAACACTCATCTCTACCAATTCTTATTGGAGCAGCATGTTGTAGTAAGCTGCAGGCCATCTAATAACGGGTAGAGACCCGTGCCCAGCAGTGGGACACAAAAAGGGTAGTATCCAGCCAGTTTTATCTTTGATCAGTGGTAGTGGCAGTTGACAGATTTCCGCTGGTTGGTGTAAGTGTAAAGGTTCGGAGCAATTATGACCACTAAGTACGTTAGGACACCCAACTGAGCTGGGACAAACTTTCAAAAAGTAATGCGCATCATCACGATTTAATTTTATACATATGTGTATTTATCACTACGCTACGGAGTTAGCTACACAATGAAGGAAAACAGGAAAATTTCAGTACCACGTTTTCGTACTTGCAACTAGCTGCACTAGCTAGCTGCTGGCTGACTGCGGAGCTGGAGACCCGGGTTCAAACATCAACAAAGCCAAGCGATTTATTTTATTTTATGTGATATTTTTTTTTATTGTAAGCTGTTTTAGATGCGTTGTTAAGTAACACTAATTTAAAATGAAACCGAGAAAATTAATTGTTTTTATCTGAGCAACGATCGGTCGTCCGGGTACTAATATTAGTATGTCTAAATGTTTTCAAATGCATTATCGTCCAGCTTGTAACTAAGTGACCAGCGTGGTAGATATGGCCTAAATCCTCAACTCCAAGAGAGAACCTTTGCCTAGGTTTATTAAAAACGATGATGAAATTTATTTAGTTCTAATAAATTCTAAAACCAAGTTCTAGGCAAATCCGCAAAGTCAAATGGGTTCATTACGTCTAAACAGTGTGGCGTCATCCCACCGTCCGGTCCCATCCCGACTGGGTGTTCAAAGCTAACAAAAGCCTCTCGAACCACTTGAGTGCATTGTGCCGCCACAATGACGTTTTGATTTGGTCCATTGTGATAGCAGGTACTGGCCACTGCTTACGCCGCCCTTACTGTGGATTGTGTAATACTCTCTTGCACCTTATCCAACACAAACGGGAATAATATCAGCGGACGTGTTTATTTTTATAATTATTATAATTACTAGTGATCCGGTCCGGCTTCGTTTATATTATACATATTATTATTGTATGGTTATATTATAATATACCTATATTATAATAATATATGACACAATAAATTTTCCGTAATGAAAGGTAATATTGTATGTGCTATTCCAGGCTATAAACTATCCCTGTATCAATTTTCATCCATAACCGTTTTGAGCGGTTAAACCGTTTTTGCGTGATTGAGCAATAAAAATCTAACGAAACATACAAACTCGCGCGTTTATAGCATTTTAGTAGCTGGACGACCGAGCTTTGCTCGGATAAAAGCGATTTGTTTTTTTTGGTTTAATTTCAAACGAAACATTCATTTGCTTTGTGTTGCTTAACAACGCCATCTGAAATAGCTTTCAATAAAAAAAAATCACTAAAAATATAAATTAACGCAATATGGTTTTGATTGAGGTTAGAACCCGGGTTCAGAAGTCAGCCCACGTAACCATTCGGCTAAGCAAGCTTTAATTCGATGAACGATTTTTTTATAGAGCTCTTTCAAATCGACATTGTCATTTCTTTGAACGCCCGATTGTCGGATGGCGCTTTACGCCACAATATTATTAATACTCTCCAATAGATGTCAGGAAGAGTCGTATTTTTCAGTTTATATTTAAGTTAATTATCGCTGAAAATATTTTTTTATAAATTAAAATTTCTAAAAATAAAACCTATTGTAGCTGATTCGATTGATTAGATTACAGATTTAAAAGTGACGAACAGATCACTAGTGGTAAAAATCTAATCTAAACGTATTCTCGAAAGCATATAACCGTGGCTTTGGAGCTATTGTTGATATAAAGTACGAGTATCGACAAAGATTAGACGGTTCAGCGTATCTCCAGCGTATCTTTTTTTAAGAAAAAAGTTTACAAAATTGCCATGCGAATGTGCATTGAAGCAATACGGCGGAATATTTAATGGGAAAAAATCCGTGCTCCTATGAAGAACACAAAAATGGGTTACAACTAATTTACGAGCAGCAGTAGATGAGCATGCAGAAGTCTTAGAGTTCAGAGGTATTAAATCAGCGTCATTAATATATTTTATACGTGCAACCCCAAGCAAGCATGATCACTTTTTAAGTTTGCAGGCAGATAAGTTGCTTGCTACTGATAAAACAGATGGGTGTAACTGTGACTAGCAACCATACTCATCGACAGAACAGAAAATAATTCATGTGTTATGTTCACACAACATTGTTTGTAGACTTATTCGTCAGACTATATAATCAAAATGCCTTGTATCCAACTGTTTTCCTAAAATTTTATAATCTCAACAAAATTAATTTTATAAGCAGAAAATAAATTAAACAATACAAAGTAACAAAAGACGCCGCCACCTAGGGACATTAAAAATATGTTTCTGATCATTCATATAAAACAAATTAAACTGTTGATAATTGCGGAGAATCTTATTTTTTTTGTAATAAAAGGCATTCTTGGGCTTACGAAAGTATCCCACTGTGACGGGGTTGGAGATTCGGACGGTGATATACAGCCTTACAGCCTTCGTCGCTTCATTAAATAAGGAATGTGTTTAGGACTCAAAACATTAAGAATTAGGGATCAATTTTGCTTATCATGAAACATTATATTAGAGTTAATAGTAAAAAATGTTTCGAAGTTCGTAGTACAAGAAATCTTAGAACCGACCAGCTGCCACCCGCGACCGCTCATCTAAATCATATCAGTAAGATAGACACGAGTTATTTTATTTATTTTTATTGATCGATCATGAAACGACTCAGGTATCGATAGCTATCAAGTAAAGACATTGCGTTTTGTTATAAAATTATGTGTTGATAACATTTCTTTCGAGAATCGAATAGGTACTTATTTTGGTATCCATCATAGAGGAAAAATGAAACCTGAAGTGTTAATACGATCACTATTTGTATTTCATTCAAGCTCATGTTCATTAGGATTTCTCTCATGTGGATTTGACTGACTTAATATTTTTTGTGTTTTAAGTACATACCGGATGGATACCCTACCAAAAATTTTATATATTAGGATACCCTTTTTTTAGTATCGCGGGGAAACCTTCAAAAGGTACCCGGAACCTTGGGAAAGGATACCGGGTTATGTGGAATTTGACCGCACTAAAACCACCTCGGTGACCTACCTCTGCGCTCGGGGAGGACTACGGGATCTCGCTAGTGGAACGCACCGGTGTCCTCAACGCGAGGCGCCCAGAATGGGTCCATCTTCGGGAGAGCAGAACCAAATAATTAATTTTCAACAGGAATTTAAAAAGAAACAACAAAAAAAAAACCGTGCTTTATTTTCACACGAAAAATAAAGAAGTGAGCACGGCCCATTATGCTGAGAACGGTTTTTCGCCCCAAGATACGCACTTACGTTTTCATGATAATGTTCAAGAAACTTTGCATCTTCACCTCAAGCCGCCTTAAGGGCATATAGACAGTAATTTAAAATATGAACGCTCTAAAATGTTAAACCTCTAAAAATCATGTTTCATGCAGTCCGTAAATTTTGATTGTAGGCCAGGTTACCCTGATTTGAATATTTTTGGGACACGACTATAAAGAAATCCTTTCAATTTTATTTCGTAACATTGTTGTTTTCTTTCAAGTAAGGGCTTTTAAGAAGCGCGTATGGCTCGGCGGCTAGCGTAGAACGCAAGCGATCTAAGAAGTTAAGCAAAACGGATGCGGTCAGGTGTGAGATGGGTGACCGCAAGTGGCAAAATAATTTAATGCGCGTTTCCGTGCTTCGGAGGGCGCGTTAAGCCGTCGGGCCCGGTTGTTATCGATAGATAACAGTCGTTAAACATAGTCGGAGGCCTTAAGGGCGGTTTGACAGCATCCGACAGCGGGTTAGCCACTAACCCGCATCTCCACTAACCCTCATTGGAGCAGCGTGGTGGAGTAAGCTCCAGGACTGCCCAATAATAAAGGGGAGAGACCCATGCCCAGCAGTGGGACACAACAAAGGATTGCAGCCAAGGGCTTTTAGGATATAGGATTTCAGTCAGTATCATCAAAAGATGGAATCTCAGCTCTTCTTAAAAGAGGTTTCTTGTCAGAGATAAAGGTGTAGGAGGTATTCAGTTCTGAAATTAAAATGATCCCGACAGATGCACTTTTGACGTAGTCATTGAACAAAGGGCTCGCTTGTATTCACACGCTCACACAAAAGATCTTTTTTGCTTTCGAAGATTCCAAGCGAAATCTAAACGCGAATCACATTGTGGGAGCGAACCTTATTTTGAAATGAGGAGTTTTGGGTGGAAAACAATTAACCTTCATTTATTTAACTCATTCCATGAAAATTAAGACTTGGAAAATGTGTGAAATATTTGAAGCGGTCCATCAACATTACATAGAATTGTAATACTTTTACAATAACTTCTTAAATGCGAAGTAAGTGAACGATTAATACAGATACAGACACATACGTACAACGTATATACATATGTACATATTATCTATATCTTTAAAAATAAGCACCTACACTAAACGTACTATACTATACTGCACCATACCACATTCGTGTATATGGACGGACTTTAAATAAAAATAAACAAAAGCAAAGCGCTCTTTTGTCTTTCTCGTGTCTACAACAGGCTTTATCGTTTGGTCGCCAGCCTCATTCCTTATAAATAGTCCTAAAAAGTCCCAAAGGCAAAGTGGCGCGCGCAGGTAACATCGGCCATTTTGTTTCTCGGCTTTTTTGTTGCTCTTTATTAATAATCCGCATGTTTTATGGCTTGTTAAGTAGTTTGTTTCGACGCAAGTTTACTAATTAAATAGCAGGAACACCGGTAGCAGGAAATGTTGATTGTGGACTGCTTTGATTTCGAATTAATTTTTGTATAAATTTGGAGCCGTTACAATGGGACTTGTGACGGTAGGAGTAGGTACCTATATAACAGTTATCTATGTTTAAATATATTCAGGATTTCAGTGCGCATTAATTTTGGATCTTTTATAATAAATTATAATATAAATGACGAAGCCGTATAACATTTAAATATTTAGTGAATAGGTATCGTTTATTTACTTTGTAGTTCATCGTGCAGTCGTTTATACTGGATGAAAATTAACAAAAGCGCCTTTATAACATGTAATTATTAATAGTGCATAATTCTTGGAAAATGCCTTCAAGAAATATTTCACCTGTACCTTCTAGGATCTTACATTGAATAAAAGTTTTTCGCTGCATCTTTCGTCAAAATAAAAACTATAAAATAAAGTACTTAAAAAAATTAAATTTTTTCTCTCTGCAGACATGAAATAGTAAAAAAATATGTTTTTCACGCTGGAACTAAAACAGATTGTGAAGAAATCTTAGAAAAAAACTGGGACACCTGAGGAAGGAAATGTAGAATGATATTAAAAAATCGAAATATTAGTTTTTTTCTTTGTTCAATTTATTCATGGAATACAACTAGACGAACGAACTCTACCTTTTAAGAAAACTCTGGCTGTATACATAGGTACTACGGTATTGTTTAATTTATATATAGTACATATTACAAAGCGCGTAGTTAATAACTGGAATAAATACTGTTTGCAGAAGCATTTCCTTTGTCAATCCGCATTCCACAAGTACCTACTACCTACTCTTATAAAAACACTCGAATAGATTTATAGACAAACCGACATCCGTTAGTGCTTGCAGCACGTTAATACGATAATGTTTTTAATACTAAAGTAATTATTTGCTTCCTAATATAGGTTTTAATTTCAATACCAAGTGTTTACCTCGTCATGTCGTCGTCTTGTAAAAAATCGGTTCAAAATAGGTAATACATATTAAATTAAAACGCCGCGTTCTAATCCATACGAATTGCAAATGCATTATTGTGTTTAGAGATATACTTATTATCTAGGCCTCAGCCCAAACCGCAGATCGCAGAGACTTGAAAATTGGAAGGTGTGTTCTTTGTATGACGTAGGCATCCGAAAGAGAAAGAGAGGACATTAGGGGATGAAAAACGGTGGCAAAGTTTGTATGGGGCAATGTGATTCCTTGGTCCAATCTACTTTAAATTTTGCATAAACCTTCTTTAATACTATTGATGGAAGACTTATTTCGTATTTTATTGAAACTCATCTTCTAACAGAGTTAGTTAGAAAGGGGTAGAAAGTTTTTTTTGGGGGTGATTTGCATCAATACTCCTTAGTGCTTTTGATCCCATATAAAAAGAAATGTTCTTATTTGTCAAAATTTGACACACATGAAATATTCAGAGAGCTGAGCAACCAAAACTTGCAACCATTTTCGTATAGCATTATTTTTATTACGCCACGTCAGATAGATTTATTATTGTTTTAAATCTATAATGAACTGTTGCACGGTATTAAAAAAAAGTGTTTCGACCATCAGTTATGAAAATATATATTTTAGGAATTGCGACAGTTGTGAATGAAATTATTATGCATACTCTAAAACTTTGCAAGTTTTACATGTTAGTACTATTTTTTTTGACTTCCATACATGATGTCGATTTATACAGACCGTGAAACATATCTTTAATTGATATACTGATTCTTAATTTTCTGGTTTTAGTAAAGTACTTGCGGTGTTTTTTTTGAGGTATTTATTGAGGTAAGTGTTTTTTGAGGTAAGTGCCCTTTGCTCGAAACGTTAAGGAATCCTGCTCATTGACGAATGAATATTTGTATAGTCCACCAATTTGTCGAATATAAAAAATAGCCAAATAATTTTTTTTGTACTTTTTGTTCGCTTACCTCTCGAAATAGTTCATGGAAAAAACGACATCTGTCATTATTTTTCGTAGGTGGGTCTCTGTACGGACTGTATAGGTGGAAGACAAGTTAAATGAATGAGCAACAGATAGACTAGATACTAAAGAGGCGAGTAAAAGTGAACTTCTGGGGTTGAGGGCGGCGGTAAGGAACACTGTTCAGGACATAAGCACGTTTTACTGGAGATATCGGAGTCCTCTCCAAGCGCTAAGGCAGGCCACTGAGGAGGTTTCAGTGCAGTACAAATCTCGGCATTAATAATATAAGATACGATGTTCCTCATGTTATCGTAAAGGGCTACTAAGTGAAGGCTTTCGGGGTTGTATACGGCTATAGTGGGAGCTCGATCCAATAGCCACGGGAAAAACGACTACGTGTAGGGCCGCGCGATGTCAGCACCTAAGGGTATAGGAGAGCTACCTACATTACTCTCCCAAGAGCCCATTTGTAACGCCATGCATGGAAGACACTGGTACCCTAAGTTCGGCTGGAAATCCCAAAGCCGGGCTGCTCAGTAAGTTTTAGGCAGTACAAATGACAAATCCGTAACTCGCTGTCTCTCTCGGACGGTGTAACATATGCCAAAAGAATGGGCCTTAAGTGAAATTAATTAATTGTTAAACAAAGTTCGGGAGATAGCTTTGCAGCGCTATACAGGATTTATTAAAAATATTTTAAGTTTTTTTGCTTATGTGTATATTTCTATCTATCTATTTAGCGACAAGGCCGGATTAAGGAGGTCTAAGGGCTCTCGCAAATTTCTTTAACGGTTCTCAATTTTTTGTGCTTCTTCTGAACTTTGAAAATTGTCTGAATTGGCAGAAAAGTAGAGCAAAACGGGAATAAGTTTTAGAAAAATAACACCTGTTAGGTCTGAGGGTACAATATTTTCTATTGGGACCTATCTATAGATAATAATATAAAGCTGAAGAGTTTGTTTGAAAGAGCTAATCTTAGTAACATAACTGGTTCGATTTAAAAAAATATTTTTGTGGTGAATAGTCCATTTATTGAGACGTATTACGCCACTATATTATTAAAGCTCTAAATGATAATAGATGTTAGCAAGAGTCGTATCGTTTGTTTATATTCAATTTGATTATCGCTGAAAACAATTTTTAATAATTAAAAATTTCTATGAATAAAATCTATCGAATCGATTTATCGACCTCGAAACCAGGGTACGAAATTTCATCAAAATTGTTGGAGACGGTTCTGAGATTCAAAAAATATATTAAGGTATACACAAGAAGGTATTAGAAGTTTTATGGACGTCACATGTTCTTGGCAAAATTATGGAAAGTCATCTCTAATCACGAAGTTTTCAAGGTCAGCACAGAAAGTGGATACCATATTATTATCATCTTTCGATTTCAACTGACAGCCTGTCACTGAACTGTTCATGTTTTGTTGTTTGTTTTTCTGAAAATTTTGTTCAACATTATTTTTCTACTTATCCATGAAGAAAATGTCATTAAGATCGAATCAGCGGTATGCGAAAACGTAGCAAGCGTAGGACCCGATTATTTATCGATCTCTTATTATTTTGTATTCAAATGAAAATTTTAATCGCATAATCGACTACGAGCACGCAAGCAACGTTAAATGAGTGGTCGTCGTTTTCAAGACTACAATTTGTAAGTGTAGAACATCCATTATTGAGGCAAGCACACAGTCAACGTTAGCTCTACTCGTAATTGTATTAGTGAAGACACTGTACACTTTTTTTAATTTGTATGACTCGTCATAGTCTCCTTTAGCCTCTGCTGTCAGGGTTGCAGGCGTGAGAGAGGGAGCTTGAACCATCCAGCGACCCAGAGAAGGTTGACGGTGTGTTATCGCAAACACCTGAGAATATGTATATCGTTTTCCCTTCTCTTTGCTGAAGATCTGGCTACTGAAGAAGTTTTAGTGCGTTACAAATCCCATATAACCCAACCATCTCTTGTAAGGTGCCTGTTCCATTTTGAAGGTTTTACGTGATATCAAACAAGAGGCTATACTGCACAATACAATGTAAACTTTATGAATTAGTAGGAGGCAGAAATATTTAAATTATGTGATATTGACATTGCAATTATTACGTATCAAGATTACCAAGTAATTATATATTACTTCTGATAAGCAAGTTGACAAATAAATCTCGTGTAGGGGAGACCGAGGAGAGTTGAAACAATTTTTACGTTTTGCTTTTTATAAAGAATATTATAATCATGAATTGTTTGGGTTTAGTGTCAATCGATAGCTCATTTCATATACTTTAAAATACCAATGGCAAAAGATACATAAATGTTAATTTCACGGCGAGATATCAAATTAAACGAAAAAAGAAATTTTGTTTCAACTCCCCTCATACATAGGTAAGTTGAAACAGAGGTTGAGGTAAGTTGAAACAATTCATAATCTAGTTAATAAATCAAAAAATCGAAGTTAAATAAAAATGTGCTAATCAAAATAACACAATTTGATATGAAATTTTATATTCTTCACATCGATTTGATAAAAAACCGAAAAAATTCTAAGAATAATATTGTAGTAGAATCCGTCCAGCACATAGCTCTTAAAATTAAAGGTGTAGGTTAAGTTTCTAAATGATTGGTTCTGTGGATTCTCTATTGAATGTTGCTAAAAATTTAAAGTATTGGAGGAGGACCTCATTAAAAGCTTGGTTATTTTTTGTATTTACCACCTTATATTGAATACACACAACAAAGAGACATCAGAAAATATATTAATAATGACCACAATAAGATCAAATAAAAAAATGTTAAGAATTAATGCGGACACCCAACCAACGATCTTGTTTAAAACTTGTATTGCATTGTATGCTTTTATTGCTATTACAAAATCTTGCAATTTTGTAAATATTATACGATAATACGGAACCATAATGCAAATGAAACTTGCATGCACTAAGTAATTTTTTTTCTATTAGTGAGCTTAATGGAATAAAATCAGAAAACAATCATAAGGCTGACCTCCCAAAATAAGTTAATTGGTCATATGAAATCAAAATGAGGAGAGTTGAAACAACCTGTTTCAATTCTCCTCGCTGAAAAAAATCCTCCCAATTTTTGAAATACGGACACAAAGTATCAAACAGCAACGTAATAAACGGAACTAGCATTGTGATTACAATCTGGTACTAATAAGCTTTTGAAAGGTATAAGTTTTAAGCCAAAATACTAACGCTTTGGCAAAATATTGGTATCTACATTATACGTTAAAAATTTACTTTTAACATTTTTTTCGACGTGGGAGCTAGATCTGCCAAACCGCTTCTCACATGGGCTCAGACGCCTCTGGGGGTTCTGCGGATGACGATGCGTAGATTATCTTCGATGTTGACATGTCTCTAAGAGTTTCGTATTCCTTAAAATTAGCATTGTTTCAACTCTCCTCTGTTTCAACTCTCCTCACATCTTAATTATTTGTACAACGGTTCGGCTTATGTGGGTACCGAAGGGCATTTTGCGAACGAAATAACAAAAGAAGTGTATGTACATAGTCTACCAATTTGTTATTCTTAACGGAGAATGAGGTAGAGATTCATACTTATTATAACTTTGGGTTACAGGATTCCTTGCACATTGACAATTAAATAATCCGTACTTAATTAATTAATTAAGCATTATTAAGTTTTAATAAGTAAATTTTTAACTGAAAAATATTCCATCCATCAGGATTTCCGGGAAGTCTATTTCTGGACATATTCTTTGTAATGGTAACGCCTCTTAAACTATTTTGTAGTCTGTCAGTACCCATTGGGAACGAAAGGTACGGCATTTTCCTAACTTAATTCAGTATTTGCAGTACCTTTAGTTTATTAATAATGTATTGTTTTAGTATAGGACAAGCTCCTACTACTAACTACTACTAAAACAATTATATTTATATGGAACTCTGCGAACAAAATGTGAGATCGGTTGCATTTATAATTGAAATTACCTCATTTTTATAATAATTATTAATTAATACCATTCATTAAAACTTTTCACAACACATTAAAAAAAATTGTGATTTATATTGTTGACTATTTTTACTCAATGCATCGCGATATTCGACTAGCAAGTTCGCAGCGTTCTATCTACACTTTTTTAAAGTGAAAACTTCTTTAGCGGCGTTGTGCACTTTTTTTAGGATGCGTAAAAAATGTTAACTCGCATTAGGACACGTGGCCTGATCGAAAATTCGTAAGATAGTAGAGGCTCTTAGACCAAGACGGAGGGGTGTCAGCTGATGACGGCTCGATAGTCTATACTTGTAAAATTCGATTAGGTATATCAAGTATTTAAAATATGGACATTGAACAAAGTGCATCTATTAATGAAAAAAGTGACAAAAAAAATAGTGAAAGAAAATGAGTGAGTACTTTATAAAAATACTAGATGAAAACCTACTGAAAATACTAGATGAAAAATAATACTGATAATAAAAGCAACTCGTGCGAAATTATTCCCTAACCATTCCAAAATATCAAAAATGCACAACGTTAATGTTCAAGTTTTCACTTCTGCCGGCACTACCGGAGTGCAACCAGTTGTTTTTTTTATTTGATCTGGGATCACTACTACAAACGTCGTACCTATTTAATGCCAACCAACACTCAACTGTATCTTCTTCAATCATTATTATTCGCTTCGTATTCGCGAACGTTTAAAAAAACATATTCGTCTATCACCTAATAAGAGTGTAGAAGTGTGAGGATCCCGAGGCGGTTCGTGAGGGATGCACGTATTCTTCATCACGCGCCGCCGCCGGCTATTTCTTCTTCACAAGTATGCAGTTTACGTACCTATTGGCTATATGTCAACACAACAAGCTATTTGCTTCATCTTAGTGCCTATTAATTGCTTCGTTTTCACAGATATCGATAGCGGATGAATGCGCGGGAACTAATATTTTCGAATGTTTAAATAGGTACTTTTTTATTCTTTAGACTTTGATCATAAGAGGATAAGTCGTGGCCAATTTGTGAGGTAAAGAAAACTCAAAGATAAACTCAAAAAAGACAACGAGTAACATCAAACAGCGCTTCCATTTCTATGTTTATCATTTTTCTGAACTATCTGAACGGACTCTGAATCCTTTGACAGTTGCTGGCGTTTGTAGTTCGTTCTACCATAGTTGATGTGCATGTAGCGGAATTAAAGTTGACTACATCATGAAACGTGACCATTTTATGAAACTATCGAGCATTTCATGATGTGAACGATTCTACGACATGACCCCCGCATACACAATTTCCTTTCATAAAATCAAAATCGAAGTACAAATAGGAAATTCTATTTATTACTCCTTGTTGGCAAATGTCACGGAGGGATTACTTTATCAGATGTTTAATAAATATGCTATTTAGCACAACAAATATAACTAAAATACCCTTAAGATCATAGATACAATTATCTGACAAGAAAATACATTATATGTTTAGCTGATAAAAGTATTTAAATACTTCAGCGCATTCGCTATTCCTGTCAGAAACATTCAAGCACGATGTCGCATTTAATGTTAGCTGATATCTCAAAAGCGCTAACCGCAGAAGTGGTAGAGAAAGCTTTTAAGGCCAAAACGGGTAGTGCAGATTCAGTGGAGAAGATAAGTGTGACGAGAGCTGCGCCGGTTGGAGAAGGCTTGCTGGGTGCTGTATACCGCATTAAAGTAGTCGGCGGACAGCACAAGACTTCCTTCGTCGCCAAAGGCCTCGTAGCCGACAAACTTTTACGGACCACACTTAATTGCACCCAGTACTTCGAACGAGAAATCCAATTCTTCTCAAAAATTCTACCCTCTCTAATAGCCATTCAGAAGTTACTAGGTGCAAAAGAATCCATTCAGTCAAAAATACCCATATGTTACGATTGGGTTTGCGATGGATGTAACGACTACTTGCTTTTAGAAGATTTAACGGAGAGAGGATATGTAGGTGTGTCGAAAAATCTAAAAATATACGAAAGAAATGCAGCATTAGAAACATTAGCACACTTCCATGCGGTATCACTTGCTTTGCGAAGCAAAGATCCTGAGCTTTTCATGAAAATTTCGAATCAGCTGCGTGAAAACTATTATTACGAAGAAAATAAAAGCTGGTATGACGCATATCTTCAAAACGCCATACAACTAGATTTGATTGCTTTAGCTGAATACGAAGACCCAGAAACAAGTGTATATTATAAAAAGTTTATAGACTTATTGAATAAAGACGCTTATTCGCAACTTATTAATTTAGTATCAGAGCGAGGCAATTACCCTGTATTATGTCACGGGGATGCATGGTGCTCTAACTTTTTATATTTCGACAAAAAATCTGTCGTTATTGACTTCCAACTCGTAAGATGTGCATCGCTGGTTACAGACTTGGCGTATCTTATAATAGTGTCGAACTTGTGTCGGAGTAAGGAAGATTTCAATGACGCTGTTGAAGTTTATTACATAGCACTGCAAAAATACTTAGCAGACATGAACTTAAATGCCAGTACAATATATCCACGCACATTATTAGACGTTGAATTGAAGAAATTCGGGAAATATGGATTACTAGCCTCTTTATCAAGTATTCCGTTAATGGCTAGTGAGAGATATGATATGATATATTCAAGCTGTTCTGAATATCAGGGATATGATAGGATCCCACTGAAAGAGCTTTGGCGTCTAACACCTTTTGAAGAAGAAGAAGATAAAAAGCAACTTGTAAACGCTGTACGCGTGGCTGTAGACGCGGGATTGATTTGAAACCGTGTACTTATTATACGATCTCGTTGTAAGTATAATAAAAACTATGTACTAGTAAAAAATTGTACCTTATTTATTAATATTGAGTCATATTGAATCACGATATCTGCGAGCATCTAAATGTTAAAAGCATCCAAGATAACGGAACTTGAACATTCGAAATCATCTTTAAGCCGCGGCCCCGCAAATGGTTTTGTATAGAAATTCTTGACAAAAACACCTGTATCTTTGTAGCGATAAGCCGCAGATGAGTCGGCAGTACGTCGCTTCGGAATGTCGGGCTCGTGACCGCTGGATAGCCGAAAACTAATTATCGCTGAGATGTTGAGTGTTAACCGACAACTTCTATGGCGTTGGAGCGAGCGTTGGTGCAAGGTTATATTTTGTATATACCTGCTACGTGCTTACGAAAAGCAAGTAATAAAATCATTAAGTTGTGTTACGTTTTGATATGTGGTGCGTTTTGAACTATCAACGGACAATTGTCCGAACTGTTTTTATAAATCCCATTCCAAGGAACGCATGTTTTCTCTTTTGAGAATTGTAATAATTTGGTTTTTTACGTAACGTTTAACTTTTAAAGTTTTAAGCTTTTGGGGAGGTATCAATATAAATATGATTAACCGATAAGTTTAATGGTTTGGTTAAATTTCGTTTCGCGTAAACTACGAGCCAAAGTGTGAAAAAATCCTGAGATATCAATAAAATTCCTGTGCCAGTCTTATTAGAATTTTTATAAGTAATGTAATTGTCGTTCACGTACATCCAAAAAATAATTGCAATAATTGTGTTTTATATGGGACACACAATTCGTAAAGAACCTAAAATTCATGGCTAATACGTCGCGTTTGAATGTAAATGTGCTGTATTTAAAATCGAAACGCGTTAGGTATAGGCAAATACGTTGAAATGGCAAAGGTGACATTGAATACTTCTACATCAGCGAATTAGCCGTTCATGTAATTATAAAATAAACCATTTCAAAGAGATATCGACAGATAGACTGCAATGGTATAAAATGGCCATTAATGGCACCAAACGCCGGGCCGCTCCATAAGACTTAAGGTTAAAAAAAATTAAAAACAAAAGAAATTTAATAAAATAACTTTTCACAGATTTTTACCGACTTCCAAAAGAAGGAGGTACTGTATTCGGCTGTATGTATTTTTTTTTTATATATGTTCACCGATTACTCCGCCGTTTGTGGACCGATTTTCAAAATTCTTTTTTTGTTCGTATGCTTATACTCCCGAGGTGGTCCCATTGTCACCAAATCAGGATCTGATGATGGGATCCCAGGGAAATCGAGGGGAACTCTCAAATTTTATAGGCACACACATTGATTTTCTTATAGTTTCTGAAGCATAAGAGATATTTACGCATAGAAATCATCATCTCATGTTGCTGAGCTGATGATGGAAGGTACTGCGACAGTGAGGAGTTGAGAGCAAATTCTTTCAATAAATAGTTTTTTATTCGAAATCTTACATTCCCCAGGTGGTCCAACTGTCACCAAGTCAAAGTCTGATGAGGCGATCCCAGAGAAATCGAAGGGAACATTCAAATTTTAAAGCACAACAAATGATTTTCATATTTTTACAAAGCAAAACAGACATTTGTGTATAATTATCGTCATATCATGTTGCTGAACTGATGATGGAAGGTACTACGACGGTTAGGAGTTGAGAGCAAATTCTTTCAATAAATGGTTTTTTGTTCGAAATCTTACATTCCTGAGGTGGTCCAACTGTCACCATGTCAAAATCTGATGTTGTGATATTAGGGAAATCGAGGGAAACACTGAAACGTAATAGGCACACACATTCTTTTAGTCATATTTTCAACATAATACAAATATTTATGTCTGGTAATTATCACCTGCTGTTGCTTAACTGATGATTGAAGGAACAACTCCTCAACGGTTAGGAGCTGAGAGCAAATTCTTTCTTTAATTTATACGTTCAGGTGGACTGATAGTAGTTTTCTTTCAGACTTTTAGAGTTTAGAAGTTAAGTGAAATTTTTTCCAATTATGCTAATACATACAGAATTATTAAAATTACTAAAAAGAGTGAAATAAATTAAGTTTTTAACAAAAAAATAGAACCGACTTCAAACGGTAAAAAATAAAATTGTTCAGTACCTACTTCTTCTTGCTTATGGTAATGACTCTTAAAACTTTTTTTGAAGTCGGGCCCTTAGTGAAATGTCCTGTCTTAGTAAATATAGTGTACCTTTCGTTGTGAATGGGCACCGACTCCAGAAATAGTTTTAAGAGTCATTACCATAAGCAAGAAGAAGTAGGTACTGAACAATTTTATTTTTTACCGTTTGAAGTCGGTTCTATTTTTTTGTTAAAAACTTAATTTATTCAATATTTTGTAGTATTTTATACCTAGTTAATTTGGTCAAAATAAAAATATTTTGTTAGTCAGATGTGACAGCTGTAGTAATTTATTTAGTGATTCAATTTTGACAGCGCGCATGTATGAAGACACCCATTCTATATTTCATTTCATTTCTAACTAATAAATATATCCGATTGATATCATACGCACTACTGTATGTCGTAACATAATAAAGTGTAAAGGTAAGTAAGGTCAATAAAGTTAAGTAGTAAAATAAAAACAAGTTGCTTACTTACAGTACCCATACACTTTATTCCATGTGTGAGTTTCCTAAGACTAATTCTGCTGGGGACCATTGACACATGTAAATATCGGAAAACAATAAAGGCCAAGTGGCAGGGAGCACACAAAAATAAAGGTGACTCGTATTATAATATTAACAAAGGTTTTGGGTAACTTACGAATTTCCTGCCGTATGTGTTTATGTGTACTACAATAAACTAGGAAATACCTTTTTTTGGTATTGGGGAGGGGTGGGGACCTTTAAAAGGTATACCCTAGGTGGCTTGGCTCTGCGCTTGGGGAGGACTCCGGGATCTCCAGTGGAACGCACTGGTGTACTGCACGCGCGGCGCTCTCAGGAAATGTGCTCTCCTGCACCCTCTGATGCATGCTTACGGCGGCATGCGGCCACGCTCATATAGCTGTCCTTCCTGGGGCCGCTGGCTGAACGGATCGAGCTCCCACTCTCACCGCCCAAACCTTTATAATAATACTAATCAGATTAAGTTTTGAACGCTTATTACCTATCTGAAGCGCGCGTGGCTCGGTGGCTAGCGTAGAACGCAAGCGGTCTATGCAGCTAAGCCAAACGGGAGCGGTCGGGTGTGGGATGGGTGACCGCTAGTGGCAAAAAATTTCATGCGCGTTTCCGTGCTTCGGAGGGCACGTTAAGCCGTCGGTCCCGGTTGTTGTCGATAGATAACAGTCGTTAAACCTAGTCGGAGGCCTTATGGGCGGTTTGAAAACATCCGACAGCGGGTTGGCCACCAACCCGCATCTCCACCAACCCGCATTGGAGCAGCGTGGTGGAGTAAGCTCCAGGCCTCCCCAATAATGGGGAGAGACCCGTGCCCAGCAGTGGGACGCAAAAAGGGTTGCAGCCATTACCTATCTTACTCCTGCTGCTGTGCTATGTTCGCTTAGCTGCGTAGATCGCTTACATTCTACGTTAGTTTATGTACGTACAACTTACCCTCCTGCTTTACTTTAGACTAAAACTGAGTTCTCAATGCTTAACCGGCTACACACACCGAACAAAATAAAATAAATTATTCATGAGCGTTGTTTAGTGGCGATTTGAAACTCGGGAACATTTACGTATCTCCCAAATAAATGGTAATTATTAATAATTTTACATGGTCCATTAACAAAAAGGCCACTCAGCGATGTCCCAAACTTAAAAAGAATAAAAACCGGCCAAGTGTGAGTCTAACCGCGCGCATAGGTTTCCGAGCTAATTTCTTTGGCGCTATACGGATCTGAATTTGGGAATCGATGGGGGAATTGGGGATGGGAACGATCTCGGATTTTTTAAATAAAATGATTTCTAGGAACTACAAAGTCACAGTTTATAAATTTTTTACAAAGTGCCTTATTATGATTATAGGTTAACAGGAAGTTATCTGTTTTGTTTACATTTCGAAATGTATGAAATTTGCGAAATAAATTAGCGTTTATTTTGATTGTGTCAAAGGTTTTCTTTACATTTGATGTTAATTCCCATCCACGTTCACGAGAAAAATGTATATTGATACTTGGTGATGAACAGATGGACGACGAAATCCTACAAAGGTTTCATTTCCCTTTTTGAGGCATGGAAGCCCCAAAATGAACCACTACCTCTCATTCGACGGGCCTTTTAAAATTGTCAGAGGGCAGTTCTAAAAAGAGATAAGGCTTTTAACATTAAAAAAGGTAGAGTCCATTTTGTAATAAACAGGTTGTAAACGATCTTGTTCGTAACATCCAGACTCAACATCAGGGTTATCTAAACGGTGGACCGCAAATCAGTTTTATTTAGATTTTTAAATCGAATCCATACTGACATTATAAATGCGAAAGGTAACTCTGTCCGTGTGTGCGTTTTCGCGCCTCCAATTTCAATGAAATTTGGTATACAGATAAAAGTGCCTTGGGAAAGGATATACATATGATAATTTTTATCCGTAAATCTACTGTTCCCGTGGGATGGGATTGATTATTATAATTATATAAACTAAAATAACCTGAGCGATCGGATCTTTTTCATAGGTTTTTATTTTTAATAAATATTTTTTAATGAAAGTTAGTGTTACTCATACATTTATGAGTAACATAACGCTTTTTGCGAGTAAATATTAAGCCACACATAAATTCATTTTATAACACCGCCATTAAAAAGTGGGTCCCGTGTCAAAGTTGTGTGATCCCTGCTGCTAAGGGTGTAATGCACATAAAATGCTCGAAGATTTAAATCTATAATAAAATAACTTCTGATAACAAGATAAGAAGTGAGCTTTTTAAACATTAATGATTAGTTCATATAAATCTTTATATTTTTTTAATATTCTTTCTTCGTTATCTAGGTGGAGTAAAGTTAAAATAAGAGTAACGTATTTACGATTTTTATAAGGCATTCATTTATCTACAAATAAAGAAGATTTAATAGGTGGTATTTTGGGTTGAAATTAAGCCATTTCTATTTGATCTATCTTTATACCTTCGAGAAATTTATATAATACTAGCCTTCCGCCAGCGGCTTCGCCCGCATGGACCCGTTTAATGGGTCCCCGTAGGATAAAAAATAGCCTATGTGCTATTCCAGGCATCATTGCTATATTAAAATCATAGGATAGGCGTTTAGTCAGTTGCTTCAATCGCGTTGACCCTATTACACGTTTTCACGTAGGAATGAAGCATTTCCGCGCGGTAAAAAGTAATGGTGAAAGAATTTTTGAAAATACAAAGATTTCCTCTTTATAATATTAGTATAGAAGTATAGATGAATTTTATTCATATATGTGTAATCTAATACAAAAGTTTTTCAAATTAATCAGTCGCATATCGTCTTTCAATTCCCTGCCCACGCTTTAGTCCCATGCACCTGATTCATTTGATATAGAAGTGTACAATAAGTTTTTTTGTTCGTCCTAATTTATTCAGGCTTATGTAGGCACCAGTTGACTTATTTGGTTTCTTAAAAATAATGCTGCCAACCCGATAAGAGCCTAAATTAATGCCTTTTAAAAGACTTCGTCATATCATGTGTTGCTTAAGCTTGACCTGTCAATATTTTGTGCCATTAAAGGACATACATAAATACTTATTTTTTACTTAAATTAAAAATATAGAGACCTTGTCGTTTGCATGAGTTGCTTGGGTACAACACAGTATCAAATATCAATCTAAATTTACGCACTTCATGTTAATATTAATAACCGTCGGAATATTAATGCCTTTTAAAAGACTTCGTCATATCATGTGTTGCTTAAGCTTGACCTGTCAATATTTTGTGCCATTAAAGGACATACATAAATACTTATTTTTTTACTTAAATTAAAAATATAGAGACCTTGTCGTTTGCATGAGTTGCTTGGGTACAACACAGTATCAAATATCAATCTAAATTTACGCACTTCATGTTAATATTAATAAACGTCGGAATATTTCAAGGCTACTAAAATGGATATTTATTAATTTATTTATCATTACTTTACTAGCTTACGAGAGTAATAGAGCTTTGGTGGAATAATCTAATACTTTTTAAACGAGATATTCTTGTACGTAGTATATGTATACATATATATTCTGAATCTCGGAAATGGCTCTAACGAATTCATTAAAATTTAGTATGCAGAGCTGAAAGCCTCGGGCAATAAATCGATCTAGCTATGTTTCATTTTTAGAAAATATCGTTTAATGCGTGTTTTTCAGCAATAATCAACTTAACATACATTGGAAAATATTACTTATAACTAAATACTAACATCTATCGGCGAGTATATGTATGTAATTGATTTTTTTAAATTTGGGAGCTGAAGTCGATGCTAATGTTAAGCAACGCTTGGTTATCCGGGTAATTAACATTAAGCTACACATTCGTACGTTGCTTCAACTGGAGATAGAAAATTATTATATAATTTATTAATATGGCAATAAATTATTTAATAGATTGATTTTGGTGCCATGGACACACACACACACAAAGACAAATGCATTTGCATTAACACCCAGACCCAGAAATAAATGAGATCCAAGAACAATAACTAGCAGAGATATAATATAACGATATACGAAATATTACAATACCGCGAGCCGTGTGCGAAGGCTCAGAAGTCTTCAAGACTATACGGGCCAACCGTGAAATCGGAGAGTGAGCGAACGTTGTAAATCAACTCAATGGACTCCGCATTTTTTACCGTCCTGTCCGTAGAGTGACTCATTAGAAACTTTTGAGGGATAAATTTCACTGCTTAGCGTAATTACCTCTAGATTGCACTAAAAAATTTCTTACAATCAGATAAGTATGTATTATATTTACAAGCAGACTGCGTTAAAAGATTATTTCTATCAATAAAACAGAAATTGCAAACTTCAAATTGCAGAAACTAGTGTGCGTGGAAAAAAAAAATTGATTATTAATCATCAAACACACTACCTTAAATTAGATAATAACAAACAAAAAAACGTATCAATCATTAGGTACTACAAAACATATCTTTAGGTACCATTAGCTAATGAATGAATTAACGAGTTCTTTAGTGACTTACCTTTTTATTAAATAGGATCAGGTTTTACAACTAGGTAGTATTAAAAGAAAAACACGTTTATTAATTGTTATTTGCAATAGATTTATATTTTTCGTGCGCAGTAGTGGTCACTCTAGCGACATCTCGAAGCTTTTAACGTTTATCAAGGACCGACACGCGCGACTGGTTGTAATCACTTCGCTCAAAACTCGGGAACATATTATTAGACCCTTTCAGTACCTCTAAGGTGTGTATTTAAGGTACTTATGTTCCGAGAGGTGAGAGATAAAAAATGCAAGCACATGTAAAAGCTAGTTTTAAAAATACGTTACATTGATTAAATTAAGAAATAATCTAGTATCATATAGCTATACTTACTCGTTAAAATTTGGTCTGAATGTGATTTTAACTTAGTATTTACAACTTTCTGAGCCAGGGTAATCAATTAGCGACATCCAGTCCATTCATAGACTCAATTAAAATAGGATTGCAAACGTTGGAACCCAATTAAATATTTGAACCAAGCGTTTCAGGTGTAAAATGTCGGTAGCTACACTGGTGGAAGTTTTTAACAATTTTAGCAGAAATGACGACGACGACGATGATTGTTTAGGTTTAAAAAACTAAAATCCGAGGCAAGTATACATTTTCCTAGCTGACGGAAAACCTTTTCTTCTATTCCATCAATGTTATATCATTTAATAAAATGTGCTCTTAGAAATGGTAATAACTTTTGGTCGCTCTCCTCTCGAAGCATAAGATGTAATGGAATGCCATCCCTTTGGAGTATTTGAAGTATGTTGCGGGTTGTGGGTAAGAACGGAATAGGTTTCCGTTAGTCTGTCGATACCGTGTGTCATTATACATTCCGCAAGACAAATTGCAGGATACTACCGACTTTATGATTACAGTCATCACAGCAAATACTTTAAATAAGTAACTGCTAATATTTAGAACCCACTCGAGCTCTACCTTATATCCTAAGGGGTTAGGCAACGCTCATAGTGCTAAGTTGAAAAGTCTTTAACTTGCCAAGCTAATAGCTTACGTACCGCATGCAAAAATACAAAAACGAGGTTACGTAGTGTTTAGACTTCGGTTCACAATTAAGGTTTTTGAATAATTTAGATTGGTCCCGGTGAACATCTCAGAGTAAAAAATATTTAATGTTGTTTACAACGACTTCTATTTAAAGTCATATTATTATGCTATAAATTTATTTCAAAAAGGTATTCTCGAGAATGACAGTAGTCGACTTCCACACGTTCCACTGGACCACAAAAAAAAAAGATTCACATCATTACAAAAAAAGTATACATCATCATAATACGTATTCAGCCCGGATAGTTCCAAAGTGGAATTTACCTAACTTTATAAAAGTGGCGTCGGCGGTTTGAGGTGAAAACTTCTTTACCGCCGTTGTGCCTGATCGAATATTCGTAAGACGGAGGGGTGACAGCTAATGACGGCTCGAATGACTATACTTATAAAATTCGTATAAATCAAGTATTTAAAATATGGACATTGAACAAAGTGCATCTATTAATGAAAAAAGTGACGAAGAAATAGTGAAAGAAAATGAGTGAGTACTATATAAAATACTACATGAAAACCTAATGAAAATACTAGATGAAAAATAATACTGATAATTAAAGCAATTCGTGTGAAATTATACCCTAACCATTCCAAAATATCAAAAATGCACAACGTATTAACCTTGAACATTAGTTCAAGTTTTCACTTCTGCCAGCACTACCGGAGTGCAACCCGTTGTTGTTTTTTTGAAATATAAACGTCTTACCAAAAACAAAACTCAATGCGAGGGTTCAAATAAACTTCTCTGATAATCATCTGAGAATTGGATACTTTTTCTCAAAGGCCCACCCGCTTGGGTTACGAAAAAATAGTTTGATAAATGGTGCCCAAAAATATCATGTCATATTTTTGTGATTAAATATTGGAGTATTAGGTTTTAGGAACTCTAGTAGAATCGTAACTTTTAAAATACATTACTATTCGTAAAATGTGTGCTTTATAATACACACGTACGTATAAAAAATACGTAGTAAAAAGTAAAAAGTTTTTTTGATTTTAAGCATCTTTAACCCCGTCACTATAGCAAAATTGCATAATTTTTTTAATAATTATTATGTATTATTTATTAATAACAGTGCACCTGATTTAGGTGAACTTTATATGGAAAGTTAATTCAAATAAGAATGGAGGCGCTCGCGCTGTTTAAAGTCTTTATATAAGTGTAGTTTTATCCATAGGATTTTCGTTGCTACACGCCTATTCTTTCCACAGTCTCTAGGCACTTATTTGTCATCAAAGCCACGCATTACGAATTTGCGTATTTATGAATTGTAGCCACTGTGGGTGTTCCTTAGAGATGAGTTAGGTAACTGAACATTCTCATGAGCCCACGTACCGAAGGAGGGTTATCTGTTGCCATCATCAACATTAGCGTTTTATTTATTAATTGTAATTGCCCTTGTGTGTTAGCTCCAGGCAAACTTGTCATTGGCAATGTTTTTCCGATATTAGGGATCCGTGAAAAGGATACCATATCTTCGTTGGTCCAATTGGTATCCGTCCGTGAACCCTTTTTCTTAAGATTTGAAAGTCAACTCAGCTATAATATCAATAATTCAGCTTTGAGCAGAAAAATGAAACACTTCTGTCAATGCAATCAAAATCTACTGTTTGAGACTCTTTATTTGTGACGACGCTATTTACGCTATATTATATAAGTACTCAGTATATTCTAAGTCTGTGCTATTTAGTTATCGTTTATTTATATACATACATACCTAAATACTTTTTGTTGACATACAGACCTACATCATGAAAAATTCACAATGTGCGTTTTATACTGAAAATTGTGGGCGCAGTTTCGTAGCGGTTTTTGAAGTGAAAACTTCTTTAGCGGCGTTGTACACTTTTTTTGGGATGGGTAAAAAATTTTAAACTCGCGTCAGCACACGTGGCCTGATCGAAAATTCGTAAGATAGTAGAGGAGTCGTAGAAGATCGACCTTCACCGATCTGATAACTCGATGAGACATATTTTTTATCAAATATAATTTATAAACATATAAATACTATTATATACCTATTGATTATTATTATTATCATTATATTTATTTTTATACAAGAGTGAGGTGATGAAAGAAAATTGATTAATATTAATTATATTAAAAATAGCCATGAACACTTTTCGATAGGCAAGTTATCAGTTATCATAGGCATGTATGTTTATAAATTACTAGCTAACCCCGCGAACTCCGTACCGCATTTAAATGTTTAGAGTAGACAACCCTTGTCACTTAAGGGTATGAAAAATAGCTACTAGCTGATTCACAGAACTACTGAATATGCATATAAAATTTCATAAAAATCTGTCTAGCCCTTTTGGAGGAGTATGGTAACTAACACTGTGACATGAGAATTTTATATATAAGATATTTGATAAAAAATATGTCTCATCGAGTTATCAGATCGGTGAAGGTCGATTTTCACCGGCTCTTATACCAAGACTGAGGGGTGACAGCTGATGACGGCTCGACTGTCTATACTTGTAAAATTCGTTTATATTAAGTATTTAAAATATGGACATTGAACATAGACAATAATGTACTTACAACAAAGTGCATCTATTAATGAAAAAAGTGACGAAGAAATAGTGAAAGAAAATGAGTGAGTACTTTATAAAAATACTAGATATAAAATAATACTGATAATAAAAGCTATTCGTGCAAAATTATTCCCTAACCATTCCAAAATATCAAAAATGCACAACGTATTAACCTTGAACATTAGTTCAAGTTTCCACTTCTACCGGCACAACCGGAGTGCAACCCGTTTTTTTTAAATTTAATGCTTACTAGAGGTACTGAATATACAGCAAATGTTATTAATTGTTAATTACGGGATATATACCACGATTCGCGTTGCTTTTGAGCAATTCAGATATAGTGAACAACCGCGATAGTCTCAAACAGTGTTACATATTAAGATTTTACCAAACCATGATATGGTACATTTATATTAATTACAGATTAATTAATACTAAGAAAACTGCTATGTGCGCTAGGTACGTCAATACCTTAGAGCATCGCAGGTATTGACTCCCGTCAAAGTCAAAATACCTGTTATTCGACATGCTGCGACATCGCTGCGAACACGATATTCAGATAACGATTAAAAATATGAAGAAATCTGACAATTAACAATCGATATTGGAATCTGAGGTCGATGCAGTTACTGGAGAGCTCATTTAGGCCTTTGAGTTAAGAAACTTGTCTGACTGGTCGTTAAAATTCCCCGTAATACGTCCCGTGAAGGCGGACCTTACACCAAGTTTTACACTTTCGGCTATTCTGTAGACACGTTTTGAAAGGACTCTGTTACCAATCAAGTTATGATCGCCACGAGGCCGTTAGCGTATTTTCTTATTTACATAAATCTGTAAAAAGGTGTCTGAGGTGACAGAGGTGATAATTTTGTTATAGTTAGTGTGACGACGCGATGGTTATATTATTGTTGCTTAAATTGCATATCCACGACTTTCACGACTTTCTTAGTAAGTGAAGTAGTAGAAACTGATATTTAGAAGGACTTTATGTAAATGATGTTAAAATATATATAATAAAACGTAAAAACAAGATTTAAGATAATGAATAATTTGAGTTTTTGGTAGGAAGTGACTACATGATTTGTAACGAACTTAATTTATTTTCATTTCCTTGGTGTATTTTTGAGTTATTTCGGGTAAGGTTTATTTATTATTATCTATTTTCAGTCGTATGTACTTGTTTCCCTCCTTTTTTGTATCGTGGGGGAGGGGGCTTCTAAAGGTACCCGACACCTCGGGAGAGTATACTGGGTTATGTGGGTTATGCTGCCACGCACACACTGCCTTTCTTCCCGGGGCTGCTGGACGGATCGAGCTACCACTTTCACCACCCTTAACCCCGAAAGCCCTTTTAGTCGCCTCTTATGATCAGGCAGGGGATACCGTAGCTCTATTCTTAATCCCGAAGCTACAGAGACTTCCCCCCCCCCCAGTGTTCATCTACTCTAGGTCTCCCTATGTTTAATTAACTTTGAGTGTGAAGTCCTGACTATAGTTTCTGTGCTGATCCAGCAGCGTAGGAAAAATCAGCTACAGCTTGAAGTATCCAAAGCCTATATCAGTTGTTACATTAATCGTTTCCATTTTAAAGGCTTTCATCAACCTCGACGTCACAATGTAAATTGGTGCAGTACTATTTACAATGGGCCCACGTATTTTTCGTCACGCCACCGAGAGAACCGAGTGTGGGCTGTGGGACATAATAAAATGAAGTCGACCTAGCCTAGGTGTAAATTTGGCCCTGACGTAACCCTCGCATACTGTATTTCGATTTCTTTGAACTCAATAAAGGTTTTCGGTGTTCCGTTGGTAAGCTGAATCTTTGTGTCAAGCGGTGAAACAGTTTTTTTTTCATATTTCACACCTGGGCGCAGGTCTCCGAAGAGATGATCATGCCTTTCTGAAATTATGAATTTCTCTCGGGCATACGATACGATGATGTAAAAACATCATATGTAATTAAATATCACAACAATTTCCCTCAGTGTGGCCCAGCAATAAATACGCACTTAATAAATTATTTTGTCAGAGGTGCACGCCAGGAGTTCAAACTTGGGATCTCCGTATCGAAGACCATGGTCTTTACAGTTCGGGCATCTGTACTCATATGCGGTAAAGAAGGTACATAAAATCAACAAATGAGTGTGGGTCGATTTTAAACACCCTTTTTGTTCTCTATTATTTTGACGCTATTTAAAAGTGCGTAAGGGCTATAGTACCTAATCAAAATAGGTTTTTAGATTATTGGGGAAACTTCTTAAATGTGCCCGTGTAGGTATATAGTGAGAAAAGCTTGGGTGAAGATTCGGCGGAAAGGGGCTTCAATAGATCTCCTGTGGAAGTAATTAGTGCCATTGTTACTCATAACTCCAGATGAGTATTTAATTAGAGAACCACAGTTCTCTTTTTCCTCTTATCTTTCTCCGGAGCTTACGGAAACATGTAGCCACTTACATCGTTATTTGTCCCGGAGTTGTTATATGGCCCATTCAAAGTCCATTCTAGCAGCATACATTTTCTAAAGGTTGTTTAAGGCACCTCTTATGAGCAGAAGCCACATTAGCTCGTATTCTAGTCTGGAGGTACTAGGAATTAACCTTAGAATATTAAAGGAAAAACATGACGATTTCAATATATCCCAAGTAATCTTAGGTATGTTAAGATATCCAATGTAATGGTAATGCATATTCGATGAATACCTATTCAATACTATTCATGCAGTCGTTAGAACGTAAATTAGATACTGGTTTGTTATTAAGTATTATTGTGCCATCATTACAATAATAATAATATGTAGTTATAAGCAAATGGCCAGTGGGTCAATAATATAATAATATGTTTGTGCGGTCAATGAAGTATTATTTACCGACCTTACCGTTTCCCGTGTCCTATTTACCCATAACAAAATCTAAATAGTCGGAGAGACCAAGAGGGGATTTTTGAATTTTCGCGAGCGCATCGGACTGAAACTTACCTTTGGTGTATACCTTTCTCTCTGTTGAGTACGTAGAATTAAAGCAGCCCTCTAGGTAGGAACGCTTAATATTTTGTCTATTTTTTCTCATTTCTAGTAGTCAAATTCAGATTAGAACATCACATTCTTATTATATTATTAAACCCGACAACTGCTCGGTGGTAAGGTACCTTCGTGGGACCTGGCTGGGTGGCGACCACCCTCGGGTTGGAGTCAATCGTTTAATGCCTCTGGCTTGCCTTGGTGTGCCTCTGGCGTGTTTCAGTTGTGAGCCCGAGATTCAGTTCCCCCTATCTCACACTTCCTTATCCTTATATCGCTCCATTGATGCCCCTTCCGTTCCGTTCCGTTCCGCTTCCGTTGTATTCAAGGCGCCTTCTCCCTGGTAGCGTGGTGTGTCGGCGCGGGGGCATGGAAGACCCGGTGAAACGGCTGTCCGCTGGCCGCCCGTTGGTCAGTTGGGGACCCGAACCCAGGCCTCACTGATAACCTCTGGCCTGGGAGACTGTCCCGCCAACTAGCGAAAAATTCCGTTGCGCGGTGCCGTGCCGGGGTAAGAGACCGGAGGGGGGCCCGGCATTTGCGCACGGGTGAGACCGGGGGCCCTTTCGTCCCCCGCGCCGGCAACCCACTTCCTGCCATCGGTTTAGCGTTAAGAAGTCTACGCTAGAGCCTGAGGGGCACCAACGGAGCGATTTCCTTCACATCCCTACTCATCTTTTTGTACAGCTTTTTCTCATATGGGCAGCAAGACAAAGTAGAGTTCACTCAGCGGCCATCCCTCCCACATTTACTGTGAACATGTGCAACATCAGGGGAATACATTCCAACCTGAATGCTGTCCACCAACACCTAGAGCAGAAGAAGCTCGATGAAGGACGTGCACTTCACTCAAAAGGCCGTCAGACGAGCTCTGCAAGCCCTCGATGTCAAGAAATCGAGCGGGCCGGATGATATCCCCGCAATCGTACTAAAGATGCGCGCTCCCGAGTTGGCTCCCGTCTTAACGCGCTTATTCTCGCTTTCCTACACCACAAGTAAAGTACCGTCTTCGTGGAAGGTAGCCTTAGTACACCCAATACCGAAAAAGGGTGACCGCAGTGACCCGTCCAATTACAGGCCTATTGCGATAACCTCCCTGCTCTCTTAGGTGATGGAGCGTGTTATAAACACGCAGCTCCTTAGGTACCTCGAGAGACACCGGCTGATCAGCGATCGTCAGTATGGCTTTCGCCAGGGCCGGTCGGTCGGTGATCTCTTGGTGTACCTTACACACCGCTGGGCTGAAGCAATCGAGGGTAACGGGGAGGTTCTGGCAGTCAGCCTGGACATCGCAAATGCCTTTGACCGGGTCTGGCACAAGGCCCTTCTCGTGAACTTTTACTCGTTTTAGGACCTAATCTTCGCAATCCAATAAGACCCCATAACGCTTTAGTAACTGCAAATTTAGCATCCCGGGCCCCCCTACTATAACTTTAAACTCAAGGTCGTAACTAAGAGATATCTTCAAGGATACACGACAAGGGACCGTTGTGACAAACTCAGATACCGTGTAGTGCGTGTGGGAAACGCAAAAAGTGTTTACCTTAAATCGGTAGGTAGGTATTAGAAATTATTTGAAATATTACCAGTTCTTCAAATGGATGTAGGTGGTATGGTATTGCAAATTTAACCTTCGCATATCACAAACGTAGCTGTGCCAAAAATCACGAGGAGTTTGTTACATGATTAGACACTTTGAAAAACGTAGTCATTTAGTAATTTTTTTATATAAATAAAAAAAACAGAATGATTTTTATTAGTATTACCTACTAGCTGACCCCGCGAGCTCCGAACCACTCCGTTAAATTTTTGTGGTGGACCACCCTTGACATTTAGGGGTATGAAAAATAGATGTTGACTGATTCTCAAACCTATCCGAAACGGACTACACAAAATTTCATGAGAATCGGTAGAGCCGTTTCGGAGGAGTTTGGCAGCAAACACTGCGACATGAGAATTTTATATATTAGGTACATTATTTATATCTCACGGTTAAACTTATTACTTGTTTGGGATGGAGAAATTCAGCTGAAGTCATGAATAAATCGGAAATTACGTTTACAACTTATATGAAAATTGTCTTGTTGGACAGACAAATAATTTCCTTCATGATTTTTCTACAAAATCTACGAAACTCTGATATTTCAGTCGTCGATCTATCAAAACAGGAGTCCAGCTAGATTCTTTAAGAGTTTTGTGAGTGTAGCACATAATAATATGCATACATACATCTCGACGTTACGTCGTAAAGAACCAAATATTGGTTTATTAAACATAAAAATTGTTTGCCAAAAATGTAAGAGATAAACATTAAACCGGTTTACAAAACAGTCATGTAAAATGGAAAGCTGCATGATTGTTTTGTACGCAAATATCCCTTGTAGGTCAAGGCGGGGTAGTAGAGCGGGCGTTTTTTTGTTTTGGTTATAAGAGAACAGAACCCGTCTGGGAATTTTCATTTTTGATTGCTTCTAGAATTTTATATTGGACGTACGTCCCAGATTACGGGCCTCACTGTTTTTGACAACTTTTGCGTCTCTAATGTAAAAAACAGCCTAAAAACTTATTTTCTCATGCCTACGTACTTGTGAAAGTCTAACAGGAGATTATGATTTGGGCCTTTTGATTAACCGACTAATTTATTTGTCTTCTTTCTTTTATATTAAGCAACAATAATATTATGATCAACAGTTTACAGTAATCGATGAATTTTGATTATTTTTATTTTCTTTAATAATTATAGACAACAGACAAAAGGACAGCTTAACGAAACTTCACGCTTTATTTACTAAATAAAACCGGAAAAAACGATAGACCTCTAAAGCATTGGATCAGCGTGGCGGAGTAAGCTCTAGGACTCGTAGCTAGCAGTGGAACGCCTAAAGAGCATATGTAATTTAAATAATTTGTAGATTCGTCAACTTCATATACGAATAGGTACATTGCTCAGTATGCAGGTTCATTGATGGAGGATATGCAGTAGTTTCAACTTCTTTAAAGGGACATCCATTGTTCGATCTTTGTGACTGGCTGGTAAGTTATTACAAAGAAGAATTCCATAAACATTGAACGTTGTTGAACAACGTTGAAAGTACGAACGGGGAACGTTAAGTTCAATAAGTTTTCAGTGAAACTCCTACCCATTCGGTAGCCTAAAGATTCAGCTGTGATATAACCTTGCCTTCAAAAATTTCGTCTATTGTTTGACATGTCGGTGCCGTTATTCAGCCGTGCTGTCTCCGAGTATCCAAGATGATCAAGACTAAGTGATCAAGAACCATCGGCCGTGATTATAAATAAGCAAAGAAAATGAGCTCTCACTAGCTCCAGAACGACTTGGAGGTTAAGGTTTGTGGTTTAGAGTTACTTATTAGTTTCAGCGAGGTTTTTGACATATCTTCTATATCAATATATCATACGGTCCACTCCACATATCTAGTGTGATTATCGCACATTCATATTTAATCACCTGAATTTGTAAATTTTCATTTTTAATTTGATTGAAGTGACGAAGAATGCTGAATAATATAAAAAAATGTAAAAGTACTTCACAATTGTCCAGTGTGGCAGACTACATAATCGCCTCTACAATGTTAGTGATATATTGCTTAGTAACTTTAAAACTTATTACTTAACAAGACTTGCTAAGAATAGAAACACAGGTATCTACGAACTTTGGTCTTCTAACTTGTCCTCAATCTTTTGCAGGAAATGTAGGCGGTAAGATTTGTTATGCAAGTGCGATAACGTCATAGCTTAAGATGCACTGAAACTACGCCTGATGTAGCTTTAGATTATCAATACAACTATCGCTTTGTATTAGCTAATGTAAAAAACCGGTCAGTAATATTATTAATGCGAAAGTAACAATAATAACTTAAATTAAATTTGGTACACAGATAGAGTGGACCATGGGCACGGACATAAGATAGTTTTTAAAGAGAAGTACCATAAGCAGGGGATAAGAGATGAAAATTTGTATGTAGTGTTGTCATCGTCGAAGATAAGAATATGAAGATTTATATGTATGCACTGGATAGTTATTGAATATATTTTTACTAAAGTTTTGACAATTTAACTACTAAATACTAGATAGAAATTCGTATGGAATTATAACCGAATTTCATGCGGGCGAAGCTGCGGGCAAAAAGCTTTATAGCTATGATCCCCCTTAAATATGAATTTTATTGTAATTCAATTATTTATTTTTAAATTTAATAAAAAAATACTTTTTAATTTTTCAAGTGCCTACCAATTATTATTGTCGATAATAAGATCGAGAAAAATACATAGCACAGTACACAGATGTTGTTCCTAATAGTGTCATTACGTTAAGAAGAAGTACTTGGACGCCCGAGCGTTGCTCGGATAAAAACAATTGAGATTTTCTTGGTTTATTTTTAAGCAAAACATTCATTGGCTTAGTGTTACTTAACAAAGCCTTTTGAAATACCTAGCTCCAAATTAAAAAAATATTTCACAAAATATTTTACTTGAGGTTTGAAACCCGGGTCTCTAGCTCCGTAGTCAGCTTTCGTAACCATTCGACCAAGAAAGCTTTAATTCCATTGACGTACCAAATTTTTATAGAGGTCTTTCCTTAGACTAAGAATAATGGTCTTTCAGATCGACATTGTCATTTGTTTGAAGGGCGGATTGACGGTCGATATTTGACGGCTTTCTACGCCACAATATTATTAATATTCTCCAATAGATGTCAGTAAGAGTAATTTTATATTTAACGGCATAAACATTAAATACAACGACAATTTCTATCAATAAAAATTTGCTGGGTCGATTTATCATCCCCGAAACCAGGGTACTAAATTTCATCAAAATCTTTGGAGCCGTTTCCGAGATTCAAAAAATATATTTAGATATATACAAGAATTGCTCGTTTAAAGGTATTAGTTAGATAGTTAGATATTAGAATTTTATTTGATTACTTGTGAATAAACTCAATATGTTCTTTATTTGGCTAATTTGACGACGCGCGTGGCGTAATGGTTACCATGCCTGACTGCCGATCGGAGGGCCCCGGGTTCGATTCCCGGCGAGGCAGAAATTTGAATGATGAGTTTAAATTGGGTACCCACGACATGGGGTATAACCTATCCTACTGTGGGGCTATGAGTGTGTAACGTTATTTATAAAAAAATATCATACGTATATATGTAAACGAATTTAGCATTAATGTAAATCTAATTTAAATCACGCTTGAGATTCCTGGAAGAAGGCCACCCGGAAGTACCTACAACTTTGCAGCGATCGTGAATTCGATTTATTTAAGTTGTCATTAATTACTATAGAAACACAAAGAACGTCCACGGATATAATGTAATAGAACGACCATCGATCTTAGCCTTTGACACTATTGCATTATGATGGGACACCGCCCCCGCTAGCCAAAAAGCCTTTAAATATTGAATTACACCTACAACTAGCCGTTGCAATGCCATCCTATCCAACCAAAATAAAAACCAATTCTATTCAAACATTTGACACGACATTACGTGATATTTAACTTGTTCGTGTTAGATGCAGTTGCCTAACAACACGTAGGCTGCAGAGACTTGACTGGGTGATCCACGTGTCTAGTTTTTGGGTATTGTAATAAAAATAATTTAAGCTTTACTACGTGGCGTTAAGGTTATTTTTAGCGTGACAATACCAGATGTACCGTTTTTGAAATTAAATTACATTACACGTCAGTGTGTTGCAATCGACGCGTGCCGCGGCCGCGGAGACTCACTGGACCTGTTGATTGAAATTTGAACTTCATGGGCCTATTAATTGAATATTCTTTAGTACAATGTACAATACACACTGGATGTACTGCTTGGTGAATGTGCCTGTGTGCCGCCCAAATAGTTAATTTGCGGTGTGGGAAGTGCATTGATGTCATTATAAGAAAAGTCTCTTAAGAACTCAACTTCAGATAAGGATCTGTAAACTATGACACAATTAGCTCTCTCTGATCTAATCCCACTGATTTAGATGTTCTTATCTGTAGACATTTTATGTATACCTACACCAATATCGCCATTTTACTATAATTAAAATGTAGAATGAATAATCAGCTGTATTTTATATTCAGAAAATAAGCCCCCAATAATTGGGATATTTACATCATAATAATGTTCGATATTTTTACAAATTCTGCATTAACATAAACATATGTATGTACTCTCCTCGCCTACCATAACTAATCTCAAGCTGCCCTAGCCATTTTCTTGATAACTTATATGAATCATTTGAATAAATATGATCGCAGTTGTCAAGATCTTTTAATGTATCTTGCACTAGAGCCTTTCTTTGCTTTCATCGGGTAAAGTTACGTAAACCTTTAAATATAAAAAATGTGTAGTGTTTAAATAAAGCCACGATAGTAGGTTCGTGAAGGTAATCCACTTAAGCTTCTATCACGTTCGCTCTTATGGAAGATTGGCAGTTGCGTCCTTCTCTGGCGCCGGCGCAGCCTCCGAGCGGGATCGTTTCTCGGAACTCAGAGCATTCCCTTAGCTAGATAGTATCTGCTCTGCAGTTAGTTGTGTTCTGTGTAAATACGTAGCCATGCCCTGTATTATGTTTCTTTCTAGTCCTTAGCTTGGAACTTTCCTTTATTCTTTTGCTAAGGTATTCGGTATCAAGTATACTGGTATACCTACTTGATCTCCTTCCTTTGTTTGGGTCCTATAATTTAATAAAATTAGTCGGTGTTATATATTTAATCCAAATAATATTTTCTTGTTACTTTTGAAACATTTCGTATCTAGTTATAATAAGGATAATAATATAAAATATTAGAATAGTCGAAATAGGCGTCGTTTTCCTAATTCACATAGTGGTTAACCTACATATTTTTAAAATATCTAATTATTTTGTTTACTTTTCACGTCACCGCAATTTTTATCACTCACTGTAAACGAGCAAATATTTTCATTAGATCATTTTGTACTATCAGTTGCTTAGAGGCGTACAGCGATTTTAACTATATTTGAAAGATGTCTCGTCCATATCGAAACGATATTATTTTTGAAGCCTTATCATTCATTCACATTGCATTGAAGTATTTGTGTTAACTACCCGCAGTGTAAGTGTCTTATATGAGTAAATATTTTTACAGATATCATGCACTTTATTTGTACAATTTACAACTCGAAAAAAGTGAAAAAAGATTACCTACTTATAGGTTATTATTCACTTTATATAGAAAAGAAAGAAAAGAAAAGAAAAATGATTTATTTGCGCAAATATGGGTATTACAGAAGTTGTTTTATATATTTAAAATCCGCCATATTTACCTCAGTAAGGTATGCAAATATTTTTAAAGAAATAAAAAAAAATACTATTTTTATATTAAAGAAATCAAAATATGCTTAAATCTATCTATATAACTAATTGACTTAAATCTAAATAACAAATTTATTTATTATGATGACAAACCATGTTATTTATTTATTTATCCCATATTTTGCGTTTTTTTATTTAGTAGTTATGAATTTATTTAGACGGTGTTTTTCCCATGTCGTCGGCTTTGGGCACCCAATTCTCTGGGTTTTTATACGCTGATAGCCGAAGCCGTTATTTTATATAGGTGTAAAATAATCAAATGGAAAAACTTTGGGTTAAAAATCGTTAAGTTTTACTAAACAGTGAAAACGAGAACTTCAATAGTTTGATCTTTAACAAGACATCCTCTTATCTCGATCATAGACTGATTCCCAAAATATTTCGGCATATCTTTTATCAATTCCTACTGTAGTTACTACCTTATATCAACAGTGGTATAAGTTATAACGTAATTTAAACTCAAAGTGGGCACTACGAGTTAAGCAGTTACTGATAACTGAAGATTACACAAAGTCGTTGACACTGATAGCAAGCAAACTGATAACGAAAACACATAATCAAAACTACATCACCGAATTCACGTTTCAGACGATTAGAGAGCCGAAATTATCTTAGATACGAGTAGTCGCGTAGCCGTTAAGATTTAAATATCCTTATGAACGAAAATAACGTCACACAAAAGACTGATAGTGTATTTCTATCACTTGGATACTAAACTTGTTAAGTCTGTAAAAAGATACTGCTTTGTACAGACTTAAGTATAATTTCTAAATAAATCTCTTCCACCAGACCTACTGGAGAAGAGCGATGAATGATAGAAACTAGGAATTTCTATTAAATTTATGGAAAAGTTAACTTATAGTTATAGTACTATTAACTTCAGTAGTTACAGCAAAGAGTGTTCCAATTAAGAAGCAAGAATTTTCAAAAGTCTGTAGTAAGCCTTAAAAAAGCCGTAAACCGGTAATCTTACCAAGTCCTGTTGAGAGCAATGCATTACAACAGATAACATCAAGAGTAGGTACTTAGTCAAAGAGCATTCGTTGATGATTTGCATTACATATCTATCTATCTATCTTCTATCTATCTATACTATAATAAATCTGTAACAAGTCGGTTTCTGTACATTGAAGATATTTGAGAAAAACTGTCACTAGGGCTATTTATTCGCGTTCGAACCCAAAACAATGATTTTTAGAATTATTGTTTGTTTGTCTGTTCGTTTGTGCCCGCTAATCTCAGGAACGGCTTAACGTAGAAGGATGCGTTTTTCACTGTGGCCGCAACCCTTTATGCGTCCCACTGCTGGGCACGGGTCTCTCCTCATTATTGGGGAGGCCTGGAGCTTACTCCACCACGCTGCTCCAATGCGGGTTGGTGAAGATGCGGGTTAGTGGCCAACCCGCTGTCGGATGTTTGCAAACCGCCCATAAGGCATCCGACAAGGTTTAACGACTGTTATCTATCGACAACAACCGGGACCGACGGCTTAACGTGCCCTCCGAAGCACGGAAACGCGCATGAAATTTTTTGCCACTAGCGGTCACCCATCTCACATCCGACCGCGCCCGTTTGACTTAGTTGCATAGATCGTTTGCGTTCTACGCTAACCGCCGGGCCATGCGCGCCATGTTTTTCACTGATGTATTGGTATTTTTTTTAATTAACATTTAGTGTTTGTTTTATTTAAATCGGTTCACAAATAAAAAAGTTACGTCCATTTCAAGAATTAATCAGTGTTTGGAATTATCGTTGTTGATTGTTTATCGAAAACTTAAGTTAATATAATTGAAGTTTTATAATTTACAGTCCCCATGAAACTTATAAATGAAAAGAAAAATAGATAATAGGTACATAGAAAAAAAAACCAACGTAAGATAAGCTGGCAATAATATAGTAAACTGTAACGAAATAGGGGTCACGCTTTTTCGTACAGTTCCTACACGTCGACAATAATTAATCAATATTTTAATCTATACATAAAGCTGAAGAGTTTGTTCGTCCGTTCGTTTGTATGTTTGTTTGAACGCACGTCCACTAAATTATATCGTCAATATTTAACTCAGGAACTACTGGTTCCAATTGTTTTTTTTTATAAATAAACCTAACAATAAGGCAGACGGGCCGCGTGGTGTTAAGCGATCACCGTCGCCTATGGACACGGGCAACCCTAGGGGAACCGCCCGAGCTTTGCCGGCTTTGGAGGAGAGCTTTTTTACAGCTTTCTTGAAGAACCCCATGTTATAGTCCACTGGGAATGCCTCAGCTGGAAGGTTGTTCCATAACCTACACGTCCGTGGTAAAAAGGAGCGTGCAAAGCGGACTGTGGAGGACCGCCACGAGTCCAGCTGGTGCAGGTGGAACTTTAACCTTCGTCTGGTGGTATAATCATGGAATGGTGATGTAGGCATCAATTTGAAGAGTTCTCCGAGGCACTCACCATAGTAAAGTCGGAATAAGTAATATTTTTGTGTTGGATAGTCCATTTATCGGGGAAGGGTTTTTTTATAAATAAACCGAACAAAAAGGCAGACGGGCCACGTGGTGTTAAGCGATCACCGTCTCTTATGGACACGGGCAACCCAAGGGGAGCCACCCGAGGGCTTTAGGCTATATAACATCATGCTATGACTAATACCGAAGTCCACGCGGACGAAGTAGCGGGCTGCCACTAGTTCTAACTATAAGTACGAACTACGCGATGCTATACGTCATATTTAATGCTATCGAAAACATGTAGCAGATTTCAATTTTGACGGGTTGCGTGTTGTAAATTGGTATATTCCAACTTAAAATGGGCCCGTGCCAAATTGCCTCGAGCCAATTATTAAGTATCTAAATTATAATCAAATTTACATGCTATTGCTAACTAAAATGCTTTCGAAACGACAATATGGGTTTCCATATTGGTTCATTATTTATTAGCAAGAATTTTTAAAGTGAACCACAATCACGTCTTTTGAATTTTAATGCGAATCGATTTTAAAACTTTACGTTCACTTAGTCAAAGATCTAAATTTTTGCATCTAGTGAGAAAAAAATTCTGGGCATCGTATTTTATTTTTAACTTAATTTTTACTAAGTATACACGAGAACCAACTCGCACTGGAGCAGTGTGGTGAAGTAAGCTCCAGGCCTCCCCAATATTGGGGAGAGACCCGTGCCCAGCAGTGAGACGCATAAAGGGTTGCTGTCAGCCATACACGACAATACTTATGTTTTTTTCTCTTATTATGATAATCTAACAAGATCTTTTTCAAAACACTATCAAACCAAATGTTTACTACTGGGCGTACTCTTGATTTCTTCAAAATAGGACTGACGGACTGACATTATTAAATTTCCAATTAACTGTTCGTTGCATTTTTGTTTATCACTTGATAGGTCCGAAAGGCAGGCAAACGTAAACCGGTACCTAAACACGGAACATTTTCTAAATCATAAAAATGATACATACGACTGGCCTAAAGTTTTATTACATCTAGTTTAACAGGAATTCTTGCAGCTTCATATTGCTCACCTCAATAAAAATGCTACGCCATTTAAAACGGATTGTACGAGCATATTATGTGTTGGTACGTAGATTCTAACGACGCGTCGTAGTTTCAAGAAGTTAATAGATTTAACTTCATTCCTTCCAGTTTTCTACAATCTTCTACGAAACGCGTTACGTTTTTAAACTGCCAACCAGTTTACGTACAAGAAATATCACTGACAGTCAAGATATACACCTATTTATAATATGTTACTTCTTTTAATGTAAGTACATTACTGAACCTTGAATTTTTGTACTACCGCAGGGCAGTTTACCTGAAGTGTGTTTTGTAACTTTATTATTCGAAGATCCAACTACCCAGTTGGACCTTGGTAGGTATCAAAAGAACGCAGGATCCAGTCTACAAGCAAACGAAAATTAAGGTATCAAGCAGGGATGTTAGGGAGCTCCGTAACCGTAACCGAAACTATCGGATATTCGATATAAAAAATTATCCGTAACCGTATCCGAATCCGAAATAAAAGTTTCGTTAAAAGTGCGGAGCCTAATTGAGACATGTTATGACGAGTTGTTTTAATTAATATTGTATAAGTAATATTTTGTTATTACATTTTCATTTTAGGTAGATTAGATAACACTCAATATTATATTTATAATCATTTTTATTTTAAATAGCTGTAATAATTACTCACAGACTGATTGTTATTCCTACCAAATGGTGACATGTAAATAAAATCATTTTATTAGCTATTTGTATTTTACTTTTGAAATTCCTTAAAAAATTAATATCCGTTACCGAAATTATCCGAAACTAACGGATAATCTGAAATAATTTCATATCCGTATCCGAATCCGTATCCGGTATAATAATCATTCCTACATCCGTAACCAATCCGTATCCGAAATTTCCTATGCATAACATCCCTAGTATCAAGTTATGTACTGCAATTTACATCAAATAAGCGAGGAATAATGTAAGATCTGTACTTATTTAAAATATAAAAGTGAGTTTTTTTAAATTAAGGAAATGTATTAGGTACTTATTTTTCTTTTAGCCTAAAATGTACCTTACTGTTTTAGTCGACTACGAGAAGCAAGAAAGAATGTATATAATCGTGTTCGTGACCATAGATTTATTATGACTTTATAGTTTATACTAATATTATAAAGAGGAAAGATTTATATTTTTGTAAGTTTGTAATGATAAACTCAAAAACTACTGCTCCGATTTCAAAAATTCTTTCACCGTTAGGAAGCTACACATTCACCCTGAGTAACATAGTCTACATAGGCTTTTTACCGCGGGAAAATGCTTCATTCCTACGTGAAAAAGAGTATAAGGGTCAACGCGGTTGAGAAGCTGGCTAAATGTCTAATGAAGCCTGAAATAACACATAGGCTATTTTTTATCCTACGGGGACCCATTAAACGGGTCCACGCGGGCCTAGCCGCTGGCGGAAGGCTATAGTATATATAAAAAATCAATGATCGTGACAGACATGTCTATAATTTGAATGTAATATGATGTTCAGAAGTAAACTGTGTGAATATGCCTATTTTCCCTGAAACTTATGTATCCCTGATCATGTAAGAATATATTTTATTAGAATAGGTGGCGTAACTGGGTTCTAGTAATTAAACTTAGTTGTTACTTATGCAATTCTCCGCTGTTTAGTAAATTAAGCACCGTGTCATAGTCTTCTAAATACAAAATAATCACAAGTCCAGACATCCAAGAGTTTGGACTGTAAACTGTCGATTGAATTCATGACTAGTCTCAGACAGAACCAGTTCCAGTAACCTATCAGCCAATTTATATGTATTAGACTTCGTGCGTGTCTTACTAAGGAATGTTTTACGTAACGCCTTAGTCGTTACTAGCACCCAGTATTAATGCCTCGTACTAAGCTATGTATGTATATTTGACACCTTTAAATGAGCTATTCTTTTATATACCTATATTTATAATCAGAATCTCGGAGATGGGTCTAACGATTTTCATGAAATTTAGTACGCAGGGGTTTCAACTACGATAAATCTATCTAACTAGGTTTCATTGTTAGAAAATATCGTTTATCCGTGTTTTCAGCGAAAACTGAAAATTATAACTCTTCCTGACATCTATTATTATGTAATACATTTTTTTAACTGAGAGCTTAGACTAAGAATAATGTACTTACGTCTATGACTGAGAGCTACTTCACTGCATGGCGTTGTCAAGTAACCATATACCTAGCATATACTTATAAGTCTATGCAAGTAACCCAAAGTCAACAAGACTGAAAAATCAATTGATTTTATCCGAGCAACGACGGTCGGTCATCTCGGTACCGATTTAAACTGATTTCCAATGATTTAAGTAACGTCAAATTAACACATACGTACCATCAACACTACAGAGAATGTTTTCAATATACAAGACACTTTACATAACATCGTTACAGCTAAAGTAATAAATTAAAAATACAGAAGTTAGCAGACGTTAGTACTGTATCCGAGATATTCTTATATGTCTTCATACTTACGATGAATAAAATACAAACGTTTTCTAAGAAGAATGTAATAATATGCACATAGCATGCAAGAAGTAATAATACTGGTCGCAAAATGCTTCAAGCCTTCGTAAAATGGTTGTAAGGACACAAAGTTTTTTCAACGCGCCAAAAAAGAATTTTATCAGACTTTTTGAACAATTTTTCGGTGTGATTTTTCATATATACAACGCTTTTTACTTACGTAAAGACACGCTAATTCTGTTCCCACTACGAAAAACATTAAATGTGCTTTAAGTATTTTATAATGCCGTGGTACCTATCAATTTTCTTTTGTAATTTCCCTGCTCATTTTCACTTCTGTTTAAAAGTAAAATTAGAAAAAAATGATACAAATCTAAATGATAAATCTTGAAAAATCATGTATGAACCATCAACCCATATTATAAGTAAATTATCTCGATTATTTTGTGTATTTTTGATGCCGAAATCATCAAGTTATCAAATTTACGGCGGGAGCTATGTTTGCAAAGTGGTCGAAGATTGACGTACTTTACAATCGAACAAACATCGATACAGTGCGATCCGTTTTATCTATAAAGTAGGTCGAATATAATAATTTTTTACCGTTTGATAGTGGCGCTTGTATTTAAAGCTGGTTGTATAGTACCTTTATTTTATTCGAAATATAAACATATTTTGATGGTAAGAATGTGCTAAAACACAATTAAAAGTTAGCCCGTATGATGAAAATTATTGGCCACGCGTGAATGGCGGTGTTAAGGTTTTAAAAATAAATGAATACCTTAGGTACTTAACAATAAAATGGAGGTGCACTTTTTTACTCATGCAGCGTATGTCATATTGGTTCAGAAATATTAGTAAAAGTATACATAATAATATGTTTGCGCCCAGATTACGAAATTTAAAAAAATATTAAAAGTGCGTTAATTTTTAAATGTTAAATGTAACGTATTAATTCTATAGTGAATGATATGTCTTGTAATTTATGACATGATAATTTTTGACAGTACTACATATAGGTATGAGGATATGAAAAAGCTGTGAGACAGAAAAAAACTATTATCAGTATCTTCTATCTCTTCAATCTCACGAATACCTTTCAACGTGCTTGTAGAGGTGTTTGCATCATTTGCATGGACACATTGTCTCTGTACGTGACTATAGTAATCTGCTGGTAACTGATAACTGTGCTTGTAACTAAAGGTACTGCCATGTACTGTTTAGGTAAAACACACACAAACATTTTTTTATAGTAGGTGTATCCTAAAAGCGCGTATGTCCCCGCGGTTAGCATAGAACGCAAGCAATCTATGCGACTGAGCCAAACGGGCGCGGTCGGGTGTGAGATGGGTGACCGCTTGTGGCAAAAAAGGCCTTATGGGCGGTTTGAAAACATCCGACAGCGGGTTGGCCACTAACCCGCATGTCCACCAACGCGCATTGGAGCAGCGTGGTGGAGTAAGCTCCAGGCCTTCCCAATTATGGGGAAAGACCCGTGCCCAGCAGTGGGACGTAAAAAGGGTTGCAGCCAGGTGTATCCAAAACACTGTCGTAAAACTTTCCGATCACAAAAAGTAAAGACAGAATTCTACAGTGAGGCTTAAAACTGCACCGAGAGATAAAATACCTACTAATTTCGTTTATATCTCAGCTAACAGTGGTGGTCACACTTAAGGTCTTCGAGGTCCTGCTTATTTGCATAGGCTAAGTGATACCTGAATATTATTTATCTTTAGATAAAATCGTCCTCTACGCGGAAAACACGGTTTTATGTACACTCACTTGATTTACATAAACTGGGATTCCGATAAATCAGCAAGTATTTTTATTCGTTTTAAAAATATTTAGGATAATATTCTGCTACTTGCTTCGGAATATATTTTTACGATCGAAACGATCGAATCGAAACGAAAAAATCGAACGAATTTTTAATTTCCAGTTCATATTATGAAGAATATTATTATATGTATAAATATGGTAAGACCCTCCTGTTAATTCTCCTGACATTACCTAGGTAAAGGAGATTACTTGACACGTTTTTACACTCAACTACTTTAAAGATCATAATAGTAGGATCTACCGGAAAAATACTGTTCCTAAGGAATAGGAAAATATACATAAGAATAGGAATAAGTTAGAACATAGGCAAAGGCATCATCGTACTTAAAGAGTAAGTACCTGGACGACCATGCGTTGCTCGAATAAAAACAATTGATTTTCTTGGTCACTCATTGGTTTAGTGTTACTTAACAACGCCATTTAAAATAGCTCCCAAATTTAGATTAGAACATTTTTTTGGATACTACACAGCTATTTGCACGAAGTTCCAAGAGACAAAGGGCCGTTGTGAGTACTGTAACTAACTTCTTAGTCAGAATTCGAACCACCACGTCCGAGACAGGGACACCTTGTTAGTGGTTAAGACATTAACCACTCGGCTATCATGAGCAATGCAAGCTAGAAATACCTAAATGTTCGTAAAAACTAGAACCATTTAGCACAGATTCATGAACGTTCTTATTAATTAGTATGCTTACGCCATCAAGCATTAGCGCAATTGACGTCCATATTCTAACCTGGAGTTGAAATTATCTTTAATACGTTTACAAATCTTATTAATACTTAAATAATAAAGGAATCCAATTATTAAACAAAAATATGTCGAATATTATTTTCCAAACTTTTGCAATAAATTATCTTGTGTAAATCATACATAGACTGATAAACACATTAGGTACCCTTGTTTGCGTCGCGAGGCTGTTAAAAAACCTGCCAAGTGCGATTCGGGCTCGCGCACCGAGGGTTCCGTAAAACGGTTTACAATTTATGACGTATTAAAAAAAAACTACTTACTAGACCCAATTTTCGGTGGAAGTTTATATGGTAATGTACATTATACATTTTTTAGTTTTTACCGACTTCCAAAAGGAGGTACTGTATTCGGCTGTATGTATTTTTTATATATGTTCACCGATTACTCCGCCGTTTGTGGACCGATATTCAAAATTATTTTTTTATTCGTATGCTTATACTTCCGAGGTGGTCCCATTGTCATCAAATCAGGATCTGTTGATGGGATCCTAGGAAAATCGAGAGGAACTCTTGAATTTTATAGGTACACGCATTAAATTTCTTATACTTTCTGAAGCATAAGAGATGTTTGTGCATAATAATCACCATTTCATGTTGCTGAGCTGATGATGGAAGGTACTGCGATAGTGAGGAGTTGAGAGCAAATTCTTTCAATAAATAGTTTTTTATTCGATATCTCACATTCCTGAGGTGGTCCTACTGTCACCTAATCAAAGTCTGATGAGGGGATGCCAGAGGAATCGAAAGGAACATTCAAATTTTATAGCACAACAAAATGATTTTCATATTTTTACTAAAGCAAAACAAGTATTTGTAAAATTTATGTTAAGAACCTCAATATCATTTTAGAAGACCTATCCATAGATACCCCACACGTATGAGTTTTATTAAAACAAAAACAACGGGTTGCACTTGGTAGTGCCGGCAGAAGTGAAAACATGAACATTATTGTTGTGCATTTGAGATAAAACTCATTCGGTTATCACAAGAGTGAAGGTGATATGAAAGAAAATTGATTAAAATTTATTAAATTAAAAATAGGTATGAACACTTTTCGATAGGCTACTTAACTACTTATCATAGGCATATATGTTTATAAATTATATTTAATAAAAATATGTCTTATCGAGTTATCAGATCGGTGAAGATCGATCCCACGTCTCCTCTACTATCTTACGAATTTTCGATTAGGCCACGTGTCCTGACGCGAGTTTAACATTTTTTACCCATCCCAAAAAAAGTGCACAACGCCGCTAAAGAAGTTTTCACTCAAATTTTTTTTTCAGTTTCAGTTCGCAGTATGGGAAACCCCCAAATATTTTTTTGTTTTTTTTCTATTCATGTGTAAAAATCATAATGCTGTTCACAGAATACATCTTCTTACCATGTTTCAACAGTATATTTCTTATAGTTTCGGAAAAATGTGGCTGTGACATAATTCCAGACGGACAGACAGACAGACAGATAGACATGACGAATTTATAAGGGTTCCGTTTATTGCCATTTGGCTACGGAACCCTAAAAATGCACTCAAGAACCTCACGCTCCATAAAATATTTTCATTTTCCATGTTTGTTAGTTCCGTTTTATTTTGTTACTTTATGATCATCACGTATTCTACACAGGAAGTTCACGGTCGTACGATCGCTACTACGTACTACCACAGCACAAGAATGATTATAACTCATGTAAGTAAGCCATCTTTATCTTTATATTTATGAACGTAAGGTACTTTAGTTAAGCTTCGAAGGCTCTGTTTCTAACAGAACCAGTTCGTATGTTGTCTTTTTTCACTTTCTAACCTTTTACCTATGAAGTTTCTGTTCTCAAAGGATATTTTAAACCTTAACACAAAACTAAAAGATACATTCATAAAAGTAGGACCCACTTTCTACAAAGGCTCTGCAATTTATGGAATAATGTATGCTCTCATATTAGTAAGTTATTTTTACGATATTAGGGAAACAATTTAATTATGATCACTCAGAACAATTTCCTTGCAGTTCGGTATCGTTGCCATTTTGTGATCGGTACTATGAGAAACGCCGAACATGGCCTTAAACTACACGCCTATTGAACTTACTCTAATATGCTTCCCATGCCTATCATGCACCTAAGAAGTTTTGTCGCAAACGATTTTGTGGCATCGCAGCGCTGCTAGTACATCTGACTGATTTGACTGACTGATTAGTGACGAAATATTGATTTTGACTATTGTTATTTAGCCCAGATATGCATAGACGCGGCGATGATAGATCTGTTAGCCGAAAAAACATGTATTATATTAGTTTTTGTATGATTACAAAAACTGAGCATTGAGGAAATCTAATTATTAGAAATAATTCTACCGTTCCAAAGGAAAAAGGCTTAATTTAATGATTCAGCAAAAAAAAATTCAACACATGTTTTAAAAATTACTAATAAAAGCTCCGATGATATCTGTGAAGAAGGTAGAAGGTAAATGGCTCAGATACTATCAAAATAAAAAGATAGACTAGGCTTCGGCAGCACAATAAAGGGCTGCAATCTACATTAAAGACCGCGGCGTGGCCTGTCGTGGGCCCGACTATCGGCCCATCTCGCGTTCGACGCGCCAGAGGCTGTTTTCAGTTATAACAAAAATTTATGAACGACTATATAAATATACAGCGTGAAATGCAAAACTGAACATAAGGATTGTTGATGCTGCAACACACGAAGTTGCGGTACAAATCCAAAATATAGCAATAGCCATTTTGTTATATCAAATACATACTAAAAAAAATACAATTACATTATAGAAACCAAGTTCGCGCGCCCAAATTGAGGCATGTTGATTGGTGCCATTAATTTTTTAAAACAAAAAGTCTAGTAAAATAACTTTTTACAGTGTTTTCAATAATTTGTAGTATTTTATAGTAAATTTGGTCAAAATAAAAATATTTTGTTTGTTAGATGTAACAGCTGTAGGAATCTATTTAGTGCTTTAATTTTGACAGCGCGCTTGTATGAAGACTGACGTTCTTAACGTTATTATTCTAAGAATATACATATATTTCTTGTGTGTTTCTTGTGTCCTAACGGCTGGCTGGACGGATTATTTGGAGATTTGAGAATGGTTCAGAATCATAATTTGTTTCAATGGAAAATATATTTCTATTTTATTAAATTTTTAAGCAGTTTTCCTATATAAATTGTTTCTAACATCCTTGTCATGTCGTTCTAAACTTTGACACAGTCAGAATAACATAAAATCTCTTTAAGATAATAAAAAACAAATCCTCTTTCAATACTTTTAAGGCAGGAAAACGTCTGCATCCAGGCGGAGCTGGGCCGGACCACTAGTACATTACATTAATTATTTATGTATTTCTAGTATGTTTTGATTCAAAAGACTGTTTCACCGACCTTTTTCCTTGCTTATTTCTATATTATTAAGTTGCGATGACCATGTAAAAACATTATTTAAATATTTTGTAGTCCTAGTTCTGGGTCTTGTGTAAGTCAGTTTTCTTTTGTTCTTTCTAACTTTAGCGCCATTGCCCCATAACTTTTCGTTTTCTAGCGCTTGTAGTGTCGTCAGTAACGTCGACAAAATGTCATAAAGTACGTGGACTGTAAGTGGCGCGAAACCTTCTCCTCTAAAAACAAAAACTAACGTAAAAGAACTTTTAGCTTCAACAAATAAAATAAATTTTCAAGCATGTTCCAAACGTGCCTGTGCCGGCGGTGAACACCTCATTACGCACCTTCAATTAGGCTCTTCACTCTAAAACATGGCGGAGAGGCGTATCTTTGTTTCTCATGTACGGGTGAAATTCCATCGTCGTTTGACGAGCGTGCAGGCTCAGTTAGTCGCAGCACGCGCCCGTCTTGTGTAAACACGCGAGAAAGAGAAAATGTATAAAGGTATTGCGTGTATAGATATTCTATTTCACGAAGTCCGTTCGGGGTTTCACCCAGCCTTTACCTCAGACTCCGAAAAGTAATGTTAGTACATATTCACGAGTATTACTTGCTCTACAGTGAATAAAAAATCATGATGTTTCTCTTTAACGTCCATTTATTGGATCTTTACCCAAGGGTTTATTATGTCGTACAAAGCCGTACTTGGCCAATGCAGTTTAGGAAGTTTTAATCGTTGTGAAATGCAGGAGGAGACCTTTTTAAAAAAACAACGGGCTGCACTCCGGTAGTGCCGGCAGAAGTGAAAACTTGAACATTAACGTTGTGCATTTTTGATGTTTTGGAATGGTTAAGGAATAATTTCGCAAGAATTGCTTCTATTATCAGTATTATTTATCATCTAGTATTTTCAGTACGTTCTCATCTAGTATTTTTATAAAGTTCTCACTCATTTTCTTTCACTATTTCTTCGTCACTTTTTTCATTAATAGATGCACTTTGTTCAATGTCCATATTTTAAATACTTGATATAAACGAATTTTACAAGTATAGACAGTCGAGCCGTCATCAGCTGTCACCCCTCCGTCTTACGAATATTCGATCAGGCCACGTGTCCTGACGCGAGTTCAACATTTTTTAACCATCCCAAAAAAAGTGCACAACGCCGCTAAAGAAGTTTTCACTTCAAAAATATTTGAATTTAGATTTTACGCTTATTACAGATTTTTGAGACCTTGTTTTGTAGCCATGACATACCTTTAATAAAATCACTTCTTTATTTTAAATGCTTATATCATTGCAATCGTTATAATAAAGTTCTGTCATGTGTATTATTTTTATTTTCAAAGTACTAGGCCACCAACTTCTTAGCGAGATATCTGAGTAGAGGCGCTCGTGCTTTGAGCAGGCGATGAGTCGATAATGACCTCACGAGAACCGGCGCGGCGCAGCCTCACGCGCCGGCTACAAGGATATTATTGTGTGCCTTTTATACAAACTAGTAGTTAGTTTGACGTTCTTATATATAATAATGTCCAGCCCTACACACATTGTTTTTAAGCATCTGGTGATCTAAACTGATTTTGATTCTGATTCCTAAAGGGCCTCTACCACAATATAAAGAAAGCAGAAAAGCTTGACCTTTTCTTATTTTTTTCTTTATTTTTTATATTGTAATTGTCAGTTTATAGTCTATAAGCCGTGATATGAAACGTAACGTCAAGTATTTATCACCCTTTTCTTGACCTACCTTTCTTAGTCTCTTCTCTTAATTTGTATGGCCTGGAGCTTATTATACGAGGTGCTCCCATCCTGTTGAGATGTGGGTTTAGTGGCCAACTCCCGATTAAGTTATCAAATAGGTACCTATATATTTATGACAATAACTAAAAGCAGCAACGATGGCTGAACGTGCAACTTTGATACTCTAAACTAAACGCACCCGAAATTTGCCACAAGCGGTGTTTTGTTTTGCTGTTTAGATCGCTTGAGTTCTACACGAGACCCAGGACTATACAATATTATTACAGTGGAGAAATTATATCTCTTGCGTTTACTATAAGTGGTTTCAAAACAGGACCTTCAACAACACAAAGTGTTGGCGTGTCCAGCTCCAGCGTCCACAAACGTGCAATAATGCAATATCATTCACTCATCTTCACTAATGGCTGTAATGGAAATACATACTATGCATGGCGTATTTATGGCATGATCGCAGCACTATCGCTTTGACAAAGGCACGTAAATGAAACTTATTTTCAACGATTGTTGAATATTAAAAGTAATTCCTTGACATTGTTCAATTATCAAGTATTTGAAAAAATAAAGCTAGCCCTTAAGGGAAGGGTTGGGTGTGATACACAAAGCACATATAGTCGGATTCGAAATCTGGATCTCATCTGTGTTCTTCTCTAAAGCAAAACTAACGCAAATAAATAAAGTTATTGACAAGCTCAAAGAGAAGGACTTCTACAGTACGTGTCCTCGTATGGTTTCCATCATTAATTAATACGTATTTAAAATTTACAGTAGGCCTTGGAAAATAGCGTTCTGGTAGCTCATTTTGAAGATATTTTTGAATACAATAAATCTATTTTGAAGTGATTTAGAAGTAAAAAAGTAAAAAAGTTCGTATAAAACTTAGACTAAGAATAATGTACTTATAAAAATATTATTACATTGTCAAAAGAAATTGTATGTATGTCATTGTCAGATTGTAGTATGTCTCGGCAAACACGTCTGACTAAGGAAATTTGCTTCGTGCCTATTTATCACTCGCTCCAAGGCGAAAGAAAACATTTAATGTAGTAACGTATTTCTTCATCATGTATGCCTTTTTTGGTATCGGGGGAAACCTTCAAAAGGTACTCGGCAACTGGGGAAAGGATACCGGGTTATGTGGATTGTACCGCACTAAAACCCCCTCGGTGGCTTGCCTCTGCGCTTGGGGAGGACTCTGGGATCTCCAGTGGGTCGCATCGGTGTCCTCTACGCGCGACACCCCAGAACGGGCCCATTCTCGGGAGAGCAGATGTGCTCTCCTGCACCTTCCGATGCTTACGGCGGTATGCGGCCACGCACACACCGCCGTCCTTCCCGGGGCTGCTGACTGTACGTGTCGAGCTCCCACTCTCACCGCCTACAACCCCGGAAGCCCCCTTTTAGTCGCTCTATTCTTAATACCGAAGCTATAGGGACTCGCTAGGCAGGCCCACAGCCCAGAAAGCCCCCTTTTAGTCGCCTCTTATGATCAGGCAGAGGATACCGTAGCTCTATTTTTAATCTCGAAGCTACAGGGACTTCATCGTGTAGCCTAAGGGGAAAAGGAAGTGTTTGTAAGTTCTAAAATTGCCTATGGTATCACATACCAATTTCGAACTTGGCTCCTCAGGGTATACCTTACCTATCTGAGTAAAAAAAAAACAGCTTGATGTGGACCAATTGCTACGTTGCGCAGGCATACATTTATTCAAGGAAAGCGCGATAGTGTGGCGCTAGTGTGAAGGGGTTTTGAAAAATTCTAAAAGTCTCTTTGGATATTTTTTATGACGTTAAGTAACAATGTAACACGCTCAAAGCAACACGCAGAGTTAATGGTAAGATTTGTAAGGAAGCCCAACAGAGTATTTGGGCTTTGCTTGAGCGCGTCAAGTCAGGATATTAGGTATACCATTCATTGTATTGAGTACCTTCATCTCAATGATATAAAGATGAAGATTTATTTTTCTTCCGACAGCAAAAAAGGAAAAATTAGAATATCCCGTTATCCTTGTATTTTTTTAATTTAAATAATATTTCAATAATCGAAACTGACTTTTTAATATGAATTTTTGAAATAACAATCTATTTGAACATGTATTTAATCCTCCTTTCCTTAATTTAAGATTTGGCGATCCTAACAGTAAAGTTGTACATAATGATTATTAATACCATTATCTCTTTCTATCTTGTGACCCTTAAATTGCCTAGATCAATACAATACTCGAGTAAACCGACATTTAGCATCGAGGGCCTTCTATAATCTTTACAAAGTGAGCCTTTTGGAAACCTGTGAACATCTCGAAGCGATAACGGCTTTATGAGCAACATAAATTTCAACACATTATTATTGGTTATTCTCACCTCATTTATAATAAGATCAGTGTGTCCATATTTCAGGGTAGAGCGCGTCCATACTAAGTAGACGGGAATACCTAAGTTTATGATAATGATAGTTTCCAATTTTAAATTGATTACAATATAAATATTATCTATTCTATTGGTAAATAGCTTTAAAACTAAGCCCTTCTTGAATTAGTAGTTTTGTACTTCGCGTTCGTAATACAACTACTAAAGTTCACTAGTAAAGCCTACCTCGCATTATCACCCAGTGACGCCCAGGACCGACCGTTGTGACTTTTTATTTATAGTGTTTTCACTTAAATAAATGAATAAATAAAACTACAGCTGTACCCATATCCACTACTAAATTAATTCTATTCTGTTTTGATATAAAAATGCCGCTACAAACAGAAGGCTTCTTTAGCTTTGGAGGTATAACTGCAAGAAACCCCAGATAAGTAGCGAGCTTTGATTTAGATTGGACCTGGTCCATGAGCTGCATCGACCATCGACCGATTCATTGATTCATTAAAGAAAGTCGGAATTTAGAGACATATATTTAAGGAGGAAAGATGAAGCGACAATTACATGTTAATAACAGGCATAAATCGGGTTTAACACATTCACAAGTGCCGTCGTGTAACTTGTTCACGAATGCACGTTGACGTGTAAGTGCGTCGTGATTTACAAAATAGGACCTACCTGGACGCCCGAGCGTTGCTCGGATAAAAACACTTGATTTTCATGGTTTATTTTTAAGCAAAACATTCATTGGCTTAGTGTAACTCAACAAAGCCTTTTGAAATACCCCAATTTAAAAAAAAAGTCAAAAAAAAAAAAAACGCAACTTGCCTACTTGAGGTTTGAACCCGGGTCTCTAGCTTCGTAGTCAGCTTTCGTAACCATTCGACCAAGAAAGCTTTAATTCCATTGACGAAATTTTTACAGTGGTCTTTCATATCGACATTGTCATTTGTTTGAAGGGCGGATTGACGGTCGACATTTGACGGCTTCTACGCCACAATATTATTAATATTCTCCAATAGATGTCAGTAAGAGTAATTTTATATTTATCGGCATAAACATTAAATAAAACGTCAATTTCTATCAATAAAAATTTGCTGTATCGATTTAACATCCCCGAAACCAGGGTACTAAGTTTCATCAAAATCTTGGGAGCCGTTTCCGAGATTCAAAAAATATATTTAGATATATACAAGAATTGCTTGTTTAAAGGTAGTAGATGTATGTACTTTAATTTTTTACATGTTCGTTTGTGTAGTAGTTGAGTATCTGTGAAAACTTGTACATACTTGGCCTTACATATGTTATTTTAATGTTATACGACTGTGTTAGCTGTAAGTTTGCCAAAGAAATGAAAATAAAATAAACTCTAAATAAATATATGTACCAGTGTTTTTTTAGTTCTAGTGTTTTATTTATTTAGCTCAACTTCTAAGCATACATTTTTGGGGCCATATGTTTTACTTAGTGCCCTCTACATTTGACGTCAACTCTAATTTGAGAATCGATTTTTTCAAATCTGAATTCGATCTTCGGTTTCAACAAACCCCTCCGTACTCTCTAACACGTAGTTCGCACGCAACTCCTGGCGCCAGACTCGCCGCACGATAGCGTTCATAAACATAATAATAAAACCTTATATCTTCCCGCTTTTACCCGTATCTACCGAGAGACGAGCGACCGAAAACTGCAATCATTTTCTATTGGCTGTTTTTTTTAGTTACGTCACATTCTGGGTATCAAGAAATAGTTTTTCTTTAGTAAGTTGGATTTTAGAGCGTATGACACTGGAAGTTGCTTATGGAAAATACATTTTTCAGGACGTCATACACTTACGTAGATATCTTTAACTTTGACACAAACTTCACTTTTTCTAAACTGAAACTGATCTCGACTTTCGAAATTCCATAGCCCTACACTAGACGTACCTAGACTAAGAACAGAAATATAAACATATTATTCTCTGTCACGATCTGTGTCGAGTCCGAGATTCTAGATCACATTACCTGTATGTAATACCGTCTTTCAGCAGGATGCCTGAAGGCCCCACGCGAGCACCGCATTACATTTATGCTAAGACTATGCAATCTTGCAAAGCTTAAATTCCAGTGTATCGCTTAAATATTAGTAAGGTTCTATAAAAGCGAGTTTTTCAGAAAATCTGTAAATTATTCCACAAATTTTTCTTTGCGTATGAGCTCTTTCTAAATATTTGAGACTGACACATACATACTTAAAACAGTTAATTCTCAGGTTTCATAAAGAACAAAAATACAGAATGAAGTCACGGTCGCGCACATGCTACAATAGCACCTAGGTCCTAGCTAGCTGACTATAAACTGTTTCTTAGAGTGTAAAAACAGTTTATAGTACTTCATATTATTTTATAGGCAAAAATGGTTGCAACCTTTATTCGGTCGTCTCTCGAAATAGTACTTACTTTCATTGGCTGTAAGCGCTGGAATGCAGTGCACTTTTTTCCTCTATTTTCCAAGCCTCGATATCGTGCTGAGATTATGTCGACTAAGATTGATTCCCTTTCTCGTATCTACACTACACCAGTTCTGAAAGGATGCAAGCAATGTTATGAACTTCGATTTTGACGTACGCGATTACGAATATTTTAAAAATATGATGTCTTTTTGCGTTTTCACAGAACTCTGATTTTTCTTTTTTGTATTATAATGATGTATCGAACCAGCTTCACTTTGTTTTAAGTTATCTTTGCAGTTTATAGACATGGTTAGATCTAGGTATAAATAAAATTGTTGGTCGCATGTAGTTGCGACGCTTCAAAAACAGATTAATATAGTCTTTGTAAGTGTTTTTCTTCTTAAAGCGTTGCTTCATGGTAGAAATCTTTGGGTGAACTTTTCAGGTTAAACTAAGTTTTTAAACTCAAACAAAGTGTTAACATATCTATTTGGTCTAAAATGACGTTTTATTTGTAGTGAAACAAAAGTTCAATTCAACAATAAGTATAACTCAATCATAAAACCAAAAACTGAACACCTCTGAATTATTCAAAGTATCAACAAGATATAAAGGCATTTTAAGGCAGGGCATATTATTACTTAAATTAGGACCTAAGGCATAACTGCGAAACATTAAGGCCCATTTCCTACTGGCGTTTTACGAGTGTTGGCGTTTCACCAATGATGTCGCTGCGCAAATGCGACGATGACGACGTCGCGAGTCTCTGACGACGAACGTTCAAGCTGCGATATTGCAATCATCCTCATTCTATGCTTCATTCTACATATGAACAACAACCAACAACCGTCGTCGCAGCTTGAGCGCAACGTTAATTTCTCGTCTACGCAGCGTTGTCGCTACGGAGACGTCGGAGAGTCGCCAACACTCGAAAAACGACAGTCGGATAGCGGCCTAAAATACCACTTGGTAATGTAAGGCTGTTGTTCCGACATTGCGCGTCGAGTGGTTTGCGATACGTTTGTAATGGGACACCAGTTCAAATTAGCCAATACGCTACTAAATTTGAGATTGAACTCCATGAATCAAGACTTGCGGTTTACGTCAATAAATAACGAATAAGATATTACATTCGGTTGGTTTATATAAGTACAAAATAGAATATTTATGCAATATCAATATTTGTATGTGTTGTGGAACTATTTTTTTACACTCGTATAATTAGGGGATTATTAGGGGAGTAAAAATGTACTGAAAATAAAACCTACCCCAGAATCGATACTTTAATGTGGTGTGTGTGACTGTTACGTTTTCCGGCCTAACTACTGGACTAATTTTAATGAAAGTTACACAACAGATAGAGTGGCCCTTATAGCATATAATGGGTATATTCTTTCAAATTTAAGGTAATAAATATACAATTTCCCCAATCATACACTGGGGAAACTCGGTAGATACAATTCGAGATTTTAGACTGCAAAAACAATGTGTCAGATTAATGTTTAAATACCCCGAAGACGAAGCTGCAGGCCGTTATTTCCTAAGATTGAAATATAGACACTTTCATATTGTATATCTATGAGGTCTGTATTTTCGTAAATAAGCAATAAAAATGTACCTATCTATCCCTGCACGATTTTTTCCGATATTTTCTTATAGCTATCGCTTAAGGCCAAATTCATAATGAAATGCCTACAAACAAATTATACGAGTGGCATTCCGAATACGAATAATCCAATTTTATAGTGATAATAAGCACTTGTATTGTCTAATGATAGGTGAGGGGTCTTTATTTCGGCTCATCCTCAGATCAAATAAAAAAGTACAGATGGAACTCTGAGAACAACATTGTGAGGCCGGTTTTGTAAACATGTGTGCATGACCGGCCTACGTACACATGTTGGAATCATAATTAAATTTACCTTATTTTTATAATTACATTAATATTATTTATTAATACATACTACTAATTACAACTTTTTACAACACATTTTGACATTTTTTCTTGTGAATTTTTCTTTTTGACTACGTTTCACTCAATGCGCCTCTTCGACTGGTAAAGCCAGGTGCAGTTTCGATGAACGTGTTTGCGTGTCATTTGTGTGTTTACGGCTCTTCGTTGTTCGCAACGTTCTGTCTATAATTTTTTATTTGATCTGAGGGCTCATCTTTGTCGAAAATTACAACCTGGCTGTTATCGGTGTGGGTGATGAGTATCTATACTATGCTATTATTCTATCCTCCTCTACCCAAAGACAAAGGACCAATCTAAAGAGTTGTAAGGAATACTGTAATTTGTAATTTGATGCCGTTTACTCTTCTCAGAACTATTGGAGGCCTGATTTTTTGATTATTTTTGTAGTCGCCGTAGACTTACGTTACGCCTTGTAGGTATATATATATAATAGTTTGGATAATCTTTGTTTAGAAACAGAATAGGCATTTCTATCCTTTAAAGAAATGAAAAATCCGTAATAATTATATAAAAACGAAAATATGAAAAACGTCAACCAGTGCCACCAATTTGTTCTCATTCAAAACACCACAGTACTTTAGAATAGGCACTTATCAATAAGTAAAACAAATGACCACCACATTTCTTTGTTTTTATTACATGAACGCAGATTCTACACGTCATATTTACACTTGAAATAATGGAGTCTGGGATTGCTACATTAAATCTCAGAACACAAGTAAATGTAGTAGGTAACTACAGGGGCCTTACTAAATCGTTCCCCGCTAAGCCACGATCTAAAGCTATTAAACAATGTGTGTCGACCACTTTTTAGGGTTCCGTAGCCGAATGGCAAAAATGGAACCATTTTAGATTCATCGTGTCTGTCTTTCTGTCCGTAGGTCTGGCACAGCCACTTTTTAATGGTTATGTTTGTTCGGATCTTTGCGACTCCTAAAACATTTTTTTCAAAATCTATCGTTTGAAACAGTCACTTTCAAAATGCTTAAATCCCCGCTCTTACTTTTAAAATAAGCGTATGTTAAATCTACAGAAAAATATTCTGTAGATCTCAATAAAAATTGGTTTGTACAATATTATAGTTAGCAATATTTGAAATGTGCTATTTTTAAAAGTCGAAAATGAGGCTTTCTTATTAAATAAAAACACAATTTATCATAGTATAAATCTATGTTTGCTATTCTACCGTAAACTTCTACGGAATCACTCATGGTCGACTCCGACTCGCACACGACCTTTTTTATTTTTACGGCCACCGCACGGCTACAAATTGGTAAGGGCCAAACACGGGTCGGCTCACGCACGATTCTCCTTTTTACTTATTTTTGATATATGCCTCGTTTTGTCCTGGCCTCGGAGCTGCCTGAAGGTCGCTCGGCGATCGTCAATTTCAATCACAACCGGCCGATCTTGAGTCTTGGGCTTTGTTTTACGTTACTGTAAGCCGAGCTTTACGATGCCGCGATGGTGTCGTGTTTTGTTTTCTAGAAAAAGTTTAATTGATTATTGGTACCTCATTAATAGTACGTTTATATAGATTTTTAAAATATTTAATTTATAAAACCTTCCGTTCGTATTTTGTATTTTATTGGTTGAAATAAAAAAAACACTATTAATTGAATATACTTACACAACTTGTAACATTGCATAGAATATTGAGTAAGAAGTTTTTATAATAGCTTGAAGGGATAAGAAACATTAGTATTTGATACTAACTTTAACTTGTTACATCAACGCTTTCTAAAGAAAAGATACAGGCTGACAAATGATTGGACAGAGTTATTTGTTATTTTTCAATAAGTACTGCAAAACCCTTTTACGTTCCACTGCTGGGCACGGGCATTCGCAAATATTGGTGAAGCCTTCTTACTCCACCACGCGCTGCTCCGATGCGGGTTGGTGGAGATACAGGTCTTACCCGCTATCGGATGTTTTTAAACCGTCCATAAGTCCTCCGACAAGATTTAACACCTGTTATATTTCGATAACAATCGAGATCGACAGCTTAACGTGTCCTCCGAAGCACTGAAACGCATAAAAGTTTTTGCTACTAGCGGTCACCCATCTACCACGGTCCACTGTCAACCGCGCTCGTTTATCTTAGCTGCGAAAATCGCTTGCGATCTACGGCAGCCGCCGAGCCATGCGCCCTTCATTTATCAGGAATGAAAAAGTGATTATCAAAGGGATGATGGAATAGAGTATCCTTCTTTATAGTTTTACACTACCTTCTTTAGACCTTAAGTCCTGGCAAGCTACACAACTTCTCAAGCTCACTCCGTATGATCGTTTCGCAATATTATAGCCGACTGGTTACTAGTTCTATAACATGTTACAAGCGCGGGCTAAGACAACGAAATGCTAATTGCAAATATTAGAGCGAGATTAGCGCAAAGCGTTTTAGTAGATAGCCTAGTTCATTCAAGGCCTTTCAATGCAAATTTAATTTACTGGACCACGATTCTGCAGCGACTGATAAGAAATTTTAAAATAGTGGCTCAAGATCAATTGCTTTACCACTGTTGTTATTTAGTCTACTTACCTGTAAAAACTGAAAGTCTAATATCAATAACTTACTACCTCAACGAACTCGCGTTGTAGCAGCGGGGTAGAGTAGGCTCAAGGCCTTCCCAATAATGCTCAAGAGTGCGTCCTTCTCCTACGTCTTAAAGGGTACGACTAAACTTAAAACCATTGGATTGTAACTACGATTTTGCTGCTTTCTACATTTGAAATGTGTAATCAAAATTTGGTAGGTAATAATATTTTCTTGTTTCGAAGAATTTCATAGCACAGTTAGGTCTTATAGTACATTATAATCATCTGTGCAGATTTATCTGAGTTATACCAATTCACACTTAATTAATTTTATCTAGACGTGTAGCTTTTATTACCGATTTTTTCTACACGACTTACGAATTAAAACATATAGGTGACTTCTTTTTGCTTCAAAGAATTTGAAGACAGAGCAGAAAACAGAGCTACAGTATCCCCTGCCTGATCGTAAGAGGCCGAGGAGAGGGGTTGCGGGGTTATGGGTGGTGAGAGTGGGAGCTCGATACGGAGAGCACAACTCCTCTCCTGAAGATGGTCCCCGTGGAGGCCCCGGTGCGTTCCACTGGAGATCAGCGCAGAGGCAGGCCACCGAGGGAGTTTTAGTGCGGTACAAAGCTTATACCGGGTTATGTGGGCTTAGTACCGCACGCCCCCCTCCCCATATAAAAATGATCATATTATAATATGATCATTTCTGCAGATTTGGGCTGAAAATAACAATTTTGTCAAAAGATGTAGCGATCGTTACCGCAGTTCTTTTACATTTGACAATGGAATTAAAACTTCTAGGTAACTTTTCCAGTTCCTAAGAATTTCATAGCAATTCCTGATCAGATCTTGAATGGTCTTATTGTATGATCATCAAAAGCCCACGCCTTACTGTAAGCAATCAATATAAATTTGCCAAACGCCTAACTCGTTCTTAATCCTATTAAAGGTTACAGTAGGAGTTAGGTATATAAGAAATGGTGTCCTAATCGTTAAGTCCAAGGACTTTGTGGTATTAGGATTCCATTGCTACAAACTGCGATCAGTGATCGGTTCTTGTCTAGACCGGTTACAGACTGCTTAAATAAGATTGGTTAGATTCATCTGAACAAGTAGACCTAAGATAGTTTCTGTTATATGAGGTCCAAAAAGGTGATAGTCATGGGAAAGACAAAAGAGGACCTAGTGTATGAGCAGCTAAGGGTAGTAGATACTAATGTTAGGATAGGAGCATCTCTAGCACAAATAATTTGATCTAATGAAACTGGAAGTACCTAAATCTTAAGTAGAACTCTATTACTAGCTCATTCAGGCCATTATTAAGTATTATTGTTCTTTTACTCATATAAAGATAGTAAACCTACCTATTATTTAAAAACTGTTACGGTTGTAAGTACCGACATTAGAAATAGCATCATTGTCACGATGGGACCACCCTATTGGCTATCACGAACACGACTGTAGCTTGTGTGGTCACCATCGCCAGAATAACTAGAGCTAGTTCTACAGTAACTTTCTCCTATAAAATATGTAGTCACAATCTGGCGGAGATCAACATAGTTTGGTAATACGAACTTATATTAGCGACCAAAATTATAGGTGTAAGTAAAGTAGGAAAATTATATTTATTTAATACCCTTCTGGGAAAATGAAGGCTTGTGCAGACCACACATCAATTTTTATTAATAATGTAATCAATGAATCAATTGGCACACAGAACTCAATCCATGGGGTTATATTTTATTTTACTTTGTAAGCAAGTACGTAAGATCTCAATAGGAGCTATCACAATATGTCGCAGAATTTTGTTCGATTTGAACATTCGGAACGTTCGTGAGGTACATATTATAGTTCATCCTTAATCTAGTAGCATTAATTATACCAACAATGGGACGCAGATTTCCCCCAAGCGAGATAAGAAGGTCCTCCTAAAGAAGCTAGCAAACTGTAAGTTGATGGACGTAATGTCATTGTAAACATTATGATAATTATCTGCATGAAATGCCTTCCTCCACGTTACTCATGTTATTCTTCACCTGTTTAGTGGATTCTGGAGCCAAATTTTCAATTTACATTTGATTATGAATGATGTGTTTTCAATGCGAATCAGGATTTCACATAGGTATAGCCACCGCATTAAGCAGATAATTTTAAAGTTATTTTAATAATTTCTGAATTAAATACTACAAAAGGGTTCCCTACGTAAAATTTGGTCACGTAGCTGTGTAATAATAATAATAGATTCATCGGATATCGAATATTATTTTTGTCCGGGTATGTAGGAATTACGACGGTATGAAGACTATGAAGTTAGGTACTACGACGGTAGGAAGGTAGAACTACGACGGTTCTTAATAAATCTAATTTACTCATCTATACGCACCTAAACTGAAGCCGTTCAATGTGTTAAGAAATGATTACAAGACGTTTTTACATAATGATAAATGATGCGAGTTTAAATACCTCAATGATTCCAGCAAAAAGTCGATCTAGACAAGAACCACGGATGTTTCTATTAATTACTAAGCTTGTCAGATTCTTTTTGTGCATCAAAAAGAACATGATATGGAGGATTTTTAATGTAAGTTATAAATAAAACGGATCATGAAAATTCAAACGCAATCGCAAGGAAATTTTCGCGCCAACACTCACGGGCGGGAAACTTTCAAATTCTCGCGCGCCATCTTGGAAATCAGGTTATAGCGCATGCGCCCTCGACACGTTTAGAAGAAATAAAACCTACGTGGCATACGATAGCTCCGTACAAACTTATTTGATCGGTCGTTCAACCATGTCGATGCTGCGTCTCGCTTCACGCCATACTTTCGTCTTCCTCCCACATACCGTTAAGGTTATGGAATTCCGACGCTGCCACCACTCGGGAGGCTGCGCATTGGCCTGCACGTAACAGCGTGAGTTACATGTGGTTTTGCCTTCCTTATTTCAACGAATATGTTTCTTATTACGTGTGAACGGCCTCTTTGGGATTAGAAACTTAATTGTAGTCATTCGGTTTTAGTACCTATTGAACCGTATTTTTGATTTGAAGCGGTCAGTAATCGTTACTAAACGTTACAACCTATATAACAAAACACAAAATTTTGATGACACGCATAATTTTAGATGAATATAATGATTAATGTTGTCTTCTATATAGCACTATGGACAAAAATGACAATTTAATCAGATAGAATTATGCTCTAGCGATGTAAAGGATCTAGAATCACAAAGCATCTGAGAGAGTAGAGTTAGTAGAGATATAACCTACGCTGACGCAAATTCGGGAAGGTTTCTGCGATCAAAGGGAACGCGACGGTTTAGTCGAGCATTATTTTTAAACGTTACTCTACTATTATAGACTGCTTTAAGACGTAAAGACGTATACACTTTATAGCACATAAGTAAACATAATAATTATATTGTGCAAATCGCAACTCGCCTTAAAAGGCCAATCGACGCATGATGACGCGATCGCTCGACCCGGCTCTAGTCCTTTCGCTTGAAACATAGGTGACTCCTTATTTAGTCAGAATCAAATGCGAGTCAATGTCTGCTGACTACATGCATTTTTTATAACGGTGTGGACCTAGTAGTTGAGGTTACTAAATGGTATTAGCACCAATATTCTACAAAGTATTGCGCAGACACTGTAGGCTATATTTTGCATTGCGATAAATCCAATGTTTGTGTCACATAATAATTACTGCAGCAATTACAGATAATGGACGAGTTTCTGTAAATCTTATGAGCTGTTTTATGCTGGCAATGAAGAATATAGCAATCAAATTAATGATTAAACGAACTTACCTTAAGTGAAGTTCTATCATAATTATACGATGGCTTCGTCTGAGAAATTAGATTACTTGTAGTAGACGTACTGTACTAGCCATTCATACACTAAAGTTGAGAAATACAACCTAAAAAATAAAAAGGTTGTAATAAAAAACATAAAATCACTCAAAAGTCTGTACTGACAACACCTGTCATTCGTCGCTATCTTCATTTAGTTTAGAGAGCAATGCACGAATTTTATTTTTATGACAAATTTTTCCCTGGGGTAGGGTGGGAGGGACCTAATTTCTCAGACGAAGCCATCGTATAATTATGATAGAACTTCACTTAAGGTAAGTTCGTTTAATCATTAATTATACTTTGCTTCGTCCTCGAAATTAGATTACTTGTAGATCTTGAGAGTCGAAAAATTTGTAAATAAAAATTAATTTAAATAGTAAATAAGTAATTTTATTTACTTCTTAAATTCAATTATTAAATAATTTTATTTATTAGTAAATAAATTATTCACTATATAATTATATTAAAAATGTTTTTTTTTGTAGTAAAAACAAGCAAAAGAATATAGGATGCATTTTTAACACAACTTGGTATTTTTCTAAAACAAAATCTCCAGTTGTTATATAAAATATACATATCAACAAAAGTAAATATATACTTTTTCCTTAAACAGTTATATACAGTCACTGTCACTTATGATATGACTTATGACGCATTTGATTGTAAAATGTAATTTGATTGTAAAAACAAAAACGCATTGTAAAATATCGTGAAGATAATTATATCGTTCGTCTGCAATAATAGACGGTTACGGCGGCTTTTCGTGTAAGTTCCAAACTGACTAGGTATGTACTTGTTACGTGCAGAAGACGTGGAAGTATAGTCTGGTGGAATGAGCAGTAAATATTTGTATCTATACCGCTAAATATATAATACTGTAAAAAACAATTATATAATACTGTAAATATTTAGACAGAACTAAAGTTTTACAGTATACCTTATATTTTCTGTTTCTATTTTTGTAATCCAATATCCATCTCCGCCGCGATGCCACCGCGACCGGCAGGAGCTCCTGAAGAAGGTCCTCGTCAAAACATGTCGGCAAATCCGATAAAATTTACGTGAATACAGCCGTGTCATATATATAACTACAATGTTAGTGTACACTCCTGATTCGTTCAATAAGAAAATCCAATAAAACAGTTACTGGGCTAATTTGAATTTTTTATTTAAAAAATGAGAGAATGAATGTGGGTTGGATATAGTCACTATCTATATGTTTTAGTTAAATCTGGTATTTAGTAATTATTTTTATTACCTCCATTTATGACCTCAATATTATTAGTACTCGCAAGTCTACTACTTTAAGTAGTAGTTTGAACTCTATAAACAGTGACTAGTTCTAATAAAATGACAGCTTTAATACTCAATAATTATTCTAAGCTGAATGTGGGAACCAATTTTCTAAAAAAATAGCCCAGTTGTTGGATTTCAGGTAACTTTAATTTTGATAAAGACAAAAACGTAAAGCCGGTAATAAAAACTTTAACTACTACGGCCAATTCTAATATCAGAACAATTTTTACGTGTAATCACTCCGAGACAATGCAAACCTGTAACTATTTAATGAACTTAAGTGAGCATTATCTATCATAGAAGCATAGTGTTAGCAAGGATATACCCCTGAGAAAAAAAAAATGCTTCATACTATTAATTTAAAGAAAGTTGCAAAAAATAAAACTATTTTTTGAAAGCAACACCATTTCGTTTTACCGAGTTATCAGATAAGGAGGTACACAAAATATCTAAGGCTTCGCGGCAACTATTTTAACTTAACTTTTGATAACCTTGTTTCAGAGGTTCCTCTTAGGAACAGAATATAATATTCATTTGTTTTTGTTTTTTTCCGGGCATAATAATTAGACTTTCAAAAATAGAAAACAAAGGTTGAGAGTGCCTTTGGTATTCTCAACCACTGAACCTTCAGCTTTGTCTGTAACATAACTCAAATTATAATCAGTTAAAATAGTTCAAATCTTATAGTATGATTCAAATCTTATTTTTAAAGTATCTAAAATCGTTGGAAAGGCGTAAATATATAGATTATTCTCATTAAAAGTAAATAAATTGATAGCTAATGAGACTGGGTCTCCATGAAATATCAAGCTATGCTATGCCAAGATAGCAACTTTTTACATTTCGAATCTTGTGGCAAACAAGTCTATGTCAGCCATTTCTAAAAGCTTGACTATTTTAATGAACACAATGGTCGGTTGGTTCACATTCTATATCAGGACATAATAATATAGGTATGTACATCACGATTCATATATGCCACTCACTGTCTTGGAAACTAATAAGAGGCAAAAAACATAAATATTTTTATTGTCACATCATTCCCAAGTCATCTTGGTGATTCTTATATGATGTGGGCATATGGGAAACGCATACCAGCCTTCTTAATATACGAAATGGAAGTTATGTTATAGATACACAACTAATGATTGCGAAGAAGAATTTAACACTTCATTATGTGCCGGGCAAATAATTTTAAACGGAAATATGCAGTCAAGATCTCGTTCCATATTCTCACCGCATGCAGCCTTCCCCCCCCCCCTGTCCAGTTTTACTTGCATTGGAATAAATATTCAGGCAAAAGCTATCGTCTCTTATCGAGCTAATATGTGTCGGTTATTAAGATCATTATGAAACCATCATAATCATCAGTTTCTATAGCAAGATATGCACAACTCTCAATACTAGTATTATACAACCAGCCAGGCAGGACAGGAGGCGAGGAGACCAACTAAATGAGCGAACTGGCGTATCGTAAATACGCTTTAGTATTTAAAAAAAATGTTTACTTGTTATATTCTAATTTGTTTTATATGAGTAAGAGCGATAAACTAATCATCTAAGCAAATTGATGATGTTAAATAGCCTTATTTGTATTAATAAACAAAAACTAGGGATGCTGTATTGAATCCAAAAAGAAAAATGTTAAATTCATATATGTAAATTGTTGTTGAATGTGAAGCGTAAATATTTTTGAATTCATTATTAATTGACAATAAAAGATCGCAACAATCTTTTAAGCCAATGTTTTTTGAAATTAAATTTAAAATGGTTTATAAATATCAATTTTAAAATAATTTGTAATAATGAGTTTGATTAACGAATCTGCTTTATTCATTGATACTGTGAATCAAATGAATAGCATTTAGATATTGCACCAGAGTATAAAAACTCAACTATGATGTTAATATCGCCTGAAATTGATTTGTTTCGACGGATATACGATAATATACAAATAATTTTTAGAGGCGGTACAAAATTTTGTATTTCTATGGTTTTGAAAGATATTTTTAGTATGACACGACACTATTATTAGTGATGTACTTCCATCTGGTGTGAAAGAGCGCTAATCTTCCAGGAACGTGGTGTACCTCTGTTATCGGCGAGTCTGTGTGCGCACTGGTGCAGCGGCGTCGGAAGCATTGGGTGCGCAGCAGCCGTGGCTTGTTGTGGCAACGTGGTTGCTGCACCAAAAAATGGTAGACTTCTCCCCGCTCGTGCTTGTCTCGCTAACATGAGCGGGCATTTAAAGTCTTGAGAGTGGTAGAAGTTTCTGCTCTTGATATTTTTTATAGCGTCTATTATTAGGTACCTATATTATTATTTTTTACCTTGATCCTGAATAAATCTGGAGCTTTTATAGCTTTTGCTGATTAACCCTTCAGCCAATTTTTCCCCAAATGCATAACTGTTAGTTTTGGTAGAAATTAACTGATATTTTATACTTAGGTAAGTATCTTTATTTGATTGTAGACGACTGAAAATTCGTTGCGACAAAGATTCTACATAATGTGAATCATACAAAATTCTAGTTTGATCTATCATCGGCTTCAATGGTCGTTCGATAGACTGGACGACGGGACAGTTCTGTAAAATTAAATATTATCTTAAACTCATTTCTTTCGAAAGACCAGAAGTAGGTATAGTAATATGTTCCCAACGAACAGCCAGTTCATCCTGAAAAGGTGAAGTCTTTCTCTTATTTTTAGAAAGAGAAACACCAATGCTTGACGCTAGGTTCTGATGGTGTCGATGGTGCCAGTGAGGCCGAATCCAAAGACCTATAGTGGGGTCAATGGGTCGGAATATGAGGTAATTCCGAATTAAAAGGTTCGGTATTCGGTTGGCGACATTTAAAGTGTATAAAATTAATTAATCTCGTCAGTGTTTGTTGAATCTGCCAACTCACACATCTGATTGCCTGAAATGATAGAATGTACAAAATATAAGTTTTGCAGTAGGTATACTTATGAAAGCATGAATTTTTTGCATATAGATACAAGCCTATACTCATATAGCAAATAACCTATACTCATGCATTCATGCAATGAAGGAATCATCCGTAATAGATGAATCTCATCCTTAAATCGTAGATGAATTTATTCATCACATCACTTATCATTTCATTATATCAAAAATGTTTTACAAGGCAACACTCCCTTGAACTCAAGTAATTTCTTGCGAACGTAACATTCTCAAAAGGAAATGTACCCAACGCATATGTATTTGCTTGTAGGAATGTTTCACAAAAGATTTTGAATACTACTTAATTCGTAGATAAATAAATCAATTCCAATTTTCGTTATTTCATATTAACGATTTTACAAGGCGATAGTCCCATGAACTACCCTCAAGTAATTTCTTGCGAACGTAACATTCTCAAAAGGAAATGTACCCAACGCATATTTATTTGCTTGTAAGAATGTTTCACAAAAGATTTTGAATACTACTTAATTCGTAGATTAATACATTCATTACATTTTTCGTTATTTCATATTAACGATTTTTATTACAAGGCGATAGTCCCATAAACTACCCTCATGTAATTTCTTGCGAACGTAACATTCTCAAAAGGAAATGTACCCAACGCATATTTATTTGCTTGTAAGAATGTTTCACAAAAGATTTTGAATACTACTTAATTCGTAGATTAATACATTCATTACATTTTTCGTTATTTCATATTAACGATTTTTATTACAAGGCGATAGTCCCATGAACTACCCTCATGTAATTTCTTGCGAACGTAACATTCTCAAAAGGAAATGTACCCAACGCATATTAATATTGTTACTACATACTTTACACAGCGCGTTAAAAAACGCTTGTATGTCTCACCCAACCAGCATTGGCACCCGTGCCCAGCTGTGGGACGGAAATAGGGTTGCAGCCATCTTTTACAATAGTTGTATACGTGGTGGAAAAAGCTGCAGACCTCCCCAATGGGGAGGGAACCGTGCCCAGCAGTGGGACGGAAATAGTGGTGTTGCAACCATGTCGCGCAATAGTTATTGTATACCATACATACCTTCCTGTGGTAACAATTTCATAATAGAATTTTATTTTCAGAAGATTCACTCGATATCCATTATTGATTTTGTTTCTAACATTTTTTCCTGCTTTCTTATTTTTCGTAACACATTAATCAGTAATTCACATCTTTATTTTTCCTGTTTAACAACTTCACTTTATAAGAAAATACTTTCACGTGTTGAACGGCTAGGCACTAAAACGCGAATGAAGATAGCGACGAATGACAGGTGTTGTCAGTACAGACTTTTGAGTGATTTTATGTTTTTTATTACAACCTTTTTATTTTTTAGGTTGTATTTCTCAACTTTAGTGTATGAATGGCTAGTACAGTACGTCTACTACAAGTAATCTAATTTCGAGGACGAAGCAAAGTATAACTACAATTTTTATACATAATATTGCTTGTTAATATAATACTAAAGTTTGAATGTTTCATTACTTTATTTATTTATCTGAGGTTTCATTATTATAGTAGGTACCCTAACACCTCTATTCGCCTTTCTAATTTACAGATATAAAACAATCTAATACCTATAAACAAGCAATTCTTGTATATACCTAAATATATAATTTGAATCTTGGAAATGGCTACGATTTTCATGATATTTAGTGTGTAATAAATCGATATACCTAGCTAGGTTTCAATTTTAGAAAATACCCTCTAATCCGCGTGCTTTCAACTTAAAATAAACTGAAAAAAATATCATTATTCCTGCCATCTATCGGCGAGTATTTGTATTCTATGTTTTTAAATTGCTGAAGTAGATGACGTTGTTAAGCAAGCCAATGAGTTTCTGAAGATTCAATTGTTTTTATCCGAGCAACGCTTGGTTATCCGGGTACTTTTTTATAGAGTCGCAGACGAGCATGCAGGCCACGTGATGTTAAGAGGTGGCCGCAGCCCATGGACATCTACACACGCCCTCAAGCAAGTCTGTCTTGCCAGTGGTCGTACTTGCGCTGCTACTCTGAATGCTGATTGATGGTCGCCTCATGTAAGTAAGTCTAGCCGGCAGTTTCTTCTTATACCTACATATTTTTCCATGGTGGCGCTGTTTCCACCCTTACCTTTGCACGGTTACCATCAATATGACTATGGCCAGGGCCGGATTGGCCAGGGTCTGGAGGCTTCGGGGCAACAAAGGAGTGGAGGCCCCTTGGCCCCAAATTACCTATTTTACAAATAAAATGGTAATTTTTTTCAGTCAGTGATATTTTACTGATTGCCTGATTGGAGTGAATAAATATACCTAATATAGATCGATGATTTCTGTTAATATTAAACATTAAATTTTAATGTAATCATGTCTGTACAAAATTATGTAAATCGTGAAAAAAAATATGGAAGAAAAAGTCTGGTTTTTTTTGCGGAATTCTATTGTGGGGGCCCTTCTCTTGTGGAGGCCCTGGGCTGTAGCCCCAGTTGCCCTCCCCTAAATCCGGCCCTCACGATGGCGAAACGGCGTAGTCGAAATATGGCAAAGTAAGGAGTGTGTGTTTTTATTATGTAAATGAAAAAAAATGTTAACAGGTTAAGGCGAGAGTTAAGATATTTCTGTGTTTTATTTAAAGACTAAAATTTGAATAAAATATAAGTATGTAATCTTATTTAAGTATCTTTGATCTAACTAAGGACAGTGAACAAAATTGCAAACAGTGGTCTGAAAAATAGGTAGTAAAAATCATGCTATATTATAATCAAATCAGAGCAATAAATTGAAAAATGTCAAAACAAGACAAGTCAGGTCAGGAGTCAGGCAGTACGCTTCGAGCGCTTGCTAACTTGATATTTTTTGCAGGAAATGGATTGATTATAAACTGAGGTTAATTTACGTCTAATTAGTTTTATGAAAGATTATTCTTCGTTCATTTTCTCTCGGAAATCGGTAGAATTTCGTATACGGCCTCTTAACTATATTCTATGAAACGACCATAGATATGGCTGCAACTCTTTATATGTCTCACTACTGGGAAGGTCTCCCCATTATTGGGGAAGCTTGGAGCTTATTTCACCACGCTGCTCCAATGTGGGTTGGTGGCCAACCCGCCCTTTTCAAACCGCCTATAAGGCTTCAAGCTAGGTTTTTTGCAACTGTATAGGAAATTCAATAATTATTTTGTTTAGTTGATTTAATTCATTACAAACCAATTATTGAATTGAATTAACTGGCCATTCAAAGACCTTGGATTTTGTTTGTACTCTGTTTTGTGTTTAGTAACGCCATCTCTGTTAAACCTTAACAACTAATGTGTAAACTAACAGAGCCATCTAGCTGAGTGACTGTGAATTTTGTTATAACAGTGTACTCGGACAGATTTTTGTTCTTATATACATCGCTAGATGGCGCTGTTACCGCAAATATGGACACGGGCTGGTTTATGTTTTTGTACAGTTGTCGCTAGATGTCGCTATTCTTAATTCAAATAACTCAACAGATGACGCTGTAATAGTCTCTATCCTATTCTAAATCTAGGTGCAAGAAGTTTTGTTTGAGGATATTAATGTTTTAATAGATATAGAGACAGTGGCGGATTTAGAAATTTTCCGCCAGCAGGCTATTTGATTTTAGCTTTAACAACTTCATATTGAAAGTATTTTCACGCAGTCAGGTTGTCTTTTAATTTTGTGAAACAAAAAAAATTTTGGCCAAATTTGCCGCCCCCAAAACCTGCCGCCCTAGGCTCCAGCTTACTCAGCCTCTTGGTAAATCCAGCACTGTATAGAGATATGCCTATAATACAAGCCACAAGATTAGGTACTTATATTGAAACATTTAACACAAACAACTTATATTCGCCGTGACATTTTACCCCAATAATTGAACGGCTTATTATTTCTACTTAATGAATGTTTTCTTTTTTATGTCTCTGCTTCACTTTTTATAGTCAATATAGCAACTATGTACTTACATAAATTTTGGGAATACCTTGCTTATCATCATCTATATCACGAGATAAATAAAACTTATTCAGTCTGAATAGCATCATCACGGTCATGAAAATCCTTATTGGGAATCAGTTTTACGCAGATTGTGGGGCTAAATTAATTGAGTGTTGTTAGAATGACATAGGTAATTATGTACTTTGTTGATTGAATCCAAGACTCAGAACAAAACATTTTTATTTACTTACTAGCTGACCGTGACTTAGTTCACTTTCTTTAAGAAAGCCCTTATTTTTCTAAGTATCATTCAACTTTTAAATGTACAGGTATGAAAAATTGACAACGACCGATTCCCAGACCTATAACACTGTGACACGGTAATTTTATATATACCTAGAGATACCTAATTTAATATTTTTTTAAATGCTTAATTTCGAAGCTTTTGGCGAAATGTATTAAATTAGTCATGAAATGGTTTAGTTGCATCAAGGCGCGTATGCATTGTATAGTTTTTGTACAAAATTTATCTATGTAAACTTCTTTTGACTTATGTATATTAGAAGAACAGGAATTGTTCTATGTATTGACAAAGTTCGATCGATTGCAGGTCAGTAATTAAAGCAGCGGTAAAAAGAGTTTAAGAGCATGTTCTAGGTATGTAGGTAAATAGAGTTATCTATTTGTTAAGTAAGTATTACCCATTATTTTTTTAAATACCTACACCGCGAGCAGTGTGTGAGTGCAAAATAAATTTGCAAGTGTAAAAATTACTACATTACAAAAAAATTACTTGCCAGATGGGTCGGCCGCAGAACATACGCGTAGAAAAAGAAAATGAAGATAGATGTGGTAGGGCTGTAAGAGCAACTGGGTAGTAATCAAATATCTATCAAGTGATGCATGAAATTGTGCGCCGGCGGCTGCGGCCGTTGCCCTGAAACGTGGGACTCTGACGAGGAACCAGCACTTAATTGGAATTCTGTTAACAATGCAGACGACACTAAAAAAAATTATATATCTACAATATAGGTAACTTATTTGTAGTCAATACATTTGAAACATCTCGACGCCTCTATTTTGTTATTAGAATCTTCTCTTCAACATTTTTTAGGTAGACTAGACTAGACAGACTTAGGTAGTTTTTTAGGTAACAAGTAAACAATGATTTAGGAACTGGTAGTAGGTAGGTTAGGTACCTAAATCTACCGGTAGCACGTAGCACTTCGCTACCTGATCTGATTACTAACTAATGTAGGTAATGCAACCTTTATCTCACAATTTTAATTTATACAATTTGAATAAATATCGTACTTGAATAGATTTTTTTAATCACATCGCCTTCTTTACGAAGCAATCATAATCGTAGTTATACATATAGTTAGTTTGTTCCTGGCGATTTGAATTTATAAAGCTTAAATAGAAGAAATATGGATGACACAAACATTGGATGGGAGTATTTTTTTAAGGACTATACTTTTTGTAAAAAAAAAGTTGATCGCCGAAATAGCGGTCAGTGACAATCGATGTGGCAATGTTACACATGTTCTAGTATCATCAATTAAGTACGAGTTTAATGACGGTAGTGTGATCATTTAAAAGACATGCTTTATTGTTCTGGACCTGGCTTTTACCTTTATTTTTACCGTTTTACTTAAATGTTTGACTGACTGATTACTAACGACTTACTGACTATCTATTATGACTTCGTTCAGTTTAATTGAAACTGGCAAAAACTTGATGCAAAAATTATACTTGACATTGGCGTTTCCAGAATTAAAGAAAAAAAAAACAAGCAATATTTTTCAAAGTGTAAAATACACCACAAATAGAATGTATCGTTTAATCGGTTAGTTCGTGCCCGTATCTCCAGAGCTGGTCATTTAATTACCGAGGCCCCTAAGTGCCGAGCCGACAGCACTACTGGGGTGCATCACTAGTTTAATTGTGTTAACCTTATTGTGCACTTGGAACTCTTTACGAATGGGATGCCGAATTTATGAAATGTTTTTAGCTTCTTCTGTAGGTACCTACTGTGAACTTAGAAGTCATTAATAATATAATACCAAGTTGAAGGTCTCTTTTATTTTTAGCTAAGTTAACCTAACCTTGTTGTAATCTCATCAAGCACTAAAAATGTTTTCAAATTGGTTAATCTATGACAGGTATATAAAGCATTTCTTTCAATTTCAATAAGCCCTTATGAACATTGAAGTCATTTGGTACAAATAGGATGTCGAATTTATAAATTAGTTAATCCAGTACTTAATTATTTAAAAAAACTTTCGCGGCCTTAACCTTAGATAAACATGTAGGCACGTAGATACTAAAGTTAATACCTATCTACCTAAAGATCGCTAAGTTTATAAGCTGTTGAGTACTTTCTAAGTTTGAACTTTTACATCGAAGAAAAAGTTTTCAAAATAATGTTTGAAAAAACTATAAGTTTTCAGTTCTGTAAGTATTGAATCCTTCCATACTTGTTACACTTTACAAAAAATATATAAATATTACCAACCATAAAAAAATTCGGGTCTAATTTCCTCCATAGCCCGACAGCGTTAAAAGCATTTTAATATGCAGTAACCCGATTAGCGTTAATAAAAGTGACAAGTTTTATCACAAAATTCTGCATGTTCAGAAATTTTAATTCAATGTAACCTGCATTAATTGAAGAACTTTACAATACGTTTAAAAAGGTAGATAACTAAAAAGTATAGGCACTTATAGTCACCTGAATTAAAAACCAGTATTATGTACCTATGTGAGTAATGGCTGCCTGTCTGTCTGTAGAGCGGAATTTATTCGAGTAACGTATGGATATTGTTGTCTATCGTATGGAGTAAGCAAGCCTCGAAACTTCTCATTTATACGCATACTGCTGCCTAGCATTGGGAATTAAGTACCTAAAAAGCGTTAGAGCTAGGAACTACGTCAATTTTGGTTGGTTTCTATCTATATTTTTATAAAAATTCTACATAAGACTTGTAACATTGTTAAAACTATCTAAAAAAAAACCAAGAAGGCTATCTATACCTTTTTTTGTTGGCTGCAACCCTTTTTGCGTCCCACTGTTGGGCACGGGTCTCTCCCCATTATTGGGGAGGCCTGGAGCTTACTCCACCACGCTGCTCCAATACGGGTTGGTGGAGATGCGGGTTAATGGCCAACCCGCTGTCTGAAAGGATGTTTGAAAACATCCAACCGCCCATAAGACCTCTGACAAGGTTTAACGACTGTTACCTATGTACAACAACCGTGACCGACGGCTTAACATGTCCTTCGAAGCACGGAAACGCGCATGAAATTTTTTGCCACTAGCAGTCACCCATCTCACACCCGACCGCGCCCGTTTAGCTTAGTTGCATATATCGTTAGCGTTCTACGCTAACCGACGGGCCATGCGCGCTTCAATGCGCTTTTTTTTGTTATTGGGGGGGAAACCTTCAATAAACCTTGGGAGAGGATACCGGGTTATGTGGGATTTGCTTTTTTGATCCGGTGGCCTGCTTCTGCGGGGGGGACTCCGGGATCTCCAGTGGAACGCACCGGTGACCTCCACACGCGGCACTCAGAATAATGGGCACATCTTCGGGAGAGCAGATATACTCTAATTGACCTTCCAATGCTTACGCGGAATGCGGCCACGAACATACCACCGTCCTTCCCGGGGCTGCTGGCTGGGCGGATCGAGCTCCCACTCACACCGTCCACAACTCCGAAAGCACCCTTTTAGTCGCCTCTTACGATCAGGCAGGGGATACCGTAGCTCTATTCTTAATCCCGAAGCTACAGGGACAGGCTATCTATACCTACGATACATATAATAGTTAGCACTGCTTGGAAAACTAATATGTAGCTACTTACCTACCTACTTCCATAATTTTATGATTCTTTATTTGCTAATTTTTCTATACTTTTTTTATATACAAGTATTAACCGAATACATAAGTAGAAAGTGATGTCACAGCTATACTATCAAAGAAACAATGTACACGATAATAACATGCAACAAAACTAACGATAATACAAAATTATAATTGAGACAACCACAATTTGCAAAAAATAAGTTCCTCGACCCAAACTTAATTGCTTTTTATAAATTTAAATTCCAAAAGATACTCGGCAATCCAATTCGCCCTGTAAATTACTTAACCGTAATAAAATTGTAGTCATTATAATCAACACAGTGTATGTACAGCAAAAAGCCGGTCCTGCGTTTTAAAACTTCTATGTTCACATGAATGAACACGCCTCACGCCGCCACACGGTAACCAAGAATAGCCCAAGAGCTCATGATACTAATTGGTATGTCCTTTAGGTACGTACCCACTACTGGGCACAGGTCGCCTAAGTATGGTTAGGTAGGTAGAATACAGATGATTAATAATAAGATTATAAAATAACTTTTATATCAGTACAAGTGATCCAGCCCAGCTTCACTCAGGTGATTTGAGACAATATGATTCTACTAATCTATCCTACGGAAACATTACATTTTCCGGGATAAGATACTTTTTATCCCGGATACTTCTTATCTCAGACTATAATCTATCACTGTTCTAAATTTTATTCCGATACGTTCAGCCGTTCTTGCGTGATTGAGCAAAAAACATTCAACCAAATATCTAATCTTTTGCTATAATGTTAATAGTACTTATAGGTGCCGGTTTTAAAATATAATTTAAAATTACCAACCATCGTTTTAATTTTTGACAAGAAAAGGCTATAATTATACTACTAAACTTGACTACTTAAGTATACATTTTATAATTAAAAGAGTCTGAAATAATACTTCTATTTATAGTAAGATTTTAGTTATCTTCCCAGCTGCCGTAAACATAAACTCAAAATGTTTCATGAACTATCGGGCAACAAGGTCTTAAATGATACGAATATAAACTTCTCGTTTTGTTTGCACAAAACCTGTTCGTGTGCCGACGGTACGAGATGGGGTAGGTATGAGATGAGGTAGTATAAACTAATAAGTTTGCAGAAACCACGACATGATGAATATCGAAGTATTTCGTCTAATATCGCTACTCTTATCTAAGACCGCTGCAATGACTTTTTTAAGCTATTATTCCAGTTTCCATCTTTGTGTTTGTGTCCCCGTGGGTGAACTTACTATTAAATTAACATAAATATAGCTATTCTATGAAATTGCATTTGTGGTGTCTTTCTGTGCAGCAATTGAGCAAATTACAGACACAAGAGCAATGTTATGTGAAGTCACGGTTCAGAGCCGCACCTAACCAGGTAAAGTAGAGACCTAAGCATTCTGTTACTACATTGAGTAGTATACAAAGAAATAAACGAAATTTAAGCCCTATTTCTTCTGTGAAACCAATCTTGCACCTTTTAGGTGCGTTTGTTGGCCACACATTGGTACAGACAAAATGAAAAAACCCGAATTTACTTGAGGATAGATGTAGAAAATCTAGGGATGTAGCGATCACTCAACACTACGTGGCCTGCACATTCGCTACTTCTTTCTCCTAAACTGCCCGACCGATACTTATGAAATTTTGTTTCTATAATCAGTAGATCTGTTAATAGGACGTAAACTATATTTGAAAAAATTAGGTTTTCTGAGGATAAAGCGGTCGAAGTAACGCGCGATCAGCCAGTCGTTTTTAAAATAATGAGTGAAACTAGTTTAAAAATAAGTACAAATTTATTAATAATAATTATTAAAAACGCAATCGATCGTAAACATACTGTGCAAAAATTGACTTCCTACAAAATGGCCTATTTTGTCAAATCGGAGACTCGGATATCCTTTTGAATTTAGAAAAAGGTCTTCGCACAACATATGCAAGGCGGGGTGTTCAGAAAAAATACAGATTTTTTATAATTTCAGCCCAAGGAGCACAGCATCTGGCTGGAATATTGGGTGACGCGCCATTCCACGTGAGATGCTCGACTATACAATGACCGAAAGAACACGATACTTAAGAGAAGATAGTTTGTAGCATATTTGTAGTAAGCGAAACAAGATATTATGAATTATTATAAAATGTTTTAAATAGACAATAGTACCGCCATCTAAAAGTAAGTAATAATGTTTACGTGCTGTGGTGTAGAAATCGTACCCTAATACATAATTTGTAATAATGAATTACAAATTAAGTATTTAGGGATTTGTACCTTTTACTATTTTTGTGTCAGTAAATGTGCTGTAAATTATGGATTATTTTATTTTTACTTTACCCCTTTTCTTTCTTCATACTTTACTTTGCTATACGAGTTGAATTTCAGGGTGGTTCTTAAATTTTAATGGGACCAATAGAATTCAATCGTATATTATAACAATAGTTCAATTGGTTATAAGAAATGATACTTAGCGTTCTGAAGTAAAAAGCTTTAAAACTATATTGCCGAATTGAGTTCTTCTTTTTATGAAATGAGTTTAACCGATGATTTAAAACAAGTTAATACAGTACAATAGTATACACCAGTTTATTACTAAGGTAATAGAATCAGTGAAAGATTATATCATACCTCATAAAAACATTATTATCTAGAATCTTTAACCGACTACTCGACCTCACTTCCGCTAACGCCGTCAGTTAGAAACTTAAAAAATCTAGTTCTTTTTGCTTACCATTATCAATAATTGAATTTTTTTATTCCTTTTAAACTATGCAGATAGTCTTTAGTTCTTTTCGCCTGAGGACTATGTAATATTTTTTGCTTAAATCTCGAATTACCTGCAACAAAATTAAATAGGATTAGCTAATAATTTCATATATTTAAATGGAGTAGCGACAGGGAATAGCAGACGAGTATGGCCACATAGTATTAAGTGCAGGCATCTATGCATTACCGCAAAGAAGCCTAAGTATTGGCTGAAGCCGTACCTTTGCTTACCTTTGCTTGCATACCTTTGTAGTATAAGTAATTTTATGTAGGTGATGGAATAATAATAAAATTATCTTGTAAAAGATTACGTTTATTCCTGTCATAATAATAAATTTTATTTCCCTAAAAAATATACACATTCAGTTAAAAAAGACTTACAAAGTTAAACACATTAGGGTAATTTTCCATGGAAGTCTGATGCTCTAGATAATTTCAATATACCTAATGAAGTTATGATATTAACTTAAAAAAATTGAAACTTTAAAATTTCTTTAAAAATTAACTTAATAGAACAACATTGAAAAGCACAATCATTTTTTGAAATAAACATTGATGATAATGAATTTTCATGTTCACATAAAATAATAAAACATTACACTTGTTAGAATATACGAAGAAGTCATAACAATAACAATATCATACACAAATAATTCTTTTCCGCATTCATATCAAATATCAAGAAACCGTGGTCGCGGCAGAATAGCTTGCGGTAAGCTCCGATTCACACACCCGCACTCAGTTTTTAACAGGTTAGGTAGGTGCCTCTGCCTGTGTGCGTGTGTGCGTGTGCAACAAGTTGGCATGTGTGTAGTACTGTAGTACTGTAGTATGTGGCGAAGTTGAACCCAGATAAGCAACGGAAAATTAATATTTATGTTAATCACATCAGTATTCTCAGCACCTAATTTGTGAATTCATCATTATCTATTATACTATTATTATGGTAATATGTATATGTACCGTATATACTATATTCATATGCATGTAGTAAAAAGCGGTTATTTCAATAGTGTACAAACAGAGAATCCAATTTTATTTCTTAGTATGGACATAAAATTTGTTGGTGGCTTTATGGGCAGTTTGAGCATTAAAACCGACAGTAGGTGGACCCCAAGTCTTGAAAAATAGAGTTTTAAGTACCATTGAATTAAATTGGATGGCATCGAGTAAGCGTGGTGGTCTGAATTTCATTCCTTCCCAACTGTGGGACGCACAAGGTGTTGGCAAACATTAATTGGTATTGGACTGTGGCTCGATTTTCAACCCTCGGATAAAACCAAATTGTTGAAAAAAATTTTGCGCTGTCAACGTTACTTATATGACATTTGACAAGGATACCGATATAAAGGATACTGGATATAATATAAACTGACTAATAGTTTTTTCTGGTAACTGGTTTCTGGTTTCTGTTTGTTCCATTCTGAGGTGGCATTGCTGAGACCAATAGTATATTGTGTAGCAAGGGGTGAAACAAGACCATTTCTGACAAGGGAGAGAGTTGTCATCGCCCTGGTCTGAAATCGTCTTTGTTTCATTCCGAGCCACACACTATATTTTCATATCACATGTAATGAAACAACGAGTTTTGATTTCTGTAGCCAGTCGAAGTAAGACTATTTCAGACAAATAGCGCATTAATATCTTTTGACAACGATTTGACGACAGTTGTCAATGCGATTCTGACAGACTTGAAGTAAAGACGTAAATAATAAATAAATGAACTTGCCGGGTAGAAACAACGTTGTTTCTACTCTAGGGCAGAATCAACGTTGTTTCTGACTGACACATTCGCATTGGTTTGAAATTGTCTTATTTCGACTGGCAAAACAGAGATCAAAACTCGCTGTTTCAATGCATGTGATATGAAAACGTTTTTACAGATCTTGGTGATTCTTATGTCATATCAGGCCGATTTGTCTTCACATTGCGAGTGTCCGGAGTTTCCCTAAGATATAAAACTATCAAAATTCATCTCAGCGACATTATTGTTAATTATATTATTCAATCAATGAAATCCCAAGGCGCCCTATAAAATTTGAATGGGTGCCTATTGTTTTTTCGATTTCAATACAAAATATTATTAAATTTTTTACGTAATTGTTAGCTATTCTAAAGTGAAACAAAAACTTCAACTGTAGGCTACATCGACGAGTAGCAGGAAGAATATCCTGTTACTCGTCGATGATCGAGATAATAATAAGAAACACATTTTACACGCATCGATCGCTCGTGAGTTGTGAATAGGGTTGCCATCTCTAAAATTTGTCAACCAGGACAAGACATGTAAAAACCCCGGAACCCGGACATGTCAACAGCGGGGGGACGGTGAATTTAACAAGTCGGTTCGTCGGTTTATCGAGGCGTGCAGGCACAGTGCGTGTGTCGCGGGCGGTTCAAGACTTTTTTTTAAACCCGGACTACAAATGAAGCCCCTCCCGGAAGCTCCCCGGATGCCCTCTCACCGAGTCCGATGCCGATCTAGGACAAATCTGGGGAAACCAGGACGGATGGCAACCCTAGTTGTGAAGGATATTTCAGATATATTCGGAATGTTTTTCTGCTGCCAATAAGTTCGCGAACAAGTCTTATCCTTGTCTGTAGTACGAATACTGCAGTGACTGTATCCGCAAAGTTAAGTATAATTGCATGTATTGTGTGAACGAACAATAAGCAGCAATCTTAAAGATGTCCTTTAAGCTGGCTCGAATGATGAATGATTTGCGTTTCTATGCTATCTAAATAATCTAAATTAAGTACCAATATTTAAAACACCCATATTTCAAAATTATTAATATTGTTTTGTCTAAGTTATGTTTTCAGGATTTTTCCAATAATGAGACTACACATTAAACTGATAAACTTCAGGTATAAGAGAGCGATTTTACAAAAAACTTTATTATTTATCGAAATACGGTTTAATAAAAGAAGTCTTAAAATGTACAATTTTTTTCGAATAATTGGTCCAATTTAAGTACAATTACATACATACCATTGAAGGCTCGTTAATTCTGACGTGCCATATCGAAGTAGGTTAATGGTTGGATATTTTCTGACTATCAAAATATCGTTAAGTTATGTGAGAATCAGCTGCATCAGGGTAGGGTTTCAAATTTACACTGTTATTTATAGAACTTTTTAAAAATGTACCAAGCCTGGCGATGATATAAATTTAATAATATAATAAATTTAATAGTAAATAAGCTAATTACTGTATTTTTTATTATATAATGTATGTAAATTCAAATTTAGTGTCAAGACTAAAACTGAATAACAATATTCATAAATTTTGAATTTATTTGAAATCAAGTTCACTTTGAAAAACAAAAGTTAATTACTTTCATCTGTCTAAATCCAAGCCGAAATACCTACATAGAAATATTTACACTTATACCTAACGTATAACCAAACTGAAGAGATACCTACGAGTAAGTCACTGCTTATACGTACATTAAGTAGGTACTTACTCGTATGTAGTAAGTATATCAACATTAGGAGTCTTTAGCTATGGAGTTAATTCTGTCAGAACTAATGTCTTTTAAGTCGAATATTGTAAGTGCTTGTCTAACGTAGAAAGTAATAACCGCCGTATTTTTAGTCAAGCGAAGTAATTACTTTAGAAATAGACAGAACTTCAGTGGCAATTTTGTTTGAAATAGTATATTTCAAAGTTTAGCAATTCATTGATGTTTTTAAAAACTGCGTAATATATATTACTCGAGTTAAAAATTATAATTTATTTAAGCACTCTATGATATGAAACAATTGGCTAAGTAATTACTTAAAATAATAAATTAAACTTGTCTATAAATACGGAGGTAGGAGCTGTTTGTATCGTTGCTTACCTGTCATAAATCTGTAAGGTATGTATATTTACTGGTTCTTTAGTTATCGTTCGAATCCCTCATCTAAAAAAGGTCGGTTTAGCATGGTTGTGGTGTGTATGTATGCACGCAGGTGTAGGTTATATCTGTGTATGCGTTGCCGAAGAACCTGTCGATCAGTCACTGCCAAGCGGCCTTTAGTTACCAGGAGGCACGTTGGGGGCAATCAGTGCCTGGAGATGACGATAGTAACCAAGGAAATTTCTTAGGTAAACCGTCATTCATGATATAAAAGAGCTAGGGGCTGTCTAATCCACCGATCAAGTGGTGGTATATATGTAATGTACTTCTCCTACTATCGACTTTGTACGATGTTTGCTAAGTTAAGTATATCTATAGTTTGTTAAATAATAAACCTTTCGACGACTTTCCTCAAAAAACTTATATTATTATGGTCTACTACAATGAAGTTTGGTTGCAAATCTTTTTGCTTCCAATTACTGCGCATAACGATGCCTGAAGCTTACCCCGCCCCACAGTTCAATGCGGATTAGAGAGTTTGACATTTGACTTTTAGTATTTTACTAACTAGGTAGCACAGTAGATTTAGTTTGAAGACATGTTAATGGTACTTAGGTTATGTATCTAAGTCCCTGTAGCTTCGGGATTAAGAATAGAGCTACGGTATCCTCTGCCTGATCGTAAGACGCGACTAAAAGGGGGCTTCCGGGGTTGTGGACGGTGCGAGTGGGAGCTTGCTCCGCCCAGCTAGCATCCCTGGAAAGGACATGGTTTGTGCGTGGCCGCATGTCGCCCTAAGCATTGGAAGGTGCAGGAGAGCATATCTGCTCTCCCGAAGGTGGGCCCATTCTGGGCGCCGCACGTGGAGGTCACCGGCGCGTTCCACTGTCTCCAGTGGGTTATGTGGGATTTGACCGCACTAAAACCGCCTCGGCGGCCTACCTCTACGCTTGGGGAGGACTCCGGGATCTCCAGTGAAACGCGCGGCGCCCTAGAACGCGCCTATCCTGTGGAGAGCAGATGTGCTCTCCTGCACCCTCTGATGCTTACGACGCCATGCGGCAAGGCACACACCGCCGTCCTTGTGGGGGCCGCTGGCTAAACGGATCGAGCTCCCACTTTCACCGCCCATAACCCCGGAAGCCCCCTTAAAGACACCTCTTACGATCAGGCAGGGAATACCGTAGCTCTATTCTTAATCCCGAAGCTACAAGGACTGAGAGGCAAGACCTAGGCTTACTTGTGGTTGTGTGTAGAAGACCATGGCCTGCAGCGATCACTTAATATAATGTCATTGTAGCCTGCATGCTCGTTTGCTACTCCATTGAAATAAAATTAAAAAACCAGCACTAGATCTGTGATGGAATTAACTGCAGGTGTACTCGTGACTTGGATAGAGTTGTGCCTAAAAGTGCTATATAATTCATAATTTCTATGAACCCATCACAATAAGGTCACAAAATGTGTTTCGCAGTCTAATGAACTCAGTTTCCAAATGCGGAAAATACCTCACGAATTTTACTACGAGCTACAACCGCGTGGGATGCGCGTAGGTCAGCCTTATCTTTTGAGAGACGAGCGAGAGAAAACCACAAGCATTTTATAAAAAAATATATTAAAATTCAATGCTTAGCGCCGGTTGGTATTTATATTGTGGAACAAAAATATATAACTTCGCTCGTTAGAAAGAGGTTTCTAAAAACCTGGCAAGCAGTCATATACTCGTACAACTTGTAATATGAAGCACCGGTCATGTCATTGAAATGTAGTATTAGCGATGCGACCCTCGCGCCAAACTTTAAAGTTGGCTTGGTTTAGCGCGATTTGGCCTGAGAAAAATAAACGTGGGACCCCCGCTAATGGTATACAGCTAACTAAAAGTAAAAATCAATGTGGCATAATTGGTAATTATACATTTTTAATTTCTATTTTAAATGACACTAGATGAGGTTCTAAATTGATGTAGACTTAACTTTTATTTTTTCTTTTACATAAAAACAAAATAAATATTTTTCGAACACGATACGAAAATAAAAATGCGGTTTTTTATTTTGGTTCCTTAAAGCAATATTTATTGAAGGCTCAGTAATTAAAATAGACAACATACAATTATTGCATGTTGTCTATTTTAATTAATGAGCCTTCAAAAAATGGATGCAATTATTTATCGCCGTTTCTCGGAATATTATGCATGTGTGGGCAGTTGGCTCGACGGCCAATGGTTTCACTTTCATACACCTGTACCACAATTTAGGATTATGCCGATTACATAAGCAACGTACTTGTATTACTTTGGTACCATACTGTCTGGAACTAAATTCAATGTTCAAGGCGAAGTCTCACTTGAGTAGAAGAAATTGGATACGGAGTTATTGGTTTTACCACGGGCAACACCGTGGTAAAACCGCGTGGTTCAACTGGTAGTACTACCAATTTTTAAACCCGTGGTCCTCGTTGTCAGTTTTATCTTCAAGAGTACCCAAAGCCGACTATCGGACCCGAAAAATAAAAATAAATAAATAACATTAATCAATTAAAAGCTGCAAAATAGGTACAAATAAATATAAAAATAATATAAATATAAAATAATAAATAAAACTATTTGGATGTACATTTTTATAATTGTAAATACTTGAGTTTTAAATTATTGTAATATTTGCATACCTCATGAATGTAACAAAGTTGTGAAAAATACAAATATGGCGAAGCAAATGTATAAACACACCTTTGCTAAACACCCATATTTGTGCAAATAAAAGTCTTTGTCTTTAATATCCTTTAAGGCCTTACGACAGCGGCAAACTACTGGGTTCAGAGGGCACAAGGCCCCATGGAGTGGCGAATGTTAGAGGAGATCTACGGCTGTGAAGTTCTATAAACTGATGAATAGATGGATGGTTTATGGTGATGATTATTTGGCAATGTCATGCTTAGTATAATTTGACTTTTTAGTTTTAATTTACCGTATTATTTACCTAAATTTACACAATCTCCAAATCTGTCATCTGAATCAGGGAAACAATGTCGTTTTTATCCTAAGAAAAGTTGCAATAAATATCGTGTACGACCACATAATATTTATATAGACTGCACAGAACAAAAAGGAGCGCGGTAGGGTAAACAAAAGCATTATTGTAAATATCAGCGCTTTCGTTCACAGTATTCAGATCCATTGTAATAGTACAAGGACCTCTTGTGTTGGTTTCAACGCTTCTTTATTAATGCTTTGATGAGAAAAACTTCATGCCCTTACGTCTCGTGAGAACAAAGTACTTCATCGTTTAATCTTCTTTCGTTTCTTCTTCTTCTTCTTTAAGAGTTTAATCTTCTAGTTTATCAATATCGTAGTAACAATATTACCTTACTTATATTACCTTGTAGAACTTTATTTATAGACTCTAATATAAGTAAGAAGAATTTAGGTCCTGTTTACCTGAATTTCAGTTAGTCAGTATTGAGTGACAAGCAATTATGAATGAACAGCATATTTTTCGTTTCTGCTAACGTACAGGTGATGCAGCATCCTCTTTGCATTCCTCTGTTCGTCTTCGTCTACCTCCGTAACATTAAGACCAGACCTTACATCACCACGTTGCTGGAGTGCGGTTCAGTAAGCTAAGCCGCTGTCGGACCTAAGATCTCCTACACAATTTAACGGCAATATCGATATTTGTGGACGTAGCTATTATAACAGCTGCGATCGATGCTATGGCGTGCCCTCCGAAACTTGGAAAAACGCAAAAAATATGTAACTATATTGTATGTTACCCACCTTACTCGTGACCCCGCCAATTTACTTTAGCTTTATAGATCGCTTGCGTTTTTTACGTTTGTGGTTGTTTACGTTCAATAAAAACAACGTTAAATGAGATTGTTATTTTATCCCTCGTAGATAAGTGCAGAGGTTAAATTGGGGTTGCTAGTATATGAAAAAAATCATGTTTTAGATTTTTTACAAAGTTAATTAACAGATAATCATGTAGGCCATGTTGTGTTAAGTGCATTAAGTGGTAACTGCAGCCCATGAGGAACGCTGCTGCACGTGTGCGTACCGATGGGGAGGGGGCAACGGCTGGACACCTGGATCACGGTCCAGATTCAGGGATTCAAAAATCCCAAAAGACCTTCAAAACGAAAAAAGAAATCTATAAAGAATAAGCTAGATATGCTACATCCTGTTGTTTTCTTTGTACATTTAATATTTTGTGTGCGTGTCTTCGTGTAACGTGGAAGGCAAATTAACGCTCTTTGAGTTTGAAAAAAATGTCCTCTCCCCACCAAGAACTTAAAAATTTGCCCTCCCCCCTGACCAAGAACCTAAAAATTTGCCCTCCCCCCCTGACCAAGAACCTGAGTACGCCCATGCTGCTGTATGAAGTACTGCTACGTCGGAGGCTGATATTCGCTGCAAGTTAATGTGGTCATAAATAAACTAAGACGATAGATCATGCATAGTTAAAGTAGCTGTATTTCTCGTATCGAATTTATGATTCCCTCAGTAGGGATACTGCCTTGGTGCAACAGAAATGATTTACAATAAAGAAACGTCTATGGCTCTGCTCAGTTCACAATATCTACGATACGACAAGCGTTTCAAGTTAAGGCCGTTAAATATTACGAGTATAAGGTACATATTAAGAATCAAGATACAAATGGTTACAGGGAAGTACTTCATTTGATCTGTCGGCGCTCTTTATACATATTCTTGTGTCATATTACCCATCAAGAAAGGAACAATGCAGAAACTGATCTGTAAGTAACATGATAGACGACAGTGTTGTTATCAGAATGTGGGTTGTTGGAAAGAAAAAAATGTTTATGCATTTGCGGTTACATTCCCCATAAAACAGTATTTTTATTTTAACCTCATGATTTGCTAGCAGCATTTCTAACTTGCCGGATTATTTGGCGAGCTAACGTAGCTGAACTTTAAAAAGCTTGTGAATGGGCTGGAAGCTGAAAATGAGTATAATCCCATGTACCAGCTAGTGAGATGTAGACTGTTTACTTATCCCGCCCACTGAAAAATTAGACCATCTTAGCAACCTGGAGAGGTCCTCGGACAGACTTTGGTGCAATTGGACCTTAGACTAAGAATAATGTTTGGTCTATGAATTGGACATACATAACGACATGACATTTAAATGTTTTTTTTAAAGATGTCATGACTGCGCCTAAATTTTTGTCCGCCTTCTGAGTTAAGGCATTGCCTAGAAAGTGGCTTTTATCACAGTCATTGTAGTGAGTTAAATAAAACCTTATTTTTGAAATGTACTGTTGCTACTTTACGAAAAAATACTTTTAGCCGTTCCCGGGTTTTCCAAAACTCACAATAACTTTTTACTTTTTTCCGAGAAACGATCGGACAATTACGAACTTTTTACCAAAACATAGCGGTTCTCATGTGATGCGTGTACTAACGGACGGAATTTTATTTTTTACGAGGTTCCAAACCGAGTCAGACAGATGTTGTTAGTTAGTTATTTTATTATTAGTTAGTTAGTTATTTTATTATTCTACCTATTTGGAAAAAGGCTTCTAAGGATTTCTAAAGATTACGCATCGCCTTAAGAGTAACCTTAGCTAATATCAATATTATATAATAATAATATTAATAGAGCTATAAGATACAATATTTTTATGGAGTGGGGTTCTGTTAGCATTCTTACGAAGTCCTAAAAGTCTGTCCAGCGACTTGTTGTTTCACTGTTACTGAATATACACGTTCTGGTTCTCCGAAACTTGTATTGTTGTGAAAGAACAATATTGTCACAAGCATGGCGCTGTTTGCTTTGCCCGGTATTTCATTCATTTAGATACCAAGGTTCACCTTATTTCATTATCTCTCGTTATAAATTTCTCCGCAAGCTCTATTGATTCTACTTTGTGTTTTATTTCTATGTGTGAAAGCATTGCTTATTTAATTGAAATAACTTTTATGCTCCAGAACATCACGTCGTTCTTAATGGATTTGCTGTTGACGTCATCAACGTCTGCCTCGTTAATGGGTCGTATGCAGTTAATTAAATAGAGATTAAACTGTTGAGAAATTGAGCCATACCTACTGCATTTAGCTGTTTCATCAGAGTATTTGCAGTTCATATTTTAAATTATTACGCGTACAAAAAGCCACATTGTTACAAAAAATATTTATGAATTAGTTTCATAATAATGGTGGCCAATCTTTCATTCTCAAAAGGGAAACGAACAGATAGTCCATTTTTTATACGCATTCTACACTTTAGTAACGGTTGTGGGAGAGATGGAAGCAAGTGTTGGATTTATAAGCGAGAGAGTGAGACGGGTGATGTGATTTTTTGCTATAGAACTTTCAAAAAGGTCGTCAATGTGGTGTGCTAAGAAGCTGCTTGACAATCGTAGTCGTGAATGTAGCGGGAACACAAAGTACTCTGAGACCTGTTTTCAGTGTGAGACCTTCACCTTCGTTTATAGGTATTGGTTTTTCGCTTTGGCCCTTTACAATATTCATGATAAACCTTCATTTGTAGCACAATGTAGCATTCATTATCACTTCATTCAGTTTTTACAAGAAATAATTAAAGAACTGGTTTTGGTTCACTTTACCTCTTTTTACCTGTACTGTCCATATTTGGCTTCTTCAATTTTTAAAAGAAGCGAACCAACAATATTATTCATGTACGCTATCATATTGATTTTTTTAATTGTCTTATTAAATTAGTTGCACTTGAACATTATCGTCACCTTACCTAACTCATAAGAATTTCCTGTTCTTAAAACTATTTTACACGTACTGTGTCTAAGCAACTGTCTATCTAATACATAGTACGATATGTATACTATATTATCTTAAATGATCTATCAACCTATAAAACACAATCGTGTGAATAATTATTTAGTTCACACTACTCAATCAAAGACATTAGGTGTGTTATAATATCGAGTGAACGTTCCTAATTCTCGGTTCATTCATCGCTCATAGGTATTCAAGTCTTTTTCAGAATGTTGACACACTTGTACTTGTTACAATGACCAAATGTTTGTAAACCGTTTCGCGTTCGCTGTCTATTTATTTATTCGAGCCTGGCATTCGTCGTACGAACGCATGTAATAATACTTTTAGGCGATTACATCGTTACCTGCACAGATAGTTTCACGTGAGTTGACTCTGTTATTCGATACTTATGTATTGGATTTAACCCTAGAAAGATAACCTACGCTTCAGAGGCGCCCGCGTCGGTTTGACATCGCTGTCTCTTTCTAATGAGCGCGCGTATCTACCTGTTCTTTTAAGTTAGCTCAGTGGTCGGTGCACTGAGTCGCGGGACGGCCGTTTTTACGCGGTAAGTACCATAGTTTTGCAGTTATGACAAAGTGTTGCGCTCCAAAGGCGCATGGTTATCTTTTGTGTGACTTTTAGTGAAAGTATGAATTTGTTCATACTTACATAAAATGTTTATTATAACTATTTATATCTTTTTTTTAGCATGAAATCTTTTCCCCTTCATCATGACAAACCGGATAACACTATCTGATGATGAAATATCTAGGTTTATCGCTGAAGAGGAAGAGAAGAAGCATGAACGAGAGCAAGGAAGTGACAGTGAGATAGAAGATAATTTGAGTGAAGATGACATACAGAGTGATTTTGAAGACGAGTTTATAGATGATGAGGTGCCACAACTTATAATCAGACCAAAGGCGGGGTGGAAACTTTCGATCAAATGTGTTCCTCAATGTCATGTTCAAGGAAAACCAATAGATGGCAAATGTCTATGTTTTATGGCATTCTGAACATAGCATTCGTCAATTCTTATGTTATATATTGTCACAACATTCTTGCGAAAAATGAAAAGCCTCTAAATAGAAGGGGTTATATGAAAAAGTTAAGCGCCCAGTTATCTGAATCGTGGATGAAGGAAAGACTGGAAGCTCCTACTTTACCAAAGCATGTGAGAGATAATATCGAAAATATTCTTCCGAAACCGGTTGTGCAGAACGATACAGATAATGAAGAAGAACCTCCAGCCAAGAAAAGGCGGTACTGCACCTTTTGCACTAATAAAAAAAAAGATGACTTGCGCCAAATGCAGGAAAACAGTTTGCGGCGAACACAAAAATGATGTTTGTTTTGAATGCCTATCAAACCAAATTTGACCCAAAAGATTATAGTTTTGACTGATTTTTTTTGTTGATTAGTTAGTAAGAAGTAATATAATTCGTTTTTAAGAAAAAAAAAATTATTTTTTGATACTATGTTCCTTTAAACAGAAGACTACTAATTTTGTTGATTTTTTCTAGAGGTTTTTTGATTTAAGTTTAATGTTTAAAATATACAAAATATTTCACTAAAAAAGTTTTTTATTACTAGTTCATTAACCACATTTCAAAACAATCAAGTAAATAAATACAATAAATAGGTATTTCATTCAAAAAAACATTAATATATCGTGCGCCTCCGAAGCGCATGGTTATCTTTTGTAACAGTCAAAATATGGTTATCTTTCTAGGGTTAAACAATGGTTTATAACTTACTTATTTTTCATAGACTATTCAGACAATAGTACCTGGTTTCGTTTTCGAAAAATCCTACAATGCCATAAAGCGTAGCTCCAACTCACTACGCAAGGACCATTCGTATCACAGATTCGTATAATATTCCATGTTGCAGGTTTTATTGGTTTAGCTTGAACATTGTCTGTCAGACAGTCAACAGGCCTGTTATCATAAAAATAGAACGTATAAAAGAATATTATACTAAAACAGTTAAATCCAGAACTATAGTTAAGGTACCGCAACACCTATTCGATTTTATATTCTTGCAGATTTAGGTGTCATAAGTTGGTACTGACTGTGGTCACATTTGTAGTTCTACCTATGATATCTATGATAAAAGGAATTTTAATGTTGGGTCTTTTACCCATCCGTTAACACTGTTGTTGCAAGATGTATTTTCAATTTACAAAGACAAAGACAAATACTTTTATTTGCACAAATATGGGTGTTTACAAAAGGTGTTTTTATACATTTGGTTCGCCATATTTACCTTCATGAGGTATGCAAATATTACAATAATTAAAACTTAACTAATTACAAATTACAAACATAAAAATGTACATTGAAATAGTGTCATTTATTTTACTGAGTTTTCTCCCCAATTCGAGTACAATAGACTAACATTTGATGAAACGGATGGCGCAAAGTTTATCATTCGATTCCGGGCGAAATAGGTAAGTTTAAATTTCTGTTCTCGGCCTATGTCACGAACACACAGTCCAGTCCTGTCTTTAAGTGTCTGATGTACCCACAACCCCTAGTGTGTGACTATGAGTGAGAAGCGTTAGCGAGAATAAAGTCTGGAAAACTCATCTCCTATACCTGATGAAAAAAGATTCTCTTGCGTACGTTTGGCTACTTTCCGTATCAGGTACCACCATTCGACTTGTTTCTTGAATGCAGTCCCTACGGGTAGGTTACTTGATCCGCATAAATAAATATTAAAACATGCCTTGCTCGCTGCTACAGTGAAATGGGCACGAAGCTTAAAGATACTTCAATTCTTAAATATACCTAATAATCCAAGCTTACATTTTTCGGATGTCCGATTCGGACTTTCAAACTAAATCAGATACGTTTCTAAGTAGCCATGTAGCCATATTGTTGGATATCAGATATACTTTGAAACGGGTTGAAATTAGATTCAGTGGTTTTTACTTGGTACTGCTTAGACTAAGAATAATGTACTTACGTATGGTACTGGCAACATGCACACACAGATTATACGATGTCATTCATGTAAGAAAACGTCATAATATGACATAACCTTAATATAAAGGAACGAAGGATGACGGAGTTTTGGCGGGAAGATGAAAAAGACATATTTATTGTGCTCTTGTTTTATTTTCATATTTGTGTTGTATTATTCATTAATATCAGATAATGTTTATTGGTAATATGCACAGATGCTGATGAGGATGATTAGGCGAGAAAAAATTAAAGGATGAGCATGCGCTCAATACCTGTCAATACCATAAATTTTTACTTTCAGTCAGTATGAAGAATATATGGTTACCTATGATGCTTTAAATAGCCCTAGCATGTAAAGTTTATGTGTGTGCTTGGTTTTTATCAGATGCCTAATCAGTAATCATTGTTCGAGTCGACTTAGCGCTACTTTTGTTATCGCATTTGTTTACGTTTACAATTCGTTGTTCAGCCCCATCAACCAGCTCTTATTATTAAGATCCTCTATGTACCTATTCCTTGATGAAAATGAATGTGGGTGGTATTTTGTATACCTCCAGATAAATTATGCAAGTTCAAGTGTCCAAATTTGGCGCCATAAAAAATTTGCTATATAATAATATGTTTCTTTCTCGATGATAAAACCATTAATTTTACCACATTTTACCACGTCGTGTCTTTTTCATTTTCAAATCTGAGAAATCTATGCATTGGACATACGTGATTGCAACCGTAGTAAAAGTAAGCAGTGACTGGGCACGGGTCTATTATTATAATTCAGGGTCTAATATACTATTTATTTATTTTCTATCTATATTGCTCAAAAACTGAATTATAGAGGTACAATGACTGTCGATGAGTAAACCATTCTATTGATACTCTTAATACTTTCCTAAATGTTTAAGTTTGAAGTATCCGCATTAAGAATCGGATGTGTACTGTCTGAACATCATTTTCGTGAGCCATATAAAATATTAATTCAATATTTATGTTGCCAAAATTTGTTATGTGAATACCGTGCAGATATTATTGTTAAATGTTGGTTTTTTAATGTTTAAACATTGTCTAAAATGTCATTTTAGGAATTATTTTTGGCATAATATTTAGACAGATACTTTTCATTTCAGGATTTATATTTTATATAAAATATAAGATTACCGTAGTTATTGATGTCGTGACAATATTACTAATATTTCTTCAGTCGTGATCAAAAATGATATTTGACAATTCATAAAATTTCACACGAATGTTTATGCCGAGTACTGACTATGTAAGTGGTATTTCAATAGAAGAATCTGTAAGTCTTTGATTAATTTATTTATATTTTTGAAGTGAAAACTTCTTTAGCGGCGTTGTGCACTTTTTTTGGGATGGGTAAAAATGTTAAACTCGCGTCAACTACACGTAAGGCGGCGGGGTGACAGCTGATGACGGCTTGACTTGTAAAATTCGTTTATATCAAGCATTTAAAATATGGTCATTGAACAAAGTGCATCTATTAATGAAAAAAGTGACAAAGAAATAGTGAAAGAAAATGAGCGAGTACTTTATAAAAACACTAAATAGAAATTAATACGGATAATTCAAGCAATTCGTGCGGAATTCGGATTCCAAGACATCAAAAATGCACAACGTTAATGTTTTCACTTCTGCCGGCACTCCCGAAGTGCAACCCGTTGTTCTTTTATTTGAATGGAGTAGCAGACGAGCATGCAGGCCACGTGGTGTTAAGGTGTCGCTGCAGCCCATTGACATCTACATACAACCTCAAGCAAGCATAGGTAAGTCTTGTCTGAGGTCGTATGCATTTGCGCTGCTACTCCGGAGCCTGGTGGTCGCCTCATGTAAGTGGGGCCGGCAACTACACCTTTCCATTGAAACACAATAGAATTGATTTACGGTAGAAGTGGGTGCAGCGGTGATACTTCCCCGGGCGAACCATGATAGTTCTGTGGGCTGTTCCTCGTCCGTATTGACATTTTTAGTGGCCATAATTAGTGTTCACAACAACAAAGAACAAAAAGAAATGCTCACCGCTCATACGTTTTTACCACCACAGTCCAAATCGCGCTGCACTCCAAATCGCGTACGCTTTGCTTTCCTTAGGTCACCAGAAGTTTCCTTCCGTAGGTTGGTCACCAGACTCACCAGTTGTGTTCTTCGTACGTCGGGACGTCACCAGTTGTGGGCTGGTAGTAGAATGAGAGTGTGCGTGTTCCAACTAACTTACCAACCTCACAAAAGTATATATGTATTTAGGAAAACTTTATACAGCGGTAGAGAAGAGGAAGTATGAAGAAAGATACAACGTAGACAGAAATGAAGAATGTTATTTTTAAAGAATTAATGAAAAGATTTTATTTGGGAAGCAGCTAGTACAAGAGAATTTTTCCAATTGACATAGAATGAAAAGTCATAAAACAAAAACGCAAACACAAAAGAAATAATTACAAAAAAGGTTGTCATAAATAATACAAATATAAAATAGAGGATCGCTACAGTTCTACCACCTACCAAACTCTACTTATCTCGCTTCAACGATACTTTACCTAAATTAACGCACCGCTGGTTCTCAAAGAACTTTAAAAATAATACAACTAAATATTTAATTGCCAAAAATAGAATGTAAAATTATTTTTAAGCTAATAGTTGGCTATCACTGGCTATGTAAGTGCATGCCTTCGCTATATTAAATTCGAGACACGTACTGTAGTATGTTCCACAGATTTCTTTGTCGTATTACCGTTACTCTTTCACCAGTGACATTAAAATAAATAAACTACTTTTTCATGATAACCATGTGGAATTAATCGCTTCAATTTATTGCAATTACATACTGGCCAGAGGCTGGGCGGACCGTTAGACTTGATAAAAACTAGAGGCTGTCCATCAGTATGAACGGTATCAGTTGCCTTACTAGGAGATTCGTCTAGGTTCCGAAGCTAACCTGTCTAGAGGTGTCCTCGTATACGCAATTAGATAAGTAACTGTCGCTAAATTACAAGTAAGTACTTACTACTAGCTGGGATTGACAGAACGCAGATTGTGAAAGCGTTCGCGAATAAGGCTCAGTAGGTACCTATGTTGGCTACCAGGCCAGGTGGAGTTGTCTTGGTTAATACATATTTTTATTCATTTCAAGTGTTATTAACTTGTAATGTACAATTTGTGCGAATGTAACTTAATTTTTAAGCAGATATATTTAGTTGCAATTGGTCCAGCTCATTAACTGAAATTTTGGATAAGTACATGTTTATATTGAACATTAATGCAATGTATATTATATAATCGGAAATGACATGAAATATAGTTTTTTTTAAATGTAATCCAAGATGGGCGCCACCACATAATGATGGATTATATATTTTTATAACACATTCAATGTGGGTATCAAATGTAAAAGCTAAACTTGTAGAATACTAAGCATCATGCAAAAATTTGATCTTTTTCAAATGTCTAGTTCTATCGAAACACCTTTACTCAAAGAACTTAGTAGATCAGTTTAATAAAGAATCTTTATTGGTTTTATAATCAAGTAGGTTTGTATTATTATTACTTTATGACGTTATCAATAGTTAATTTGTATCCTGTTCTGTGTGTAATATAGTTTAATTAATATATGATATATAGAGTTATCATAGCTGCCAAGAATTTATTTCCGTTGTAGTAATAGACAAGTTACCACATTAAATACCACAGTAACATTTTTTTATATAGTACCATAGTAATAGTTTTACAGATGAAGGGGCCACGTATCTGAAGAGGCCACGTGGTGTAAAGTGGTCTATGCTTCCCATGGAGATCTACAAACCTTCCTTCAAACGGTACCTGGCAGATTGGGAGGGAGAGATAGAGTCTGCCTCAGCGCTTTGGGAGGATTCGGTGATCTACAAAGCAACGCACAGGTGCCCTTCATGCGCGGATCTCGGGAGAGCGTTGTAGCTCTGAATGACGAAGTGAATAAGGAATCTTTTTTTCCTTTTGAGTTACGGAGTCCTAAATGTATAATAACTCGTTGTTTACTACCTTTATAGGACACGTCAGCATGCCGCTTAACTCGTTAGAGGTCGAAGAGTATCGATACTTTCACTGACACAAGCTGCTCTTTACGCAACAATTCGACGCGTCTTTGTCGTTAATTTTGCGATATCATCACCATTTGTTACTGCGATACTCTTGGCATCTCAGTTATCTAACCTTTATTTCATCAATCGCCACTAAACAAAAGAAAAAGTCGCTTGACGGACGTATATGGTTCTGAACGATTTTAGGACTGATTTTTCTATCCCGAGATAAATTTATTATTCAGATAAAATAGCGGATATTCTCTTCACAATAAGATATATAAGAGTAACAATGACAGCATTAACATTTATTCGGTGAATACTTTTAACCAGAGAATGAAAAATCGGTCTTCAGTAAGATTATTAGATTATAATAATCTTAGAACAAGTCTAAATGGGATACGCAGATTTCAGGTTATTAACATATTCAATTCTAAAGGGATCACCAGGGACAGTGCTTTTGCTAATCGATGCAATACGCAACGGGATTGCACGTGTGGGAAGGTCTGAGACAATCGAATTGAAATCGATACAAAAAGCGAGCGAGAGCATGTGAACTAAGGCGATGTAACGGCGAGTGATGCGCTGAGCGAGATGCGTATTACGGTCCCTTACCTTAACAGGTATTATAGTTTAAAAAACAATCAAAGGAAACCGACCATTTTTCATACATTATTGGGCCCTCAATGCATGAAAAAAGCTAACATGTTATTTATTAGGGAAAAATATTAACATTATATGCTTTTAATTTTATTATCTATTTCATTTTTCAAGATGCTTAGAGCATCAAAGTTACTGACTCACCCTTCAGTAGAGACGGCATAGCGCCTCGCTTCGATACATAATTTTTGTACCAAATCTGGTGCGGGGAAGATCGCACACGTTTTAATTTTGTCACACATTCACAAATATTCTTTCATCGCTACAGACGCATAAATTTCTAAATATGACAATTTCAATTAACAACGTCATTTTCAATGCACCGTCAACACTGACAACGACACACACAGACACACTTGTTTTAAAACTAGAAGGCACATTGTGCATGGACGTTGGGACGAGGGGTTCGCCCGTAAAGGCCACTCCTCTCTGACGGGTGTCATACCTTGATGCTCTAAGATGAAAATGCAAATATCATAAAAGAATTGGTCCTTTTGCGCTTGCAACCACAAATAATGAAAAATCGAAAGGAAACCTCAATCAATCATCAAATCAATTAGGTACCGATCTGTCAAAATAATTTTTTTTTTATTTATGACTACGCTTTTAACTTTCCTGATTTATTTTTTCCAAATTGAATAGTTTTTTTTATTTTCCGCGTCCCGTTTCTCCGCTTTATTGTTATTAGCGATACGCAAACCGCGTGATGCCATTAATATGCCATTAGCAGAAGAAAAAAAAACATCAGTAAGATTCCTGTCAAATTGGTCCTGCCGTTTCACTAATATTAATAAATCGGAACGATCCCACAGATATTATTAATCATTATTATTCATTATACATTGATTTAATAAATAATTTAATTTGTTCATAGTAATTAATACTTCTATTTACATTTATTTATATAGTGTAGTGCTGAAAAACAATTGAAAATTGTTATTAGACAATACCCAATCCAAAAATATTCGTGTTTGTTACAAAGATTACTTTACGTAAGCGTAAACTTAGGAATAGATTTACATAATAGGACACTATTTTGTGTGGTAACTTCAGGACAATACAATGGAGCTATAATGTCATTTGTTTATAAATAACCACTGACAAGAATTCATTCGCGTATTTGTATTAGACGCAAGTTCTAAGAAGTGGCGGGAGTTTTATGTCTTCTACGTGAAACAACTAAAGTTGGTACGCGGAAAAACATGAATTGTTGAGTTATTGTTGATAAGGCAGTTTATTACTAAATATCAATAATAGCAGAAACCTGAGAAATAAATATAGGATTAATTATATTACTAATATTTAAGTAGGTAAACATACCTTTAATATGGCATTAATTCGGCGATCCTAAACTCCAGAATTTATTTAAGAAAAAAAAATCTGGAATTATACTTGATGTACTTGATAAACCAACACAAAGATTGGGTAAGGTATTTTTATTTAATACTTTTACGAGTATCTAAGACGTTCATGAACTCGTTACTAATTAAATGAGGCTCATATGGATATACAACTCCTCGTTGAGCCATACGTGTTTGCATAAGCGCAAAAACGAATCTACGTCGGATTCTAACTATACAACCATCTAAGTGCTGATCCTAAAATAAGTAAAACAATCTAAATGCAGACCATAAAAGGACTTTAACCCTACAATATTGTATTCTATAAGCATACTATACAAGCGATCGTGCGCGTGCGTTGAATTCCTTACCGGTTTCACAGAATAACATTTGAACGCTGCATATTTACATATACGACTCGAATTGATCTTATTACGTCCACATAAAGATTAAGTTTCTGTATTTTATTGCTTTACATTTGTCACTTGAAGTGAGATGACCAATCCGATTATGGTGCCTAGAAAATTCTAACCAATAGCGTACGAAGGAGCGCAATTACAACCCATAAGAAAAGTCTTCTAAAGTGTCGTATTGAGACAGCCGGGCTCCGGCTATTTACTGCATACCAATATTTACAAATACATATTAAACGTGCTAGAATTATTCAGCAAAGGCATAATTTTATAATGAGTTTAGCTTTAATCATATTAAATTGTAAATCATATTAAATTGTAAAAAGGGTGTTATAAGTTTAACGAGTATGGCTGAGTATCAATGGTATCGTAGCTCCCTAAGGATGAACCGATTTTCGTTTATTTTTTTTGTGTCATATATAATTTTTACCCAAGTGTTCTTAGCCATGTTTCATGAAAATCTGTTCAGCCGTTTGAAGATCATCAGCTCTTTTCTAGTTGATGAGGGATGTAAAAGACTTCCTTATGTCCGATCGATTCGAAATTTGGTACTGTGTTACTTCAATAATATTCAAATTATATGGCAAGGTAAACATAACCTGATCAGCTGTTTGAAGATCTTTAATAGTTGATGAGGGCATCTCAACCTTCCATATGTCCTATCGATTCGAAATTTGGTACCGTATTACTTAAATAATTTTTCGGAGTAAACTCTTTTATTGCAATTTGCGACTACATCTGTTTTCTCTCTTAGCAGTTCCCCGACGCAACGACGCTTGGAATATAAAAATATTTGAAATTGCATAATATATGTGACGATAATAATTATAATAGGTATAAAATATTATTTGTTAGTTTTAAGAGTTTATTTTTTGTGTCGGGGGTATTAAAATTTTTGAAGTGAAAACTTCTTTAGCGGGGTTGTGCACTTTTTTTGGGATGGGTAAAAAATGTTAAACTCGCGTCAGGAGTGTCAGGACACGTGGCCTGATCGAATATTCGTAAGACGGAGGGGTGACAGCTGATGGCTCGACTGTCTATATTTGTAAAATTCGTTTATATCAAGTATTTAAAATATAGACATTGAACAAAGTGCAAAATTAAGGAAAAAAGTGACGAAAAAATAGTGAAAGAAAATGGGTGAGTACTTAATAAGAATGAAAATACTAGATGAAAAATAATACTGATAATAAAAGCAATTCTTGCGAAATTATTCTCTAACCATTCCAAAATATCAAAAAACAACGTTAATGTTCAAGTTTTCACTTCTGCCGGCACTACAAGAGTGCAACCCGTTGTTTTTTAATTTCACTTTTCTGAGCAAACATTGAAGTGGCAGAGCCTGCCTAGGTATCAAATTTTCAATAAACATAACATATATTTCAGTACTTAGCCAGTTATGGGTTTTATATAAAACTGGGAATGTAGAGTTCAACAAACTGTATAAGTACTTTTATCCAAACAGTTATGATTATAATGATATTTAGTACGCAATAATGTAAATATTTGGCAGGTTAATAATCATATGCAATTAAAGATCCCACGGTAATTTTAAATACAAATTTTACGAAGAAATTTTTAACTGCAAGGTATAAACTCGTAAAAAAATTTACGACGCTCCTCGACGCTTTGGTAACTAAAACAATCGGTATTTACAGTCATCGAAATTTCAGTATCGTAAGATAAAATTGGAAACTACTTAATGCAAAAGTATTACAGCACTGAAATAAAATGGCTCATTAAATATATACATACATATGAGCAATTTTATAAGTACGATACGAGAGTGTCTTACGTGGTATTGATAAAAATATTTTAAAAGCAGTATGGCGGCTCTTTAGTGCGTCGATCGGAGTAATAATGTCTTTACTTTTAGTTTAAATATTCATTGCAAAATTCTTAATCGGTGCATGTAAATTGGTTCATATCCGTTCACACAAACGTGCAAAAATATTTTAATGGTAAAGTACTGACTATATAAATTAATGTGGATTAATATTCGATTATTTTCATTGTCATATGTTTTTTAGACTAAAGTCAAAAGGGTTAATCTATTCTTTAGTAATTCCTTTTGAGTGCCGTATGTGTAAATATATACGACTTAAGGCAACATTGAAACTTGCTTGAGATTAGACGTTAGATTAGACAGCATGACCACCAGATGACCAGATTTTAGTTCGCGCAACGGCTTGCTTGCTACTAATTACTTTAAAAAAACATATTTGGATTGAGGCATTCACGTAACAGTTCAAATCGCTCTTGATATCAAATCAAGAAGGTCTAATAAACAGAATTCAAATTTATTGATATATGAAAATTAGGTCATATCGTATGTAAAATTACTCATTCTAGGATTAAAAAAAACAAATAGATCGCAAATTTCTTTAACTTGTACCAGATGTTGATTGCGTGCGCGCTCTCAGTCTCACAAGATTACAGTGCGTTGGCACTATTCATAATGTCTTCCCCAGGATATATGAATGAAAGTGCACTGTTGCAGTGAATTCATTAAGTGAACGTGTTTTTAAAGCGACAAGCTCGGAAGTTATTGAATATTGAGCCGGTCAAGCGGATATCCGGACCTCCGATAAATGGACCAGACTTACATCCTTTTACTTTTCTATCAACAAACCAGTTGACCAGACATCTCGGTCCATAAATGGGTTAAATTAGTATATTTTATTTTGTTAATGTTTTTCCAGTTGTGATCATAGGGTTTAACATATTCGGTCTTCCGACCAAGAAAATTTGCTATAGGTACATACTTGCGTGCGTATTTGTACATACGTTGAAGGAAAACTTTCTTATGAAACATGCGAGGTTCGCCAATCTATACCAACCTTCATTGGCTGCAATCCTTTTTACGTCCCACTGCTGCGCACGGGTCTCTCCCCATTATTGGGGAGGCCTGAAACTTACTCCATCACGCGGCTCCAATGCGGTTTGGTGGACCAACCTTCATTATATTGAACAAAATCTTATTACATTACTAAAACTAGCAATTCTTGTACATATATAACCTATACAGGGTGATTTGTAATACGTTATTCCTCTTAAGTTAAAGGGTAAAAATATATACTATTTTCTGTAAAATAAGTCATGTAACATCCTGTCTTTTTTTTTCAATATTTTCAGAGATATTTGATGATTTGTACTTTTTCTGAATATTCGTCGATCATAAGGGAAAATGAAAAACCATACAAAGTATACTGGTGATACAAAATATTTTTTATTATTAATGTTTTCTGAATAGACAATTACTGAATAGCAAATTAATTAAATTATTATACAGTTCAATATTTTTGAACTAAAAGACCAAAAAGTTATAAGATATTTTTTTTTCACTACGTAAATCTAAATTTTCATAAAAAAACGTTCACCAAATAACGTAAATAAAAAAATAAAAAATATACAAAATTTTAACAAATCACCAATAATATTAAAAATTATCGAGTCAGGTAGTACATATCTGTATATCCCAAACGATGCGTTACCCCGTTTGAGTACATAATTTCAAAACGATTTTCATGAAATTTAGTATGCAAGGGTTTTTGGCGGCAATAAATTGATCTATCTAGGTTTAATTTTTAGAAAATATCGTTTTATCCGTGTTTTCAACGATAATCAACTGAAAAATATGACTCTTCCTGACATATATCGGCGAGTATACGTAATTTTATTTAATTGCGAGCTGAATCGGCGTTGTTACATAAGTAACATCAAGCCAATGAGTCCCTGAAGAAAATTTAACTGCTTTTATTCGAGCATTGCTCGGTCATCCGGGTACTATTATAAATACGTACCTACCTAACTACTGTTCAGAATTCTTGATGGTGTTTTTTTGAAGTGAAAGCTTCTTTAGCAACGTTGTGCACTTTTTTTGGGATGGGAAAAAATGTTAAACTCGCGTTAGGACACGTGACCTGATCGAATATTCGTAAGACGGAGGGGTGACAGCTAATGACAGCTCGACTGTCTATACTTGTAAAATTCGTTTATATCAAGTACTTATTTAAAATATGGACATTGAACAAAGTGCATCTATCTATTAATGATGATATTAAAAGTGACGAAGAAATAGTGAAAGAAAATGAGTGAGTACTTTATAAGAATACTAGATGAAAACCTACTGAAAATACTAGATGAAAAATAATACTGATAATAAAAGCAATTCGTGTGAAATTATTCCCTAACCATTCCAAAATATCAAAAAGCCAGCACTACCGGAGTGCAACCCGTTGTTTTTTTGCAAGTAAGTTCAGATAAACCCTAAAAGTATTTAACTTCAAGTCTATTTCAATGTAGAGTTATTGCGAAACTTCGAAGTTTAAATGAGATAATAAATCGAAAGAAGATCAATTTATTGCTTTGGCTGTCAACATAACAGAAATAAGAGTACTTTTACCGAGCAAAAACGCAGTGCGTCTCTGAAAATGGTCGCCGGCGCAAGATGGCAGCGGCGTTTCCCACGCATGCCCAATGGGAACGATCCGAACGAGGCGTGCGGCGCTTGTCGCGAGCACATGTGCCCAGTTTACGCGGGAAAACTTGCGGTGGGTAGGGTCACCAAACGAATAAAATAAAAAAAAAACACTTATAGTTCGGAGAAAAAAATTGGTTTCTAATGAGATTTTCTAGATTTGAAAATTGAGTTTTAAATACGTTTTACAATTTATACAGCTCAGAAGATTGTTTATTTGATTGTAAATTTGACATTTCTGAGGTCATGCATAAGTTTTAGATGTTTTCTGTTTTTTTTTGTTTTAACATTTTTATAAAAAGCTGTTTAAAATTCCGTAGCAATCCTAAAAATCCTGAAATCTCAGGACGTAGCCGCAGATATGGTAACCCTGGCTGCATACATAATTCTTTATTAAATTTATAATAAGACAAAAGAAACACACGCTTTAATAAGCAAACATACCGTTCGATGTTTATATTTTGTCCAGCCTACATGTGGTTACTGGGGATCTGATGCGATTGATGATAAAATCCCTAAGTAAGTACTTAACTTTAAAACCCTATCAAACAAATATAGATTATTTTCGAATCTATTTTATGATTGCCATACCATTTAAATATTCAAATTACGTACAAAATATGTTCTGATTTGCTTGAGTGGTGTGATTGTGAAATAATAGAAATGGTTATACTGTCTTTGCAATTCAGCCTTAACATATGGAACTTACTGCTACTTATAACGAGGTTATTAAAATATACCATGGTTTCATAAATAACATCTAAATTGTGTGATTATGTACATTACATAATAATATAGTAATTTTTTGTTACTTGTTTATTTTGTATGCAATTTTATTTTCATGATTTATTCGGTTTTATTTTGTAACTTTTATTTTATAGTTTTCATTATATTTCAGTAGTCATACTTATAGTTCCTACAATTTTTTTAGACTTTGAGGATCTAGAATTATTCGCTTTGTTATCGTGCCTATTGTACAGAGACATACCCATTCTAAGAGCTTTCGATTTAAGTACTACCATATCATTATGTTTTTCTTGTCAGGTTCTAGACCTAATACGAGTATTACCATTGACGGCCTCTTTGAAACACAATTATTAGTATCTTCTGCTTCATTTCATTTATTTAATTTAACGTCATACTTCACAGGAAAACGAGTTAGCAATAAAAGCAGGAACTTAATAATTTAGTAGTTTATTGCTAAGACTATAATACTTTTTAGCAAATGGCAAAAAAACGGAACCCTTATAGATTCGTGATGTATGTCTGTCTGTCCGTCTGTATGTCACAGCCACTTTTTTCCGAAATTTTAAGAACTATACTGTTGATACTTGGTACGTATTTTTGGTATGTATTCTCTGAACCACATTAGGATTTTCACACAAAAATAGAAAAAAGCAATAAATTTTGAGGGTTCCCCATACTTAGAACTGAAACTCAAAAATTTTTTTTCATCAAACCCGTACGTGTGGGGTTCTTTAGGTATAGGTATAGGGTATAGGTCTTCAAAAATGATATTGAGGTTTCTGATATCTTTTTTTTCTAAACTGAATAGTTTGCGCGAGAGACACTTCCAAAGTGGTAAAATGTGTCCCCCCCCCCTGTAACTTCTAAAATAAGAGAATGATAAAACTAAAAAAAATATATGATGTACATTACGATGCAAACTTCCACCGAAAATTGGTTTGAATGAGATCTAGTAAGTAGTTTTTTTTAATACGTCATAAATCGTAAACCACAATTTACCTTTCATTCAATCTTAATGCAATGATTTCTATGGATAATCAAAGGCAATGATGTATTTCTGTTGCCGCTATTGTTATACAAATACTAAAAATAGAATAAAATAAATATAAAGTGGGCTCTCATACAATAAACGTGATTTTTTATAGACAATGGTACGGAACCCTTCGTGCGTGAGTCCAACTCACACTTGGCCGGTTTTTATTGTACATTCCTAGACAACACTAACATTAGTGTTGTCTAGGAATTTTATTAGTTATTCGCTCTTTAGTTTCAAAATCGTCAATCCCAACGCAAGTTAATGCAAATCCTAGTTGTACAATAGTTTTATCGGACAGCCACATTGGAAAAATAATGGAATCAATTTGTTATGAATATGTAGATACGAATGGTGAAAAAATAAAAAAATATTTGCCGATTATATAAAATTTTAACAAAAAGATAAAACCTACTTCAAACGGAAAAAAATAAAATTGTTCAGTACTTGGGATATGACAATATTCCTTGGTAATTCCTTGTTGATCCCTGATTTCTCTGATATCCCATCATCAGATTTTCACTTCGTGACAGTTGGACCACCTCGAGAATATAAGTTATCGAAAAAACATTTATTGAAAGAATTTGTTCTCAACTCCTAACCGTCATAATATCTTTCATCGTCAACTCAGCAACATGAGATGATGGTTACTATGCATAAATACCTCTTTTAATTCAGAAAATATAATGGAATCAATATAAGTGCCAAAAAAATTTGAGAGTTCCGCTCGATTTCCCTGGGATCCCACTATCAGATCTTTACTTGATGGGACACCTCGAAAGTATAAGCATTCGAGGTAATTAGAGGTAACGAGATATTTTATGCTTGTTGATAATTTGCACTGCGGTGTAAAAAACATCGATGTTACTATCGTTCACCACGCATAGTTGACAGTTATATACCTACATTAATTCTTCAGCATGGCAGACTTTAGCTAATAGGAGTAAAATCCCGTTTAGTTAAGAGAGAAGACTGCCCAGCAGGGGGATGTGAGATCCAAAAAATATCACAAAGCATTAAGCTCCCCGGCAGCATGTTAGACTATGGCCAAAAACCCAGGTATTTCTGGGAGGAGAATTTGCCCCGAATGTGGAACTTGGGATGCAAAAACTAGATATTACAAACTCGCACTAAGCCCTGAGCGCTCTATTCGGCGGCTATACCCCCCGAGGTATAGTCGCCGAATAGAACGAGATCGTAATCCGGCCCGGGCATCGAACTGACACCGTTACGAACATCCCGTCACAACCTGTTTTCGCTTATTACTCCTCGTCGAGAATCGACACGAAATTTTATGTAACAAGAAATTTTAAATGTGTGCAAGGCTCTTTGTAATAATAGGCTGTTTCCGGTCTATGTTTACTAGAAATTTTGTTGTCACCACAGATTCTTGCAACTTCTGAGGTACCTGGTGTGATTCGTGCTGCAGGTTAATACTCTCGTATATGCTCTTTATCAATTACGAGTATTTTTGGTTTCAGTAGATAGATGTCTCCACCAACCCAGCAGCTTGGTCGAGTAAGACCTCCCCATAAATGAAGAGAGGCACGTGCCCAGCAGTAGGAAGCAAAAAGGGTTGCAGCCCGAAATATGTGGGTGTTGATGAAATAACCATCAGCATCCGAAGGCGAAAAGTAACTATATAGGACTAAAGACAATACTTGATCTAGTTTAATGCTCGGTGTCCATGGGCTTTGACGACCCGCGTGACGCAATCGAGGGGTCCCACGTTCAGATTCCCGGCGAAACAGAAATTTGAATGATGAGTTTAAATTTCTGTTCTAGGTCTGGGTGTTTGTGTTCCTGTCTTTGTATGTGTCCATGGTACTTTTTTGCGTCCCTCTGCTAGGCACCTGTCTCTCCCTATTGTGGGGAAGACCTGAAGCATAATCCATCACCGCACCAATGCGAGTAGGTGGTGATGTGGCCAACCCGCTGTCGGATGTTCCCAAACCACCCATAAGGCATCCGACAAGGTTTAAGTCGCTTGCGCTCTACTGGCTCTACGCTAGCAGCTGGGCCAACATTCTCTCCAAGTACTGGAGCACTTCATATGTTCAATCGCTCTGAAAGTTCGCCTATATCCGCCGTGTATGTAAACATCCCTTGGGTTCAATAGTAAAAGGCGAAGTAACGTAGACGGGATGTTTGACAGGAAATTCGTCTAGGAACTGTAGGTTTTGTTACTACAGAACGAGGATTTCATATTGAAAAATTATATTTCTTATGGAGGAGACCCTCCTTTCAAAAAGAGGGGATACTTAATTTGCACGTACGTATGTAAAATTATGAGACCTGCTTTATTTTTATATATTATTATATTATTTAAAGGATTCCAAAGAATCCATATGAAGCACCCTAAATTCCATGCCTATTCTCTTTATGAACATACTCATAGTAAACTCAAAATAATAAGGTATAACTAAAATAATAGTTACCTATAGAATAAATTGTGATTATTTACCAAAACTATCTTTAAAGCAAAAACGGTGTATGGGCTAAATCGAAAACTCGTCCTACTCGTATTTCATTCAACTTAATAAGAAACCATCTTTGATTCGATTCAACGGTAGTCGGACCAGACGTTGTTATGCAAACCATACGTGGCATGATTTTTTGGAATTTTGCTCCTTAAGACACCTTTATATGGAAAACAATACGGTGGGTTAACACAATCGAAAAACCCTTAGTAGAACTACTTACTCTGTTCTTTTTTTTAAATTTTAACAGCATAGAACTTTTATAAATTTGTTCTTTACGATTTTCATTTTAAATCTCCTGAGCTCACTGTAAGTATTCAGCTTCATGGTAACAAAACGTTTTAATAAATAAAAATTAAGTTTTTAACAAAAAAATAGAACCGACTTTAAACGGTAAAAAATAAAATTGTTCAGTACCTACTTCTTCTTGTTTATGGTAATGACTCTTAAAACTATTTTTGGAGTCGGGCCCTTACTAAAATGTCGTACCATTCGTACTAAATGGGCAACGACGGTACAGACAGTGGGACAGTACCTACTTCTTCTTGCTTATGGTAATGACTGTTAAAACTATATTGGAGTCGGTGCCCATTCAGAACGAAAGGTACACTATATTTACTAAGACAGGACATTTTACTAATGGCCCGACTCCAAAAATAGTTTTAAGAGTCATTAGCATAAACAAGAAGAAGTAGGTACTGAATAATTTTATTTTTTAGCGTTTGAAGTCGGTTCTATTTTTTTGTTAAAAACTTAATTTATTTCACTCTTTTTAGTAATTTTAATAATTCTGCACATATGTATAAGCATAATTGGAATTTTTTTCACTTAACTTCTAAACGTTAAAGAGAAACCTTTTATAATCATGTTTATCTAATAGCCATCTTATAGCATGAAAGAATACTACTATCAGTCCACCTGAACGTATAAATTAATGAAAGAATTTGCTCTCAGCTCCTAACCGTTGAGGAGTTGTACCTTCAATCATCAGCTTAGCAACATGAGGTGATAATTACCGGACGTAAATATTTGTATTATGTTAAAAAATATGACTTAAAGATTGTGTGTGCCTATTAAGTTTCCCTAGTATCATATCATCAGATTTTGCCATGGTGACAGTTGGACTACCTCAGGAATGTTAGATTTCCAACAAAAAACCATTTATTGAAAGAATTTGCTCTCAACTCCTCACCGTCATAGTACCTTCCATCATCAGCTCAGCAACATGATATGATGATAATTATACACAAATACTTGTTTTGCTTTCGTAAAAATATGAAAATCATTTGTTGTGCTATAAAATTTGAATGTTCCCTTCGATTTATCTGGGATCCCCTCATCAGACTTTGACTTGGTGACAGTTGGACCACCTCAGGAATGTGAGATTTCGAATAAAAAACAATTTATTGAAAGAATTTGCTCTCAACTCCTCACTGTCGCAGTACCTTTCATCATCAGCTCAGCAACATGAGATGATGATTACTATGCACAAATATCTCTTATGCTTCAGAAAGTACAAGAAAATCAATGTATGTGCCTGTAAAATTCGAGAGTTCCCCTCGATTTCGCTGGGATCCCATCATCAGATCCTGATTTGGTGACAATGGGACCACCTCAGGAGTATAAGCATACGAACAAAAAAATAATTTTGAAAATCGGTCCACAAACGGCGGAGTAATCGGTGAACATATATAAAAAAAAATACATACAGCCGAATACAGTACCTCCTCCTTTTGGAAGTCGGTAAATAAATAATCATTAATGAAGCAATTGGTTAGAATATATTTCAATCAGAATATTAAATTAACAGTTATAGAAAAAAAACTTGAAATCAAACCCTTTTAATGATTATTTTCAATACTAGACTATAGAAACGCAGTTCTACACTGTTCAACTCTATTACGAGTACGATAAATAAAATTGGAGTGTCTGTTTGTAATATTACAATTTTGACGGGACTTTCACTGGCAGGTAGCTGATGTAATGAGGAGTAACTTAAGTTAACTTAAGGCTACTATTACTGAATAAAATTCCACAACTAAAGTCCACGCGTCGGGGGCGGCCGCTAGTATGTACATATATAAAAATATTGTAAATGGTATTTCTAAAAAAAACAGGTGTCTCTTTGAAAAAATTACATATTCTCACCTGATAAATATCCGACGTCTTTAAAGAACAAATCATGTATCGGTCAGGAAATTTCAACACGTATTTTACATGAAAGAACATTTAAAACGGTTACTTCGGACAGCTGCTGCAATAGGTCAATTGGCACTGACCCTAATATTACAACCCGGACAAGTTCAGAAGAAGCTTCGGTTCTCAAGAACGTGGGACTGTTAGAGACTTTTAAAATCAACGCATTAATGTTACTGTTTAAGCGGCTGAGTTGAAAAGTCGTTCTTAAGACGCTACGGCAGTGATGAAGAGGGCTACCTCTTATAGTCGCTTACAATCGCGGCTACATTAAGCTTTGGCCAGATACGCTACAGATGACTATTACTGTTATTAAGTTCCCGAACTTATAACATATGCGGGTAACCACGTGTTCAGTTTTTTCTTCACGACGCTGGTTCTACCCTTGAGAAAAATATTTTTTCTAATAATTTCCGCTTTAGATAGAGCGGTAAGCACTTTTGAAAAACTTAAGCTTTTTTCGTCGTGATACATTAACACAAACTTTTTATTTATTTGTCGCTGGTTTAATAATTTCGAAGAATGTTCATAAATCAACAGCGTCAAAACAGTAAAAGAACTAAAAAAACTGTTGAGAGCACAAAAAACGAATCGCGTCATGAGAACGTGGCTGCCCATGTTGTTGATACTCGTAGTTAATTTTGTTCTTTTATTTTCAAAGTACTGTCTCTTACTTAGACTGTTTTGAAGATACAGCTTATAATATTAAGCTTTTATCAACAAAATAATATTAAGGTAGAAATAAAGTTCCTACAAATTATAATACCCACAGAGGCAGCATAAGTTCTTGTAACTTACGTATACATACATGCTCAGATAAATAAAAGTACCTGGACGCCCGAGCGTTGCTCGGATATATACAATACAATACAATACAAAAATACTTTATTGCACCAGATTTTATACAATGAGATAACATTAAATCGTTTATTTTCTAAAAAAATATTTTCTTGGTTTAGTTTAAAACGAAACAATCATTTGCTTCGTGTTACTTAACAAAGCCATCTGAAATAGCTCCTAATAAAAAAAAGTTATTTTGATAAAAATAAAAAATAGACACAATATGGTTTCGATCGAGATTTGAACCCGGGTCTCTAGTTCCGCAGTCAGCTCACGCAACCATTCGACCACGGAAGCTTTAATTCAATGAACGAAATTTTCATAGAGGTCTTTCAAATCGACGTTGTCATTCTTTGAACGTCGGATTGGCGGATGGTAGTAGCGGAGCCCAAGAGGGGCTTTTCGGATTTACTCGAGCGCATCAGATTAAGATATGGGGTACACCTTGCATCCTAAAATAAAATAGCTAAATTTCTTGCCATTGAAATCGACTCAAGTTTAAATTGGAAAAATCATGTAGAAATAGTATGCCAAAGACTAAATAAATTCATATACGCATTACACCATCTTTTAAAAGTAGCAAATAAAAAACAGCATTGATGGCTTATCACGGATACGTGTGTTCGGACCTAAGATACGGATTACTCTTATGGGGGAATTCAACTGACTTCAATAGAGCATTTATTATACAAAAGAAATGTGTTAGGGCCATTTAAGGTGCGGAACCTATGGACTCCTGTAAGCCAATATTTAAAAAAAAAACTAAATCTCCCGCCATTGCCATCAATGTACATCTACGAAAGTCTGATATGTGTCAAAAATAATCAAAATCGATTTGATACCAAAGATGATACATTTTCCAATCGGCATCGGGGTCAATTGCATAGACTATTATCTTATACGGCATGCTATTCGAGAAACAGCTCTGTGATGTGCATCAAGATTTATAATTTGCTGCCATCTCGGTTAAAAAAATCTAATATTAAATCGGTTCAAGGGTTTTATTTTTAAATTATTGATTGAGAACTGTTTTTATTCCACAAAGGAATTTATAGAATATTGTCATGCTGGACACCTCAAACGGTTGGCTAATAAATTATAAATTTTTATTCAATTATGCAAATATTATCATTACTATTATTATCTAATATTATTGTTATTAAATTATTATTGTTATTATTTTTTAAAAATTGACATGTACCTTCGGGTATGAAATTGCATTTAATATCATTAAATTAAAAAAAGTAAATTAATGATTTAACCTATAGATTAAGGATATACTGTTATCACTAAAGACACGATGACTTTATCTTATTTATTAATAAATATTTGCCCACCGACTAGGTCGGTAAGACGTGAAGGTAAAATGTACCGTGTTTTATGCAAATAAATATTTCATTTTATTTCATTTCATTTCCTGTCGAGTACTGCCACGATTAATAAAAGACCTTCTATATAGGTACAATAATTTTTTATCTTACTTCCGGATGTCAAAATAGTCAGATTAGAATACGCCGTTACCGTTGAACCATGAATTTTAAATAATAAAAATCTCTCACCACTGGTTAAACGCAAAACGTCATAAAATATAATAATATTAAATAATATAATATTTTAAACTTCCTACCACCCAACCTATAAAAAGCACAAGGTCCTGATGACGCTTGAGGAAATCCACAATGAGCCTCGTGGGCTCCCCCGTTTGACAGCGTTTACGCCACAATATTATAATTACTCTCCAATAGATGTCAGGAAGAGTCGTAATTTTCAGTTTATATTTAAATTGATTATCATTGAAAATATTTTTATACAGTTAAAAATTTCCAACAATAAAAATTTTGTGGATCGATTTATCACCCCCGAAACCAGGGTACTATTTTTCATCAAAATATTTGGAGCCGTTTCCGAGATTCAAAAAATATATTTAGATACATACAAGAATTGCTCGTTTAAAGGTATTAGATAACTTTAATTTTTATTATATCTGAGCTTACATATGAGTTTAATGTACATTCGTATGAAGTTACTTTAGTAATAAACATACAATTAGCCGAAAACCACAATTACCTACTCAAGAAAAAAAGCAATATCTACGAGTTCATTTAAAAACATTCAAAATCTACTGTGTTGTTCGCGAAATATTTGATAGGTAGGTAATTTATTTTTTGCCAGCGAGAACATTAGTGAAGGTGAATAATAGCGAAGTAATCATACTCTTGGTTGACTGTAAGACGTTTTTATTTGTTTTTTAAGGTTACGTAGATAAAAAGGAAAAAGGAGCTCTTATAGGTTCACTCTATCAACGGTCTGTTTATGTAGGTATTATTGGAGATCGGGATAGATTTTAATATCATATTTTCGGTATTTGCAATCCCAAACATTAGCTATTCTGGTTACTATTATAGATGTAGTTACTAATTGTTGATGACCTTGAAATTTGAAATATATTATAGCACATTTAAAAGAAAATACACGAAAAATCCGGAATTTGTAAGTACACAGCAAAAAAGCTTTATTTCCTATTTAGTTTTTGTGTTTAAATTTGAGTTTCTACGGGACCTTTATTTTATGACTACAGTTTCGACTTGATTTTCGTTAGTTTTTTCATGAGATTGGTTTTCTCATACGCACTTCTGTACCCTTACCATGAGTTGATATCGAAAACTCTTCTTACGTTACTACAGTCGATAGCGCTTTTACGAGCGTCGAATAGTTCTCGCCTTAACTCCTACCATGAGTACCGTGAACGTTTACGAAACTCGTTATCGATAGCTCGCTAGCTAACGTAATTTAGTTGTTATCATGTTGGCATAAGTGTAACGTGCCTCACTTCACACCAAGTATGGCTATTTCTTTCTAACTTTACCCAAAAGACAGAGTACGATAGATATTCCAAAAAACTTTAAATAATCCTACTTAGTTGAAAGGTTGTAGAGCAGTGTATAACGTAGTGTTTAATTTCTCTATGGAGCAGTGCAATGCTCAACTATAAGACGTATACATTTTTAAATTAGATTGGTTAAGTTTTGCTAATGTGACATTTTGAGTATTTTTGAGTTTGTTTACAAAATGGTTTGTTGTTGTTTGGACGTCCTGCGAGATTCAACGTTAATGAGTATTTTGTTATACTTTATTTTAATACTTATCAATCAAAATTTTATAAATTGTGAACTAGTGCGTCGTAATTTCAATTATTGGTGGATTTTATGGAAAGGTATGTGAATAAGAATATTTTCAAATTAAGAAATGTGTTTTGATTAGAATGAAATCAAAATCATTTATTTGCACATTTATTTCGCAATTAAATGTTGTTCAGACCATATTTAAATTTACAGGTGTAAATTAGATTTAAATTAAATAAGAATATTTACAACATAGTACAAAAACAACACAATACAATACAAGTACAAAGATAAACCATAATAACATGTTATATTTTTATTGACAATCAATAGTTACAATACAATAGTGATATGATTGTTGTTTGTATTATTATTGTACCTAAGCCAGTTTTTTGTTGAAAATATTTCGTTTCAAGTGGTTAGTTAAAGTGAAAGAGTGGATGGAATGCGATGTTGCGCAATCTTTTAGGTAGATCTTTCATAAGACCACACAAATCCTCAAAAGCTTTCTTATTGAGCCTACATTCTTTTGTAAAATTGTTCTCGCTGATGTGTTCAAGTGAATTTTCGATTCTCTTCCTCATGCCAGCTTGAAAATTCCCTTGTTCACGTCGTTCATCTTATAAAGCAGCCGTCGCTAACATATTCCATGCTAGATATCTTCTTGCCGACATTATTTACACGAAAAACACTCAAAAATAAAGACTTTTACAGTAAAACAAGCACCTTTTCACGCTTCAATTCGCTAGTGAATTACGTAACTATTATCGTAAAGGTTTTTCTCGATGACATTTGTCAAATATGTGACTTATGGTACCGATTTCCTTTAGATTCAAGCAAAACGATACTCGCTAGCGACTTAGAAGCGAATAGATTTCGATAGCTTCTATTATTGGTTGACTCATAATACCGATGTTAGTTCTTCAAGTGACCGCTAGAGGCGCTGTACATTTTTTCATACATATTTTTTACGTAGACGCTATCGAGTTCAGTCACTGTTAACTCATGGTAAGGGTACTGAGCGAGTAATTGGAGAGCAAGAAAATGGTGCAGACGTTACGAGTACAATAGTTGCGCGGTTCGCCGGCACGTAGTTTATTTGATTTTAAGTCATGATATTACTCATGACTTCAATAGGTACTGGATTTTAGACGGAATTGGTTCGTTTTGTCACAAACAAAATATAGATTTCATTGACTTTCTTTTGCGTAGATATATGATTTAGAAATATGTAAGAACTGTTTAAGGAAACTAAGAACTTTAATAACTGCTTAGCGAAAGATGAGGTACGTCCATTTTAATACAAAAAATAAAATTGTGAGAACCGTCAAATATTTGTTTAGTTCCTTGTACATACATTCTTCTTCTGGATAGAATAACTCTCGAGCATGTAAGCTGTATTACAAAATATGGTACCAAAATCACGAATTAAAATGTCGAATTTTAACTTTACTCCCGATGCTGTTATGGCGAATACTTCACGAACTCTAAATACCCAGTTATAACTGATTTGATCGAGATGCACTTAACTAATGACGAATGTGTCAATGTTTGAATCATCAGCTGCTCAATTGAAGTCATTCATGATGGCGAGCTGATGGTGAGTGAGATGAGTGAGCGTCAGCAAATTGCGTTCAAGTGATCTTATTTATTTAATTTCTGTACCCATTGGTACAAATTAGCTGACACACAGCTGTACTGTACGTAAGATGCTTCAACCAGCATCTAATACATTTAACGATCAAGATGTTTTTATTTAAGTGTTCATATTTAATCGTTACGTTTATAGGTTTGTGATTAGAAAAAGATCACTAGGTTCTACTTCTTGAATATCTCTATTGAATAGTAATAGTTTAGGTTTTGGTTCCATTTTTATAATATAAGTAGTTAAAAGTAGATGACAAAATTCCTGCAATTAATGAATAAAGTCTGTAAAATATAAAAAATGACTTTACATACTCGTCTCATTACATAGACGTTTCGAAATGTACAGCCTTGTATTTTAGTTTGAAATGAAATAGTTTATTAACATCCTGGGTAATAATATACACTTGATGTTTGTCATAGTTCTACGGTCATCAGCTGACCGTCATCCGCTTTGGGTGCGCTAAGGCTTATATGGGCTAGGAGAAAAAAGCGGGCGGAAAAAAACTCCAGCCCTGTTTTAAATAAATTTTCAGGTACAATGGTATCAGGTATATTGACTGTACATTCGTAATGTACAGCCTATACAGCTTTAACAAATTCTAACAAACCATAGAAGATGTTGGTTCTAAGGTTTGTAAGAATTCGTTACTCACGTTCATTAAGTCACTTCATATTAATACTTTTGAAACTAAGAAGAAATGATAAGCCAATAATTCGGTAAGATTTTTTAAGCTAATTATTGAAATGACGTAAAATGTCGTGAACGCAATACCAAATACTATAGGAATAAAAGTTATTAATAATTTAGCTGTTAAAAACTGCGTTTATATATAGTTCCCGTATATATTTTATATTTTTAAGATATAAGGAATCCGGAAAAAAATTGGGTGAAATAAAAAAAATAATTAAAACATATTTTCAAATTTCACATATCCATTATACCTCAAATTATTATTTCAAAAAAAACTTTTTTCCGTTAACTCATTATTATTTGCAATTTTCTAATTTAAATATATACTAATATTTTACGTTACGTAAATAAAATTTATGCATATTCCCTATTGTGAGGCCTTCTAGTGCCGAGGCAGGCGAGCGTGACAGTACAATGCCTCCTCGTGCGAACTACAATAACTACATAACTAATTTGAAGCGTACTTTGACATATTCTACATACGTGTACTACGGATACTACGATTGACTTCAGATACACGTGTGAACTGCTAGTACTTGTTTATCTACTTTTGTATAGAGTACTGTATAAAGAAAATTCTTAAAGGTATTATTGCTTAAGTACGTACTTGAAAATATTTGCACGTGATGTAAAAAGAAAGTATTACACATTACCGACACACAGGATGACTCTATATTAATGAGTACTGCAGCTAAGATTCCGTAATGTAGAACCGGGATTCTTTACCTGAAAAAAAATAAAAAATGTGAGTGAAAAAAGTACCAACATATCTTTGTATCTAGTTTACTGAAATAATTCATCCTAAATTTAATTAGAGATTGAAATAAAGTATGAATGCCTTTTTCCTGAATATAGCTTAACATTTAAACCTAAAACGGCGTATTCTTTGTCTTACATAATTTGAGTACTATTATTTGGTTGTACATAAAGACAAGCTTATACTAATAGGAAACTTTCAATCACTAGTTCGATTAATCATCTGCAGTCTCTTCTGCATCCTAATTGACCTGTGTCCTAACATATTAGATAGTAGATACCTTTTCTGTGAATCATAATGTTTCAATCAAAGTATGTTCCTATGCACGTATAAAATCTATTTGTTTAGAATACTGTTCAATTATCTAACTGTAGAAGTAGACAGGTTTGGGGAAGCATGGTTTTGTGCAGGATATGGAGGGAGGATTTTGTTTTATTCTTTGATTTGTATGTTTAAAAAACACGCTTTTTCTGAGCATTATATTCACTTTTTTAGTTTGATGTGAATTAGTTCGATTTATTATCAATCATATTTTTTTCAAGTTCTCGGTATTAGAAAAACTCATGTTATTATTGTATTGTCGCAGATTCTTGATAAGTGTCCAAAGTTTGAATTAAATCTGTCCGTTGAAAGTGCATCAATAAATTACAAAAAAAAATACAATAAATTCAAAAGTATTAAAGTTATTGTATTGTCTGTCGCAGATTCTTGATAAGTGTCCAAAGTATGAATTAAATCTGTCCGTTGAAAGTACATCAAAATCGAGTCCAAAGGAGTTACAGACTAGCTCACAAACTCACAGTTAATACTTACTTACAGGTGAACATAATATAAACGTCTTAACAACAAAATAATCGCTATATTTGTAAGTTGGTCTTAGCATGCATTCGACTGTATAATTTGTAGTATTTATAATTTTCCACATCTGAACACTACGAACTCTACATGACTTGTAAGAGAAACCTTAGTAGATATAGAACCACTTTTCTTTTGAAAGAAATCAAATAACATTTTCTTTGAAACGTGAAAGGTAAATATATCAGACAATTCCGCTCCAATAGGTGTGCCTTTTATTTAAAAAGTGCTGCGATGTATTGCGAATTGCAGCAAAAGAAGAGCATAATATTGCAGTGTATCCTGCTGTGCATGTTTTGGATGTAATGTTAAAAGGTTACGTTCTTCGTATGTTGTGCACGTCAATTATTATATTATTTATATTAAAAAAACATTTTTAGGATTCGCCTTATTATTTCCAAACTAACGAACTGTATGACATGTTCTTGTCTGTGTAATGTGGAAGTGACTGAAACTTTATGGAGCAATTCAAAGATACATTTTTTACACAAACATTAAATAAGAAGATATTTTTAATTGAATAGAGTCTTGAATTTTGTTATTTAAACCCCAATACAATAATACCATAAAGTTACATATTGCTGTTCTAAAGACGCGAAAAACAAAAAAATAGCATATAGCTTTCTATATTAAAGTAAAGTAATAAATGCTTGTTAAAAAAGAGTAATCATTAATACCGCTTATCAAAATTACCAGTGGCTACGAATTTTGAAGTATGTATGTACTAGCTTATTTATAGATTTTATAAGAATATATTTAAATCATAAACTTTTAATTTCTTCTTATAATAACATACTTAATTATGTCTTCGTTTTCTGTTTAGAATATTCGATAAGTATCTTAAACATAAGAATAAGTAAGATGCAAGTCACAATAGCATGCTCGATCAAATTTAATATCGGTTACGTATTAGGTATTGCGTAGCTACTAGTATTGTATAGATTCGTCTTTTCAGCCCCATTACGTTTAATGATGCAGAAAGTGCCTTGGCTCTATAATTGTTTAGACTGATACAATAGGCTTAAGACTGAATAGATCGCTTACATATGACAAGACAAAGTTGCTGAGATTACAAACGATATTATGTTACATGGTTGAGTGGCATCCGAGGTTCAGGAGTTAATGTTACTAGGCAGTTAACCTAGCAGGGCCTTTCCTTGTTAAAAGTAAATCCAAAAGAACTAGTTAAAGAACTAAAAGAATTAGATGTTTTAATTGCTTTATCAAATATCAATATATTAAATGTTAGTAACGAAACACGTGTTGGATACGTAATGTAAAGACGAAATTTATCGATAAATTTTTCACATGCGTGAATTGTCATTGTATCAACAAAAATACAAATGTAATATTATTGACGTATTTCCGCTGTATACATGATTTAAATTAATGTTTAAGGTTAATAATGGCTGCAAGCATTTTTGCGTCCGACTGCTGGGCACGGGTCTCTCCCCATTATTGGGAGGCCTGCAGCTTACTACACCACGCTGCTCCAATTTGATTTGCTAGAGATGCAGGTTAGTGGTCAAACCGCTGTCGGATGTTTTCAAACCACCCAGAAGGCCTCCGACTAGGTCAACGACTGTTATCTATCGATAACAATCGGGACCGACGGCTTAACGTGCCCTCCGAAGCACGCAAACACGCATGAAATTTTTGCCACTAGCGGTCACCCATCTCACACCCGACCGCGCCCGTTTGGCTTAGCTGCATAGATCGCTTGCGTTCTATGCACGCCGCCGGGCCATGCACGCTTCAAGGTTAATAAGGTTTATTAACCTTATTAACCTTGAAGCTTTACTTTTTTATTATTTACTTTTAATTTACCTTATACATAATAATGTATAAGGTAAATTAAAAGTAAAAAAACGTGCTGATCGTAACAATAATGAGATGTACCAGTGGCATCTTTACATTTATGTTTTCGGTGTGTCACTCCAAACTCAATCCTATTAAGTACCAATTTTCTTAATTAGGTACGTAGCACGAGTTGCATAAAATAAAACTAAAAAAACTTTGAAATTAATAAGAATATTTTATTATTAGTGGCATACGAGTATTATGTACCTACCGAGTTAGTGACGTCTTTTTTCAGGAATAAAAAGTGAGTGTATTTGTCATTTTTATATTATCTCCAGAGACATATAGATACAAATTTTTATCTGTGGATGTCTCCTAAAAAAATAGGGTCAGTAACTCACTATTCAGGCCACGAAATTAAATGTGGTTATAAATAATGCTTCGTCACCGTTATCGGCACAAAACCTAATTCGACTGGCTTTAAATTAACCAAACTGATTCAGTTCCAGGTTAAGGAACTTATACGTATGAACCACTATTGTACAGATTTGTATTTAAAGCAGCGTGTGAGCTACATCAGGGATCACTTTGGCTATTGGAATTAGCAATGCATCTGCGTTTGACTTTAGATTGAACTTCCTGTTTGAGGTTAGATGGAACATGTGACTTTTTTGGCGAGAAATATAAGTGTAGTGTATACACTACACTTAAAAAATATGAAAACATGTTTTCATAGTCTTGGTGTATTTTTCAGTTATACTGGACAAAGTGGAAGGCATTTGGTTCAATAAAAGGTAATTACAGTTTTACAGCACCTTTTTTTCGCTTGCATCCAAAACTCCATCAGACGCATTCTGTTAAAGTTGTCATCACTTTACTGGGATCTCTTGGTAGTCTAGCACTAACGAATATAAAACAATGGCAAGGCAATTATTTTTATACCACTATAATACTTTTAATATGTTTATGCTTGTGTTAATAATTAATAAAAAATCCGTAATCTATGTTATTAGAGCTGAAGTCCTACTTAAATACTCGTACTTTTAATACAATTGTAATCCGTAATTATAAACTGTTACAGATACTTCAACTCAGTTGTGCGCGCGGCGCTATGTGTGGGTAAACCTGTATATACACAGTGACTTTGTGTGCGTGACAAGAGGTACAGTGAAGTTGCTCGGACGATCACGGCCGCGTCACTGTCACACAAATTAAAACTGCATAATTACTAGCCCACGCACACATAGCGCCGCGCGCACAACTGAGTTGAAGTATCTTTAAATATTTTTATCTTTTATGTTGCGAATATGAGCTGAACATCTCTCTATGGGGTCGCGAAAAAAACTACTCTCTAGGGGACGGGAGTCGCACATGTGTGTAGTGCAAAGATCTTGCCAACAGTGCATGGTTGTACAGTTTTATTTAAGCACAGTACGCATTCAAATATCGTAACATTGTTTTATTTAATCTATATTAATATCTTTAAACGAGCTTTTTATATATAATTTGAATATCGGAAACTTAGTGTCCAGGAGGATTCGGGGGTACATCGATCCAGTTAGGTTTCATTTTTGGAAATTGCCGTTAAATATAAACTGAAAAAAATGACTCTTCCTGACATCTGTTGGAGAGAATTAATAATATTGTGGTGTAGAACACCGACAAACGTCATCTGCCCGCCGTTCTAACAAATGTTAAGGTGAAGCTCTACGTCATGAGAATTTCGTCAACAGAATTAAAGCTTCCTTGGCAGACTAAGTTGACTGCGGAACTAGAGACCCAGGTTCAAACCTCAATCAACGATATTGCCTTTTTTTATTTTTTGTTTTTTATTGTATTTTTTTAAATGGCATTGTTAAGTAATACTAAATCAATTAGTGTTTTGTTTGAAATTAAACCAATAAAATCAACTGTATTTATCCGAGCAACGCTTAGTCGTCCGTATAAAATAACAAGGGACATTAACGCTCATACTCGTAAATGTCAGGTTCAATGCATTTAATATGAGGTCAATACTCAACTAATTCATTAATCGTTAATGAGATAAGGTTACCATAAAAACATTCATTCCTAACGAGTGTATAAGTATTATACGTTCAATCACAACTATTCTTCCATCGGTTTGGTCGTTCAAAATGAATCATGCTTCATGATAAGATGCCTCAAGAAAGAATCAAATGTATGCCACTCCATTTAAATAAAAAAAGTATAGAACTGTTATACTATACGGTACGAAATATCTAAGGTACTGGCACACAGGAAGGCCCACCTTATTTAAAATGTTGATAAAATATAAAGTCACAAATGTTTCACAAAAACAACTATTTTTAATGTTGCTTTGTTTTATTATCCTTTTAAAAATAATATACAAGTTACAAAGTTCCTACTTTAAATATCCTTAAAGAAGGTTTTTTGAAAACACTATAGTGGGCCTAGTCAGAGGCACTGTCCCTTACTAAGGCCCGTTTATGACTAACCGTTACTCAAAATCTATTAAATAATTTTACAAAATTATTTACAAATCACGTTTAACACGTTCAAATTACTTATACTCTTATATATATGATACGATGAAGACCTAAAATAAAACAGGTCACTATTGTCATACATTATTTCTATAACAATTATTATGTGTGAATATTGGTCATGGTTCACGTTGTCATGGCCGTAGTTTTTACTCTTTACAATAATTAACCTCGTTTGCGACTGCACGCGACGGCGCTAACCGCGAATACCGGTGGTTTGTTGCTAGTGTCTCAGTTTACTTCAATAGCCCTTTCAAAGCGGAAAACGTATTAACTAATATGTTAGTGAGGTAGCAATGTTAATATGTAAATATTTTCTTTTGGTTTCCTATATCAGTATCGAATAAAAACTGTTTTTATTCGAATTATCACGCTTATTCCCCTTTTTACTAACGACGAATAAGGGAACGCCTTACTAAGTATGCAATGCTTAGCATAAGGTTCCGTTTCACCAATCGATGTATAATAGATTGGTCCTATCCTATAGTGTATGGACAGTTGTCCATGGTTTTGATTGTCAATCTATATCAATTTGAGCGACGGAGTTTTGGCGGGAAGTCGAAAAAGACATATTGTGCTCTTGTTTTATTTTCATTTTCTTGGTGTATTTTTGAGTTATATCGGATAAAATTGATGGCATTTTGTTCGATGCATGCGAAAATATGTTTTTTCAGCTTGCTTCCAAAATTCCCATAGGTCACGTTCTGGTAAAGAAGCCATCGCTTTACTTAAATGACTGACTGACTTGACTGACTGAGTACTGACGCCTTACTGATTTTACCTACAGTTTCAACGAAACTGGCAAAAACTTGATGCAAATATTATACTTGACGCTGGCAGTATGCACAGAGTTTGCGATGCCAAAATTGAAAAAAAAAACTGAATAAATTTGAGCGACTGTCACATGTGTCAGTTTAGGGGCATCTAAGCACTACGGCATCCCAAATCGTTAAGCTATGCCTAACGTCGTTAGTTGTGACTTAAGGGTTAGTGAAACGTGTTTTTTTAATTATTTAGGCATTTATTTAGGCGTATACTATGGTTAGTGAAAATGGGTGTTACTCTTTTCAGAAGATACCTAGCTATAATGCATAGATTTAGGTTCCATCAGATTCCTATTCTTTTTATGAACCAACTATAATATATAGATACTATCTACCATTTTACCAAAAGTTGCAATTCATAAACTTCAAACACACACAGAGAGAACTAAGACCGAATGGAAGGTTCCGCAGAGCGTTCGGACTCGGACGTTTAAGACTTCCGCGAATTTATTGGTTCGCTGTGTGGACTTATCCGTAGTAACTTGGTTATGTTATGATTGATGCTGGATGGATTATAGTATTTATGCCACGGTATCGTGGCGTATTGAGGCTCATGGGTAGGAGACGCGTCACACTCGGGTGGCTAACGGCGTCACGGGCTACCGAACTCCCCGCTCCTCGTCTTCGGGACCTTTCGGCAATCTTCGGAACGGTTCGCCTTTCAATCCCAATTCTTTAGGTGCGCACGCGATGGGTGACTCAACTAATTTATTAAGATCTATGGATGTAATAAGGGTGTAATGATATCACTTTACTCTAATTGGTAGTGTAGGTATCGCAGTTTTGTGTTGCGCTTAAATCCAGATGTTTGTTACTTGATATAGCAATCAAAAATTTGTGAGTCAAACTAAGTAGATCTGTTAAAGTGATTACGATAACCTGATGCAAATGTAACTCTGTTTTGAAAAAAATATTTCATATTACATAATAATATTATAACTATAGCGCGTTGATTTTTTTGTGTACATACGAGTATATTATTAATTGTTGCGTCTCAAACCTGCTACCATCTCATCATCATCATCTCACCTAAACTATTGGAAAATTCGGAATAACTCTATACCCATATCCGTTCCTACAATCGGTACCTATAATAAACGTTACACACTCATAGCCCCACAGTAAGTTTTTTAATACCCTGTGTCGTGGGTACCATGGACACATACAAAGGCAGGAATGCAAACACCCAGACCGAGAACAGAAATTTAAACTCATTATTCAAATTTCTGTTTCGCCGGGAATCGAACACGGGACCCCGCTAATGGCAGTCCGGCATGGTAACCATTGCGCCACGCGGGTTGTCAATATAATATTTAATATTTTTCATAAATTTTGACAATCTGCAAAATATTTACCTGAAAACTTTATTTTTGAGTACATATTGATGCGAGTAGAATTAACAATAGAGTCTTTACTCAGTTATCTGAATTCGTTTGGAGCAAGACGACTAAACAGTCTTGATGACTTATTATTAAGTTAGAAAGTCTGGTCTTACAGTTAAAGTCTAGTCTAGTCTAGTCTAATTCTAGACTACTCTAGAATATTGGCTCGAGACACGAAAAAACAAATAGGACATTAATAAAAAAAATCAAGTGATTTCATTGTGTTATTGCATTGAAAATAAGTTTACTAACTACACTACAAGTATTAATAAAGTGTGTGTATTGTTGTAGTGTAAATTAGATAAAGGTGTTGGCGCCGACTCCCCGTCATCCGCGGTCCGTTATGGCCTTTGTTTGTGGACATTGTTCTCTAGTCACAACTCACAACATAATATATACCTACTCATAAGCTATTAATGCTTAACAAAGCGAGGTTAAAGTCAAGATTTTAAGGTACAACTTAAGATCTGCGCAAATATTCTCTCGAATCATTGTTGTTGTTAGAGATGTTTGAGTGGTAGATAATTGAACGCTACAATTTTCAATTAAATTAGGTATTTTAACGACAAGACTAGATCATATAATTATCATGATAAATTAAATTTAGTACAAGGAATTTATACCTAATTATATAAAAAATAAACTTATATATTTATTTATTTGTAGAACAGTTTAAAAAACTTCTTATTGATTTAATAGTACAATTTTATTAATGAAAATTTAAGGAATTTTCCGTAATGTAAGAAAGACATAGACGGAATCAATGTTAAGCAGAGCCCTGCTTCGAATAGTGTGCATTTGAAACGGAAATATCATAATCTTCTTTCCACATAAAGCGATAATGAGAATTTTCTACAGCATCATAATATTATGTAATATAACTAAACGATTGACATACAGCATAAAAAAAATCGGAAAAATACGGGTCTAAATCGTACACAGAGAATTCCGGACTAAAATGAAATACCTATTTAGATTATTCGATGGCAAGCCAAAGAACGCCGAAAGTTTTTATGTTTTGCATTTTTTGTAGGTAGGTATTTATTTACGTATTATGACGACCCGCGTGGCGTAATGGTTACCATGCCGGACTGTCGATCGTAGGGTCCCGGGTTCGATTCCCGGCGAAGCAGAAATTTTAATGATGAGTTTAAATTTCTGTTCTCAGTCTGGGTGTTTGTGTTTCTGTCTTTGTGTCCATGGCACCCACAACACAAGGTATAACTACCCAACTGTGGGACTATGAGTGTGAAAAGTTATTTATTTATTGATTTCATTTAAACTATGGAAATTTAAAAAGTAAAAGGGGCTTTTAAAAATTAAGGGAAATATTAATAAAGGTATCAAAGGATCTTAAAACTTAGAGAAACCCAAAACAACCTTTATCATATGCGTACTTCACGTTCGATATCCGCAGGAAGTGATTGCAAAAACGGACGGATGTTTTGAACTTTCAAACAAAATTAATTAGGCAGCTAACTTGTGAAGGGGCAACAACTTCATTTGAATATTAATATTGGGACAGTTATTTTTTACTACTCTGATGAAATCTCACCTCAGATAGATAATTGCTTATGGTAGTGACTCTTAAAACTATTTTGGAGTCGGTGCCCATTTAGAGCGAAAGGTACGCCATGTTACTAAGGGCTTGACTCCAAAATAGTTTTAAAAGTCACAACCATTAGCAAGGAAGTTTCATATGCAAAGTACTGAACAATGTTATTATTTTACCTTTTGAAGTCAGTTTTTTTTGTTATAGTCTGTGGATAATTAAAAATATGAGTATAATGTTTTCCGTTATAAATAATTCTGAGTACCTATCAATCATTATGATTTAGGTTTTTTCTTCGGATGAAAATGTAAATAAGTTTCATTATTAACACTTATTTATACTATTAATAACACATAGTCAATTTTAAAATCTTCACATCACAATAAATAAAATATGAATATAAAATACGTTTAGTGAAATTAACTTATGTTAGTAACTAATTACAAAATGCTTATAAAATATTGTCAAATCATTAAACCACTATTATTTCGTAGGTACGGTTACGAATATCGTACTTTATACCTTTCTTTACAGTACATATAACATGGTACATTAGATTTGATGGGACTTACGAGTATTTAAACAAAGAATAGACATATACTAGGGACATGTTTTGTTTTCAATAGATAAGCCTCATAGTAATGACCAAATTGGCCCTGCCATGTGTTTTTCATCCATTTAAAGAAGAATATTATTGGAAACAAATAAAAATAAATCACAGTTTTTATCATGCTATATTTGTACGTATTAAATGTGGGCTTTTTGATACGTATAAGTGGTAATATTAATACAAACTATATTTTAATGTTTTAAATGTCATCTATAGTATACGTAAAGTATCTGTTTACCCAATGGTTAAGGTATACAGTAGGTAGTTATAGTTAAATCCTGTTGGTACTTTCTGAACGGAAACTTTAAACGTTCAGTGGTACACCGAAATCAAATTACTCACTAACATTCATACTTACGTCTGTATTAGCGATTATATTACCAAAGTACAGCACGAGTACCTAGGTGTTGTTACGCGTGTGGAAACTATGTCATATGGCGCGCACAGACGCTAATGATGTTAATTCGTTTGGTATTTATTAAAAGGTATTTCAATACCTAGTGACCTCTGAATGTTTTGTGGAAAAATAATAGGTAACATATAAACAAAAATATCTTTGCGAATCCTGTAATGTTTTCGAGTAACTTATACATAGAAATTTTTATTTAAAGTTAATAGTTAATCTCTCCATTTTTGTTCTAATTAATAAATAATAACTCATTTTTGATCTTGTGTTAATCTCCTTGAGTTTGGACTTTAGAGTTTCGGTCAATGACCACGTCTGTGCACCATAGGTAAGGACGGGCAAAATGCACATATATGAGCTTACGCTTTAGGGAGAGTGGAAGTTTTCCCTTCATTAACCAGTCTTCATAGACCAGTAACTCTTCCAGGCGTTGGCAATTCTGCGGTCTACTTCTTTATTCTGCCTGTTTTCGAAGGAGATTAGCTGGCCTAAGTAGGCCTCAAGAATCTGAGAACGTTTACTTACGTACTCATCAATATACATAGCATAATTCCTGCCCGTCCACCCTGATTTTTTGTTTCACACAGTTCGTCATTATTTGTGTTTTTGACCTATTAATTTCGATAATCCAACCTCAAGGTTTGCTGTGCTAAGATCTTGTAGTATGTCTTGAAATTCTGATGCTGTAGATGCGAAAAGAATGATGTCATCTGCGAAACGAAGATTTGTAAGGTTTTTGTTGCCGACAAATATTCCTTTATTTTCCCAAGTAACTGCTAGTTTTCTAAAAATGTCTTCCAGTGTGCTAGTGAATAATTTAGGCGATAGAGGATCGCCTTGCTTAACGCCTTTACTGATTTTGAATTTAGGACCTGATGAATTTAGTTTTTTATCTGCTGTGCTATTATTATAAATTGTTTTCAGAATGTTTATGTATGTGTTGTATATTCCTTGATTATCAAGTGCTGTTAAAATGGTACTGTATTTAATGCTATTAAAAGCTTTGGTATAATCCACGAAAGCTACTTATAATGGTTGAAAAACCAGGGCAGAATCCAGCTTGCGCAGGAGATTGTTGGTGATCTAATTTTCCATCTATTCGATTTTGTATCACTTTGACAAATGCTTTGTAAATATGGGATATTAATATCCCTTAAGCTAATCGGTCTATAGTTTTTGACGAGGCTTTTGTCAACTTTTTTGTAAAGTAGGATGATGTTTGAGTAACATATTTCTAAAGGCAATTTACCTGTTTGAAGAATAGAGTTAAATATTTTTGTAAGAGAGTGTTTTTGATCCAAATTTTAACATTTCTGTCATAACACCGTTATGCCCAGGACTCTTGCGATATGACATAGATTGAAGTGCAGAAAGGATTTCCTTGTCTGTTATTAATGGGATATTAGCATCAAAAATATATGTTTCATCTACTAGTTTGAATATCATCACCGTAAAGTTGTTTATAGAACATTATACATATGTCAATTATTTTTGATCTACTGTTGTGTTTTCTTCCTGTTTGATTTTTTAAACTATTAATCCATTTCATCCCGCTAGTAATTCCTTCTATTGCTGTTCTTAAAGATCGGTTTCTTTCTAAACCTACTTGAACTAGGTGACAATAAGGTTTCTTATGCCTTTTCTGATATTTGGTTTCACGTATTTATCGTAATTTTTATATTTTTGTGACCCAATTTCCATCTCTGCTCTTTTTTCTATTTAAATTTGTATTTTTGAAGATAGTTTGCTGTTCTTATAACGAATCTTTTTCATTTTCTTACTACTTATTTTTAATCCTGTCACCAAAGACTTATAAAGAGATTCAGTATCCTCCACTTCGTCAATTTTTAGGTCCTTAAAAGTATTGGATAATATAACATTGAATTCTTTGGAATTGTTTAAAATGTATTGTTTAGAATGTCTTTGTATTAGATTATTAAATAATTTACAGCGCTGAATTTTCATATTAAATTTTAGTTTTGCGCGAATTGGTCTATGATCAGAACTGAACTTTATTTTGTTAATTACATTTACATCTTTAATAACCTTAATATATGTATATATAAAAAGTAAAGAGTTTTCTTTGTACGTAAAGACACGGTTTTCTCTATTATCATTAACTCCAATCAACTTCCCGTTTGGGTGGTAATTACACCTTAGTACGTAGATGATAGTAAGGGAGTTTGATCGCAGTGGGTGGAAATAACTGAAAAAAAAATATCTGTAGGTACTTTTCTAACCAATAGGGACTTCTGGGTGGATCTCAAAATTTCCGGGATGATCTAGCAAACTATTTTAATTTTAATTTTATTGAAAATGTTCGAGATAGTTCCAGAAGCTTCTCGAATCATTTGGATTGTTTTAAATAATTTTAATTTATTGAGAATATTCGAGAAAGCATCTCAAATGATCTGGATTTTTTTTATAATTGTAATCTTTTTTCGAATGATCTGGAGATTTTTGAAATAATTGCAATTTTTTTAATTAATTGAAAATATTCGAGAAAGTTCCAGAAACTTCTCGAATGATCTGAAGATTTTTAAAATAATTGCAGACTGTTTTAACCAATTGAGAATGTTCGAGAAAGTTCCAGAAATTTCTCAAATCCTACTATTATTATAAATGCTAAAGTTTGTAAATATGGATGTTTGTTACTCTTTCACGTAAAAACTACGGAATGGATTTAAATGAAACTTTGCAATAATATAGCTTATACATCAAAATAACACATAGGCTACAATTTATAAAGATATTGTCCAAATAATAAGTGTCAAGTAAGTAGGAAAAAATCTAGCGAGCTATTCTGGCGTGGGCTGCCAAAACCGCTAGAGTTACACATTCGTAATGTATGATGGAAATGTTTATCTTAAATAGTCCTACAAAACAGTCGGTCCACGGCACTTCAGAAGGGACTTCACTTTATGCTAATGATGCTCTCTAACGCGGGTGAAACCGCGGGGCACAGCTAGTATCTTTTGAAGGACTAAGTGAACATTCATTGAAAAAATTTGCTCTCAACTCGTAACCTAATCATCGTAATACGGAAATCAATATGTGTGCCAATAAAAATTGAGAGTTACCCTCGATGTCCCTGGGATCCCATCATCAGATCTTAACTTGGTGACAATGGGGCCACTTCGGAAGCTTTTTGAACAAAAAAATAATTTTGTAAATCGGTCCACAAACGGCGAAGTAATCGGTGAATATTATTTAAAATAATAAGTACAGCCGAATACATTACCTCCTCCTTTTAGTGGCCAGTAAAAAATATAATAAAATAAGTATTTAAGAGGGCTCCCATACAATAAATGTTTTTTTATATGTAGATAATGATACGGAACCCTTCGTGCGTAAGTGCCACTCGTACTTGGCCGGTTTTATTATTATTATATTAGCCCGACTCCAAAAATATTTTTAAGAGTAATTGCCATCTTCAAGAAGAAGTAGGTACTGAACAATTTTATTTTTTACCGTTTGAAGTCGGTTCTATTTTTTGTTAAAAACTTAATTTATTATATTCTAATAAGTCCTTTATATTAATGACTTATATTAGAGCAAGTGAAAAAAAATTATTAACTAGGTATTTAAATGCTTTTATCAAAAGTAATCTACAGTAACCTTGCGTCAAGGAATACTTTTAAAAATAAGCCTAATAATAGGAATTAGGCAATAATTATATCTTGCATTTGTGGGTAGAATATGTTTTGTTACACTTGATTTGTGCTCTTAGCACTAATGACATACATGTATCGAAAACAGGTAGATATTTGATAGTTGGCTTAGGTTTCAATATTGGCTTTCTCCTCTTCTATGCCAAGCTGACTTTATTTTAAGTGACTTTAGTTCATAGTTATTTATTTATATGAAAAAACATACGAAAACCTTATGTACACATAGGTTTACGTATGTATTTTCATATGTTCTTTATGTAGGTAGCCAATGAGTACTTTTACTGCACATTGAAGATCTAATAAAGGGCTAGCAAACGTACTGGTTACTAAGTGAATTATTACCAATAATATACAATAAGCTACCGGAATTCCTCAAAATAAAAGCAGGCAATGAGTTTAAAAAGAAACTTAAAACGTATTTACTGGAAAAGACGTATTAATGGGTCACTGATTATTATTGTAAAATAAATAACACTATTTCAATGTACATTTTTATATTTGTAATTTGTATTTAGTTAAGTTTTTAATTATTGTAATATTTGCATAACTCATGTAGGTAAATATGGCGAACCAAATGTATAAAAACACCTTTTGTAAACACACATATTTGTGCAAATAAAAGTCTGTCTTTGTTTTTGTCACTTATTTTTTGTTTTTGTGAGAGCTATCAAAAGTAAAACAGAAAATCGTGCAGAAAAAGCTATTACTATCATCCACTAAAGTACTACCTATACAATACTAAACTTGGCTCAGTATTATACTATATATTTTCCTCTAATTACCTAATTACTTTCTTTCTATTTTACACAGCTTATAGACAGATCAAATATCTGGCTCGATTGTGTAATCATTCTCTAGTAATACAATTCTGAATACTATGTTGCGCTCGTGTTTGCACTGTTTTGTACACCTTATATAATTTCTACGAGCTGCTGGAACTTGGCTGCTGTTTTCACCTTTACTCAAAAGAGCAAAATGTTGCTTGTTTAAGCTTTCAAAGAAACTTCATTGCAGGATTTCGTCTCTAAACATTGACCTGCATTAGAAGCGGTAAGTTTCAATACAGCTAAATTGAAGTAATTGTTATTAAATTAATGAAGGCAAGAAGAATTGGGCTTTATTATTGTAAGGAATTTTATCATATAGGTATAGAAAATGTAAGAAATAGATTTTAAGCAGCTAAAGGCCTTTCAGTTTTATAGCGAATTCAGTAAAAGTTGAAAAAGACATTAATTTAGTATTAAAACTAAAATTCGTCGAAACACTACGCCAGCATATAGTAATCGAAACCAATATTCTAATCCCTTATTGCCCCTTTGTAATAGAAAAATAGGGTGTTATTTGTTTGATCTTGAATTTCTTAAGTGTCTTTTAGTAAGTTAGTGTTTATGTTTGTCTACAAATTGTGTTTTGTTATTACATAATAGTTATGTAATACTATATTAGTTATATGTATACATATACCGATCAGTGTGCTGTGGTTGTGTACACGTGGACGTCTTAGTAATTGTTAATATATATACCTCGCACACAATACTCCACACTAGTGGATAATTAATTAACTGAATGAAGTAACTGTACATAATTAATCACTCTCCAACAATACTTATTAATGCAGCATCGTAAAAGGTAAGTCTGTGACTAGAAGGAAAAGGAAGCATAGGCCGAAAGTTGATTGAGCTTGCATCACTCAACATTCAAATAGTTGGCTTATTGTAATCTTGCCCTATGAATACTACTACGTTAATAGTTACTTATGGGTATGGCGTGGTAGTGTATTCTCCTGGAGTAAGCTTGGAGCAGTAAAGACGGCCGTCGCCATAGGAGATACCAAATTTTAACCTCAGCGCGCACCTTTGGCAAAGTTATGTATTAATGTGATGTGAATGGTGAGGGAAAACATTGTGATGTTTTTGGAATGATTACGATGTTTTCCATCACTTTGCATACCTAATAAATAATCTATAATTTCTTGAAAGCATGAAGTGAAGTCCACCAATTCGTACTTGGCCAATGTGGTGGATTAGGGGCATCGCCAACAACCCTTTCCTAGGAGTGGGACAGAAACGGGTTGATAAAAAAAGTTTCTAGTCCTCCGTAATATTGTTGAATAGTCGCCCCTTGCCCAGCAGTGGGACGTAAAAAGGGTTAAATAGACGATGGCCGTGAATGAGGTAGCGAGAACAGAGTCGTTAGGTCGAAGCATACCGATGGGTGAGCACAATGATAAGTTTAATTAATCCGGCCTTGGAGTTGCTAACGAGTCGCTAGTTGGAACACAGCGCGGATAGATCCCTAGTACAAGCAAATGATTTTTGTTTTATCACGTACACGAGTTTTCATCAAATTATGAGAATTCAATTTGGGCAATCGTGACTATTGTCTGTGTATTTAATTTGAACTCAAAACGCAACACAATAAAATTAAATATTAACCTACTTCGCCGCGTGGACTATGATATTAGACATAGCACGATGTTAAAAGCCTAAAGCCTTCCTCGAAATGGACTATCCAATACAAAAGGAATTTTTCAATTGGAACCAGTAGTTCCTGAGATTAGCACGTTCAAACTCTGCAGCTTTATATATTAATTTGGGTTTTTGCAACATTTTTCACTGATGCTTCGCTCCTATTGGTCGCAGCGTAATATTATAAAGCCTAAAGCCTTCCTCGATAAATGGACTATCCTACACAAAAATAATTTTTCATTTCGACCTAGTAGTTCCTGAGATCAAACAAATGAACTCTTCAGCTTTATATATTAGTAAGTATAGATGTGCCGTGGAACAAATCTTTTGATTCCTTTTCTATGTCGCACTTCAGAGCACAGTTCTTTTTAAGAAGGATTTATACCAAAGGCACGTCATACATCATACACCATACTTTACGAGAAAGACCATTGGCATTTGTGATCAACATTGAGGAAAGTACATTTTACTATTTATGAAATCAATTAGCTTAATAAAGTTATTTAGTCCGCATACACCGACTTAATTGTTTTTCATCATTTATCTGTATTGCGATAGCAATCAACTAAAAAGTTATGAAATGAACAATGCAAATACAAACAATAAAAGCTCTGACCAATTAATTATCTTTATTATTTTCATCGAAGCTTATCCTAGATTTCCTGGTACCTTGAAAAAAATCAACAGTGCACTTAGGGTATTAATGCTACAGTCAGCTCAATCATTTCTTGAGCTACAAAAAACAATTGCAAATAAGTTGATGAACAAAAAGCTTTTGAAGAACAAATCGTAAATCTTTTTCTATTTGAAAGTAAGAAAAATTTAATCATATCGTGCTTTAATTAATGTCAGTAGTTATGTACCTACTCGCATATGAAATTTCTAAATATAATTAGCAATAAGCTGATGTAATTATATTATTGTGAGAAGTTACTTACATTATGAGTTTCAAACACTGTATGGGTACTCTGGTAAGGGTACCGACAAAATGGTAGTGAAACGTAACGTTTTTAGTTAGTTTTTGGAAGACCATGCGAAGCAGCATATTTACATTGTCACTGTGTTTTCAATCTAGCAAAGCACCGACAATTATTTGGCGGCCATTGGCAAGGCTAAAAAATACCCTAGAAAGCATTCATTTCTGAAATTTGACGCGCCTTTGATTGGAACTGGCTCATTCAGCTCAGCATTGAAGATTTTACATCAGATCTACATGTTCTCGCATTCGCGTGGCATTACGGAATTTTAGGTAGAGTCCTGAGTGAGAATCCGGAATCAGTGGTGTACGGTATTTTTGATACATCGTTCGCTTGCATTCCGAGCCCGCCTTTTTGATATTCGATTTTGAATGTTTCATTAATAGCTGCAAAATCAAAAAAATTGCCATGTTCCACAGTAGAAATAACATTGAACTTTAGACTCTCTTAGATTAACTATTTGACGATTAGAGACGCTTTGGACTGCATTTTAAGATGCAAGGGCAAACTAGATACAGATGTATCTAGTTTGCCCTTGCATCGCATTTGACCTATGTCTCATTGTTTGCAATATAAACACTAATAAATAGGTACTCCGATATTATCAGCTTGGGAAACCTGCGCAGCGCAATCTCCTTCGCATAGCATATTGATACCCCTGGTGATACTTCATTCTCATTACCACAAGCTTTACCGTACATGCAAAGTTTAGCGCACAAGTATACGCTTGAAATAAGCGATGGGAACAGGCTAAGATCATAAATGCTCGGGTTGAAATTCCGGCACGCACCTCGCACTACGAAATTTGTTAAGAGCGAATTTTCCTGCTGGCCTTCGCTGAGGTAAAATTTTGTGCTTAATCATTTAATTTAATTCATTATCCTTCACCATGTTTGTGTAACAGTATTTCAAAAATTCTCAAAAGCATAATACGTCCACAAACTCGCATCTGTTCAACGTCTGAATCTTAAACTTGAGACAGATAATTAGCAGAAAAATGCGGAGCTAGAGACCCGGCTTCAAACTTCAAGCAAGCATGTTGCGTTTTTATTTTTATATTTTTGTGTTTTTTTTTAAATTGGGAGTTACTTCAGACGGCGTTGTTAAGTAACACTAAGCCAATGAGTGTTTTGCTTAAAATTAAACCAAGAAAATCAATTGTTTTATCCGAGCAACGCTCGGTCCTCCAGGTACCTACTGAATACTAAACTGATTAAGCTATCCCAACACAAAAAAACATAAAATTTTGCTAAGACAAATGCATATGGCTTCCTATGTGAAAAAGATATCAGATCTCATGTAGAGTCACCAGCCTTCTACCAGCCCTTCACCATTTTTATGTCAGTAGCGAAACGGCAAAGCGACTCATTTATAATATATTATATAGATATAATTAGGGCGTATAGATTCAAGAGCTTTACTCTAAATGAATAATCTTTTTATGGCCTACAAGTTTGGTGTAAAAATATTGATCTCTGAAAGCAAATTAAAAAAAAAGTGAAAAACTGTTAAGTTATTATAAGTTTATTAGATTTGACCCCGAAAAAGAAAAATAAGGGTAATTTGTTTGTTATATTTGTTATAAGCTTTTTAAAATTCACATATTGACCAAAATTTTATCAATCGAGGCATAGACTATTTGGAAGAATTTACGTTACATTCATAATATTGTAGTTATTTAAAAACTATTTTATTTGGAAGGAGGACAGGCTTTATATTTCATGCGTGCAAAATGCGCTTAACATAATGTAAAGACACACGAATAGTGTGTAAAGTACAACTCAAGTAGTGGCTGGAATTATAATAATACTTCGTTCATGGACATTGCACAAGCGCCTCATAGATATGTATCTGAGCAGGTACTTGTAATGATACAGCATTCTTAGGAGATTCGCGACCACACTGCGCACTGCAGAAAATCAGCCGTAACTAAGAATATCATTGTCTTTAAGACAGACTAAAGCACTAAAACTGAATGATATTGATGATTTAGTAAATATCTATTACTTCGTCATTGTGTACTTGGCTGGTCAATCTTGATCCTTTTTTTCGAAAACAGTGGAGTTGTCTTGTTAAAATTCATATCAAATACTCAGATTTATGCTATGCTTTACACAGATTTTATATACCATTCATTGCAGCCGTTTACATCAAATATTTTCACAATTATTTATTTCTTAGCATATCATAAAATTTGGTTAAAAATTTGGTTATTAAGAGGTACATAATTAAGAGAAACTTCATTCAATTTAGCATAGTAAGAAAGGGAGCATAAGAAAGGGGAAACTTGGTAAACTATTTGTATTTATTTCATATTATCAACCGATTCCCACCCGAACTAGTTCTTCATTATTTAATTTTAAAGTGTACAATGCATCCTATCACATTTTAAATGGGCCCTAATTGTTTTAAATGCAAGCAACTCTTGACACATGAACGCAATCTACGCAGTATTCACATCAGCTCAAATTTCGATTTGCGCTAAAACATGTCGCGAAATTTAATATTGTGCGCAGATTGTGCGTATTGGGTTACGTGCGCTCGCCGTGAATTTAGTTTATCATTATACATATAATAATATTCAACCAATAACTTTGAACATCTTCATGTTGAATATTAAATCGAAAAAATCTTTTTATTCGATGTCCAGATTTGACGTTGAATGTAAGTTTGAATTAAGATCTTAACTCTATGATCCTATTCGGACGCAATTTTAATTGGAGTTTTGGCGGGAAGTCTGAAGGAACAAGTTGTGCTCTTGTTTTATTTTCATTTTCTTAGTGTATTTTTTAGTTATATCGGATAAAGTTGATGGTATTTTGCTCGATATAGGTTAATGACAGTGCGAGTGCTGTGAAATAAAATAAGTAACAGTGCGAAAACATGTTTTTTCGGCTTGCCTCCAAAATTCCATCGGACATGTTCCGGTAAAGTAGCCATCACTTTACTTGAACATTTGACTGACTAGACTGACTGATACCTGACGACTAACTGACTTTTTTCTACGACTACAGTGATGCAATAATTTTACTTGACGCTGTCAATATGCACAGAGTTTGCGACGCCATTATTAAAATTGATTAGTAAATATTGAATGGCTGAAAGGATTTTTATCCAATGCCGTAAAACGAAATTATTAAAAAAAGCAATTTTAATTTTATTTTATTTTTAGCTGTCTAATTCTAGCTGACCCGACAAACGTTGTACTATTTTAACTATGAATATTGAATTCAATTTGGTATACCGAAGTATCTGTTTTAAACAATTGTTCAGTTTTGTAAACATAATATCTTTACCGCGCCGTCCTAGTGCAAAAATTCTCTAAAATACAGGATATTAGATATAAACGTTAAGCATCTTCAGCTTCAGTGAATGAGATCTGTGCGAGATAATGTTTGGTTAGTAATTATATTCATAATCGTGTAAGTGCAATACAGTAATTATATTACATTGCATTTACACGATTATTTTTAAAGCTGTAGTGCCTGGATTACCGAGCTTTAATCCGATAAAAACAATTGATTCTCTTGGTCTAATCACAAAAAGAAACTTAATAAAAGAGTGACACCCCGCATACTAAATTTTATAAAAATCGAGCTGTTTCCGTGATTCTAATAATATATAGGTAATAATTGGTTAATTGGTACTTGTTATGTAGTAGATACAAGTATTGTAGGATCGAAGGTACAATGTGCGAATATATTTAGACAGAGACTATTTTAAAACTCTCGTAAAGTACAGTCAGAATTGTTTAAAACTCCAGTATCGTATATAATTCTAACTGATAGTAACATTGATAAGGAAGAATTATCTTTTCATATTTCCGCGTACTGCAAGGAGTACCATACAAGATTTCAACAAAAAACTTTTTGATGCACCGTCTGAAGTAAATTTACAACTTTTTTACCGATAAGACAGTGGTAGATCTTAAATTTTTATACGGCTGCAACCCTCTTTGCGTCCCACTGCTGGGCGTATATCTATACTAATATATAAAGCTGAAGAGTTTGTTTGTTTGAACGAGGCTAATCTCAGAAACTACTGGTTCGAATTGAAAAATTATTTTTGTGTTGGTTAGTCCCTTTATCGGGGAAGGCTTAGGCTATAAAATAACATCATGCTAATACCAAAGTCCACGCGGACGAAATCGCGGGCGGCCACTAGTCTGTAATAAACTTGAAAACTAACAAGTAGATTTTCACACGGATTTTATGCAGATGAAGTGGACTGTAAGTTTACATGGCTACTATCGGGCATATGTCCAACAGTTAAGGAGGATCTAGGGCCTAGGCTACAGTCCGACATGCTCGCCAATTCAGGAGTAGTGGTCATGACATGAATGAAATATTACAATATATGTATAAACTTTCCGTCCCGTTGGAACGTGACATGTCACAGATACAAACATTACAAATTTTCATCGAGAGTGCGCGCTAGGACTTGAACCCAGACCCGCAGAGTGCTGACCTCTAGTCTGTCTGTCATTGATCTTGTGTGATACGAATGTAAAAATAACAATATCGTTATTAAAGTTACTCCATTCAAATAACATTTAATAAAGCAGAAATTGAGATGATGAGAATAAGCTTCTGTTCTGGGAAGTGGGGTTTGTGTTCATGTCTTGTCCATGGTACTCACGTCACAGGGAATCCTTCTGCGTTACTTGCAACTTCGTGCTAGTAGGACTGAGTGTGTAGTGTTATTTATTATAGCTGTGCCCGCGACGTCGTCCACGTGTATAGACTTTTATAAAATGGATTGATTAAAAATTAAAGATTATTTATTTGCATTGAATAAGTAGTAGGTAGATTATTCTTACATATAGTGAAATCACTTATAATACAATGTTCATATGTTCAGAAGAAACCTAATGTATTTTTTTCTAAATCCTTCAAACCTAAAATAGTAAGGAATGCTTACTGTACTGATCTTACTATCCACTTTTCTTCTCACGTTTCGCTTTTCTCGCACAATCAGATTCTCTTTACAAATATGTATCTCGTTTATTAAAGTTAAGAGATACTGCTGTGCCCGTGGCTTCATCTATGTCAAAAATAGTATCTTTAGTAAATTGGGTGAATTTATACTGCAAAGAATGTATAGACTCATTCTATATACATAGCTTTAACCTACTGCAGAAAAGAGGTGCACTATACAACTACTTGTAGTTGGGAGATAAAATTTCTAAACATACACGTGCTTATAGGATTAAACAATCGGAAAAATAATTGTAAGGTCAATTAATAAACTATATGTTTAAAACTCGCGGACAGCAATTTGGTCATAAGTCATAACTCATATAACATTGTGAAAACTAAAGCAGAAGGCAGGGTCTCTACACAGTGTGCTATCTGTATTTGGAAATAAAGAATATTTTTATAAAGAATCTTTAAAGAATCCTTAATATCTCCATCAATCAACGTGTGTGGATGAGCCCTCAGCCCGTACGCAATAAAGAGACGCAAAAAATGAGTTAAGTTATCATTGGTCCAATTAACAATGTTCAGCATCATACGTATACCCAACGATGGGACAACCCGCGTGGCGCAATGTTTACCATGCCGGACTGCTAATCAAACTGTCCCGGGTTAGAATCCGGGTGAATCAGAAATTTCAATGATGAGTTTAAACTGTTCTCGGTCTGGGTGGTTGTGTTTCTGTCTCTATGTGTGTTCATGGCACCCGCGACACAGGGTATATCTACCCTAATGTGAGGCTATACGTGTGAAATGTTATTTTTTATTTTTTTTACACTATGTACTTACTTTTATTAGACTTTAGGCTTTTATTTGAAATTATCTCCATCGATTCACTTTGTGGAAGAAATGAATGTTTCTCAATAACGCCATCTACCGTATGGCATGTAAACTTTGTGATTGATGATAAATCGAATGACAAATTACCAAATAGGTAGAGATATTGAGATTAACAGTTGGTTCACTAAAAGTTTAACTATTCGTCACCTAGATGTCTGCAGTAGTCTCGTTTTGTTAAGGCTTTGTACATTCTGTATGAAGGTTTAGATTCCGTATCTTACAACCTTAATGCTGGATTCATTGAGATTGTAAGATTTGGATTTCGGTTCATCGGAGCTTGAGGCCACCTCAATATTGGGAGAGCTCCATGCTCAGCAGTGGAATGCTAAAAAGGTTGCAGCTTGATATAATGTAGCAGCTGCATCCTGTTCATAATCTTCCACCCCAAAAGAAGACTAATAAGCTGAGCAACTAACTCAATGGAGCCTGTGATGTAAGGTTCGGCGGCGGTAAGGCTCGCGATGCGCTTATTAGGTACCAATAGTCTAGCCATACTCGGCCAACGAAAGAAAATACAGTAAGCTGATCTAAGTATATTTAATATAGTCGACAATATTAGTGAGAGTTCAAAATAATTTTACTTAAATTTAAACTTTTATTTATGGTTTTGAATGGGCTGTTACCGAAACTTTCATACAAATTCCCCAAAGTGCCTTTTAAGTTTATGTCGCGTATTCTGTAAATGAACATAACGTTTTTGTTTATCACCCGATTGATATGAAATACACACTAATGTTACGGAAACTCATTCAACAATAAATCGGTAAACACATCATTCAAAGAAGGGAAAAGAATTTGAGAATGAAATATTAAGTTAAGGTTAGTTATTGTACGCTTGAGATACCAACTTTCGAATCCACTTTATTTGCTATTGAGGGGTAGTTTTGAAAAAAGCTTAAATAGAATTCTTAGTATGTTAGTAAAGATTACAAATACAAAATTATAAGTATATTACTCTGCACAAAAATATTCTGTACATCAAGTTTCGACACTCAATTTTCAAAGAGTTTCAAAGAAAATTGACATTTAAAGGGTGAATTTCGGGAAATGCTGAAACACGTATTCTTTTATTTTGGTTAGAAAATATTTATACCAAATTTCAAGAAAATCTATTGAAAAAATCCAAGTTTTCCATACAAATTTTCATCGCTCATTTCACACCCTTAAAGGGTGATTTTTAAAATTATCTATAGCCTAAATGTTAGCGAGGACCAATATATATAAAACAAAAAAAGTTTCATCAAAATCCGTCCAGTAGTTTTTGCGTGAAAAGCTAACAACAGACAGACAGACAGACAGACAGACAGACAGACAATAATTTCAAAACTTATATTTTTAGCTTCTGTTACTTATAAAAAGACCCCTAGAAGTATTTTTTTAAATTTATATGCAATGTACAGAATTGACCCTGCTTACAGTTTTATTATATGTATAGATTGTTGTTAAACCAACCCGTACGTAATACCACAAAAGTTTACGCAAAAACCGGAATTTCATAGATACACCACGCAAGGTTAACTCTTAATTACAGTCACTCTAACGCCGCGATTATGCTATAATAATAATTATGATACAATACTCTTTTATTATTTGATGCTTATTCATTAAAGCGCATTAAATTTCTGCTCCCGTCATCCTAAGTAGTAACAAATTAATATTACACTACAACATTGCTTTCTGATAAGCGGCACAAGTATAACTACCATATAACTGTTGACTAGTGAAATCATCAAGAGGAATACGTCGACGACAGAAATGTGATTAGAAGAAGTCAACCAACAAACAATATGGTACTCTATATCACAGCATTAAAATTTATTTTCCCTTGGCATTCAAATGAAATTAAGCTTTTCAACCTCCACGCCCCGCTGTAAAGTGCTGATGTGATCCTGACTGCAAAAACACTCTTAGTTTTGAAACGTAAAATTATTTAAGTAAGTGACTATAAGAATTATGAATAATGCTCTATTTACAGTTGCTAGCTAGCTAGTAATATATAATAATACAAATACAAATCATGTTTTTAAATGAAGTAGTAAACTAATATTTATTCAACTGAAGTGCGATGAAATAACCAAATTCTGAACGATACTCAACGAATGAATGTGTGTATAGCTCAGGTGTATAGTAAATTGAAACGCAAATTACCGAAGCGAGGCCGAAATTAATACTACTGGGAAAAAATCGGAATATAAATACAGAGCATTAACCTTTCTCAAACATTAAGCACAAAGTCATAACTCTTCGCAAGTGCAGCTCTATACATTCAGAGATTTTTAGAGAAGTTATAATATGTCAGACGAATATGTAGTCGACAATGTTGGTGAACAACATGGACAACTACAACTTCAAACAGGAGTCTTTCCTGACATACTAACCAATAAAATTGCGCTGCTTAAGCTTCATGCTCGTATAATTATTATTGGTCGTTTCATATAAGCGAGTCCGGCAACTTCACATTTCCAAAAACAACACAGAGTTGCCTTCACTTTGGAAAAGGGTGAAGGAAGGCAGGTACTAGCGATATGTAGTCTTTTTTTTTTCAATTATGGCATCGCAAACTCTGCGCATACTGCCAGCGTCAAGTATAATTTTTGCATCAATTTTTTGTCAGTTTCAATGAAACTGGACGAAGTAATAACAAAGTCAGTAAGTAAGTCGTCAGCAAACAGTCAGTCTAGTCAGTCCAACATTCAAGTAAAGCGATGGCTACTTTACTAGAACGTGTCCGATGGAATTTTGGAGGCAAGCAGAAAAACATATTTTAGCACTGTTATTCTATTTCACAAACACTCGTGCCCTGTAATTAACCTATATCAAACAAAATGCCATCAACTTTATCCGATATAACTCAAAAATACACAAAGAAAATGAAAATAAAACAAGAGCACAATATGTTTTTTTTCGACTTCCCGCCAAAACTCCCATATGTAGTCTTCTGGAGCTTTGAAATTGAAAATAGAATTACAGTATCCCCTGTGTAATCGTAAGAGGTGACTATAAGGGGACTTCCAGGCTTGCGGGTGGCGAGAGTGGGAACTCAAATCGCCCAGTTAGCGGTCCTAGAAAGGATGGTGCTGTGCGCGTGTCCTCATGGTGTCGCAAGTACTGGAAGATGATGATCCCGTTTTAATAATAATAAACTCTTTATTATCAGGCATTAAGGCCCATAGTATAAATACTTTATAGATTAACATACACGTTTATATCTTAAAACTAAGTCACGTCCATGATATATGCGGAACACTACCCCCTTCGGCCACAAAGTTTTGGAGAGTTGCGCGAGGAGCACACTGGTGCGTTCTTCTGGAGATCCAAGCCTTGAAGCAGGCCACCAAGGGCCAGGTACTACCGAAGTACTTTCTGTAAAAATGTAGACCGTCTTTCCGATAAGTGTTTTCCTTATGCAGGTTATCTGAATACTTTATATGTGACGTTATCGACAATAATTTATTATTTTCCTAAATTATGCTACTCCACTGGTTTTTCTGGTTACTGATAAAAGGTTAAATAACTCATTAGCTGCTAATTTACGAATACTGCAATAAATACGTTCATTCATTGAACGATTAAAGTTTAATTGTAATTAATTACTTTGAATGCAATTTTAGCTACTATATAATTGCTAGGGTTACTATACACTCACATAACTTAAAGGCTGTGTCCACAATGGAGCCAAATTTTAAGTTTATCACTCATACAGTCATAGTAAAATGTACCAATTTCATATGATTGAGATTCGATAGATTACGACGGAATCTTTGTACGATTTTACAGATTTTTCGTGATAATATTTAAACTGCCTACAATAATGACAATCAGATAATAGTAACTACGAGACAGCTCTCAATACATAAATTTACACATATGTTCTTAAATAAAGCAGCGTTGATAAACTGATCTTAATTGAGATAAAGATATAAATTTCAGCCTATTAATGTTTATTATTATTATAAAGACACCAATAAATAAATAAAGATCAAAAGATTCAGATTATGATATGGCATTACAACTACTCTGTTATCTTATCACTGAATAGTCTCTAAAGAAAATTATGGAAATAAAAAGGTTAGCGTTACAAAATTTATTGTCATAGTTATATCAATCACGCTTATTAAACTTTTCTTCTCGTTATTATGTTGTACGCATAATATTGTTAAGTGGAGTTTTGGCGGGGAGTCGAAAAAGATATATTGTGCTCTTGTTTTGTTTTCATTTTCTTGGTGTATTTTTGAGTTATATCGGATAAAGTTGATGGCATTTTGTTTGATATAGGTTAATTACAGTGCACGAGTGTTTGTGAAATGGAATAACAGTTCTAAAATATGTTTTTTCTGCTTGCCTCCAAAATTCAATCGGACACGTTCTAGTAAAGTAGCCATCGTTTACTTGAATGTTGGACTGACTAGACTGACTGATTACTGACGACTTACTTACTGACTTTGTTATTACTTCGTCCAGTTTCATTGAAACTGGCAAAAACTTGATGCAAAAATTATACATGACGCTGGCAGTATGCACAGTTTGCGATGCCATAATTGAAAAAAAAAATTGTTAAGTTTGTATTTTCCATAGAGCAGAGAAGGAATTTTCACACCATTTGTGTAAAACACGAAAATTAAGTTATCAAGCATTAACCTATTTATTGAATTTAAAAGTAGGTTTGTTGGAGCAAATAAGAGTAGGGGAGCCCAAGAGGGGATTCTCGAATTTATTGGAGCGCGTCAGATTAAGATATGGGGTACACCTTGCATCCTGCCGAGTACTACAACGTTTAAATAAACCTTCTGTATAGCTACAGTATTTTTGTTATTTTTTTATCTTACTTCCGGATGTCAAAATAGTCAGATGAGAATACCCCGTTACCGTTGAACCATGACTTTTTAAGTAATAAAAATTAGAACTCTCCCGAGATTGCCAATGTGCTTTTTTTATTTCGCTGTTTTGTATAACATTCATACTAAAATCATCAGATTATTGAAATGTGACTTACCATGCATTTAATTTAATCTACTATTGATCGATATTTGTCGTTATTTTAAATGTATCTTTTGTATTAAAAAAATTAAAACCTATAGGCGCCCTCCCCACTGGTTAAAAGGAAAACGTCATATAATCTAATAATCTTTCTACCACCCAACCTATAAAATGCACAAAGCCCTGATGACGCTCGAGTAAATCCACAATTAGCCTCGTAGGTTAGAAATGGTTTACATTTTGACGTGATAACGTCTTTAAAATCGTTTTAGTCGGGTGACATGTTCAGAAACTTGTGTCACACCAAAACCTCACGAGCGCGATCGCAGGTATAACGAGAGAGAGACGGACCGATCTCCCGTCTCATCTCGAGCGCTGCCAGTCATTCCGTGAAACTTGTCACGCGGAATCCTCACGAGCGGAGGCTGGCATAGCGTTCGAGTGAGTGGACCGATCTTCCGTCTCTCTCACTCTAGCGGCATACAAACGAATGGAGATTTTCTCGTGCGGACGTTATCACGTAAACATCTCGATCGTAAACCTACTTTACAAACAATTTGCCGTTTTTTTTATTATAACTTAACATGTGTCTTCTAAACATACTAACACGTACGTGAAAGCACGATAGACCAAAAGCTGTCTAAATACATTGATTCAGGGAATTTTATTACACTTGTTACACAATAATTATTAAATCTATAGTATAAGGTAAATTCCATCGTGCGTCTTACAGAGTTTCAAATAACTCTACCTAGACCTTGAAATTTGTGGGAAGCTAAATTTTAATCATTTCAATATACAGTAAGAGGAACAATTCAAAAATCTAAAATGTTTTTTTTTATTAGTATCAGAAATTTTTTATTTATTTAAGCCTTACATATCAAAGTTCATACAATTACAGATACAAATATATTTTGCAATATAACAACGTGCATCTGTAAGTCCTGTAACACTATGTAACTTATAACTTCTCGAAGGCATGCTGTCAACCAATCCGCACTTGTCCAGTGCGGTTTATTATGTACAAGTAGGAGACCTGTGCGCAGCATACATACAAATCATTATCATTTAATGTAACAATGTTATTAAAATAATTTTGTAATCTATTTTAGTCATCAATCATTTTTGTTATTTAATTTCACCAGCCATATTTGTAATAAATCTGTACATGATTAACATTTAATTGTGAATTCATTTTAGATATAGTCTTTTGCAGGGTGAAATAAATGATTTAAGTCCCTTTATTTTTAAACTAGCTGTGCCCGCGACGTCGTCCGCGTGTATAAAGACTTTTATAAAATGGATTGATTAAAAATTAAAGATTATTTATTTGCATTGAATAAGTAGCAGGTAGATTATTCTTACATATAGTGAAATCACTTATAATACAATGTTCATATGTTCAGAAGAAACCTAATGTATTTTTCCTAAATCCTTCAAACCTAAAACAGTAAGGAATGCTTACTGTACTGATCTTACTATCCACTTTCTCACGTTTCGCTTTTCTCGCGCAATCAGATTCTCTTTACAAATATGTACCTCGTTTATTAAAGTTAAGAGATACTGCTGTGCCCGTGGCTTCATCTATGTTAAAAATAGTGTCTTTAGTAAATTGGGTGAATTTATACTGCAAAGAATGTATAGACTCATTCTATATACATAGCTTTAACCTACTGCAGAAAAGAGGTGCACTATACAACTACCTACTTGTACTTGGGAGATAAAATTTCTAAACATACACGTGCTTAGGATTAAACAATCAGAAAAATAATTGTAAGGTCATTTAATAAACTATAGGTTTAAAACTTGCGGACAGCAGTTTGGTCATACCTAAGTCATAACTCATATAACATTGTGAAAACTAAAGCAGAAGGCAGGGTCTCTACACATTGTGCTATCTGTATTTGGAAATAAAGAATATTTTTATAAAGAATCCTTAATATCTCCATCAATCAACGTGTGTGGATGAGCCCTCAGCCTGTATGCAATAAAGAGACGCAAAAAATGAGTTAAGTTATCATTGGTCCAATTAAAAATGTTCAGCATCATACGTATACCTTCCCAACGATGGGACAACCCGCGTGGTGCAATGTTTACCATGGCGGACTGCTAATCGAACTGTAGAAGAAATGAATATTTCTCAATAACGCCATCTACCGTATGGCATGTAAACTTTGTGGTTGATAAATCGAATGTCAAATTATGAGATTAACAGTTGGTTCACTAAAAGTTTAACTATTCGTCACCTAGATGTCTGCAGTAGTCTTGTTTTGTTAAGGCTTTGTACATTCTGTATGAAGGTTTAGATTCCGTATCTTACAACCGTAATGCTGGATGCATTGAGATTGTAAGATTTGGATTTCGGTTCATCGGAGCTTGAGGCCTCCTCAATATTGGGAGAACTCCATGCTCAGCAGTGGAATGCTAAAAAGGTTGCAGCTTGATATAATGTAGCGATAATAATCGTTTCAGCTGCAGCCTGTTCATAATCTTCCACCCCAAAAGAAGACTAATAAGCTGAGCAACTAACTCAATGGAGCCTGTGATAGGTTCGGCGGCGGTAAGGCTCGCGATGCGCTTATTAGGTACCTATTTATAGTCTAGCCATACTCGGCCAACGAAAGGAAATACAGTAAGCTAATCTAAGTATATTTAATATAGTCGACAATATTAGTGAGAGTTCAAAATATTTTTACTTAAATTTAAACTTTTATTTATGGTTTTGAATGGGCTGTTATCGAAACTTTCATACAAATTCCCCAAAGTGCCTTTTAAGTTTATGTCGCGTATTGTGTAAATGAACATAACTTTTTTGTTTATCACCCGATTGATATGAAATACACACTGATGTTACGGAAATTCATTCAACAATATATCAGTAAACACATCATTCAAAGAAGGGAAAAGAATTTGAGAATGAAATATTAAGTTAAGTTTAATTATTGTACGCTTGAGATACCAACTTTCGAATCCATTTTATTTGCTATTGAGGGGTAGTTTTGAAAAAAACTTAAATAGAATTCTTACTATATTAGTAAAGATTACAAATACAAAATTATAAGTATATTACTCTGCACAAAAATATTCTGTACATCAAGTTTCGACATTCAATTTTCAAAGAGTTTCAAAGAAAATTGACATTTAAAGGGTGAATTTCGGGAAATGCTGAGACACGTATTCTTTTATTTTAGTTAGAAAATATTTATACCAAATTTCAAGAAAATCTATTGAAAAAATCCAAGTTTTCCATACAAACTTTCATCGCTCATTTCACACCCTTAAAAGGTGATTTTTAAAATTATCTATAGCCTAAATGTTAGCGAGGACCAATATATATAAAACAAAAAAAGTTTCATCAAAATCCGTCCAGTAGTTTTTGCGTGAAAAGCTAACAACAGACAGACAGACAGACAGACAGACAGACAGACAGACAGACAGACAATAATTTCAAAACTTATATTTTTAGCTTCTGTTACTTATAAAAAGACCCCTAGAAGTATTTTTTTAAATTTATATGCAATGTACAGAATTGACCCTGCTTACAGTTTTATTATATGTATAGAAAAGCAACGAGGAAGAATAATAAGTCACCGGATGGGGATGCGTTAGAATGATGTTCTCAATTTAAAACTATCTCCGCAAGAGCAACTAAGTGGCACAGGCGCCGTATCCGGAGCTGGGAACCAAACCTGGGACAAAAACTCCAAACACTTGTGCGCGCTAAGCCGGGGATGTGCTAGGGGTGCCATTCATTTTTTCCTCATAACCAGTAGGTACTCGTGTTCACTTCCTCTTTATTGAAATGGCGGAACTAAGGTAAGTACGTTTTTTTCATCTCAATTGCATTCGTGTGGAGATGTCTCATTTTTTAGGGGTCTGTATCATAAAAAACAAACGGAAGCCTTATAGGATCGCTTTGTTCTCCGCCATTTTGTCTGTCTGTTTGTCAAAAACTGTTTTTAAGAAGGCGTAGCCGTAAAAAAATTATAAATTATAGTACAAAATTTACAACCCGTCGAGAAGAAACAACCATACATTTGTCGCAAAATTTAATACTTTTTACAAATTACGAGTATTTATCTTCAAAATGAATTTGAAAATTTTTCATCAATCGACGAAAAATTTTTACAAGGTACATTCTGAAATTCCTTTTATATTTTAGTGTCTTCCGTTTTTAATATTTTAATATGAACTTTAGTATATTCCAAGCTGAACATTGATTGAGAGTTACTAGTAATAAAATTTACGCCAAACAGACTCCCGCCATCTCTGTCTCTGCTGACCATCATTATTTTAGGGCCACCCACTGATTTTTTATTCAGTTAGTCCATCACTTAGGTGATCGACAGCGGTCTTGTACCGTCAACCCTAACCTACAACCTACAACAGTCGCTCAATGGATTCATCGTTTCTTCGCGAGCTTAAGAATAATGTAGATGCGCATTTGTACCTATTATTGTCGATAGTCTGAGTCCATCAAGTATTCTCGTCTACTATTTCATTAAAATAAAAAGTAATATAGTTATAGAGCGAATCTTAGTTATATGACTATAACCCGCTCGGATCTGCAAGTTTTTCCTGATTTCTCTTCCGCCCGATGCCAATTAAGTATGTCTGCAGCCATGTTGAGTCGAGCTGCTATCGCCAGCTTTTACCCGCTCTATGGATGTTGTTTCAACGTAAACTTGTATATACTCGTTCTCAGCTATGCGAAATTATACGTTAGAGTTTATTTAGCAATTGGCTTGTATGGTCTTATACACTGACTTTTCGTTATGACTGATTTCTCCTTGCTAATAGTCTAATATCAATTCGCACCAGCGCGGTCGCAGCCTTCAATTTGGGGGGGGGGTCGCCAAGAAATTTTGGGGGGTGTCTCTAAGAAATTTGGAGGAAGAGGTGTCCCAAATGGCTTGTCTCGCCTTCCATCTACGCATGACTGATGGATTTAGGGAGCACTAAGTCAGTGGACTATTACCTTAAATCTTCTCTATTTTCAAACACAGTGGGGTCATAAAATTTGACATTGCTGATGCGGCTTAAAGTTAAAAAATAACTTAAATTATAATATATAATTGTTACTTATCTGTTTAAAGGACAGAGGCACTGAAGAAGTGAGATTCTACTGGATTCAGTGGATGCAGAACTGGACGGTATGGTAAATGTTGGGGGAGGCCAACTTCCAGCAGTGCATCTTTAAAATATGTGTGGCTGGATTGCAGTGGTGAACAAAATACAAAACAATTTTTTTTTAGATAACATGTGTCATTTCATTAAGAAATTTTCCTAAACCAAACACTCTTGATACCTAATACACTCTACCTAAATATACCTACATTCCTCAGTTTAAAACTCCAATTTAGTTTAAAATTTTCTGACTATCCAACCTATCTTATTTATAAATCTCAATAGTGATTTAAGTACTTACATGGAAAATTGATTAGTAAGTGAAGTACAATTGATATCAATGGAGATTGATTAACCGTTGATTCGTTACATTTTCTAAATATGTCCATTATTATCCATTGCCTGGGGTTCCTTAGAGCTGTAATTTAGGTGGTTGTTTGTATATTGGATAGTTATTGTATGCATATTAATCATCAGTTAGGTTTCACTTATGGAGTCCCTGTAGCTTCGGGATTAAGAATAGAGCTACGGTATCCCCTGCCTAATCGTAAAAGGCGACTAAAAAGGGGCTTCCGGGGTTGCGGACGGTGAGAGTGGGAGCTCGACCCGTCCAGCCAGCAGCCCTGGGAGGAACGACGGTGTGTGCGTGGCCGAATGCCGTCGTGAACACCTGAAGGTGCAGAGAGTATATCTGTTCTCCTCAAGATCGGCCCGTTCTGGGGCGCCGCGCTTGGAGGACACCGGTGCGTTCCAATGGAGATCCCGGAGTCCTCCCCTAGCGCAGAGGTAGGCCACCGAGGGAGTTTTAGAGCGGTACAAATTCCACATAACCCGGCATTCTCTCCCAAGGTGCTGGATACATTTTGAAGGTTTCCCCCTAATACCAAAAAAAGGCTTCACAAATCAAAAATTCTAAGTCAAATATTACTTTCACATCAAGGAAAAGATATCCCGAAGACACCTTGTGTAAAACTTCATCTACGACACAATATTGGGTCTTGCAAAGAATATACTTTATAGTATTGTAGCTGAACCATTATAATAACATTATAATTATTAGTTAGGTATTGCGATAAATTCCAATCACGAAGAAGAGAACTGGGTAAACGCTTTTAATAACGTTGTAATTTTTCTGCATATTTCAAACGAGAAGATATTACATTTGTGAACAATTTGCTAGTTACTAAATTACGAATAAGTACTTCATACGTACTCGATTGGATGAAACTCAAACTAAAGCTCGTTAAAATCAATTCTCGATAATTTTGGAGCAGTCTCTCATAACTTCATTTAATTTTCATCTTTTCTTGTTTTTACTAATAAAGTTAAAGTCATTAAGTTGAAGGTATTTAATAATGTTTTGCATATTTAATGAAGAAGATATGTATAATATATAATTTACAACCATCGATATAATATGAGTTATACAACTATATAAAAAAAGGAAAAAATTATATACATATATTACAAAATGTATATGCCATCCAAAAGGCCAGATTGCGGCATGGTCCCCAGAATGCTGGCAGCATTACCTCTTTGAATTAAAAGGCTGATTTTTTGTGCAAAATAACTGCCAGCCCTCTGGTCACCCGAAGCGAGGACAAGTCTGGTCGACATATCTTTGAAGAATTTTTTCATGTCAGCCGACCATGGACCTAACGTCTCCATTGCAAGCGCCGCAAATTCGTAATTTTCCGTTATTGCACAATATTTGCGGCGCTTTAGAGACTGAGCATGGTCGGCTGCGGTCCCTGCATTATTGCATGTTGCTGGTAAATGTAAAGTTGAAGGTAGGTTATATTGAAACTAAAAAAGAATTATGTTTAGCAAACTAACGACAAACGTTGAAAAATTGATGCAAACTGACGGCAAAAATTATGTTGAAAGAGCAATTTAACGGAATAGCTCTCCCAAAGTAACTATCAAGGGAACATTTTTTAAACATTTAAAGAATACAAAAGCAGCTTCACGTTAACTTTTAGTAAACAGTGAAGCTCAATCACATTTATTTCAGGTAAGATTATAGCTCCACAATTGTTGCTTCGTAGCACTCTCGTAGCAACTTGTAGATTTTAGGAACCCATTTGACTTTCGTAACTTTATAAATGTTTTTACATTTATAAAGTAATGTAGTTTAGATATAGAGTTGGTGAAGGTAGACTAGTTCTACCTTCACCAACTCTACATCTGAATCGGGTGTCTAAAACTTCTATATCTAATCAAGTGGTTCACGTACGTTTGTTGCAGAAACATATTTTAATTTTTAGAATACATAAATGGATGTCACATAAAATTGAAGCCATCGCCCCAGGTCTATTTCTCTACATACATTATAAGTTAGTGCAGCCATTTTTCTTACTCTTTGCCATTAATTTATTAAATTATATCAAGTTTAACATTCTTTTTAATGCGCAATCTCGTTATATAAACTATCTTGAACTTTAGTTCACCACGCTGGCTAATTATTGGTTAGTGGATATGACTTGAGAACGTCTGTGTAGCTATTAAGTATGCACGGTGATGGAAAATGTCGTAATGCCTTATTAGTCTTATTACAATGCAGGTGCAACGATAAACAAACAAATTATTTAGTCGGTACCCAGCAGTGTAAAGTTAAAGAACGTTAAAAAATATACAGTACACTTATTGAGTATTTGTACGATGAATACCCATCAAGCATAGGAATACCTACACAAAGTAAACTGTTAGTGTCAACATTTAAATCTTATCACGCACATAAATAAACGGATTGCTATCGTTAAAAAGGCAGTTTATCGTAAAACTATAATCTTTTATTGACTATTTACATTAAGATTATTCGAACTGGTTTAAATTAAAAGTTAATTATCTTATGTAGCTGTTTAATATGTATCTGGTTTTATAACCATGTGAGACGACGTAGAGCAAAGTTGTTGTCGAATTGTGAGCCCCAATTTTTAGGCAAGATTTGAATTTAGTAGGAGGTTCAAGCGCGCATGGCTCGGCGGCTAGCGTAGAACGCAAGCGGTCTATGCAGCTAAGCCAAACGGGCGCGGACTGATGAGAGATGGGTGGCAAACAACGTGGTGGTAGTGGCAAAAAAAATTCATGCACGTTTCCGTGCTTCGGAGGGCACGTTAGCCGTCGGTCCCAGTTGTTGTGGATAGATGACAGTCGTTAAATCTTGTCGGAGGCCCTATGGGCGGTTTGAAAACATCCGACAGCGGGTTGACACTACTACACTAACCCGCATCTCCATCAACCCGCATTAGAGCAGCGTGGTGGAGCAAGCTCTAAGCCTCCCTAATAAGGGGGAGAGACCCATGCCCAGTTTTGCGTCCCACTGCAAAAAGGTTTGCAGCCAAGAATGTTCAATACTTAAATTCTACTTTTCCTTTAAAATAATTGAGTTAGCCGTATAGATCTTCGTAGATAGCTAAAATCCGTACTAATATTATAAATTTTAAAGTTGTTTTGTTTATGCGTTTGTCCTTCTTTCACACCGTACCGGTGCTACGGATTGGACAGATTTTTGTATAGAGGGAGGTTCGGATTTGGACAAAGGCTACCTTTTATCCAGGGAAAATATCTTATTCCAATGAGAAAACCGTGTAGCATATGGTCTGAAAATAGGTTCTGATACCTGGGACAAGGGCCCTGGAACATTAATACTGAATACAAAAAATGTAAAGGAGATAGGCTACGAATTGCAAGGCATGAGTTACAAAAGTATGTGTTTTACTGTGGTAATCCTTTCTATACGCCGATCTTTCATTTTTAAACACATCGAATCCGTCAATTTTCAAATAAGAGTTTTCATAAAAAATGCTATCAGCAAAGTGCTAGAGGCATTCTAGAGAATACAGGACTACCATACATAAAATCTTCTATTTCAGCTTCCAAATAAAAGGAAATTAGTCTGTATTATACCTTATTTTGCGTTATTATTTGGACGACATAGGTAGGTATAGCTACCTACCTCTTCGAAGTCATACAAAGGCGCATACGGCGGTATAAAATTTTTACTTTTCGACAACAGTTAACTACGTTTTTACACACCATTGTCTCGACGGCTTCAATTGAAACAATATCAAGTAAGTGTAAGTACCAATAAAACATAGAGAGTTTCGTATAATTAAGAAATATTTGCAAAGAAGTTAACACTTTACTTTTTTTATGTACCTTACATTTACTCACATTTACCTTTATGCTGTTCCGTGAATGTAAGTAAGTCAACGGGAAGCACAGCACTCTAGGTTTTCGATGCTTTTATTAAATGCATGAAATACATAAACAATTTTTCTTTTGAATATGTTGACTTGCAAGTTTAATTTCTACAGATCCAATGTTATGCATATGTCAGTATTTGGTATTAATATCAATAAACCTTGTCTCGACGTCAAGGATGAACAACGGGCTGATCCTTTATAGGATTAATTTTACCTCATATATTGCAGAACCATAAACTTTCTAAAGAGATCGAACTGTTCGTAGATAATTGGGAGAATTTAAGTTCCCAATACCTAGATTCGATGTCATTAATTTTCAGGAAGATAGGTTTTGAATTCTAGTGTAATGCAGTGCGATGACATATCCTAAATTTTTGCATGTAGTTAGGAAACATTTACCTACTACCTTAAAATTGTAAGATTTAATTATTAAATTTGAAATTCAAAGACTTACAATTGTTTTCAATGAATTTAATCTAATAAATTTTTAAAAACATCCGAAAATTTTAAATTTTAGTCAGGCACCCGCAATTAAGGTGTCATTGAGAAATCGCTCAGCAGTGCCTAATTAATGCTATAAAAGATTAGCTCTTTTATCTGTATCCATAGGAACTAACAACTCGCCAGTTGTTATTGTGCCTCGAAGTAAACAATCTTAACGGAAAATCCAGCTATGTACGGCTAATTTAGCATTTCTAGTTGGCGTGAGGTTATATAGAGCTCTGTAACTTATGTCAATAAGTAGAAAAGTTGCTAGCGCGTCAAAACGAAGGCTTAGGCTTACCTCTCTCCTGGAACTCAGCCCAGCAGCCGGCGGCCGAGAGCGTCACCAATAGAGCCACTTTCCACATATTGGCACAGTCACACGCAGCTAGGGAACATGCTAGCAAAGTTTTCAGTTTGTCGAACACCACACAGGCCCTATCACTGTCACTGTACGGAACACACGTCTACTTCGATTGCAAGCGCAGCAGCTTGTACGCCTAAGCTATAGAGCTCGGCGCGTACGCACCACGCCGCATACAAAGATTATGAGTTAAAACAGAAACTACACACCAAACGTATTAGGGAGCCCTCAAAGTGGTAAGATTTAATAAAAGTGTTTTCAGTTTTGATATCTTTTGTATATTCCAAATTATAAATCCACAAAAACACTGAATAATATTTGCTTAGTAAAATAAATTTCATCTTAATATATAGATGTAGATGTTAATAAAATAGGTAGTTTATGTTTAAACTGTATTTCAAATGCAATTTTAATGTTAAAATTGTATTTATTTTATGCATCATTACAAAATCGCAAATTGCATTTACAATTCATTTCTATAATAGTAAACAAATACAATCCCTTAAAATTTCGAACTTATAATAATATGTAGATTTACAATATTAGTAAGGATTGTTCGAAAGCACAAAAATTAAGCTAAAATATAATGTTATTGAATATTTTTTATTATATACATTTTTTATTATTCATGATATATATTTTGTACATTGATCTGTACAATTACTTTTTTGTATTATTTATATTATAACATACTTTTTGTCTGAGCTATCTGTTTAAATAATTTGGCAGAATAAAACGCATTTTAATTGCAACAGAGAGAGCATATTTTGCATTTAATTTTGTGACCTATGAAGATATTTTCAGACTGTCTTTGAAAGGTAATTTCCCTTTCGCAAAGTGTGTAAGAATTAATGTTTTAAAATGTACGAGGAGTCATTGTATAAGCAAACTTATTGAATATAAGTTTTTTTTATTGAAACACAATATAAATTATATTTTCATTATATATGGATAGTAAATTTATCTTTTATTCGCACTAATTAAATTAGTGTATCGAACCGAGTATTCGCGCAGACCGGTATATAATGTTGCGCCGATCAGGATGACGTATTCGAGTGACGTGCGTCGTTGCGCCGGCCGAGAAGCAATATTTATATGAGCTGGACCGCCCCGCGCTGCACCGGCCTCCTGCTCCGTCCTGCAGCACCCTATTATAGTAATACTAACTTTTCCCGCGGTATCACTCACCTTAAAAGGATTATTTTCATAAAATACCACCACATCATTCCGGAGTTCATTAATCTAGACTCTAGGGATGAGGATTAAGTTTAAGCTCTTTCTAAAATAGCGATTTTAGAAATTACCCATTATTTCCCATTTATTTCAAGGATTTCAAGGACTGTAATCTAAAAAACTCTAAAAAATTCATTGATTCTATTGACGTTTCTTATTTTACTTACATTTCCAAAAACTTAATTATTGCCAAACACCAACTTTAAAGTAAATCGCAGAAATAAGAAGTTAGTAAGTAGAATAAATATAAAAAAAAATTCATACACACTCCGTTACCCCAACCTCCTAGAGTAGTAACATCCAACCTATATTGTTAGGAGAACCAACAACCGATGGGGCGCAAAAACCCCCTCCGACGAGAAGAAGACCGTCCGAGAAGGTAGTCGGTGGATTCAGAGATCGTAGGACCGGACGTTGTTGAGAATATAAATAATAAAGATAAAATATCCATATGTATCTTAAGGGGCCGTACACGAAATTTTGCCGATTTTGCTTATTTACCCGATTTAACACATGAAATTTTGCAGATAAAATACAGTACTTCTACAAGTATCATTGCACAATATAACTTTTCATTTCATTAATAATCTAATAAATTAGACGCTTTTATAGCTTGCGTCGAGAATTATAATGCGAGATTTAGGTTACTTTAAAAGATGTTTAATGCCGAATCATCATTATTAATAAGAATTTTTTTTCAGGAAACGGATTGATTACAAACTGAAGAGTATTTATGTCAAATCAATTTTACGAAAGATTATTCCATTTTGCCGAAATCAAATGCAATTTCTGGCCCATTTTCTCTCAAAATTGATTAAGTTCAATGTTTTTTTACTAATATATTTTGTATGAGAGTGGCAACAAGTGGCTCATACACTTTGTATGTGATTTTTACAGCAATACATGGCATTTTTTTTCGATCTGATTAGACTTTAAAATGATCCAGAAATATGTGATATTCTATACCTATTACAGTAATATTTACAAAACTATCCCCGGCTTCAGGTCTATTAAGCAAAATAACGACATAAAAATTAAAAAGTGGCTCATTTAATAGTTTATTATTGAAATGATCAGTCATATTGTGCAATAAAACTTATGGAAATACTGTATTTTAACTGCAAAATCTCCTGTATAAAATGAGCTAAATCAGCGAAATCAGCAAAATTTCGTATACGGCCTCTTAATATTATAAAACTTCTATCATTAGTAGTTTACGATGAGCCTTAATAAGTCAGTCGGAAAATTTATTTTTACCGACTTCCAAAAGAAGGAGGTACTGTATTCGGCTGTATGTTTTTTTTTTTTATATATATGTTCACCGATTACTCCGCCGTTTGTGGACCGATTTTCAAAATTCTTTTTTTGTTCGTATGGTTATACTCCCGAGGTGGTCCCATTGTCACCAAATCAGGATCTGATGATGGGATCCCAGGGAAATCGAGGGGAACTCTCAAATTTTATAGGCACATATATTGATTTTCTTATAGTTTCTGAAGCATAAGAGATATTTACGCATAGAAATCATCATCTCATGTTGCTGAGCTGATGATGGAAGGTACTGCGACAGTGAGGAGTTGAGAGCAAATTCTTTCAATAAATAGTTTTTTATTCGAAATCTTACATTCCCGAGATGGTCCAACTGTCACCAAGTCAAAGTCTGATGAGGGGATCCCAGAGAAATCGAAGGGAACATTCAAATTTTATTGCACAACAAATGATTTTCATATTTTTACAAAGCAAAACAAACATTTGTGTATAATTATCGTCATATCATGTTGCTGAACTGATGATGGAAGGTACTACGACGGTTAGGAGTTGAGAGTAAATTCTTTCAATAAATGGTTTTTTGTTCGAAATCTTACATTCCTGAGGTGGTCCAACTGTCACCATGTCAAAATCTGATGATGTGATATTAGGAAAATTGATGGAAACACTAAACTTAATAGGCACACACATGCTTTTAGTCATATTTTTAACATAATACAAATATTTATGTCTGGTAATTATCACCTGCTGTTGCTTAACTGATGATTGAAGGTACAACTCCTCAACGTTTAGGAGCTGAGAGCAAATTCTTTCTTTAATTTAAACGTTCAGGTGGACTAATAGTATGTCTTTCAGACTTTTAGATGGCTATTAGATAAACATGATTATAAAAGGTAAATCTGTTTAAAGTTTTGAAGTTAAGTGAATTTTTTTCCAATTATGCTAATACATACAGAATTATTAAAATTACTAAAAAGAGTGAAATAAATTAAGTTTTTAACAAAAAAATAGAACCGACTTCAAACGGTAAAAAATAAAATTGTTCAGTACCTACTTCTTCTTGCTTATGATAATGACTCTTAAAACTATTTTTGAAGTCGGGCCCTTAGTGAAATGTCCTGTCTTAGTAAATATAGTGTACCTTTCGTTCTGAATGGGCACCGACTCCAATATAGTTTTAACAGTCATTACCATAAGCAAGAAGAAGTAGGTACTGTCCCACTGTCTGTACTGTCGGTGCCAATTTAGAACGAATGGTACGACATTTACTAAGGGCCCGACTCCAGAAATAGTTTTAAGAGTCATTACCATAAGCAAGAAGAAGTAGGTACTGAACAATTTTATTTTTTACCGTTTGAAGTCGGTTCTATTTTTTTGTTAAAAACTTAATTTATATATACATGCAGATTTCGATTTATGACATCTACCAATGACCTCTTACCGAGGTTAGAGTAATATTATAACAAATTAATGTTATTGGATTCACGAATAGGATAGGAACCATATCTACGCCCGTGGCTTTATCTGCGTAGATTCTTTAAATTGTCATACAATGATAACTTTACTTTTAATAATAAATGTAAATCTTTTAAGTTACTTCACCATATAAAAGTACATTTATTACACTAAATAATAAAAGTTATACGTAAGCATAACTTAACGTTAACGTGAAAAGTACATTAAGTCTGTTTGACATTTCTAAAACTAGGCTCTTTTAGCAGACCATTTTTTTCAAATGCTTACGCTACATCTTGTTATTAAGACTTGTTATTTAAAATTTTTTTGTTAAATTTAATGCCTTATTTAATCAAGCAAGCAAAGCAAGACACATCATTATAGTATAGCTATAGCATAAGCTTACAGTTTATTAGTAAGGTCATTATAAAAGGTTTTTTACCCTTTTTACGTCCCACTGCTGATCACATGTCTCCTTTCGGAAGTGAGAGGAATATAGGTCGTAGTCCACCGAGCTGGTCATATTATAAATGTATTACTGTCAAGGATCAAATTACACTATTGGTCTCTGGCTAAAAAAGACGACCCAAGTAAGCAGTCTGCGCATGTTTGATCATTGACGGCACGGTAGCGGTTCTCTGAGGCTATCGCGGCGCTGGCGCAGGTAAGCCTCCGGCGGGGGAGGGGAGGGGTGCTCAATGCACTTGCGTCTCGCCGGGATGAAAGGAGACATTCATTCACGTGCTCAATGCTTGCCTTTCGATCTACACAATAGATCTCCTAAGGATAAAATACACGTGGTACGAACCAACTTACTGCCTGCTAGTTGAGCGTCTTTGTTAAGACAAAAAATTTGGATGCAGCCGAGCCATTATTATTTTAATAGTGAACCATACGAAGGCATTTATCATTTAAAATCCTAGATTATCAAACTTGCAACGAGTCAGTAGCAAGCAAAAGGTGTTTAGGTAAAGTTTAAAGAGTCAGTAATTCGTCAGATATCTTCATCAACAAATATAAGCAAACCAGGCCTCATTTTAATTGAATTCTACTACGCATATTAATTTTGTAATTAATTTAACTGCGTACTAGATTTATACACATTATTAAAAAGAAATGCCATAAAAGATTTAATATTATGTAGAGCCATTTGCGTAGTTATTATTATCATTGTCAAGAAAAAAATTGTAACGTAATTAATATTTTATATACAAGGTATAATATACGTAATCAAAGTAATTATAATCATTTAATTATTTTATTACAATTTATTTTATTTTATTGCAACAAGCTTTTTGTCATTTTATGAAATAAATTATAGTTAGTAAATTAGAAAATACGAAGCTTCCAATACATAAATTGGAATCTAATCTAAAAATTTGTTTGTTTGTTAGTTTTTTTGGTTTGTCCTTTCACGTTCTACGATTTCACCAATTTTTTTGCATGAAAATAGGTTGAGTCTCCAACCCCCGTTGGAGACTAGAGAGTGACATAGGCTACTTTTTACCTAAAGGTAAATAACAACTAATAATAATATGTGTATATTATATATTTATAAATATATCTATATATATATAAAACAAAGTCATGTTAGTTACACCATTTATAACTCAAGAACGACTGGACCAATTTTTATGATTTTTATGTTTTTGGATTTGTCTTCGCCGGGAATAGGATAATAAGTATGAAAATATCATAAAAATCTCAATTCTGTTAATATTTCAACGATTTTATTTTTTCCATATAAACGGTACATCAATCATTTGTTGTTCTTATGAATGAACCCACGAACACGTCAAAAACGTAATCAATAAATATGACACGAGGTGTTTGTAATTTTTTTTTCTTTTATCGTTTCGCATCTTGGCCTTTTCACCATTTGCCAATGTCAAAGTTGCAATGTCATAACTTAATCTCTATATATAAAAATGAATTGCTGTTCGTTAGTCTCGCTAAAACTCGAGAACGGCTGAACCATTGTAGCTAATTTTATCTTGATATATTAGTAGAAGTCCAGGGAAGGTTTAAACGGTGAGAAAATACAAAAAAATTGCGAAATTAATAGAAAAACAACTTATTTTATTTTCCTATATAAACTGTTAGTAACTGCCAAACATTGTTTCTTAGCGCCTGTAGCGCTATCTATCGTCCAGAAGTTTGACATAGTCCGAATAACAATTCACGTCACTATTTGTTTTATATTTTTTATATGACAGTAACATAAAAACTCTTTGACATGATAAAGAAACTAATTCTCTTTCAATACTTTTAAGGCAGGACTACCGTCTGCGGGGTCCACTAGCAATAAATAAAAATCCATACTTACTGAACCAATTTTAATGAAATTTGGAACACAGATAGAGTGGACCTTGATAAGGACATAGGATGGTTTTTATCCTACGGGAACCTATGAAACGGTTACACGCGGGCGGAGCCGCTGGCGGAAGGCTTGTATATAATAAAAAATCAAAATATATAAAAAATATAAATATTAAATATTTGTATCCGCCCCGTGTTACCGCATAACAACATTAAAGTGCCTCAAAGGGGTCTCTACGTGTTGGACCTTTGTCCCCACGCAAGCCTTCCAAATATCAATATTAGTTTTCCCTTTTGTAGCAATAGTCCCTAGGTTGTAACATCAGTCCCTGTTGCTCGGGACTGCAATACCAGGTAAAGTACCATATGACAGTCACAAGAAGCGACTAAAAGGGATCCTTGGGGGTTGAGGGCGACGAGAGTGGGAGATCAAACCGTCCAGCCAACGGCACAGTAAAAAACCACGGTATTTGCATGTGACCGTACTCCGTTAGAGTTTAAGAATCATTACAGACTCGTGCGCAAGAAGTGCATCGGTACTAACTACTTGAGATCCCGGAGCCTTTCAACCAGCGCCAAGGAGGTCACAAAGGAAGTTTCAGTGGGGTAAAGGTACTAGGTACTGTTTAAAGATCAATGCGGTTAAATGAGCCAAGTTAGATTAGTGACCATTGAGACAAATATGTTTCACTTGCACCATCTTTGGTACTAATAGCCAATGGTATTAGTTGGAACTACTGATATTAACCCGGCGAATCATGATAATATAATATCGATTAAGTACTTTAACACCATCGTAAATGTAAAAATGTTCCAATGTCCAGTGCTAACTAGCTATAATAAAGTGTGATAGATCAAATTGCAACAGCTTGTCAAAATAGTCTCGAAACTGATATACATAGGCAATCGCTTCTGGCTATAGAGCTTCCACGGTTCAACAAGAGAATCAAACTCTGACTCACTGTACTCCATACCACGCCAAACAAGACTGGAACCTTGCTTAAGATAAGTCAATAATAATTAACGTTGCTTCTTCTTAAAAAAAACAGGCTCTCAATTATTCTGAAATTAAGTCTTCAGCTCCCAATAATTGCGTAAAAGTCATGAAATGTATCTTATAATCACGCGAGAAACATTCTTTAATTGACCTCATTTTGTTGAAAAACCTTAACAAAACCACTAATAGTAGTTTTATTATCGATTTTAAAAAGTGTGACACTTAGATGCTGTGTCCACGTCCTTCGTATGGAAGACCATCGTCTACCTGAAGCCGTCTTCTACTCTGAGATGGCTGAGGATAAAAGGATACACGGCGGAAACATCTACGTTATAAGGACGTGCTCAAATGTGCTATTCTTGGCGCTCTACCATTCATGGAAACGGAAAAGCATTCCAAGAAGACAGACTACTATCACTTGCAGAGAAACGCCTACTATTTAAAAAGGGACCCAAGCTCTCCTATAACTACACATATAACTCTATGGTAAACTATGCTGTGACACTTGTAACCGGATATACAAAACAAAATTTGGTTTAGCTAGCCATATAAGAGCTCACTCTCGCAAATAGCGAAAATAGGGTCGCCGTCGTCGAAATCGATGAGGAGGACTATAAATGTAGTATAATGAGTACTTTAATGTCAGTTGTTTTATAGAATTTTTTAAATAGTTTGTTTTAAAATCGTAATGTACGGTTTATGTTATGTAAGGTTTTTATTGGCTGCAACCCCTTTTGCGTGTCAATCTTCATCTTCGTCCATCTTCAGGCTTCCCAACAATGGAGCTTTTCTCATTAGCGGTCAGCCATCTCACTCTCGACAGCGACCGATTCTGTCAGTTGCATAGACAATTTCGTTCTACGCTAGCTACCCGTAGGGGTACCTACGAGTATTATACCTTAAATTCGTTATTAACTTTATGCACTGTGTTTGGAATTTTAAGTTCTTATGTAAAGTCAATAATAAAAATTAAGTTTTTAACAAAAAAATAGAACCGACTTCAAACGGTAAAAAATAAAATTGTTCAGTACCTACTTCTTCTTGCTTATGGTAATGAGTCATTACTAATGACTCTTAAAACTATTTTTGGAGATGGCGTGATTAGTAGTTGGCAGTCAAATTCTTGGTTGCTCACACGTTGGTTGCAATTGTCGTTAACATACTGTCGTTCATACCTTTTGAGCGATTTAAAACTTGTGACAGCAGTTAGGCCACTAACAATGAAGATGTCATCAACCTGAATTGGAGCAGCGTGAGAGGATCAGGCTCTACGCGATTAAGAGTCAATTGGTCCTATTAATAACCCTTCACACAGCATCAGGAATAAATATATCGATTACTAATATTATTCTGGGCGTGACCACCATGCCGTGCTGCTGCCGTGACGCTTTAGCTTAATAGTGTAACACCAGTGCCAGTACTGCGTATTTATGTAATAGCTCTTATTAAATTAACCACTGAAAGCGTCTGTTCATTTCAATAACATTTTTTTATTAGACCCTCGGCAATTGCTTATTCGTTTATTCGAAATCATTTTTTTATAAATAAACCGAACAAAGAGGCAGAAAGGCCGCGTGGTTAAGCGATCACTGTTGCCTATGGAAACGGGCAACCCGAGCGGAGCCACCCGAGCACTACCGGCTTTCAACAAGAGCTTTCTTTGCAGCTTTCTTGAAGAACCCCATGTCAAAGTCCACTGGAAATGTCTCAGCTGGAAGGTTGTCCCATAACTTACACATCCGTTCAAACATCAAAAGGAGCGTGCAAAGCGGCCTGTGGAACTTTAACCTTCGACTGGTGGTGTAATCATGATATGGTGACGTAGGTATCATTTTGAAAAGATCACTCAGCATAGTAAAGTCGGTAGAACACTGTGTTTTTTTTACGTTTCACACTGATAGGCCCAGAGTAGGGTAGATATACACTGTGTACTGGGAACCATGAGACACACAGAGACAGAAATACAAACACTTAAACCGAGAACAGAAAATTAAACCCATCATTCAAATTTCTGCTTCGCCGGGAATCAAACTCGAGACCCTGCATGGTAACCATTGCGCCATGCGAGTCCAAGCGCGGTCGCAGCCTTCAATTTTGGGGGGGGCGGGGGTTGACAAGAAATTTTGGTGGGGGGTCACTAAGAAATTTGGGGGAAGAGGTGTCCCAAAGCGAGAGCGAAGAGTGTCCTTGTTTCGCCTTCCATCTACGCATGAGTGAGTCATGTCCCCTGTGACCCCCCACTGGGACCGCGCCTACTCGACAATTATTATCTCTTTGGATCTGCATTGGAATAGTGTTATTAGGCAACAACGCCATCTACCGCGTCGCCTATTAAATAAGGTCGATACCAATAATATCTAAATGTAACCACCGCACCGCGCCTCCATAATGCTCTACCACAATGAGTACAACTGGCGCGGAACTGGCGCTGAAGTACAATATCAGCGCCAGTTCCAAAGCTCTCTAAGTTGTTATTTTTTTTATTAGATATTTTATTATGTAAATATACTCGTAATTAATTATTTGAAATAATCTCCACAAATCCACTTTGTAATAGCGTTATTGGGTAACAACGACATCTATCATATAGCGTGTAAACTAAATCGTCGATAGAATTTGCAACAAATCACTAAATAGTGGAGTTCAAATATAACGTTAATTTTGAGTAGTATTACGCTTTTAACCAACCACTTTTGGAAACCTACTTGAAAGGCATGATGTAGATACCGACAAAAATATAAAGTATGTTACAGTAAATCAACGGCAAATAAAATTCTTGGATGTTATGAAAATTAAAGGAGCAACATCAGTTTATTTCTACATTTCCGCTCCTTATATGCAATTCTTCAACAATACTCAACAAACATTTCATCTTATGAGTAAACAAAGCAACCTGTGTGTTAATTTCTGTAGTGAATTTTATTGTTTTGTTTCTGATGTTATTACTAAGTAGGACTGTAAAATTGCATGGCATCGCATTGGAAAAAAATTGGAGATAGAAATGGTTTAGCAGTTTTTGATATATGTATCATTAAATTTCTATGTAGGTTTGCACCAGCAGGAAGAATCTAGATTATGGGTTTCGCGGGAACTCAATCTGAAAAGATATGATGTTCGCCTGTTTTATTTATATTTTCCTGGTGTATTTTTGAGTTATGTCGGATAATGTTGATGTTGAGTGTGTTAAAAATAATCAAAATTTCATTGTACTAGTTCTGGTAAAGTAGGTATCATTTTACTTGAATATGTGAGTGACTTGACTGACTATTGACGACTTATTGATTTTAGCTATTATTTGTCCGTCATCAGGCCATATAGTAAGGGGGACTGATAACCGATGGGGAAGAAAAGTCCTCGAATGTTGACCACGTTTCGGCATAAAGGACCACAGCCCGCTCTCCAACCAGGTGGACTGACGACCTGAAACAGATAGCGGGAAACCTCTGGATTCGGAGGACACAAGACCAGACGGAGTGGCGAACATTAGGGGAGGCCTGAGGTCTAGAAGTGGACTTTAAAAGTGTGATACATAGGCTTCATCACGTTTCAACGAAACTGGCAAAAAAGTGATGCAAAAATTATACTTGTCGCTGGAAATAAGCACACAGATTGTGAAGTCATTATAAAAAAAAAACAGCAAGGCCTGCCTTAACCCTTCGAGAGGAGTTTGTGGTCTCCAGTGGAACGCACCGGTATATTCCTTGGGCGACATCCTAACCGGATCAATATGGTTAGAGGAACTGTTCAAAGCTGCTCAAAAAAATCCAAGAGGTTAAAACTGCGTGTGGCTGTTCGACAGTTCGACTCCTAATATTGCCTCCAACAACTTTAACATGAGAAGTGGCAGATTTTTTTTTATATTAACATTTATCATTGCTGCTAAAAATTCAAAACTGTATAGTGGACCATAGAGCCACGACGCAGCCGCTGTCAAAAACCACCTTCAATGCTCTAAAATGACCTTCGCATTGACTTCAAGCAGGAAAGGATAGTTTATCACGCAAGCGAACTCTCCTCTACAAAGAATCGTAAGCTTGGACTTTTTAAATGATTCGTTTTCCTGTTTACAGATTATATCGTAAGATGAGTTCTGAGGATTCCAATCTTGTTTTTCTAAAACCGTTATCACTATGTCATAGGTCTTTCCTTATTATGTAGGTATATTGACAAATATGCATCTTCTGATCTGTAACATCGCCCAAGTACCTAAAATTTTAGAGAATCGTCGCCTGAAGGACGTAACGATTAGTGTGTAATAGTATACCTGTATTTTTTTACAAATTTGCATGATGAGGATAGCTAGCAAAAATTTTATATTCCACTGATGGGCACGCTGCTCCGATTCTGATGGTGGAGATTAGTCTCGAAACTCTCCATAAATTACAAAGAACTCTAGAAATTCCTTTTCTCGTATTTCAAGTGGGAAATAGTGGGAATAATTCAAGGCAAAAAGCGATAGTTAGCAAGAAATAAATAGATTTTTTTTTATTTATTTTTTATGTGAAAAACCTTAAACTAAGTTTCACAAAGGGTTAAACCTAATGCCTCTTGGCGTTGTCTACCGGTCGACCCTGGGTGATGTTGAGAATGCGAGGTAGGCTTATAAGTTAAATCTAAGTTAAATTATCTAAGTTAAATCTCCCTACTAAGATTTATATTTCGCGCACTAAAATTACACTTAGAAAAATGTTAAAGACACAAGTAAATTAAGATTATTTTAAACATCACTCCTTCTTTGATATCATGTTTTCAATATCACATATTATGTAAGTGTTATTGAAAAAAATATCCGCGCAAGTGTTTTTTGGCCCGCCTGGTGTTAATACGAGTAAATAATGATCGCTGCAGTATTGGACATTTAATTTTACAAACAAGCTGAAGCAAACCTGAGTCTTAGCGGATTTTACATGACCTGAGGAAAACTAGCCAAGCTCATCGTTTTTCTTCTCCGTAGACGCAGAGAAAGTGAAAAGATTTTTTTGTTTGAAGTAATTATTACTGGTCAGACTGTGCGTACCATGGAGCTCCAAATAACCCGCACTTCAAAGAATACTTATATGTTTCGTGAAAAAAAATACTTATTTGTTTTGTTTACGACTTATGACAATTCTTAAAAAAACAGATTACACAAATTGATATTGATAAATTCGTGTACAATTTATACATAAAATTTGTTTTGTTTTTGTTCGAAAGCTTATACTTCCGAGGTAGTCCCATGGTCACCAAGTCAATATCTGATGATGGGATCCCAGGGAAATCGAGGGGAATTCTCAAATTTTATAGGCATACATTGATTTTCTTATACTTCTGAACCAAAATTCATATTTGTGCATAGTAACTATCATTTCATGTTGCTGAGCTGATGGTGGAAGGTATAGTACCTTATCGGTGGTAGGAGTTGAGAGAAAATTCTTCCGATAAATGTTTTTTTGTTCAAATACTTATGTTCCCGAGGTGGTCCAACTGTCACCAAGTCAAGATCTGATGATGTAATCCGAGGGAAATCGAGGGGAATTTTCAAATTTTATAGGCACACATATGTGGAAATATCGACAATTATGCTCAAACAATACAGAATTATTAAATTTAAGATACTAAAAAGAGTGAAATTATATAACTTTTTAATAAAAAAACCAGAGTCGGGCCCTTAGTAAAATGAAGTACCTTTCGCTCTGAATGGGCACCGACTCCAAACAGTTTGAAGAGTCACTACCATTAGCAAGGAAAAGTATCAAATGCGAAGTACTGAACAATATTATTTTTTACCACATGAAGGCGGTTTTTTTAAATTTATAGAATGCTTGATGTTTTCTACGTTGTCAAGTAAATGTAAATTCTGAAAGGAACTAGTATGTTTGATCCTCCTTTACGGGCTGCTCAGTCGTCAGATGTGCTGCCAAACCTGTTTTCTCACCTCAGCCGAATCCAGGGGCGACCACTCTCATCTGACAGCTTTATGTGAATAATCACAACTAAGAGCCGGATTTACAGTAATTCGCGCTGCCACTGCCATTACTCCATCGCCATAGGACTTTCACTCAATAATCCAAAAAGTATAGCCAAGGTCCTTCTGCGCAAGAATTGATTATAGGTAGTGAGTAAGCATTTGCGCTGTTGCAGACCCACTCTCTCGTCCCATGCTACCTGTGTCCAATGGGCCGGTTTGCCGGCACGATCGGACTTGGCAGGGATGCAGTGAATTGGCCGTCAGTCATTTGTAGACCGTATTTGTAGTGAAAGCTACGACAGTGTGAACATAATATTCTGAGGGAGAAATGGAAGACTTAATAGTCTTCCTCTTTTCCTTAAATATGACCTAATTTTGTCGTTGGCGCAATGGTCACCATGCTGGATTGCTGATCGAGAGTTCTAGGTTCGATTCGAAAGAGTTGGTATCTCGCCTCTCAGTATAAGTATACGAATTTGTACATTCACACAGAAATGGAATATGGGCACCAATTTTCTTTTTATGTAAACCTTTACTAACACACACTTTCAATGCTGGATACACGTAGTTACGCGTACCAAATTTGCCTGAAGCCTATAGGTAAATACTGTTAATACTATTAATTATTTTTATTTATTACGTGTTATCATTGTCGCTTGAGCGTGCAAGGCCCGGCGGCTAGCGTAGAACGCAAGCGATCTATGCAGCAAAGCCAAACGGGCGCAGTCGGGCATGAGATGGGTAACATCTAGTGACAAAAAAATTCATGCGAGTTTCCGTGTTTCGGAGGGCACGTAAAGCCGTCGATCCCGGTTGTTGTCGGTAGATAACAATCGTTAAACCTTGTCGGAGGCGTTTATTATGGGTGGTGAGAAAACAGCCGACAGCAGGTTGGCCACTAACCCGCATTGGAGCAGGGTGGTGGAGTAAGCTCCAGGTCTCCCAAATTATAAAAAGACATCCGTGCCTAGCCGTAGGATACAAAAAGGCCAGCCAATACGTAAATACTGCTATTAATGAATTACGAGTGTTCATTGTCGACCGTACAGTGTATTGATATTTTTTTTAAACTGGCATTCATGGAGCAAAATAACCTTTATTTTGTAATAATAACGAAAATAACGTTATTTTGCTCCATGCTGGCATTTAAAAGAGTGCTGCTGTCCTGCTGAGAATCTTCCTTCGGCTCTTTTATCTCAGCCCTTTCATAAGGGAACCGAGAGCTGATGACCGCGAAAAGAGAATAATCGTATTCCCAAAATGAATAAAATATTTTGAATTTTAAAAGTTTGATTAAAGAAGGTTTCGCCTACATTGTAATATTCTAAAGATTTATTTATCTTATCCACGGTTTGCGAATTCATTTTTTATCACATCGGGTCATTACAAGTGACCTTTCGTTCAATAATACGACCCAAGCTAATTTATCTAAGTACGTCTGGAGAGACTCATTGAATTACAATTTTATTCAATGCTTAGTAATTTCCATGAATTTCTGCAACAGTGAAAAACGTATCGTAGGTCATGGTTGAATATATACGAGTATCACGGAAAGGTACCGACGACTTGAACTGATTGATCTACCTACCTATTTATTTTTTCAGAGCACTTTACACAATGGTTGTCGCCGGAACCTCATTCGCACAGAACCTTCGAGTGATATTTACTACAGAACTGCTAAAATATATTTGAAATTCCTACTACAAGCCTTTTCAGTTGACATGTCATACGATAAAGATTTTTTTGTGTAACCCCTAAACTCCTCTGATCTAAATTTAGTTATTTGAGTTACTAATACAAACACCAAATTTCAACTCATTTGGTGTTACTTAATTAGAAGAAAACCGTGCTAGCACACGCGTGATCCTGTAAGGTTTCCGTTTTTTAAGTTTAAAACTAAAATCTTTACAATAAACTATATTGAAGGAGTTTTGGCGGGAAGTCGAAAAAGACATATTGTGCTCCTGTTTTATTTTTAATTTCTTTATGTATTTTTGAGTTATATCGGATAAATTTGATGGCATTTTGTTCGATATACGTTAATTATAGTGCACGAGTGTTGTGAATTTAAATATCAGTGCGAAAATATGTTTTTTCGGCTTGTCTCCAAAATTCCATTGGTCATGTTCTGGTAAAGAAGCCATCGCTTTACTTGAATGTCTGACTGACTTGACTGACTGATTACTGACGACTTACTGACTTTACCTATTATTACTCGTTCAGTTTCACCGAAATTAGCAAAAACGTGCTGTAAAAATTATACTTGACGCTGGCAATATGCAGAGTTTGCGATGCCATAATTGAAGAATAAAAAAAAACTATATTGAGTAAAATTAAATATCATTGCCATACAAACAATGTGTTAGAGTTTGGGCGGGAAGTCTGAAGGAACAAGTTGTGCTCTTTTTTTATTTTCAATTCCTTGGTGTATTTTTGAGTTATATCGGATAAAGTTTTCGATATAGGTTAATGACAGTGCACGAGTGTTGTGAAATAAAATAACAGTGCGAATACATGTTTTTTCGGCTTGAATCCAAAACTCCTTCGGACATGATCTCGTAAAGTAGCCATCGCTTTACTTGAACATCTGACTGACTGGACTGACTGATACCTGACGACTTACTGATTTATTCTATGATGCAGAAATTATACTTGACACTGGCAATATGCACAGAGTGCGATGCCATTATTGAATAATGAAACTTATTTCGAAACCTTAGAATTCCATTCGTTTGTTATTTTCAATACAGATATTTTTAAATGGTTGTTTATGCTGTATATGTATACAGATGCTATCAGTATCAACTCTAGACTTTTATTGCCTTGGAGACTATCAGAGAAAATCTTCATAACTTCTTAAATGAAAAGATTTATTTACCGTTATGAAATAAATTTATTTTCCTGAGATTCTTTTGAAGAAAATGAAAAGATAGAAAATGAAAGGTAAAAGAAGATTTTTAAAAAATACGTTTAAATTGATTATCGCTGAAAACACGGATATAACGATATTTTCTAAAAATCAAACCTAGCTAGATCAATTTATTTCCCTCAAAACCTCTACATACTTTTCATGAAAATAATACTTTTTTATCTAGTAATCCACGACTTTTTAACTAAAAGAATACTAAAACCAACATAGTAAATACGGCAAAGTCTTTTCTGTATTTACGCTTAGTGAAGCAATTATTTTATACTTACTTTTTATAATTTTATCGTCTCCACTTAAACCTCCACCCAGGCCCCGGACACTTTTCAAAAACCCTTCCCGGACGGCCCCCGGACGCCCTCAAACTAGGACAAATCCGGGGAAATCCGGACGGATGGCAGCCCTAGTTCTGATCGAGAGGCGACAGTTTTCGGAGTTAAGAGCGGCATTAAGAGGAAGCTAAGCTCGTTTGACAAATTTTCCTACAGCCCTAATTGATCTTATTTAGTAATAAATTTCCATATTGTAATGAATATCCATATATTGTAGTAAGTTTATAGTTATGAACTTTATTGAAACATTTTTCCGCTTTACCCTTTTTATCCGACATTGTGTTACTTCGCTACACTGTCGCCATCTTTTGAAAAATTGCAGTATCAAGAAGTCTTGTACTTTGATACATAATAATGTTGTTCATACACTCGTCAATAGATGACGCCGATAGACTAAAATCCAATAGAAGTTATTAATAAACAAATCTTATTCCTAGTAGGTACTTATTCAATTTCAAACTTTAAAAGATATAGATAATAATGTAATGATTATTTTGCCCCAAAAGAAATATTAATTTATACATTTAACAATAATTCATCTCACCACAATTTTTACGTTACACCATGAGCTAAGAGATGGCGTGATGGTGTACTTGTGCTGAAAGCATCTGGATCAAAATATCTAGACCATAAAAAATATAGGTACTATTATATATTGTATTATAAAATGTAAAGCTAACAACGAATAATAAATATACAATATGACATTATATGAATGATAGATTGATATGTTTCGATCCATAGATTTTCTTCCTTCATTCAGTTATTTTTAAGTGTGTTACTTATTACCTACTTAGTACTTATCTATATAAGACCTTTAATCGAGCAATTCTTGAGACCTAATACATTATATAATTATTATCTCGGAAACAACTCCAATGATTTTGGTGGAATTTAGTACACATGCAGGGGGTTTCGGAGATGATAAATCGATCCAGGTTTCATTTTTAGAAATTGTCGTTGTATCCGTATTTTCAGCGATAATCAACTTGAATATAAACTGAAAATCACAGAGAAAGCGAATTTCAAGTGCCCTAACCTATTCTTTATACCAGAACCGGTGTCGCAAAACCATCGAAATACTATGTACTTATTATAATGTATAAAAATAAATGGTCACGTTAATATCAGTAACATTAACGTGACCATTTTATTTTATTGCTCTAAACCGTTGAAAATTGAAAAAAATACTAATTTTTTGTTTTTTTATTTTATTTTATTTATTATAAAATAGTTGGTATTTATTGCAATAAAAAATAATTAACAATTTCTCAGTTATTTTTATATTTTTCTAATGAACAATTTTGTTTTAATACAACTGGTGATGATTTTAAATAAGAATAAAATTCTTGGCACGTTTTTTGAATGTTATATATATGTATAATGAATAAATATAAAAAAATATTATATTATCTTTACAATAATGCATTCATAATCCACGGGTAGGCCATCTGCAGAAGATTTTATTGCGTTGTGAATAATAGGCTCCGATTCCATTTATGATTTTCCCAGAGCAGATTGTAGGTAATGTTACTAGCAAACACATTATTAGTTCCTCACGTAGCTGTGCCCCCAAAATTGACTTTGGCATTGTCCCTACAAAATGCTACGACTTTTGCACTTAAAGTATTTATCTGTTAACAATTGGACTAAATAATTGACAATAATATCAGAAGTTTCACTTGGTACCCAACCAGATTTCGGTTTTGGAAAACGGGACATTTTTGTGTCCCGAAGCACCGGAAAAAACCGGGGACACCGGGACGGAGCACCGCACAACGGGAACGGTCCCGTTAAAAACAGGACTTATGGTCACGTTCTGTGATATATTTCAATACATAAAAAAGACTAACTAGTATTTTTTATGTATTGTTACAAATTTTAAATTACCTTGGCAGTATAACACTTTTATTGACATTATATATTCCTAAAGTAACTCGTTGAAGATTATAGTTAGCCTAACGATAATTTCAACTACGACATTTTTCCTTCAATAAAATAAATTCCAATGTATCCTACTCAGATCTGAGGTATTCTATAAAATATGTTGTAAAGTGAGAGTTAAGGTTCATAATTTTATTCCGTGCAAGTTTTCTTACAAAATTCAAAAATTTTAATCAACAATCATGGAATTTAAAATCATAATCTTTCAATTAGCTTAGACATGTAGAAAAAGTCGATTAATAAATGTCGATATTTTTAAATAGTGTAATTTAACATATTATTATATTTTCTCGAAGCTATGATAATAAAAATGACACAAATAACTTTTTACACTCAACTTATTGCAACAACCCACTGGGGGTAAACAATATTTTTATTTATTGTTTGTTTTTTATGCTTTTTTTGCATTAGTATATTATTATGCAATTTGAATCACTATTGACATAGTCGTAAATCGTAAATAAGGTAAGTTTATGTATTATGCTATGCTGTGCAAGCTTGAGTCTTGCCTGAGATAGTATGCAGTTGCTTTGCTATTCAAAGGCCGATGATCGCCTCACATACGTCTGGCTGGCAACTAAATTCAATTGTTGTTCAGCTTAGCCAAAAATATATATTTACTGCGAAAATCAAAGTAATTTTCAAATACTAGTGATGACACGGAATTAACGCTATGTTTGCTAAGTTTGAAGAGGGGCTGCTAATGAACGCACTTTTCGGTTTTGATTTGAACGCTTCGGAAGTTGATAAAATAGTGTCATAAATAATGTTTTTTTGAAAATTCACTCATTCGCTCAGTTTTGAGTCGCGTTTGTAGTATTTTGTACAGTGGCGTAAAGTACAGTTGAACAGTAGTGTTTTGCGTCTCACGAAAACCCTTGTCTTAAAGAACGAACCACTTGAAGGACACAGGACAAACACTGAATCATATGCAATCATAGAAATGTAGATAATGTGTACATTCTTTTGTTGAAAAAATTAGCTCTATGGATTAACTTTACCTTAATAAAGTTTTTTTATTCGAAATATGTAAGCTTTTTAGCAGTTTTGCTAGGAAAACTCTCGACATAAACCAATTTGTTTTTCTGATTAATTCTTGTTTATGATTTTAATAAATGCAAGGAATATGAAAGATGTTAACTTATAATAAGGAGGTCCAGTTATTACATACGAGCAGAATAGTGGTTTTTAATGTTATTGAAAATTCATACTTGAAAAAGAAATATTTATCGACAATTTCGACAGTAGGTGCGTATGTTCGCCTCTCTAATCGAGTAGGTCACCGGAATTTGGACAACTCATTTTAGTTGTGTTAGACTTTGTTCTCATAATCGTAAGGAACTTTTTCGTGTGCCGGGAGTAAGATGTGTTATTGTAATGATCGTTTATTAAGAGCAAATGTCGGCTCTGAAGTGTACGGTGCCGGTGTGGTGCCGGTTAGCGCAGCGTGATCGTGCTCACCCGCTCACCTACATTAATCATGCGATACTTCGGGTACCATCTCCCCTGAAGGGGCCCTCGTTATTTGGAACTCGGTGCTGAAAATTATTCCTGACCTATATTAGATAGTGTAATATTATTGTGGTGTAGGTGTCGATTTGAAAGAGTTCTATAAGAATTTCTTCAAAGATTTCTAGGCCGAATGGTGACGTAGGCTGACGAAGCTCAGGTTCAAATCTCAGTGAAGCATATTGAGATTTTTAATTTTATAACATTTTTTTAATTGGGAGCTATTTCAGATAGCGCTGTTAAGTAACATTAAGCTAATAAGTGTTTTGTTTGAAATTGAACGAAGAAAATCAAATGTTTTAACCGAGCAACGCTTGTTCGTCCGGGTACTAGGTTATCATTTTAAACACAAATCTAATAGTAGAACATTTTGCCAACCTACTGCTAGGACACAGAAACGCTAAATTAAACGGCTCAGGGATCTATAGTAGTTACGACTTTTCGGAATTTATCTAGTTTGTATTATAACCGGGACCAATGGCTTAATGTGCCCTTTAAAGCACTGATTCGCGCATGAAATTTGCCAGTAGCGGTCGCTCATAATTTCACACCCCGCGCCCATTTCGCTTAGCTGCTTAGATCGTGTACCTAATGTGTTCTATGCCGGGCCGTGCCTCTTTGACCTGTTTGTTATTATTTTAAAACATTGCCAGGGCCCTAGTTATGACTCTCTCAGTCCCTGTAGCTTCAGGATTAAGAAAAGAACTTCAGTATCCCCTGCCTGATCGTAAGAGGCGACTAAAAGGGGACTTCCGGGATTGTGGACGGTGAGAGTGGGAGCTCGACCCGTCCAGCCAGCAGCCCTGGGAGAAACGACGGTGTGTGCGTGGCCGCATGCCGTCGTAAGCATCGGAAGGTGCAGGAGAGCACATCTACTCTCCCGAAGATGGGCCCATGCGTTGCGCATGGACGACACCGGTGCGTTCCACTGGAGATCCCGGAGTCCTCCCCAAGCGCAGAGGCAGGCCACCGAGGGGGTTTTAGTGCGGTCAAATCCCACATAACCCGGTATCCTCTACCAAAATGCCAGGTACCTTTTGAAGATTTCTCCCCGATACAAAGAAAAGGCAACGACTCTCTCATGCATGTATAATTGGATGACACATTTCATGAAGAACCCTACGAAGTCGTTTTGGTCGAAACGCATGGCTTGGCCATTTTTGCTTTCGAAGAGTTTGGAAAGCGTCTAGAATTTAGTATAAATACTTTATACATTTTAACGGAAACGATGGAATAGGGAAATAATGTTTTATACTGAGTAAGATTTAAACTCTCTAGCATTATCTATATCCAGTCAAAGCTATGATTGTTTGATAGATTAAAATTTCTTCTTTGCCTACAAAAATCGGTGGACATCTATAGAATTTTAAAGAAGACTATGAACCTTTTATAATTTTAACCCAATATATAAGGTCTCGGTAGTACATTCCTCTAGAGCCTATTAGCCTAGACTGAAGTCTAAAGGTAATAAAATTCTCCCTAATCCACCACAACCCCAATGGGGTAATAAGGTACTAGGGCACCTATCGATGACTTACAGCAGTAATTCGTCTCAATATTCTATTCAAATAGAGCAAATATTCAAATAAGCAGAGCGGTAGAGAAAAGTGGTTCAGTAGTCAAGGTACAAAATTCATTTAAAATAAAATAGGACCAAATTTGCGTATAACCTTTTCTTGCGAATTTTAAAAACTCAACTCGATCTGAATGGACAGTATGGACACTGAACCCGTAATAGATTTAAAAGAACTGGTTCATTAGTAGGTACAGACTCAGATAAAGTTGTGCTTTGTCTGAGAGTTTGTGCCATTGTTTCTGCCATCAGTCAGTGGTAGTCTTAGTAGAAAGGAAGAAACAACCTAAATCACTGAGATATAAAAGTATTTTGTTGCTCAACATTGCCCACGAATTATGTGTGACCGTAGTACTTGTACACAAGATTGTCGAGCTTGTATACTATTCAGCTAGATATCTCCTCGTCATCGCATCACTCGATGTATCAATATCTATTTCGAGCGTGCTTCTAAAAAAACAGAGATGTTCATGAATAAAATTCTATTTATATTCATATTAATCGGTACTCAGTACTAGTATAACTACGTAGTTGTTGGCTCTTGGCACAAGACGTGATATATCAGTCATCGTCATGCAATTAGGACGATGCGGAGCTTTTCCTGGAATGTAACCGGCTAGTCTAGATCATCTGGAGATGTCTATGATAAAGGAAAGGATAGTAAGACTTAGTATAGCTTTTGTTAAGCTTATCTAAAAACATTATCATCAACAATCAAACATTGAATATGTTAGGTACGGATTTCTCTTACAGACAATGACAGGAATTCTCAGGTTTCACCACTGTATTTTCCTTCTCCGTAAACAACCGATAAGTACGTCGTAGACACAAGAAAAAGAAGAGAACGCATTATAATCAAACAATAGTCAAAAAGAAGGTCAGATCTTATGAAAATGAGCTCTTTATCACGGGCTATTACTACTCTTTGAAAATTCTGTTTCCTCAAGTGATTATCAGTAAACTTTTAGTGGATCTTCAAGAAATCTAGAAAGGATTTTTGAATATTGCACAGTGAAGTTAATATTTATTTCACATTAGGAAAACCTCGACTTTAGTTGCCCGTTAAGGGTTACCTACGAGTTACTCGTTAAGTGATATTTGGTTTATGAGTTTTATGACTATTGTGTTGACTTAAGGAACACAGGCAGCGGAAAAAACTCCCAATTAGTATGGATGAGTAGATTTACTTTTAAATTCGATTGCTTCAAAAGCTCATATTGCTTTTATAATCAGATTGCATTACACTTTTTTGTTACTTTTACCATCAACCAATGTAAATTTACCTTCGAATTCCACGGATATTCGTAACACATCATAAACGTTTGCCTACCTGTTGGTTAACACCGCGTATTAACACGAAAACAGATCAGAGAGTTACCAGAACAATCATTTTCCAAATCGACGGTGACAGATTAAGAGTTCAAGGTATTCCTCCGACTCATACCTACTTCTTACCGTTTATTTGCGTTCATCAAAGAAAATAAAAAAATGCTATTAATTAAAGTACAATACATTATTATGTGATAATTGTGATATACATTATAATGTATCAATTATTGTTTTTTTTTAAATTAAGAAACCAAATTAGAATACAGTAGAAAAGTATGACTCCCGTTCCTCTGTCATCTAGATGGTTTTAATCATAGACTTAGGATATACTTACGAAGTTATAAACTCTAATAACAAAAACAAAACAAACCGTCAAAAAAGGCCCGTTCTGGGGCGCCACGCGTAGAGGACACCGGTGCATTCCACTAAAGAGCCTGGAGTCCTCCCCAACCGCAGAGGCAGACCACCGAGGGAGTTCTAGTGCGGTATAAATCCTACATAATACGGTATCCTCTCCCAAAGTGCCGGGTACACTTTGAAGGTTTCCCCCCGCTACCAAAAAAAAAGTGGCCAAGTGCGAGTCGGACTCGCCCATGAAGGGTTCCTTAGTAGCAAGCATTTTGCTGACAAAAATAACTTTGTTTTTCATAGTGTTTGTATGAACGACAATGTTATATTTGCAGTTTTTAAAAATTTACTATATCTCAAAAACTGCGTACTATATCTCGTTCGAACCAATTTTTGTTGAAAGTTTTTATTGAGATCTACAACATACATTTTTGATAGATTTTTCATTTTCTTACTTTAAAAGTTAGAGGGGGGGAGGGGGAAAAACATTTTACCAATTTGGAATTGTCAACCTTTCAAACGATTAACTTTGAGAAAAAATGATTTTAGGAACCTCAATGTCATTTTAAAATATCTATCTATAGTACACGAATAGGTTTGATGAAAAAAAAATTTTTTTGAGTTCCATGTATGGAGAGCCCCCTTATTTTTTTTATTTTTGTATAAAAATCGTAAAGCGGTTCAGAGATTACATCTATTGGTAGGTAGTTTCAACTTTGAAGTCCTAATAGTTTTGCCATGAAGTGGCTGTGACATACGGACGGACAGAAAGACATGCCGAATCTATAAGGGTTCCGTTTTTTGCCATTTTGGCTACGGAACCCTAAAAAGGTCTAGAAGTATTGGACAACACGACTTACTTGTTAAATTAGATGACAATAATAATGACCAAACGGTTTTTGTAATCACTATCAAAATGTAAATGTAAATACATTGAAGGAACAATTTATAGGATATAATTTCTTGTTTCATAAATTATAAGTGTGTAATTTATTTGACTTCCATTTTTATATAGTAGAATTTAAAAAAAAAAAAAATAATAAAAAATAAAATATTGAAATCCTCTTCTGCGCTAATCCTTCTTTGTCAGCCGTGTCAGGCACTTGCCGTTGCGAAACTTACGCTTGGGTCAGATGTGGAACGATCTAAATATATTACGCGAAGTCGAGCACGGAATCACCTCGCGTATGCCTAGCTGTCCCTTTTCCAATTATTTTTTCTCATTCCTATATGGCATTTTTATATGGGCACAGGGTTTCCTTTCGGAAGTAAGAGGGATGTAGGCTATCCACCACATAGGCCAAGTACTAATTGGTGGACATCATGCTTTCGAGAAGTTATCAATGACTCTCAGCCATGCACGGTGATGGAAAACGTCGTAATTAAATATCACAGTGTTGTTCCCTCATCCTGGAGCAACGATAAATATGAGATTATACACACACAATAATTTCATTTTGTGTGTGTGTGCCGGGGTTTAATTTCGGTATCTCCGTGTTGGAGACCATAGTCTTCTCCGCACGGCCAACGCTGCTTGGCTGCCACCTATTTTTACGTTTCACCGCTGGGCACGGGTCTCTTCCCGATATTGGGGAGGCCTGGAGCTTACTCCGCCACGCCGCTGTTGGGGGTTTTAGTGCGGTCAAATCCCACATAACCCGGTATTCTCTCCCAAGGTGCCGGGTACCTTTTAATGGTCTCCAAAAATAGTTTTAAGAGTCAACCATAAGCAAGAAGAAGTAGGTACTGAACAATTTTATTTTTTACCGTTTGAAGTCGGCTCTATTTTTTTGTTAAAAACCTAATTTATTTTAATAAAGTTTCTTTAAGCCTACCGCGTTGGTAACATTAGTAGCGTTCAGTGCCTTCGTAATCTTTCTGTCAATATGAAAATAAAAGCATTCGTAATTAGTCAGAAAGCAGAGAATTTAAATATGTATAGGTACCAGAAATATAAGGGAAAAATCTCATGTATCACCCTCACTTTAAACGTACGAAATAGTGAACAAAATAAAGACAGCTCAATCGCTAGCAGTCGGTCGTGGAGAATTCGGTGTGAACGTAAAATGGATCGGCAGCGATAAACACAGTGATTCATAGCGGCTGCTACGTTTCAAACAGAAATATGCCTGAAATACAGCGCGGCCGAAAGCTTCAGTATGCGCCAACAGAACACGACCAATGGTAAAAACACATAATAACTCTTCATCTTAGAAACTTTTGATTTTGATCTAATTAATCGGCACGTTACTCACTGTTGTAGAAAAGCATATATGTATATACATACATTATCCATCCATCCATTACATACATACTGCATATAAAAGAATAATGCATAATATCTGAAGGTTTTTTTCCTACTCTTTTAATTCCAATTGCTGGGCACGGGTTTTTCGGATATTAGAAGAAAATTTAGATCATTGTCCACCATGCTGGCAACTGGTTGGTGGACATGACTTACCCTTAATATGCAAATATTTATGTAGCTCTCGGGTATTAATGGTGATGAAATCATTAAATGTTATTTTTCGTCTCAAGCTAAACAAAACACAATGTGCAAAAAGGCAGAATGACAGAGAGTATGCCATGGAGTATTGTTAGATAAGTCTATGGTTAACCACTAGGTGTTATTCACGAATCGAACCCAGGACCCTCCTATCGACAGTCCGGCATGGTAACCATTACGCCACGCGGGTCGTCATTAGGCTTGCTTGATGCTATGTACTAGATGTCCCCACGGACATTTTTAAAAGAGTATTGTGAAAATCTTTGTGAAGATCTTTTAACAATACTCGTCTGCTACACTATTCAAATAAAAGAAAATAAATAATATAATTTAAGAACCTGCCTGATCTTAAGAGGTGACTAAAAGGGAGCTTCCGGGGTTGCGGACGGTGAGAGTGGGAGCTCGACCCGTCCAGCCAGCAGCCCCGGGAAGGACGGCGGTGAGTGCGAGGCAGCATGCCGCCATGAGCGCCTAAGTGTGCAGGAGAGCGCATTTGCTCTCCCGAACATGGGCCCGTGCTGAACACCCCGGGTGCTTTTTGAGATACCATTGACACCATGCACCCCACGCTTTTTTTTAAAGTAAAATACATTTTCTTCTTATTTTTTAGATCGTATTTTCACAAAAGCGTGTTTTTAGTTCTTTAGTTTAGCGGCGGCTATTTTTTTTTGTTTTTGGGGGAGGGGCGGTACACGGCACCTTAGGAGAGGATACCTGGTTATTTGGGATGTGTACCGCATTAAAACCCCTTCGGCGGCCTGCCTCTGGGATCTACGGGATCTTCACACCGGTGTCATCCGCGGGCGGCGCCCAGCACGGGTCCATCTTCGGGAGCGCAAATGCGCTCTCCTGCTCCCTTAGGCGCTCACGGCGGCATGCGGCCACGCACTCACCGCCGTCCTTCCCGGGGATGCTGCCTGGACGGGTCGAGCTCCGGGCCCACTCTCATCGTCCGCAACCCCGGAAACCCCCTTTTAGTCATATCTTACGATCAGGCAGGGGATACCGTAGCTCTTAATCAAAGCTACAGGGACTAGTGGCGACTACCTATATTATACATGTACTGCAGTTCTGCCTTTAACTTTAACTGAATTGTCAGGAAGTAGCTCTGAGTTGAATGCTTGCCAATTTTCTCGTACGACGTTCTTAGCTTTAGCTAAGTACCAAGTGTCATTGGTCGTGTTTCATCACGACAAATGATATATTTATAATGAATGTCTGTTAATAAATTGTTTGGCAGGTATAAATATTTCAGTGTCGATAGCAAGTTAACATTCAGTTCCTACACGGTCGTTATCATCGGGATACATTCTTAGTCTTTAAGGCATACAACTATTAGTATTACACTGATCATAACTGTACATTTGTTGGAATGAAAATTCTCTAACAAACGTAGTTTAGAAACTGTAAAATTACAAACAGCACCCTAATTTCGAATTTTACAAGTATGGACAGTCGAGCCGTCATCTGCTATCACCCCTCCGTCTTACGAATATTCGATCAGGCCACGTGTAGTTGACGCGAGTTTAACATTTTTTACCCATCCCAAAAAAAGTGCACAACACTGTTAAAGAAGTTTTCACTTCAAAAATCCACCCTGTAAACTCTTCTAGTTATTTTTAGAAATGAAAACCAGAAGCAGAATATTTAGATCACCATTTAATTCACAAAGCCTTTGATACAATTTACAGGTAACGATTTAAGGTTTCTAATTAACATTTCCTTATACAACAGCAATTAAATAATAAGTAAGCACAGACACAGAATTTCAGTACGCAATCGGGCAGAGTTACAGCAGTTATCAAGATTAAAGCACTAATAATCCCTCCCTTAGAGGAGGCCTCGCTTTTATAGGAGTTTTCTCCTACCTCGTCACATTTTTTATTCAACTACCGACGTTAATTCCTAACACGGCCCTCCTGATATCCTGGCGTCCTCGCCAGGCGGTGAACAATGCCGTTGCACTTAAGTAGCAGTGCACTGAAGGAGCGCCCGGTGCCACCCAGGAGCACACCAGAGCGCCACGCACCATACAGTGGCGGAGGCAGCAGCCTTCGGACGCCGACATCACAAAGATTAGCTTCTGCAAATGAGAACAAACCAAACTAAATCTAAACTTAAAGATCGACCTGTCGTATGAAGCACTTTTTGGAATTTAAAGTTTTTGTAATAAATCTAACAATTAGGCTTTGAATCATAAAGCTTGAGATGTTCTAGTGACTTAACAGCAATTTATAACAGGCGCATCTAGATAAGAATTAAGCTTATAAATGAGATATTTCATTAAAGTTTTGGGACAGCCATTAAAACCAACTTGTTTTGTGAAAGGAAAAATTATTAACATGTACGAGTACCAAAATTATTAATCAGTAAAATAAAGAATGAGTTTTGTCCTACTATTTCGAAACAAGAAAGCACTGTTGCTTTTTTAAATAAATGTACTAGTAGCACCATCTAGTTCAAAAGTTTAGTATAATTAAATTTAGTATATCACCGAGCTCCTTTTTAACCACGATTACATCCGGCCGTCCTGCTCACACGTTCGTCCTCGATCGTGTATGGTCTGACGCAAGAACTGCAAAATAAAGCAAGTGCTGTTAAAATCTAATATTTTTCTTAGTTTTTTTTTTGACTATTCTTACAATACCGGCTCGCATATGAACTTGAGTAGCCCAAACTGTTAACAAACACGGCTTGACTAGGTGATGTTCGTATAAAATCACACTAGTCGTGTATTACCGCATTCTGTTGCACATGGTTAACAAAAACACGGCTTTAACTATGTAATGTTCATATAGGATCACACTAGTCGTGTATCACCGCATTTTAATCTGTAAAAACAGTGTTCATCAGATTTCTGTTGTACATATATTGTTCATAGGCACTCTTTATAGGTAAGCAGATATTGCAGAAAATGCATTAGGCCATTATAAAGTGTTGAAAGGCAATCGTTTCGAACACTTAACTATATGTAGGTATATATATAAAAATACGAATCAGGTTTCTCAAAAATGACATGTTGAAAAAATTAATATATCTATACTAATATTATAAAGAGGAAAGATTTGTATTTTTATATGTTTGAAATGAATAAACTCAAAAACTACTGTTCCGATTTTACCTTTCACCATTAGAAAGCTACATTCACCCTGAGTAACATAGGCTACTTTTTGACGCGGGGAAATGCTTCATTCCTACGTGAAAACGGGTAATAGGGTCCACGCGGTTGAAGCAACTGGCTAAACGCCTATGATTTTAAAATAACAATGAAGCGTGAAACGGGCCCATGCCGGCGAAGCTGCTGGCGGAAGGCTAGTATATGCATAAATTAGGACCAACGTACTTCGAAGTACTTTTAGGCCCAATAAAACTAACAAAAATTTACCATTATAGAGAAAAAAACTGTTGGGTCAGATAGGGTGTAAAATAAAAAAAAAATTAAGTCACCAGTAAAGCCCCCGGGGTTACAAAGCCCGCGGGTTGTATGCTAGCATTTTTCTTAATATTTTGAACTTTCTGTCAATAGTACACAGTGTGTTACACTTTGTTACAAATGTTAATAGCACCATGGTAAAAGCGTGCTTAAACCAGTAGAATGTTTTATTACAAGTTCAGCCAATATCGTCACGCTGTCATCACTAGTAATACCCAGGCATTACACAGTCTTGGCCAACAGACGACACTGTCATCTACCAAAAATAAAGATTCGATAGCAGACATAATGACAAGTTTAGTATCACGCGAAAAAAAACTTATTTGCACATTGAAACACAAGCGTAACATTAAGAAAATGAAATTTTATGAACAAACTTATATAGGAAAAGTAATTTGTTATTACGAAAAGATTTATGTAACTCACTGTCGGTTCACTATTGCTACCAGCTAGAATAACAATGTGCACAGTCCGAACTGACCAAATCACATGTCCTCGTGTTCTCCCGTAGTAAAGGTACATAGGTTGAAGCTCGGCCTACCTGACATTACTCTGCTACAACTTTCACAGTCAGTAACAAATGTTCAAATTGTTTAGCGATAAAGGTATGTAGGTAGTCGAAAAAAAAAAACTCCCTGTACCTATTTCATCTGAAAATGGTTTAGCAATTTGTGCGTTAACAAAATGATTAACAAAGTAGGTAGGTAGTCAAAAAAGAACAATAGTATCCAGTATAAACCTTATCTGTAAATGCACTAAACATCAATTAAATCTGACAAACAAAACGGTTATATCACATTATACCGTTGGTTTATAATTGACCTTGCTTAATGTCACTTATTTACCTTAAAAATTCATTAACCATAAAAAGTAAGTAATAGGTAAAGAGCAACTTTCTTTTTAGTACTGTTATTCTTGGTTGTCAACACTGCTTCAACCACTGATTTAGAGTCATTTTTAAGATTCCATCACTCATTCTCAACTTGCTCCCTTCATTAGAGGAAGTAGTCTGAAAACTCAAGAAAAATCTCAAGGTTTTGTCCCATGTTACGTGAATAAAAATTGATAGATACTCTTAACTCAGCCAACAACTTTGATAGTTAATTATACGAATACTCATAGCATATGCAATCTATATAAAATATCAACGGTCACTTTTAACTTTAAGATTGTATTCGGTTATGCAAGTTTGCCAAAATTTACTTTTGGTACAGACCAACCAATTCAATTTTTAAAATAAAGATTAAACGTCTTTGTTTAATGTCTTGCATTTGTAGGTATTCAGAAAAATATCAGATACCAAGTTTATAAATTGACTTCTTGCTTTGAAATGACTACAAATATTCAAAAACACTGTTTCACGGAAATAATTGCGTGCACTCTCGATTCGGAAATATTTAACAAAAATGTTGCCATTACTTACTCCCCAGTGACGGTACTGTACTTGTTGGGTACAAATAAATTCTTTTGAAAAAGTAACCGACTGTAAGAACTAGGTACTCATTTTCTTCATACATAGACTTATCTCAAAAGCAAAGGATAAGCAGAGTATTTTTAAAGTAACAAAAAAAATTGCTTTTTCACTTGGATTCGCAAAACTAATAAGTAACAAATGTAGCATTAAAATTTTATCATGGATACGTCTCGTCGAATCTTAGATACAGAATACTACTCTGAGGAAACTACAGATTTCAATAAAGCGTTTATAGCACAAAAGAGATGTATTCGCGCTATAGCTAATACCACTCCATTAACACGCTGCGAGCCTCTCTTTAAAAGGTTTAAAATATTAAGTGTGCCCTGTCTGTACATAATATATGAAGCCCGTTTATTTGTAAAGACAACTTTTTATTTACAAGGAAAGATGAATATTGTAAATTTCTTACCTGTTTTCCTGATAAGACTATTGGTGCCTGATTGGCAGGTTATTGAACCTAGTCAGCTATAAGGTCAAAAAATTGCTACCACATGTGCGTCAAAATTAACAATAAATTACCGACAAATATTTAAAGCTTCACTATGGTAAAATTTTAAAACAAATTAATCATTACAATTACTAATTTATGGGTGAACAGAATTTTGATACTTATCGACATAAATTATAAAATTATACGAAAAATTACATATATTTGCATAATTAATAGTAAAATCTATGACAACTAAAATAAGCAAATGTCCTTGTAATGAAAATTAATATAAATACATACCTAATTTAATATGAAACAAAACTATACCACATTCGAGCAAATAAATATTTTCTTAAAAGAATTTTTTTTACTTACGGTTTCTGACCTTACCCAACGTTTTCAAATACGTCTCACTCAAATCAATTACTTATCACTGAACTGGTACAGATTGTTTAATCGATACACGAAGAATGTAAAAAAAAAAAAACGTGCGTACTGATTTCTGCATTTGTTCAGGATGCAACGTTAAATGTGGGACGCGAGGAGATCCCACTTCTGATTTTAGAAATGAAAACCAGAAGCAGAATATTTAGATCACCATTTAATTCACAAAGCCTTTGATACAATTTACAGGTAACGATTTAAGGTTTCTAATTAACATTTCCTTATACAACAGCAATTAAATAATAAGTAAGCACAGACACAGAATTTCAGTACGCAATCGGGCAGAGTTACAGCAGTTATCAAGATTAAAGCACTAATAATCCCTCCCTTAGAGGAGGCCTCGCTTTTATAGGAGTTTTCTCCTACCTCGTCACATTTTTTATTCAACTACCGACGTTAATTCCTAACATTATAATATATTAAAATTAAAAGATTTGTATTACTTAGATTTTTAATAATTAAAAAACTACTGAACTGATTTCAATTTTTTATTCGCAGTTAGTTATAAAAAATAAATGTCCTCTCGTGTTTTGAGCTTTCTTGTAACTCTCATTTGGACTAAAGACTCATTAAAAAAATCACGCTTTTAAAGCACATCACACTAAAAAGTTAAAAACATTTTTGAAAATAAGCTTAAAACAATAATGAACGAAAATATGAGCATTATTATGAAAAAAGCGTGGGCGTTTTGTGTCATATTTTTCGTACCTATATAACCCGACGCTTTCTTCACAATAATGCTCGTATTTTAATTCATTATTGTTTTAATATTATTTTTAAAATTGTTGATAAAATTATTTGATATAAAATGGTGTATGCGAAAAAATCGTTCAGGTATGTCTATGATTGTTCATTGATGATTTCGTACTCCGACTCGCACTAGACCGATTTTTGGGTGGCTGTGCCCACAAGACTATTTTAGGGCTGGATCCGCGCCTGCTTCGCCTTCGCGCCTTTCTCGAAGAATTCGCCTTTCTAAAAACTAATTGAACTCCGAAGAATTAAGAGATTCGACTGATATAAAATTTTAAGACTGGCACATAAAAGCAAACTTAATGCACTGTCTTATTTTTAAAAAATCTTTGCTACTTTCCTTTTTTATTTCGCAGCCCATTATGTATCCGAATTTTTGAGATTTGTTTCAACTTAATAAAAAACTAAATATAGAACTACAATTATAAATCATACTAATAAAATAATTATTAATGTACATTTTTTATTAACGGTTGGGACTTTCAATCTGGTCCCAACATTTGGCCCTTATCCATATTACTTATTTAAGCGATCTTATATTAAGCCTACTACTAAATAAATGTTACGTAAATATAAATACATTAAAATCCTAAAAGAAATATAACCTGCGGTTCATTTAATAAGATAACTCTATCAATTCTTAAAATTAAGACAAGTCTGAGGTGTTGGCATTCCAGCTGACACAAAAATAGTTTTACGGAGGCGGCGCCTAGCACCTTTACCGAGAGGGGCATCGTTTAGGGAACAGCTAACTAGATTGTGTTTCCGAAAAATACTGTTACTATTAGCAGGCTTCTTTAAATTTTGCCAACAAGTTTTATTTTCATTTATTTTTACATAAAATATAGAAACAAATAGTTCCATCCATCCATCAGGCTTTTAAATAGAAAAGAAAAGAAAAAAATATTTATTTTATATTAGGACTAAAAAATATTCGCTTAATGAATGTAATTTTTTCCCGGTCATCGTCTTTAGGTGCCCGTTTGGGCTAGATGTTGAGTTGAGAGAAAAAAGGCGGCGGAAAAAAACTCCCAGCAGCACTCTTTTAAAAAAAGTACATTATATATTTGAGACAACAGAATGACTATGGGTTGACAATGGGCACCCGTGACAGCTGATCGTGTGATCACTATAGCTTTTTTTTTGTTAAATAGTTACTACCACTCATTGACATCTATGTCAACCTGAAGGAAGCTAGAATGACTTCTTGGATTGAATGCAGTGATACTGCAAAACTTGGGAGTGTGATGGTCAAGTCATGAAATGCTGGGAACCACACCACTTTACTAAAACATAATTTCTTTTGGGCACAAATGAATGCAGATTAGTATTTCTCCTGTCAAACCACAGGCACAGATACCATACCATACCTTAGGTCTCATTTCAAAAATGAGAGAGATTTAGACGATATTTTATAGATCTTATAGCTTTATATGACCTAAATGCCTCCAAATTCCGAAAGAAGATCTGTGTCCAGCAGTGGGATACTAGAAAGTAAAATTATACCAAAGCATAGGCATAATATTTGTAGAATTCATAATATGTATATTATCAGGTGAACCGGTGCCAACTGATGAGCCTAGTAATTAATATTTCTGTACCTAGGGATATAGGACATGTCTCACGATAACATTTGCGTATTATGATGTCAAACATTCTTCACGGTCTAATGCCAAGCTTCGATATCAAACGCTTGCAAATAAATTGAACGCTTTGATTGCAATGAGAATTAATTGATTTGATTAATTAAAGGTCAAACGATCTATATAATATTTAAGTGCACTAATATACATATTGTAATTTAAAAACATAATTTAAAGGCTAGTTTTGAATAGAGTCAAAAACTAGCCTTCCGCCAGCGGCTTCGCCTAAGTGGACCCGTTTTAAAGGTTCCCGTAGGATAAAAACCATCCTATGTCCTTTCCCAAGGTCCAATCTATCATTGTTCCAAATTTTATTAAAACTGGTTTAGTAGTTTAGGTGGGAAAGCGTAGCAGACAGACAGACAGACAGAGTTACTTTCGAATTATTGTAATATTGGGATTACATGATGGGGGAACATACCACCACTATTTCTTATTAAATGCGCTAAGTCATTGTCTACGCCTATTGCAGTCTTATTTAATAGATGTTTTCGAGAGGGTTACTTTCCTAGTATTTGGAAAAGAGCACACGTAATACCTATTCATAAAAAAGGGCTTAAATCATCTATTGAAAATTACCGGCCGATATCAATACTCAATGTTCTTAGTAAATTGTGTGAGAAGGTAGTTCATGCTTTTATATATCCAGTTATTATTACATCGATTCCATCAGAACAGCACGGATTTATAAAAGGGCGCTCTACAACTACTAATTTGGGAGTTTTCATTGAGGACGTGACTTGTGGCATGGATGGTGGCTCTCAGGTGGATGTGATCTACACAGATTTTGAGAAAGCATTTGATCGCGTAGATCACATCATACTTCTTCGTAAGCTTAGTGAACTTGGTATCCATGGTAACCTCCTAAGGTGGATGGAATCATATCTACGTAGACGCTCACAGGCAGTAGTAGTTGGTAGTTATCGTTCAAACTTTATTGAAATTCCATCTGGTGTTCCACAAGGGTCTATACTCGGACCGCTTCTATATGCTGCATATCTGTATGATATAGGGGTATGTTTTGAACATGCAAGGTTTCTCATGTATGCTGACGACACAAAAATTTATATGAACATAAGAGATATTTCTGATTGTACTAAGCTACAGGCAGATATTGATAGGTTAACTTGTTATTATGCTGATAATCGCATTGGTATTAATTTAAAAAAATGCTCCTCTGTAACATTTACTAGGAAAAAACTTCCAATCACTTATAATTACTCAATGAATAATATAGTTATTGATAAAAGCAACTCTGTAGTTGATCTTGGTGTAACAATAGACTCCAAATTATTGTTTGCAGAACATATAGACAAGATTGCTAACAAAGCGTACAAAAATCTTGGCTTTATATTAAGAGTAAGTCGACCATTTACTGACGTTGGATGCCTACGGGTACTATACTACTCATATGTCCGAAGTATACTTGAATATTGTAGCATTGTTTGGAGCCCTCAATATATCATTTATACTCAAACTTTAGAGCGTATTCAAATACAATTCATTAAACACTTAAATTTTCGTATTTCTCAAAAGTTTTCAGATTATATGGAGTCATGTCGTCATCACAACATCCTGTCCTTACAAAATCGGCGTTGCTTAACTGACATGTCCTTTTTGCATGGTCTTTGTAACGGCTACATAGATTGCGTTGAACTAGCAACTAAAATATTATGTTTCTGTGTCCCAAAAGTAAGAACGAGACATACGCAACTTTTCGCAACTACTCACAAAAATACGAAATAAGCTAAAAACTCAGTTGTCAATCGCCTGCAAAGAACCTACAACAAGCATTTTAATTCTACAGATATCTTTCATTCCGACAAAAGTGCATTTAAATCTAATATCATTAATATATTAAATAAAAAATAACATGAAATTAGTGGTGTCATTAATACAATCATATATATTAAGTATGTATATTATTAATTATATATATTTCATATATATTACACACACGCACGCACACACACGCACACACACGCACACGTGAACACATAGATACATTCATGTATACTTAGCGACCGTAATTATAGGTTTTACCTGTATAATGTAAATCCGTCATTGGCTTTAAGATTTAGATGTAAGTAATGCTTTAATTGATTCTGTAAGCTGTGGATTTTGTTTTAAATAAATAAATAAATAAATAAATAAATTACATTTGAAGTTGTTTTAAAATTTTATTTCAACACTTCAATATTACATGCGAAGCGCCGCAACTAATGGGGTCTTACTTCTGCTTAGGGTTCTATCTTGAAAGAGCCTGACTGTCTTATTCGATTATTGCAATCACACATACTCACACATTCGTCGTTTCGATCCACTTACTGAATGGCTTAAGCTCCAATTCTTACCACCTGCAACCTCGAACCATCCATTAAATATGACTATTATCTACCGTATCCCGAAACCTGATCTCCAGCTGCACGTACCTACTATTGCTATTTATTACTGCGTTGCTTCTAAGATCCAATATCGCTTAGCAATTTGCAAACTCGTAAATACATTACCAAATCATATCACAGCTACTCGTAGTCCTCGCGGCCATAAAATTTATTTTGATCTTTATGTCCGAAACAGTCATAAGGAGTCACCGCGCGTGCTGCCAACAATCCAAGTTATTTATGTGACGTAAAATACGGACACTACACAGTAGAAATTACGTTTTGGCTTGTGTATTTTGATTTCTTTATACAAAATGGAGCGACATGGTGGAATATTGGGTGTTTAGTCGCTCTTGGTCTCTAAAGCCGGATCAGATCTAGCTTCTTAATTTAACTGAATGCTGCAACAGTACGTGTCCATTGGAACATATATTAATAGTTATTTTTTTATTTAATTGGAGTAGCAAAAGAGCAGTTATGCCATTCACGGAATTCAATTCAATTTAATTGGTTTATTTGTTAAAAGATGTTACAATAAAATATAAGCCGATGTACTTGTCATATCACTGACATACAAATATAATTATAATGACGCATTATCAGCATTTAATGTATTAAAATGTAATTGAAACAATAGCAATATCCATGTGAAAATCACACAATGTCAAAAGTAAAAATACAATCACGGTAAAAGATTTATGTTGTTGTTGATTTATATTAGAATGTTAAATAGTCGCTGTAACTTATCGTCCTTATACCATCTACACACAACCTTAAGCAGTCCTAAGTTTTGCCAGATGTCGTATGCGTTGCGCGTGAATTGACGACCCGAACAAACCAGCGGGAAGCCACCGGGAAGCAACCGAAGGAAATGGTGAACATTAGCCTTTGTACTTTCAGAGGCTGGTCCTTCCATACGATGGATGACAAAAAATTCATTTCATTTCATTCATTCATTCATTAAATTAACTGTTGTTGACAATGGCTGTAATCCTTTTTGCGTTTCACTGCAGTGATCGAGTCTCTCCCCATTATTGAGTAGGCCTGTAGATTTCTCCTCGGACAGATTCAATTCGGGTTGATGGAGATGCAGCTTAGTGGCCAACCCACTGTCAGATGTTTTCAAACCGCCCATTAGATCTCCGTCAAGGTTTTAACGACTTTTGTCAATCAATCAAATCAAAAGATAACAACTGGTACTGACGACTAAATATGCGCTCCGAAGCACGGAAAAGCGCATGAAAATGTGCGTATAATGGTTATCCATTTCATTGGATTTAATTGTGTAGATCGCTTGCGTACAATGGAGTAGCATTGTTGACTATAGCACATTCCAAATTCATTTTTCACATTTACTTCAGAACTGAGAAGGATTGAGAACAAAGTCTATAAGCAATATGCGGTGTGTGTTGTATTTGTATTTGTGTTTGACATAACTATGATAAAACTTTTATAACCCCCAGATGATCACGGTGAAGGAAAATGCATTCTTGGGATTGAGTTTTAATTTATCGAACTAAGTAATTCCGCCGAATACAAAAGAACATATTTTACCAACTATCTTTCCGCCCACATGGCTTATACTTTCGTTATTAATGGTATTTTGCCTATTCTCACGAGAGTGCTATTTCATCTCTTCACTCCATACTAAAAATCTGGTCAGTCCTTAGCACCGTAGTGACGTGAAAAAAGGATAAGGAATCAAACACATTTTCACATATAATATTGTTATAAATAACTTACCCATTTAATAAAAATATAAATAGAAGACGGACACTTAAATAACACGGATGCAATATTTGAGCCTTTGCTCATTTGGAAATCACCTATGACGATCGTGCCAGTACATCATTAGAGAAAATGTGCAACCGTGATTTGTTGCAATAGTGTCGTCAACCTTTCGGTATTCGGATCTTGTGAGCGTCGGACAGGTGAACAGACAAATGAGCTCGGAGACATTTATATTGCTATACTTATACATAGGCGCACTAATATCTTTAGTTTTTAGGGTTCCGTACCCCAAGGGTGCCAACGGGACCCTATCGCTAAACCTCCGCTCTTCGTCCGACTTTCTGTCATCTATATCTCACTCCGGGAGTGCCGGCAGAAGTGAAAACGTGAACATTAACGTTGTGCATTTTTGATATTTTGGAATGGTTAGGGAATAACTTCGCACGACTTGCTTTATCATCAGTATTATTTTTTCATCTAGTATTTTCAGTAGGTTTTCATATAGTATTTTTTATAAAGTACTCTCATTTTCTTTCACTATTTCTTCGTTACTTATTTCTTTAGTAGATACACTTTGTTCAATGTCCATATTTTAAATACTTGATATAAACGAATTTTACTAGTATAGACAGTCGAGCCGTCATCAGCTGTCACCCTTCCGTCTTACGAATATTCGATCAGGCCACGTGTCCTGACGCGAGTTTAACATTTTTTACCCATCCCAAAAAAAGTGCACAACGCCGCTAAAGAAGTTTTCAAAAAAATATATAAAAAGTGGAAATTTTTAGAATTAAAAGGAAATCCCAAACTAGTTGATTTTGGTGGTTTACCTAAATCTTGGAATCCTCAGAGTAGATCCGCCTGGTTTCGGGCGGTTTTTTTCCAGCAGTGCTATAATTGAAGCTTTCACAACTGCGTTACCATGGAGGGGAGTTGAGGAAAGCAACAGGTAGGTCGCAAGTCGCAACGCATTGGTAACATTGTTACCGAACGTGCAAGTCACGTAGTCGACTATGTAACCCACTCAACATTACCTACTGATATCGTTTCTTTTTAATGCGGTATAACTGCGCTTACGAGAAAATCGCATTGAACTGTTGAGAGTTCAAATAAAATATCGTCAAACTATATGTAACGTGTTCTTAGTATGGGTTTTTTGTTCGGAATCTTACATGCCGACTCCAAAATAGTTTTAACAGCTGTAATTACCATAAGCAAGAAGAAGTACCTAGGTACTGAACAATTTTATTTTTTACCATTTTAAATCGGTTCAATTTTTTGTTAAAAACTTAATTAATAATTTATATCCCTTACTACCACTGCTAACGGCAACCTTCATGGGCGGGTCGGACTCGTGCTTGATCACTTTGTTCCCCACTTAGATGGATGACCGAGCAATTGACAGCATCTTGACGTATTTCTCTTTTTTGTCCTTTATTTTAATTTTAACACATTGTAATTGGGGATATTGATACATAATTATTATTATAATGTTGCTTTGTTTTTGGAGCGCTTTTACATTGAATAGTATTTTAAGAGTGTATTGTGAAGAGTTTCGAGTTTATGGATACGTAATATTCATATTATTTTTGTGATAATATTCAGCACTTATTGTCACTGTATTTTCTAATACCGATCTGAGGGACCCCGGTTCCATTTCCGGCGAGGCAGAAATTTGAATAATGAGTTTGATTTGATCTTGTGCTACTTAATAAAGTGACAAGTACGCTGATTGTCGGTTAAAAGTCACCCGTAACTTCAATTTCATGATGTTTGATAAACTGACCCGTACTCATAGCTTTTAATTGTCAATTAACTTTACTTAGGACGTAACTAATCAGCACTTTACTCGGAGATGGTGAACGAGGCCCTTATTGTAAAGAATACTACTTATGAGTTTAACTCTAACATGGAAGTGACGCTTAGATTGACACGTTGATTCTTAAGACACACAAATTATTGTATTAATTTGTTTGGTATGAATCTCTTAAAGCAAATTTAAGTCGCTTTTAGCCAGTTTTCCAACAAAGTTATAATTGGAGCTTTCGCAACAACGTCACCGCGGACGAGAAACACGAAATGTGCCTAGTCCATTTTACGCAGGAACCAATGTAACTGAATATTTTGTCACCTGTGTTTGCGAGTAAATCGTAGCATTGGGCTACCGCAAGCTTAAATTAAATTTTGTTAAACAATTTGCAACGTGTAGAAATGAAATTAGTCACCTGCGCTCGTTCACTAATTTTCACAATAAATACTATGAAGTTTTTTTTTATTTATTTATTTACACTTTATTGTCACAACTTAACTATGTCTACCAGTCAACCCTGGTTGTTGGTGAGAGTTTTTTTTTGTAGGTAGCAACAACAAAGACAGTGATTTATAAATATTGCTTATAGAAATTTTTCTACAATTCCAAAGCATGTTAAGTAAAATTTTGAAGACTAATTATATGCACATAATATTATTCGTAGTTATTATATATTCGAAGTTATTATAGTCGAGACGCTATGATCACGAATACACACAATTGGCGTTTTCTTACTCTGAGTTATAATCGGAGCTTTCGTACCTGAGTCACCGCGAGGAAAGGTCTCGATCCACTACGCGCATATACCAATATAACCGAATGTTTCCTTAACTGCGCTTGCAAGAAAATCGTATCGGTAGGCTGTCACAAACAAAAGTACCGAAAGCTTAAATTGAATATTGTCAAATCATATGCAACGTGTTCTTAGTAGAAAAAACTGTGAATATTCCTTGTATTGAAATATTAAATAAATAAATATAAATAAATATCTTTGGACAATTCACAAAACACCATCTGATTCCAAACTAAGCAGAGCTTGTACTATGGTAATCAGAAAGCTGATAAACATACTTATATAATTCTAAATACATACTTAAATAGATAAATTAACACCTAGACACAGAACAAATAGTCATGTTCATCACACATATATTTGACCTGGGTGGGAATCAAACCCACGACCTCACGCTTCGCAGTCGGCTCATCACCCACTACGCCATGGAGGCTGTCTTATTGCAAGTACCTTGCACTTTGCAATAATTCATATATATTCCAAGTTACCTTGAACTTGCAATAATTCATATAATTACTGTAAAGAATGCTATGAAATTCAACGCTAAGACAAACACGCTATAATTGCTACATTTAAAAAACACACAATTGGCTTAGATTAATTTATTTTCTAGCTGTATAGTTGGAGCAGCTTTTTATAAAGCTGTCGCAGCTAAGTCACTGCGATGTAGATATGTACGTGGAAAGCGCTCGGTTCACTGATATCCCGAATATTTTCTCACCTGCGCTTGCGAGAATATCGAGGCGCAAACTGGCCTGCTAGCGCTAGCTGCTAGGCTACTACGCATTAGGACAGTGTTTCACATTTGCCGGATCACGACGCGGTACCGGGCCGTCAAAATGAAATGAAAAGAGTCGCGGTCGTTTCCGCGATCTGCCGCCGCGATCCTTTAGTAGAAAATATTATGTACTTTGTAAGTACTAAAATTTAGTGACAAAGTAGGCGATACACGTTGGCAAGAAACATATTATATATACTTATATGTATATATATATATATATATATTTATATATAGATATTTTTAAGCATGGAACCGACCTCACGGAAACTGAAACCATCTAACATCTGACTGCGCCCTTGTCGCTTAGCGGCGTAGAACACTAGCATTATACATTGGTTACAGGGTCATGCGCACTTTTATTCATCGTGGTATAATGAAGAATACTAGTGGGTGCGAAACATTCGCGTTTATTCAAAAGATTTTAATAGCTTTGACATTGGCAAAATGGTCATAAGATCGAGACGCGATACGAAAAAAGTAATGACAGACACCTATTATAATACTTCATACTTGTCATTCTTTAAATAAAATTGTTATCTTTATTAATTAAACTGATTTACTTTACTGACGACCCGCGCGGCGCAATGGTTACCATGCCGGACTGCCAATCGAGGGGTCCCGGGTTCGATTCCCGGCGAAACAGAAATTTGAATGATGAATTTAAATTTCTGTTCTCGGTCTGGGTGTTTGTGTTTCTGTCTTTGTATGTGTCCATGGTACCCACAACACAGGGTACATATATCCTACTGTGGGGCTATGAGTGTGAAGCGTTATTTATTAAAATCTTTGTTTCTGCATAATTATTGCAGAGCAAAATAAGACCATAACCGATTTTTATATGCAGCTGTCGTCCTGTAATCACTGGGACAAAATAAGATAGCTTGATATCTGAGTATATAGGATACTAAAACTTTATATTTTAGACATTAATGTTGCATGGTTCCACTCTTGAAGCCCGTACAATAAACAACCTCTATTAACAAGAAGCGTTCAAAGGTGTATATTTATTTTCTATTAGGCCTTGCTCCACTTTTAAATACAGAAAATTATCAAGAATAGACTAAATAAGATGCCAGTCTACTACGCTTACCTGTGCACACTTTTGATAGTGATTAGTTTGAGAGTTTTCTTACTTGAAAACTCACATAATAGAAAGATAGAAAACATCGTGGCGATAGCGTTTCATTTGTTTTTGTAACTCCCTACAGTGTAATGGGACATTAAGGACGCGTTTCCAAATACACTAAAACTTTCAAAAATAAGCAGTTTGTCGGTTCATTTCGAGGCAAAATTAAAGTAAACCAAATGTAACTATTGATTACCACAGATAGATTACATCTTCATCTATAAATGGTACAAACATATATTCGCAAATTTTGGTCAATTTAATTGTAAAAAATAATTTCCGATGCCTCTCAACGCAAAATTAACGATATCGTATTGAGTTTAGGGACATTTCTCTTCTATTTAAATAAAATGTATTAAAAATATTTTCTGTAAGCAGACATGTTAAACTCAAAAAGGTACAAAAAAACTATCAAAATGTTACAAAAAGTCTCAGAAAAACAATAAAATCCATAATGATATAAAATTACTAATGAAATTTGCCATTCGAGTGGTCAGCCATCTCACACCCGACCGCACCCGTCTCGCTTAACTGCGTAGACCGTTTCTATGGTAGCCGCTGGGCTATGTGCACTTAAATTTTATATTTTAGGCTCTGCATGAAGGTTGAACGACAGGACGACTGATAGTTGTGGGCGGTGCAGCGGTGTGTGTGGGAGCTCGATCTGCAAATAAATAAATGGAGGAAAGCTCCACTAATGCTGTCTTGTAAACTTTTGTAGTATGAAGTGGCTGCGTCAGATTTAATCATAAGGCACGACTTAATTAGAAGCCACAATTTGCTTGAATTTGTTCTATCCAAAACGTATTAATCCAAAAGTGAGTCTATCTACCTACTGGCAATAAACGGCTGCATACTTCTTTGAGCCCGCCTGTTTACAGAGTACTTACTGATATTATTTTTGGAAGGAACTTAATAAAGTCTGTGTTTTTGGAATTTATACGTTTTTTTTATTAAAGCAGTTAACGCTTTGCGTTTAGCTCAATGTAAAACCTAATTTGTTTTTAAATGCTTCGTTCCACTAAATGGAAAATTCGGGGAAAGAAACTGAAAAAGCAGTCGTGTTTTCTTTGTTCCTATTTAATTGAGGTTGGCTATAAGCATCCAGTATGGCCGAGTAAAGGTTGGTAGACATTCCTTCCTCACACCTCATTCATATTATTTGTAACTAGCATCCCGCCAGCGGCTTCGCCCGCGTATACCCGTATTATAGGTTCCCGTAGGATAAAAACTATACTATGTCCTTTCTCAAGTTCCACTCAGCTGTGTTCCAAATTTCATTAAAATTGGTTCAGTAGCTTACGCGAGAAAGGGTAGCAGACAGACAGACAGACAAAGTTACTTTCGAATTTATAATATTAAAATAGGGATTAAAGAATTACATACAAATGTATACAGTGGCGGATATAGAATTTGGCAGCCAGTAGGCTATTAAATTTTTAAATCCAGCACTGAATGTATACTGTTAAGTTCTTAGGTATTTCGTACTTATAAGTAAAAGACAGACCACTGAAGAAGTAGTAGACAAATATTTTAGTCCGATAATCCTATAATTTTATCTGAGCCTATAACATAAACGATATCATCAAAATATCCGTTTGCCAACATTCTCGCGGAGTCAGTTTGTTTAGCTGGCGTAATTATAAAATTATGAATAAGAGATCCTATTTGTGAGTCACAGCTGATTCACCACCGACGTGTGCCACCCACTACACTTATATCTTCCTCACAACTCTGCCAATCGTCAAATTTTCAGTGCACCCATTTTCCTGACCTGGTTTCAGATTTAAGATGTTTACTTGCAATCCCGCCTACTTCGGTCACTCCTCTCAAAGTAAAAAGGATTGAGGCTGTAACGAGGGATCCGGCCGAGCTCCACCTGAGTCCAGACGTTGTCCTGCCCTTAAAAGTATTGGAAGAGGATTTGTTTTTTTTAATTATCTTAAAGACATTATTTTATTTCTTCAATTATGGCATCGCAAACTTGCCAGCGTCAAGTATAATTTTTGCATCACGTTTTTGCCAGTTTCAGTGAAACTGAACTAGTAATAATAGGTAGGCAAAGTCAATAAGTCGTCAGTAATCAGTCAGACATTCAAGTAAAGCGATGGCTTTTTTACCAGAACGTAACCAATTGAATTTCGGAGGCAAGCGAAAAAAACCTATTTTCGCACTGTTAATGCAAGTGATAAACAGTAAAAATAACAACGGGTTGCACTCCGGGAGTGCCGGCAGAAGTGAAAACATTAACGTTGTGTATTTTTGATATTTTTTGGTTAGGGAATAATTTCGCACGAATTGCTTTAATTTTCAGTATTATTTTTCATCTAGTATATTCAGTAGGTTTTTATATAGTATTTTTATAAAGTACTCACTCATTTTCTTTCACTATTTCTTCGTAATTTTTTTCATTAATAGATGCACTTTGTTCAATGTCCATATTTTAAATACTTGATATAATATACGAATTTTACAAGTATAGACAGTCGAGCCATCATCAGCTGTCACCCCTCCGTCTTACGAATTTTCGATCAGGCCACGTGTCCTGACGCGAGTTTAACATTTTTTACCCATCCCAAAAAAAGTGCACAACGCCGCTAAATAAGTTTTCACTTCAAAAAAACAATAAAAATTGCGAGCCTGGATTTAAACCTGGACTCGGGGCATGAAAGTCCAATTTATGTCTTCCCATATACTCGTAGTATGTAAACAATTTATAATTTGGACTTGCTGAATTACTTTTTAATGTTTTTCTCAGAACTCTGCCATCGTCATATTATCACTGCGTCCAGTGTTTCATGTATCTACTACGTGCTCAAAATATGCAACTCATACTAGGTATTCAGATAATAAAAGTCTGTTTTATGTACATATTTGAAAAGTAAGGCAGGAGCACCGAAGTACCAGCTACACCCCTTTGACTCCGTTCAAAAGCGCGCAGTCCGAATCGTCAACGACCCAAGATTGACTGACAGGCTAGAACCGCTTAGCTTGCGAAGAGACATAGGCTCGCTCTGCGTGTTCTACCGACTTTACTATGGTGAGTGCTCCGAGGAACTCTTCAAATTGATGCCTACATCACCATTCCATGATTATACCACCAGACGAAGGTTAAAGTTCCACCGGCACCATCTGGACTCGTGGCGGTCCTCCACAGTCCGCTTTGCACGCTCCTTTTTACCACGGACGTGTAGGTTATGGGACAACCTTCCAGCTGAGGCATTCCCAGTGGACTATAACATGGTGTTCTTCAAGAAAGCTGTAAAAAAGCTCTCCTTCAAAGCCGGCAATGCTCGGGCGGCTCCCCTAGGGTTGCCCGTGTCCATAGGCGACGGTGATCGCTTAACATCACGCGGCCCGTCTGCCTTATTTTATTGTTAAAGTAAGCACCTCGCCAAGGGAATAGAAAGGATTTTAAATAGAATACTTATTATATGTATGTTTGTTATGTGCAATAATTGATCCTTGCTTTTTATTTGTTGAGAAAGAGAACATAATATTAAATAAAAAACATAACTTAGAAACAGTAATTTATTGTAAAAAACTACATAACACATAAAGAGAACGTTACAAGTCCTTACCTTATCTAGTATTTGCTACGCCGTAGAACTGTTTGTAGTATGTCTACGAATGATGTTGCGCTACGAAAATAGAAATGTATGGATATCAAAAATTGAGTTTGCCCTTAAAAAACAATGGAATGTTAAAGCAAAGTTTATATCATTTTGTATAAGTGTTACGCACGTGTGCTGTTGCAAAACTAACTACGTTTTATTAGTAAACAAATCGTTAACCGATCGATAAATACGCATTTGGAATTGACAGAAAACTTAAGAAGTTCATTGTTAAGTTCATCTGGTTGATGGCATTTCATGTGGGCCGCTCGCGGGCTGCTGGCAGGGGCCGTCAAAGTATCTGCCAGGAAGCCTGGACCAGCGGCGCCGACGTCGGCTACTCGCTCGCACTCGCTTCACCTCCGACCTTAATAATCGATTTAATGTCGCCGGAGAGAGTGAAGGGATTCGCCAAATTTTTGGGCAAAACAAATAAAAGAGAACCGCAACGGCGTTAAGGCGGGCGTGTCTATAAAAGGCCGAGAGGGGGGTGCGCGGGGGTGGTAACACGATCCGCGAGCTCCAGCCGGCCGGCCGCCCTGGAGCCGAGCCGGGCGGGCGCGGGCGGCGGGGAGATGCGCGGGGCGGACGCGCGGGATGCGGCTGGTGCGCGCGCGCCGCCCGCACCCGCTCTCACTAGTCGAACGGTGCCCGACCGGTAACGTAGCGCCGACTGCCGACCGAGAGACGAACCAGCGACAATGTCCGCCGTGGCGAAGACTTCCAAGTACACCTACCGCAGCAGCGGCGGTGGCACCACCGACGTCAACATCGAGTACAGCGCCGACCTGAGTGCTCTCTCCAGGCTGGAGGTACCGGCCGTCGAATCAGTGCAGTGCTTGTGAAGTGTATCGGACCCATGATAGAATATGTTGTATTTTTCAGGACAAGATTCGTCTCCTCCAAGATGATCTGGAATCCGAAAGGGAGCTACGTCAGAGGGTAAGCCACTGTGCGCGCGAAATGTGATATGCGCGGGCGCCGCGTCCATAGCGGGCGCGCCGGCGCAGGTGTGGGCGGGGCGAACGCCTTTCGCACACCTCTATTAATATCGCCTCGCCGCCCTCGTTTTAATGCTTCCTTGCACCCTTCAGGAAAATTCAGTGGTGCAACCCCTAAGTTTACCTCACCACTTAAGAATTTCTGTGTGTGTTAACATTATCTTGTGCTTTTAATGCCAATTACTACATACTTGTATTATTAATATGTGCAATGTTTTGAGTGATTAACGTATCTAACTAAGTGAAAAAAAATCATAAAAACTTGAAAAGTGCTTTCTAACAAAATTAACTATTTCATAAATATCTAGAGTTGCGGAAGTATATGAACTCAACAATTTGTGATGGTTTCCTTATTTAATAGTGACTATATTATTTTGTGTTAAACTGAAATTTCTATGACTTTTTTCTCAAAACGTTAAACGTTCATATGTGTACGAGTATAGTGTCCTCGTTAACAATTAATATTCATATTGAAGATGTTTGTGTTTTATGGTTCATTTCATACGTTATCACGGTTCGTTACCGAGTCTATTTGTGGAACCATGTTGCATGTCTCGTGCGCTCGGCATCTGCAGGCAGACTGAAAGCGCAAAGCTCGTCAAAGCTGCGCTCGCGCATCCCACGATATATTTAGTCATGGAGCGAGCATTAACTGAAACCTCAACTTCTCGCTCTCCGATCTCACTTTTGAAACTGGGCCAAATGATGCCCGTTCCTGTTGAGAATGCCACAATATTGAAATATAATAATAGACCGCGGTGTTAAAATATCCGACTTAGTCACAGCTGCCGTGAGATACGAAGCGATTCTTATTATAGCCGGACACAATGTGGAAATATGCGAAGGACGCGTTACAGAATCTCGAAGTTGCATAATTACTAGTTTTCGTCAAATCCTGTTTTTCAACTTAGGAATGTTTTCTTCAAATCATCATCATTTCAATCGTTTCAACATAAGTAAGATTCATTTATTACATTATGACTTTTATTAATTTTACTATAGACACGAATTATACCAATACGAATATTTGGATAAACATTATACGATACCAACAAGCTGAACAACAATACTTTGCTACTGGTACTGTATTTTAACGAATTTAACAATAAAATGTCCATGCGCATGATACATAACGTTACGTATATAACATTTTCAATTTTGATGGTTATTTTTAAGGATAACAATGCCTCAAACACCTTAAACTTTACAGATCGAAAGGGAGAAGGCAGATTTGAGCGTGCAAGTCATCCAGCTCTCTGAGAGGCTGGAGGAAGCTGAGGGTGGAGCTGAGAGCCAGGTAATTACTCAAATTAAAATTATAATGAATGAGAAGAAAAATAAGTAACCAATTCTGATAATATTACTATGAGCAAGAAGCAAGAAACTACTAGTAAAGCTGCAATTGAACTTGAACCCATATGTGCCATTGCACATGGTACGAATCTAAGAGACAGATTTTGATATTGACTTCACTATAGAAGTATGGACAAGTTAGTTCGACTTTTGAGTCTCTTGATTATTGAGTTGATAGATACAACATAAATGATAACCATAACGCAATATTTAGTTAAAAGACTTTATGAAAATAATTAACTTTAAATGTCCCCCAAATTTCTCGTGTACACGGAGTTTGAATTTTTTCGGTAAACTTCATAATAAGTTTGAAAGAATATTATCTGCCTATTAAGAAGGTTTCTAAATTAAAAAAATACCCCGTAAATATGAAATAGATATCCTAAATCATACCTTCACTTTTTTTTAATGCAAGCATATATTTTTTTTGAAATTTCAGTTTGAGATCAACAGGAAACGCGATACTGAATTGACCAAGCTCCGCAAACTCCTTGAAGATGTCCATCTCGAATCCGAGGAAACCACCCATCTGCTTAAGAAAAAACACCAAGAAATCGTGGTCGACCTTCAAGACCAGATTGACAAGCTTACCCACAACAGAGCTAGGTAAGACTTCAGTGCTAAAAAAATATACTTAAATATATGTTATCTTTATGTGTATTCATTGTGCGATTTTCATAGTTGTAAGAAATGCTATGCGAAATTAAAGTTGCGAAATGCTTTGCAAAACTATGGCTGAGTGAAAATGTTACTGCGACTGTAAGCCTTGCGTTATGTTGTTTGGACCAGAATGAATTAGGTCCTTTGATTTTTCAAAGTTGTTAATAGATAAATATTTTTAAATTTACTTTGCCATGCAATTATTTTTAAAATAATGGTAACACAAGGTCTGTTTTTAAGGGTCTGTTAATCTGAATTATAAAAATGGTAAAGGGAGTAAACCTCAGTTCAAATAAATTGTTTGAACAAGCTATGCTTTTAAAAATTCATATTTTTATATAATTGTCCCAATACCAGATATTTTAAATATGATGATATTAAAAATTATATTTGAAGTATGAGCAGGTATAGAGAGAGGTGAAACTCACGTTTAGAAGTGACGTGACCCAGGAAACTTAAATTCGTGAATGGCGTATATAATATATACATATGTGATTTGATTTGATAATATTTCCTTGTCTCCAGGGCTGAAAAGGAAAAATCCAAGTTCCAGGCTGAGGTGTACGAACTGTTGGCCCAAGTGGAGAACGTGACCAAGGAGAAGATTACCATCTCCAAGACCTGTGAGAGGCTCGAAATCACCATCAGCGAGCTCCATGTCAAGATTGAAGAGCTAAATCGTACCATTGTGGACATCACCTCCCACAAGCAGCGCCTATCCCAGGAGAACATTGAGCTGACCAAGGAAGTTCAGGACCTTAAGGTAAATACATAGGAAGTTGTATCCAGTGTTAAATACTTTAAAGTCCAATAAAAAGTGCCAACAATAATGAGCCTTTACCAAAACCATCATTATCATATAAATAAATAAATAAATATAATCTAATAGTGGACAAATTTGACCAAAAAATTGCGTCAACCGAAGACTATCACCCTTCAAGATGCTTTACTGCAAAATTAATTTAAGGACGGTTTCAGAAAAGCGAATTTGAAAGCCCGTGTACGAGTAGGCGCGTATGGGCGAGCTACTCAAATATCACGTACCAGCGTTGAAGCGTTTTTAGCTTGCTAAGATATAGCCGCGAGATAGCTTCTTGGTTCGGGCGAAAAAGCAGGGACAATCTTGTATACGTACGAATTGTATTTGAAGATACTGACCTAGGTATTATCCTTAAACTTACTTAAAATAATAACATGATATCCATGTATTTTTCAGGTGAACATTGAGAACGTGGTGTACCTTAAGAGCCAGGTGATCAGCCAGCTCGAGGACTCCCGTCGTAGGCTCGAGGATGAGGAGAGGAGGCGCTCAATGCTTGAGGCTAGCTTGCACCAGGTAGACTATCTACGTCACTGAACGAGTTCTTGCTTTTTCATCTTATCTTTAGCAGAACTTCAGTCTTGTTGAAGTTTCTGTATCGATATCCAAATGCTTGTAATAGCTAGTTAATTTATACTCATATACTTGAATTTCGTCTACTTATTACTTTTATCAGAATTTAAGTCTTTTTTTAAATTTTATAAAGTGATATCTAAAGGATTTAATAATTACTATTAAACTTTGCTACTTTTATTCTATCTACATCTATCTATAGCAGAACTTAATCTTGATTAAGATTTTATGTAGTTCAAAATACTTCAAACACCACTCTTAAATACGTGGCTCACAAGCTTAATTGCTGATTTATTTGTTTAAAAAAGAAACTGTACTACAACACACTATGTTTATTTAGGTTGAAATCGACCTGGAGTCTGTTCGTGTGCAACTCGAGGAGGAATCTGAGGCACGTTTGGACCTGGAACGCCAGCTGGTCAAGGCCAACGGCGAGGTCCAGCACTGGAGATCCAAGTTCGAAGCCGAGGCAGCTGCCAGGTCTGAGGAAATCGAGGAGATCCGCCGCAAGTACTCCGCCCGCATCCAGGAACAGGAAGAACAGATTGAAACCCTCATTGTCAAGATCAACAACATTGAGAAGCAGAAATCGCGCCTGCAGAGCGAGGTAAAAGAAGTTAAAATACAGTAAAGAATTTATAAACTTTGCATAAAGTTACCGAAATATCGATTTAAAAAAAATGACCTGACAACAATGTTTACATTTTCTTTATTCAAAAATGATTTCAACATGAAGATAGTTAATGAGCATAGATGAAAGTTATGTAAAAATAAATTATTTATAGCGTACCGAAGCGTAGATATCTCTCTTGTTTCTAAGAAAGGCATTTTATTAATGTAATGCATCAAAGGAAATTATTACTCAGACACTTACACAAAGTATTGATATCTTTTAGGTTGAGGTCCTCATCATCGACCTCGAGAAGGCCAACGGAACTGCCCGGGAGCTGCAGAAGAGGACCGAGCAGTTGGAGCGTGTCAACATCGAGATCAAGTCGCGTCTGGAAGAGACTGTCCAGCTGTACGAGCAGTCGCAGCGTGACCTCCGCAACAAGCAGACTGAGCTGCAGCGCGTGTCGCACGAGCTCGACAAGACTCGCGAACAGAAGGACGCTCTTGGCCGCGAAAATAAGAAACTGGGTGGTGAGTATCTTGATTCATTCATTTACATCGTAAGGTAAGCTTATCTATTCAAATTTGAAAAACCTATCAAGTTGTAAGAGTAGTCACAGCGTTACCTACGCAACAAGCAGGCTAAAATTCAACGGGTCTCGACAACACCCGCGAACAGAAGGATATTATTGGAAACAATAAAATGGTTGATGTGTATCTTGATTTCTTTGTATAGAAAACTTATCGACATCTAGCCTGCATAATACCATAGCTGGACGAGCAGTCATAGCATGACCAACATAAAAAGCATACCTTGAACATAAAAACCTGTATTTAGTGAAACTCCTTATAGCTCAACAAATTTCGGAAGCCGAAAATGATATGCAGATAAAAAAAAAAATTGTATAAATACCTAAATATAGACACAGAAGAAAGTGATAGTTAACAAGTAACAAGCGGGAATGGCAAATTTAATTGAAAATGAAAGTTAAAAAAATTGTAGCATCAAAAAAGTGCTTATTACACACTCAAAATAATGTTTATGACACACTTTAAAAATTTGAATGCAATTAAGTGTTAAATAAAAAGGAAATCTATTAAATCTAGCAGTTTCTAATATTCTTCTAGCCCTTAGACTGAAATTCAATGTGGGGAAAAATGATCTATTTCAATGCCGTGATAGCCCTACAACATTCATGCTTTGACGATTTTAACTATACCACTAATAAGTTTTGGAGGGGAAAACTTCAAAAAGAGAAACCTTGTGAGAAATATGCTGGTTAATTAAGAAATTGCTGAACACTTAGAGCGCTTCTGTGAAACACATCGATGCCATTCTTGCGCAGAATTTTATAAAGGTCCATATTCCAAGAAACTGCGCTCTCCTATTCTATCCAAAACTTACTTGATGTAAGACATACCCTTTTCGATGAATTTCACACTTCCTTTATTTATTTCTAGATGAATTGCACGACACCCGCGCCAATCTCACGGAGTTGACCCGCCGTCTTCACGAGCTCGAGATCGAGCTGCGCCGTCTTGAGAACGAGCGAGAGGAACTCACCGCCGCCTACAAGGAAGCCGAGGCTGTAAGTATATATTAAATGTCATCGATTACTTGCCTAGCGATAATCTGTGATTTCAGTTGTTACATGAAAAAATATTAAAAGATAAAAAAATGTAAAATGTTATAAGTTATTTTCCATCTTAAAAAAAGGACTATTATTAATATATCATTCCATTTTATGTGGTAGTATGTGTATTGTAGTGACACTGTTGCTAAATATATTTATAGTAGTGATTTTAGTTAACGATATCTTAAAGCCTATAAAATAAATATATCAGCAACATTACTTTAATGAACAAAGGCGAAATGACGATTTTATAAAAGGGAGCCTAGTCCAGGCGATACTGAATGATGAATGGGGATTACGAATAGTTTCATCGGGGAATTTTGTATTCGGCACAAGCAACATCAATGTGAGGAGCGACGATAAGTAAATAAAGAGTTAGATGCTTTGCCACATTAAAGTTTCTTCGGAGTTTATAATGAATTTCAGTTTATTGTTTTATTTATTTATTTAACCTTATAGTATTACCTTACACTAGGGATACCAGGGCGTGCTTAATGTCTAATGGCATTCTCTACAAGCCAATCCAGGGTGATGAGTAGAGCTTGTGGTAGGCACATACTACAAAATTATTATGTACTTAGTTAAATTTATTCTAAGCTATTTATATCTGTATTTACTTAATATAATCAAATTAATTTGTTTACATTAACGGCATTAAAATATATGTAGAAACAATGACGCGCTTAAAATGACCTACACTAATAAATTCTGATATCAAAAAGAAAAAGACGATTCTACCAAAAATATGAAAAAAGAGCTATGAAAATATTAAAAAAGTTAAGATTAAAATTTTATGATAAGTTAGGTTACTATATTATATTTGAGTTTTGAATATAATGAACACTTTTTATTCAAATGAAACACATCAAGAAGGAAAACATCATCAATCAAATTATAGCTTGGTGTATTTTCAGCAATTTAGTTCTAATCAATGATTAGTACTATGTAACTATATAATTAGAACAAAATTTAATAATAAAAAAAATCTGTTAAGTTCTATTCTATTAGGTATAAAGAAGGACTACTTGATTTTTGAAGCTGAATAAAATAAATCTGTTGGTGATTCTTAATAGAAACTATTTTCAGGAATTAGAAATTCCGATATTTACTTAATCATAGTAAGAATTATAGTACTGTAGATTTGGCTAACTTTTTTCTTTAAGCCGAGAGAGATGTGAATTGAAAAACTAAAAAAAACTGCAATTTACCACTTGTCGCCTATTTGCTGAATATTTTTATCAAATAGTATGTTACCCGTCATATCATATCATCAACAATTAAATAAAGTAGTAAATATAGATATTTCCTTGCAAATTTTATTTACCAAAACCTGACAATAATAATCTGTAATATTATCTGAAATATGAGCCTTCAATATTTTAGGTAGGTATGTTCTAACGTTCACTTATTTGCTATTAATTATATCTGAACGAGTTACTCACCTCATTGTGACATAGGTAGACAGGGTATTACATATCTATTTCGGTTAAAGTCATTAGCAACTCGTTGGCAGCAGCTCAGGGAGACTCAACTGCAAACCAATTATATACTAACACTTTTGCCAGACCATTTAAACAGACACCAAAGTAAAGATTATTTTTAGCATCACCAGTAACAAACAAAAAATTCAGATGTAGCGATACATTTTAGTTTTGGTTTTAATGGCCCCGGTGCTATTTTAAAAGCCTTCGCGATGCATTTTCATTTTTATAAATAGTTTGACGGTGATACGATACCAACGCCAATTAATTATTAGAATCAAATTAAACATTATTACTTTCGCATAATATTACAGAAACATTAGAAATTGGTGTAGTATTTCTAAAATAAAGTAGGATAACCAGTCGATGGTAATCAAGGGCTGTTCTAATACTTTATACAAATTAAAACTTTATATTATCTAAGTAATATTTATATTATCCAACGATAATAACGGCCAATTTAATTACTCGTACTAATGTGTCTATTTGTTATACATTTCTTAATTAAAATAGTATAGTATAGTTAGTATTATGTATTCTGGTATGTTATAAGCATTTGCGAGATATGATTGCCTATTGCGAGGAACTTTCATGGAAATGGCTACGCGATTATTAACCCAATGCTATGACTTTCAATTATATCATGAACCTGGTAATTCAAAAATGTAAATAAAAAAGACTATAGATATATAACTTTCTGCTGATTTGATAGTCTTACTGATTTAGTCACAAAACATAGAACATATTAATAAAACAATATTGAATCATCATTAATATCATATAACTAACAAAAATAACTATCATTGCATATAAATTTCAAAGCCATTATTGTCATGGCATTTTTTTTTACTATTTTCTGTTTTTTCAGATATTCCTCTACATTTGAAATTGCCTTGAATGTTGGGGTCATGATTCATTAACAGTTTCTTTTCAGGCATTGAAACTGTATGCATTTTTACTATGAGTCTGCTTTGTTTCACATGCATCTAGCTATAATCTAGTTCATTGTTAGATGATGGTTGGCTAAGATTGAAGAACATGCAAAGATATTTTAAACCATATAAATTGTTTAACAACCGTACGATTGCATTGAAATAAAGCAAAATATAATGTAAAAGTGTTAAACATTATGTCATTAGCACGCGCAGCATTGATAGTATATTGCGAACTGTTTAACAGAGTAGGTACACTACGAAATCACATTCATGACAAGAATATATTCTGTAAAAGGCATGTCGTTTAGATGAGTTTGTTTGTTTTTCTACATATCTGTTTGTCGTTGCAGGGCCGCAAGGCTGAGGAGCAGCGTGCGCAGAGGCTGACCGCTGAGCTCGGTCAGTTCCGCCACGAAGCCGAGCGCCGCCTCCAGGAGAAGGAAGAAGAGATCGAAGCTATCCGGTAAGACTCTTAACACACAAATCTGAGAAAACAAATTTGCAAATGAGTATAGAATACTCCTAATGATATCACTAAAACGAAGAAGAAGTAAAAACAAATAAACTGACGACATACTTATGATACAATTCTTTTACTTACACCGTAAAATGCTTCGTATTTAAATACGCCACAAAGACAGTACGATTCCTCACAACAATGATTGTATCGACTGCACAGCACTCAAGACTATCTAACGAGACCGCTAAATAGGAACTGTATTCAAAACATCAATATCGACTTTGACACCCCACCAATACACTCTACTGTTGAGTGATGAACGTCATCCAACCATGCAATCATTATACTTCTGCATACATAGCCATGACATGTTTTGGCTGGATGAGAGCCAACCTTACTATGATATAATTATCGAAACAATCAATAAAGATTTAAACAATATCGTAAATTATATCCACTCATTTCATTGAACTTTTCATATACAATATCCATTATGTACATTGGTTACGCAGTAACAGAGTATTTTCAATATGATAAGACGCACATCCGCAATGTAAAACTGAAAATTGGCACCAACTCCATTTAAATATAACAGCTCGTCTGATTGGTGCATATTGTCGGTGTACATTTAAGAACATTGGCACATAGATGCTGATGAAATGTACAAAAGTCCGGGACGTTTTCTCCCTGTCCCAGTTACGATAACCTCGGTGCCTAATGGCACACGTTGTGTATTTCAATCAACACTTTGGTTAACGTTAATCTATCAACCGTAAAATCATGCCACCGGTTAAAGTGCCCGAGTACAAGTGGAACAAACCTCCCACCGCTGTCTATGAAGATAATTATGGATATGGAATTAACTACTACCAACCGATGATTGACTACATAGCAGCCAAAGAAAAAGGTGTAGCAGCTAAACCACCTCATTTACCGTGGAACAACGAACGAGGGTTGGACAAGTACAGATTCGATAAGCCAATTAAACCCTATTCTGAACAAGACGTATCAAGAATCTCACACGAAATAGCCGAACAGGCGAAGAAGGATCTAAATACATTTACTGTTGGGAAAAGGTCTCCATTTTCAGTAATTGCCACTGCAGCAGCAGCAAACGTTACAAAACACGTTGGTGTTGAAAGTGTTGTAGTGAAAACTAAGAAGAAGAAAATGGACAGGGAAAAGATTAAAGCTGAAAGGCAGAAAAAGATAATGAACGAAATCGAAAAGGAAATCGAACTATATGATGGAAGTGTGAATGTGGGAAATGAATTAAGAAGGAAAGCAAAAATGTATAGAGGTAAATCAGCTAAAGCTATTGCTCAGACATTGCTGCAGGAAAGTAGACAAAATGTTGCAGACGCAAGATATAGAGCTCCACGAATACTTGAAGTGCCTGTCCCAAAAAGAGTAAGAGTGCATGTTGATCGAAACGTAACTGACTATGAAGAAAACTTGCGATCAAAGTTGTCTGAAACTAAACTTTCGAATGTGTCCGAAAATAAATACATAGAATCTATGACTGAAGTAGCTAGGACTGTGCGTGCAGTATCTCCTAGGCGTTACATTGTTAAGATCGAAAGTGAAATTCCTATTATAAATAACGAATACGTGGAAAAACTGAATGAGCTAAAAGAAACGATAAGACAATTCGAAAATATAAATACAAGTTTTGTATTTGATACAAGGTACAATAGTACGAGCTGTTCTGTTTTGTGTGAAGTTTTATGTTATAGTGTGAAAATATAAATTTGGTGAATTTGTTTGCAGCAAGCAGACCAGCATTGAAATCGAGCAGTTGAACGCCCGCGTTGTTGAGGCTGAAACTAAGCTGAAGACGGAGGTAACCCGCATCAAGAAGAAGCTGCAGATCCAAATCACCGAGCTGGAGCTGTCTCTCGATGTTGCCAACAAGACCAATATTGACCTGCAGAAGACCATCAAGAAGCAATCTCTGCAGGTACTCATACTTATACTGTGTAAAAGTAAACTAGGTTAATAACAAGAACTTAAAAGAAATTGTCTCTTTTTTATAAAATTCTACTTTTTCATTCAAAATTACTGTCATTTTTAAAAGTTTTTTCCTTTATTATTGCCAATGAAAAGCTAAGCTAGCTATCAGTCCCAATACATTGTCAGTGAGTCACATTAGGTCATTTCTTAACTTTTTAAATGATTCCTTTTCAGCTCACTGAAATCCAATCCCACTACGATGAGGTACAGAGGCAGCTCCAAGTGACCCTCGACCAATATGGCGTTGCTCAGCGCAGAATACAATCTCTCACCGGCGAGGTCGAAGAGATCCGTGGCAACTACGAGCAGGTACTATTTTATTGACAAATTATTTTGAATTCTAAGAATACAATAGATGGAAATTCTGTCTCTACTAGATCTCAATAAAGTATTGATGTGAAACATCTAATGAAGCGAGTTACATTCGAATTTCTGAGTGAAGATGTGTAGTAGTGACATCAGATTCGAAAACCAGTGTAGAACTTTCTGACTTGACTTATTCAAAACAAAAGAAGAGAACATGCGAACAAAGGAAACCAAATCTTCTTTTTTCCACTTTTATTTTTGCTTGATCCATATTAGTTTTCTTTAATAAGCTTATGCATAAAAGGACTTTTATGCATATATAATTTTAGCAAAATAATTAATATGTTTCTTATCTACTGGGCGTACTGCGACGGCTTAAATACTAACAAATCTTTGTGTTCTGGTAGGCCCTTCGTGCTAAGCGCACCGTCGAACAGTCGTATGAGGAAGCGCAGACCCGCATCAATGAGTTGACTGTCATCAACGTCAACCTGTCCAGCAGCAAGGCTAAGATTGAGCAGGAACTTGCTGTTGTGGCCGCTGACTACGACGAGATCACTAAGGAACTTCGCATCGCTGACGAGAGATACCAGCGCGTACAGGTACTTTTTTTACTTAAATTGCCAGATCACAGAACGTTTGGGGTTACACCAACGAGGTACCACCGCCAACAAAGTTTCTGTTGTACCATTAAAAAACTCATTTTAGCAATTTTGTCTGTAAGAATCCTAAGCAAGCTTACGCAGCACATCAGATATAATATTGTACATACTTATTTAGGATTTAAAATTACTTTATTTCAAAATACACATATTTAAGATTTGTAACGCAATTTAAGAATTGAGGAAAAATTTCCGTAGCCTGATATTTACTTATTTGAAGATTTTCAGAAAAAAAAATTCCACTGTCGTGTGAGAGAGAGCTCATAACAGTCTTATATCCTATGTTGTAGCCTTTAATTTCTGATTTCTGATAATTCCAGACTGAGCTGAAGCACACCGTTGAGCACCTCCACGAAGAACAAGAGAGGATCGTAAAGATTGAAGCTGTGAAGAAGTCTCTCGAAATTGAAGTCAAGGTAACTTTTATAATATACCAGTAAAATTTTAAAATCATCAATTTTTTTTGTAGAATGTTAACTTAAGATTTTGAAACATTGATAGTAACCGACACTTATTTTTTTTCATCCAGAACATTTCCATCCGCTTGGAAGAAGTTGAAGCCAATGCCATTGTCGGTGGCAAGCGCATCATCAGCAAAATGGAGGCTCGCATCAAGGACTTGGAACTGGAGATGGATGAGGAGAAGAGGAGGCACGCTGAAACCATCAAGATCCTCCGCAAGAAGGAGCGTCAGCTCAAGGAGGTCATGATCCAATGCGAAGAAGACCAGAAGAACATCGCTCTTCTCCAAGACTCCCTCGAAAAGTCCAACCAGAAAGTCGCCATTTACAAGAGGCAGTTGAATGAACAGGTATGAAATATACTAATAGGTATATAAACTCACCTTTCAGATTTTACTTTAAAAAAATCTTGAATATTTCTGTTTAGTAATAGTTTATTGGTTTAATTCTCGAAGTAATACTTTTATATCACAAGTTTTTACTTAAACTAACTTCGATAAGTTACTTATTATGTATAGGTTAAATCTTCCAGCTATCTTAAAGCAGATATCATCAACTATTTAAATTATAATTTAGCAAATAATTGAATGGTCAGCTAAATGACGTCATTTAAAATTCATTATGGCGAGCTCTCCGAAATAACTCATGATATGGGAATTAAATAAAAACATGCAAATAAAACAGCTTGTTTAAAAAAAATGTTATACGATTGTAATCTGTTTGTTTTTATCAACAGGAGGGCGTTTCCCAGCAGAGCGTAACGCGGGTACGACGATTCCAGCGCGAGCTGGAGGCTGCCGAGGACCGCGCCGATGTCGCAGAGAGCAACCTCTCGCTCATCCGCGCCAAGCACCGCACCTTCGTCACCACTTCCACGGTGCCCGGCTCCCAGGTCTACCTCGTCCAGGAGTCCCGCGCTCTTAGCACAGAGTGAGCGACCCACCCCTCGCCCCACAACACCAGCATTTCTCTCTACCAGTCGATCATGGGGCGCAATTCCGGTCGGGTATAATAAGCCTAGTCGTTCGTTAAGTGATGTTTGAGTTATGCGATAGATTGCGCTAGTGGACTTCCGAGTCAGTGGCGCAGTCTGTCGAGCCACGAGCCGGGACGGGCGCTCGGTGCTTCGGCTCGCCCTAATGTTGCCGTGTCTCCACAGTACCAGGCCGATTACCGACCGTTCGTCCCGACACCATTTTTTATTGTAATGCAATTAAATAAAGGAACCAAAAATCTATAAGCTTTTTTTTCACTATTTTTCTATCTTAAGGACACCGGCGCAACGAATTACAATGTCGTTACTTACCAAAATCTAGGTGCAGTAGTTTAATAAATGGATTATTTTATATTATAATTTATTATTTGTGCAATAAAAATTGTACGTTTGTAACTGTAATTTGTAATAATAAAAATAAATGCTATTTATGTTAAAGAGTTAAATAAACAAAAAAAAAGCAATAAAATTTCAAAAACACTCTGAGGTTTTATTTGTTACAATCTGATCATTTATTTAATTTGCTTCAATTAAAATTAAACAAATAATTATAAGTGCTTATTTGTACTGACGAATAAAACAGTAGAACCCATTCAGTAACACCCAAAGAAGGGCTTATTTTTTTTATGAATTCAGACTTGAGGAAACCATTTTCGGGCACGTTTCTGGTTTAAATAAAATATTTATCCTTAATGCTGCCATCTAATAGGAGTCGAACCTCCAAAGCAGGTGGATTATTCCGGCATATAATAAAGTTAATTTAATGCCAATAGCAACTCTAACTAATGGAATCGCCGAGTAGTTCCAAGTTCAGATTTTCCTACGTTATGAAATTGACGTGAAATGTAGTTTTGTTTATAACAGAAATTGATGTGCATATAATTAAAGTACTTTGATTTTAAAAGACTTCTAAATTTCACTTCTCAACTTCCAAGATTGACGACCAGATTGAAGACCAGTTTAAACTGCTATGATAGAAATTCGACATTGTATGAAAATAATGATCTGATGTTATGGCATATAAGGGTTTTTTTTTTGTACTATTAAAAAAGTATATAAATTCATTAAAAGCCATTTCTCAAAGCAAACGCAAGAAACTTCAAAAAAGGTCTATCCTATATTAATCGGTTCTGGTCTCAATTTGAATAGCTCCAGCCGTAATAAAACAATTATGTATATTTATAATTTAATATACTTAAGTAGGTAATTAAGTTGTATATAGTTATTTTTTATATCTACAATGTATATAAATAATGAATTAGCTTTTAAAATACAAAATAGAACCGACTTCAAACGGTATAAAATAAAATTCTTACTTATGGTAATGACTCTTAAAACTATTTTGGAGTCGGTGTTCATTCAGAACTAAGGGTTTTACTAAGGGCGACATTTTACTAAGAGCCCAACTCCAAAAATAGTTTTAAGTCATTACCAATTATGTAAGAAGAAGTAGGTAGGTACTGAACAATTTAATATTTTACGTTAGAAGCCGGTTCTATTTTTTTGTTAATAACTTAATTAATTTCACTCTTTTTAGTAATTTCAATTTAATAATTCTGTACAGGTATATGTAAATTATTCCATATAACTTTTAAACATTAGTGAGATTTATAATTTTATAATCATGTTAATCCAATAGCCACCTAATAGCCCGAAAGAATACTACTATCGGTCCATCTGAACGTATAAATTATTGAAAGAATTTGCTCTCAGCTCCTAAACGTTGAGGAGTTGTACCTTTAATCATCAGCTTAGCAACATGATGTGATAATTACCGGGCATGAATATGTTAAAAAATGTATATGTTAAAAAATATGACGAAAACAATCAATGTGTGTATCTATAAAGTTTCAGTGTTTCCCTCGATTTCCCTGGCATCCCATCACCAGATTTTGAAACGGTGACAGTTGGAGTACCTAAGGAGTATAAAAGATATGTTGAAAGAATTTGCACTCAACTCCTAACCATCTTAGTACCTTCCATCATCAGCACAGCAACATGATATGATGATCATTATACACAAACGTCTGTTTTGCTTTAGTAAGTATATGAAAATCAATTGTTGTGCTATAAAATTTGAATGATCTCCTCGATTTTTCTGTGATCCCATCATCAGACTTTGACCTGGTGACAGTTGGGCCACCTCGGGAATATAAGATTTCGAACAAAAAACCTTTTTTTGAAATAATTTGCTCTCAAATCCTAACCGTCGCAGTACCTTCCATCATCAGCTCAGCAACATGAGATGATGAAAATTAATGTGTGTGCCTATAAAATTTGAGAGTTCCCCTCGGTTTCTCTGGGATCCCATCATCAGATCCTGACTTCGTGTTAATGGGACCACCTCGCGAGTATAAGCATACGAACAAAAAAAAATTAAAATCTGTCCACAAATGGCGGAGTAATCGGTAAACATAATATTATATAAAAAAAATACATACAGCCGAATACAGTACATGACAGTACCTCCTTTTGGAAGTCGGTAAAAATAACAATTTTATTTTCCCAATAATGGTTCCGACCTGTCAAATATTTGTTGTCAGTTCGTTCCTCGTTCAAAAAATATATAACACATACAAAAGTAAACTATAGGAAGTCTGAAGGGACAAGTTGTGCTCTTGTTTTATTTTCATTTTCTTGGTGTATTTTTGAGTTATCTATACTAATATTATAAAAAGGAAAGATTTGTATTTTTGTATGTTTGCAATGAATAAACTCAAAAACTACTGTTCCGATTTCAAAAATTCTTTCACCATTAGAAAGCTACATTCCCCTGAGTAACATAGGCTTCTTTTTACCGCGGGAAAATGCTTCATTCCTACGTGAAAACGGGTAATAGTGTGAACGCGGTTAAAGCAACTGGATAAACGCCTATGATTTTAATTATAGCAATGAAGCCTGGAATACATAGGCTATTTATTTATCCTACGGGGACCCATTAAACGGGTCCACGCGGGCGAAGCCGCTGGCGGAAGGCTAGTTTCGTATAAAGTAGATGGCATTTTTACGGCTTGCCTCCAAAACTCCATCGGACACGTTCTGGTAAAGTAGTCATCACTTTACTTGAATATCTGAGTGACTAGACTGACGACTGACTGACTGATCCCTCGCAATTAACTGTTTCTTTCTATGACTACTAAGTGATGCAAAAATAATACTTGACGCTGGCAATATACATTGAGTTTGCGATGACATTATTGAAACAATATCAACCAATTTCTTCGCGCTCTCTAAAACATTTTTTTTGTTTTTTTTTTTCACGAACGGTCGTGAAACGTTTTCTATTTTTTGAATAGCGTCTAGGGTTTTTGACCATAACGCCAATGTCAAAGTTGGGGTATCATTATGATAATAATTATACTTTTTTAATATTTTATTTCTTTGCTCTTAAGAATGATACAGAGACACTTCCTCATTGAGCACTATCATAGATTTCTTATGATGGATTTTTTTAATTTAAATTAACAAAATCGATTTTAATTAACCGATCAGAGGGTTTCGGGTTTGATTCCCAACGAGGCAGAAATTTGAATGATGAGTTTAAATTTCTGTTTTCGGTCTGAGTGTTTGTGTTTTTGACTTTGCGTGTGTATGTCCATGGCACCCACGACACAGGGTATATCTACCCTACTATGGGGTTGTTAGGTGTGAAACGTTACTTATTGTAATTTATTTATGAAGGCAATTTATAGTAAGTAGACGTCAGCTAAGAACCGATTTTGCGACAGGGATAAAGGGGGACTAGAGGCTCTCTCTCACATATTTATATTTTAAAGCGTAAGTCGATTTTTATCCCAGTGATTATGAGACGATAGCTGTTCTAAGTCTTAAATCCGTCTCGAGTCCGTTCTGAAAACTCACTCAAGATACAAATTGACAGCACTCTCAGCATGGTGTCATTCCAGAAACGTTGTCATGCGAGATACATAAAATATTATTTTACAAATATTAGTTATACATCATGGAGATTTTATTGTAATCAAAACTAAGTGAAGTAAGTACTATGGAAAAACTCCAATTCTCACTGAAATCATAGGTAGTTATATATTGGTAAGTATTATGTATTTGAAATTAAAATTTTCTTAAATAGTTTCATCATTTTGGCGCCAGATGTTCGTGACTTGCAGTACAATCAATTATAAATTAAGTTTTTAACAAAAAAATAGAACCGACTTCAAACGGTAAAAAATAAAATTGTTCAGTACCTACTTCTTCTTGCTTATGGTAATGACTCTTAAAACTATTTTTGGAGTCGGAATCAATGTGTGTGCCTATAAAATTTGAGAGTTCCCCTCGATTTCCCTGAGATCCCTTCATCAGATCCTGATTTGGTGACAATGGGACCACCTCGGGAGTATAAGCATACGAACAAAAAAATAATTTTGAAAATCGGTCCACAAACGGCGGAGTAATCGGTGAACATATATAAAAAAAACATACATACAGCCGAATACAGTGCCTCCTCCTTTTAGAAGTCGGTAAAAATCAAAACAAACGGTTTCGAAATTCCTAAAAAAACCTTTGTATAAACGCTAAATTTTCGGAGGCGACCCACTAGTAGTGTTTTTAATATGAAACTGTTTTGCGAATTGGCCTTAGTAAAATAGTAGTACTTCGTTCTGAATGGACACTTACACCGACATGGGGAAACGCTAATGCCACAATACAAAGAGCGCCTTTAATGCCTTTGAATGAAAATTGACGTCATTTGGTACTTACGATTAATTAGAATGCCAAATAAGCTTCTTTGGCTTACGCTATTTCTATGTCTTTGTAGTTTAGTGGTAGGTATGTAAAAAAAATTATAGAAGAAACACATAATTATGTAATATTATACATATTATTATTATCATTATTATGAAAGTTTATGAAAAATGTAATAATCCATTTATGTTTTCTTTAAAAATTGTGTGTTAAAAAAGTTATGTTGGCAATTTGCTTAGATTGAAGAAGAAGATTGAAGATGAGATTGAAGCGGTTCTATATCACTTTATAATAGAAAATTATTCTATTATTTATACTTCAACACTCTATAACCTGCTGGTTCGCTTCTATAGTAGGTAAGTATTGTAGATATTTGAAGATAAACTTACCTATCTGCTAATATCGCCTAAATCCCTCTTAATTCTGAGAAGAGACTTGCGCCCAGGAGAATGATCTTAAAAGGGGATGAACAAACCTTTTTATGAAGAATCGATAGTCAATTATTTATATATTTGAACCGTCGAGCACTTCACGCCCCAATATAATAATTAGTTCAAAGACCAAATAATAACTACTTTTACATAACAACATGTCTGAAAAAAAAAGATATAGACACGGTGCCAAAGTGGCAAAAATACAAATAATTTACATTATGGGAGAGTTTATTGACGTTTAGCTATTTCGGCTACTGCACTGTCTACTGGCTCGATATCACGTCGTGTGAAAATAGATCTAGAAAACTAGTTAAGTCACTGGTCGACCTAGTAATATTAATGATAGAGACACCAGGAGATCTTTAAATAAATAATAATAATAATAATTCATTTATTTCAAGAAATAATTCTCATATGAAATGGTTAGTAGTACTTAGCCTATGTTAGTCATATTGAAATATTAAATTAAATCAATTTAAATATACTGGTTATAAAGCTTATTATAACCAGTTATTAGATATCTAAAAATCGTTTACCAAACCAAATAATATTTAAATAACAACAGATTTATTTAAAAGTGTTGTAGCAATCGTTATTTAGTTGAGTCACAAACTATAAGTTGGGCACAAACCTTCTTGAGCTTCTTAGAAGAGAGAGATCTACACAGAACCTCAAGCAAGCCTGACTCTTGGTGGCCTCGTGTAAGAGTGATTGGCATCCGCATCTTTCCACCGAAGCTCCGTAATAGTTGATTCAAGGTTGAGTACAGCGATGGTTCTTCGCAGGTCAAACAAACCACAAATGTTCTGCCACGTATAAAATTTGTGCACGGTATTAATAAAATAATTGTTGATCGTTACTTATGGAAATATTTAAGGAATGCGATAGTTGCGAATGAATCTTTTATATGAAAATTCTTGAACTTGCTTTTTAACGACTTTCATACGCGGTACACCAACTTACAAGCTTTGCATGACTGAAGACCGTGAAACTTATCATTAATGGACATACTTGCATACATGCTTGCTTCTTATTTTTCTGGTTTTAGAAAAGTACTTGCAGTGAATATTTCTTTTACGTTGAGATAAAAATAAAGAAAAAGAGGAAAAAATATTTCTATACTCTATTAAAAATTACTTTTTTAAAATTTTGTAATTTTTTGTCACTTACTCTCGAAATAGCTCTCGGAATAAAACGTTAAAAAGAGATCTTATTATTTTATTTTTTTCCATGACCGTTTATTAGAGTCCTCTCTAAGCGCTGAGGCAGGCCACGTAGGAGGTTTTAGTGCGGTAGAAATCCCTCATAACCCTTTATCACTCCTCAATCGGACACGAAGATTCCGTCCCAAAAACATAAAAGGTACCTCGGCGTTCTAAGATACGGTGTCCCTCACGAAATCATAGAAGGCGACTAAGTGGAGGCTTTCGGGGGTATACACAGCTATAGAAGGTTCTCGGACTAACAGCTGCGAGGAAAACGAAGGCCTGTTTTGCCGCACGACTCTTGGCAGAGCTACCTACATACATTGCTGTCCAAAGAGCCCATTTGTGACGCCATGCATGGAAGGCATTGATAGGTTTCGCTGAAAATCCTATTCAGTGAGTTTTAGTGTTGTTAAAATGTTACATAACTAACTCGCCGTCTCTCTTGGGCGATGCCTCAGATGCCAAAAGTGATTAAGTGATAAGATTTAAGTGAAAATAATTAATCTATACATATGATAAATCTGTAACAAGTCGGTTAAATCCCTCGGTTGGTTTATGTACATTGAAGATATTTGAGAAAAACTGTCACTAGTGCTAATTATTAGCGTAATAGAACCCCAAAACAATGATTTTTAGAATTATTGTCTGTTTGTTTGTGCGCGTTAATCTCAGGAATGGGTTAACGTAGAAGGATGCTGTTTTCACTGATGTATTGGTATTTTTTTGGATTAACATTAAGTGTTTGTTTTATTTAAATCGGTTCACAAATAAAAAAGTTATTATATCCACTAATACGCATTAATCTCAGGAACTACTACTGGTTCCAATTGAAAAAATCTTTTTGTGTTGGATAGTCCATTTATCGGGGAAGGCATTTTTTATAAATAAACTGAACAAAAAGGCAGACGGGCCGCGTGGTGTTAAGCGATCACCATCGCCTATGGACACGGACAACCCCAGGGGAGCAACCCGAGGGCTTTAGGCTATATATCATGCTACGACTAATACCGAAGTGCACGTGGACGAAGTCGCGGGAGGCCGCTATTGTTGAATAAAGTTATTAATTCAGGAGATGGCTCTGCAACGCGATACTAGTATTACTCAAAATATTTAAAAAGTAAACTAATTCCTTAAAGAGTGAGATAGGGGCTGAAGTTTGTATGGAATTTTCTAATTTCTGGACTTGGACTTAAAAATGATTTGTGTAGATCAAATGGAAAAAATTTCCACCTAAAAGGTTAAAAAGGAATTACTAAATTGCGGTTAGTAAAATAAACAATTAAACCTAGTCGGGGGCCCTTTAGGCGCCACTTACCAGCAATGGCCGTCGTCGGATGTTTTCAACCGCCCGAGGAGCCATCAGCAAGCTTTAATTGATTATTCATCAACGAATGCTACCTTTAACATCCCGTCATCCCTCAAAACGGGAACGCGCATGTGTTTTTGCCACCCATCTTACAATTGCGGACGCGCCAATTGCACCTGCGTAGATCGCTTGAGTTTAATGAAAGCCGCCGGACCATGCGCGCTTTGATAGTAGAATACCTACATCCTCGTGAAAATACGTGGCGGCGTCTTCCCGCGGAATATAATAGTTGATGGGATGCTAAACTTGCAGTTACTCCAGCGTTGTTAGGACGTATTGGATTGTGAAGGTAAAATCAAAAGACGAAAAAAGTATAGATTTGCCATTATGTTGGGTGGGTGGGTGCTATTATAAAAAGGGAAAGCATACAAATATCTCGCGTGGAAAATGAAGATCGAATATATTAAATGCATGGTAAGTTATATTTTGGCAAAAGGTGTAAATATTCGTGAATTAGCCTGGTTGGACACAAACCTGCAAAATAAATAAAAATTGATTTCGACACTCTCTCTCAAGTATCACATACAATGTTGTGATATTATTTGGCGATTTACCGTTAAATGATTAAATTATGACGACTAGAAGTGAGAAAAAAATGCAAAAACTTTAGCGTTTTTATATGCAAGGATCTTTTATTCAAGGAGTACAAGGTCTTATTTTTACCCCATATCTTTAGCTGACGCGCTCGAGTAAACCCTAAAATCTCTTTTTGGGCTCCCCGACTAAAGCATGTGTGTCGAGACGAGTGCGCAGCCACCGCCCGCCCAGTCTTCGGCCGCCCGCCCTTCGTCGCACGCGCATCTGTACGCCTCTTCACTCGCCTGGTAAGTCAATAAGCAACTGCGTTATTCAATAAAATAACACAACATTAACCTGCACCGAAACTAACACGTCGTTTAAATATTAGCAGCACACACAACGGACTAGGCACGTCTTAGTTTTATTTCCGTATTGCATTAGATTCGATGCATGTCGCCGGACCGTGGAAGTGTAATTAACCGAAACGAATTTCGTGGCTGCTTCACACCGGGTCCAAATCATTACCATCACATAGGATTTTTATGATTGTGTGACAGTATTTGACTTTTCGGTTCCAAATTTAAAAACGATGCGTGTGTTGCAGTGAAATTCGTTAAAAAAATTCACGACAGTGACAGAAAGGAACGTAAACAAATATGGAATAATACGAATCATGAAACGTAAATATACCTAAATAATAATAGTATGCTAAAGTTACATAGACAGTGTTGTAGTGCTTATCTTGCCTGTACGTATGTATGAGTGTTTGTGTTGCAAAACAGTGTTGTTCAGTAGATGTACATAAAAACTAATGTGGAACAATTTAATGTTCGTGACATGAATCAGGCGATTGTCCACTAAATATAAACTAAGTCAGTTTTGTTCGAGTTTTTTTACCGACTTCCAAAAGAAGGAGGTACTGTATTCGGCTGTATGTATTTTTTTTTTTTTTTATATATGTTCACCGATTACTCCGCCGTTTGTGGACCGATTTTAAAAATTCTTTTTTTGTTCGTATGCTTATACTCCCGAGGTGGTCCCATTGTCACCAAATCAGGATCTGATCATGGGATCCCAGGGAAATCGAGGGGAACTCTCAAATTTTATAGGCACACACATTGATTTTCTTATAGTTTCTGAAGCATAAGAGATATTTACGCATAGAAATCATCATCTCATGTTGCTGAGCTGATGATGGAAGGTACTGCGACAGTGAGGAGTTGAGAGCAAATTCTTTCAATAAATAGTTTTTTATTCGAAATCTTACATTCCCGAGATGGTCCAACTGTCACCAAGTCAAAGTCTGATGAGGGGATCCCAGAGAAATCGAAGGGAACATTCAAATTTTATAGCACAACAAATGATTTTCATATTTTTACAAAGCAAAACAGACATTTGTGTATAATTATCGTCATATCATGTTGCTGAACTGACGATGGAAGGTACTACGACGGTTAGGAGTTGCGAGTAAATTCTTTCAATAAATGGTTTTTTGTTCGAAATCTTACATTCCTGAGGTGGTCCAACTGTCACCATGTCAAAATCTGATGATGTGATATTAGGGAAATCGAGGGAAACACTGAAACTTAATAGGCACACACATGCTTTTAGTCATATTTTTAACATAATACAAATATTTATGTCTGGTAATTATCACCTGCTGTTGCTTAACTGATGATTGAAGGTACAACTCCTCAACGTTTAGGAGCTGAGAGCAAATTCTTTCTTTAATTTATACGTTCAGGTGGACTGATAGTATGTCTTTCAGACTTTTAGATGGCTATTAGATAAACATGATTATAAAAGGTAAATCTGTTTTAAGTTTAGAAGTTAAGTGAAATTTTTTCCAATTATGCTAATACATACAGAATTATTAAAATTACTAAAAAGAGTGAAATAAATTAAGTTTTTAACAAAAAAATAGAACCGACTTCAAACGGTTAAAAATAAAATTGTTCAGTACCTACTTCTTCTTGCTTATGGTAATGACTCTTAAAACTATTTTTGAAGTCGGGCCCTTAGTGAAATGTCCTGTCTTAGTAAATATAGTGTACCTTTCTTTCTGAATGGGCACCGACTCCAATATAGTTTTAACAGTCATTACCATAAGCAAGAAGAAGTAGGTACTGTCCCACTGTCTGTACTGTCGGTGCCAATTTAGAACGAATGGTACGACATTTACTAAGGGCCCGACTCCAGAAATAGTTTTAAGAGTCATTACCATAAGCAAGAAGAAGTAGGTACTGAACAATTTTATTTTTAACCGTTTGAAGTCGGTTCTATTTTTTTGTTAAAAACTTAATTGACGTTTTGGACGACTTAGAACTGGTCTAGTGACAATAAATTCACACCAAAAAATTTAACTCAAAGCTACTTAACTTACTTCTCTCTCTCTCTCACTCCGCTTGATTCCGTCAACTAGCTGTCTCCATCGATCCCGTTCCGTAGCTTGATGTAAACCGTCGCTGACAGGGATTTTAAGTTCCCCCGTGATTTGGCCCGACCATCGTTTGGGACTTCTACCTCTAGGTCTTTTTCCTTCGATTTTCCCCGTCACAATAAGGCGTTCCAAGTTACTGGCATCCCTGCGGGCAACATGACCAAAATACCGCAATATTCGTTGTAGGCAGATTGTGGAAAGACGATGACTTTTTTCGAGTTTTAGTTGTTTAAGTATGGAGATATTGGTGCGGTGAATTGTCCATGGTACTTGTAGCATATATCGCCAGCACCACATCTCAAACGCGTCGAGTCTCTGAACTTCACTTAACTAAATCCTAAGTCTCAGTAATGTTAGTTCCACAATATTTTTGAACTGAAAACTTCTTTTGCGTTGTGCACTTTTTTTGGGATTGGTAACAAATATTAAACTCGCGTCAGGACACGTGGCCCGATCGAATATTCGTAAGACGGAGGGGTGACAACTGATGACGGCTCGACTGTTTATACTTGTAAAATTAATTTATCGTAAAATACTTAATTATTTAAAATATGGACATTGAACAAAGTGCATCTATAAATGAAAAAAGTGACGAAGAAATATTAAAATAAAATGAGTGGGTACTTTACAAAAATACTAAATGAAAACCTACTGAAAATAATAGATGAAAAATAATACAAGTAATTCGTGCGTTATTATTTCCTAACCATTCCAAAATATCAAAAATGCACAACGTTAATGTTCAAGTTTTCACTTCTGCCGGCACTACCGGAGTGCAACCCGTTGTTTTTTTATATAGACTCAAACATTGTTATTGTACCTATGCGTAAGCTTATGAGCTTACACAATCACAGTTTTATTTACTTCTAACATATATAGAAAACAATTTGAAACAAGATATTAGTTTAAAGACATTTTAGAATTTATGATTAGAATTCCCAAAAACAAGATACAAAAATTATTTTTGTTAATTTTTGTATACAGCCAAAGTTATTATGTACTGGGTCATTGTACCTTATAGATGAATAGATTAAACATATAATGGACTCAATAATTTCTTCCTACTAGGCACTTTTCTTTTTTAGTCTAGAATCAAACGATAGATGTATTTTTGCAAATTCTCAATTTATCCATACGTTTTTTTTAACCTATATTGTCCCACTGCTGAGCAAATGGGGGAGACCCCCATGATTTTCCACTCCTGTCGGTTGCCTAACTCCCACCAATTCTCCCAAAATGCATCAATATAAGTATCTTTATAAATATTAGTGCCTGGACGACCGACCGTTGCTCGGATAAAAACAATTTATTTTCTTGATTTAATTTCAAACAAAGCACACATTTGCTTAGTGTTACTTAATAACTACACTATGTGTATCTTTTTAACTATACATAACTTTATAAAAGTTAACTTACTTTCATGAGTATAAGTGTAGTTCAGTTTTTTTGCGAACAGTACGCACAGGCAGAGAACAGCTACCAACGAAACAAATGAAAATAATATTTTATTCGTAGTAGAAGATTCCCGTAGCAAACCGCGTCTATTTTAGTATTCGATTTAGAAATAATTCGTGAGACATTTTTATCACTACCGTGCCTTTGTTTTTGAAAATCATAAATAAGTGTTGGCAGACCGCTGGTGGATCTGTGTCAAGTTCACCAGTAACGAGTAATTACTTTACGCGCAACGGACGCCGTTTAATGTATACGTGTTCCTCCTTTTGCAACATTTCGTCTTTATTATGTTTTGTAGAAACACACGGTCAGCCAATATTATTTTTTTTCGCTCACGTCTGAGTTTCAGTCAGCGTTGTTTAGAAGTAATTCCTCGTAAAATGAGTCACTCGCGGCGGAAAACGCTGACAATTCATTCAAGTCACTTGCACTGCTTTCACGGTTTATCATAGGCTTAGAGCATCAAATTTATTGACTCACCTTGACGGGTGTCATACCTGTTATATCTTGATGCTTTAAGATCATAGGCCATTGCAAATTTTATTAATTTTGCTAATACTAGCGGCATTTACATAATACGAGTTAAACCATATCCATACCATCAGCATTTACTTATTGAATTAAATTGCTAATAATATACGCTTTAAGAAAAGTACCTGGATGACCGTGCGTTGCTCGGATAAAACAATAGATTTTTCAGACAGACTTTTCCGGGACTCTACTTAACAACGCCATTTACTTCAGCTTTCAATTTAAAAAAATAGAATTATAATATACTTATATAGATATCAGGAATAGTAATATTTTACAGTAAGTTGAAAACACGGATTAAACGGTATTTTCTAAAAATTAAACATAGTTAGATCGATCTATTAAACCCCGAAAACCTCTGTACAATTTTTTTTAGAAAATCGTAGGAGCCATTTCCGAGATTATACTTATATTTTAGGTAGGTATATACAAGATTGGCTCATTTAAATGAACTCATCATCATCATCATGACTCCAAAGATAGTTTTAAGAGTCATTACCATAAGCAAGAAGTAGGTACTGAACAATTTTATTTTTTACCGTTTGAAGTCGGTTCTATTTTTTTGTTAAAAACTTCATTTATTCTTCTTTTTTTCTTTCTTTTTTGTTGAAACCTGAATAACTTCCTTTTTAGTAAGTTTATTTTATTAGTTTATTTAAGAGTTTATCTGTTTTTATTTAGCAATAAATGGAACATAAAATATATAATTATTGAGAGATATAAATATCAGTTACATTTATAATAATGACTGCAGTTTTAAACAAAGACTCAGTATTTTCAAAGCCGCGGAATATTTACACAGATATTTCCAAGGTAATAAAATATCTCTAGTCTGCTCTGTGAACAAAAACAAACATTGATACTAAATTTCCTTTAGTGCATCTTCCCAGATGTTTATATTATGGAAAGTGAGAAGTTGTAAATTTAGATATAATATTGGCATTTATTGACATAGAGACTTCTCTATACCTAATGACGACTATATTGTATGTGTAATAAGAAATTATAAATTAAGATTTGGTATGATTATATATTGCTATAAGTTTCAGTTTAATATAATTTAATTTGAATTCATACTTAATTATAGGATCTTCTTATGTAATAATAATATGACTTATGATTAAAAACAAGCTAATCATGTTTGCAACATTTATCCAGTAATAGAAATCATTGTGAAATAGGTATTTATATACGATAGACTGTAGTTAATTTCGTGGATGTAAACGACTATTCCCCACTGTCTAAAAGTTTATGGCGCGCTTATATAAATATCTAACGTGTCATTCAATTGACAAATAGCAAATTAATATGACTGAAGAAGAATATCAGGCCGACGGATGTGCGAGCACGGGGATATATAAAAATAATTTGTCAGGATATCCCATTGCATCGAATGCAGCTTCTCTATATTTAACTACGCCGCCGTGTGTGTAATTTTATAACTATATATTGTGCTGTGAATTTTATATTTTAATATTTTCACCTGTATTTCCAGGAACTTAGGGTTCAAAAACGCTATTTTGTGGGCGCTAGGTAAATTCTCCTGCTTTGGTACTGTCATTTCTGTCAAGTCGGGCTATGCTGAACGCATTTAGAGTGTACCACCTATATTTAAATAAAAGAGTAAACGTCTATAATTAAATATTATGGTATGTGCCTTTGTCAGCCCTCGCTTGATGGCATACGTACTGAACTTCTCTGAAGGTTTTTGACAGAAATCCGAACTTTAGATAAGAAACTATTATTATTCTCGACTTTGCGTTGAATGTTAATTTATTTTTGTTTTATTATGTGTTACATAGTTGCAAAGGACATTGCTCATAAGTAAAAAATCTAACCTTACCTATGATGTAAACAACTTCTATTAAAGTTATTATACCCAAGTCAGTCACAAATCAGCAGAACTTTAAACGTTTTCTTTGAGATACCAGATTTCATCCTTTTTTAAATCTTATAGGTAGATAAGGTTTCGATTGTGGCCCTTGTATCCTATTTCGATTTTGATTGATACCCGAGTTACCTTTTTTTCATTATTTTTTATAATATGATAAAATGAATAAGATCTCCAAGTGTTTCTAGGGAACATTAAAAAATTAAACAAATCGAACTAGAAACTTACTTGGCAGGTGCATGAAATATAGTTTGCCAAAGGGGTCATTCCTCAAATAGTGCCGAATTCTCCCCAACACGTGTGGTACACAATATTTTCGACTTCCCAATTCCGAATTTATTTTCGAATGTTTGCGTAAACGGTTCATGTTTATGTAGAAGGAAGTCCTTCAAGGTAATTATGTTTGTGCTAATGCAGTAATGTACTTGTTACAATAATTATGGTTAATGGTTGAACATTGCTTGTCACTAGAGATGCGCCGCATGTTCGGCTGAATATTCCTGTTTGATACATTCGGCATATTTTTTCATCTTCGTATTCGGCCGAATAATCGGTTGATTTGCCGAATAATTACCGAATATTTAAATTATTGTTTATATAGGTATGTACATTTTAAAAAGAACATTTAATTAGACTGTTAGGTTAACTAATTACTAAATAAGTGTGGTTTATTTCGAAAGTTGTACATAGTTTTTTTGTAAATGAAAGAAACACTACTTGTACCAATTGTTTAGTGTAAAATAAAAAGATTTACTTTAACAGTCAATTTTTACTTTAACAGTTAATACTTGTATTGGTTCCTAAAGATAGTAGTTATTAGAGATGCGCTGAATGTTCGGCCGAACTATAGGTACTATAAAAAATAGGAAATCTCATAATTATTAATCTAATTTGTTTTTTTTTTCTGTAATATCGATATTTTAAGTCAAATAAATTTCTTTAAAATCAACATTGCACAAATTATATCATCCATAACAAATACTAGTTCACAAATGAAAAAAATACAAATTTAAAGAAACTAAGAATCAACATTAGTCGGTAATTGAAGTTTTAATCAAATTAGGTTTTTTTTTGACGAATGACAATATTAGCAAAATAAAATCTGATTTTCAGTATAACTATGATGTCCTTTAAAAATCACATCATAAAATTAACATACTTAAATACCGCGCAGAATAATTATAATTAATAAATTGAGTCGACCGAATTATTCAGCCGAACTTTCGTATTCGGTTGAATCTACATTCGGTGCATCTCTACTTGCCACTTGCATAATAAAATTGATACATAGATTTAACGGCCGTTCTTTGAGTCCTTGACCAAGATTAGTCCCAGACTCTTAATCTATTTCCATGCGTTGCAAGAAAAAAAAAATGCAAGCACTATTACAATAAAAATGTTACATTCTATTTATAATAAAATTACCTCTTATGGATAACTGCATAATCTCAAACCCATAGAGGAAGCCTTAAATTTACTCCCAATTTCGGTCTTTCACACATATTAACTTTTATCGCAATTATAGCTGTGTATCGTATATTCTTACTTCATTCAATTCTTCACTTTATTGTTTTAATTTTTATAACTCAAGCAAACCGGCACTGTGCCGGTTTCTGAAACACGATAACGAATACGCAGTAACTTCGTTATCGTGTTTCAGAAACGGTTCTGTATCAGTAGTTTGGGAAAATCGTCACCACGCCCGAAATTTGTAATTACTTGGGACATTCAGGTATTTATATATGTATATATCAGACAGTACAGGAGGAACAGGTAGTGGCAACTGAGACCGTCAAAACATATAACCTACATAATATATGATTTTAGTTTTTCTGAGACATAAAAATCGTGCTTCCTGTGATCACGGGCGGTAATTAAAACATGACACACTCGGGACTGTCGTACGCGTCAGTCCTCATTATGTTTAATTCTTTAGCGTGACGCTATTCACCTTGTTTTTACTTGTATTCTAATATTGTAGGATGGATGAAATACTTTTTTTATATATTTTTTATTAGGAAAAACTCAAAAGCAAAATAGTAGATACACGTAGACAGGCACAGGCTTGAGTGTGGGGTGTGGCAGGAGGGGCTGAGCGCACCCTTGCTATGCAACTTGTATGGAAATGGCCTGGTCGAGCGGCTCTGAGCCACAGAGCAAACAAAAACACGGCTCAGCAGCGCTCATGTGGGCTGTCATGTTGACGATATTTGTTTTAACAATCTAAACTACGCTGATGAAATGGTGCTGCTGTGTCCCTCAATCAGTGGGTTAAGATGTGTGGACAGTACCCGAGTGCACACGGCCTTAAATACAGTAAGATTTGTTTCAAATATAGCTATATTAAAAAGAGCGTAGCAAAAGATGTGAAGCTTGTGATTTAGGTAACTACAATAAGATTTTTATTTTCAGTAGACATGTATAAAAGTAATGTTGTATTTTATCTTACATGTATGCAATAAAAATAGCATTTGAAATGAAGTTTTTCATAATTTAAATATAAATAAATTTTAGTCACAATTAAATTTGAGCCGCAACTCGCGACTTTTAAAATGCAAGCAACTGTTACATCCATGTCGTTAAAGATCGGCGTGTTTTCATGAAGCTGCTATTAATACTCGTATGAATACCAAGACTTAAAAATCAGATAAAATATTTATTTTCGGACACATCTCAAAAAATCAGGATAAGGAGTTAAAAATGAATATACATAATCTCATATACTTGTATATTCTTATTATTCTGTTTGTGTTAGTATCATTCTTAGAGCATCGATGGGATTTTTGTATACCAATGATGGTATTAGGCTTAGGGCTCTCCTAAGCCCAAGAGAGGATTTTCGGATTTACCCGGGCGCGTCAAATGAAGATATGGGGTACACCTTGCACCCTGGAGTACTGTCCCGATTATAATAACCTTATATATAGGTACAGTACTTTTTTCTTACTTCCGGATGTCAAAATGATCAGATTAGAATACCCCGTTACCGTTAAACCATGACTTTTTAATTAAAAAAAAATTCGAATTCTCCCGAAATTGCCACAATGCCGTTTTTTTATTTCGCTGTTTTGTATACATCTCACCCTCTAATTCATAATTAAATTATCAGATTACATGACTACCATACAGGAACATGACTTACCATGCATTTAATTTATTATACTATTGATCGATATTTGTTGATTTTTATCTGCACTTTTCGTATAAAATTTTTGAAATCTTATAGGCGCTCTCCCCACCGGTGAAACGTAAAACGTAGGTAGGTAGTTAGACGGTGCGTAGAAGGTAGGTATAAGAAGGTAGGTAGAAGCTTATAATATAAGCTTCTAATCTTCCTACCACCCAACCTATAAAATGCACAATTTCCTTATTGTGCTCGAGTGAATCCACAATTAGTCTCGTACCTCATATCGTACCCCTACATATAGAAGCTACATAACTCATCTGTACTCTATCGATTTATTAATATTTTTTTGAATTTAATATATATTTATTCAAATTTTATACATATATGAACTTATGTATTTAAAACCAATAATTAAATTAACATTAAATTATACTAACTATATACAATACTATACAATAAAAATATAAACAAAAAATACCGTTATGTAAAAAAAAATAAGTTAATTCATTAATTTACAATATATTTAGATTTAATTTTTCAATTTTTATATAAATTTTTACCGATTATCTTCACGCACACTTTTACCGCCACTGTAACTGAGCATTGTAATAAAAATTTAACCTACATAAATTTAAACTAAAAACACGCTTTTGTGAAAATACGAACTAAAAAGTAAAAAAATAAGAAGAAAATGTATTTTACTGTAAAAAAAAGCGGGGGGTGGTTTTTACCACTGTTACTGTTGACACCATGCACTCCACGCTTTTTTTACAGTAAAATACATTTTCTTCTTATTTTTTTACTTTTTAGTTCGTATTTTCACAAAAGCGTGTTTTTAGTTTTTTAAACTACATTATTTATATTTTTTAATTTTTTAGTTGGATTTTTATTCTCAAATTATTGCATTATCATCGGCCCTTGACCCCTATGCAAATTTTCAAGTTAACCAGACGCTTAGACGTTATAAAGTACCTTAGGCCACGAACTTATCAGCCGCCCCTCGTATATTTTATTTTATCCTGATGATCCTAGTTACGACTTTAACATAAAGTTATGAGATTATTGTATTGTCATCGGTCTTCAATAAATCTACAAAGTTTGAACGAAATCTGGCCGTTTAAAGTGGGTCAAAATCGCGCCCAAAGAAGTCGGTTACAAACATACAGGTGAAGCTAATATAAAGCGTGTAATAATAAAAATTTAACCTACATTTCGTGTGAAGTGTAATAGAATTAAGTTTCGTCCTTTGAATAGGTAAGAGTAAAATATTTAGAAGTTTTAAGTATAGGCTTCTTCTATCTTCCACATTTTATATTTAAGAAATAATCTTTATAAATACAGTCATTTTGGGTAACTTTGAATTGACGTTTAACTTTGAACAAAGTTGGAAAAAAGATTTAACAATTGATTACATCGAAACTTTTTGATGTTTCAATATAATAACTGTATATACCTAATGGATTGCCACAATGATTTTGTACCAAATGAAAATTTAAAAAATAAACTGTTAATGTGGTGAAGTTGCTGAAAATTTTTGAGCTCTGATTTGGAATCGTAAACTAGTCCACTTTGATTCATATGGCAAAACCAAGCTATTTGTTACTTTTGTACATCAGATGTTATGTTATAGATTGTTATGTTATAGATTAGGTTTTTAAATTTAATAATACCTTCTTTTTATTTTACCTAAACCTTAAAATATTAAGGATTTTATATTCTAAAAAAATATTCAAAGTTACCCAAAATTCATGATAAATTAAAATTCGAGTTTTAGGAGTAATTATGGGTAGTTCTGTTATTTCTTCCGTCAATTTATTTTGTTAGATAAAAAAACCAACTCAAAAGGACACTATTCATTCAATAAAAATGTTCAAAGTTACCCGAATTGTACGTAATTATAGTTTAATATTATTATTCATTCATAGAGCAGCGATGGCCGAGTGGTAAAATCCGCGGTCTTCGACGCGACCGATCCCAGGTTCAAATCCTCGGCTCGCACCTCTGACAAAGAAATTTGTAATGTGCGAATTTATCGCTGCTCCACGGTGATGGAAAATATCGTGATATTTCATTGATTACGATGTTCTCCATCGCCGTGCACGCCTGAGAGAAATTCATAATTTCTCGAAAGCATGACTTCCACCAATCCGCACTTGGCCAGCGTGGTGGACTATGGCCTAAATCCCTCTCAATTGTGTGAGAAGGAGACCTGTGCCCAGCAGGGGGACAAAAAAGGTTGGAAAAATTTTTATTATTCATTGGACCAGCGGTTGGTCTAAAATGCGCTAGGCCCTCTTAACTTTAGAAAGAAAATGTAGAAACATACCTATAACGAGACATTAATGCTATCTGTTGGAATTTAAATTTTTTGAATGTAACAATTTCTTATTTTGTACCACACTAAAGGTAAATAATGTTATTGTAAAGTGCCATTCTTTGCAAATATGAAAAATTTAGGTTTACGATCTTTATAGATACTTAAAGATGAACTCTGTAGTACTGCATTGTAAAAAATATAAACAAACAGAACATCACAATTTGTGTAGCTATGATAATAATACTTTGGCATTCACCTACTATTACCTCATACAAATATCGTTTGAGACCAAGGCCACCTCACATAGCAAGATGTAGATTAAGAGTAAAGAAAGATAGATATAAGTATGTTTAGTTTTGTCAAGTTTTGCTTGTTATTAATTTTTGTAATTAAAAACACTGATGAAGTTCTAGGTGGAGTTGCCTACTGAAGGTCCTGTATAATAAAAATACAGTTTTCAGATATATTTGTAAAACTTGTAACATACGATTAAAAACGTGTTACTTTCCCAATTTCTTATTTTGAGGTCAACGGAAAGTACCTTATCAAGTTTTATTCATTTAAAAGTGCCGAAATATACGTATCATATAAGCTCAAAAATTGTCCTTTTGAAATATTAGATATGGCATATTTACCGTCATAATAAACGAACTGCCCCCCTAGATAAAATGCATTCTACTATCGTAAACGCTTGTAGAATAGAATGAACTGATTCCTCTACCATCTTGACGTGTGTCGCACACTACTTTAATACATATATGAGTAACGTGTCTAGAGCTACAGCTGCAGAATACGTCTTTCTCAATACATACATAATAATTTAATATTTTAACTTTGTTTTTCTGTTGATAACCAATACGAATGTTAAAATATAATTCTGTGTTTGTTATGGGACCAAATAAATCGAAGTTTCGAGTTCGTAAGATAATTTTAACACATTTTATGGTTCAAACAGAACATTCACAGACTCTGCGTAGGGTGTTTACCTGCTTAAAAAAACGGTGGCGTATTTTCGATTGCAACAGGTTTTCGAGTGGAAAAGTTTCTACTCCGCTGTTCTTATCAACAAAATGATCCTGCAGTGAAAGTTTCCACACATTTATTAAACTAAAATAGTAAATCGGTAAACTAAACTAAAGTGCATTTTGTGATTGTGACCCAGATACTTGAATGTTGTTTATCGCGGTAATAAATGAAACTGAGTGTATTAGGTAGGTACGCTTTAACTGTGGTTACGTACGACGATGTCTCTTCTGTCGATTACTTTGTCTGTCTTTCGATCTTAAAAGGATCGTTTATTTTGGTTTATATTGGTTTAGGTCATATTGATCAATGTCTTTCTATCGTACCAGTTGGACTTTAAAAAGGGTTGAAAATGAAAAAGAAGACCTTCACTGCCGAAATAAATAATGTGACCTGGACGTGCAACATTTTTCGAGTTTCATACGTCATATTTAAGAACAAATGGGGCTATCCTATCACATTTTGTCCGTCTGTCTGTCTTACTGTATTTCCATTACAATCCTTCTTCGTGATTCTAATTAATATGTCCCAGTCACTTGAAGCTGGAAAAAACTATACTTCAAATGTAAAAATATGGTTTATATTTTTACATTTCGATGTAAGTATTTAACGAGACATCACAACATATTACACATAGTCACAATGTCTTAGCTCAGTGAAAAGGAAAAAAATCATAAGCTGCTTTTTAACTACTAGAACGACAATAAAATAAATAGTTAGTAACATGGACACACACAAAAATATGAACACAAACACCCATACCAAAAATAGGACTTGAAACTTGTCATTACAATTTCTGCCTTGCCGGGAATCGGACCTGAGACACTGGAATTCAAACATCATCGTCAAATATTATTAACTTTTCGGCTTTTTAGTGTATTTCGCGATAAATATATGTGTGTAAATTTAAAATTATAAGATAAGATATGTAACCCTTCCCTTCGTGTCACACGAGGCAAGTTTCGACCACTAGCTATATCTTTTGACAGCTTCCACGGAACTAATTAGCTAGGTACGTCATCCTCTAGGAAAGTAAGAAAGAGTAAGTCAGTTGGCAGATAGCGTCCGACGTTCAGCCGGAAAGCCGGGCGACCCCATTTCGGCCGAGGCAACAACCCGCGCTGCTCCAAGTCTTTGACACTTAAACAGCTGAGAGTAGGCCATTTATTTTCGTAAAGTACTTTCGACAGAAATAAATCATGGATCCCGTATTGCGATTGTTTTGTACGGATCGATTTCGAGTCCTCTTACGTTAATCGGACACTTCTTGTTGCTGGCTCTCTCCCGATCTCGATAGTGTTTTATACTAATATTAAAAAGATGAAGAGTTTATTTGTTTAAAAGAACTAATCTCGGGAAATACTGGTTCGAATTGAAAAAAATATTTTCGCGCTGGAAAGTTAATTTATTGAGAAAGATTTAAGGCTATAATGCTGATTGTTTTTACCAGTAGGCGTGACACATTTAGCCATCTAGTATAATACTAGCCTTCCGCCAGGCTACGCTTCGCCTTCGCCCGCTTGGATCCGTTTTATAGGTTCCCGTGGGATAAAACAATCCTATGTCCTATCCCAAGATCCACTCTATCTGTGTTCAAAATTTCATTAAAATTCAGTTCAGTAGTTTAAGCGAGAAAGCGTATCAGACAGACAGACAGAGTTACTATCGAATTTATAATATTCAGTAGGGATAGGGATTATAAAGTAAAACAGTTTGTTTGTCCAAAAGCGCTAAACTAAACTTTAAAATGAAATTGAAATTAAAAGATTGTTTTTGTGTTGGATTGTCCATTTATCGAGTGAGGTTTTTACTTTATATAACATCACGCTATAACGCGGGTAAATTCAAAATGGCCTAACTAAATTCGCGTAACTCTTTTGTGTTTAAAATACCTGTTAGGGACTATTTATACGCGTACTGTTACAATAATTTATAATTATTTGACCGGGTAATTCGCGTAGTACCCGTTATAATAGACTCAGCCAATACTGATAGTGATACTGATAGAGATAGAGTAATGATTTTACTTTGTCTATGACGGTTCTCGAGGCCATTTATCACCTATTCACCATCCATTAATGGTTCGATCAGGAAAATACCACCACTATGACCATTCCTGAGAAACAATTATTTTGAGTAGAAAATGCAGTTACGCTCTAAACTTGCATGAGGAGTCTATCAGTCTTTGAAGTAGCAACACATATCTCTTTATCTCAGACCTAGTTCGATCATATGTAAATTTATTTCCATAGGCTTCAGGAACAAAATAGTCGATTCTTACGTCGCACTAAATGAAAAATGTAAATTATAGTATATAGACTCATTTACTCTGAACCTACAGTGGAGGTCAGGTTCTCTAGGCATAAGTTAATTGACCCTTCATGCACAACATGGCATGCTGCCTGATAATAAGAAGGCACTATCTATACTAAACTTGTGTTACCATGCACCGTCGCCTAAGGACATGGGATACCCATTTTGCTATTGTGTCTCTTGACAAAGTTTGAAACTTCACCGACACTATTTGGACTCGTAGCGATTCTCAACAGTCCGGATTTCCCGCTCTTTGGGGCCGCGGATGTGTAAATTTTATAGAACAACCTTTCAGCTGAATCATTCTCAATGACTATGATTTAAGCGTTCTTAAAAAAAGATGTAAAAACAAGTTCGCTTTCAAAACCAGAAATGTCAATACGTTTCTGGTTTTGAAGGAGACCACCAGTGCCCTGGGGTTTCCCGTTCCCGTATCGTGTCCATAGACGTCGGTGCATGGTAACACAAGTATTGATGGTGCCTTCTTACTATCAGACAGCATGTAGGTATGTCTGTTTGCTAGGCATTTACAGAAAAAAATGCAATAAGAAAAGACAATTCCGTTATTCCCTATGGAAGATTAACAAACCCGGCCATAACAGTATTGCGATACTGATTTTTATCAGTAATAGCAAGGAGCTCAAATGTGACGATTGTGATCGTAATCGCAGGTGCTAGCCACAGACACATAAAATGTTTTTTTACACTCGTCACGTACATCCTTAGTTAATTGTAGGCAGTCAGTCCCCTGAGTCTCAAAGAGCCCGTCTTCGAGATATAAACCATATTTAAAAGATTTTGTTGTGTTGTTCCGTTGTGACCAATGCAATGTGGTTCTCATTTGGTTAATAACTTCAATGTTTACTGTTCATCGTTAGATACATCCCATTCATCCATTCCATTTCACCCATCCTTCAGAGGTCTTTTACTGGACCTAGTACCTGATGTTAGTCAATCCCTATAGTTCCTTTAGTCATGTGTCTTCGAAATCCAAGAGTTTTAATTTCGTTGTCAATTCAACACACCGGATTGCAGGACTGTGTTGCTTGCTGCGCTTGCTATAGAGTAGTCAATTTTCTTTCCCTTTATCTTTCTTGTCATATGGCCTGGTCACAACCCTTATTTCAGGCACGGCACGGGTCTCTCCCCATTATTAGTTGTTGGGTTAGCGGCGATGCGTGTTAGTGGCCTGTCGGATGTTTTTAAACCGCCCATGAGGCGACACCCGACCGTTTGGCTTAGCTGCATAGATCACTTAAGTTAGCTACCGGGGCATACGCGCTTTTTCCTTACCTGGATATAATTGATGACTTCCTTACATTTTATTTAAACTCTTCGGAGATCCTGTATCTAATTTTAGAATAAAAATATGTCAATGGGTAAAGTGGTAGGTGATCTTTCAACCCATAGACCACATGACATGTAATTCAATTTCATAAACAAGTAGCTTCCACTAGTCTTTTACAGTTTATTACAATGACAAATTTCTAATCATTTAGAAATTTTATTACATTTATTTATTTCAATAAAAGCATCGCAAAATTCACAGAGTTCCAAATAACCCGCACCCCGCAGGCAAGCAAATTAGTGCAAGCATTTGTGCATGATAACGTCAAATAAAAAGTGTTTGTGTCAAGATTTTGTCCAATATCATCGGGTTACTTAGTAAAAATTAAAATCAGTCGCACATTAAATGATTATTCATAATACTTTACCTTCATATGGACTATTTATGTGGAGCGGATTTGGCTGCAACCTTTTTTTACGTCCCACTGCTGGGCACGGGTCTTATCCCTTATTGGGGATGCCTGAAGCTCCAATGCGGGTTGGTGGAGATGCGGGTTAGTGCCGCTGCCGGATGTTTTCAAACCGCCCATAAGGCCTTCGGCAAGGTTTGACGACTGTTATCTATCGACATAAACCGGGACCGACGGCTTAACGTGCCCTCCGAAGCACGGAAACGCGCATGAAATTTTTTGCCACTAGCGGTCACTCATCTCACACTCGATCGCGCCCGTTTGGCTTAGCTGCATAGACTTATTGCGTTCTACGCTAGCCGCCGAGCCATGCGCGCTTCAGTGGATTTTACTCTCCACAAATTTAACTTTACAATACCCTCCCCCGATTACGTTCCCCGACGCGACGGCGCTTGGAAAATAGAAATTTTTGAACTTACATTATATGTGACGATAATTATGGTAGGTTTAAAATATTATTTGTTATAACGCATAACGCATCACACTTATAGCAAGACAGAAACACAAACACCCAGACCGAGAACAGAAATTTTAAACTCATCATTCAAATTTCTGCTTCGCCGGGAATCGAACCCGGGACCCTCCGATCGGCAGTCCGGCATAGTAACCATTACGCCACGCGGGTCGTCATACATGTTAGTTTTCAGAGTTTATTTATTGTGTCGGGGGGATTTTAATTTTTTTAAATTTACTTTTATTTTGAAAAGTAGGTATATTAGGAAGGTATTAATAGTGATTAGATTAGTTAGTTGAGTTAGCAAATTAGTTAGGTACTAGGTATCATATTAGTTTTATTTACTAAAAACATAATCTAGTAAATTAATGTAAGTAATTAAAAATCCAAAGCCCAACTTCGAAATATAAACCTTATCCTAAAATGTAATATTTAAAGTCATGGTTACCTTACCATGCTTTTTCAATATCATTGAAGTAATATGGTACCAAATTTAGAATCGATAAGACATGAGGAAGGTAGTCAGATCTCCTCATCAACTATTAAAGAGCTGATGATCTTCAAACGGCTGAACAGATTTTCATAAAACATGGCTAAGAACACTCGGGAGTAAATAATCTATGACACAAAAGAAAATAAACGAAAATCGTTTCATCCGATTGACAGCTACGATACCACAGACAGATACACAGACAGACACGTTAAACTTAAAACACCCCTCTATTTTTTTGCGTCGGGGATTAAAAACAAAATAAGCCAGTCCAAGCCACTTTCACTTTACCCTTAAATCTAATCAAGTACATATATATGTACTCTATATACTACTAGCTGACCCCGCGAACTCCGTATCGCGTTTAAATATTAAATAATAATAATAATGGATAGCATATAAACCTTCTCCGTGAAAAAATACATATACATACCAATTTTCATAATAATCGGTCGAATAGTTTCTGAGTTTTGCGATGTCATATATACAAACATCCTCTTTTATATGTATAGATAGATAGATAGACTACAAAAAATAGTTTGTTACTTTCAATATTGGCACCGAAAATTCTGCGTATGTAGGTACGTAGTGCCAGCTTACATTGTTTTGCCAGTTTTTTTGAAACTGAACGTAACTAGTTTAATTAATCAAAGTCAAATCAGCGCAGATGATTACGCCAAAAAAAACTAAATCTGTGAGTCAGATATCCCCTGGCTCTTTTACCAAGTCCGATGGAGTTTTGAGAGCAAGCACAAGAAACATATTTTCGCACTTGTTATTTTATTTCACATTAGTCGAAATCGAACAAAATGTTGTCATCTTATCCGATATAGGTAACTCAAAAATACACCAAGTTAGTGAAAATAAAACAAGAACACAACGTGAATCCCTATTTGCTGCCAAAAACCCTCATAGTTTAAGTTCTTATTTTAAATCTCACCTGTTACGTTATTATAATAAATGGTAGTTACCTGCATATACCCACCGTGATGTCCCAGCGTAACAGCAGGTCGTTGACAGTAAGTCACGAACCACGGTATATTGAGATCGAGAGGTTGCCAAACATTTAGGTGAACAGCGCACTCGATTCTAAAATATTTCTTCCTTCTTCAATGTTCGATAATAGACCTATTTTTAAACGGTGTCGGTCTACCACAAATACATATATGTATTTGATGGGATAGATTTTTGTAAACCAATCTAACTCTGTGCATTGTAGTTTGTTCCTAAATTGTTATCGTAATCATGATTATTTTTTGGTGAGGTACCAAATATTAGTAGCCTACTATACTTATATTGTATTCTATATAATCCAAATATATATATTAAATAAAACATAGGCACATCCCTCTTAGAATCAATCGAAGGACAAGATTACGAAACCCACAACCTTTTTAAAAGATTCAACAATCCGATTAAATTGAAACAAATTAATCCAATAAAGTAGATTGTGAGGATAGATTATCTGAGTAACAATTGTTTATTCTAGTAGATATCATTAAATTCCAGAATAAGATCTACAGTATCCCCTGCCTGATCTTAAGAGGCAACTAATAGGGGACTGAAGCGCGCATGGCCCGGCGGTTAGCGTAGAACGCAAACGATCTATGCAACTAAGCCAAACGGGCGCGGTCGGATGTGAGATGGGTGACCGCTAGTGGCAAAAAATTTCATGCGCGTTTCCGTGCTTCGGAGGGCACGTTAAGCCGTCGGTCCCGGTTGTTGTCGATAGATAACAGTCGTTAAACCTTGTCGGAGGCCTTATGGGCGGTTTGAAAACATCCGACAGCGGGTTGGCCACTAACCCGCATCTCCACCAACCCGTATTGGAGCAGCGTGGTGGAGTAAGCTCCAGGCCTCCCCAATAATGGGGAGAGACCCGTGCCCAGCAGTGGGACGCATAAAGGGTTGCGGCCAAATAGGGGACTTCTGCGTTTGCGGGCGGTGAGAATGGCAGCTCGAACCGTCCAGCTAGCGGCTAGGTATATGGAGCGTATATATACTACAGAAATACCTACTGGATATACACCATACAGATAATGTTACTTGAAAGGGTAAATTTTTACCATTTAACTTAGGTATTGCTAAATTATTATTTAATAGTGGTTATTTATTGTTGAAATAGCAGCAAGCGGTGTTGTACTATGTTTCCATGCAAAATTCCATGTACACTTTGGGGAGATAGGAGTGGGTTTCACGTATAGGTCAGGAGCCTTAGTTCACACTCCTCGCGCGATGTTACACTAATATTATAAAGAGGAAAGATTTGATTGTTTTTTGTTTGTATTAAATATCTGAATTATCCCAAACTACTGGACCGATTTAAAAAATTATTTCACCATTAAAAGCCGAAATTATCCCTGATGAAAACCGGAACCAGGGTCCACGCGCGGTAGAAGCAACAGGCTAAACGCCTATGATTTTAATATAGCAATATATCGTCTTACGTCGTATTTCAAATGGGGAAGAAAGTTAGGGATAAAGCCTGGAATAGCACATAGGCTATTTTTTGTCCTACGGAGATCCAAAAAAGCAGGCGAAGCCGGTGGCGGAAGGCTATTTGTTATACATGGGTCTCCGCTTTCCTTAATCTTTGATTCCTAGATCCCGATAGCTGATTATCTCTAAAAGTGTCGCCTCATCTATTCTACATATTTTTGCACCAACTCCACCTTTAGTTTTTATGAGAAATTCTATTTCAACTGCGGTAAACAGCAATGTGGTGTTTGGGAAGCTACTTATACTAGTTAACGATTGCAATGAATCGTGGCAAAAACTTAGCAGAATTTTTTATTGAACCCATATGTCGTGTTAGTAGTATAGTACCTGGACGACCGAGCGTTGCTCGGATAAAAACAATTTATTTTCTTGGTTTAGTTTCAAACGAAACACTGATTTGCTTAGTGTTACTTAACAACGCCATCTGAAATAGCTCCTAATAAAAATAGTTATTTTCATAAAAATAAAAAATACACAATATGGTTTTGATTGAGGTTTGAACCCGGGTATCTAATTCCGCAGTCAACTCACGCAACCATTCGACCACGAAAGCTTTAATTCAAAGGACGAAATTTTCATAGAGCTCTTTCTCTAATTACAGAGCTGGAGATCCGGGTTCAATTTTCAAGTAGGCTAGTTGCGTTTTTTTTTCTTGTGACATTTTTTTTTAAATTGGGAGCTAGGTATTTCTAAAGGTTTTGTTAAGTAACACTAAGCCAATTAATGTTTTGCTTAAAAATAAATTAAGAAAATCAATTGTTTTTATCCGAGCAACGCTCGGGTGGTCGCTGAGCCCATGGACATCTACATACAACCTCAAGAAAGCATAGGTAAGTCTTGTCTGAGGTCGTATGCAGATGCGCTGCTACTCCGGAGGCTGGTGGTCGCCTCATGTAAGTGTGGCCGGCAACTGCACCTTTCCACCGAAATACAATAGAATTAGTTCACGGCAGAAGTGGGTGCAGCGTTGGTACTTCCCCGGGCGAACGATAATAGTTCTACCATCTTTTTTTTGGTATCGGGGGAGGGGGGGGGAAACCTTCAAAAGGTACCCGGCACCTTGAGAGAGGGTACCGGGTTACGTGGGATTTGACCGCACTAAAACCCCCTCGGTGGCTGCCTCTGCGCTTGGGAAGGACTCCGGGATCTCGAGCGGAACGCACCGGTGTCCTCCATGCGCGACGCCCCAGCACGGGCCCATCTTCGGGACAGCATATGTGCTCTCCTGCACCTCCCGATGGTTACGGCGACATGCGGCCACGCATACATTGCCGCCGTTCCCAGGGCTGCTGGTTGGATGGATCAAGCTCCCCCTCACACCGTCCACAACTCCGGAAGCCCCCTTTTAGTCGCCTCTTACGATCAGGCAGGGGATACAGTAGCTCTATTCTTAATCCCGAAGCTACAGGGACTAATAGTTCTACCACCTACAAAATGTTCAGGTATATATAAATATTGATAATATTTAGTAAGATGCTTAATTGTATGCCGTCTAATCGTATGCAGTAGACACTACATACGATGACTTTACATCTTTATCTTGTCGAGGTGTTTATGCTCTTACCTTCGTATGTTATCACGGTAGCTACCATAGATATTTTATTTTGACTACGTCTACAGTATAGCTACAGGTAAGGGAAACCTAACTAGTTTGTGGCGCCTAGATGAAAAACGCTAATATTATTAAAAACATCTAACGCACTCCAACCTAGTTTGTGGCGCCTAGATGAAAAACGCTAATATTATTAAAAACATCTAACGCACTCCAACCTAGTTTGTGGCGCCTAGATGAAAAACGCTAATATTATTAAAAACATCTAACGCACTCCAACCTAGTATGTGGCGCCTAGATGAAAAACGCTAATATTATTAAAAACATCTAACGCACTCCAACCTAGTTTGTGGCGCCTAGATGAAAAACGCTAATATTATTAAAAACATCTAACGCACTGCAACCTAGTTTGTGGCGCCTAGATGAAAAACGCTAATATTATTAAAAACATCTAACGCACTGCAACCTAGTTTGTGGCGCCTAGATGAAAAACGCTAATATGCATGGGAGTACCCAGGTTTTTGGTCAGGGGGGGCAAGTATTTGGTCAGGAGGGGGCAAGTATTTGGTCAGGAGGGGGCAAGCATTTGGTCAGGGGGAGGCTAGTTCTTGACGGGGGCGGGTAGGGGGGTATCAATTTTTTTGAAACTGAGTACCGCGCAAGTGCTGCGCGTAAATTTGCCTTCCACGTTACACGAAGACACGCACACAAAATATTTAATAAACAAAGGAAACAGGAGGTAGCATATTATCTAGCTTTTTCTTTATAGGTTTCTTTTTTCGTTTAAGAGATCTTTTGGAATTTTTGAATCCCTGAATCTGAACCTTGATCCAGGGGGGGCAGCTCCCCCCTCCCCCTCGGTACGTCCATGCTAATATTATTAAAAACATCTAACGCACTCCAGTTAATTGAAAAATCTCTTTCTAAGCCCTGTTACCAAATTTATTATTTGTCATGTTCAGCATACTCTGCTGTGTGTGTTTCTCTGAGTGCATCGCGAACATTAATTGAGTCTATTACAAAACATTAATACTCGCATCCACCTTCACAACTGACTATAAAGTGTCTGTGACAGAAATAGCCGCTATTTCCACTTCACCGTTAAATTTATTATGTAATTAGCTTTGTCGGAACTGCCTGCATATTTCGCGGGATAGATGCATTTGCTTATTGTGCACTTGCAATTGCAACACTATTTTGATCTTATTTACTTTTTTAATTTTGCAAACGAGTAAATAAAAGACCAGGTGTCTTGTTACATAAATCTAGTGGTTGGATCAGTACGATACAGTAAAACACTAGATATATCTCGAGGTTTCGAGGTGTGAATATAAAATACCTACTTCAGAATAGAGACAATCACCAAGCACTCGAACTCAAGCACAAAATTTCTTAAAAAATCGTGACACGAGATTTGCTTACCTATTAGAAGATAGGATCATCGTTTCTGAAAAAACTAATCCTTAGTTGACGACCCGTCAGACAATGGACAATGATCAGAGAGTCCCGGGTTCTATTCCCGTCGAGGCAGAAATTTGAATGATGATTTTAAATTTCTGTTCTCGGTCTGGGTGTTTGTGTTTCTGCCTTGGTATATGTACATGGTACCCACGACACAGGTTATATCTACCCTAGCGTGGAGCTATAAGTGTGAAACGTTATTTTTTATTTTTAGTACAATTTTGTGTTTTGATGTTTTGATACTTTTTATGTTTCCTCGGGTGCGTTAATCGCGGAATACTTTAAACGGATTACAAGCACCTTTCTACGTCATACAATAAAAGGAGCTTACAGAAAAAGCTTAGCGTTTCGAATTAGCTGTAGCAAATTCATAAATAGTCAGACTTACATGCGTATACCTGATACGTTCTCAGAATTAGCTTGCTGAGAAAACCTAATTGGAGTAACCTAGCTTTGCTCGTGGAATTCATGGGTATCTTTATTGTTGTAGTTTTTTCACCCTTATTTCTTCTTAGGACATTCCTAGTAACAGAGGAAATTATGCCATAGACCACGCTGTCCAAGAGAAGTGACATATTTTTTATATATTTTTGAAGTCACTGTGATATTAAAGCATATCACAGACAGATAGCGATAAAAACGGAAATCATGACCCTATTTTAAAAGTTCTTGAAAAGTGTTCTTTTTTGTTTTACCAAAATTAAGATATTAAACACTTTTTAACGTGACCAACTATGGTCGTTATTAACAATGCAATACTTATTTATTGTTACGAAGTAATCATCTCCATATTCTTATCGTCCCTTATTTATCAATTATATACAAATTATATACAAATCCGCTAGGAATTACAGATAGGGAGATAATCCGTTTGGTTTGGATTACCAACCATACCACAAAAGCTTTACTTTCATACAGAAGTTATTAAATGATATAGGATACTACATCATGCGCATGAATAGATACTGTAATAGAAGAGCCTAGGAGGGGAATATTGGATTTACTATAGAAATCCGAGACCTGTTTTCAGCATTGTGGAATAAAAGCTGCTTGAAAAATACCATAATTGTGCATTGCAAACTTATGTTGTGCTATATAACATGAAAATAATATAGACATACAGACATAATTAAATAATGGATCTTATAAAAAATCGTAAATCTAAGTATATTCATAAGAGCTTTAACTTATATTATGAAAATATAATAAGAAAAATGGTGTGAAAAACTAGGTTGTGTATAAACATTGTGTGTATTAGCTTCTAGTATACACTACATATATACATTTACTGTGTATCTTAATGATTGTCTATATTTTTTTCTAGCCTGCTATTCTTTATGCGTCCTACTACTGGGCATGGGTCTCTCCCCATAATTAGATAAATGGGACTTACTTCACCACGCTGCTCCAATGCGGGTTTATGGAGAAACAATTCAGTGGCCAACGCGTTGTCAGCTGTTTCCAAATCGCCCATAGGACCACAATGCCCATAGGCACAAAGTGCGTATTAAATTTACCACTAGCAGTCACCGATCTAACATCCGAACATGCAGGTTTCGCTCAGCTTCTTAGTTCACCAGCGTTTTACCGACAGGTCCGTTTGCACTTAATTTTTTTAATTTAATAATACCTACATCTTCACGACGATCGAGTAAATCCATATTTAGCATTGTGGGCCCTCCTGCTAACTACGAAGCCGAGTTCAATCTCTGCAACAGTTGTCAGTGTGATTTATCGATACCACACCATCAGACGTAAAACATAGACCAAAATAATTAGAGTACCTCACAACTTACTATAAACCTTTTTATCCACAAAATAAGGTCCAAAGTGGAATGTAGTATCCATGGCGGCTGCAGGAAAAAGTTGAGCATCCATCTTTTGTCCATCTGCTCAATCAATATGGGTCAGTCCGGAAACACTGAATAAAAACTGCTTCTATTTTGAAACTTTAAAGGAACGGCAGCACTGCATACTAATAAAAACAGATTGTTGAGGCTATAAATATGTACCCAACTAAAATAAAATCATTCAAAGTGCTTACTATTGTTATTTTACAGTAATATTCAAATTATTTTAGGAACTTGCAAGATCAGTTTACGTATAGCTATACCGCTTTTGCACATATTTTCGCAAAGGAGCAATTCTTTTGTACTTCAGTAGATAGAAATCTTTGCCGGCCATACCTATTTACATTCGCGAACTTGGGGTAGGACGTAGACGTTCATAGACTGCAGAGACCACTTAACTCTCAAGCCGTCAATTATTATAATAAAGTAGTGATTACTTAGTGATTAAGGCCACAAACTCCAACGCCAGGAATCAAGTTCAATCCCGGCGCGCAAATATGAATAAGAAAACTTGTTACGTGCAATTTTTTTTAGTCCTCGCTGTTCGGTAAAGGAAAATATGGCGATGCTTCAGATTGACTAACCCCCATATGGTTTCTTACTAACTAAATGTTGTGTACTAGCAAGTAAAAAAAATAAAATAAAGGCCCACTTTAGGATAGTTCTACCCCGTGTCGAGGATACCATGGACATACACAAATGTAGAAACACAAACCCAGACCGACAACAAAAATTTCATTCACATTTCTGCTTGTACTACAGAATACGGGTACAGTTACAATAAATCATAATTAAAATATTATTATGATGTGTTAGAAATCCTTCGGTTATGTATAGTGGACGTATGAGGATGAGTAGTTTGATGGGTTGGTGAGTAGGGAAATAACTTTTGGCAATATATAAAATATATCACACTTACACACTTGGTGGATGGATGGAAACATTGACATTCAAATTTGCACACGTCATTAGGCACAGACTGAAAATGTCAATGTTGTACATACAATATTCGTTGGGTTACCAACAATGTGGCCAAATAAAGTTCTTTTGCAGAGGTTGTCGGTAAATATTACCGATACTCTTGCGGTTTACTCCAGCAAGGCAGCTAGTTTTACAAGTACAAGAAAATCTAACATGTAAAATGATATTCGTTAGAAAACCATTTTTCATTCTTCGTACTCTTACAACCACACACCTTAATCTTAACTTAACCACATCACCACCTCTCGTCAAGGCAAAGAAATTTTGAAATCTCTTTGAAGAGCTTTCAGTAACGATATGGTTTACGCTTTGTTACAAAGTAATATTCAAATTAAAACCATGTCTCAAAAAAATATTATACTTGTGTAAGTAAGTGATAAAATTTTAGGCAGTTTGATTTTTGTTTTTATTCTTACTTAGTATAATTTTTGGTAGGAGTCGGAGGGAATTAAAAGTTTTTTCCAATAATTACATAATACATAATTCCAATTTTTTTTTTCAACCTTCTTTTTTTGTCCCACTGCTGGGCACAGGTCTCCTCTCACTAGTGAGAGGGATTTAGGCCATAGTCCACCACGCTGGCCAAGTGCGGATTGGTGGACGTCACGCCTTCGAGAAATTATGAATTCCTCTCAGGCATGCACGGCGATGGAGAACATCGTAATCAATTAAATATCACGATTTTTTCCATCACCGTGGAGCAGCGATAAATGCGCACATTACAAATTTCTTTGTCAGAGGTGCGCGCCGAGGATTTGAACCCGGGATCGATCGCGTCGAAGACCGCGGATTCATACCACTCGGCCATCGCTGCTCCTAATTCCAATAATAAACCCAATATCAAATTATTATAATATGATTGGTATTAAACTGTGTATAAAATGTGTTACTCCGTGAAATCAAACACTGTAATATTATTTTTTATTTTCAGGATCCCCATGAAGCCTAATTGTACTTGTACTAATGGACTCTAACACATGATTGATCGAGATGTCTTACAGAAATTACGTGAGTACTTTTCTAAAAGTTCATAGCTATAGCATAAAAATAAAAAGTAAAAATCTTTCTCGTGTGACAAATACCAAAGATTCTTGTCGACAACAATAACAATTCCAAGAAAAACAGTTCTTCACAGCTAACTTTCAAGAGTTTCAAGTAATTGATTGAAACTATTTACCCTCGTCAAAACTTCCATAAAATCTACACCATAAAACTGGTGCTAAATTCCAATCCTTAGCCTACTATTAATCAGTCTGCTCCAAGACTGAAGGGCTCAATAAAATCCCTCCTTGTATGTTATCTCCATACGTACACGCATTCCTTTCGCTATTTATAAAACGGTCAAAGGAACAGCTTTATGCGTGATAGTGTTGAATGGATTATGGAATGAATATTAGACTTAACTTAACGAAAGAATCGATTGCTCTGGCAGCTCAACCTATACATGTCCAGTATATTAAACAATATATTAATAGTGAATGTTTTATGTGTTTCCAGTACGATACGTCATCATACAGCAGACCACGAGATACAGGTCGAAGTACAAGCAATATATCATCTGATCGACCTACAACAGTAACTGCGAAGTATATAAATTCCGCGCCATCTTACAAGTCGTCTAGTATACCTGTACTCTCTAATGATCGCTCTGCTAGAGAAGAGACACCTATATCTGCAATCGCAAATAGATATTCGAATTATAATAAACCAGATAAACCCACCTCCAAATACGATAAGAAAGATTATACGAGTAAGCTTACCGTGCCATCTACGGTTAACAGTAATAAAAGTAGAGATGTCAGTCCTGTGTCAACTTCTTCAAAGTATAGTATTAGTAGATCAACTCGTCATATAAGTCCAGATCGAAGAACTACTAAGACATTAAAAGATAAAACTCGAGATCCTAGTCCTGTTGATCGTGACCGTGAAAAACACATTCCAAGCAAGACTGATAAGTCAGGTTACAGCGGCCTGTCGAGTTATAAATTATATTCTAGAACTCCAAGCTACAACCGACCTGCTTCTAGAACTGAAACAAAACCTGAAATAACAGTTAATAGATACGCTATAGCAAATCGTTTATCATCAAGTTATCTGAGAAGCCCTACACCAGTTAAAAGAGCCTCATTGTCCCCAGTTAGTTACAATGATACAAGTAAAAGTGACAATAGTACGCCTTTATCCCCATCTGCTATAGAAGAAGAAGATCGTAAAGTTGCCACTGAAACTAGGACTGAAAATGTACAGAATGGCAGTGAAATAATAATTGATAACAATGAAGATATTGAAACTGTTTCTGTCGTCACACGGCATACTTCACCAACCCCACCTGGATCATCATCATACGTCAGATCGAGAAGAGCAGACATGGCTAAAACGGTTGAAAAAATTATAACACGTGCTAAGAAGAAACCAGAAATGATTGATAAAGAAATCCAATCAGATAGGCTCGATGATCCGACGCGCTCAAGTAGATTTGGTAGTACAAGTAGAACTAGTATAACTAATTGGACCTTCTATGCACCAAGTAGTACTAATTATACAGGGTACGCTGGTAGATACTCAACCCAATACTCTAATTTACGAGATAATTCTACAAGTAACTCTTATGATAGGAGTAGTCGAAGCCGTAGCAGAGAACCTATATCGAGTGAAAATAGTGTACCTTATTCACATTCGGAAAACAGTAAAGATAAATTTGTTGAAAGTAATAATACAGCATCAGAGATAAATGGCGAAGAAGAAAATATTTTTGAACAAAATAAAAATGAAGATACGCCAGATATAGTAATAAATGTTAATTTAAAATTAAACAAGGCAAAAAGTCCTGTAAATGTTGTAGAAATAGCACCTCCAGAAATAACTGTGACAAATAGTCAATTACCCCCTCAAGCTCCTAAAACTGATGCAGGAAAGACAAAAAAACTAAAAGTACGTAAATCTAGCACTGATTCATCAACTGATTCTTCATCAAAAAAGAAAGTGTTAAAAAAGAGGAGTAAATCAGTAAGCTCTACAGATTCCGACCCAGGAAGCGAAAAGACCGATAAAGAAAATACTAAAGAGTCAAAGTCATCAAAAACTTGTTCTTCTAAATCTTCTACAGGAATCAATACTCCTAAAAGCTCTACAAAATCAAAACATTCCAAATCACGTGAAAGCAATAGCCCTGAATCAAGCATTACTTTATCAACTCAATCTTCAATAAGTGAAGATGAATCTATATCCAAATCTAAAACCAATGATGTATCAAGGACATCTGCTGATGAATTATCTATATCTATGGACAGATCTGGTAAACAAGCATCACCTGTTAACTCAAATAAGAATGAAGCTGGAACAGAAGAGGCCAAGTCATTCCTAATAAGAGCTTTAGCGCCAGTCACAAATCTTTTCAAATTACGACATCAAGATTCAAGTGAAAATAGTCGCTGGCTGGATAGTTCCACCTCAGAATCAACAGGAAAAGATATTTCGAATCTTATAACAGAAACTGGATCAAGTAAAAGTAAAAGTGGCACTGATAATATTGTAGCTTCTAGCAATGACAATGTAGTAAAACTCAAAGCTATCCGTCATATAGAATCTGGTGAAAGAGCATGGTGGTTAGATTCGGAAACTGATAAAAAAAGTCAAAGCAGTGACAAAATTCGTCGTCTTGATACAAACATAGAGCAATCTAATGAAAATCACATATCTCAATCTATGGAAAACTCAGATAGTAAAAGACCTCTAAATAAATGCAATTATCAAGACGACGAAAAACCGTGGTGGCTCGATAGCAGTGCTAATATTCCAGAAGGAATTGAACGACTCACGCCACCTCGCAAATCATCTAGCGACAGTGATAAAAGTGAAAAGTTCAATTTTTTCAAAGTACGGCACATAGAATCAGGTGAAAAAAAAGACTGGTGGTTAACAAGCAATGAGAATTCGTCAAATAGTAACAAAATTGATTCTCATAATAGTATAAGTTTGAGTAAATCTGGTTCTGATCAAAGAAGTTTTCCTCTTAAACGAATAAGACACATTGAATCTGGTGAACGGCCTTGGTGGTTGGCAAGCGATAAAAACATTCCAGAAGGTATTGAAAAATTACCTACACCGCCACCACAAGACGATAGCGACAGCTCGGATTCTGAAGAAGTTCGTATTTATGTGCCGTCTTCTCAAATCCCACCTTTTCCGCTACATTTGCCTGATGACGAGCCTCTTGGTGATAGAAGGAGCCCCGAAGGTCTAGAAACTCCGAAAACTATCGAAGAACACGTAAAACGTCGCTCACCATACGAAAATAACCGGAAATACAGACGAGGTTCTTCAACGAATCTATCTTATCAAAAAAGTGCTGAAAAATACATATCACGTTATACCGATATCGATGACATATTAGGTACTTCGGGTCAGATTTATAGTCCGTTTATGGATTCATTACTTGCAAGACGAGTTGGTCAAATATCGTTCGACGACGATGAATGCGAAGAGATTGACCCGACGCAAGTAAGAATACATGATAGTACGCCGCAAATGCCAGTCATTAAGAAACTTGGATGCAGGTAATTTATTGTTCATTATAATTATAAATTTATAGCATGCTCATAGCCGGTCTTATACGTATATGAATATTAGTTACTCGTTATTGTAATTGAAGCTTAAAATAAAAGTTCTTAAATCATAAAACTTACATAGAGGTACTTTTAAGGCCTAATTTTAAAAAAAAGGTACCTAGTATGGCCGCATTTGGCACACTCTCCCCATTATTGGAGAGGCCTGGAGCTTACTCCACCACGCTGTTCCAATGCGGGTTGGTGGAGATGCGGGTTAGTGGCCAACCCGCTGTCGGATGTTTTCAAACCGCCCATAAGGCCTCTGACAAGGTTTAACGACTGTTATATATCGACAACAACCGGAACCGACGGCTTAACGTGCCCTCCGAAGCACGGAAACGCGCATGAAATTTTTGCCACTAGCGGTCACCCACACACACCCGACCGAGCCCGTTTGTCTTAGTTGAATAGATCGTTTGCGTTCTACGCTAACCGCCGGGCCATGCGCGCTTCATTTAATAATTTATAAAAATAGGTAACTAGTATATCGTGTACATAAACTTACTTAAAAAGTTAATAATTTCTATTTTTTTTCAGAACTGATGTCGTCGATTATCGGGAAGAAGATCAGGTATGCTTTGTAGATAATTATTAAATTTATGTAGATCTACTAAATTACACTTCATATGCGACTACAGATTATAAAAGGACAGTTAGACTTACTTGTGGGACACTACACCTTTCACATATTCCGTGATCAATTAACTTTCAGTAAGTTATTCATTATTACTTTATTGTTTTTTTATATAACCTTAGGTATATGAAATTAAAAATTCACGTTATGAATAGTATTTCAGCAATTTTAAATGTAAAATTTTCGAATTAATTAACTGAACATGTTGTATAACTTGTATGTTATATGGTATGCAATAAAGTCGGCGTGACATTGCTTTAAATTAAATATATATTTTATATTATGCTTTATATTATAATATAGAAAATCTTTTAAAGCAATCATGGCTGATGACACCTTTAATTTAAATTAAAATCTTTTACTCGTAAAACGCACATCACACGAATTCGGTTTCAGAAAAAAATATTTTGTGTAATGAGATAATTAGATATGCAAAAAATGTTTTTCTTGAGCGCATCTGTAATTGATAAAAGTATTTTTTCTGCTACATGGAAATCTACTATTATTTATAGCGTATCTAAAACAACTCTACAAATGTAGAGTTGGGATACAGAAATCTATACTCCTTTTCAACATTACCAATAGGTAGAATACGTAATCCACAATTGATACAATCGTATTATCTTAATTTTATGTGAAACATCGATAAGTTTAATAATTTTATTCAAAGAGCGTTACTAATAATGACCATTGACGAAAGCCGTCGAATATTGGTAGAGCCTATAAGGCTTCTGCGGAAGAGTCAGTGGGAGCAGTGAACTGAAGAGTGCACTGTATCCTTGAATTAGTCCCCTATGGGAATAACGTGTTGGAGCGAGACGCTAATACTGCGCTGCTGACATTTTAAGACGATGACGTCATGAGAGAGTTTAGCCATTTCGGCGCAGACGCGACTGTCGGATCCAAAACTAAATCCACTTCCTTTATTGTTATGATATTTTTAGTAATTCTAAAACGTAATTATTCTAAGGATTCTAAATTAAATACGCTTTAATATCAATTACGTCAACATAATTCTCACTTGCACTAACTCTGGTCAGCAATTTAGACTTCGTATAATATGTTCTTGATGTTCTTATCCGAAGGCTCGCAGTCATTCAGTTTTCATCTCTTTCCTCCACGCTGGACGATGTGATACAATGTATGAACGTAACACGACCGAGTGCAATAGTCGCTTACCTGCATACGCGTAAAAACCGAAAAATGTAGTTTCAATATAGTCGAGTTATACAAACGTGAAAATTTACCTGCGGCTAGACTTGTCTGCTTCGAGCAGAAGCCTCTTCAGTCAGTTATACTTATGGCTTTGTCAAAGGTGGTACCGGAGTATACACGAAAAGTGTTGTTATGATCCCGAACACTCAAAAAAGTTGAATACAAATAATGCAGTGATTTAGTGATTTAAAAAATGTGCTCTGATCTCAGTAAGGTGAACCTTTTTACTGAATAAATTGTATGTATTTAAATTTACTTTTTAAACTTGTACGCGGAGCCGGTTTTTTTATTATGGATTTCTTTTTCGATACATTAACTTATTGAATACGGTCGTGGTATAAATTTGTTATTGCTTTTTAAATTTTTAACGGACATTTTAGTTACAGTTGATAGATCTTATTATATATTAGTTTTAATTTATAAAAATCTTAATATATTGTACGGAAAAAATAGAGTTATGCATAAACATAAGTAAATCAACATTGTAAATTACAATTATATAATTTACATTGATATTATGGGCTTAAATGCTTATAAAAATGTAATTTTATTTTAACAAAATCTTTAAAAATGCAATCAGGAAACTAGATATTGTTAACTGCTTATAAGTATTGCAGAAGGTACGAATTTTCTATCTTATACAGGTGATATTGGTGTGACCTATTGATTCCCTTTTATAAACAAATAACTAAGTACAATATTTAGCCCAGTTTAAGGACGTTATCTTTTCTTTCACAGCCCTAGTAGGCTTCTCAAATTATGAACTATAGTGTTGGAACAAAAAAACACTTTGGATAACAAAAATAATAAAGACCGGAAGTAGAATAAGTGAGGTAGGTATTTTTTGAGATAAGAGAAATAACCTCCTTCACCTCTGCTTAGCCGTGTGCTCTCCCACGAGTCAACTATCTGTATCTGACCCTCGTAACCTCACGAAGACGAGTACTGCCGGTATAGAAATATTTAATTTTATAGCTTCAAAGAAAATCTAAACACGGATGCTGGAAAAAATGGAGAAAAAAGGAAATTTCGCTATACAATCTTCGCCAAACATGTACAATATGTTGTGTATAGAATATGGTTTATAACTAAATTTCGCGATTTGAATAGGTAGTTGGTTGCTTAATTTTCAAAAACGACACAGAACGAATAGCATTTTTTCTCTTTTTAACACTGATTACAGAAAGTAAATTTGTCTTCTATAGATAGGTATTCGCTCTATCTAGTTCCTAAAAATATATCAAATTAGGCTAGACAGAAGACTTTTGTAGCACATTAAATATCCAATTAACGTTTCACATTTAATCGCAAAAAGGCTTTGCTATTAATTAAACAATAATAAAGAAAAAACTCTATACCGCTCCTTATCTGATGACACGACAAGAAGTACGTCGAGACTTGTAATTTAATGATCCTTGCCTCTATGTAAAAACATATTTTTCTTGGTAAACTACACGCTGCACCTTGCTTTAATCCAGACTATGCAGTACATGATACACAGTTTTAAATGTGACATTTGAACTGTTGTAATGAAACTGTTACTTTGCTCCACTTGCATACTTTTATGTCGTTCCGCTAGTTACAATAAGGCAAAGATCGTGATTTGAGATCATGACAGATATCAAAACTTTACGTGTCTGGGGAAAATGGAGATTTTGTGTACTCAACAACATTCGAATAACAAAAATGTAGACGTATAAGTTGGTAACATCTTGTACAGAGCTAAATAAAGTTTATACGGATATGCCTATAGGTATTTGATACTTGCAAAATTCCAGTGATGTTTTGTTTTATTGCATAAAGTTTTCTGTCAATATAATGGATACCAAGAATACTCTATCTATCAGATTGTGTGCAGCGTCTTTAGTAGTAGGTACCTACATCCTCTAGATTATTACTCCCACATCGACGATATATCAATCTTGAATAATAAAAAAAACTATTGCATCCGTCACATTGACGTGGAGAAAAAAAAGTCTGTAATTACATAGGAACGGGTACAGCTGGCCTTCCTGTGTGGCATCTTGTGTGGACGTTTAGTAGCCGAGACGTTTGGATACTTCCTCAGGTTCAAGTTGACTGCATTTAAGGAATTTTTAAACGATTTCACGACGTAGGCACCTGTTACTAGTAGGTACGTTCTTATTTTGTTACAGGTTAATCGATAATTCTGGTTCTTCTGCCGATATTTTAAATCACCTTAAAATAATTACAACTATACCATAAGAACAAAACCTACATGGTGATAGCGATATTTTGCGCTGTAGTTTGTGTTCTTTTTACACCTATTACAATAGGGATATAAATCCTTGTATCTATTGAATTTTCAAGGCAGCTAGTAGTACTATTTTACACCCGACCCTTTTTAGACCTTATCGAGGCAGATAACACAATAACACCTTTTACTCATGACAATTGGTATAACCATAACTCGAACAAAGAGTGCGAACTCATTGATGTGTTTCCGAGACAAAGGATTTTTTGCCTGTACGAGGAAAAGTTAAGCGCTTCCCGGTACCTACGTTATCTTACATTATTCTATTACTCAAAAAAGCGATTTACGATTATGATTTTCATCTAACTTTACGTTTAAAAAATAGGATATGCCTGAATCGCACACTCATAAGGTTGCAACCCTTTTTGCGTCTCACTCATGCTGGGCACAGGTCTCTCCCCATTATAGGGGAGGCTTGGAGCTTACTCCACCACGCTGCTCCAATACGGGTTGGTGGAGCACACTCATAATTTCCTTACAAACTTGTAAAGAAATTTTTAATCGGTTTGGTATCGATTGAAAAAAATATATATTCTTAAAAATTAAAAAAACTAAACATAATTATGTAACATCATGTTTTTATTTAATGTTATCAATACAATGTTATCAATGCCCTTTTCAATTCTTAGTAATACTTAATTCTAGGCAGATTAGTTATTTATGACACCTTAGCTTTAGGGGCTTATGTATCTAGCCCCCCACATAGGTACCTATTATAAAAAGGGTTTCGACAAACGGACGGACAGAGATATAACGAAGTGGTCCTTTGAGTGTTATTTTTTCTTTTGGGGTGCTGAATTCTAAAAATGCGGATTACTAGATTATTTACCTTAGATTATTATTTAGTCAATAATAGAGATAGTAGGTAAGCTAAAGTATTTTGTCAAACTCAAGCTGTTGTGTAAATGAAGATAGGTAATATTGAAATGTCTTATCAATTTATCTCTCGTAAACAAAAGTGTTTGCCCAATTTCAAGAATATATAACAAAGTGCAGTGTGTGTGTGTGTGTAAACGTTTAAAAGTGATGACAATGAACGATAGTTCATGTTAGCTTGATAAATAACTACAGCTATCGATTTGTAACACATTGACCAACAATTGGTTACTTTTATTTTGATCGCGCACGTTTATCTGTAACCTGTATGTGTATAATAATGATTAAACACTTTGTGGTTTTTTTTATTGTTATTAATATTTCCCCTGATATAATAATTATTAATATCTAAATTAAACACTTTGTGGTACTCACACATGAGATACGCGTGTGGCCCTGCAGCTGGTGTAGAACGCAAGCAATTTTTGCAGTTAAGTGAAACGGGTGAGGAGCACTTTTGTTGACCACTAACCCACATTTTAAACAAGCATAGGAGCAGCGCGGAAGAGAAAGCTCCAATGTCGACAATTACGGGGAGAGACCCATGCCCAACAGTGGGGAGCAAGGAGGGTTGTAGCCAACTCATACGATAAGGAGGATGTTAAGTATGGGACTGTTCCCATCTTGAAATGTTGTTCTCAAAATTAATCCGAAGGGCACCGGAAAATATTTAGCGATATAGTACATTCACGAGTCTTATCGTATTGTCTTAGAAATCTCTATTGTTGTCAAAAAAGGGTTGCATACAGCCATATGCAATATGCAGCGTCTCTTGACTGGATTGAAGTCAATTTTATTTTCACAGCAATTTGATCTTTAAACTATGGTATTCTCTTTGAAACTGAATCTTGATAGACTGACCGACAGACGGACAACTAAATTGCTGTAATATTTATTTTTCAGTCTCGTTTTGCAACACTAAAAATAATAATTAAAATGACATAAAAATTTACTGATTCGTTATCGGTCGAATAACGAGATGCTAGCCATTACTTTTATGTTAAAATCAAATTTTGGTTTTCGAAAGGCAGGCGAGGTTGAAATTAATTTAAATAGTAGGTCAATTCATGTCCATTGCCTTTCGAGACGACCATGGCAGTGGAGAGTACAATTATATTTTGGGAACCTTGTCTTAAATAGGAAAAGAGAACCTTTAAGGAATAAATTACTTTTTACTTTAACTGTCTCTTACATTACATTAATACAATATCTTTAGTACAATAAGTGGAACTGTTAAAACCCTATTAATTAAGAAGGCGTCAAGATACCAATAAATTACTTAATATTAATGCAGATCAAACAGACTTCGACGCAATAAAAATACCTGAGGTTTCACAAGAGGATAAAGATTGTCAATTATTATTTAAAGTTTGAGTACCTGGAAGACCGAGCATTGCATTGCTCAAACAATTGATTTTCTTGGTTTTATTTTAAACAAAACACTCATTGGCTTAGTATTACTTAACAACGCCATCTGAAGCAGCTCTCAATTAAAAAATATTGTAAGAAAAATAAAAAAATGCAACATGCTTGCTTGACCAAGGAAACTGTAATTCCATCGACGAAATTTTTATAGAGCTCTTTCAAATCGACATTGTTCGACATTGATTGGCGGTTGACGCTTGAAGGCGTTCTACGCCACAATATAACTCGTATTAATATTCTCCAATTGATGTCAGTAAGAGTCATATTTCTCAGTTTATATTTAATTAAATAATCGCTGAAAATTCGAATAACAGAAAAATTCTAAAAATAAAACTAGCCAGCTATGATCAATTCTATCACTCCCAAAACCACTAAATTTCATGAAAACCGTTGGAGCCGTTTCCGAGATTCAAATTATATATATGTATACTAGTGGATCCCGCAGACGTTGTCCTGCCTTAAAAGTTTTGTAAGAGGATTACTTTCTTTATCATCTCAAAGGGTTTTTATGTTACTGTCAAATAAAAAATTAAAAAGGAATAGTGACAGATGAACTGTTATTCAGACTATGTCAAACTTTTGAACGATGGCGCGAAGAACCAATGTTTGACAATTACTGTTACTAACTGTTTATATAGGAAAATAAAATAAGTTATTTTTCTATTAATTTCACAATACTCCCTAATTTTCTCACCGTTTAAACCTTCCCTGGACTTCTACTAATATTTCAAGACCAAAATTAGCCACATCGGTTCAGACGTTCTTGACTTTTAGCGAGACTAACGACAGCAATTCATTTATATAAATACATATAAAGATTCGAAAAACATTATATTCATTTATTATTTAAAAATAACAATTTATAATAATTGTAATTTAAAAACATTAATAAGCCAAAGACAATACTATACTTTATTAATCTATGAAATGAAATAAGAAACATAAAATTTTTCTTTTCATTTAATATTGAATGGCTAAAAGGATTTTTATACAATGCCGTAAATTGAATTAAAAAATTAGAAACATAAACGACAGAATTGACAATTTAGATAGCTGCGTCAAAATATAAATAAACAAACACAGAAATTAAATAATTTTGTAAAGAAATAATAAAGGAAAAGTAAAGTATAAGAATAAAACAAAAGAATATAAGTTATAAAATATGACAATGGACGTGAATGAAGTAAGTAATAACATGTAGTGTATTTATAACAGTACACGGCCCATGTCATTCATTCCATTTGCTTCCCGTGGGAATCACGCGGCAAAAAGTAGCCTATGTTCTTTCTCAACGTCCTTTCTATGTTTATGCCAAATCTCATCAAAATCGGTTCAGTGGTTTAAGCGTGAAAAAGTAGCAAACAGACAGACAGACAGACAGAGTTACTTTCGAATTTATAATATTAAGTATGGATTATATTTACAAGAATTGCCCGTTTAAAGGTATTAGATATAGATTGAAAATATGAAAAAAATCTAAATTTCATTGTTTGTTTAATTACCAAAGAATCGTTGAAATATTAGTAAAAAAATTGTATTTATTGGCTGCAAAACCTTTATGGGTCACACTACTGAGCACATATCTCATCCCATAATTGTGAAAGCCAAAAGCTCACTCCACCACGCTGCTCCAATGCAACCCGCATTCGGATGTTTTTCAAACCACCCAGAAGGCCGCCGACTAACTGTTGTCACTAGTCACCCTTAAATCCCTGCCCTTTTCGCTAAGCTTCGGTTCTGTGGTTCTACGCTGGCCATGCGCGATTTCTAAGACTAACGAATCTCATTCCATTTTGTACAGAAAGTTTGTTTTACCAGCGAGATGTTGGTGACACGTAAAAATTTAGTCGTTTAAATTGGTAGAGAGTGAGCACGAATCTATATTACTCGACCAAATCAATCAGACGAACAGGAGGTACGCCACCTCAAGGTACCGCGTTCGTAGTGCAGCTTACTGTTTACAATATAAACACAGAACACAATGACATGATCGTAAAACCTGCCTTTATCACAGTACCTACAATATATTTGAGAAGTTTCGTTTATTTAGCAATAGACAAAAATATTCAAATACAACCAATTCTATAAGATATAGGTAATTGTTATGAACAAAAAATCAACAGAGCTGAATAGAAAACGCTGGATATCATTTTTTCTCTGTGGTGACATCACTCGGCTATGTAAATCAATGCACGCACTGATATTTTGGTATTACTTGAGTTCACACTGTTTACAGTTATTTTTTATTTTTTTGTTAACGTAGGCGTACTGTCATGGCTGCTAAATTTTTCGTTAGAAAAACACAGATTAAAAAGTGAATTTCGAAATAATGATTAGGTATAAAATTAATTTGAAATTTTAATTAAAAATTTATTTATTTATTGATACTAAAATATTGTAATTACAAAAATAAAATTATAAATAAAAAACTTCCTCTAAAATGTCCGTGTTCGGCATGGCGCCTAAGACGCTGGCGGCATTTCCCCTTTGAATAGCGAGGCTGAGCCTTTGGGCGAAATACTCACCAGCTCTCAGGTCGCCACAAGCCTGGACGACATTTCTGACATGAATTTTTTCATGTCAGAAGACCACGGGCCCAAGGTCTCCACAGCAAGCGCCGCAAATAAGTAATTGTCTGACAAATTACAATACTTACGGCGCTTGAGGACCTGGGCCTGGTCGGCGGCAGACCCAGGCCTCTCCGCAGTGTTATTAATATGCGAGGGGGCCAAGGTATCTACACAGGTAACATCCCATACCATTGATACTTATTTTTATTACATTTTTTTGAAGTTATACTTCTTTTGGCGCGTTTGGATGAGAGTGTGCGCAGGAACGACATGATGAAGTTAGCCACAGAATAGAAATAATATCAACACTGAAATAGTTACAGTAATTAGTGTTCATACTATATAATAGACAGATATTCATAAGCCAGTCAAGCCAGTGTTGTGAAAAATAGTATTCATATTAATAATTAATTTTGAATATTAATTTAAACATGACTTTAATAAAGCTTTTTTTATAAAACAAAATATTTTTGATTGATTTTGATATTTATCTTCAATTACTAATGCGTTTGAGTTATTTTAAACTTTTTTCATACGACAAAGTAGTATAACTTCTAACGCATGTACATAAGTACACACACTCTTTTTTTTATTCTTATTTTGAAGACCAAAAGTAACATATTCAGACTGCTACTGTCTATCTCAATTGTACATTTTTAGGTTTTTCTCATATTATTATAATGTCTACTTAGATTGGTCGGCACAGCTCGTGGTTGTTACCGGAACCAGTGTCCCTGTGAACGGCTTGCGAGTTTTTTCGCATCTCGAACCGGTCGATAGAAATGACTGACCGAATGCTAGCAGCTGTGCCTGCCGTGGGATGTACATTGTTTGTACTTTACCTTACGCGTAGGTTTTAGGATATCGCGGCTTATTGGTTTAATAATCTTCTCATCTAATAATAGTGGTCAACTATGGCCTAAATTCCTCTCACAAGTGAGAAGAGATATGCTCAGCAAGGATACATAAAAAAATGTTGAAAAAATCCTTAAAAAGCGTTTTTTCATAAAAACTCGATAAATAGGTACCTAGCTTATAGCTTTAAATAGTTTTTTTTTCTTCAATTATGGCATCGCAAACTCTGCATAATATTGCCAGCGTCAAGTAGGTATAATTTTTGCATCACGTTTTTGCCAGTTTCGGTGAAACTGGACGAGTAATAATAGGTAAAGTCAGTAAGTAGTTAGTAATCAGTCAGTCAAGTCAGTCAGACATTCAAGTAAAGCGATAGCTTCTTTACTGAACGTGACCAATGGAATTTTGGAGGCAAGCTGAAAAAACATATTTTCAAAGATATTTTCATTTTTATATTCCAAAGATATTTTTATATCGAACAAAATGCCATCAAATTTATCCGACATAACTCATAAAACACCGATAGTTTGGTCCCCATGGTACCATGCCTTAATGCATGCTTAAGGCACGCACAGAAAGGTTGAAAATCGGCTTTTTAGGTCGTATTTAAAAACCACACATCTCACACACAATCTACCAGTATCTCTGATAAATTTACGTACATAAGCAATTCATGTTTTTCATCAAAAACGCATTTTTGTAGTCTTCATAATTGTATGTCACTTGCAACTTATTATTGACCACGTCTGAGAATCTCTCGACACAAAAAACGTTAAAACTGGATGTAGACCGAGTTCAATATCAGAGCTAGAGGCAATGTTCAAGGATTTTAATATAAATACAGCGAATAATTAAGGCAAGCGAAACTGGTTCTACATACCAGTAATTGAAAAGAATATCAGCTTAATTACGAACGAAAGATGATACACGAATAAAACTCGATAAGAAAAATGTTGAAGTAGTTCTGTGTTCTGTTAAATGAGAGAAATTTTTATGTTTAAACGAATAAGGAGGCAGAAGCTGCTCAGAGCGACAAGAGAAAAATTGCTTGACAGGAGCTGTCTGTCTGTTAATATCTATCACGTAGCCGTATGCCATCATTGTCATAGCTGCTACTTTTCCGCTAGAAAAATATAAATTAGAAAGTAAAAATTTCGAAATAAATATTGGGTTTAAAATCTTAAAATACTAATAAAATTAATAAATAATTTATTCGATGTACTAGAGTTATAACTTATATACGAGTATAATAAGTACATTGTGTACTGAAAAATGAAATCAGATATTGCTGTCTTTAGTCAGTAGAATCTTACAAAATAGCACCCGCAACTACCTAAAGTATATAGCAACAGATACTAATCTCCAAGCTAACTTGTATTAGCAAGTGACACAAAAGCATCTGTTTTACAATTAAAATAGGATGTTTTTCTATTGAATTAACAAAAGACTGGAAAGCCTTTTAAACGTGACTAGTTTCTCCTACGTTTAAAGTGAAAGGTTTAAGGACAATCGAAAATATAAATTCTCACTAATTATGTTACTAGCTTTCTCCTGTTGTTAAGTTCTTAGTGTCATTAATCGCGATAAAAGATAATTAATATCGTTTTTATTTTTAAATCAGTTTTTTTTTCTTTAGAGACCCAACCACCTGCTACCTATATAAATCAGTAGGGTTACAGTAAGTAAAAGTTTGATTCTAGAACCAACCAGGAGTAAATCTAATCTAATATTTCCTTTAAGTACCTAATGCTTACGTAATTAAAAAATTAAAACTAAGTATTATTGATATACGATACTAAAAAAACTACGTCTATGATGGATTTATCGATACCGTTAATTTTTAATTTCACTAACTGGTATTAATTAATTTCATTTTGTATACAGTGATAAAAAAATTAATATATAATGATCAAAATTTAATTTTTTTCTACACTACGAGTAGTAGATTTCTACTCTATTACAAATATTAGTGACATTTTTGAGTTAAATGAAACGTACGTACATTTGCCGTAAATAAAGCACCTGCCGTAACTGTACCATTTATCTCCTTATTTCATAAACCTTGTACCTGTATGGTATAAAATTAAATGAAATACTTTATATATCTATAGTTTATTACGCTGACAAGTTTTTTTGTTTGTTTAATATATAGGCGACAAATATCGTAAATTTTTTTTTTAAATATTCTATTTCTGAACTTTTTCATCTACCTACTTACGGCTTAGTGTTAGAATTTACATGATTTGACAGGGTCAATACACCACCGCTGGCTAAGGCTAAAGCCTAAAACGCAACTGCTTCAGGGCTGAAATTAGTTTCAGCAGAAATGTGCAGTTACCGCCAAAGTTCCCATCCGCCTACAAAGCAGGACTTATGCTTGCTTGAGGTCATGTAAAGAAGTCCATGAGCTGCTGCAACACTTAACACCGTATTATTTATGTACTGCATGTTTGTTTGATTGCCTCTACTCTATTTAATTATTTCACGAAAACGAATACTTGCTTATCAGCTTTCAAAATTTCAACGTAATATTGTAAACCTTATCGTCTGTCACAGTCTACCTAAGTTATTGGATACATTATGTAACATTAATGTTATTATACAAATTCAAGGTTCAACCTTTACTTTGTTACATAAACCCAGTGTGCAAATGCTGATGTTAGCACATTTTTGCTTGGCCTATAAGTAATATTATGTGATAATACGTAATATCAGCGATTTTATAGACACGTAAACGTATCTATGTATCATTTATTATAGTATTAGATACTACTTTTCTGCCCAAGACTTCATTCGCGTCTACTTTAGTTATCAGGGCACATTTTTTAATGACTTTATCTGTGTGAAAACTGTGAAACATTTTTTTATTTCAATAATGGCATCGCGAATTTTAGGTATATTGCCAGCGTCAATTATAATTTTTGCATCACTTTGTACGTAGGTAGTTATAGAAAAATCAGTAAGCCGTATGTAATCAGTCAATCTAGTTAGTCAGATGTGCAAATAAAACAATGGCTACTTTACCAGAATCTCCATCGGACGATGGAGTTCTGGAAGCAAGCCGAAAAAAACCTATTTTCGCACTGTTTTTTCATTTGACAACACTCGTGCACTATCATTAACCTCAAAAGTGCTCCCAACAAAATGCTGTCAACTTTATCGAATAGTAGGTACTCAAAAATACACCAAGAAAATTAAAATAAAAAGAGCACAACATGTCCTTCCGACTGCCCGCCAAAACTCCAAAACATAATTATGTTCAAATCTATTGACAGATAGGAACATTTTATCCATACTAAGATTTAATATTATAAATTTGAAAGTCACTCTGTCTGTCTGATACTCTTTCACGATTAAATCACTGAAGATTTTGATAAAATTTGGCATAAATATAGAAAGGACGTTGAGAAAGGACATAGGCTACTTTTTACCACGGGAAAATGTCTCATTCCCACGGGAAGCAAATGAAATGAATGAAATGCGCCGTGTAGTGTTATATACACTACATGTTATTACTTTATTCACGTCCATTATCATATTTTATAAGTTATATCCTTTTGTTTTATTCTTAAACTTTGCTTTTCCTTTCTATTATTTCTTCACAAAATTATTTACTTTTGTGTTTGTTTATTTACATTTTGACGCAGCTACCAAAATTGTAATGTCTGTCTTTTATGTTTCTTATTTTTTTTAATTCGTTTTACGGCATTGTATAAAAATCCTTTCAGCCATTCAATATTAAATGAAAAGAAAAAAAATATTTTTCTTATTTCATTTCATAGATTAACAAAGTATAGTATTGTATTTGGCTTATTCATATTTTTATATTATAATTATTATAAATTTTCTTATTTATTGCTCTAATAAAATATTTTGATAACTTATGTATATCCTAGATACCCATATTGTAGACTTTTAGATTATACTGAAACCTGACTTTGTCGATCTCCGACACTATTGACATGCTAAGAAATATAATCCTATTGTAAGTTAGACTTTCCAACAGAATCACTTCAAATAATAGGTGGTAATTTAGATTAAGGGATGGTTTCAGTGCCAAATTCAATAAGAAAGATGGAAACTTCGTAGAAACATGGGCGATAATCAGTATACCTGCAGTAAATAAGTGGTTGCATTCAGAACTATTTGGTAATCTATATTATTCGATATGTTGACGACTTAGTTTTCATGAGATGCGATAGGTGACGCAATATCTCTACTTTAAAGAAAAATATGATTGGTAACCGATCAAGAGCTTCTTTCAAACGCGACGCGATAGATGGCGTTGCTGTCCAATATCTCTTTTTCAGTAGCTAATAACGAGAGCTAAGAAAGATGAGGAACTGGAGCTGGTAGAGCATCCCGGAGACACAACACAGTGGTAACGCCCAGAATATTATTGGGAATCGATATATCGAGGACATAATTTACGTCGAATATTTTAGGTAGTATTGTTAACAGGACCAAATAAATGATATTTTAACTTAACTTTTTTGCACTTCTTTCTTGCGTGCTGTTCTAATGCAGGTTGATGGAGATATGAGTTAGTGACCAAACCACTGTCGCAAATTTTAAATAGCTTTAAATAAACGGTAGCGGTAACGGTAACAACAGTGGAATCCACGTGCCTTACAATTTTTCGACTCTTCGATCCTAATCACGCCGCAAGGGTATAAGAAATTTATCTCCCAACCCAACTACTAACCACGCCTGACATTACGTTGTTAAATAATAGTATAGAATAGTTCATCTTCTTTCTACAATAGATTCAAGCTATATAGAATGAATGTATGCATTCCTCGAAGCATACATTCACGTAAATATAATTATACCTTCTTTAACGCGGGTACCGTGAGCACTGTACTATTATCTAAAGACCAGAACATGTTCAAAAGCAGGCTATTGTAAAGAGAAACTGATGATAGCTCTAGAAATAGTAAGTACAGTACAGTACAGTCTGGACTGTAAGGACTTATGAAGTAACGAAGTCTGTCTAAAGATGTCTACTAAAAATTTATGAACATTGTATTTATCATAAGCGATTTCTAAATAGGTAACAATAATCCGTTCCTCATCTATAAGTCTATCCCACGCGGACGACGTCGCGGGTACAGCTAGTTATGGAATAAAATTAATAAGGAGTTATATCTATGTCGATGCAAATCACCCTTAAAACAACTGTCTACCCCTTTTTAGCCCCGCTAGGCGATGAGATTGACAAACTTTGCCCCGTATTTTAGCCCCATAGGGGTAGAAGCGCGCATGGCCTGGCGGCTAGCGTACAACGCAAGCGATCTATGCAGCTGAGCCAAACGGGCGCGGTCGGGTGTGAGATGGATGACCGCTAGTGGCAAAAAAATTCATGCGCGTTTCCGGGCTTCGGAGGGCACGTTAAGCCGTCGGTCCCGGTTGTTGTCGATAGATAACAGTCGTCAAACCTTGTCGGAGGCCTTATGGGCGGTTTGAAAACATCCGACAGCGGGTTGGCCACTAACCCGCATCTCCACCAACCCGCATTGGAGCAGCGTGGTGGAGTAAGCTCCAGGCCTCCCCAATAAGGGGGAGAGACCCGTGCCCAACAGTGGGACGCAAAAAGGGTTGCAGCCAGGGGTAGAATTAAAAAAATCCGTTCTTATCGGAAGACAGTTTAGGTTGTGCGTCGATCCATTTGTGATTCAGGACAGTGCCTTTTATATGCTAGTACATCTATACCTATATACAAATGAATGTCTGTATGTCTCTTATAGAATCGTGAACTATGCATTTGTTCTTGTCATGATCTATCTATAGCAAAGTGTTGTGCATGAACCCACAAAGGTTTCTGAGTTGGTGTCTGTCTGTCTGTCTATTCCGGCTAACTTCTGAAACAGCTTGACTTATTATGACGGGACTTTCACTGGCAGGTAGCTGATATAAAGTCCACGTGGACGAAGTCGCGGGTGGCCACGAGTATAATACATATATAAATTAATGCTTTTATATGTATAGATTATAGTATACCTACAGATTTCATAAGATTTTATGGCGTTAACATAACATTATCATGAGATTTTAATGTACCTTTGTGACACAGTACCTTATATTAACTTTAATAATAAAAATCAGTATAACAGCAACAAGGATTACTTTGTATTTTACTATCGGATTTCATATTACAACATTGGTATTGTCTGGTGGGCGTTGAGACCGTTGGAATATTAATTATACCAGGAACAGTGAACAGTGACCACCGTGCACTCACAAAAATAATATTTTTATTGCCACCTATTCCATTTGACGTGATCGATTCGAATCTTAATAACAGAACAGAACAGTGTGGGTGTTATTTTGATAAGACCTTAGTTTAAATCATTTACGTATATCCTAAGTCTATGGTTTAAATTAAAATTCTCTACATATTGCTCTTTGATGATTGCTGATATTTTTTTTTAATTTACCTTACATAAAATAAGGTAAGGTCCGATTAAAAAAAATACTAACAAACTAAATAAAAAAAATCTGGAGCAATTAATCGTGACAAAAAAAAAATAAAGTAAAAAAGCAAAGAAAATAACTTGACGCATAAAAGGCACGGACGCCAAGTCTGTGGACTTTAACTATTTTAATAATAATAAAAAAGTTATGTCCGTTATCTTCAATTACTAATCAGAAGTTATAGGTATAAACATTTATTAAATCCAGAAGCCAACTTAAATTTTAATATCATCCTTTAGTAGGAACAGAATAACTGACTTAATTCTAATAAGAAAACTTTTACAATTTTAAAAACTAACAAATACCTTCATTTTGCCATACCGTAACAAAATAGGACGGAATACACAGACGACTTTTTCAAAAGTAAAAATTATGTATTGAGTGTGTTTATGCATGCTACGTAACTGTGGGAACACTAAATATCTTTTTGTTTGTGTTTAAGCGTTACTTGGGCTGGGTATCTTTAAATTATTTTTTTAATTAAAAGTTTTCTAGAAACCTCAACATAGCAACCTTTATGTTGACCTCTGTTCTTATTACGGCTATTTTATAGCGCATATCTACATTAAAATGGAATCGATATGTTTTTTTTATTAATTACTAGTGTGAAAATAGAAAAAATCTGCCTTTTCTGACCGTCCTTTTAAAACCAGTCATAGACACTTGCGAATATTAAAATATAACCTACAACGATTCAAACTTGTTCGATTTCCGTGTTCAACACAGCATTCTTCATATACTTCATAATAATATATCTAAACTTAAAATACCTATTTAACGTTCTCTTACTAATTACTTACCAAAACATCTGCCATCCATAATACTTAGCATACAAAAACATGACGAGATAAACTATTTATTATGGTGATTACATGCGCTTGTTGCGACGAAATCGAAATTGATTAAGCCTTGAGATTTATGTTGATAACTTTTCAGTTTTATTTAAATAGTTCATTCAGTAATATTTAAATAGTTTAGTTCATGTAGTTTTTTTTTTGGTGATTTCCAACTTCCTAGATCAACAACTTTCAGACATTGTTGTTATTTTTAAGAAGCCGGCATTTCATTAAATTGCTGTGCATTGTATTAGGTGTTAGAAGGAACTTGTAATTTTAGTTTTAAACCGGTCTAACGTTGCTCCAATTTTTGCCGTATCTCTCACTCACAGAAAAGTAAAGCTATACATACGTTAATAACATTTATTCTCATCTACACATACAAACCCAGGTAAAGGCAGATATAAGTTCGTATGAAATGCACTATAGCAACCATGCAATTACAATTTTTAAACTGGCACGGCGGCACAACTCGCTATAGACCTGTCAGAACCGAATAAAATCGCTCTCAGTATGAGTATTCCGAGAGTCAGGCGACCATAAATGGCAAACACAACAACAAGAGCTAAATTTTCGGACTATGTTACATTCAGTCTATGAATGAATGACATAACCAGACGTCAGTTAGCACCATTTCTTATTGTTTTGTTAAAGAAAAATATAAGTTAAGGAGCCAGCAAATATCGTAAACAGTTGTGTCAATCATTCTCATTTTTTTATAATATCGGCATCAACATCGTAGCTATTTTAAACTAAACTAAATATCTGACTTTAGAAATGACTAAAACAATTTAAGTGTCCGTTTTTAGCGCTGATTTTCCGTAAAGCGATGGTTCAAGAAAATTCCTTCACGGCACCAAACTTTGCAGCCTCTGCTTTGCCAATTCCACATAAAATGCAAAAGTTTTTTGAAATGGTTGAGGTCTTTTGTCGCTGACCTCTCGGAATAAAATGCAAGTGTATTGTGTGAATGTCGACCCACTTTATTTTAATCGAGTAGTCGATATTATGGATAAGCTAGTCGATAAATTGACCGTCGATTGTGTTCCATTTCTATCCAACAGCTGCAATGTCCCTCCGGAATATTTTATTCACGATAGCCGTTTGCTTCTTCTTGACCGTATTCAGTAGATACTGCACTGGATTGTGAAAAATTCAACTTTAAATGAGAAAAAATACCGGATTTTTTCTTATTTACAAGTGCTAGACAGATATCGTTACAAATATATACTTTACAGATTTTTCTCTAAACTTGCACTATAAAAGATGTTACTTGCCATTATTTCCAGGACAACGAGAAGTAAAAATTTCGCTTCCTTTGAGACCATCGAGATATGCATTTTTGTGGTTATTTTTTTTCATGGCTTTAAGGGATTGTAGACCTGAGTATAACACATGTTATTATATGGTTTTCATTTCAAGTCGATATCGTCTCTCGTTCCCGAGATTGAAGAGATTTTATTTCTCTTCGAGGTACGAAACAATAAAAAGAACACAAGTTCTCGTAAAAATACATTTCAAATCAGGTGATTTCATATCAATCTAAGTTACACCCATATCCTCTATAAACTTATGTTCATATTCTTGAAACTGTAAAAGTACTTTTGGTCGTAAAATAACATAAGGTTAAGCTGTATCGATCACATGTAATTCAAACGGCACTTATAAAACCATAACTATAATTTGAGGTTCCATATGCAAACTATGTCTTCAGGGAAAGAGACAAGACGCATACAAAAACATGCCACGGTCACATTGGCCGCATATGAATTGTACATACAACGAATGTTTACTCGTCTACTAATGATGCGACTCAAGTTAAACTTTGCCACTCGATTTATTGGAGTCATTTTGCTATTTCCCTCAAATACGACTCAATTGAAATAGTAGATTTCGTAGAGGTCGAGTCCATCAAGTTTATTAAACCCTCTTTTTCTTTCACTTATGTTTTATCGGTTGATATGTGTACTTTGCCAGTGTCAATTAACAACTTTTGATTTAACTCCATTTTCTTTAAAACCGATTACTTACTTTATTATTTAATAGGTAAGTGAAGTCAGTCAGTTAGATAACACTCATCACTTTTTAGGTACACATGTAGATTTAAACCAATTGGTCTTGGCGATTGCTGAGCCATTCACTCGAGAACGAATGAACTCGACTCCAAGTAAACTCGAGTCGAAATATTATTCACTCGAATACATTTTTTTCCGATGTCACTTGAGTCACTCGAGTAAAATTGGATTCAAGTCGCATCACTAACGTCTAGGTACTCAATTGTTGTGAAGAAGCCTGGCAGAGTATTAGTGAATGCCTTTGCCTGTGCATAAATAGGTAAACGTGGGAAAATAAAACATGATGGCGCGTGGCGTGGGCGATGTTAACCAGCCCGTTTTAGGGCTACCTCTCAGATGCGGTAAACTTTGCTTTGCTTGCTTTAAGTGTTTGTTAACGAGATTTGTTTTGTTACATTTAATAATAGTATACTTAGATGCATATTATCTTAATTAATATATATAAATTACGTGTCACGTTGTTCGTCCGCGATGGACCCCTAAACTACTTAACCGATTTTAATAAAATTTGCAAACCGTGTGCAGTTTGATCCAAATTGAAAGATAGGATAGCTTATATCTTAAATTTAAGATTAGTTCTGATACTTAAAGGCAGGACAACGCCTGACTGGTTCGCTAATTTTATATATTTTTTCTGATTCAACTTATAACGAACTATGAGAATACTCTGTTTATTATTATTTGAGTTAAGTAATAAATTATGAGATTGAACAATTTGGCAAAACTATGCTAAAATCAAAATGATAATGAAATGCAAATAATCACTTCATTATCCTTCTCACTTTACATTGTTTTCCTAACTCTCGAAAGTAAATTTAGCGAACTAAATATACACCTACCTATCAATAAACAATTGAGCAGATAAAAGTCGTTGGCTTCTAAAAAAAACTTCACTCTACAAGTTCTGGTCGAATAGAGTTGTGACTTAGCACTGCTGCCCATGATTACGAGCTGTCGTACAATAATTGTCGTGCATGAAAAATTTAGCATCGAGCCCCGAGCATCGCAGCACTATCGACTCTACTCCACAGGAACTACGTTTTGTTTTTGCCGACTCGAAAAACCTTAGTCATTGCTCTAATTGTTGTAACAATGGTTCAAGGGACTTCGTCTTCTAACATTCTAAAGGGTATTTATTTCTTTTTAAACTACTGCTTGACCGTCACGGGAAACGGTTTCGATAATAGCCGCTCGCTCTCCTGCCGCACAGGCACAACGTTCTATTTTAACGCTTTTAAATCGTTTTTTAAAACTACCTATTATTTATTCTGTACAATACATACTACTATTTTTATAGAAATAGTAGTATGTATTAGTATCTCTGCTAATAATGCCAATGTATTACGGGCGGATCACCAATCTTCTCTATTAATCATAATAAAAAAATCTGTTCTTTAATTTGTATAAGAGTTGAAAACGGCAGGACTGATGTGGCTAATTTGGGTTTTCAAATAATTCTAAAAAAAAGTCTAAGGAAGGTTTAAGCGATGAGAAAGTACTCGTATCTAAAAATTACGAGATAAATAGTAAAACAAGCAATTTTATTTTCCTATATAACTGTAGTAATTGTCAAGCATTTGTTGATAGGGTTGTTATAGCCAAGATCTTAAAGACACCGACTATATATCAATTATTATTATTTATACTTTCAGTAACATAAAATATACTTTACATGATAAAGAAACACATGCAATTTTTAAATACTTTTTAATATATGTATGATACTTTTAAAGAAGGAAAACGTCTGCTGGACCCGCTATGTGAATATAGAGATGTATTTACGATATTTTCAATAGATAGTATTCAGTACATAAATTACGAGTGTGTTAGAGGAAGCCTTTTACATCCAATATGCAAGGACAAGTTGACGTACGATATGACTTATTACATCATTCACGTAATCCCATAATAGCACTCGAAGCCTTCACCGTGCCTGTATTGTTTCGACGTAATAGTCAACCCAAAGATGGTATTCGAAACTATGGTACCTTACACTTTCTCCGGAAAACCTAAAGCGCATACAATATACACTCCGTGCCCAAATTCAATAACTGTGTTCAACAAATAACATGCCTCCTTGCTTCCACATGATGTAAGATCCGAAACAGTAACCTTCCTTTCTCTAAACTTACCGAATCCAAGATAATCTGATGATCACATTTTGCGATAATAATATATTTTCCAAATTATTCAACAATAAATCAAAGTAAAACTTGTAACACCTACTGAGCTACAAATTTTGTAATTACACGCACGGAATGTTATAAAGTTGACTATCAATACTGTTGCATCACAGTGTTATGTTAATTGAAGTTAGTGTCTGCAACGTGTTTGAGTAACCATAACGATATTTTTTCGCGCACTATGCACACGAGATTGTTATCAATTTTGTTTTAGTGAATATTGCGAAAAACTCCTTTTACAAATTATTCTAATACGCATTTATGACCTCCATTTTTAATAAGGATGCCGCAATATGTATCATGGCCCATTTACCTTTTAAGTATTTAATTACGGCTTAATTAAAAAGATAGAGCTATGATAAAGATGGTTTAACGTCAATGATTACGCAGAATTCTCGAGAAACGGACATCTTTCGAGTAACTGTTACTTCGGTAATAATTCGAATTTTATCGAATAGGTCAAGTCAAGTCATAAAGTGTGTGACGACCTTAATGAACGCCGGTGATAGAAAATTACGGTACCGACGAATTAGGAACATGTGTTGCAAATCACGTTGCTGGTCACTTACCATCTTGTTAAATAAATTACTATAAACACGAGTGCGCGTAGTTCGTGAGATACCGAATAAACTAAAGGACTTCGATTTTAAAGTAATTTACTTATATAACAACTAGAATGTACCCTTTATAAATGACGTAACCAGAAATTCAATCTTTCGGATTGTTTAACGGTTCAACCCAAAACTAATTACCTAATCCATTTCACGTAAATGTATAAAAACATTTTTTTATAATACAAGAGTGTGTTAAAAATGAAAAACGAAACCTTAGTTGGCACAAGGAAGTGCAAATAGGTATATGTCATATAAAGGAAGTCACACCACTGATCTAAAATTGACGCTTCGTTTTTATTTTTCGCGCGTCTAGTTCATAATTCGTAATGAACCGATAATTTGTTCGTGTGAACGTTCACAAAGGGTGTTTTGTTGCGCTAAGAGACTTTTTTTAATAGCGGATGTTATTATGATAATTTTTAACTTTTGAGCGACTCAGCAGTTTGAAGTTTTCAGTTAAATAAAACATAAACATAATAATAACGCCTGCCTGCTGTATTCAATTGTGGCACAAATCGAAGTCGAAGTACCTGTACTATGTTGTGAAATATGTAGTTGTTTTTAATGCATAAAGTAACTACCTAATTTAGAACAAGAGTTCATTACTAACTCAAAGTGCCACCACTTCGTCTTGTACCACTAATGAATTCAGGTGATATATAGGGTTTATTTACAAATAACACGAAAATACAATGTTCTTTTACAAATTTCTCATAGCTCGACGTACCTACGTTTTGTGTCAATATCAAAATGGTTATGATATTCAACATTGGCTTAGAAAATGTCGGCTTCAGTTCTTTGCGAACGTCGAGTACCGAGTATCATAGCAGAGTTTAGTTCCGAATGCAATAATTATACGGTATTCTGGGAGCATTGTTCGTAGTTCCCATGATCCGTTGTATCAACCAGTTGATGGATTCTTAGGTCATTCCGGGAAGTAGAGATCTAGAGAATAACCTGGCGAGGTCGTGTAAAACGTGCCATAGTACGGGACAGGCCGGCGTTAGAGTTGCCATTTAATTATGCGTGCTTGGTATACCTAGTCAGTTATACCATAATCAATAAGATTATAAATGGTAGGTTTTATTGTTATAAAAATATTGAAGCATCTCCATATTACTATTTGTCTTTCTATAAGTTTTCTAATACAAATACAATGTTATAACAAAAGCAAATACAATGTTGTTTTTACGTTTAACTACCTACTTTCCGGAAGTTTCGGGTATGCTGCTGAAATTAAAATGAGAGAAGTAAAAGATGACCAAATTTTAGGTAGATACCTACATATTATACAAATGCACATAGTGAAATCATAATATTGAGCTTCAAACTCACTCTTTGAATAAAAGTCCTTGTAAGATACCAACGCTTACACTGAGGTTATGTTTAGTTAATGCATAGTAGGTACCTATAACAATGACATCGCAAAAAAACGGACTGATATTTTCAAAGAAATAGTTGTCTTAGAAGGTTCACACAAAATTACTAGTAATTCTGATTTATCACAAGCACCATTAACCGTCAAAACTAACAGGTACCTACTTTATACTTATGTTTGGCAGTTTAAAACAATGTTGGTATTAGCATAATACTTAGCGTTTTTCTATTGTTTATTATCAACAGTTATAAATCACATGCATATTCCTTTAACAAAACTAAATTCTTTGCTAGTCTGTGCCTTATTTTTTTAACACCTCATTACCAGTAATGAATAGAGGGTGAAACAAATAACAGTTACATGTCATCTCGGTATTAAATCTTTTATTAAAATCATGTTCGGAATTGAAACTTTTTTATCTGACTGCTCGAACACTAAAATAGATCTAATTGCAACACATACAAAAAAAAACTTTTTAAATTAAATATATTAAACTAATAAAAACATTAATTAAAAATGTATTTAAGACGGTGAGGATGTGAATTATTAATATAAATAAAAAACAAAATATCCTTACCACAGTAGTCAAGTAGAAGTTATTTCTAGGTTTGCTGATCCTGGAATAAGGACTATGCTATTCAATGACAAGACTATAAATTCTATTTTTCTATTTTCATAATGCGCATGATGCGTTTTACTTTGCAAAAGAATAAGACCTTGCTTAGGTACTACAAACAGAAAAAAAATAAACTAAGCATTTCTGAATGTTCTCGATCGATCATTCAGTGTAGGCGCGACTTTGTGCATCGAATGACTTTGATGTACCATTAAAAGCTTTAAGCTATATTTATAATATCAACATTTCAAGAAGGCTTGAACGTCATTATGTAGGTTTGATGAGAAATTCCTTATGCATAGATAATGTTCCTTAGAACTTCAAATAACCTTTACGAATCGTCCTATTTATAGTATGGATTTATAGTAAATTACCCTAACAATTTTTTTCTATTCAATGATTCTACCTGGAGTATTAAGACTCCAAGATTGTTAAACAATTTTTAGCTCGTATATTGATTAATAAATGTTTACAAGATTACTACACGATTTACAAGATAAATCTGCAGATTATTACCCAAGCATACATTGGTAAGTTAATAAAAATAGTTAATATGTAAAATTTGTACTAACTGAACTTAAATAAAACATAAACAACAGGTTTTTCACTCTACATAATCTTTTTACACAACTATTCCTTACGTTGAAGGCAGAAATATTTTTTCAACATTCGTAATCAATAGCCGCTAGCAATAAATACTGTTTACATATTGAATTTTCACTGTTCGTGGATAAAGGCAAGTAATCTCATAAGACGAAGTAAGGCTGGTTCTCGACCTGTGACCTTGCCGTTCAAATGTGGGACGTTAGTGACAAGCGACTAGCGAGTACTGTTAAAGTTATTCTTTTTCACAAAGTCCGATCTCTGGTTGTAGTAGTGCTGTGTACTACCAAGCGCGCTTGTTTGAAATTTTAGCAAAGAAATCTGAACACAGAGGTATTATATGTATTAAAAAAATATTTTTAAAACTATTACCTTACTCACACAACTATTTTACGTTTAGATGTCATGCTAACGTTATTCGACACTGATCATTCTCGAGGTTACGCACACAAAAACTAAGTTCATGTGCACGCCTCATTACATTTATATCCGAGCGGACTACGTGACATAGAACGTCTGTACACTCTGTACACATGAAATGCTAAAAAAACATGTTTTTTTATCTTATGGCTTAGCACGATTTTACAGGCTATTTATTAACTTGCAATAGGTATATATTTTTTCAGTTAATCTGTGCAACTTAATTAAGTATTAAGCAGATAATCATCAAAACCATGCCGGACTATCGAAGGGTACCGGATTCGATTCCTAGCGAAGCAGAAATTTGAATTATGAGTTTCTCTCTGGGTGTTTCTTCTGCTCTGGGTGTTTGTGTTTCTGTCTCTGAGTGTGTCCATGGTACCCACGACACAGGGTGTATCTACCCTACTGTGGGGTTTTGAGTGTGAAACATTATTTTTTATTTATTAAGGCGATGGCTATTTACTAAAATCTTACTTTTTTACTTTACTGGTGGCAACTCGAAAAAGCCATGTTTTCTGTTATATTATCACAGTACATGGGCACTGTACTGTAAGAAGTAATCTAAGTACAACTATGTACTTACAAAGTCATAGAGTAAGTACATAGCCAGCCATTCAATGTATTAAAATTGTTTTGCTGTATCTTATGTGTAATTTATCCAGGCCTTGACTACATTATGATAATTTGTTTACATTGTAGACAAAGAGACAACCCGCAGGAAATGCAATAAAATCTTAATTCAGCATTTTATTTTTCTTGCATTCTATTCTAAGTAATTGAAGACATCATTGTTTAAACTTGTTATTACAAGTCGTAGTTACAGTCGAAAACAAGTCTATAATAGCATGTGCAATTGCATATTTGTGACAAAGTTACATTCGTCGGCACTGACAAACACAGTACGACGTACCGGACCGGTCATCAATAACAAGCAAAATAGAACCGACTTCAAACGGTAAAAAATAAAATTGTTCAGTACCTACTTCTTCTTGCTTATGGTAATGACTCTTAAAACTATCTTTGGAGTCCGGCCCTTACTAAAATGTCGTACTATTCGTTCTAAATGGGCACCGACAGTACAGACAGTGGGAAATTACCTACTTCTTCTTGCTTATGGTAATGACTGCTAAAACTATATTGGAGTCGGTGCCCATTCAGAATGAAAGATACACTATATTTACTAAGACAGGATATTTTTGATTTTACTAAGGGCCCGACTCCAAAAATAGTTTTAAGAGTCATTACCATAAGCAAGAAGAAGTAGGTACTGAACAATTTTATTTTTTACCGTTTGAAGTCGGTTCTATTTTTTTGTTAAAAACTTTATTTATTTCACTCTTTTTAGTAATTTTAATAATTCTGCACATATGTACATATAAGCATAATTGGAATTTTTTCACTTAACTTCTAAACGTTAAAGAGATACTTTTTATAATCATGTTTATCTAATAGCCATCTTATAGCCTGAAAGAATACTACTATCAGTCCAATTGAACGTATAATTAATGAAAGAATTTGCTCTCAGCTCCTAACCGTTGAGGAGTTGTACCTTCAATCATCAGCTTAGCAACATGAGGTGATAATTACCGGACATAAATATTTGTATTATGTTAAAACATTATGACTAAAAGAATGTGTGTGCCTATTAAGTTTTAGTGTTTCCCTCGATTTCCCTAGTATCACATCATCAGATTTTGCCATGGTGACAGTTGGACCACCTCAGGAATGTAAGATTTCCAACAAAAAAACATTTACTGAAAGAGTTTGCTCTCAACTCCTAACCGTCATAGTACCTTCCATCATCAGCTCAGTAATATGATATGATGATAATTAAACACAAATACCTGTTTTGCTTTAGTAAAAATATGAAAATCATTTGTTTTGCTATAAAATTTGAATGTTCCCTTCGATTTCTCTGGGATACCATCATCAGATTTTGACTTGGTGACAGTTGGACCACCTCAGGAATGTAAGATATCGAACAAAAGACCATTTATTGAAAGAATTTTCTCTCAACTCCTAACCTTCGTAGTACCTTCCATCATCAGCTGAGCAACATGATATAATGATAATTATACAAAAATGCCTGTTTTGCTTTAGTAAAAATATGAAAATTATTTGTTGTGCTATAAAATTTGAATGTTCCCTTCGATTTCTCCGGGATCCCCTCATCAGACTTCGACTTGGTGACAGTTGGACCACCTCAGGAATGTAAGATTTGGAATAAAAAACTATTTATTGAAAGAATTTGCTTTCAACTCCTCACTGTTGCAGTACCTTCCATCATCAGCTCAGCAACATGAGATGATAATTACTATGCACAAATATCTCTTATGCTTCAGAAAGTATAAGAAAATCAATGTGTGTGCCTATAAAATTTGAGAGTTCCCCTCGATTTCCCTGGGATCCCATCATCAGATCCTGATTTGGTGACAATGGGACCACCTCGGGAGTATAAGCATACGAACAAAAAAAGAATTTCGAAAATCGGTCCACAAACGGCGGAGTAATCGGTGAACATATATAAAAAAAAATAATACATACAGCCGAATACAGTACTTCCTCCTTTTGGAAGTCGGTAAAAAATGGCGAGCTTAAAAGAAATGCCCGTGTAGGCTGGAAAGATCTGTTTAAAAAGTACAAAATTTATTTCAGGTCTTTTTACACAGGACGGAGTAAAAAAATATTTACATTGTTAACACATTGGCAACAATAGCCATATAGGAAGATAGAAGGTTGCTATTTACGTATAATAGGTATAAAATTTAAACTCCCTATAGCTTCTGGATTAAGAATAGAGCTACGGTATCCCCTGCCTGTCGTAAGAGACAACTAAAAGGGGGCTTCCGGGGTTGCAGACGATTAGAGTCGGAGCTTGATCCGTCCAGCCAGCAGCCCCGGGAGGAACGGCGGTGTGTACCGCCGTAAACATCGAAAAGTGCAGGAGAGGACATCTGCTCTTCTGAAGATGGGCCCGTTCTGGGGCGTCACGTGGACACCGGTGCGTTCCACTGGAGATCCCAGATTTCTCCTCAAGCGTAGAGGGGATTTTAGTGCTGTACAAATCCCACATAACCCAGTATCCCATGGTGCCCAATACACAAAGAAAGGCCTCACCTATTCGCACTCTGACTCCAGTGTGTATTTCAAGCATTATATTATAAAATACCTACATTTATTTGAAATTCACCAAACCATTGATGAGGAAAAACTACTGTCTAAAAGATAGAAAAGCAAATTTAACATAAATTTTCCATTGTAATAAAAAAGAGTAACATGAAACAAATCGATCCAATAACGATTTGGTAAAATCAAATTTTTCTAAATTTATTAAGTACATATTAATGCATAAATCCAAATAGGGTAAAAAGTATCAGAGAAAATTTTATTATTATTTATAAAAAAATCATCCTTAATTTGAAGAAATTAAATTATTATAATATAATAATTAATTTCACGAGAGCGATAGAGGCTAGACGGACTTGTGATAGTTATGAATATGAACATAATATTGTGTTACTACTAATGTGTCGCCAGCGAATCCCAAAAAAGGAATTTGGAAACCTATGACAGATTTTATTTTGATTTTACTTCATTGCAAACTGTATACATTTAGCGGTTTTTAGGAGGGAAGTTGTAAAAGACATAGTGCTCTTTTTTATTTTCATTTTCTTGGTGTATTTTTGAGTATTATGGGATAAAGTTGATGGTATTTTGTTCGATATAGGTTAACGTGTATTGTGAAATAGAATAACAGTGCTAAAATATGTTTTTTCTGTTGGCCTCGAAAATTCCATCAAACTCGTTCTGGTAAAGTAGCCATCGCTTTACTTGAATGTTTGACGGACTTGACTAGACTGATTACGGACGACTTACTGACTTAATCTAGTTACATTGAAACTGGCAAAAAATTAATGCAAAAATTGTACTTGATGCTGGCAATATGCACAAAGTTTGCGAGGCTATAAATGAAGTATACATTTAGCGCCAAATAATGAACTTGAAATTTTTAAATGAAAATATAGCATATTATGTAATTTTAGTTGGAATTCTAGTTTGTCTAAAACATAACTTTATTTATTTCATTTTGTAACATGTAGCGTTCTACTTTTTATACTAATGTTAAATAAAATATTAAAAAGTATGTCATGACACACCAACTTTGATATTGGCAATATGATAAAAGACCGAGGAGCCATTCGTGCATTCGAAAAAAAGTTATGATTATGACAGAAACTTTTTGTAGTTTTTTTTTTTTATTATGGCATCGCAAACTCTGCATATTGCCAGCGTCAAGTATAATTTTTGCAACACGTTTTTGCCAATTTCGGTGAAACTGGACGAGTAATAATAGGTAAAGTCAGTAATCAGTTAGTCAAGTCAGTCAGACATTCAAGTAAAGCGATGGCTTCTTTACCAGAACGTGAACAATGGAATTTTGGAGGCAAGCCGAAAAAACATATTTTCGCACTGTTATTTTAATTCACAACACTCGTGCACTACTTATAATTAACCTATATCGAACAAAATGCCACCAAATTTATCCGATATGACTCAAAAATTCACCAAGAAAGTAAAATTAAAACAAGAGCACAAAATGTCTTTTTCGACTTCCTGCCAAAACTCCGTTTTTTGTAGTTCATCTTTGTCATATTTTTGAATGAGGAACGACTTAATAACAAATATTTGACAGGTCGGAAGAATTATATGGAAATGATATAAATAAAACGTTACACACATTACACACTCATAGCCCCACAGTAAGGTAATTAATACCCTGTGTCGTGGGTACTATGGATACATATAAAGACACGAACACTCAGAACGAGAACAGAAATTTAAAGTCATCATACAAATTTCTGTTTCGCCGGGAATCGAACCCGGGACCCCTCAATTGGCAGTCCGGCATTGCGCCACACGGGTCGTCAATAAATAAATAAATAAAATAAAATTTTTGCTTTTTTATATTTAAATTGGTTTAATATTTTTTTAAAATCTGCACATCTATCGGCTGGAACTCTTCAAAACGAGACCATAACCGACCTTGTGTAGCGTCTCGTAATCACTGGGACAAAAATATAGAATTGTGTATAACCGACCTTATGTAGCGTCTCGTAATCACTGGGACAAAAATATAGAATTGTGTTGTGAAAAAGAACTTTGCAAAATTCAATACCAACAATTACAAAATTCTAAATTACCCGATATTTATAGCCTATGTTTGTAACCACAATTATGATAAACCCGCTTTCGTGAGAGAATAGTCCCACTGCAGATGATCTGAGATAAAACAGCTTTAATAATATCTTCCAGAGATTCTTGAAACTTCGAACGCAAACATAAATGGATAGCACATTCGTTTATAGGACACATCAGCCTGCATTAACTGTACTCGCTCGTTATTTAAGTCATACCATCTCTCTGTACTGTCACGGCCAATCTCGTTAGACGGCAGGGCTTGAGCTTCACGTGAAGTGATGTCCATCACGTTAGCAGAATCTATTTTATTTTCAGTTTATAAATAAATGATAATTGATGGCACGATTTAACGCTCCGGACGCAGTAAAGACTTCAACTGAATTCGGATACCGCTAGGTCTTATTAGGCTTACTTACTTACTTACTTACTTACTTGTTATTACTCTTCTTACTTAGGCTTTGATATCTGGTAGTAATAACTTATATGCAAAGCAGCTTAAGGAATGTATTTGAAACTTTTTCTTCTTTTTATTTGAATATGAATGACGTAAGAGATCAGCATTCCATATCTTCTGAATTGATTCTGGCTGATTATCGTGGCATATAAGACTGCATGCCATGATAACTACACCTTTCCATCGAAACAACAGATTTGCTTTTTGGCAAAAATTAACACTACCTCAGTCAAACCATACATGTCTACCATGTAGATTAATGAAATATTTATTTATTTATGCATTTATTGCACATAACACATAGAACTTACAATATAATTTAAACGTCCACGTGTTACACCCTGGTTGGGCATTGCAAATAGCTAGTCAGAGTTCTCAATAGTATGTTCAATTTTATCACAATTGAAATATGCCATCAGCAAATAGGACACACTGTGTCTTAATTATCTATGGTGTCTTAGCAGTTTTAGGTAGGTCGTTAATATTAAAATTTACAAAAAAAGCTATTGTGCTTCCCTGAGTAATAGAGCAGTTTGCTGTTATTACATCTGAGCACTGTGACCACCAGTACTGTCATCGAAATGTTCGATTTACACTACTAATGTACTCCCTACAGAATTTGAATCCCTACAGGATAACTTAAGCTAAAATAATTGCACTGTTTCATATTATGAATATTAGAACAAAATAATTTAAAACACTTTGAATTGAATGTTTTTAAAAAACAACAAGCGATAGAGTTTCTGAAACAATGCTCGTATAAGAATGTTAAATAAGATCAATATCTTGGTCTTATAATAGACTTAAGCGAGACATCGGGCAAGTTATTTTATCTTGTAATGGATATTCTTAGCTCTTTTAATAGTGACCAATATAAATACAAGTGGTGTATTAACTACCAACAGCTACAATGGTGTGTAAGTGTGTAATATGAGTGTTATTTCTACGAATGGCTTATTTTATTGTATACCTGAACTGAAGAGTTTTCAATGTTGTTTGTCGTCCAATACGCATAGAATGTCAGCGATTATAAATGAATTTCTACATAATAGAAGGCGCCATTTTATACAATGGATTCGTGGGGTGGAATGATATAACATTAAATACGACACTTAAAAGCTCTCTGGAAGTTATCGTGGTATAATAACTTGGCCTTGGGGCGGATAGCATTAAGTTAATATAACTTCAATAAATGAAGATTAGCTATAATATGTACTTAATTATCACCGTTTGACAAGAATATCATCTGTGTTTGTATACAAATTATGTTTGGCAGAGCTATTATTGCGTCCAGATATCAGCAGAGGAAGACAAAACAACTATACTTCTGCCGTATCGAACCGTTGTAACGCCGTGCTTTTGTAATCCTTACTAATTAATAATACTTAGTATTACAAATTCGAAAGTAACTCTGTCTGTTCACTTTCCCGCTTAAACAACTGAACCAATTTTACTGAAATTTGGATCATAGATAGAGTGGACCTTGGGAAAGGACATAGGATGGTTTTTATCCTATGGGAATCTATAAAACAGGACCACGCTTGCGGAGCCGCAGGCGGAAGGCTAGTCAGTAATAAATAAACGCCTTATGTTCGGTGGATAGATCGCTGCATTCAAGACTGTGATGAATGCAGAGGCGGAGTAATCACGTCCGGAATAATAATCAAAAGAGAATGCTTTTGGATCGCTGACATCCATTCATTTAATTTCCATGACGGTACAATCAACCGTAGATGATTGTTTTTAATTTCATACAGCAGCAGTGGCGAGATGGAATAACATAACTTGATACGATCACTGTTTTGACGGTTACCAAATAATCGTATAGTAAAGGTTTAATGAAGCGCGCATGGCTCAGCGGCTAGCGTGGAACACAAGCGGTCTATGCAGCTAAGCCAAACGGGCGCGGTCGGGTGTGAGATGGGTGACCGCTAGTGGCAAAAAATTTCATGCGCGTTTCATAACAGCCTCCGCATTTGATTATAATCAGAGGAACTCTTATACTCGTACACGTTCTGTTAAAGTAGCCATCACTTAACTTGAACACCTTACTGACTAGACTGACTGATAACTGACGACTTACTGATTTTTTCTAGGGCTACTAAGTTATACTTGACGCTGGCAATATCCACAGTGTTTGCGATGCCATTATTGAATAATGAAACGAAAACAAAGTTTTCACGTTTTCACACTCATAGTCCCACAGTAGGTTTTATATACCCTGTGTCGTGGGTACCATGGACACATACAATGAAGTAGTTCTATTGTTTTTAGTGGAAAGGTGCGGATGCCGGTCAAATTTATTATGAGTCTTGTTAAACTTACTATTGACTATAGTGATGGCTGACTGACAACTTCTTAGGTAACGCATATAGTGACAATAGGGTATCATTCATTTTGTAAAGGATTTCAATTCGATCATAATGTACTAAGCATTGCTAATCCCTACTTCCCTACTATGTAATATTATAAATTCGAAAGTAACTCTATCTGCTACGCTTTCCCGCTTAAACTACTCAACCAATTTTAATGAAATTTGGAACACAGACGCAGTGGACCTTGGGAAAGAACAAAGGATGATTTTTATCCTACAGTGAGATAAAAGATGTATAACTAATACGGAAACAACCTAAACCAAGTATTTTGTATGCCACATCAGTGCTTAAATCGATGATCGTTTCTGCGGTGAAATAATCGAAAGCCTACACAGATGATGTCAGATCAGCCACGATTATTCAATAGCGGAAGTTCTAGGCTAAGTCGTCTGCCAGCCTGTCACAAACTGTCGAAAGTGCAATCCTGTGCGTTCGGAACGCGCGACAGTCATACTAATAGGGACGCGGTATAAGTCAGAAGCTTGAAAGCTTGAAAAACAAAAACATGGTTGCGTTTGTTTTTTAAAGAGGATGTGCATATAACATGGAACCGGGAGTTTTTGGTGGAAAGTTATCAGTTATCTATACCTACATATAATAAATCTGTAAAAAGTCGGTGTCTGTACATTGAAGATATTTGAGAAAAACTGTCACTAGGGCTATTTATTAGCGTAATAGTACCCTAAACAATGATTTTTTGAATTATTGTCTGTTTGTCAGTTCGTTTGTGCGCGCTAATCTCAGTAACGGCTTAACGTAGAAGGATGCGGTTTTCACTGATGTATTTCTATTTTCTATGGATTAACATTTGGTGTATGTTTTATTTAAATCGGTTCACAAATACAAAAGTTACGTCCATTTCAAGAATTTATCGATCAGTGTTCGGAAATATCGTTGTTGATTTATCGAAAACTTCAGTTAATGTATTGAAGTTTCATAATTTAAAGTCCCTTAAATGATAACATGAAACTTATAAATGAAAAGAAAAATAGATAATACATAGAAAAAAAAACCAACATAAGATGAGCTGGCAATAATATGGTAAACTGTACGAAATAGGGTTCACGCTTTTTCGTACAGATCCCACACGTCGACAATAATTAATAAATATTTTAATCTACACATAAAGCTGAGGAGTTTGTTCGTTCGCTCGTTTGTATGTTTGTTTGAACGCTCTAATCTCAGGAATTACTGGTTCCAATCGAAAAAATCTTTTTGTATTGGATAGTCCATTTATCGGGAAAGGCTTTTTTTTAAAGGCAGACGGGCTGCGCGGTATTAAGCGATTACCGTCGCCTATAGACACGGGCAACCCCAGGGTAGCCACCCAACGGGCTTTAGGCTATATAACATCACGCTATGATACCGAAGTCCACGCGGATGAAGTCGCGGGCGGCTACTAGTGTCGAATAAAATTAAAGATTTTGTTCATTTTAATAATAATTACAGTGTTAGGAAAGGAAATAGCAGTGCACATTACTTGGATGTCTGACTGAATTTATTGATTGATTACTCAGGACTTATTCAAATTAAACTGTTACGATAAGTATCAATATTTACCTGCCAGATAATTATGATATGTATATGCAGTCCAATATTAAAATAAAATAAACTTGGAGCGGTGATTTAACTTCTTTAGTTTCTTCTTTAGTTACACGGAATTATTTATTAGTTATCAAAACAATCATGCATGCTTATCTTACACGTCGTATGTGTCATCATAATTTATAGATAACTAGCTGACCCGGAGAACTTCGTACCGCTATATTTTATTTCTAAGAAACAGAACACAGCGCCATCTATTGGGTGTATTTGCAACCTAGATGTCAAACAATATTGAAGAATTTTTTCGATGAATCAACGTACACTGCCATCTATGAGAACTTGATAAAACTAAACAGTAAATAAACACAATTGCTTAAGAAACAATTAATTGATACATTTTATTCGTTTACATTCACGACATAAGCTAATAATTGAGATGATAACAGCTATCCTATTCAGTAAGTTAGACCAAAATACGGGTACATGTGAAATTTCATTGAAATCTGTTTAGTAGTTTTGGAGTTTATTGGCAACCTGACACAAGATTTTTATATATATAAGATTTTGTCATATACATAGTATTTGCTGAATTGGTTTTAACTTATTTAATTTCGCTGCCCTTATGAGCCTTGGACCGAATGTTACATTTAATGACATTGGTTTCTAAGCTTTGCACGTCGTTCAAAAGCGATATGTTAATCTTTCGCTCCTCCCCTTGCCTAGCATTTTAGGATAATTAGAGATATAGGATAATTAAAGATAAGGTACGATACTAAAGATAGAGTCAGATGGCGATTAAGTTTCACGATTCTCAAAAAAAAAAGAAATAATCATCTAAGAACACCCTCACTTGCATGCCTGATTTCTTATTGAACTTGGTCAGATGTCGTAAGGTAATAGGTAAAAATCCATGTCATAAACTAGTTTGAAACACCCTCACATCGGGAGGTATAAAAATATATTTTTTGCATGTTACATCCAGAAAGTTAAAATATTGAAAACTTTCAAACACATTAACAAAATGACTTCTATGTGGTACTGTGTGGATCTTGGGAAAGGACATAGGATGGTTTTTATCCTGCGGGAACCTATAAAACGGGTCCACTCGGGCGTAGCCGCTGGCGGAAGGCTAGTATTATTATGTAGTTAACTTGTTGCAGCATTAAACCCAGCAAAAAAAAATTTCACGCAAAACTTAAACTTTTTATTTGTAGCAGTCGTAAATATGTATTTTCAATATCTTAAAATAGAAAAGATAGAGTGTGTAAAATCTACGATCTAATATCCCGATTATTCCCGATATTCGGTAACTACATTCTTTTGGTACATTACTCTAAAAAAGTGTTTTAGTCTACTTTCATTGTGACTTTTTTTTAAAAGTAAGTAATACCAATAGTTTTCAATCCCAACAATCCTAGAATTCTTCTTCATTATTTGTTAAATTTTCTAAAATAATCTCATATATATAATAAGCTCGACTATTGAGGTTCTATTCATTCAGTATAGCGATTAAACATATTATTAACATTACTATTTTTTCCATGCAGAGTGGGCAGTGAGGTTAGTAAAAGGTTAAAATAATAGGGTTGTACAACAAATTATATTTATTTTTAGGAATAACGTAACTTTCAAACGATATAAGTGTACCAACATGCAATCCGTTAATAGTTTTTTTTTGTCAACATCAAAAGAAACTGTCCATACTTTATATATTGTATGTTGCATAAATTGTATTCTACTTATGATTCCGATATATACTGGCCTTAAATCACCACGTAAATCAAAACAGACTTCACGTGCCGTTCAGAAAATTTAGAAAAATCGAAGTTTATAAAGTAAGATTAGTAAAATCGCCGCATAATAATCTTAGGGAATAATGACGTGCAGAATATCAGGATAGAACCCAAAAAGAAAGTGCATTTACAGTAATGTATAACAAAATACAACGTCCTCTAGCGGGCAATTATTTTGTGCTTTTACAGTTTTTCAAAACAGGCCCACAACTGGTCATAAAGTTGTTATCGAAATAACTGTATTTTAGATTAAACAAAACTTTTACATGACTTTCAAACATTCGCATAATTTATTATTGGTCAGTATTCATATATTGTATGTAGTAACCCTACGGACAATGGGTTCATTTTTACAGAGCACGTCTTGGTTGCGTAACGTCTGTGTGTCATAACTTATAATAGGCCGCTCGGACATGTAGATGCGCCTCGATGTTTCAGATATTTATAACTTTCGCCGAAATTCGGTGACGAACAAATGTAGGGCAGCCCTTCAATATAATCTTACTGCGATTGGCATAACTTGAAAATGTTGATAAAATAATAACAAAGAACTTATCCTGCTCATACATATTATCAATGCGAAAGTAAGTTTGTTTGTTACTCTTTCACGCGAAAACTACTCAACCGATCATCATGAAACTTTGTACATATATATTCTTGGAGTTATCAGAAGTAAAATAGGATACTTTAAAAAAGTTAACGCGGGTGAAACCGCGGGGCACAGCTAGTCGATTATAAAGGGGACGTACCCTTTATAATGCACGAAGGAAAATGCAAGTAAAATTTATGTTCTATTTATTGTAACACACTGCGAGTTCTATCGATTTTCAGGATTTTTACCGACTTCCAAAAGAAGGAGGTACTGTATTCGGCTGTATGTATTTTTTTTTATATATGTTCACCGATTACTCCGCCGTTTGTGGACCGATTTTCAAAATTCTTTTTTTGTTCGTATGCTTATACTCCCGTGGTGGTCCCATTGTCACCAAATCAGGATCTGATGATGGGATCCCAGGGAAATCGAGGGGAACTCTCAAATTTTATAGGCACACACATTGATTTTCTTATAGTTTCTGAAGCATAAGAGATATTTACGCATAGAAATCATCATCTCATGTTGCTGAGCTGATGATGGAAGGTACTGCGACAGTGAGGAGTTGAGAGCAAATTCTTTCAATAAATAGTTTTTTATTCGAAATCTTACATTCCCGAGATGGTCCAACCGTCACCAAGTCAAAGTCTGATGAGGGGATCCTAGAGAAATCGGAGGGAACATTCAAATTTTATAGCACAACAAATGATTTTCATATTTTTACAAAGCAAAACAGACATTTGTGTATAATTATCGTCATATCATGTTGCTGAACTGATGATGGAAGGTACTGCAACGGTTAGGAGTTGAGAGCAAATTCTTTCAATAAATGGTTTTTTGTTCGAAATCTTACATTCCTGAGGTGGTCCAACTGTCACCATGTCAAAATCTGATGATGTGATATTAGGGAAATCGAGGGAAACACTGAAACTTAATAGGCACACACATGCTTTTAGTCATATTTTTAACATAATACAAATATTTATGTCTGGTAATTATCACCTGCTGTTGCTTAACTGATGATTGAAGGTACAACTCCTCAACGTTTAGGAGCTGAGAGCAAATTCTTTCTTTAATTTATACGTTCAGGTGGACTATGTCTTTCAGACTTTTAGATGGCTATTAGATAAACATGATTATAAAAGGTAAATCTGTTTAAAGTTTAGAAGTTAAGTGAAAAATTTTCCAATTATGCTAATACATACAGAATTATTAAAATTACTAAAAAGAGTGAAATAAATTAAGTTTTTAACAAAAAAATAGAACCGACTTCAAACGGTAAAAAATAAAATTGTTCAGTACCTACTTCTTCTTGCTTATGGTAATGACTCTTAAAACTATTTTTGAAGTCGGGCCCTTAGTGAAATGTCCTGTCTTAGTAAATATAGTGTACCTTTCGTTCTGAATGGACACCGACTCCAATATAGTTTTAACAGTCATTACCATAAGCAAGAAGAAGTAGGTACTGTCCCACTGTCTGTACTGTCGGTGCCAATTTAGAACGAATGGTACGACATTTACTAAGGGCCCGACTCCAGAAATAGTTTTAAGATTCATTACCATAAGCAAGAAGAAGTAGGTACTGAACAATTTTATTTTTTACCGTTTGAAGTCGGTTCTATTTTTTTGTTAAAAACTTAATTTATTCATTCCTGTAGAATTGAAAAAAACTACAGATGGTTTTGGTATAATATTAAACGCCTCATTCATTATAATGACACAAATACAAAAATGACTCGTAACTCTTTCACGCCAAGTTTCAAGTCTTATATTGAAAAAAATTATAGTTTTTGATGTGAAAAAGATATAGGAATTGTCGCCTAGTGATAGGCCTCGGTCTAGTAAATAGTAAACATACTTACATTCTACGTTACGAATGGAAATTAGAATGGGATCGAAAACAATATATACACAGCCCTACAAGATGGTAGCACTGAGTCCTAGTATGCATTTCCCTGAAGTATTTGAGTCAGCCGCGAATAAAAAGTGAAGCATGTGTGAAATCACATTGCGACTTGCAAGTAGCACTGGGTCGTCATATAAGGCTTTGCACGGAGTGATATAAATTTATGATACGACATCTCTAACATTTAAAAATGTTTCTTTTCGTATTCATATTCGAATATTCTACTTGCTTGGCATTTATTTAATAAGCTATTTTTGTCCAGATAACTTAAATATTGTCCAGCAATCCGCCAGCGAGGTGGACTGTGGCCTTAATCCCTCTCACTTCTCTGCTCCACTCAACCCCATGACATGTTGAGACCTCGTTGAGAGAAAACGTAGTAATAGTAATAAAATTTATATATTACTGTGTTCCATCGTGCCTAGGAGTTCTTCTTGAATTCTTGAAGTCGTGCTGTCCATGAAGCGTGGGCATGTCCTGAGACCTTATCCCGAGAGAGGTCCTGTACCCATCAGTGTGATATTAAAAAAGCTTGTATTTTTATTAATATAAAAATTATATTGAGATTTGTAGAGGCAACATCTATTGCAGATGTTGATAATCATTTACAAGAACAACAACCCAGAATCACAGTTCATAAACAAACAGATACACCGCGTCTTCGATAATGAAGTTTTTATTGGTTGTTCTCAGTGAACGTTCATTTGTATTTTCGCATATTGCACAACTGACTCCTCGGCCGATGGGCCTTACGTGACGATGTTAAAATAAAATTAGAATAGAGAATAGAATGCGTCCAGCATAAGCGGTCGTTGTGCCCCGCTGTGAAAATAAAATAGAGACTTACCTACTGTCAATTTAATCCATTATCAAAACGATCAACTACAAATGCTTATTATGCGCAAATATTATAACTGGACGAAATTGGGCGTTTGTTAGTGACGAGGCGCTTGCATAATATATTATTTATTACCTTTTACAATTTTATTATTCTCTTTATTCTTGTTGCCTCTGTTATATTTTTCTGCATTTCCAGAAGGTTAGCTGGTAGAAGCCATGTTGGCATTAAGCTCGCCTTTTGTACAAATTTGTAAAATTTGGCCAATAAAGAGTAAATAAATAAATAAATTATTTTAAAACTTTTTGCTTCGAAGCAAAAAAAATATACCTATTTGCTAAGTTAACGAAACTTATACGAAATTCAGATTCCACTGCAGTCAACATACCTACATAAGTTTAATAAATTTGTTTGCTTACGTTACCCAAGTTAGTTCAACCTAGTAATCAAGAATGAACTCGCAACAACATTGATTGATTAAACAGGGGACTATTTAAAACGTACAATATTTTCGATCGTGCGATCGTGATCGAAGTACACGCGGGGTCGCGGCGGGTAGCGGCTACCATCACGACCCTACGAACAGTCGTGGCATTCAGTGGCCCTACTCTAAGAAGCGCTATCGTCCGAAGTTTCGTGTATTTTTGAGCGATTAATTTGTAAAAATTTTAGGAATTATAAAAAATATTACATTCTAAACACCGTCATGTTCTTGATATCTTTATAATAGAGTCACATGTCCACAAATAGCCAAAAGGGAGGTCAGCAGAGGGTCAAAAATGTGCTAAGAAATATACGATTTTTTGAACTTCGGCGTTCAGAGTAGAGCGAAGTATTAAACGATGAAATTGCATCACTTTTTAGTCGCTGTCGCATAACGCTCTTGCTGTTGCCTTCACACATTTTCCGATCCTGTAGGTATCTCAAAGTAAAAAAAAAACCCCAACAGACCTTTTTAATAATATAAAATTAACATGTATGTACATATTATATAAGCGTTACAGCTCTTCAGGACTGGGAAATCAATTAAAAGCAATTTTGTAAGAAAGAAAGAAAAATAACATTTAAAATAACGTTTCACATTCAAAGCCCCACAGTAGGGTAGATATACTCTGTGTCGTGGGTACCACGGACATACACAAAAACAGAAACACAAACAGCCAGACCGAAAACAGAAATTAAAACTCATCATTCAAATTTCTGTTTCGTCGGGAATCGAACCTGGGAGCCTTCGATAGGCTGTCCCGATTGGTAACCATTGCGCCATGCAGGTCGTCAGAAAGGAAGGAATATTTTCTAGGATAAGTTCTGTATGCTCTGGTTGCGCTGAAGCTGAATGCTGAGCTGAAGAAAAGAGCAGACTGAGAAAAACTTCAGTCCTGTTTTAAAACAGGTAAACAAATAGGTAAACTTTTAATTTTAAAAAAAGCTTTACTTAGTACCTCAACAGCGACAATATAACAATACTACACAATAATATGTAAATCGTTACACGCACACACACGATAATGTAATCGCATCTTCAAATTAGTGCCCATAAAAAGTCAACCATCAACAGTCAAAATCACAAGGCGAGCGCGTTTATCAATAACCTACTGAAGCGTTTATTTAAAACAGCCTCGGTATAATAGTGAACTATATTATAAGTATGTAATGGATAAGTCAGAGTTAAACGAGAGGCGAGGGCTTTTCTGGTGCGCGTTGCCGTCCATTTTCCAGTAATAGAAAGCAACTTTGTCCCAGAAACTCTCGAGCCACATTTTTAAATGCTATGGCAAGCACAATTTTCCTTGGATCTTCGCGGTGGACTGGGGACCATTGCGTCACAACACAACCTCTCTCTGTGACCACAAGAATTTTATTTCAATTGTAACAGTGGCTACCCGACATTTAAATGTACTTAATTTTCTAAGTAGATCTGTTCTTGGCCTTGCAGTGATTATGTTTTATAATTATTATACTTATAATCATTAAAATTATGTTCAATGAATTACCTACAGTTATTTTCTTTATCAACGATTCTCAATAGGTACATATTTATACCTCTATCGACAATGTGTCATTAGACTAGTCTTTGTCTGTATCCTCTATATTTTTATGCAAGATATTTTTGCTTTTTAAGAATCCTCAGTTTTTAAGATTGCTTATATACCAAAAACTTGATTTAAAGTATATTTTTGTCCCTCCTTGTCCCCAATCAAGGCGTGATAATCGTAGAAACAGGGCGACAGCGCTGGCGCGGGGTCAATGACTCACGTGAAACGATTTCCCGGCTAGAAACTTGGGAATGCAACTGTATCTAATACAAAATTAAGCTTATTGACTTTTGTTTTTACTAAATCGAATGTATTTTAACACTCTTGCGACATCTATTCGAACCAAATTGTTATAAAGCGTGTTTAGAAAGAGATTAGGCATGGAACGGCGCCCTTATTTGACATTTTTCATATCGAAAAGAACTATATTTAGTTTTATAGGCTTTTTTAAATAATGGCATCGCAAACTCCGTGTGTTTAAAATTGTCGTTGGCTGAAAGTGTTTGCGCCATCGCCATAAAGAAAAAAAAATGCATCACTTAGTGATCAGTAAGTCGTCAGTCTAGCCAGTCAAATGTTCAACTAAATCGATGGCTACTTTACCAGAACGTCTGATGGAGTTTTGGAGGCAAGCTGAAAAAACGTGTTTGTGAAATTCTATTTCACAAAACTTGTGCACTATAATTTGCCTATATCGAACAAAATGTCAATATGAAAATAAAACAAGAGCACAACATGTCCTTTCCGACTTCCCGCCAAAACGAAGGCATCATTATAAATTTGGAAAATAAAAAAAGAACCTGACAATAATTTCAGGTAGGTCGTTTTCAAATAAAATACCGTAGGTACATTAAATATTACAGAATTGGGTCTTGGACACTGTTCAGAAATATTCCAAATGCATGTCTTAAAAAGGTGACGCTAAATCACGTTTGGAAAGCAGGATAATTGTTTATTTATTTTTATACGTCGTTTTTATTACCTGTTAAATCAATAAAATTTAGTCAATTGACTATAAATGAGTTGTGACATCACAAATCATTTTCTCATATAAAATGTATGACGACGTCACGTTTTGACAGCTCATTAAAAGAATCTCAATTGATTTGGTAGTCCAAAACCGGATTACTTTAGGTACGTAAGTACTTGCCAAATTCAAACATATTTTTTTAAATTTAAATAGAGCAGCAGACGAACTGGCTACTTTGTGTCAAATGATCGCTGATTCCCATAAGCATGAGCAAGCCTGAAGTCTTGTCTAACGTCTCGTCGTATGTTACGCTGCCTCGCCTGCCACTCCAGAGACTGACGGTCATTCCACATCCGCAACGTTTAATGACTGTAAGTCCCACTGAGTACAATTTCGCCGCAAATATCTCAAATAGGAATCATGAACTAATATGTCGTAATGCTCGGACCGTTAACCTTTATTAAACCTCTATTGTCCACTCGCCATATAAGGACACACGAGATGTGAAGGGTTCACGTCACAGCTACTTGCTTTTAAATGAAACCATTTAAACCGAATGTGATAACAGGCAGTCGGCACTTACTTTTCTAAGAAAATTTGTTTTGAAATTTTAATTTTTCCGTAAATTCGGGGAACTGATGACAAATGTTTATAGAATATTAGCGCCTATAGTATATTTTTTGCATATAGGTTAGTCCATAATATTATAAATTCGAAAGTAACTCTGTCTGCTACGTTTTCCCGCTTAAATAACTGAACCAATTTTAATAAAATTTGTAATACAGACAGAGTGGACCTTGGGAAAGGACATAGGATGGTTTTTATCCTACGGGAACCTATAAAACGGTTCCACACGGGCGAAGCCGCTGACGGAAGGCTAGTATGATAATAAAATACATTTTATCAATGACAATATTTAAGATTCAGTTCGTACTTTGAAACAACATAACAGTCCAGGATTTTTATTAGGTACTGCATTATTCAAATCTTTAAAAATAGCTGGGTAGGTATATAACAAAATTAACGCTGCCATAATGATATTTTCAGTAAATTTACTTTCTAGAATACTGTGCAGTAGCAAAATGACCGTACACGCACTACCAGACTCTAGGCTAGCTTAGTACATATATTAGTGTACTTTATTAATCTGGGTGTAGTATCCCAGGTGAATAATGTATACAAAATCATGAACAGAATAAAAAATTTTAATTTTAAATATTTCAACGCAATTTCAGCTCTTAGGGCTTCGTTCACCATGTCCAAGTAAAGTGTTGATTAGTTACGTCCCAAGTAAAGTAAATTGGCAAGTAAAAGCTATGAATACGGGTTAGTTTATCATATGATTATTGCTAGTCGAACATCGTGAAATAGAAATTGAAGTTACGGGTAACTTTAACCGACAATTAGCGTACTTGTCACTTTATTTGAAGGTGGTGAAAGAGGCCCTTAATCTAATAGAAATGATCCTGTCTTTATACATATTTTACGGGTTAGATGGGAGTCATGTTACCTGTTGACTAGGTAATTTTTTATTTTATTCAAATGGCGGTTTTTATGCTACCTATTGTGAATAATATTATGTCAGCAGTGTGACACTAGGAAAGTGACTTCATTCCATATCTTTAGCCCAGTATACAAGGCACTATTTAATGGTGGTGTCGCCTCAAGTTTTTAAGGTACCTACCTACCTTAAATAAATAAGCAGTACATACCTCATCAATTATTCAATAAGTTTGGACAAGATCCGTATCTGATTGTCCCACGAAATTTCATTCCATATTAATTGCTATATAACTGCTCTCAATTGATTAAATAGTCAATTATCCAGTAGGTATTATGTTTCTATACATCGCAGTATGATCGTACCTTGAACTTAGTCAATTAGTCAATAACGCTAAATAAAGCTCAATTTCAACTACACCAACATGGAGCCGCTTAACAATTAACACCGTTATTGTGTGAGAAATATAATTGTACAATGCGATCAAGAACAGTAAGAAATAATGTAATAATAACTGTAATAAAAAATGCGAAATAAAAATAAAGAGTCTTTATGATATTTATTTACTATTGGCCGCCCGCGACTTCGTCCGCATGGACTTTAGTTGTAGAATTTTTCTAAAGTAAAAGTAGCCTAAGTTACTCTTCATTCAAATAGATTTACACATAAAAATGTACATAATTAACGACAAATGCTACTAATTATGACTATATCTATAATTTAGGTATATCGTATCCTGAATTTACTAAATTTCGAATAAATCACAACTTCGTACGTCTCTAGAATCTTATACCGCCCACATGTGATGCAAGTATTGGATTGCATTTCTATAATATTGGACCTAAGTATATATAAGATATAGGATGCATAATTTTAGTCACATCTTTTCGTCAGTTCACTTATTTGTAGAAAGACAAAAATTAAACTAAAAATAAATATTCATCATACTCTTGAGCCATCCAAAAAAACATTCAATTAGGTATATTTTTGTAAACGTATGTATAGGTACGTAGGTACAAATGTTTAATTATTCTTTCCCAGACCTTAACTGCCTTTACAGTACTGATAAGTAGTAGTAGTATGAAGCAATTTACCAACGTCACTAATTTCGAAATTTCGTTACCATCGTATCCAATCATTATCTAGACACGCATCCTTACATCTTGTACGCGAAAGAACGTAATCATAACATCGCCTTCGCGGACGCTTATCTCGCGACGCCGGTCTCTGGGCACGTGCGACTCCATTAGTCTATAGACCGCTACCGAAACCACTAGACTGCCGAAATTCTCCATCACACACTTATTTACACATAAAGATAACTAACCGGCTCTTGCGTACCAGTTTAACCCTTTATATCCCATCAGTGCTACATACAATGTGATAAAATTCAAGTGATTTAGTGTTAGTCCAGTGAAAATTAGTGATAAAAAATGATCGAGTTGGTGAAACTGAACGACACAAACAGAGTAAATGGAACGATGAGGGACATTGGAGCAGATTCCTTCGTGTGCAGAGTCCAGTACCTGAACGACTTGGATCCCTTCACAGATTATAATGTGCGGGAGCCACCGAGGCCGCTGTACCATACGTTCAATACGACCATACCGTTGTCGTACCAAATAGCTGCTGTTCATCGCCTCTTGCAAGCTCCTCATCGGGTGAGTAACAGATATATCACGAATCTGTATAATGAAGCGTTACTTTTAAAAAACATTCCGAATATGTTAACGACTTCATATTATGTTATGTACCTATAAATAAGAAGCAGCTAGCCTTAAGAACCAGCCGAGTTTATTAAACAGTTTAGGAAGCTTATCGCTCGTTGAATTTTATACATCCGTTATTTCTACCACGCTTAGGGCGTTACTAGCTAATTTGATACGGCAGTAAAAAGTAATGAAAATAATATGCTATCGTTTAATCGGCATGACGAAACGATAGAGCTGTCTGCAGATCCAAATACAAAATCGATATCGTGATGTCTGCAGACAATTTTATTATTCTTACATAAAAAGTTGGTTCGCAAATTTAACTTGCTGAACCTTTTCAACAAAATATAATTTAGGCGATTTAGCAGACAACAGTAATCCAAGAGGATAAAGATATATTCTTGTTATTAAAATAGCCCAAATTAATATAATAGGTGAGTTTGGACCGGGATACGAAAGGTTTCTAATCGCTTTTGATACAAAAGTAAGTGTTTAATAAAAAAGTTTTTAAACTATTTAAAGTGTTTAGTACGAATGAATACAAAACTTATTTAAGTTTAACTCGCATTATTTCGTGCATTTAAACAATCACTAACTTTACATTTCATTTGGAAGGACGCACTGTGGGTGGACTATATTTTAAGTGTTGTCAAGGAGCTTTTTTATAAACTGCCTTCGATAGTCGAAGTATTAATTATTCGAACACTAATGTTATCTACATATATTCAACGAAGAAAGGAAAATTACCGTAATTACTAAGTACCTATAACTGTATACATTACATGCAAGAAACAGATACCTACTCTTGTTCAAATTCATTTATTTACCGTATCATCTTTGTAATAATACCTGGTAAAAGCATTTATCTCGGATCTGTATCAAATTATTTTTAAATTATATTCCTGCAAGGGGGCTTTTAGATAATCCTATCCAGTCCTTTTTTTTGTTAACGAGGGGAAACCTTTAATATGTACCCAGTACCCTGGGGAGGGGTACTGGGTTATGTGGGATTTTTACCACACTAAAACCCCCTCGACGGCCTCATCGGCGATTGTGAAGAGCCCCGGGATCTCCAAAGGAACGCATCGGCGCCCTTTTTGCAGTCCTATCCAGTCCTATCAGATCCAGGGAACGGGTTAAGGCGCTCAAGCCCAAAAAAACCATTCGGGTTCACGGTCACCCTTGACAAACCTAAAATAATACGTATATACAATAATAATACTCAAATAATCTTGAATGCCCCCCACTCCCCGTCGACAAATTCAACCTGTACCTGCCCTAAACTAAAATCAAGTCCCTCCTAAAGTGAAATCCTGGATCCGCCACTAGGGATAGGACTACACAAATCCAATCTCTAGTTGGTACCTACAGCCTTCAGTGCTTTTCATAAAATAAAAGAAAAAGTTCATTTTACCTATCTTACCATATTTTCGTAGTAGACCAATAATTTAAATCAAAATGATAATGTTGGTAAAAATAAAAAATAAATAAACGTTTCACACTCATAGCAGTAATGTAGTATACATTTTGTCGCGTGGGTGCCATGGACACACAAACATAGAAACGAAGAAACACTAACACCCAGACCGAAAACAGAAATTTTAAACTCAATATTCAAATTTCGGCTTCGGAAGCGGCGATGGCCGAGTGGTAAAAGCCGCGGTCTTCTACGCGACCGATCCCGGGTTCAAATTCTCGGCGCGCACCTCGGACAAAGAAATTTGTAATGTGGGCATTTGTCGCTGCTCCACGGTGATGGAAAATATCGTGATATTTAATTGATTACGATGTTCTCCATCGCCGTGCATGCCTGAGAGAAATTCATAATTTCTCGAAAGCATGACGTCCACCAATCCGCACTTGGCCAGCGTGGTGGACTATGGCCTAAATCCCTCTCACTTGTGAGAAGGAGACCTGTGCCCAGCAGTGGGACATAAAAAAAAGGTTGAAAAAAATTCAAATTTCTGCTTCGCCGGGAATCGAACCCGGGACCCTCTGATCGGCAATCCGGCATTGTAACCATACCATACGGTTAAAAATAGATTTAGATTCCCTACCTCTTTCTTGCAAAATGAAACTAAATAACATCCTGTACTGCGATACAACATAGTGAGGTCAGTGTAATATATTGCTCTCTTCGACTAATGTAAAGTAACCTAATATTACTGAACAAAAGTATATCAATACGCATATTTTATAAGTTATGCTAGGTATGGCTAAACCGATAAAAATGTTCAAGCAAATTTTCAATTGGATAATTGTTAACAAGATCTATGACTATAATGACCAAGCCACCGCATTCTCTATCGTTAGTCCAAAATCAATTCTTAATTTTTTTATATAAAATATAGAATTCTCTCTTTTACAGATGACTCTTAAATTCATCGTCGATGGGCTCAAGTGACTACTAATCGTCGATGTGTCTTATAATATGATCGCTTGTAGATTCTGATTTAAAAAAACTGTTCCATGCCCAAGCATTTTTTACAGGAAAGATCAGAATTTATGATGATAAGGTGTTATTTGAGTAATCTACGAGTATCCTTCCTATCTTAGTGAACTTACTGCTTACCTTTTGTTCTTCAGTACCTATTACTCACATAGAATCTGTTGATGATAAATAAAATCTATACATATAATAAAACTGTAAGCAGGGTCAATTCTGTACATTGCATATAAATTTAAAAAAATACTTCTAGGGGTCTTTTTATAAGTAACAGAAGCTAAAAATATAAGTTTTGAAATTATTGTCTGTCTGTCTGTCTGTCTGTCTGTCTGTCTGTCTGTCTGTCTGTCTGTCTGTCTGTCTGTCTGTCTGTCTGTCTGTCTGTTGTTAGCTTTTCACGCAAAAACTACTGGATGGAATTTGATGAAACTTTTTAGTTTTATATATATTGGTCCTCGCTAACATTTAGGCTATAGATAATTTTAAAAATCACCCTTTAAGGGTGTGAAATGAGCGATGAAAATTTGTATGGAAAACTTGGATTTTTTCAATATATTTTCTTGAAATTTGGTATAAATATTTTCTAACCAAAATAAAAGAATACGTGTTTCAGCATTTCCCGAAATTCAACCTTTAAATGTCAATTTCCTTTGAAACTCTTTGAAAATTGAGTGTCAAAACTTGATGTACAGAATATTTTTGTGCAGAGTAATATACTTATAATTTTGTATTTGTAATGTTTACTAACATAGTAAGAATTCTATTTAAGCTTTTTTCAAAACTACCCCTCAATAGCAAGTAAAATGGATTCGAAAGTTGGTATCTCAAGCGTACAATAATTAACCTTAACTTAATATTTCATTCTCAAATTCTTTTCCCTTCTTTGAATGATGTGTTTACTGATATATTCTTGAATGAATTTCCGTAACATTAGTGTATATTTCATATCAATCGGGTGATAAACAAAAAAGTTATGTTCATTTACACAATACGCGACATAAACTTAAAAGGCACTTTGGGGAATTTGTATGAAAGTTTCGGTAACAGCCCATTCAAAACCATAAATAGAAGTTTAAATTTAAGTAAAATTATTTTGAACTCTCACTAATATTGTCGACTATATTAAATATACTTAGATTAGCTGACTGTATTTTCTTTCGTTGGCCGAGTATGGCTAGACTATAGGTACCTAATAAGCGCATCGCGAGCCTTACCGCCGCCAAACCTTACATCACAGGCTCCATTGAGTTAGTTGCTCAGCTTATGAGTTTTTTTTTGGGGTGGAAGATTATGAACAGGCTGCAGCTGAAACGATTATTATCGCTACATTATATCAAGCTGCAACCTTTTTATCATTCCACTGCTGAGCCCATGCTCCTCCTGATTATTGGCCTCCTCAATATTGAGAGAACTCCATAGTTCTCTCAATATTGAGGAGGCCTCAAGCTCCGATGAACCGAAATCCAAATCTTACATTCTCAATGCATCCAGCATTAAGGTTGTAAGATACGGAATCTAAACCTTCATACAGAATGTACAAAGCCTTAACAAAACGAGACTACTGCAGACATCTAGGTGACGAATAGTTAAACTTTTAGTGAACCAACTGTTAATCTCATAATTTGACATTCGATTTATCAACCACAAAGTTTACATGCCATACGGTAGATGGCGTTATTGAGCAATATTCATTTCTTCTCCAAAGTGAATCAATGGAGATAATTTCAAATAAAAGCCTTAAGTCTAATAAAAGTAAGTACATAGTGTAAAAAAAATAAAAAATAACATTTCACACGTATAGCCTCACATTAGGGTAGATATACCCTGTGTCGTGGGTGCCATGAACACACATAGAGACAGAAACACAACCACCCAGACCGAGAACAGTTTAAACTCATCATTGAAATTTCAGCCGGATTCGCTGCCGGATTCTAACCCGGGACAGTTCGATTAGCAGTCCGCCATGGTAAACATTGCGCCACGCGGGTTGTCCCATCGTTGGGAAGGTATACGTATGATGCTGAACATTAACTTAACTCATTTTTTGCGTCTCTTTATTGCGTACGGGCTGAGGGCCCATCCACACACGTTGATTGATGGAGATATTAAGGATTCTTTATAAAAATATTCTTTATTTCCAAATACAGATAGCACACTGTGTAGAGACCCTGCCTTCTGCTTTAGTTTTCACAATGTTATATGAGTTATGACTTATGACCAAACTGCTGTCCGCAAGTTTTAAACCTATTGTTTATTAATTGACCTTACAATTATTTTTCCGATTGTTTAATCCTAAGCACGTGTATGTTTAGAAATTTTATCTCCCAAGTACAAGTAGTTGTATAGTGCACCTCTTTTCTGCAGTAGGTTAAAGCTATGTATATAGAATGAGTCTATACATTCTTTGCAGTATAAATTCACCCAATTTACTAAAGATACTATTTTTAACATAGATGAAGCCACGGGCACAGCAGTATCTCTTAACTTTAATAAACGAGGTACATATTTGTAAAGAGAATCTGATTGCGCGAGAAAAGCGAAACGTGAGAAAAGTGGATAGTAAGATCAGTACAGTAAGCATTCCTTACTGTTTTAGGTTTGAAGGATTTAGAAAAAATACATTAGGTTTCTTCTGAACATATGAACATTGTATTATAAGTGATTTCACTATATGTAAGAATAATCTACCTGCTACTTATTCAATGCAAATAAATAATCTTTATTTTTTAATCAATCCATTTTATAAAAGTCTTTATACACGCGGACGACGTCGCGGGCACAGCTAGTTGATAATAAAATAATGCTTTATCAACAGATTACTCTCTGTCATGAGCACCATGGACACACAGAAAGCCAAGGGCATAAATACCCAGACACCAAAGGCCTATAACTTCAATCAGATAGTAACTATCTGATTACTGACCCCTAGGATGCGAACCCAAGACTTCTTGCACGGCACGCCAGCATGGTGATTAAACATACAGAAAATAAAATACATCCACATCATTAAAGTAAATTTCCTGCCGGGAATCTAACCTGCGCCACTTGGTCATTTCGCCATCATATTCATCAAAGTTTTATCTGTTAGCGGTTTTGACATACTCACGAACCTACTCGTAGTACAGTATTCTTGTGTAGGTACCATGATTATTACTACCTAGATCAAAACCGTTGCCAGCGAGAAAAGTATGCGTCATAAATGTCATAATCTGACTCTAGACATGATAGCCCTTTTTTGTATCGGGGGAAACCTTCAAAAGGTACCCGACACCTTGGGAGAGGATACCGGGTTATGTGGGATTTAACCGCACTAAAACCCCCTCGGTTGCCTGCTTCTGCGTTTGTGAAGACTCCGGGATCTCCATTGGAACGCACCGGTGTCTACACCGCGCGGCGCCCCAGAACGGGTCCATCTTCGAGAGAACAGATGTGCTCTCCTGCACCTTCAGGTGTTCACGGCGGCATGCGGCCACGCATACACCGCCGACCCTCCCGCCCTCCCGGGGCTGCTGGCTGGACGGGTCAAACTCCCACTCTCAACATCCGCATCCCCGGAAGCCCTCTTTTAGTCGCCTCTTACGATCAGACAGGGGATATCGTAGCTCTATTCTTAATCACGAAGCTACAGGGACTATGATTATTACTACCTAGCTCAAAACTGATGCCAGCGAGAAAAGTATGCGTCATAATCTGACTCTAGACACGATAGCCCTAGAATTCAGTGTACCGTATGGATGTTACACATGTAAATAACGTAACTAATGCGCGACTTACTCACCGCGGTATTTGGCTAAAATTATCTGGTCTAAATATCTGCCTCGGCAGGCCAGGTGAGTGCGAATCTGTGATGTAACTCCCGCACATAAAACTGGAAATGTAGTGCTGATTCATTACATAAATAGATGCGTCTTTTCAATAAAACAAAGCTATTTACGTCACGCAGTCACGCTATCTTGTCTGTGCAATTTCAAAATCTTCCCACTAGCTGACTAGTAGACTATAATACTACTAATAGTAGACTTTCAAGATATTTTCATCTTTGAGTGCACTGTTGTCAAAAGTGTTAAGAAATTCGCTGTAGTCATAATAGTAACTGACTATTTTATTTCGTAAATATATCGGTTTTTGTTGTTATTAAAGATCTTGTCTACAGTTAAAAAATCTTTATTTAGAGTTTTTACAGTCATAAATAAAAACAACAATACAAAATATGAAACGATTCACGGCGCAACACGACTCGTGTTACACGAGTAACGATTCAATTATAGAAAAAGGTTTTTTTTTCAGTTTTTTACCTTTCAGAACAACGAGAAGAGATTACATGTACCTAAACATCTAGCGTAGGTACCTACTATGAATACACAACAGACTTTTTCTCAAAAATTACTAAAATCACATCAACTGCAACAAATTGTTTAGATGAGAAAGACTATGCTGGAAGGAGCTGGTTCAGTTTGGCTGCAACCCTTTTTGCGTCCCACTACTTCTGGGCACGGGTGGCACCACCATGCTGCTCCAATGCGGGTTGGTGGAGATGCGGGTTAGTGGCCAACCCGCTGTCGGATGTTTTCAAACCGCCCATATTGCCTCAGATAAGGTTTAATAACTGTTATCATATTAACGACAACAACCGGGACCGACGGCTTAACGTGCCCTCCGAAGCACGGAAACGAGCATGAAATTATTTGCCACTAGCGGTCACCCATCTCACACCCGACCGCGCCCGTTTGGCTTAGTTGCATAGTTCGTTAGCATTCTACGCTGAACGCCGGGCCATACGCCCTTCAGGTTCAGTATATATCTATGTTCAAGTTTATGTCAAGCTTGTAATTTAGCAGGAATGCGAATTCACCCATTACAGTTTCGTCACATGCAATTATCCTACATTATTGCTGCCCTATATGATAATGATCTTTAATATTTGCCACGAATTGTACAACACGACAAGCATTCAGTTCTATTATATGTACATAGTCGCTTATTTCATAGATAGATATAAAGTACCTACGTATTTAAAGACTTTATAGTTTTGCCTTTAATTTATTACGAGTATGAATTACGGTAATTACTTTCAGGACGAAGTCAGTTTATATATAAAAACAAATAGCATAATTAAATATGTTTTTTAATACTTCCATCATTATACTTATTGTTATTTGCGTTTGTGGTTCTGCCAAGACGAGTTGAAAATCAGTGTGCAATACTTAAGCGCACCTTTTCTCGAAACATTTCGTCGTATTTTCAAACATTAATTTATTAACTCTCTCTTATACTTTATTAGTAGCTTCGGATTAAACAGCTTCGAAATTAAACTGTTAAAGTGGCATAGACAACAGCGGGCTCTTCTCCTCCCCCACATTTAAATTGCTCTTTTGCAAAATAAATATATATATTATTAGTACTATAAGGACACGTACGAGTAAGATATAATAGGATATATCGTATCCAACAGACGTACCTCTATATCTCTATATCCTTTGAATTGCTGGAATCAATGCATCGAATATTTATATTAGAAAAAAATTGTAAAACAGTGTTTATCCTACCGAGACCACCTATCCTACCACAGTGCAGTTAAAAATATGGTCACTTTTGATTATGGAAATTCAACAAGAACAGGCATGTGTTTGAGTTCATATCAGCTAAGAATAAAAACGAATTAGGTCTTCGCTTCATAAAGGTGGTTTATTCTTAAACAGGCAGTACAGTAAATAGACATAATTATCGAAAGAACTAGTTAACCAATGTCCCGTCAATGTGAAACCGGTAACCAGGTTCAGGCACTATATAAACTGCATACAAGTACGTACAAGTTATTATAATAATGATGAGAACCTGTTCGTCAATGACAATTCAACGCCTTTGAAAGCGATCACTATTCGTAGTAAAAAGTGGTTTTCAACTGCCCAACAGTTAAGATGAAGATGTCGTAAACAGGATCGCTCGTTTCATAATACCAAACATACTAGCGAAGAGACCAACTTCGATTCTCCCACACAAAAAATGTTCAAGGGTTCAATGTTAACCGCCCTTGGCAATAAAGCGTGGGAAGAAACAATACTTTTTTTAACTGGTGATACCCATATTACATTGTTAGCTCTACTAGTCGAATGGGTTACTAAACTATGCAAATGGCATAGAGTATGTAATATCGATCTGAAAATATGTAAACAGCATTCCTGCAATCATTTATTGAAGCCGAAGTCAAATTGAAACCTTGGTACGTTTGCCAAGACTTTAGCAGGCCTGAATCTTGCTAACATTTTTGTATATGAAATCTGTGCTTATGGAATAGATATCGCAAATTATGATATTTGCTAGACCTTTTTTAATACATATACATGTGCCACAGTGATGTCAGTTGTCAGGTAATGGAGCAGCACCCAATTCTGATGCACAACAGTATGAATGATGATTTTTGTTTCAACTTTATGCAAAAATGCAGACAAGCATGAAAGCCACCTCAAGGAAGCCCATAAAGTTCTATCACCTTTTAGAAGATGTTGTCTATATTTACATTAGAAATCTAATACCTTTAAACGATTACACGATATTGTGGCGTAGAACGCCGTCAAACGCCATCCGTCAATCCGACGTTCAAAGAAATGACAAAGTCGATTTGAAAGAGCTCTATAATAATTTTGTTCGTAGAATTAAAGTTTCCTTGGCCGAATGGTTACGTGGACTGGGTACAAACCTCAATGAAAACCATATTGCGTTTATTTTATATTTATTTGTGTTTTTATTTATTTATTTTTTAGTTATATCAGACGGCGTTGTTAAGGGCATGCATCAATGCGAAATACCTATTCACAAGCCACGCCTCTACCCAGCGGCGGGGTGATGCTCCCCTTGCGGGGATTCGCCATCTATCGGTGACTTTAAGTAAAAATAAGTTGATTTCTAAATTGCGAGCCAGCGTCACCTAGCGGAACAACGAAGAAGCTCTGATACAACGAAGAAGCTCAAATAACTGTCTTGCAACAATGTCATTTAGTAACAACATTTTGAACAAATACGTATAATATATCTTATATATCAGCAACGCGGAGACTTGACTTCTGCCCGCGATTTCGTCCATGTGGATTTCAGATTTGTGGCAGTTGTTTTATTATCCTTACACTTTCCCGGTATAAATAAAGTCCTAAATGTTGACCCGGCTAATTATGAAGTTGCACACCAAATTTCAAGAAATCGGTTTAGTAGCTTTTGCGTGATGCGCGCACAGACAAACAGATATACACACCAGAGCTTCATAAGTTTCATAACGTTATAAAAAATATCAAAATATAATGTTATATAACGTTATAGGCCAATAACGGTATCAAAAGAATAACGTTATAGAATATCGAAATCGAAATAAAATAACGTTATAATATCGATATTTTATTTCGATTACTACGATATTTACGCGACGTTGTCAGCTCGCTGCATCCTGACCTTGTTTTGTGTAGTTTGTATTTTAGCACTCCCATTCCCGCCGTTTGAACTACGTTCTTATAGTAGAGGAGCCCAAGAGGGGAATTATTGGATTTACTCGAGCGTGTCAGATTAAGATACGGGTAAACCTTGCATCTTTTGGGTACCCACATAATTAAAAATATCGTCTATATAGGAACGCTAAAGTTTTTAGATATTTTCTCTTACTTTCGGTTGTCAAAATCGGCAGATTAGAATATGACGTTATCGTTTGATAATTTGTTTTTGAATAGAAATATCATAACAATGCGAACTCGACCAAGAGTGCCAAAAGATATTTTTTTATTTTGCAGTTTTGTATCCATCCCACACATTTACTTTTTAAAAAATCGTCAGATTATTGAAATGTTACCTAATATGCATTAACTCTTTTCTATCTTAAATTGATTGAAACCTGACTCGCACTTGACCAATTTCCAATATTCGAATTTTCCCATTACTCTTACCCTGACGACTAGCTAAATGCCAAATTTCAGCTTTGTAGGTCTTCTAGAAGTGGTCAAACATTTTGATGAGCTGTCAGTGAGAACATGAGTCAGTGAGTACCAAATTTACAATTTTCTCGGGTCTATAACTTTTTTTCTGTAATAGCTACAATATTGAAACTTTTTATTCAAAGTATATTAAATGGTGTTATTATGTCCGTAAAGTTTCATCCAGATCTATTAATCAGGTAAGAAGATACAGGGGGGTCAAAAGTGGCTCGAAGCAGTTCGGGTAAATAGTGCACGGTGTGCGCGCGGCCCGTGCTTAGAACTTGGCCGGCACACTTTCGTGCGCTTTGATAGAGAAAACCGTGTCTTTACGTACAAAGAAAACCTTTTACTTTTTATACATAATATATTAAGATTGTGTGAATTGTCCAAAATATGACGATATCCTACTTCCTACTAATATTATAAGCACGAAATTTTGTAAGTATGGATGTTTGTTACTCTTTAACGTAAAAACTACTAAATAGATTTAAATGAAACTTTACAATAATATAGCTTATACTTCAGAATAACACATAGTCTACAATTTATATAGATCCTACTGCCTGCTAATATTATAAACGCGAAAGTTTGTAAGTATGGATCTTTGTTACTTTTTAACGTTACGACGATGACAAACCGAGTGTGCGATACAACGGTGCGGTCCAGCGGCACTTCAGACCTTATTAGTCTCCCGAAGTTACAGCCTTCACTGCACAAAACTCTTCCCTACGAACTATTCTCTAGATTAAATCAGTTTTTCTTCATTAAAGAATTTTCTAAAAACATTTATTGTTCAGACTACGATTTTATTATAAGTATGGATTATAGTCAGGCGCGGTCGCAGCCTTCAATTTCGGGGGGGGGGGGGGGGGGTCACTATGAAATTTGGCGGGAATAGTAGAGAGATTCCAATACGGCACGGTACTCTTCCCATTACTAGGGAGGCCTTAGCTTACTCCACGCTGCTCCAATGTCAATATTTAGTAAGAATAATTTATATCCTCTTTGAGCTGAGTGCCTAACTCAGCTCAACGGGTATTACTCGGCAGTGTAGGTAAACTATGAAGGTATACCTGGGTTCATCGATTATAATATACTAGTGGTAGATGCAAATCAGCACGATGAAATGCAGAGCAGCGATGGCCGAGTGGTAAAAAACCGCGGTCTTCGACGCGACCGATCCCATTTATCGCTGCTCCACGGTGATGGAAAATATCGCGATATTTAATTGATTACGATGCTCTCCATCGCCGTGCATGCCTGAGAGAAATTCATAATTTCTCGAAAGCATGACGTCCACCAATCCGCACCTGGCCAGCGTGGTGGACTATGGCCTAAATCCCTCTCACTTGTGAGAAGGAGACCTGTTTCCAGTAGTGGGACATAAAAAAAAGATGCAAAGTTCCATACAAAATCGAGTCAAAAGTTATCCTCGCGCGTAAATACGTACTTATTATAGATGTATACAAGTATTCGAAATGAATTATTTTTATCTATTTTAAGCCTTATAGTACTGACATAAGTAAGAAAATAAATCCATGTTAAATTGTCACTTATCACTTATCACCATCTGGTTCGATGACAAGAAGGCGATACGAAATATGAGTGTATTGAATAAAGAAACCTAAAGCATTATAAATTACAATAAAACACACCCAATACAATAAATTAGTTACTGTGTACCTACTTTTTGTTTATCCGCCGCTCAACAAAACATATACCTAGAAGAATGAACAGTTTGACAACTTCGCACTCAGCAGTCGGTTATAACGTTATATAGATCGTTATTTTCTAAATAGCGTTTACTGATATAGCGTTATTATGATGTGCAAATAACGTTTAGTTGTAAAACGTTTTGTTTTTTATAACGATACGGGCACAAGGAGTTAATAACGTTATAATTTTATAGCGGTATTTGAAGCTCTGAATTACACACAGACAGACAAAGATAAATTTGAAAAATTTAGTAATTCGTCACCTTTGCTGATATTTATTATAAGTACTTAGTACCTACAGAATTGCAAAAAATAGCATAAAAATTGCAAAAAATACGAATGTACAGTTTCGACTATTCTACGATTGTACAGTGGGCCGCAGCTCATATGTAAAATTATAAATAAAGTAAAAAAATCGATATCGATACTTAAAATAAATTCACAATTTTGTTCACTTTATTAATTAATCAGAAACGGAAAAACGTTTTCACTGTAAAAAATATATTTGTGGTTGAGGACTAATTTTACAAAAACTATATAAGTGGGAATCGAACCCAGAACACTCATACGTAATGCACGAGATTTTATTATGAGCTACGTTCACTACTTTACTAGTCGTGAAATAAAGGATATGGCTACAAATTACGTAAGGATTTCTCGCTGTCGTCAGTCTATCGACTCCGAGTTCAGAGTAATTGTAGGTTTTTATTTATGAAACAAAATTGATTACGGTGTAAAAAAATGAACACCTAAAGTATATAATGAATCATAGCTTTGTACCTAGGTTACTTACGTACTTTTATTTTGTTCATGTAGATTTTTTCGGCCGTAAGAATTTCAAATAATTATGTTTTCAGTCTGTCTTTTTATAAGCTTTTTTATTGTAAAAAATATTTGTAATTTTAAAATAGTAAAAAAACATAAATTTATATAATATAAAAAACATATGCTACGCTGGGGATCGAACCCGAGTCGTATTGCAAACGTGAGTGAAACAAGACTTCAAAAACTGGACTACAGACGCTACTTTCCAAATCGTGAAATAAGGACCAAGACTTTGTCTGACTACCGAGTAACCTAAATATTCTTTGCTCATAAATAGACAGCTAGCCTAAAATAAAATATATTACGAATAAAATTATTGTAAATCGATTACAGGGGTATTGTTTCTAACTAAATACAAGTGCAAGAGTTCTACTTACCTTTTTCTTCGTTCATACAAGCTATTTGCTGTCGTTTGAATTGTAAATATTTCTGTTTTGATAATTTATTTTTACTTTTATTTCCCATTTTCTAAACTTTAAAATTACCTAATTCTTACTAAAAATAATAACTTATACCTAATACTTACTTACTAAGAAGAAAAAAAATATTTTCAAAAACTAAACAAAATGAAATAAAATTTGAAATTTTCGTATTTCGCGGGCGATTCGGGCATAAGTAAGTACACGTCCATCGTTGACAGTGGTCACGGGTGGAATGGGAGTGGCGAAGAAAGTGATGGCATGCGTTACTTCAGCGCTCGCGAGGAAAAGAAAGCATCATCTTATTTTGAATGTCGTAAGCGCCAAATCGAAAAACATTTTTCGTTAAAAAACTAAAACAAAACATAGAAAACTGTTTGCATAGAAAGCTTTATAATAACATAAGCTTGTTGTAAAAAAATAATGATAAATATATTCAAACTCGTTTTGACATATATGATAAAAATTGAAAATATTGACCTAACTTTGAAAAATAATTCTATCGAGAAAATTTTATGCCATCGTGTTTTCTGTTGCATAAAAATTTAGTAAATATAATGAAAATTCAGATTATGTAAAAACTATTCTCCAGTCGTTTCTACAAAATGAAACATATTCAATTACAATACCCCTTTTTTATTGATGCATGCCCTTAAATAACAATAAGCAAATGAATGTTTCGTTTGAAAAAATAAATTGTTTTTACGAGCAACACTCGGTACCTATATTTATTTAAATACAGTAGCACTATAAAAATATTTTTTATTACGACTAATGATTCTGTACGACATTAAATACTTCTGGGACAATGAAGTGAAATACACGGTCATTATTGTCACGGCAAGACAATTGTGATGTGAAGGCGTATGTTTACAATAATCCTGCCATACAAGAAGAGAATCAATTAAACATTCAATTTTTCAGTTCAATAAATAATGTTTCTTTGTCATAATAATAACCTAACAGGTTCTATAGATATGTTGTAGCTGGGTGGTCGCCAAGGGAGTTTTTGATCGCTAATATTTGCCTCCTCTACATTTACTCTCTATTTGCCTCTCTTCCCTTAAATGATTTTGACTGTATGATGATTGATGAGATACCAAGAAATCAAAGGAAGATTTCAAAGTAAATCGTTTTACTTAAATTTTACCTACATCCAAGTAGTCCCCGACTTGAGAAGCTTACATCATCATTTAATCTGAAGTCATCATCACACATCGAATACAAAAGTTGTAGCTAAATATAAACATACGTCATAAATAGTATACGGCTGTGGACCATTAAATGATGTAACTTCGAATTTAAGACTGATAAATATAATTAATTTACCTTATCGATAATATCGTCATTAACTAAGCAAATAATAATATTATGTATGTTTTTATTTAGATTTTCATCATCATTATATTCGTAGAAACCTTTTTTAATACTTTAATTTGCCGATATTTTATTATAATGTACAAGCTTAAGTACTTTTTGTTCAAATGCCTGCAAAAACTTTAATTAGGTAAGTACTTACATAAACATAATTTATACCAGTACCTGGACGGCCGAGCATTGCTCGGATAAAAACAAGTACTCACCAGGACGACCGAGCGTTGCTCGGATAAAAACAATTTATTTTCTTGGTTTAATTTCAAACGAAACACTCGTTTGCTTAGTGTTACTTAACAACGCTATCTGAAATAGCTCTCAATAAAAAAATAGCAAATAAATAAAAAATAAACGCAATATGGTATTGATTGAGGTTTAAACCCGGGTCTCTAGTTCCGCAGTCAGCCCACGTAACCATTCGGCCATGGAAGCTCTCTTTCAAATCGACATTGTCATTTCTTTGAACGTCGGATGGCGGATGGCGTTTGACGGCGTAGAGCTATATTATATGTATATTATTAATACTCTCCAATAGATGTGAGGAAGAGTCGTATTTTTCAGTTTATATTTAAGTTGATTATCGCTGATAATAATTTTGAATAATTTTAAATTTCTAAAAATAAACTTAGCTGTATCGATGTATCACCCCCGAAACCAGGGTACTATATTTCACCGAAATTGTTGGATCCGTTTCCGAGATTCAAAATATTTATTTAGGTACCTATATACTCGTATATTTACAATAATTGCTCATTTAAAGATATTAGACATACTTGTAACGATGTTTTTTTCATGTTCATTAAATAAATTAAAGAAATATTTTTAAAAATAAATTGAAAGGGAAATAATTTGACGGAATAAATTTTAGCAAATAAAAATATCCAAAGTCTTGATGATAATCGCCTGCCTATTTAAAATTACCTTCTAATTTTATAACGTTATTTTAAGATTATTTAGGCTATTAATACCTAATATTTTTCAAAACACAAAAAGAAATAATACTAAAATAGAAGTACTTAAAGTATTTCTGTTATTAAGACTAAAATAATTGTGTTTGTCTTTTGAGGTGTCCTACTTAACTCCAATCTTATTATCATATTAATCGGCCTGAAGTACGGATTGGTCCCAACTATTTCGTTAATTAAGAGATGTGTCTTTTCCTTGTAGACTTACTTATAGACATACACGCAATGCTTAGTTAAAATAATACAGGTTTATCAAATAATTTTTGTCCTCAAATTTATTAGGTAACTTATATCGCTTAACAAATTAAAATCAATCTTCTGATTATTAGTAAGGCAACGCTTAGTCGATGATGAAAATAGAGGATAAGAAAAATTTGACGGTTTCAGAATGAAATTACTTTTTTATTTTACATGTCTGGCAGCATTCTAACTCAGATCAATAAAATGCATTCAATCAAGCCTTGTTTATAAAATCCTATCTACGTATGTAATGTTTTTGCAACTGAGGCATCTGACTCCCACGTAGAATGTTGAAAACGTAATTCTATGTCTATGGTTATAATCATAACAACCCTTTGAAATCTTTGCTGTGATCTGATCGGTCGGTCGGCTTCTTCAAGATTAACGTACATAGCATGATAATGGTTGCCAAATGTAGGTAAATAAGACCGATTAGCACCACAAAACACAAAATAATTAAACATTAATAAAATTTAACTACCCAAAGGTACCCCAGAAGCCGACAGCAACTACTTCCGCCTACAGACTCTAACCGCTTGGCCACAGGGCCTCGTTCACCATGTCCAAGTAAAGTGTTGATTAGTTACGTCCCAAGTACAGTTAATTGGCAAGTAAAAGCTATGAGTATGAATCAGTTTATCATAATTGATTAGTGCTACTCGAACATCGTGAAATTGAAATTGAAGTTACGGGTGACTTTAGCCGACAATTAGCGTACTTGTCACTTTACTTGTAGGTGGTGAAAGAGACCCTAACTATAACTATAATAGACTTTAAAATAAAAAATAAGGTCTGACTTGCGCAATGAGGGTTCTGTTCAAACTTGTAAGGAGTTTGATCTGTGAATTTTCGTTAAAAAATATATGCCTATCCAATTTTATTTCGCATCCTATAGTTTTATGAGTAAAACATTTCATCTAAAAAGCAGCATGGTAAAAAAACACACTGAGGATATTGCCATGTTAAATTAACTTGAATTGTAAGGCTCAGCCTGTGGTCAATTAAGCTACCAGTTCTTGTCATCTTTTGCATCTCTCTGCGTTTGTATTACGCCGCTTCGATGAACGCGAGTTGCCCATACTTTTTTTAGTTGGTCTGTGCATACAATGCGACGTACGTTAATTCAGATGAATGCAAATCAGTCTGAGCGAGGACGAACTACCTACTTTAGGAAACGGCTAGCCGTAATGTAAAATAGTGGAATATACAAACCGACGTTGACATCTAAATGTTCTGCAGGCTCGTTTGCTAAACGATTTTACTGCTCTTTTACCTAGTAAAAAGTCTTAAAAGGTAATTATAAATAAAGGTTACTTTTTCCTGTTAAGCCTATATATGTATATCTAATACCTTTAAACGAGCAATTCTTGTATATATCTAAATATATTTTTTAAATCTCGGAAACGGCTCCAAAGATTTTGATGAAATTTAGTACACTGGTTGCGGGGATGATAAATCGATCCACAAATTTTTATTGATAGAATTTGCCGTTTTTTTTAATGTTTATGCAGTTAAATATAAAATTACTCTTACCGACATCTATTGGAAAATATTAATAATATTGTGGCGTAGAAATGGTCAACATTTGACAATCCACCCTTCAAACAAATGACAATGTCGATAATGATGAAAGAACTCTATAAAAATTTCATCAACGGAATTAAAGGTTTCTTGGTCGAATGGTTACGAAAGCCGACTACGGAGCTAGAGACCCGGGTTCAAATCTCAAGTAGGCAAGTTGCGTTTTTTATTTTTTTGTAACAATTTATTTTAAATTGGGAGCTAGGTATTTCAAAAGGATTTGTAAAGTAACACTAAGTCAATGGAATGCTTTGCTTAAAAATAAACCAAGTAAATAAATTGTTTTTATCCGAGCAACGCTCGGGCGTCCAGGTACTCTATGTTAATGTATGGAACACAAAAATACTAATGTTTTTATTTTAGCACAAAATGGCTCATTCATTCTATTTTGAAGCGTTTCCTTGCCTTATTCACCTTCCCAATGTGTACAATGCTCATCCTACACGAATCTTACTCATGAATCGCCTCACTGAAGGTCTGTTTATGTTTTAACATTGGCTTGTTTGCGAAAACAAAAACATTTGAATTGTATTTTTATGGGGCAGCATACAAAAATAGCCATAGATCGGTCTTGATAAAGTAAATAATGCCAGAGCAGACCATTACATGCCGGTGGTAAAACATTTTTTATTTTCATTGAGGACCCCTATGGCAGAATGGTTACTATGCCAGACTGCCGTTTGGAGGGTCCCGGGTCGATTCCCAGCGAAGCAGAAATTTAAATACCTAATGAGCTTAAGCTTTTGACTTTTGATGCATCTTTCATTACCATCATACATCCAAGTTAGTAAGAGATATTTAATAATTTCCATTTAGTGTAGCAAAAAATTAAGTAAAATAAACCATTGATTACGCAAGTGCTGTTGTTAAATCACTAATACAAATAATAGTACCTTCCTGTGACTTTTGTCCCAGACCTAGTGAATATACCTCTGTTTAATAAATATACAATAGTCACGACATCCCACAAGATTACATCTAGAACCAAAACCCCTGAAGAATTTCATTTCATTTCATTTCATTTCATTTCATTTCATTTCATACCCCTGGAGCTTCCTTACTTACACATGAAATTACCGTTCAGTATCAAAAAAGAGATACAAGTTTTATTTTAATGAAATTATTATTTAATAAATGGAAGTATGCGCTGTTGTTATCGATGCACTTCCGCCATTTCATAGGCAGATCATTGATCCTTTGGAAAAATATCCTTGGAGCGAGAGTCTATGAACTGTTTGAAGGCACATAGCATGCTAACGCACATGTAGATTTATAAACATCTCGATGTTTGACGGCGGTTTTATCTGCCTCTGTCAGATTTGAATTTTATTCCTTGCAAAAATGTATGCAAACTAAAAATGTGATTATTGGTTGGGTCTTGAGTACGCAGAGGTTGCAGTCGCAGCTCCTCTAACTTGGTTGGTTTGATGTTCAGAGTGTGGCAGCGTTTTCCTGAAGGAGCAGTGGGCAGTACACTTCACCAGTCTCGGTTGTTTAATGGCCAGCTTATAATGTTTTCAATTGTTTGCAATACAATTCTGCAGTAATCGCCTGATCTGATCTCAAGATTATGGATCTGCTTCCACTATTCTTCTCCTTCAATTCTTCGTTATTCACTTGAGTATAAGGTAGTACATGAGGCTCATTGTGTAAATCGATTTCCAGAACGGAAACGTTGAAACCAAGAAAGCACCGTTCGTTCGATAGCGGTGCCTGGTTCGTACACGTCGTTAATTCTTCGAGTCGTTTCTGCAACACTGGTGCCATGGTGGAACTCGTATTCATTAATACCGCGAATTTTCAATTTGTCCATATTGTTGTTATAACAATGTTGAAGCTCAAACAATGATGTGAAAACAAATGAAATACAAAATTTAAAAAACAATATTTTTCTTGCCTTATTTCGAATTTGAATTGAATTTGGAATTTCTAATCAAACGCCAGATATTAGATTTTAATGTTACCAGTATTGAGTATCGACAATTTCATATGTTGTACCTACGGAGTATAATAACGAACATGTCACTTTGGCTATCCTACAGCCAGTACAGCTAAGAAAATATATAGACGTGATTGATAGTAAAATATAATTTTATGCACGTTTGCTTGACTAAATCTCAATGGAGGCCTTATGCGCAATTTGAAATCATCCGACAGCTGATTGGCTACTTACCCTTATTAATACTGGCCTGCAGGGATAGTCAAAAGGCTTGCAGTCATTCTTTCATTTATTTACTAAGTGCTTGCTAGCTATTTTAAACGCCAAAAATTCGCGAAATATAAAGCCTTCTTTTGAGGAAGATCACTTAAAGCTGATGGGGTAAGTAACGAACAAAAGAGCACAATGTTATGAGAATAAAAGACATGTAACATAGAAGAAAAGGCTATTTGAAGTGCGTTCTCATTTCCAGCGTTGGCAGTATTCCAGCTGCACAGGTGCTTCGTCACAAAGAGATAAGCGACAAATTGTGTGGAAATGTTCATGGCTCTAAAAAATAATACTCTTTTCATCACGCAGTATTTTGCTCTTCAGTTGACTGTTGGTTTATATGGCTTATCCACTTTTAAGCTAACTAATTAATTTCCCTTTAAGATCTCCAGCTCTAATGTGCGTTGCATTGGAGCAGCAGAAAAAACATCGTAGGATAACTTTTCAGTGAGTGTTCGGTTGCCTTTCAGTTAATATTTAGGTATGATTTCAGCTATAAAATCCTCTTGCCATGTAAAACTATGGCAATATAAGGTGTTTGAGAATTTTTGAAATGTTTTTATCGCTTTTGATGTCCCACTGTTAGGCACAGGTCTCCTCTCGGAGAGGGATGTAAGCCATAGTACACCACGCTGACCAAGTGCGGATAGGTGTGGTGGATTTACTGAATTTATCGCATTTACGATGACACTGCCATCTATCTTTCAATCTACGTATTACGTACGTATAATCCAGAACAACATGCGCTCTATGGTGGCAACGTTAGAAAACATTGTTCAATTTACAGAATTCATACAAGATGGCGTGATAACAAATAAGAGTACCGAGTATTTTAATTACGGTTTAAATTTATTTATTGAGATTAAGTTTTTTCCCGATATTATCCCTTACATCTACATGTAAGGGATAAATAAAATAAATAAATAAATATAAATATCTTTGGACAATTCACACAACACCATATGATTCCAAACTAAGCAGAGCTTGTACTATGGTAATCAGAAAGCTGATAAACATACTCATATAATTCTAAATACATACATAAATAGATAAATTAACACCCAGACACAGAACAAATAGTCATGTTCATCACACAAATATTTGTCCTGGGTGGGGATCGAACCCACGGCCTCACGCTTAGCAGTCGGCTCATCAACCCCTACGCCATGGAGGCTGTCTGTGAGGAGGATAATATCTATTATCCCTTACATGTAGATATATTTTGTACCTGCGTACAAAATAACTGTCTTAATCCACTGTTTAGTATGAATATAAGAAAACACTTATAATTAGTGTTGTTAGTATATACTTAGAACCGATTTCTTTATTTATTTATTAATATGTTTAATACTCACTACATTTAACACAAAACATTTTTTTCCCAAACTGGAGGCTAATTTGCTGCCAAATCGGTTTAGTTCTCGTCTCTATTGCACAGTTTTGCAGGCGCGATCGCAGTATCAGTTTGGGAGTTGATGGTCGCCAAGAAATTTTGGGGGGGGGGTCACTAAGAAATTTGGGGGAAGAGGTGTCCCAAATTGTCTTGTTTCGCGTTCCATCAACACGTGACTGATGGATTTTGGGGGTCATGTCCCCTGTGAGTCCCCCCCCCCCTCCGGGGACCGCGCCTGCAGTTTTGTTTACAACCATACTGATATTCTATACCTACCTAATAAAATTTCAATCAATATTATGACCTCAATGAATGTTAAAAAAATGTTGCATAGAGTTAACCATCCAACCCACGGCATCACGCGTGAACGGCTGAACCGATTTTGCTAATTCTTTTTTTCATGTGTTTGTTGTCAGAAGGTTCCTATGAAAGAAGAATATTGCGCGAAAAATTAGGAAATTATAGAATACTTAACAAACATAATAATTTTAATCATTTAAAAATTCCAATACAATATTCATAGTTAAGACAAGACAACGTCTGTCGGGTCAGTTCATCACATTAGCGAGGAGTGTACTCCTTAGTTCAGGCGCAGTCCCAGGGGGAGTCATGACCCCCTCTCCCCCCAATTCATCAGTCATGATGGAAGGCGAAAAAAGCCCATTTGCGACACCTCTTCCCCCAAATTTCTTAGTGACCCCTCCCCCCCAAATTGAAGGCTGTGACCGCACCTGCCTTAGTCCGATTTAAATCGAATGTTTATTCTCTTGCAGTTGGACGATGCCACTCTCCAGGTGTTCAAAGACGGTGACTACGGACCCTACTTGGACTTGGACTCCACCCTTGGTGAACAGGATGAGGAGTTGGAGGGCTTGCAGGACAGGTCAGTTTGTAGTACAGTTTTTTTCAGTAAAAGAACAATAGGGTTCTATTCGATCATACGGTGCTAATAAAACACGAAAGGGACGATTTTTATTATTCTGTTTAAAAGTGACATAAATCAAAATTGACAATGTTTTTCGTTAACTTACGCGCGAAAAATGAAAATATTATGAAGCTACACTACAGCAGTTACATATTTCTTATCATATACAGTAAAGTATCCGAATTTTATCTATCGACAACCGTTACCTATGGCTTTACTTGCCCTCCAAAGCACTGAATATAAACTATAAACTTTAGAGCATATCCGCTCATGGTGTGGTCGTTTCTATACTGAGTTGAATCATGGAACATAGCTAGTATAAATTAAATGGATCTGCGTAGTAAGCCCCCTTCAGGAACTCGTTGAGCTGGTTATATGACATCCTCTGCCCTTCCTGACCAAACAAATTATCTCATAACGCAGTCCCCCAACTGCAGTCGTACCCAGGGGGAACAGTGCTACTGCTACAATATAATTTTTTCTCATAATTTAAAAATTTATAGTTATACTGGGTGATCTCGCGATCTCCGCACCGCCTTTAAATTTATTTTTATTTATATTTTGCGTTGACCATCTGTGGCGGATAGGTCGCTGGTTTTTATAAATAAAAATTACGATTTGATATTTGACCGAATCGATGAGGGCGGCGGCAGCGAAGACAACATTTTTTCTTATTTTCTATTGACAATGACGATTGACATTCGAAGGAGTTTTGCATTCAGAATGCATAGGTTAGCTCGAATTACAGAATAACGCGAAACGGTTACTCTGCCACCCTCCTCAATCGGCACGTTTATTTAAAGCGAATTAAATATACATGTAATAATGAAAATACAAATTAATACCGCACTGTCGTGCACACCATCCTTATGACTTAGGGGGTCAGACCTACCGAATATGTAATAAAAGTCACAATATTTATTTCATATTAGGAATACAAAATATTCGCTTAATGAATGTCACATATTCTCAGTAATCGCCTTAGGTGCCCGTTTGGGCTAGATGTTGAGCTGAGAGAAAAAAGACGGCGGAATAAAACTATGTAGGTAGGTACATATAAAATTTCATAGAAATCGGTCAAGCCATTTCGGATGAGTCTAACAACTACATTGTGACACGAGAACTTTATGAATATAGATTTTTTCTTCTTTACTAGAAGCTGAAGCTAACACTTATAAGTAGGTACAGTAACTTACATCATACATTATTAGAGTGCTCGACAGTATACAATGATAGAATCTATTTACATTTTATAATAAAAACTAACCAAAACTCCATGAAACTATGAGAAACGTCAAACAACGTTCTCAGTTCAGTCCTATTAAGTATTTTTTTCAGTACTTAAAGGAATTGCAAATTTTGTAGGTTGATAAGTATACCATATTTTTCAGTGTCAATTATAAACGTTTGAATCCAAGAATTTAATCCAATAATAATTTCGTTCTAAGTAACATAAGAATAACACTCTTCAACTGTCCTCATCAACTAATACTCAACATCAGTGATTCGTCAATAATACTCAATAATGAAACAGTAATATTGATACCTAGGTACTTTATCAGACCTTGTCTGTTGGAGTTTTAGAAGAAACTCGGAAAGTCATGTTTTCACTGTGTAATTAACATAAATCGAACAATATGCCTTCACTTTTATTCGATAACTTAAAAACACATCATTAAAATAAAAATGAAACAAGTGCGAAACGCCTCTTTTAAATTCCTGCTAAATAATTTTCCTGAATAAGTATATCTATTTGAGAAATGAACTGGTTAACGAGAAAAGCATCTCAGGCATCTTTATATCGTTTGAATTGCGATAATTTTACATATTTTCAATACTTACAATGTATTCAAATGTGGGTATTTTTTTTTACAATATATACACACAAATATTTTAATTATTTGTGACCTTCCAACAAGTTTTTATAATTTGTTAATATTGTTTTATGGTTTACTTTAAAATAGCTACGAAAATTTAAATATACGTATTTACCTACTTTTTATGAGTTAATTATTCGATTTTAGGCAGTAAGCCTAAAACGTACACCGGTATTTACTGTATATTTACATATACATATTATTAGCCCCAATAATAAACAGTAAAAAATATTAGTAAAATTGTAAGTCTTCTAACATTCAAAAAATTCATTCAACTATGTACCTATATTGTAGGGCAAACACCCTAAAATCCGAACGAAATCCGGAGTAGACCAAAATAGTTCGGAGTCGTATTCGACACATGGAAATTTATTTGGGTTACTGATACACATGTAGCTAACTAGGTAACCGTTTTATGTACAGAGGTTCTCTTAAATAGAATTATGGAGAAATTTGCGTCCCTGTTGAATATTTTGTCTAATTACTAAGTTAGTTTTCATATAAATTACATTTAATGATTACATTGGTACCTGTGTCACGCCTACGTAATTTTGTAGGAAAGTTCATAAATACATATTTTAATTATTAAATCATTTATTTATAATAATTAAATTTAATATATCTTTTCTAATATTATAAAGAAGAAAAATTTGTATTTTTGTATGTTTGTGATGAATAAACTCAAAAACTACTGTTCCGATTTCAAAAAATATTATTTCACCATTAGAAAGCTACATTCACCCTGAGTAACATAGGCTACTTTTTACTGCGGGAAAGGGAAAACGCTTCATTCCTACGTGATAACGTGTAATAGGGTCAACGCGGTTGAAGCAACTGACTGAACGCCTATCCTATGATTTTAATATAGCAATGAAGCCTGGAATAACACATAGGCTATTTTTTATCCTACGGGGACCCATTAAACAGCTCCACGCGGGCGAAGCCGCTGGCGGAAGGCTAGTAAGAAATAAAATCCATACCTACCTAAAAACTTGTGCTTAAAACAGTCTAATTGTTTCATTCATAACATACACAATGAGCATTAGGTACTTATGCACATATTAATGTCGTTTAGTAATGAACTAGACCTAGACAAAAAGTCTACAAAGATTAGTAAAAATAAAAGATATATATATTACTTTTCTGTTTATTATAAAAAAACCTAATTATATAACATTGAAAATACTGCTTTTTACATTTCTGTTTAGTATCAACCCCAACCAATTTTTGTAGGTATATAATTTCATTAGATGACAAGAATCTTTACCTTGCATTATAAATATTATAATTCATACTAACTACGTAGAAATAAATAGATTTTTTTATTTATCTTAATTATGATAATATGTAATATGATGAGTCGAATTACGAAATACCTTGAAAACGTAGAAAGTGTAGAAAAGTACCGAGCGAAACCGTGAGTGTTTGACATCATAAAGTTTTTTCCAGGCTAGTTTCAATGCGACTTAGCTCCGCAAAAAGTTGCTACGAAGCTAAACAATGAACTTCAGCTATAAACGAATTATAAATACAGGTTGATTGGTTTCATTTATATGTATGTATTTTATTTGAAACATAAAGTAATTCATTACAAAAATCCATTTTTATGACTTCATAATATGGCAGGAAACCTTTGCCCAGTAGTGGGGCGCGGGACAAAATATTACTGTAATAAATAATACTTATAATCCACTTATTGTTGACTTTGGTTAGGCGTATATTAAAATTTCAATTCTATGATCATATATTTGCTGCTGGGACTTTTTTCTTCCGGCTCTTTTCTCTCAGCACAACCCATCGCAGAATCTAAGCCATGAACGAAAGCCTTTAAAATATTGACGTTTTTAAGCGAATATATTTTGTCATCCAAATATTAATTTAAAAAATATATTTTTACTTATACTAGAAGATGGATTAGCTTTGAAATAGTGTAATAATCTTCCCGTGAACATTTCACTATCTGATTATTGCTGTCTGTATTCGTTATTTTTTTTTTAATTTAAAAATATAATAATCAGTAATTAATCAGTCAGTTAAGTACTTAAGTCAAATGTCCTTATAAACAAATAGACAATTGTTAAAAAATAAACTAACAAATTAAGATAAAACTTAAAAAAACCTCTTTAAATCAAAAACTATCGTTTTTTTTTTGCATGCGCAGAATGAGTACAAAGACCTAATTACCCACATCATAGAATCATTGAATTCAATCGCACGCGGGCAACAGTACCCACAGTTATGCCCACAGTTTGAAATCGGCTACGTTGGGGGCCGCAAGTGACTAACCTATATACGAAATTACACCGGGATTATGTGTCAGTAATGCAAAAAAAATAGGCAAATACAATACATGTGATTGAGGCGTTAATAAATAAGTTACATAGACAAGGCGACAAGAACATCCTGTATGTCGACTTAAAAGTAAAATGGAGAACTATCAAGATGGGATGGGTGAGCTCGCAAGTTGCAGCACTTCGACAGCGCAAAGTGAACAGTGGTTCGATTGCTCAGACAGTAGCGCGTCTGTCTGGAGTCAAGTGTCGGAAGACTCTGGGGTAGCCCTGGATGACTGCACCTTTGATCTAAAACTCATTCTGGATTCCACGGAATATGCGTTCGAAATTCAAGATGTGGAAATTGATTTGGAACTGTGAGTTGGTTTTTTTTTTTCGAGTACCTACTGGAACTACATAATGTTGACTTTTAAATTCGAAACTTTCAGTGTACTCTTTTCGTTATTTTGAATTATGCCGTTTGATTGCAATATAGGATGTGCATTGTGATTATGAGTAGGTTGGACGAGAGTTCTAATTTAAATAAACGATTTAAACGATTTTGACGTGACGATGTCAGTGGAGTAAAAATAGTAAATTTAATATTAAATAATAAAATATTTATATCTTGTGCACTCGTGGTATAGCCTAATAGTGATAAAAAAGCATGATGTAGCAGGATTATTATTTGTGTGGTGAATCAACAGTTAAGATTATGGAAAAGATGTTTTTAATATTTGAGGAAGACATGTTGACAACTAACACACCTTGTTGACATAAAAATTATATTCCTGAAAAACATTTTGTACAAGTGGAATATCTGGATTTAACCTCAAAAAACATTACTACGCTTAATACATACTTCGGACATAATCAAGCAACTGGAAAAATATACGAGTAAAATCTGATTGACGCCGGCCTTTCCTTCTTTGCAATAGCGTCCTCAAGAAATAAATACACAAAAATCATAACTGGACATACCTCTGTACATTTGGACATTCGTTTCATTTATTTTATAATTATAATTTAATTTAAAAAATAGTTTAAATAGTGTAATTATGTATATAATTTTTTGTAGCTATTTTTTTATATGCCTTTTATTTCATTTAAATTTAAGTGCTTTGTATCATGTCTTTAGCGAATAATAGCAATGGTACATTATTGCAATGCTCTATCTGTGGGGATAGTAGATATTTTAAGGGACAGAGGGGGCTTAACATCCACTGCAGTCGTATCCATATTCCAAGGATCGCTGCAGTGGATCACATAATACCCCTGCCATCTAGTGTCCTTACGGATGGGGGTCGCAGTGATGAACCATTGCATCAGAGGCTTGCGCATCTAAAACATAATATCAAACTTGTAAAGCGCATACCAAAAGGAGCTCGGGCAAGTGTTGCTCGTAGTCTCACTGAGTGTGTAGCCAAAGTAGTCTCAGAAAATACTTCAGAGGTTTGGCAAGAATTACTCCTTTTTGCATACAAAATATTTAATATAGAATTTAGAAAACAAAAAGTTTCTCTAGTGAAGCAATTAAAACAAAATATTATTAATAATAGTATTCCCATTTCATCATCTCAACAAAAAAGTACATATCATAATAGTTTACAAAATAAATTAAAAATTATTGAAAATAAATTATCTGATGGGGATATAAAGGGAGCCGTTAAAATTTTATTTTCTGATGACTCTATGGCTACGCACTCGCCCGATACACTTGATGCACTGCGCGAGAAACATCCCACAGCTACAGCAGTCTCACTAAGTACCCATCAGTGTACTGGCCACAGACAAAATTCTTTGAGAGTGAGCGAGGAAGCCACTAAAAATGCTATCTGTTCTTTTCCGAACGGATCAGCCGGTGGCTTAGACGGCATAACACCACAGCATTTGAAAGACCTAACAGATCCTTTTTTAGGTCAAATATCAAAGGATCTGTTGAGGGAACTCATCAGTCTTGTAAACCTAATGTTAACTGGTCGAGTTCCCTCAGATATAATACCTATTGTCTATGGAGCCAACCTCGTTGCTCTAAAGAAAAAAGATGGTGGGATACGTCCTATCGCTGTGGGTAGTACATTGAGGCGATTGACTTCAAAGATATGTTGTCGCGAATACCGCGAAAGCTTAATGCAAAAATTCAAACGCGGCAGCTTGGCTTTGGAGTCAAGGGTGGCTGTGAGGCTGCAGTACATGCAGCTCGGTCATTTTTAATTATGTAAAATTATGACGTGTTTCTGAAAATTGACGTTAAAAATGCATTCAATTCGGTAAACAGGGGTGCTATTTTAACTGAAATTCAAAAAGAAGCACCAGAGATTTATGATTATATTTGGCAATGTTATGGCACCCCATCTAAATTATTGTTTGGCGATAACGTAATAGAGTCTTGCGTGGGATGTCAGCAAGGCGACCCTCTTGGCCCAGTAATTTTTAGTTTGGTAATCCAGTCAATTATAAATCAACTAAATTCTAAATTTAATATTTGGTACCTTGATGACGGTTCTTTGGGAGGAACTGCATCAACTGTATTGGAGGACCTAGAAATAATAATTCGACGATTTAGCGACATTGGTCTCTCTCAATATTTTAAAAAATGTGAAGTTTTTTTCTCGGACCACCTATCATCAGAACAAATTTCAAATTTAACAGAAAAATTCAATAAAATTACACCAAACATAAAAATAGTCAAGAAGGACAATTTGACATTACTAGGTGCTCCAATATTTGATGATGCGATTTCTCCCATTATAAATTCTAAATTAGAAATCTTTAATTCAATTTCGGATCACATTTTTAAACTGCAACCTCACATGGCTATCTATATTTTACGCCTTTGCTTATTCGCTCCAAAATTCTTATATTTACTAAGATGCTGTCCTGTTTGGAAATTTCCTTTGATAACAGAAATATTAGATAATTCTTTAAAAAACTGTGTTTCAGAAATTCTAAATTTAAAATTCGACGATCGCTCATGGATGCAGGCATCTCTTCCTGTTAGATTTGGTGGCTTAGGAGTCCGCACGATGGGAGGGTTAGCACTTCCGGCGTTCTTGGCCTCTTGTCATAGTACGTGCACCCTCATCACAGAGATATTAAACACTAATTTAGATGATGTTTGGGTGCCGTACATGATGGAGGCCTTGGATAGTTGGAGTGCTTCCTTTCCGTCCGAAGATATATCTACTATATATAAGGAAAAACAACAATCATGGGACTTGCCCAAAATTAAATCTGTTTTTGCCGGCCTCCTTGAGCGATGTACAGACAGCACTGATACTTGCAGTTGCACAGATTGAATCGGGACATTGGTTAAATGCGCTACCATCGATGAACATAGGTACCGTGCTGGATCCTACAACTTTTCGTATTGCAGTAGGTCTCCGGCTCGGTGTCGAGATGTGTGAGCCTCATATTTGCCCGTGTGGGCAGCGGGTGGACAAGTTTGGGCGACATGGCCTTTCCTGTACCAGAAGTGCCGGTAGACTTTTTCGCCACGGTACCCTCAATGACTTAGTCCGTTGGGCTCTTACCACCGCTTTAATACCAGCTACACTGGAGCCCTCTGGGTTATCTCGAAGCGATGGCAAGAGACCTGATGGTATTACTTTGGTACCGTGGAGTTTGGGCCGGCCTCTGGTATGGGACGTCACCTGTGCGGACACCTTAGCGCCAACACACGTAAGGATGTCCGCTGAAAAGGCTGGGTCCGCGGCAGATCATGCCCAATGTCTAAAGCGCCGTAAATATAGTAATTTATCTGACAATTACATATTTACGGCGCTTGCCATGGAGACAATGGGGCCATGGTCTTCTGACATGAAAAAAATCATGTCAGAAATGTCGCACAAACTTGTACTGGCCTGCGGTGACCCAAGAGCTGGCGGTTACTTTGCACAAAGGCTAAGCCTTACGATTCAGCGTGGCAATGCCGCCAGTGTCTTGGGTACCATGCCTCACACGGGTTTTTTAGATGAAGTATTTTATTTGTAAACTTATTATTTTTATAAATAATTTTATATATATTTATTGTATAATAACTGTATATAGTTAGTATAATTTAATATTAATTTAATTATTTGTTGTTATGTAAGTAACATTGTTGGAGAATAAATAAAGCGCATTTAAATAGCAAAGCTAGGTAATAATAACGGTGGATAAAAGATTACCAGCTGCTTTATTTAGGGACGTTACAAAAGATTGTGTTTTATTACAAAAAATGTAATCGTATGGAATAGGAGGGTACGTTTAAGCATAAGCCTTATCTCACGGGTAGAACCCAAGTCACCCAAGTCACAAGAGTATACGAGTAAGTCACTCCCAACTGTTGTTCACCGGTAACAGGCTGGGTGGTCTGTGCCGGTAACATTGAATTTCAAATTTGAAATCTTATAGTTTTTTACAGTTACCTACATATTAAATTTAAATATGTATGCTGTTTGGTAGCAGTGTGAACGTGTATTGTGAGAATTCTATATTTTAGAACAAAGACAGACGTGGGCGTACCGAGTTAGGGGCAAGAGGGGCATGTGATTCAAGATTCACTTCATGATGTGCACTGTTGTTTAAAAAAATCTTTTTGCAATATATTGTGAAAAGCGTTCTAAAGGCCAGCTAAGAAATCTGTAAAGAATAAAAATTAACATTTTGTGTGCGTGTCTTCGAGTAATGTGGGAGGTACCCAGCTTGAAAAAATATTTTAAGGCGCGTACTTTTTTTAAAAGATATTGATTTATAATTATTTTTTAATCCATATTAATATAAATAAATTACAAACAAATAAAACGGTGACAAACAGTTCTCAGATAAGATGTAAATATATTTTTAATGAGTGTGACAAAGCCTTATGGGAAAAACGAATTTCAGTTTCAGGAGATAGTAGAAGGTAATTTGTAAACAACTGCTTAAAAGAAACTTTTAAATTCTGTTTTTATGAAATCAAAATACTGTTTAGGTACTTACTATAACTTGCGTACACCACAGTATTAGGTGGTAGTTAAGTATCAATAACTTTGTATACTTATATATACTCGTAGCTAAGAAAGAAGAAAAATATTTGAGAAATATCTATAACAAAACGCCATTTTAATCAACATGAAATAAATACAAACTCTTAAGTACCTCGGTCATATAAAAAGATTCGCAATTCTATATTTAATTAAGTACAGACCATTTTTTTGTTAATTTTATTTATATACAATGAATTTAAATATAGTTTAACGTTTTACTGGGTTTCTCCAAATCTACATTTTTTATTAACTGAAAATGAACAGCCAAAAAATCTGTCTGTGGTAAAACTTGAATGGTTCTTCCGGGGAACATACTTGCCAGCCAAAATTACATCATATTATTATAACCACCAGCCAAAATTACATCTGATGACCATAAGCCTCCTGGCGACCTCAAAATGAGGCTCTTTTAGGTTTTAAATTGTAATTTAAAACCACATGGCGTTACTCACTGGCACATACTTAACTTTTCATATAAGAAATTGCTTCATATTTTTGAAGCACGAGATTGACTGAAATGAATTGCCAAATTTATTTTATTGTTTGTTTCAGCCGCAAAAATGCGTTGGTTCTACGGACGCAGCTCTCCGTTCGGGTTCACGCTATCATCGGTATGTCTTCCTCAATTCAACTTTAAAGTTTAACTCCACAAATGTTTCAAATTGCAGTATTTTTAAACATGAATTTGATAAACAAGAAAATCCTTATTTTGTATATTCATTCACTATCTAAGGGTGCGAATCCGCAAATCGAAGTTAACAGTTAAAAACAGTTAAATGAAAACTACGCAGACTGGTGGTAACTTTCGCGCGTCTTTTTTGTCAGCAAATATGTATATAGTAAAACCTAAACCTAATGAGCGCTTTGAAAATATGCGACGACAGAACAGATCTAAGTTTTAAAAAGTTGTAAGTTTTGGCAATATGTGAGTAGGATATCCTGACATGGCTGAAAACTTTCACGCGTCTTTTTTGTCAGCAAATATGTATATAGTAAAACCTAAACCTAATGAGCGCTTTGAAAATATGCGACGACAGAACAGATCTAAGTTTTAAAAAGTTGTAAGTTTTGGCAATATGTGAGTAGGATATCCTGACATGGCTGAAAACTTTCACGCGTCTTTTTTGTCAGCAAATATGTATAATAGTAAAACCTAATATTATAGCGCTTTGAAAATATGCGAGGACAAAACAGATCTAAGTTTAAAACAGTTGTAAGTTTTGGCAATGTGTAAGTAGGATATCCTGAAATGGCTGATGTACTTTCCAGAGAGGCTCCTACACTCCCAAGGCCGGGAGCTGCGGCGAGCACTCTTCACCCTCAAGCAGATCTTGCAGTCCGACAAAGACTTGGTCCATGAATTCGTCGCAAATAAGGGCCTGGACTGCCTCATGCAAGTCAGCAACATGGCCGATCATAATTATTTGGATTACATTCTCAGGGCTCTTGGACAGGTAAGGATTAATCAATTCTTTTGTTAAACTACAGCAGGTGATGAGCAGCGGTTGATGAACTTTGCACAAGATAAAAGTAACGGTAAAATTTGCTATCATTTATCAATAGTAACCTATTGAAGTTGTAAAAGTTATTTTACGAGCAATAAAAATCTAAATTGGCTACGATTACCCCAGTGAAAACTGTTACTAAATTTATACCTAACCATTTTCTTCTGTATATCTTTATTTTAGATACTGCTTTACGTCGATGGCATGCACGGCGTGATGAACCATAAACGCTGTATTCAATGGCTGTATTCCCTAATCTCCAGCAAATTTAGACACGTAGTTAAGACAGCTCTCAAACTACTTCTAGTATTCGTCGAGTATACTGAAAAGAACAGCCTCCTTCTTATAGATGCAATCACAGTTGTAGATAATTCTAATGGTAGACAGCCTTGGTACAACGTTATGAAGATTCTTCAAGATTTTGACGCCTCTGACACTGAACTTCTGATTTATGCAACAACCTTAATAAATAGATGCCTCAACAACGTCCCCGATAGAGATACATATTATGATCAAGTAGATGCCCTGCAGGACCAGGGCATGGATGATATAATTCAATTGTACATGTCTAAACAGGGAACAGATTTAGATCTTTTAAGACAGCTGCAGATATTTGAAGCTGTATTATTGTATGAAGACGGTGATGAGACTGGTACGGCGTTAAAGTAAGTATAACAATGAACATTATTTTAAGACGATAAGATAAAACAATGTACCACCACCACTTATTCAATGCAGAGAAGCAATTCTTATTTATAACTAAATTTTACTTAAACAAATACATTATTTTCAGGCAATTAGATGATTCAGTTATTAACTCAGTGAGACGAAGAAGCCTTAATTTAAATACCCCGGAAACACGAAAATCGAAGAAAAAACAAATGAAAGAAAAAGGTACATAATATTTAGGAACTACGAAAGTTTGCAGTTTGTTTTTAGTTTTATTTTCCTTTTTGCTCTTACTCGCATGTCAGATTTGATATTTTGAAATAACTGTAATTTCTTGATTTGTATTTTTCTAATACTTTTATTGCATATGCTTTATTGACTAAATTATTTTGGCATTTTAACTAACAATCAACAGCAAAACCACCAGTCATCTCTCACACGGAAACTGAATCTAAAATCGCAAATAACAATCGAACGCAATTTCTACCATCAATCATAGATAACAAGGACAACAAAGATCTGAGTACAGCTTTAAGAAGAAAGAGAGACAGATATGCGAGGCAAGCTCATCACATAGAGTTTTTAAATAACTCCAGTGAAATATATAAGGGCTTATTCGGACACACTAAGACTGATTATAAAAATACAAATGGAAATTACTCTACCACAAATGGGAACCATATCACTGCCAATACTAACGGAACTTATGCTTATTACAATGGAAAATACTCAAACTGCAATGGCGTAACAAATGAACCAACCAATTACGAAAGCAGTATTTGCAGTAGTATGAACGGACATACAGAAGATGACAAATCATACCTAAATAGATCAACGAAGACTCCCAACCTAGCAGATGTTTTAAAAAATGGTCTGTTCATTCACTAACATACTAATTTTCGCCCATCTGTTTTGCTGGTTTTCTTAATTTTATCTCCTCTACATTATCATTATTACCGATATACTGAGTCATGATAATATTATGTTTGAAATATACACCTGATAATTTATAGTACTTTATTGTAACAGGAAACCAAAGATATACGGCTGGATTAAAACAGAGAATCCAAAACGGGACCTTAGGTCACAGTGTTAATGCTGTTGACACCCTCAATGTTATACGCCAAAAACAATTGGATGTACCCCCCGAAACAAAAGATGACAGAGGAATAATTTTAAATAGGGAACATAGTATTAAAGATTTGGCCCAAAGACTAACAACACCAATTAGTCCAACTAGTGAAGAAAAACCGTTAAGGGTAACTGATGTAGCTGGAATAGTATCAAAAGCCAAAGCAGAATTAGCTAAATCTCAGTCTAAAGGTAACCTAGTCTCTTTGGCCTCCATATCTACAACATTAGCGCATGTTTTATTTTTTATTTTTTAAGTTAACCTTAATCATCTTGTTTTGCAGAAATTATAAAAAGTCCAACGATTGAAAAAACACAAAAAATACATGAAATCAAAGTATCTGAAAACGATCTTCATTGGGAAGAGCTGAAAAAAGGTTGCTTAGACAGGGCATGGATTTCATGTCACTTAGATTTTTCAGATTTGCGACAAGATTCCGATGATGACATGTTATCACCAGTGTCTAACGCAGTTAACGGTCCACCACCTCCCCCTCCAGGAATGTTTCCGGGCATCCCGGGAGGTAACCCACCTCCTCTCCCGGCGATTCCAGGCTTTTTCCCTCCAACGCCTAGGTTTCCGGACGGCTCTAGATCATCATTAACAGAATCTACAAATGATTCTGATAGTTCTACCATCAAAAAGAACAAAAAGACCGTTAAATTATTTTGGAGAGAAATTCAAGATAATCCAATACCACCATTCATGAGATCGAAAGTTGGTGGCTTCATCTGGGATGAACTACCCGATGTTAGCTTGAATACAGCAATGTTAGAGCATTTATTTGAGTCCCGAACCAACGATCTAATACTTAAGGTTTGTATGGTTTTAAGTTTTTGTAACAACATATCAAATATATTGATGTTTCTTTTTCTAATTATGATAGTCCTATTGGTCTTACATTTATAGTTTGATTATCTTTGTTTTGGTTTTTATTTAACGAGTGGCTGAGGATTTAATTTATTTCGATAAATTTATTTGTTTTTACTTATCAGATATTGTCTTTAACGTCTTTCATTTTATATGAATATTAATTAAGTAATTTATTTTTTTACATATTCTGGTGCCAATATTTACAATACAGGAAGTAAGTATGCTCTTTAATAATCTTTTCTATAATAATTGATACAAGGAATCGAAAGTATTTCAAACTATTTTTGTTCCTTAGAAACTTATGGAGCCAAAGAGAAATCTCATATTAGATGCTAAGCGATCCAATGCAATCAACATAGCTATGAAAAAGCTTCCAACGCCTCAGACTATTAAGGCAGCAATTATGAAAATGGATGCCACGGTTATAGGTAGAGAAGGTATCGAAAAACTGTTGACGATGCTACCAACGGAAGAAGAAAAGATCAAAATACAAGAAGCTCAGGTAAGATTGAATAACGTTATTGACTCTATATAATTAATCTTTATATACAAAATAGAGTTACCATTGACTGGATGACTCAAGAATGCCAAGACCACTTTTTATGATTAGTGATTTTTTGCATACTTATGTCCAATCTTATAAAAAATCTCAATTTTAACAATGCATAAAACAACAAATGCATTTTATTATATAAAACAAATATTTTTTTCCATACAAATGATACCTGGTAGCTCGTACTAACGCCGCACAAATCAAAATTTGTTATCGTTTATGACAATAATATTACTATACCTACTTTCACATGCAATAAAATTCAAACAGATAAAATCATAGTTACGTACAATACATTATATTTCTTTTTCATTCAATCCAATGAAAACATTTTGTTTGTACATCTTGGATTGCCTCGATGTGTTGTTAGTCTATTCGCAAAACGGTGGAGGTCAAAACTGTAATAATAATTATTTGTTTTCAGTACGCCAATCCTGACTTACCCTTAGGAAGTGCGGAGCAATTTCTTCTTACTTTAGCATCAATAAATGAGCTTTCTTCTAGACTTAAGCTTTGGGTCTTTAAACTGGATTTTGACAACTTAGAGGTAAGCACTTTAAGTAGGTGTAATGTAGGTTAGGTATAAAGTTTGTAAAATCACTATTACATGGTATATATACTGCTATTAAAAGATATGTTTTGTTATGAGCATAAGGTCACGTCCATTTTACCTTTTCAGAAAGAAATAGCAGAACCTCTAATGGACCTAAAGCAAGGTATAGAACTATTGAAAGATAATCGTACTTTTAAAGTAATACTAGCCACTCTGAGATCTGTAGGAAGTTTCTTAAATGGCAGCCAGCCGAAAGGTTTTCGACTAGAATATTTGTCAAAGGTCATGGAAGTGAAGGATACTGTACACAAACATCCTCTGCTTTACCATCTATGTGAAATGATCATTGAAAAGTTTCCCGATAGCACCGACTTCTTCACTGAGGTAAGGCACTTTAAGATTTCATTTTTTAACTGTTCAATTTGACAGGTGGTAAGTCTCCTATACTGCGACGCCTTACATTTCTATAACTGTAACGTAAAGAAATTCTTTTACCGTAGAATTATTAAATTATATAATTTCTTTTTCGTTTATTTTTTTTGTTAAATTATTGTATTTTTTCTTTCAAGTAAAGATCATACTCCGTAGATATTGTTAACGTAACTAGTAAAAAAAATTTCACTACGCCACGTTTCCAGATCTTTAATACTGTTAAGAACCTCAGACATGTATTAAAAACTTCATCAGCGTTACAACCAATTGCAACATTAATAATAAAACTTCCAAATTTGGTTCAATGATTGAAAAGGAGTTCAGTGAACATAAACGCTACAAAAAAATACACTTTGTAAAATTTTAATATTAATACAATTTTTAAAATGTTATCATTTATAGGTCGGTCCAGTCATAAGAGCTTCAAAAGTTGACTTTGACATGGTCAGCAGTAATCTGTTGAAGCTGGAGTCGGACTGCAAAGCGTCTTGGGACCACATGAAGAGAGTCGCGAAGCACGATAGCTCACAGATATTCAAGACGAAGATCGACGAATTTCTTACCGATGCAGCGGAAAGAATTATATTATTAAATGTCATCAAGCAAAGAGTTATGAACAGGTACAAATCTATGCAATAAATTTAATTGTGTCCTAAAACCATAAAATTCTCTTAATGTTATGAATGCATTAATAAAATTCTGATAATGTTATGAATGCATAAATTTCTGGGAACACATGGGTAGAGAGGCGAATAATTTCGACATTGTGTTTGGATTCATACAAATTTGAAGATTGACACTTTAAACTATATGAAACTAAGCTCAGATTAGACAATTAGCTCATACCTTATGAGCCATTTTGGCGAATTTATGTTTATGACTTATCTATATTGTTATTACTAGTGATATATTATTTTATTCCAGATACGCCAAATTCCTACTATACTACGGCATTCATCCCGGCGAAATCCCTAAGAACAAGCCATCAGACTTCCTGAAAGTTATAGCAGAGTTTGCACTTGAATACCACACTACGAGGGAGAGGGTACTGCAGCAGTTGGAGAAGAGAGCCAATCATAGAGAGAGAAACAAAACTAGAGGCAAAATGATTATAGACGTAAGTTCTACAACTCACACAAATGCATCATTTCAAATGAGGGGTTCATACAGGTGGAAAAATAAATAAACTAGAGGAAGTGGAAATACCACTGCAGCGGTAAAATAGGCGGTAGAACTTTCACCTTTTATTCTCGGTTCAACCGGGCAAGTACTACCGCTGTAGTCATCCGTGAAAGATCACTTAACACCACGTGGCTTGCATGGTCGTCTGTTATAAAATAAGAATAAAACAATTATCTTGTGATAAGCGGCAACATCGCGCCTGATGCGCGTGCGTTGTGTAATGTGAGCTTCAGAGACAATTTTGCTTTTAGAATCTTGTCTGTAACTATGTACTTATGTCAATTTCAATTTCAATTATATTTACTAGTAATAACCAGATTCACTCCTTCATGACTTTAAAGTTTAAAATTTATTAAAAAAATTTAATTCATTGACAAAGAAAATATATAAATATACATGATCAGATTCTTATTTACCAACATATTCATGGTTCCGTAATTGCATGACGATATTTTGTTCGATTTATGGAAGGCCTTTGATAGCATTAATGGATAATTATATAAAGATTATAAATTATACAAGAGGTAAACAACTCGAAGCACATGCATCGTGAACCATTATTTTATACTTTTTGCAGTCTACAATTGAGGATTTCTCTAAATACTTTGCAGGTTGGTAATTATTCTAACAAAAATGGCGATCACGCTGCGGACAGTGCTCTAAAGGAACTTCTGAAGACCGACCCAGACACCTATATCCTAACAGATGGCAGGCGAAAGTCACAAGTGAATAATAATAACAGACGAGTTATTGCCAAGTATGTATGATATTATAATACTTGTTATGCTTTGGAAAAGTAAGCTTTGCTTCGTCTATTTAATTGTTTTTGTTACGTTTTGTTTTCCTCGTGCGCTACTATTACATGATTCAGTTCGCGTATTTTGGATTATTGACTTAACACCCTCTATAGTCCGGATTTATTTTATAAGATTACCTTGTAATCCGACAATTTACAAATCCAGCTCAGTAGTTGTGCCACGTACAAGTTACAACCCGTCGAATCATGCAAAGATTTGCCTAAATTTCATATACTTACCATCAACAGCCATAGGCGTGTCGAATTACAAAGGGGTGTTGGACTACCCAGGGGCCGGATTACCGAGAATCCACTGTAAAGTATATCTGTGGATGATGTGAGTGATGGCGCGTAAGCTATGCGTGCCTCGCTTGACAATAGTTGTGGGTAATACCAGCTCATAAAATAACTTAGCACCATACTTAGCACCTACTGGCGTTCAAAATTCTTCGTCATTTTTAGCGTTAGCTTTATACGAAGTGATGAATCACTTGTAAAGAGATAATGCTAAAGTAAATGGCTGCTATTTGTTTTATTTAATATCATTGGCTGGCTTCAACATTAATTAATTCATAACGCAGCAAAGCAGTTGTCATTATTTATTTTCGATATGCACACATCGTTTCATGAATTCACAAATGACTGTAAAGCAATAGTTAGGACAAAAAAATGTTTTAGAGTGGCTAAGCGATGATACTAAATACTTGACTACAGATTTTGGTTGTACTTGAATAACCTTGCAAAATTTTAAAAGATATCACATTTTTATTTATATGTTAATATTTAGGTAACGACATGTTAAATGTTTTTTTCCAGCGGAGATTTATCAGCGGATGACGAAATAATAGAGAGCCTTGTCCGCTCTGCTACAGCCAAAAGAAAACCCATCGCCCGAGATAGGCGACGAAACCGACTGTCCGACAAGAAGAATTGTAAGCATTACAGCACTATTCTGTCGTTTTTTAGAAATAAAATGTTATGGTGGATCCACAGGACGACGTTTTGAGTTATGCAGTATTTGCACCGTGCACGAGTAATATGTAGTTACGACGTGGCAGTCGTAGCATATTTAATTTAAGTCGTAGCATATTGTTGAACCTTCACAACTTTTTATGATGCATGGGATACATGTATCTCAACGGCAGAGGCCGTGATAGGTCAAAATCTAGATTTGATCACACTATCTATTGTATTACAATACACATAAAGATTATCTTATAAGGTACCCGCGGGTAACAAGGGCCGGTGTTTATCAAGGGCCACTTTTAAAATAATGTACTTCTAACGGTTGGATTTTATTCTAATTACGCACACACGTTAAGGACCAATAGGAAGGCTAATATACGCCAGCGCATTCTCACGGGCTCCGCCATATGGTCAGTAGCCGCGTCGCCGTTCAGAGAATTGGTCTGTGCCACTCAATAGTAATATTGTCTCTTGAATGGAACGAAATTGTGTGTGAAATATACTGTTGTTTATAAAACTTATTATTATAAAGTAAACCTTACAGTTTAATTGATACTAAAGCAGGGTAAGTTCTAAAAAAATATTGATTTATGTGTATTTAACATCGAATCGAGTAAAATGAGTACCAAAACCTAATAAGGGCCAGATGAATGGCGGGTAAATGGGCCGGCCCTTATTAAACTTATGAATGTGTATTTTTAATAATCAAAGTTTTGTTTTATTTTAAACTTTTGCAAGGGTAAATAAGCAGAGTTTAACAAGGATGTAATGTAAAAAAAAAAATTGTTGTTTTTTCATTTGATCGACTTTTTTAAATGTTTTAGATCGCACTCATGGAGCCAAGAAAGCTCGAGGACTTTGGTCATTACAATAATTAGAAGCTGGAATGGCAGCTGTTAATGAGGGACGGTTGTCTCAACGGGCAGCGGCCGCACGTTATTCTATTCCCAGAACTTTGGTGAATCATCTGAAATCCGGAAAAATAGTAAAACAAATAGGCCGTCGCACAGTTTTAACTGCAGAGCAAGAAAATGATCTGGAATCTAGAATCAAAAGACTTGCGGCCATAGGTTTTCTGATAACGCCTAAAGTTATACGACATCAAGCATGCGTTTTTTGTGAACAAAACAACATTCTTAATAATTTCAATAAATTCTTACAGCAGGCTGGAAAAGACTGGCTGAAACTCTTTTTAAAACGGCACCTCGACATTTCAAAGCGCAAAGTACAAATTTTGAATCCAGGTAGGGCTCAAAAATTAAATAAAAATATATTTATGCAACATTTTGAAGAATACAATTTTTTTTATGAAGAGCTGGATATTAACAACAATCCCGAGCGCTTGTTCAAATTGGACGAGAAAGATTGCAGATTGACAATACACAATCAGCCCATGGTTTTAGCAAAACAAGGATCCAAGAGGTTGCATGGTTGCTCCAGAACACACTGAAAACGTGACAGTTGCAGCTTTAGGGAGTGCCATACTGCCATAATTTTTAAGGGCAAAAGAGCAAAACCCAAATTTTATGACAATTTGCCAATAGGATCGATTGTAAGAATGGCCCCAAAAGGAAGTATGACCTCGTCATTGGTCGTGGATTTTATTCATCACTTAGGAAAATATAAAATGGGAGGCAAGTGTTTACTAGTATTTGATGGCGCTTCTTGTCACTTGGATTATAAAATTGTGGAGGCAGCTGATAAATAAAATATTGTATTATACTACTTACTATCAAACACGACGCACGAGCTTCAGCCTTTAGATAAAAACGTCAATAAATCATTTGAACATCATTGGAACGAGGAGTTTTTGACGTTTTTGTACCAATTTTCTGACAAAAAATTAACTAAACCACGTTTTACTTTAATTTTTAGCAAAGTCTGGTCGAAATGTATGAGCCATCAGAACAGTGTAAATGGGTTTAGGGCTACAGGACTCTATCCAAATATAATCCGGACGCAATTCCAGCTGAAGCATATGCACCATCTGTGCTGACTGAAAAACCTCTAGAGCAAGTTATCACTGGACATAAGTCACCAACTCCTGGTGCGAAATTCCCAGCGCTAATAGTTTCGATTCTGACAAGACATTTATTGAACACTTTAAACCAAGTTCTACATCTTTGATCACTCAAGCTGATTTTTCATCACGCCCTTCTCTACCTGTTCAGAATTGAATAGAAGCAATAAAAATCGTTTAGTCAACATCAGACTCCGACGCTAGAAACTATAAGGTGTTAGCTGAACTAAACGGGCCTCATGCTACAGTCAGACGACCAATAATTCACAGTTCTGAGTCGGATACTTCTATTACTGATATTATGAAGAAGCATTTATTTTGGATCATAGATCTCGACTAAAACGTGTTGTAGATCAGGCTTTAAATGTATACAGCTCATTTGAAGACTTAAATGAAGAGCCACTTTCAAAGCTACAAGAACAAGGTACTAATATCAAACAAATTAGTACTTTGTGTCACAATAATGTACGGCAAGGTTCTGAAACGAGTGACGACGATTCGGAGGATATTCCATTAGAAAGGCTGAGGCTTAAAAATAGTACTAAATCTTCTTTCAAAAAATTGTTTGTGTGTTGGTACACAACTATGCTGTAACAAAACAAAAAACCTCGACGTAAAGCTATAAACTACAAAGCCCGGATAGTTACAAAGGACATATTTAGAGACAGGGAAAATAAAAAAGAAGAACGCCAAAAGAACCAAAGAGAATCTACGAGTGAATTAAGAAGAAACAACAGAAGAAGGTGAACAATAAAACAAACGAAAGAAAATCCCAACACCGTAGATTCCGAGGACAAATGGTACTGTTAAGCGTGTAATGAAGAGCGTTTTGTAGACATGAGAAATTGCCCTGCGTGCAAAAGATGGTTTCATGAAGAATGCTTGGGCTTAACGAAAGAGGATTTAGATTTTGAATGTCCAATGTGCAAATAGACTAATTGCTTATTTTACTACACTAAATATGTGTAGTGAAACCAGTTTCAATTTTCCATAAGTTTAATAAGGTCCACCAAATTTGTTGACTTATTTTATGTCTTTATTTTTTTTTAAATATCAAAGCTTTATTTAGAGAAAAGGATACTTTGTTGAGGGATATGATAATTTTATTAATTTGTTGTTGGGAAATATGCTTTTTCACATTTTTTTGTTTCTTTAGTTTAATAAGGTCCATCACTATTTTTCTCGTTAATTTATGTATATTCATAGATGTGATTTCATGCCAAAAGATTGTATAAGCTATAGGGATCTAAAAATATTGTGTTCATTTTGGTTATCCAATTAAATATTGCCTCAAAATCATGGTCCTTATTAAACTACGTATGTTTAATAAGGGCCATAGAAGAGGTTTTAAAAATGTTTTATTCTGAAGCGAAATTTGACATGCTAAGGCAAAATTTGTACTTAGTTATGTTGCTAAAATAATAAATGTTCTCCTAATAATACATTTTTTATTATTATCAATTAATTAACCTAAATAATTAAATTTAAAATAAGGTGGCCCTTGTTTGCTGCAAGTACCTTACATGAGATGTATCTCCGGAGTCCGTGATAGGTCAAAATCTAGATTTAATCACACTATCTATGGAAGACAATATACATTATAAAGTTGTAGATAGAAATGGTCAATTACTGTCTCAGATTAAGAAAATCCCAGCAGAAGCTATCAACCTTGTCGATCCACCATTACTATATTCTAATTTAGACTTACGTTATAAAAAAGAGAAATGTGATTTATATTGGTGCTGTTGCGATACGCGAAATATGCATTCTTGTATTTTTGTGTCACCGTAAAAATAGCAAATATAAGCGAAATTTCCATGGTGCTTTGCAGATCTTTGTGCTGGTTAATTTTGACGTATCTTGCGTTGCAATATATTTTATGTATTATTGGTGACATTGTATTGCTATAGCCACTATGTGCTCGATGCCCACTATTGTGCAAAATATTCATCATGTGCGCAATAACTTGATATAATGATTTAGTAAATTTATTTACAGTAAACAGAACTCTAGACGGACACCAATCGTGGCCCGGCAGGGAAAATAATGAAGGGTAAGTAGTAATAAAATTGTTAAGCTAATTGCACAAAATAATTTTTGAACAAATCTCACGTTCATTACTTCCATCAGAGGTTCATTCTTAGGTTCTTCGTCAGATATCAGTAGGATATTATTTGTTCATCGGCTGCGTTCCATTAAAGACAGTTCACTCAATCAGAATATTTAACAAAAATACATCGAATACCTGCAGCACCAGGCTTGGTCTTACAATATGACTAATAAATTGTATAACCTCTGTTATAACTACAATTATCATGATACAGGCATTTAGGATTCATTGTAGTTATAACAGAGGTTTTAAAATTTATTAATTACATATGTAAGACCAAGCCTGGTGCTATGCATATCGAAGTATATAAAAGCAAAAATACACAAGTTTCCTATCTAAAACCCTTATTTTGTATACCATGGCTAAGCCGATTTATGGAGAGATGAGTTAATGGCCAATTCTCTATCGAAAGTTCTCAAACCACCCATTAGGCATATTACAATGTATTTTGTTAACGGATACTACGAGTAACTAAATACAATATCCTTATTAAAATGTCCTGCCTTTCAAAAAAACTATTAATGGTCACCTAAAATCCTCAATTATTGTTTTTCGCTTGTTGACTGGCAGCTTCTTTTGTAACGCACACATAGACAACGTGCGCGTACACGCACCCCCCACTGGCCCCCACAAATATGGTAAATAAGATGTGTAATAATATTATTATGTGTCCTTCTCTCGTAAGACACCATCTGGACTCGCGGCGGTCCTCCATAGTCCGCTTTGCAAGCACCTTTTTACCACGGACGTGTACGTACTTTTACTTTCTGTTAGTGATTCTTTCTCCTTTTCCTTGGAATCCCTTTTTTTGTCCATCCTTTGCTTCATTCGGTTTTATCTTTGCCTGTCTGTAATATATCTATATGATCTATATCTGTCTGTGTTACGTTACGTCTCTATTTGTCTGTGATATATTTCTATCTATCTGTCGGACGTGGACAACATTCCAACAGAGGCATTTCCAGTGAACTATTACATGGGGTTCTTCTCCAAAGCCGACAATGCTCGTGTGGCTCCCCTGGGGTTGCCCGTGCCCATAGGCGACGGTGATTAACACCACGCGGCCCGACTGCCTTTTTGTTGGGTACATTATTTAAAAAAAAGTAAAGAAATTTTCAGATGTGTGTAAGTGTAAGCATTTTCTATTTCGTCAACTTTTTACTTCCATATGTATGGTCAACAAGTCGTTCTCACACGCTAAAAACATACTTAGATAAAAAAATTGAAGTGAGAGTCAAATCTGGCAAAAGAGGCTGCACCACTTTTCAAATTTGATTTTGATTGTAAGTACATTAAACTAGTTTGAAAAAGTAGACAAGCTCGAGTAGATAAACAAAAATGTGACTAGTATTCAGACTCCTACATTCTCTTTTTGTTTCTGTAATATGGAAAACGTATTGTTATTTTGTATTATAATAATGAAAGGTTTTGTTTGCAGGTCGACAGCGGACGTTGAACATAGATAGGTCGTCAAAGTTGAGATGATTCTACTATATTTACATAATTATAGTCTCTGTGCGGATAGAATATGGAACTTACTGAAGCTCGTACTCAATGTGTAGTTTAATTCAAAACGAGGAATTTATATCAAAAATCGTTTTATCTTTTTCCGCACAGACTCAAATAACAAAATTAGTCTGCATTTTGATTTGATTTAATTTGCTACCCTTCTTTCTACATTTTATTTCAATCTTTAAACACATTTTATTTCTCTTGTTACTAAACATTTCTGTACTATTTCCCACATCTTTGCAACTCACTCGAATACAATTTATAACACATCAAAATGCAGTAAATAACATTAATAGCAATAACAAATATTTATAAATTGAATCTCAAAAACGTCCCTATTTTATACATTAATACATAGTTAAACTTGAGGGAACGAGGGACTCCGCTTTTATAGTTACGAATAAAGCATGCACCCTTAGAAGTAAAACAGATGTGTAAGATTTTAAGATGTAGATTAAGGAACTGATGAAATGAATTGTGTTACTGAAAATGATATAAAAATCTGCAATTTAACTTTATTATAGGTCTGCCTGACTCACAATGTAAGATACTCCCAGCTCTATGTATAATGTTTTTTCTATGATATTTGTGTCACCGTACTTTTCTGTATCTTATTCGGTTTGTGGGTAAACTTTCTTAATACATAAAAACAAACAAAAATAATGCATATACATAATTAATTTAGATATTATTCAGAACAGTACACGTAATAACGTAACGTCACGTAATAATAATTTTGAATTAAATTGTCCGTTGTCCAATTTGTGTGTTCCTATTTATTTAATATAGGTAATGTAAGTGTGTATTATATTGTATCTGATGTCAGAATTATATTGAAACTATCGAAATCGAAATTTGTAATCTTTATAATCATACCACCATTCTATTGCAAATTTAAAAATACATATATTATGGCTACATACCAGATGCATTAATAAAGTGAGGACCTAGATTAATTTTCTTTTGTCTTATCATACAGGGCAAATAAATTGAATCTATGCCGATTATATTATTGTACCAAACGAAATTGTAAATAATTGTTTACGATATTGTCTAATTTTAAGTAGGAAATCACTATACAAAATTATGTTCTCTATTAAAAACTTCTTATTGATTGTGTTGATCGACATAACTATTGACTGTAAAAATAAGCAAGTTTGACCGGACATACCAACCTACACAAAACTGCGCGTATACATAAAGAATTATTAACAATAATATGATACCTAAAGATAAATTAGACTGACATTTTTATAACGAATTTTAAAAACAATGATTATTAATTCATTAAAATACCTTTTATTATGTAATATTGTATGTTGTGTTTTCCATTCGCATGTATTTATTTTAAATGTACATAAAATAGATCTGAATAAAAATACTTAAATTTACATTTGTTTTATTAATACCAAAATAGTAACACCTACCTCTATAGTTCTACCAATATTCTATCAACTGCAAAAAATATTTGTGAAAATATATTGTTACAGAGATTAAAAGAATTTAAAATAATGTAGTTTAAAAAACTAAAAAGCACGCTTTAGTGAAATTACGAACTAAAAAGTAAAAAATAAAAAGAAAATGTATTTTACTGTTACAGTAAATACAAGGCACCGTAGTAGATATATATTCTCCTGATGATAAATATGCGTAAAAAATAGGTTTTTTGAAAATACTCGATGAGCGCACTAATTCTGCAGTGGGATCTGTACTATTAGGTAGGTACGTTGAAATGATAAAAAAATACCTTTTTTTTCTCCCGCGAATCTAGAATGATGAGTCTGCCTGAGAGTTTGCGGTTATTTTGGTACTTCTGCAATTTTTCTTTTGAATTATTTATATAAAAATCCTAAATTAAGATATTAAAAAATTTCAAGATGCCTATACATTTTTTTTTGCAAATGTTACATACTACTAAGAAGCCAGAGCAGGCCGGGTTCCGAAGAGACTGGGATCATAGACCACATTCTTACATTGAGGCAAATAATACAGAAGACCCAGGAGTGCAACCAGCCCCTGTGTCTGGCGTTTGTGGACTATGAGAAAGTATTTGACTCGATCGAGACTTGGGCTGTTCTGGAATACCTGCAGAGGTGTCAGGTCGATTGTCGCTATGTTGATATGTTGAAAAACCTGAACAACTCAGCCAATATGTCCGTCCAAATCCAGAACATTCAAACAAGACCCATCCAACTGCACAGAGGCGTAAAACAAGGTGATGTCATCGAAATGTTATCGTCACCCATACCGCAAAGCATCAAGACCAAAGTCTTCGACCAGTGCGTGCGTCAGTTATTTACATTGTGGTAGTAGCTGAGAATTTGAGATAAATCTTACCAGTGAAAGTATATGGAAACCTGCAATAGGTACTTTTATATTTTTCTATTGAGAGGGATAGGTACCTACTTAGTATCCCTAAGTAGTCTGTGATAGATGCGATCGGCAGCCCGTTCTTAAAAAGGCAAGATATTAGTCTCAAGAAACACACGATCCTAAAAGGTTAAGCTGGCACCTGGATTTGTGACATGCCGTGACGCCTGTGGTGACGCTGCTGGTCATCTAGCTGATCTAGCTGTTATAATAATAGCAAGTTTAGTAGGTGCATTATGTTTATATTGTAAACTACCTACATAGAAAAATAAAATCAGTCTTCGAGCAAGCGTTGTTTCATTACACTAAGGGACATTAGATAATATTTAGTTTAATATGACATTTTATTTAATAGTACCTGCCTGGGCACCGAGCGTTGCTCAGATAAAAATAAGTACCTGGACGACGACCGAGCGTTGCTCGGATAAAAACAATTTATTTTCTTGGTTTAGTTTCAAACGAAACACTCATTTGCTTAGTGTTACTTAACAACGCCATCTAAAATAGCTCGTAATAAAAAATAGTGTTTTTCATAAAAATAAAAAATAGACGCAATATGGTTTTGATTGAGGTTTGAACCCGGGTCTCTAGTTCCGCAGTCAGCTCACAAAACCATTCGGCCATGGAAGCTTTAATTCAATGAACGAAATTTTCATAGAGCTCTTTCAAGTCGATATTGTCATTTCTTTGAACGTCGGATTGGCGGATGGTAGTAGGGGAACCCAAGAGGGGATTTTCGGATTTACTTGAGCGCGTCATATGGGGTACACGTTTCATCCTGTTGAGTACTGCCACGATTAAAAAAAGACCTTCGATATAGGTACAGTATTTTTTTTATTTTGCTTCCGGATGTCAAAATGGTCAGATTAGAATACCCCGTTACCGTTGAACAATGAATTTGAAATAATAAAAATTCGAACTCTTACGAGTTTGCCAAAATGCCGTTTTTTTATTTCGCTATTTTGTATATATTTATATTAAAATCATTAGATTACTGAAATATGACTAATCATGCATTTAAATTACTGAAATATGACTTAGCATGCATTTAATTTATTCTACTATTTTACCTATACCTTTCATATAAAAATTTTGAAAAACTATAGGCGCTCTCTCCATCGGTTAAACGCAAAACGTCATAAAATATAATCTTTTAATCTTCTTACCACCCATCCTATAAAAAGCGAGCACAAGGTCCTGATGACGCTTGAGGAAATCCACAATGAGCCTCGTGGGCTCCCCCGTTTGACAGCGTTTACGCCACAATATTATTAATACTCTCCAATAGATGTCAGGAAGAGTCGTATTTTTTCGTTTATATTTAAATTGATTATTACTGAAAATATTTTTATACAGTTAAAAATTTCTAACAATAAAAATTTGTGGATCGATTTATCACCCCCGAAACCAGGGTACTAAATTTCATCAAAATCTTTGGAGCCGTTTCCGACATCCGAGATTCAAAAAATATATTTAGATATATACAAGAATTGCTCGTTTAAAGGTATTAGATTTATTTTGTTGGTTAAATTTCAAACGAAACACTCATTTGCTTAGTGTTACTTAACAACGCCACAGTACAAAGAGCGACATCTGAAATATCTCCAAATAAAAAAAACGACGGGTTGCACTGCGGGAGTGCCGGCAGAAGTGAAAACTTGAATATTTACGTTGTGCATTTTTGAAATTTTGGAATGGTTGGGAAATAATTTTGCACGAATTGCTTTAATTATCAGTATAAAAGTACTATCATTTATGTGGTAGACTACAATATTTATTTATTGCGCTATCGACCTATCGTACACAAACATGACAATTAATATTACATTAAAAAGTTTATATTTGAGAAAAATTAACTTCCATTCATAATTTCGACGACTTTTTCACCTTTATTTTTACCAGAACCATCATCGCCAATCTTTAAAACTAATACGATAGGTTTATGATAGCTGAAGTAAGAAACGAACAGTTTTAATTCGAACCTATTTAAATTAGTTTCAGTTTCAGAGATTCAATAAATATATTTAGGTAGGTATGTTTATATTATTTTTTTATAAGATTTGCTCGTTTAAAGGTATTAGATTTGCCCTGATTATTCTAATTAATAAATTATATTTTATTTATATAGTGCTCTTATTGATCTTATTATAAAACTATGTAGGTATGTTGAATATTAAAGTCCCACTTTATTTCATTTCTTATATTACATACTTAATTGATTAATTAATCTGATGGACGGACCTGACCTTTTCTCGTACTCGTACCTATCTGGGGAAAAAAATACTGGTTTCTAAAATCAACAAATAATTTTAAGTGTTTTCCTATTATTATTATTTTTTATGATTTCTCAATTCTAATAAAGATTTGTTTGAAAATCATATTGCAAAAGCTGCAGTAGGAGACCACGGGCCACGGGTGCAATATTAGACAAAATCAATAGTATCCCCCTGTACCGCGCGGCGCTTTGCGCATCCCAGTTCTTGCTACACCTACATAAGTAAAATTAAAATTACACTGTGCCCTAAGCTCATTCGGCTGCTTCGAACACTTTGAAGCGCTAGGTCTAATGGTTATCGATCGAAACGCTGTGTTTGTTCCTGAATAAAGTGCTTCTGGAGGTTTTAAGGTAAGTTTCAATACATTATTTATTCATTCCCTCAGAAAAGTCAGAAAACACTTAACATGTCAAATATACCATAAACAAAATTGACCCTACCTTAGGGCGTCCCCTTTCCTCACAATTTCTATGTTTAACACCATTAATCGATATTTAGTTGTTATTTAACTCAACCACTTCCATTTATTAACCATAAATTGATAGCGCTAACCCTCTAGCAGTTTTATTAAGGACGCCATTTCCTTATCGATCGATCTTCACGGTACAAATTTATAAATAATAAGGTCGTAAAATACCTACTATTTTTATACTTACCTTTTACATTTTGATCTAAACTACTACATAATAAGTCCTAAATCATCAAACACGAATAGGTACCTACAATAATGAATTACGGTTCAAGTCATTTTCGCACACCTGCTTACATGTGATATGGAAATATTTCAGGACGACGGAGGACTACACATCGACACAACTTACGACGTACATCTTTCTGTGAGCGAGCAAGATGACTATAGGCAAGGTCACAAAGAAGGAGACGCGGGTGATTACCAAGACATACAACTTCATGAAAAAGAAAACTAACAACTTGACCCTAAAAGACTTCGCTGAATTGATTGAATTCATGAACGAAGCTGACGAAAGGAATGAAAATGGAACCCAGCAAAGCGGTCGTCAAGCTCCGAGGCCAGTGCTTGGTGTGGGGCACTACGTTAACCCGCACACGCGCCTGAACAATCAGTCACCCTCAGCTGGAGCCGCTCGCCAACGCAACGTTGTCACTTTTAAACGCAACGACCTCCCAATTCCTGCTATTGCTGAGAAGAAGAAAGAAAACAATGCTGATCGCAACCCCCTCGAGTCCCCCGAAAGTCAGCGAGCGTCTGAAGTCTTTTAAACTTCCATTTACACAATATATAATAAATAATATATTACTTAAAATTATTGAGATACATTGAGATACCTTCCTATACATAATATGGTAATCCTATACATAGTAGGATAATACCTACATCAGTGGGTAATACTTATCTAAGTACATAATATAGGTACAATATTGTTTTTGTTAACATTTAAAAAAAATGTAGATTTTATTTTCGTTGTTTAAGAAGTTTTTTTTATGGAATGTTTAATGTTAATTTTTATATTCAAACTAAGTTTGTAATGTATTTGAACATTGTAACAGTAAAGATTTGATTTTTATTATCAACTTCTCAATAACTCTATGAAGTTCTCGGAGATGCCATTTTATCGTATATTTGACTAATTTTTATTTGTAATAATTACATATTGTAAACTATTTATTTATTATTTTAAATAAAACTTTAAAACTAAATAACATGATTACAATATTTTCCAATTCACTTAGGATAACGCCTTAAATATCATTTTTCACAAAATGTACACGTTGTTTTTCTGCCTTTATGTATGTACGAGGGTCTTAGAGTATCAAAGTTACTGACTCACCCCTCAGTAGAGACGGTATAGCGCCTCGCTTCGATACATAATTTTTGTGCCAAATCTTCTGCGGGGGAAGAACGCACACATTTTATTTTTGTCACACATTAACAAAATATTCTTTCATCGCTACAGACGCTTACATATTATCTAAATATGTAAATTTCAATTAACAACGTCATTTTTTATGCGCCGTCAACACTGACACCGACACACACAGACACACTAGTTGTATAACAAGAACTTTAGAAGGCACATTGTGCATGGACGTTGGGACGAGAGGTTCGTCCGTAAAAGCCACTCTGACTGGTGTCATACCTTGATGCTCTAAGACATGGGTACCTCATTATTTATTCTTATGCCTGAACCATAAGAATAAATAATACTACATTAATTTCAATTTGTCATTCATAACGTTCAGGTTTGAGTTTTGGCGGGAAGTCGAAAAAGACATATTGTGCTCTTGTTTTATTTCCATTTTCTTGGTGTATTTTTGAGTTATATCGGATAAAGTTGATGGCATTTTGTTTGATATAGGTTAATTACAGCGCACGAGTATTTGTGAAATAGAACACCAGTGCTAAAATATGTTTTTCTGCTTGCCTCCAAAATTTCCATCGGACACGTTCTAGTAAAGTAGCCATCGCTTTACTTGAATGTTGGACTGACTAGACTGACTGATTACTGACGACTTACTTTGTTATTACTTCGTCCAGTTTCATTGAAACTGGCAAAAAATTGATGAAAAAATCATACTTGACGCTGGCAGTATGCACAGAGTTTGCGATGCCATAATTGGAAAAAAAAGATAACTGACAAGCAAGCTTAGACCATGGGCATAAGAATAACCATGGGGATTCGTTCCTCATTGGACCATAAGCATAAGAATAAATAAGCATAAGAATACGTAGTATTATTTATTCCTATGGTTCTACGTTTTCGTACGAAGAAAAAATAAAAAAGTTAGCAACCCTGCTTCGGGAGACACTGTGTGTGTGACCATAGAGTAAAATATATATACTTGTGACTGTGTGCTGTCAGCTGTGAGTGAGTGTGAGTGACGTGACCTTAGACTAAGAATAATGTACTTACGTGTGTCAGTCACACACAGTGACTGACTTGTGAGCTGACTTGAGTGTTTTTCCTGCTTGCCTCCAAATTTTCTCATACAAAATGTAAGGGGATGTCACGTTTTGACAGCTCATTAAAAGTATCTCAATTGACTTGGTAGTCCAAGAGCGGATTCCATCGGACCAATGAGGAACGAATCCCCCTTACCGGACACGTTCGGACACGTTCTAGTAAAGTAGCCATCGCTTTACTTGAATGATGGACTGACTAGACTGACTGATTACTGACGACTTACTTACCTTGTTATTACTTCGTCCAGTTTCATTGAAACTGGCAAAAAATTGATGCAAAATTTATACTTGACGCTGGCAGTATGCACAGAATTTGCGATGCCATAACTGAAAAGAAAAAAATTCTCTATGTAATATGACTGCTTGAGAATTGAGATTTGAGATGTGCTTGCTTGCTCGTTATAGTAATTGTGTTCTGTGTGTGCTTGAGTTGTTGAGTTGATTTGATAGGTTTATATCACACACAGAGTACAACTGTTTAGTGTTTATATGTCTATGGATTTGATTGAGAGAAAGTCGCGTCGTGCGCGTTGTTGTTCAAATCAAAGAGGATATAACCATTGTTTTTGGACCGTTCTTTCTCTTCTAGTAACTATTATCTATTTTAATAACATAGCAACGACTTATACAGCTCAGGTAATTATATACTTATTAACTGATAGTGACTCGATCTCTGATTAAGTTCGAATTCCATGTTAACCGTTTACAATGTTCGGTACTTCTGAACTCGCTGTTTACCACGCCCTAAATAACTGCACCAAACAAAATAGCTAGAAGAAGTTGCACGTTCATTATTTAAGGCATCAATTTATATTAATTAGAGGTCAGATTTGTAGACCTTTCAAAAATATCAAATGGGAATGTGCCCATATATAGTACTTGATTTATTTCTCTTTTTCTACAGGTTGTAGTCGAAAATGTCGGCATATGAACCTCACGCTTACTTTACAGGGAATGGGACTTATAAAGCTATAAATCCTATTTTATCTAAAGTTGGGGACTTTACACCATTCTACATAGCAATAGCAATCTGCACTTTTATATTGGGCTGTATAATTATCCTGAACATTGTTTGCTGCTGCTCAAGATACTCAGATTATTGGCTGGATAGACACACAGGTGAGTGCTGAATTTCTCTAAAAACAGAATAATTAATATTTTACTCAGTGAATAATCATTAATCATCCATACTAATATAATAATAATAATGATGTTTCACACTCTGAGCCCCATAGTATGGTTGATATATCCTGTGTCTTGGGTACCATGGTCACACACAGAGAAAGAAACACAAACACCCAGACCGAGAACAGATAGGTATTAAAACTCATTCAAATTTCTGCTTCGCCAGGAATTAAAACAAGGACCCAGTCTGGCATGGTAACCATTGAGCCACAAGGGTCATACAATTCATATAGATGTGAAAGAGTATTTGTATGTCCTTTAATATTAGTACTTTTGCAATATTACTATTGACCTGATTTTTTGTATAGAAATAGTTTAAGGTTTGGAGAGTGGCAGGATTTTTTTTTCATTCCTTTATGAAAAAATGTGAAGGCAAAGCCACAGGCTAATAACTAATAATAATAATTGCTCATAACAACCAATGACATTTTTTACTGGATAAAGCAACTTAATCCACAATATATGGAACAAATCTAAATAAATAGAGTCTGATGTACTAAATAGCTAATGGTAGTTATAGATCACTGTTAAATGTATTTTCACTTGTTTTTAATTATTTTAAACCTTATTGACAAACCAATAACTATTTGCCATAGAATAAAAAAAGCAAATTAGTATCAAACTGAACTGTGTGGGGATGTGGAGCTAACAATTTCTAACCTTTATATACATTCCAATATCTACATGGAACCTCTGATTTACAGGCCAAGCTAAATATAGTCAAATTGTTCCACAGACTTGTTCAGTTTGTTCTACAAATTTAAAATGATTGACATACAAAAAAATTTCCTGAAAGTGTCTATTACTAGTATAAGTTAAAATAGAAAGTGTATTATATAGATATATTTTTACTCAGGTAATCGGTGGATTGTGTCCATATGGTCTGCAACACCGCACAAGCAGCCTCCTCTTGACTTCACTGAACTAGAAAGTCAATACCAACCAGTACAATACGTGCATCCGTACCACAGTGACGATTACCACGAGATTCACAGACATCACTCTGAAGTAGTTCCTTCAATTTCTCAACAACCACTGACTTCATCTCAGGAATATTTAGAACTGCACAAGAGAGAAAGCGACATATAATATGGCTTTCTTGATGATGTACCCAGCTATTGCTATTCTGTCTCTTTTTGTGTTAATGGTCATAATCCTTATACTGAGATTTGGCGCACGTTGGTGCAAGCTGCGCCATGTCACTTTGGCAGATCAAGAGTATTGGAATGAAGATGAAGCATATGAGCATAAGGTATCCTATGCTTAAAGGTCTGACATTACTCCGACAACTCCGTCCATGTGTGGTCTGATTTTTTTGTATGTATTGCTATTTGTATAGCTTTAAGTTTTAATAACAAATTAGAAATAAGTTAATTTTTAGAGCTAACATTACCACTATATTTACGTATGGTTTATTGGCCAAGACATTTGTTGTTTGAAAAATAGACTATACCAGATGGGGAGTCTTAAATTATTTCATATTTCAAAACTCCTTTTGCAGGCTGTTTATACTCTATTTATTTCCAACATTCCAGTACACAAAAATTCTTCACCGTGACTTTATTGTGTAAGTCAATTGCAATATAATAAGCATTTATTTGTGTTGACTAACAGTGACAAATTGAGTAAATCACAGGAACAAAATATATAATAAAAATGTTACACACTCATAGCCTATAACCCCACTAGGACATACACAAAGACATGAATACAAACACTCAGACTCAGAACAGAAATTGAAACATCATCCCAATTTCTGCCTCACCAGGAATCTAACACAGTACCCTAGATTGGCAGTCCTGCAAGGTAACCATTGCATCACAAGGGTTGTCATCGTCAGTTTATATCTGTTTCTATCTTTATAGTAGGTTCTCTTTTTATGTGGGTTTACTTTTTTTTATAGTATAAGTAGTGTTAACTCTGTAAACGTCCATATTGTCGACAGTGTCCAAATTATTTCATGGCTTCATATGTTGATATGGATATCACCCCTGTAGGGTGATATTATAAAATTTGGTAATTTTGTTTTTATATCACCCCTATATGGGTTCTAAACATTTATAATAATTAATAATGTATATGTGGGACGTGGGCAAGGAAAACAAAAACATTTAAATTAATCTTTTATTCTTACAATAAATTTAGCACAATACACGCGTATGTTGGCCAAAATCGTCTTCTGTTCTCTATGTTCAAATCCGTGTCGCATCTTTCTTCCTTAATCTCCATACCATCAACCTTTCATTCATCATAAGATCATTAATATTATCAAACCTCTTTTCTCTGGAAACTATCAAATGCTATATATCCCACATACCTATATTGGAAATTTATATTACACCACCAACAGAAATGTTGTCATGTCTTATTTTGGCCAATTTTGAGCATTTATATTTAGATTATTTTATATAAATTTATTTTCGTCCAATAAAATTCACTTTACTATAATTTGTAATCTTTCATTATCTCCTTTTCCTGTTCTAGGTATATTAAGTTAATCTTTAGAATAATTACTTTATATGATTAATTTATATGATTTTTTAAATGCTTAATTTAAAAAATCATATAAATCATATAACAAAAATAACCACCTAAACCATAGGCTTAGTAGTACATACTTACGTATATTATAAAGGATGATTCACGCTACACCGGGCCGTGCCCCGGCCGGGGCACAGTCAAACATTATTGGTATACTTTTTGTATGAAGTGATTCATGCGGCATGAATCACTTCATACAAAAATGCCTGACCGTGGCTCGGCCGTGCCCCTACCGGGGCACGGCGTTGACATGTCGGTGGGTATTGTTTCCCGGCTCCGGCACATCCCGGCCCCGACACGTTGTAACATGTACATATTAGGGTTGATGAGGAAGGAGTTATGAGGATGAGGAAGAGGATGAGGAAGTATCAAGCACAAAGTAAGAGGAAGAGGATGAGGATGAGGATATATTCATGAGGAAGAGGATGAGGAAGAGGAAGAGGAATGTTTTGAGTAAGGAAAAAAGAGTTAAAACTATATAAATAAATAAATAGGCTGGCTAGGGAATCCTAGTGATTCCCTTTGACGTGTGAACCAGGGACACACATATTATAAGACAGATACACAAAAACCTAAACTTAGAACAGAAATTCAAACTCAACATTCAAATTTCCTCGTCGGGAATCGGGATCGTCACCCGGAAACAGTCCGGCATGTTTATTATGGCAACACGGATCGTCAAGCAGTTAAAAAAAATAAGTTTAGTAAGATTTAAATAAAATAAAATATGCAGTAGGTATTTTAATTCAACTCTAGTTTTTATTATCAAAGGTTGTAATAGTACAGTTACAAAAAGTAAGTATAACTTTTTAGTTGTATGCGAAAAGAAAATTCCTCATAAATTCCTCTTAATTTAAGAGGAAGCGAAAGAGGATGAGGAATTTTTCTACTTTCCCTAAGAGGAAGCGGAAGAGGATGTGGAAGTACCAAAAAATGCGTAACTTCCTCATTAAGAGGAAGAGGAAGAGGAATCCTCATCATCTCTAGTACATATGCGCCCGGGCGCTAGCAGAACAGTCAACGTAAATCTTAGTGAGGTGAGCATCTCAACAGCAAAATGCACGATGAAAAATTATTAGAATGTGAGCGCAAGTACCCTGTAATTTATGACATGAGCCTTCCTAAGTATTTAGATAATAAATAAAAAAATACTTGGAAAATCATTTCGGACGAAATAGAACGATCTGGTAAGTAGGTAGTAGGTAACTTTTATTTCTACTTACATTTATATTTATTGAAGTGTCACTAATTTTTTTACAACATGTTAGTACATATGAGTCGGTATTTATTAGGTATTTTAGAATATTATGTTACGTAAATTATAAGAAGTATGTTATACTGCTTGTGGATATTTAATTTATGCCTGATACTATTGCCCTATAAAATTACGTCCCGCTGTTGACGCTAAATTGCAATTAAATAGCTGCCAATTCAAATTGTGAAAATTGCATATTTACTTTAGCGTCAAGTCTATCGACAGATGAAAGCTGACAAAAACCACATTACACAGATATAGTCGTGCACATATTACCACCAAACAGCCCGGTCGCGACACGGTGTAGCGTGAATCATCCTATAGTCGTGCAAATATTACACCCAAACAGCCCGGTGTAACATGAATGACAGGCCCGGCCGGCGCACGTTGGACGTGCCCCGGCCGGCGCACGGCCCGGTCGCGACACGTTACGGTGTAGCGTGAATCATCCTGATCCTTAAGTCTATGCACCAAATTACCTAATTAGTTGCTTTTCACAAAATGTCATTGTTTAGAGTTTAGAGAGTGAAAATTCCACAGCTGTTCCATAAAATACGATTAGAGAGCATTAAGAGGGGCCTCGACTTTACGAAATTTTGCCAATTTAACATAATGAGATTTTGCAGTTAAAATACAGTAATTCTTTAAGTTTCATTGCGCAATATAACTGATTATTTCAGTAATAATCTAATATACATTAGCCACTTGTTTAGCTTGCGTCAAGAATAAAATTATAATCGTAGTTATATATAAAATTTTCATTAATAAATAATAATTTGATATTTTTTTCAGAAAACGGATTGATTATAAACTGAAGTGTATTTATGTGTTATAAATTGTATGAAACTTTGTTCCAATCTAAAAAGTGGCAAATTTAATAGTTTTTAATAATCAATGGTAATAATAACATAAAATCAGCGAAATCGACAAAATATCGTATACGGCCTCATCAATCGACTAAACAAACAGCCAAGCCACACTAGAGACTTTTAGCATCGGCGATTCGACGATTGTCGATTTACTAAACTTATCCCAGCGATTCAGCATCCGAAACGCGCGATTTCGAAGCCGCATCCTAATTCCAAAACCATAGCACTCTGATCTGGAACCCGCCACTAGCAATTAAATAAATTTAAAAATTTGTCTTGATTACAGTTAGTTATAATTTGAGAAATGATTGTGGCTGCTATATTAGAGCATCAAAGGTATTGGCTACCTTCAAACTGGTTTTATTCTCCTAGGGCTGCTATGAAAACAATGGCCCCATCAAATAGGTGTTATAGATATATCATATCAAAGGGCACTGTGCATTCGTCCCAGACTACACAGACGCTTGCATAGACATATTATTCGTAAGGGTTGCCTGAGGAGCCTACGCAGAGCATACCTATCTGAATCTTTGTATTTTTAAAACAGAATAAAGACTCCTATATAACAAGTCAATATTGGTGCCCTGGACTGTACAGTATAAACTTGAAAATAAAACGATTGATTATAAAACACTTTATTTAATCATATTATATTACTTATCCGTTTTATAAACAATTAATAAAACGTATGCAGTGGGATAATTAAATGTTATATATGTACATAAAATTACTCATATTTGGAATAAATGATCTTGTGATATGATGCTGCCATTATTCATACATTTAAGTTATTGCATTTAAGTAAACAATACTTGTACTTTGTTGGTATTGCTATCAAATTTTATCAAACAAGAAGTTTGACGATTGTACCTACATTTTTGTATGATATTATCAAACATTTGAACTTGACGCCTTATTTCTACATTAAAATTATATTATTAATAAAATTAATAATAGACAAGGTGAGAAGCTATAATAGATCGAGATGATCTAAGCACTATTTCATTCATTTAAACTGGTGGCACAGGCACTCTATAAAGTTGGGTCGTTGACTTGGCTCAATAAAATATTAATAATATGGTATTCCTAGAAAAAACGGAGTTATAATTTTTAAAAAGATTATTGCTTAGCCCTTTTTAATAAAACGAAGCTTTACTAATATTTCGCACAATAATACAGGTCATACAGGCAAACGCGGTCACGATCCTATATTGCTCTGTCTAAAGCTTACCATTCGTATCATGAATAATTTTCAGGTTATATTCAAAATTTTAACTTTTGTCTGCTAATCTCCTAATTAAAAAATCTTCCATCGAACCAATATAAATTTCTAGTCAACATCCCAATTCTATCAGTGCAGTAGGTATCTGGAATGTCACCTCTCATAGTTTTTAAATGAAATTCTGAATTTCAAAATTATATAATTTTGTGACTGGAGTGTTCCAGTATATTTTTACGAACTATAAAATTATTATACGCCTCCACCATATTAACTATTTACGAAATTTATACAATAATGATTTTTTGAACAATGACAATCATTAAAAAATTAAAGTAAATAATAGGCATGTACAGAAACAGAACTACTACTTAATCTATATGCATATACCTATATGCCAACTTTTTTGAGTCCAAATAATAGATTATATCTTCGATGCTACTTGTACAGCATCAAGGTTTTCTGTTGTCTCAAACATAATTGCATAAAGTTTTCCAATTAATTATTTTAGTGTGGAGTACTGTGGAGATGACCGCTTTTGTTTTAAATTTAATAATAATTATAACAAACTACAGGCATATTAATTGTATAAAAGATCACACCTTATATTAGAATCATGCCAAAAAAACTAATATAAAAAAAACAATAAATAACCTTCCCTCGCATTTGGGTAAAAACCGTAAAAATAAACAATATGGTAGCAAAACAATACAATAATTCTTCAATAATTAAAGTACAATTTTAATTGGTTTCAAACGAGAATTTTTATAAGTAATAGTACCACATTTGAAATGATAATAATTTAAAATTGCTTACAATACAAACACAAAACACAACAATTTTTTTTTAAAAACTAATCTATAGTGTGTAAGCATTGCTTAAAAATCGTTAAATAAATTCAAGTACTTTGCACCGTGATATTTGGATATCAAGTATAAAACTTATGTAATAATAAGAAATCTGTAACATATAAATACAAAAAAACACGCCGCGTAAAGCAGTAAAGCGGTGTATTTCCTGCTGCCTTTGAAACAGTAACACTTTAATATCGCGTGTCCCAAAATTAACGCAAAACTTAAATTAAATGGGAACAATATTTAGTCGAAACATATACCAATATGGGAAATTTACGACGGCATACTAAAAAGTTTTAACTGCATCACTGGCACTGCCTTTATCGCTTTACGGGCAACTTTAATTAAAAGGTCTATGATAAGATAACTAGTACAATATTACCTTTACTCAATATTAGGTTTATCATTTATGTAGCGCTCTGAAATTAAGCTACATTTATGCAAAATTGACGGAATTAAAGAAGGCAGTTTTGATAGTACTTACAAAAAAAATACAGTTAAAATATTTTCAGTTAATTGAATTTTTACATTATTTTTGTTGCAATCTTTACACTCAAAATAGTAACTAAATGTTACTGACGAGTTTTGGCGGGAAGTCTGAAGGGACAAGTTGTGCTCTTGTTTTATTTTCATTTTCATGGTGTATTTTTGAGTTATAATGGATAAAGTTAATGGCATTTTGCTCGATATAGGTTAATGACAGTGCACGAGTGTTGTGAAATAAAAATAAAAGTGCGAAAACATGTTTTTTCGGCTTGCCTCCAAAACTCCATCGGACATATAATTATGTCCGATCACTTTATTTGAACATTTGACTGACTAGTCTGACTGATACCTGACGACTACTGAATGATGCAAAAATTATACTTGACGCTGGCAATAAGCACAGAGTTTGCGATGCCATTATTAATAAAAATGTTACTGACAAATTTTAATAAAATGAAAATACTATTACATGTATACAAACACTCCTTCAGGAAAAGTACAGGCCTACACAATCACAATGTCTGTGCCACACCATTGATCGTCTTACAAATCTTATTTTATACCTAAGTGCTATCTCTATCGATCTCGCAGTAGTTAGTGAGAATTTGTCGGTACTGGTTTTTTTATACAATCTAACAACGCACTTTCCATAACAGACACACAAATTTTTATTTTTATCGATACGGTTTTTCTGTAGTATGCTCAATGCTCACAAAGTACAATAAAATAACCCGAAGCAACAAAGTAAGTATAACAGAAATAAAATAGATATGAATAAATAAATACTGACATAGAGCGTATAACATTGTTGCTCTTGATACCGAAAACACGCCCTATGGATTTTATTTTTAAAATGGTCCGTAACGTTAATTTGAGTTATATTTTTGTACATAGGACGCCGAGCCGGTTCTTTTTTTAAAAATATTGTCCTTTATATTTCCGTTCCCACATTTTAGGTATTTAAACCAGAGTTTGAGATTAGTTTGCCAATTTAATAACGTCTGTGATTTTTTTTAAATTGTGATAGTGAATGTTCATTTGCTCAAAACGACAATAAATTAATTTGTGCTGTAGTGTTTATTATATATAAACACTACTACTATTAAAAAAAGGGAGTGACCGTCAAAAAATTAATGCCATACGAGCAGTTGCCTAAAAATACAGTTAACGTTATATAAAAAAAAATGTTCATTCCAAATCGTTTAAAATTAGAAACCATTATTCCTTTTTTTATTATGCTTATGTATCTACCCCTTTTTTCACAGAAATAATATTAAATATTCAAATCGAAAGCAACACAAACAGTACACAACCCTAAAACTATTTACACTAAACTTACTTAGTAATAATACACAAAGCAAACGAAGACCCATTAAACGCAAAAAAATCTTAATAATAATATTTACGTATTATTTTATGTATCACTAAATCGCGACAATGTGCACTCATGCCTTTATTGTTATCTGGTCAAGCTTCGCTGAAGAACGCTTTTTAAATTCATGGCTACTTGTTGTGCATAAGTTAAACCATATTAAACACATTTTACAATTAGCTTGAGGATGAAGCTGATGCTGAAATAGATAAATCACAACAGACAGTCATCAGTGCAGGTATCTATGTTAGTAATTCTTACAAGCTTTTAACTATAGTGCAAATTAAATATCAGCTGGCTAGGCGTGGAGATAATCAGGTAATATTTTTTACGAATGTAAGCTTATTGTGATAAAAGTGAATTACATTGAGCCGTCATGTATAGTTAATAAAAATTAGGAACCCATTTAGTAGCTTGTTATCTTATAGATATGGATATAAAAACGTTCTTTAACCTGGGAATTTAAAGACAAATATAAAATTACATTTACTATAAAAATCAGTCTGGACTCTGGATCAATAACGCTCTTTATGTAAAACTTTTTAATCATACTTAGTAACTAATTTTACAAAGGAGATGTTTCAAAATGTATGGACCTTCGGCCAGGTATTTGTACACCGTATTAATAAATTGCTAATATAGTATAGAGCTGTTTTATATTAAGCGTTTTGTTATAAACGACCGGGATTTTTGGTACAAAACAAGAATTTCAAGTAAGAATTGCAACACAATATACTAGAAAAACATAATGGCGGTAATATGTCATTTTGACAATTGAAATTATTAATCTGTGAAAAACAGTTAACAGTGAAATCAATTGTTCCGCCATATTGAAAAATGTTGAAAATAGTAGATTAAATTGGTTTTGTACCGAAAAAGTACATGTTTTAACAAATTTTAAGTATTTTTTTCGGAGTCTTGAGTTTTTTGTCGAATTTTTGAGATGGTGTACAATACCTAGCCAAGATTGAAACATCTCCTTTGATCTCTTACTAATCCACATTTGAAATGAATCTCCTCAACATCGGATATTACTCTGATACCTACTTCAAGTACTAGGGTACTTTGCGATCAAAATAAGCCATTTATGACGCCATAGCCGCTGTCATGAACGAAAATAATAAAACATGTATTTATAGCTATTTTTTAAATTTGTGCAATGTTGTATAGTTGTATATTAGGTATCTACATTATATTTTTTAAATTTGTATAATAATTTTATTATATGTAGAAATAAATAAAGTTAATTATTTAGAATCTCTTTTGCAAACCTTACATTTCGGGTAACACGTTTCAGTTGAAGGTCATTTTCATTCCTAATATTAGTTTGATCGCATTGTATAGCTGTAAGTACCTATATCTACGTACATTAAAAAATGATTCCATATTATTTCGCTATCTGCTACCTGAGATCCTTTAACTTTACCCAAGAAAATACACACGCATGGGACTGTCACTTAAGCAAAGCCGTCACTAAAACTAACAATCATGGTGCCATCTACTCCCAGCCAAGTTTGCCATCGTGAATATTTACATACGTTACGGAAATGTGTGCACTGCCAATCGGGCTCCACTTGATTCAAATTCGTACATGAAAACGCCGCCGCACACTGTATACACTCTACCGTCAGCCACTGTTGGGGCCAGGTGTTGTCAATCGTTCCATCAACACGTCCCACAGAGAATTTGAGCGCAGGTCGCAATGTGTATTTGAACTGAATATCATTCTGAAGGTTGTCGCTCTTTCTCGGGTTTTCGTCGTCTGTGTACAAGTACCGAACGTATCGATACGTGCTGAAATACTGCTTGTAATCCGCCGGTGCACAGCAAGCTGTCATAATGTTCGTAAATACGTTCAAGGTATTAAAATTTACGTTTTCATCATTTCTTCAAAGACGTTTTTCAGGCAATCTAAGAATTCGACTATTTGATGCAATGGAACGGATTTGGCCTTTTTGTAGTTCATTACTATTGTTTGGTCGCTCAATCGCTCAGGGGGTTTACGCACCTTCTTATTGACGAGAGCAAAGCTGCTCTCGTCCACGGTTTCGCGTTTCACGAACATACAGGGAGTATCGTGTGATTGCAAGCTTAGCACTATCCTGACCGACCACCAATTGAGTATTTCTTCCAAGTTCAGTGTGTTTACCGTGATATGAGACGGCGCTGAACACTCAGCGTTGAATATTGTATCGTTAAGTAAAGGATGTGGATATCGATATATTAGTTAACTCAGTTGCAGTTCTAGTAGATTTTATTTCTAGTACAACGCTTTCGGGATTAGATTCTGGCGATTCCCGTAGAGTTTCTTTCATTAAATTCTTAGCTTTTGTGTCTTCTGTCTACAATGGCTTGGCTGTATCTAAGTTGGTTTTGAGGAATTTCTTTTGATTCTCTATCTGACCACCAGTGCTTTCTCCACCGCCTTCTTCTCACTTTTAGCTGTCAGCTTTTTAACATTTTTTTTCAAATTCGTCCCATTCTGGTCTATCCTTTAGGTACTTCTTCATCCATTATGTAAATTTTAATTTCCAGTTCATGCATTTTTGGTCAGTACGCCCAGAATACTCGATTTGAACATCGTTCAGAACTGTGTTTGTTGAATTGTTTTTAACAATTAGACGCCTAAAGAATTTTATGCGCATATTTATAACTTTGCCTCGTTTTCCCGACGGACCTGGCACCGGCTACATTGCTATGGCGTCATTGGACGAGTCGTCATCCATAAGTAGTTGTTTTATTTGACAGTTTATACAATGTCGGTAAATAACCAAATTATTTTTTTTAAATTGAAGAGCATGTTGTAAATCACCGAACATCATCACGGGATAACAGCTAACGTGATAGAAGGATATACAAAATCACTTACAACTTATAGTATTCAATCAGTGCATGCAGCCTTTAAAATATACAGACGCTTAATAAGCTGATAATAAAAATATACGTATTTGGTGACATTAAATTAAACAGCGGTTCACTCACTGGTATTATTACACTTAACACTCAATCGTTTAATGTATACGTAGACTAGTACTATAAATAATAAAAAGCACTTCGCTTTTTTCTATGAAAATAACTTTAAAATACTCCTCTTATGTCTTAGAATGTAGACTTACTGCCTAAGCTACCCTAGTGATTGATCGATCTTCGACAAAACCAGTACGCCTGGCAAGTTGAAGCAATCCATTCTTATGAGATATTAGTATACATCTTCATATTTCTATTTACTTTAATAATAAATACAAATATGTACTTTCTTAGATCGCTACATAACATAATTGCTTCAATTTTTGCACATTAAGAGAAGTAATGTGAATAATGTCTCTGAAAAATCAATAGTTTATACAATTGTGCACAATCGTATACACTGCTGTCTTTGGTTGTATGGTGTTTATGTATACGATTTATTGATGAAGCTATACCTTTATTTCATAAGTAAATAGAATTCTGCTTGTAGATAAACCGTTAAACTACAAAATTGAACGTTAATTGTACTACTTTTACCTAAAATTACGAACAAGCACTTGCGTCACAGGACTGAAGTTAAAATGTTAGGGGTTACGTGGATAAAAAAATGAATCGACAATCTGCATACATTAACATACTACACGTGAACTAGTGTTACATATAAAAATTTACATAAAAAGTACGAAAACTACTTGATTATCAAAACATTTGCCACAAATATATAGACCACGTCCAATCATTATGTACAAACTCCAAATATCTTAACACCGAGAATTTTAGACACGAACAAGTACGAAAATAGGTGCACAAATATTTAATCTCTTATTATTTTTTTCTCTCAAACTACCCTAAAATACGATTCGCGATCTCTTTACCGTAACTTAAAATAAAATATACTTTTAAAATACTACAAAGACTAGCAGAGTCATCGAAGTCAGCAAAGAAAGGAATAGAATTTCAGTTGAACTATTCCTCTCTTTAACGAGTCCGTGACCGTCGCCGATGCGTGCCAATAAATTAACATACTGTACAATAGAATTCTAAAGTAAATCGTTCAACCACAATCTTACACCTTACACTGACAAAACTATGCTATAATTTAACATTTTAAAGGTACAAAACTCTTATATTAGAAAGGCGTATGTTGCTTTAATATTCATTTTAAGGTACCAACCACAATAAAGTAATAATATATATTTGCCAATTATGATCCAAGACACAGCCGCCGCACACTTCCAACGACGGCACTAGCTACAACGTCAACATTAAATTTGATGAAGCACTTCATAACTCAAAGGAAACAACAATAATAACAATTATTGAATAACTACCTGTAGCTGAAGACTGCTGTACGTTGTTGTTACAAGTAACAACTTCTCATTTCAAATTGTTAACAAACGAAACACGCAACAATAGCTGCGATTTTGGTATCACAGAAAATATACTTTAAAATTAAAACATGACATATTTTAAATAAATCGTTTAGGTTTATATGTTCAATACACAGAATAAAAACCTTAACAAAATTAATAACTACGTACCTGGTAACGAAAATAATATCACTACAACTTGGAGTCCTTACAACTTAATTTAGTATAATAATAAATGCTCCTTTCTGATATAAGTGGAATATATTCTAAGAGGTAGAATCAGGAGGGCGGAGGGCCGCGCGGGGGCCTCGACAAGCGTCCCACCCCTGCACAAACAAATATAACTCTTATTAAATTATTGTCAGGGCATTTTCATCTTTAAATAGAGTCAATTACGTAACTGCGAACATTTCAATATCCCACTGCGCAAGAAATTCTGCTCCATATCTTGTAACTCGTTATGACATCTCGATAATGTAAAAAATAACAGCATTATTTTTTATGGAGGTGAAAACGAAAATGACGAAATAATTTATTTAAAAAATTATTTAGAAAGAAAGAATATTTAGCAAAATTATATATATAGAATATTTACCAAAGATTATTTAGCAAAATTACCAACTATGAAAAATATGTAGCTCTCAAAAAGAAAGATGGTGGTATTCGGCCAATTGCGGTGAGAAGTACTCTGAGACGATTGGCTTCAAAACTTTGTTGCTGCGAATACCGCGAGCGCTTGACTCAAAGGTTTAAACCGCGGCAACTTGGTTTTGGATTCAAATGAAAAAATTCATGTCAGAAATGTCGTCCAAACTTGTTCTAGCATGAGGCGACCCAAGAGCTGGTGAGTATTTCGCCCAAAGACTTAGCCTCGCTGTACAACGGGGAAATGCCGCCAGCATCTTGGGTGCTATGCCGAACACGGACATTTTAGAAGTTTTTTATTTATTATTTTTTATTTGTAGGAAATTTCCTTTTATGTACAGTTTTTTTACTTGTATATAGTTAGTTATATATTTTTATTATTACTGTAATATTTTTGTTTAAATACCTCAAATGTGTAAAATAAATATAATAAATCTAGACAGATATATCAATATGTACTATGAAAACAATATTAAAATCTGAACATAATTCTAAGATATTTACTGTTATAAATAATGTAATGCTCTTTAATATTCAAATTAAACATTCTGATATTCTTCAATGATATTCTTTCGCAATCAGACCCAATCACGTTGATGGTTAAATACTAATGCTGTTAAATTCCTAAACGAATTGGTAAATCCAAAGTCAATTGTTTTTAAAACATCTAGAAACTAATAAAAATAGCTACTTGTAATGATTTTTTTAATCACACGGCATAAAATCGCAAGTGACGTAAAGTAATTAAAAGCAACTAAACAACTAATGGCAATTCAAAGGTAAGACAAATCAAAACGATATTATGGTGTAAATTTAATAAAACGTTATAAATATAATAACCAAATTTATTATAACTATCATGGACTATGCAGCTAGTAAAGTCTGGAATAACAAAATAATTGTGTGTTTACTTTTACCCAATAACAGCAATAACAATAATTTATCGATAATGTTGATGTAGTGTCAGAGATTAAAATTCCAATATTGTGTTTATGGCAGTCCAATCAGTTTGCAGACTGATTACTGACGACTACTTTGAATATGTGTCATTCAACTTCGTATTGAGATTGATAATAAGTAGGTAGATTTCGCGTTATGTTGCGCTTGCGTAAAATAAAAGGAATGGAGTTTAAGGTTATTTCGTATTTACATTAAATCTGCTCCAAGAAACGAGCTCTAGACTTTGAGGATTTCAAGCATATTTTATTGCTTATTCTTACGTATTTTATATAGTAATGGGCACATTATAGAGCAGTGATAACCAAGTAGGTTCCTAACATGCAAACCTTGGATCTGGTTCATAACCCAGTGCGCATTTCTGACTAATAAAATTCATTACATTTCTCTATGGCCTTGAGATATTTCAATTCTATAAGGAGACGTGCCCTGCAGTGGGACATTAAAATGGTTGTTGATAGTACTTCGGTTAGGTACATAGAAGTTTAGTCAACCATACCATTACAACTTGATGTGATCGGTGCCGATGTTGGCGAGTGTCTTCTTTATGCGCAGTGCGGTCAGCCGGGCTGCTGGGTTCTGGTACCAGCACTCCTTCATCACCTTCGATATAGCGGAGAGAACCTGCAACAATTGCGTAATTAAATCAGTACAACTGGGGTGGTTCTACCGAAGAATAAAACCTGTATAAGAAAGAAAGAAAAAATATTTATTTCATATTAGGAATACAAAATATTCGCTTAATAAACGTAATGTTTTCCCGGTCATCGACTTTAGGTGCCCGTTTGGGCTAGATATTGAGCTGATAGAAAAAAGGCGGCGGAAAAAACTTCCAGCAGCAACCTTTTAAAAAAAGCCCATTTATATATTATTATTTGAGATTACAGATTGGCTATGGGTCGATAATGGGCACACGTGACAGCTGATCGTGTAAGACACTATCACTACAAGTGATTACAGAAAGCTGGCACGTGCAACACATTCACATTTGCGTGTGGGTATTGTGCGACATGCAAATACATTTGTGTGTGGTATGTCAGCACGCTTCCTTTCCTATTGTACCTAATATTTGCATAGCTCATGAAGGTAAATATGACGAACCAAATGTATAAAAACACCTTTTGTAAACACCCATATTTATGCAAATAAAAGTCTTCGTCTTCGTCTTTCTATGGCTCAGCTTGGCTGCAACCCTTTTCCGTCCCACTGCGAGTATACCATACTTACCTAAAATCTATATCAAACAATAACTCAAAAGTAAACAATAACTCTGTGTAAGAAAAGAGTGTAAGGGTAAGGTGTTATAAATATTAGGTTTAAATACTTTCTATGTATCTTCTTTTTTTTATTACAAACAAAAACGAAAGAGCCTAATATAAAAAAAAACATTATTTTCATCAATAATACGTGAATGAGACTACGTAATATACGCTACATACGTTTTTATTATTCTATTTTAAGAACAGCACTGACTGAATATCCCCTACAAATATAGAGACCCGCCTCTCCCCATTATTGGGGAGGCCTGGAGCTTACTCCACCACGGCGCTCCAATGCGGGTTGGTGGAGATGCGGGTTAGTGGCCAACCCGCTGTCGGATGTTTTCAAACCGCCCATAAGGCCTCCGACAAGGTTTAACGACTGATATCTTTCGACATCAACCGGGACCGACAGCTTAACGTACCCTCCGAAGCACGGAAACGCACATGAAATTTTAGCCACTAGCGGTCACCCATCTCACACCCGACCGCGCCCGTTTGGCTTAGCTGCATAGATCGCTTGCGTTCTACGCTAACCGCCGGGACATGCGCGCTTCAGTCCGTCAAGCGCAATAGAATCATTACTATCATAATGTTACCGTTTCATAAAGCATATAAACTACCCATCTGACGACATATCAGCAATGTAATAAGACCTGAAAATATATATAAGTCTATAACTCGGCCATACTTCGAATCCATTATACGCCAAAAACATTTCTTAAGACATATTTTGTCAAACTGACTGACTGATGAAAATAGTTTATTCCTGTTTTATAACTAGGCTATACGGTATACCATTATATGCAAAAAGCATTTCTTAAGACGTATTTTGTCAAACTGACTGACTGATGAAATAAATTAAGTTTTTAACAAAAAATAGAACCGACTTCAAACGGTAAAAAATAAAATTGTTCAGTACCTACTTCTTCTTGCTTATGGTAATGACTCTTAAAATTATTTTTGGAGTCGGGCCCTTACTAAAATGCCGTAACTACCATTCGTTCTAAATGGGCACCGACAGTACAGACAGTGGGACAGTACCTACTTCTTCTTGCTTATGGTAATGACTCTTAAAACTATATTGGAGTCGGTGCCCATTCAGAACGAAAGGAACACTATATTCACTAAGACAGGACATTTGACTAAGGGCCCGACTCCAAAAATAATTTTAAGAGTCATTACCATAAGCAAGAAGAAGTAGGTACTGAACAATTTTATTTTTTACCGTTTGAAGTCGGTTCTATTTTTTGTTAAAAACTTAATTTATTTCACTCTTTTTAGTAATTTTAATAATCCTGCACATTTGTATAAGCATAATTGGAATTTTTTCACTTAGCTTCTAAACGTTAAAGAGATACCTTTTATAATCATATTTATCTAATAGCCATCTTATAGCCTGAAAGAATACTACTATCAGTCTACTTGAACGTATAAATTAATGAAAGAATTTGCTCTCAGTTCCTAACCGTTGAGGAGTTGTACCTTCCATCATCAGCTCAGCAACATGAGATGATGATTACTATGCACAAATATCTCTTATGCTTCAGAAAGTATGAGAAAATCAATGTGTGTGCCTATAAAATTTGAGAGTTCCCCTCGATTTCCCTGGGATCCCATCATCAGATCCTGATTTGGTGACAATGGGACCACCTCGGGAGTATGAGCATACGAACAAAAAAAGAATTTTTAAAATCGGTCCACAAACGGCGGAGTAATCGGTGAACATATATAAAAAAAAAATACATACAGCCGAATACAGTACCTCCTTCTTTTGGAAGTCGGTAAATAGTTTGTTCCTGTTTTATAACTAGGCTATACCATTATATGCAAAAAGCATTTCTTGAGACGTATTTTGTCAAACTGACTGACTGATGAAAATAGTCTGTTCCTGTTTTATAACTAGGCTATACCATTATACGCAAAAAGCAATTTCTTAAGACGTATTTTGTCAAACTGACTGACTGATGAAAATAGTCTGTTCCTGTTTTATAACTAGGCTATACCATTATACGCAACCAGCATTTCTGAACCTTTGCAAGACCAGGCGCCGCTTACGCGCCAAAACGATTTCGACCAGGGGTCTAGAGATTTTTTGCCGCGATACGCACTACGAGTGTTATTTATGTTCGTGCGACCAGATGTTTACACTTACAACGACTCCAGTTACATTTCTCGGAATGGAATGAAACAAGCTTACACCTTATAGCTATTTAGTACTTCTACAGTGTGTTTTGTTTTTATAATCATCGTTCAAAGCCAAACAAAGAGTCCGCATGTTTAGATTGTTGTTCCGCTTGGTATAAAACGAATGTAACATATAATCAAAGAAAAAATGTGGCACATTATTTATATATTCAGAATCTACATGAAAAGACCTTTCTAATAAAGTATAATACAAGTATGTGTTCATACAAAAAATTTAACAAATTTGAGGTTGAAGTTACGTAATGTTTTTTTCGCGCGCCGTTATAAATTGCACATGACGGTGTATTGAAAATTTAATTGCAATGATAGTATTAGTCGTATTCATTTAGTTATTCCTTTATTCTTTAGGTAAAGTATCTCGAAACGTTGTATATTTTTTTCAGGTTCATTGAAAGAAAAACATAATTCGTAGAAGATGAAAAACGAAAAGTCGGAAAAAATAGGAAAAAAATTCGAGGTCACGTTAAAATTCATTTAACGAATTTTATAATTAATCTAATTAAAATCAAGGGGCACACTCATAAAGAATAAGAAATTGCCTTTCCTGCAATATAATTTTCATTGACACTTTTCATACACAAATAGACGTAAAAATGCCAAGAAAAGTAATTTAATTTTTTTTCATTACTTTTCAAATCACGCAAGCAAACACGCAAGCCACAGAGTTTGTCAGTGCGCACTTATCGTAAAATGAACCTTATTGTGAACTCCATAAGGCGTCGACGGATGCACGGTAAAGTCTGTATTCGTTTGATTTTATATTCAAATTATGAAGAAAACTAATTACTAATCGAATAATATAAATAAAATATAGATTCCCTGATAAATTATCTTTATACTATTAGTGATTGTCATGGTTTTGTAACGTAATAATAGCAGAAAAAAATATAACTTCAATGCGCAAAATTCACACACAGAATTGATCTTGATTCATTTGTATAACAATGATAAAATATAGCAAAAGATACAGAAACGGATTCCTTATAAAATAACCTTTCTACATATGTATGGCAGTAATGGTTTTTAACCACTAAATTGTGTAATAATTGAGCTAAAACCAAAACAGCGCCATTGTTGTGGCCCCGCGCAATTCCACTTCATTTTGAAAACCTTTTATACCAAAAAATATGACGCGCATCAAACTTCTGGATATTTGTTATTACTAAAAACACTATAAATGAAATAATTATAAGACGTATTTTGTCTAACTGACTGACTGATGAAAATAGTCTGTTCCTGTTTTATAACTAGGCTATACCATTATACGCAAACAGCATTTCTTAAGACGTATTTTGTCAAACTGACTGACTGATGAAAATAGTCTGTTCCTGTTTTATAATTAGGCTATACCATTAAACGCAAAAAGCATTTCTTAAGACGTATTTTGTCAAACTGACTGACTGATGAAAATAGTTTGTTCCTGTTTTATAACTAGGCTATACTCGCAATCCATTATACGCAAATAGCTGTTGTGTATGTGCTTCACTACATGTGTTGCCGCAAAGTAAATTGCAAGTCTATGAGGCCTTCAGTGTCTGTGTCTGTAGCTCACCTAACAACGCTTTCGGTTAGGTTTTAACATACCTAAAAATATATATTCAGTTGCAGGTTGCAGGTATTTTTATGAGACCATAAAACCAATTTTACAAACTTATAACTTATTACTAAGACTCCGCCTTCCATCTGGCTGAATCTCATGAACCGTTATACCGATAAATTTTTCGCAAATGATGGATGTGTCTTTTGCCGCTATAACAACAAATACTAAAAACAGAATAAAATAAATATTTAAGCTCCCATGCAACAAACGTTTTTGGCGTTTTTTTATAAACAGGGTGATTTGTAATAGACACCTATTCCTTTTACAGGGTGAAATTATGGACCATTTGCTGTAAAATAAGTCATGTAACACCCTGTCCGATTTTCTGTATTTTCAGATATTTGATGATTTATACTTTTTTTGAAAACACCCCGATTTTTTGTTAAAATGATAAACCACACAACATATACTGCTAATATAAATTTTTTTTTTTGCTTACGTTTTCTGAATAGATGATTAATAAATGGGAAAGACATAAAATTACTATACAGTTCAATATTTTTGAAATAAAAGATCAATAAGTTGTATCATAAAATTATGTTTTCACGCAATCTAAATTCCTATCATTTTTTTCTTCAAAATTTAACTACGAAGTTATTTTGTAAACAACGTAAATATTTTTTTAGTTTCCTCAGCTTCATAAAAATATGTTAAGAGTATGCTAAATTTTAACAAATTAACCAATAAATTTGAAATTGTAGAGTTAGGTAGTAAGCAAAATATGCGTTATATAGTTTCAACATCTAATTCTTAACAAAATAATTTCAAGCAATTAAAACATTTCTCCACTCAAGAGACGACTATATTTTTTAAATAAATGTAAATAAAGAAGTTTTCAACACTTTCCGTGGGTTTAGTACCTTTACAGTAGAAGAATGAAATGAGTACTCTCCCCCCCCCCCCCCCCCCCCACTTAAACTTAACATAGACTTTTTTTTGTTTTAGGACCTAATATTCAACATGTCCCCATGACGCTTTAGTAACTGCAAATATAGTATGCCGGTCTCCCCTATTATTAGGACAAGAAAATATCATCGCTCCAGTTACCGAGGTAGCAAATGCCGAGTATGAACTGGTTGATTACAGTATAGTACCTATTGTGCAATCAGTAGTATGACGCTAGTCAGATGTCCTGTACGTTATTGTAGTTCAACACATGACGTCTTTTTAGGATAAGTGTATATTGTATGGTCCCAAAATTAACCATTATCTGAATAAACTTAACGAGATAGCATTTAAAGGTAAACCAAAACAAATATTGATTTAATTTGTTGTTTTTCTGTAGATAAATTAAGAAATAATGAAAGCACACTTCACGAGCATTTGCACTGACATAAAAATTGTTGCAAGTTGAAAAAATTAGATTGTAAAAAATGTCATTGCTGTTACTTATAGACATAATTTAATACGATTCTAATTAGAATTTTATTTCATTTTTAGCTTATGTAAAATATTTGTGATTGTTCACTGGGTAACAGAACAATAGAAAACATTTTTTTAATAAACAACAACGCATGTTACCTTTTATGAAATATAAATTTCTGAATGACTAAAAGGAACTGCTGTGGTTTGAATAACGACGAACTGTCAACTAAATGATTAGAATTTCAAGCGCTGGATTTGATGGTGAGCAGCCATAGTATGGTGGCTGGTACTCGTCTTAATGGGTTGTACTGAATGCTTTACTATATTTATAAGGTAAAAAAAGAATTCACTGCATCGGAATGCCATCTGTTGGGCGCAATGGGGAGTCGCTTCTCAATGCACACTACCCAACGCATGTCTTTAAGTGTCGGGTCCGACGGCACGCAGTTATATTGCGGTAGCTAGTAGTAATTTTAATGGATAATACGATATGTGGGGATTTTTCCTACAGGTATATAGAAAGAAGAACTCACCGCGTCGGAATGCCATCTGTTAGGCACATTAGGGCGTCGCTTCTCGATGCACACTACTCGACGCATGTCTTCAAGCGCGGGGTCCGGCGGTACGCAGTCATAGTATGGTGGCTGGTATTCGTCGGGCATCACACCACAACGACGCGCCATCTCCCAAAGAACCAGCCCGAACGAGTACACGTCGGAGCGCTTGTATGGGTCGAACTGCCTGGAGTCCATGCTTTCGTCCAATACCTAATGCACAAACACGAAAATTTACAGAAGAACAGAACTAAAATTACGACAGACGGATTAATAGTAAAACGTATCGCGTTTTCATTTTTAAGCCATTTTGGGCTCGGAACTTGAACACAACGGCTACAAATGTTAACTGAATATTTAGGAATGTCTGCAGGAGCTTTACATTGACAGAATTGTTTATTTGCCAACAGTGGCTTGCTAGCAGACAGCATCAGACCTTCATTTTTTAGCAGGCTGGTATCCACTAGCAGTACTGACAAATTTTTAAGGATTCATTTCGTGTTACGTTAAATAATAAGCGTATACATGAGACATGTGTAATTCAGCCATTGAATAACATTATTTCAGAAAAATGTATGAACTACAGTGTACAACAAAAACGAACTACAAAAAAAGGAAAAAAATAAAAAAAATACTAAAAATTGTAATTATCACCCAGGACAAAGCTTCTGAACCTTAAAAGGCAAAGAAATCAACATAGGAAATTGAAAAAAAAAGGAGTACCTCAGAAGCAGGTAGAAGTACCTCAGGAGCCATGTAGCGCTTGGTGCCCACGCGATTTGTGGAGGGCACGTCCACGGAGTCGCTGGCCACGTTGTGCCGCACAGCCAGCCCCAGGTCCCCGATCACGCAAGTCAGGTTACTCTTCACCAGAATGTTTTTCGACTTCAGGTCCCGGTGAGCTATCGCCGGCTTGCCTGCAACCGAACACACCGCCGATCCGTTCAAAGCTAACACACCACATCCAATGCGCTTGATATAGTACCCCCTTGACCGATATTAACATTTATATATGCACACACACACTACGCACGGGACCGCCGATCTGACCGTGAACTACTAGAATTTTCAAATACGAAAGCGACAAATAATCCCGTACATGCAAACTAAATCGAACACATTTGAATGTCTGCGAATTTTAACAATGTTTTACGTAAATGCCCGATTTGAAGTATGCATGAGTTTCCAAACGGGGTTAGACTTTTCTCAGCAGCTGCAGTGCTTTTTTTAGTTTTCTAACTCAATATCACTGCATATTTCATTAGATGTGAATTGTGAGTTATGAGCTGTGTTCGAAATACAAGAATGATAAATGGGATATTACTATACATTTAAACATAAATAAGGGAAAAACATGCAACAAAAGAATTAAACTACCAGCTTCACAATTGAATAGGCTCTTTGTAAACAGCTAAATTTGAAACAAGAATGTATCTCTTTCTAGAAGACTATTTATATATTTATATTTTAGCAAAATATAAATATTTATGAATATCGAGACTTAAGTCTGAACAACTATTGTGTCGATGCACAGAGTCAATGCAAAGTATGTTTGGGAGGTTGTACTTACAGTTTTTAAATGAAATCAAAATTAAATAAAGTTTATGGCTAATATAGTTTTTTTATAGAGGCCAAGTGTTTCGGAATATTGGTGCGAAAATACTTGGGTTGTTTCAATACTCCAAAACTCCATCAGAAACGTTCTGGTAGCCATTGCTTTATTTGGATATCTAACAGACGTTTCTAACTACATATTACGTCGATCGGTTTCACCGAAACAGACAAAAATTTAATTAATGATTTTATTAACAGGGGCAATACGGACAGATCATGTGAGACCATTACTAAAAAAAAGATAATAAAGTAAGAATGAGTAGACGAGCCAAAATTACGTTTCCCCAAAACTTTTTAGCAAACACCTGTTGAATTGGCTGCAACCCTTTTTGCGTCCCACTGCTGGGCACGGGTCTCTATTCAAACCGCCCATAAGGCCTCCGACAAGGTTTGACGACTGTTATCTATCGACAACAACCGGGACCGACGGCTTAACGTGCCCTCCGAAGCACGGAAACGCGCATGAAATTATTTGCCACTAGCGGTCACCCATCTCACACCCGACCGCGCCCGTTTGGCTCAGCTGCATAGATCGCTTGCGTTCTACGCTAGCCGCCAGGCCATGCGCGCTTCACGCCAGGCCATGCGCGCTTCAATTGTTGAATTACAATTACAAAATTGCCCTCAAATGTTATTACTTGACACTGGCAGTACACACAACAGCCATGCCGATGCCACTATCGCAAAAAAACTATTTATACTGTTAGGAATCAACGTCGGTTGTTGAATAAAAAATGTGACGAAGTACGAATAAATATAATGGTGAATAAAGTATTGATACACCTATAAACCTGTTTTATTCTTAAAATACCTTTACTTACCTTTGGTGCCGACGATGTCCATGTGCAGATGCGCGAGTCCGGTGGCAATGGATAGAGCCATCTTCACGAGGGTGTTGGAGTCGATGGTTCGCGCGGTCAGGAAGTCGAACAGCGAGCCATTCTCGTGGTAATCAGTTATCAGCCACAACTGTGTCCACGTCCCGTTGTCTGCAATCGGAACTTGTGTTAAACTAGTCCTCGAATTGGTTCCGAATTTGGATAGTAACAGGACCTATACTCTGATTCTCCGCGAACTCGTATTGGAGCAGCGTGGTGGAGTATACTCCAGGCCTCCTCAATAACGTGGTGACCAGTGCTCTCTGTGCCCGGCAGTGGAAAGCAAAAAGGGTTGCAGTCAACAGAACCCATAAACGATGCTATTTCATTAGCAATAATACAAACTTTCGTTATTGCTCTTGCTAGTTCATCACTAACTAATATAAACTCTTAAACCGGTATTAAACCAGTCTAGAAAGTGTCAAGTGCCAGCGTGTCATGTATAATTGAGTATGGCAGAAAGCTTTTAACGTCGCCAATAAAAAAACTGTATAGCCACAAACATAAGTCTCTATATACGGGTAATATGTAGTGACAGTTGCTCCGGATGACCCGATGAATCACTGAAAGAGTATCAGTAGTTAAGTCGGCGGAATGTAAATTAATATTGTTGTGTAATACTTCAAACCAAATAATAAAAACTTCCAATATAATTTATTGGAAGTTTTTATAAAGGTATTTACTCTAATACTAATGTAAATCTGAGATGCGACCTCAGCGCAAGTGTTCCCATGATTCGTGTATTTTGGAGTATAATTTGAGGTATTTTCTAGCTTTAACTTTATGGCTGCATAACTCTAATTTACTTATGGAGAACATGATCTTTTTAGAACATAATGTTTTATTCTTCTTAAAACTTTTGTGTAACGATATCTTGAAAATACGAGAAACTTCGGACGATCGCTATTTTCGATGTTATTTTCATCGTTGGTAGATTTCCCTAATCTTGTTTTTGTGATGTAACTATATATTCTAAGTTTAAGGACGATTCCCTTCACTTGGGCTATAAGTAATTAATTATTCTTTACCAATTATTATGATTTCTGATCCTAGATTAACGAAAAGTACTTTTATTCCCTTCCTACATTAATTTGTACTATTAAATTAATAAAAATGTGGGGTATAAACAGACGTAAACTAAGATTCAATCACGTTAGGAGTTTCATTTTTTACAGTTTAGGGAGAAAGGAGATCCTATAATGTTTCCTTTTTCCCTTCTGAGATACTGAACCCTTAAAATTAAGACACACCTTTGTTATCCGCAGCGATGAATCCCAAGATGTTTTCGTGACGCAACATGACCGTTTGATATATTTCCGCCTCTCGGAACCACGAACATTCCTCCCTCGAGGAGAATATCTTGACCGCCACGTTCTCGCCACGCCACCGGCCGCGCCACACCTCGCCGAAGCGACCCTTGCCTATTATATCCATCAGCTGGATCTGGCGCGCGATGGAACGCTGCACTAACAGCGGAAGACCTGAACGGAACCCAGAGACTCACTTAGCATATCGTAACAGTTGCATTAGACGCACTAATCGCTATAAGTATCTCGGCAAGCAGGAAATATACTTCCTTATTAAGTACTACATTCTATAAGCAATGAGCAGCCAACATTAGGACTAGCACGCGACTTAACAAATGACTATAGAAGAAAAGACAGTATGAGGATACTTTAAAGTATGATGACATCAAAGCATGCAGTATTGTTGTCTAGTAATTAAAGGGACAACATCTAGTGTACGTATATGCAATAGTTAACTTGTGAGCTTTAGTCATAGACCGTTGACGGGTTACTACTTTTTTCAGACAGTATCCGAGCTAAGCCTAAGACATCCGAGCTAAGCCTCAAGTTAACTGTTGCGGGTGAGGACTACCAATAATAATGGCAATATATTTTGTTACTTAGTATCACACAAGCGGCAGGCAGACTCAAGGCCTGTGCCTCTGACTCTGGTAGGCCTCTGACTATTTCAACCTTACCATTATTATAATACGTTTAATTTTGATTGTAAATTACGTAATGGTTAATGAATCGGTTTTTAAAAATCTACGCCTGAAAGTCGCTGGCTGCTACTGTGTAATTAATGATGTGAGCTCACCGGAGCCAGACCCGGATGTTGTCAACTCGATCATGTCTCGTATTGTGGTTGTTGGGAGCATGGGATTCCTGGTTTCGCAGACCGAGTCTTCATTGGGGAATAGCGGCCGCTCCCTCTTGGGGAGCTTGCGAACGCGCTTCGCCCACCAAAAGCTCAGTGCGGCGAATACCCCGAGCACCACCAGCCCCATAATCCACGGCACCACTTGCCACGCCGTGGCAGACGGATTTGATTCTTAAGTTCAAAATTCCTTTATTAACATCTTATCACAATAATTTACATCAAAGACACAAATAAATAACATAATCCTAGAATTGACAAACGAAGAAATGTAAAAATTATAAAAATGCATTAATATTAATATATTTATATAAGTTTTATATTAATAATGGCGATGTAGCATAGCCATAGTATTATAATCGTTTATTTAAAAAAAATTAACATCTGAACATTAAAAATAATACTATGATTAAAAAGTACTTCTATTAAAAAACACCAAATTACGTCAACATTTTACCACATGGAGATTGAAAAACATTTCAACACCATAAGAGAAAACAAATAAATCTACATATCATTAAACAAAAATTGGACACAAATTTAATTTTCGTTTAATTTATGTATGTATATTCATACTAACTTTGACTAAACGATATGGATTCATATATTCCAAAGATTTTTTTTAAGAATTTAAGTTATTCTGATGCAGTAGTCACGAAAAACATTGAAAAGTATTATATATTTATATATAAAATTAAAGAACCAAAGAATCACAGTAGAATATGTATTTTATAAAAGTCTTTTATTTACCCTGTTATGTTCTAAATTAACACTTATTAACATCTACTAAAGTATTGTGTATAAAGTAAGAAAATTTGATGTAAACACAATATATCTGAGGGAAACAATAAATCGATATTAAGTATCTATTACTATCTATTATGCTCAAAAATATATTTCAATGCTACGTAAATAAATAAAAAATAAACTACATAATGCATAAGATATGTGGTGTGCGTTTTTAATATGATTATTATTTTGACTAACGTAACAAACAACACAAAATGCAAAAACATGCACAAACCCAAGTGAACACAAACACAATTAGTATCATTATTTAGTACACCAAAATACCCAAATTATTGATAAATTTATAATTATATTTAGTGAATTTCATGTAGTGAATATGTTACACTATGATTAAAATTCTGTTCCATTCGATTCCTCCTCTACATTTAAGGATATCATTTTCGAAAAAAATATCTAGTTAGGGATTATTTATAAGTATAGAGTGAATTAAAAAAACATCTGATTTACAGTCCATGACTCTTTAAGAAATCACCTTCGCCTTCTACTCCATATTACTCCATAGTCCCAGTTACAATTAAGTTATTTACTTGAAGTTGCTTACAATGATAATTAAGGAGGTTACTATAGGGTATGTGCGATTAGTATAAAAGGAAAAAAATAAACATGCTTAAACAAAAAGAAAAACCGGCTTATGATCACTCACGTTATTTTCGTCCCCACTGCTTGAGTAAAATTTTGAACATTCCTCATAATCTAAAAATGATACCAAATAAACAATTTGTCTCATTTTTTTAGTATTCCCTTCTTCCCAAATCCCAAACTTCCGTTTTGATTCCTTCACATTATTCATAATTAAGATATTGATATTTTATTTATGAATAAGCAAACTGAACTCAGGATTATTACTCGTTACCTAAACCAATTTAAAAGTAAGAACTAGGTATAGGTATATTTACTACCCCAAATATACTTATTCTTCGCTTTATCATCCTTACAAAAAATATTTTTATTTATATATATTTAAGCACCTTAAGTGTAAAATGTAATAAGGATGCCCTTGAGCGACCATGCTTCTAAAAACTTGAAAGTTGTAAAAGTAGTATGAGGGTCTTTAGACAGGGAATGTCCCAATAAAATATAATGGTAATAAAATTTCCATGCACTTCGATTGTTTCTTTGATTGATACATTAAGCATCTGATGACATATGATAAATAATGTTCCTTGAACATGGTAGGACGACACTGTGCTTGACGAGGACATCACAATAAAAAGCTACCCAAATTGACGCGCTTTGACGATGTTCCTCACGAATAACATATCTGTACCTTTAAACTTGAAACCTTGAAAGAAGGCACGATTACAGTCGTCCGTATCCGAGCAGCATTTGATATTGTATTCGGGGTCGCGGCACCATAAAGGTATATCCCCAGGCGGAAATATTGACTCCTGGTCCCAACATCTATACCACAAACGAGTAAATATTAATTAATAAATAATATATTCGCGATAAACGGTGATCAATGCCGGTCTAGAGAAAGAAAATTCTTAGTAATATTAGAACAAAAAGAGAAAAAACTACAAAAATCAAGTAGCCATGCAATCTCTCGCCAAATACCAAGCTCTAGCACGGTCGTCGCCGGTCGTGGTATTATCGGCTTCCAGTGGCAACAAGCTAGAGTGCAGTAGTTAGCAGCACATCGACGGCACTACCTCCACGTCGCTTCCTACCTGTAGTCTTCGGGTGTGTTTCCAACTTCAGTTCTCGATTGCACATATCATGTGTATTACAACAATCTATCATCACCGTATCATTTCTAGTTTTTGTTGTGGCGCATTTGAAGGGGTGCTCGGGTGGAATCAGTGATTGGAGCTCGATACAGCTGCGCCGCAAGTAGAACCACCATACATTATGTTTAGTATGTTAAGCAAAACCAATATGCACACTCGGAAAATTGTGTTTGTTAAGATTATGGCACATCATTCAAAACAAAGTCCATCTTATTTGTCTTACTTAGTAGGTACATATTCAAATCACTAATCAAAAGCGATATTGTTAGAGGATTGGCATTTCAACACAAAACTTATATTATTTCAATGGCAAGGCAATAATGATTCTAAATAATACATCAAACAAACTCAAAATTGGCATTGTGAAAGAAGATGTCACACGCCCACAAGTGCGCAGAACTTCTTACCCTTGGTTGATGATAGATTGAATTTTGCTCGGTTAAACTCATCAGAATTGCACAAATCGTTACGACAGCAATGACTTCTTGGTTGTCTGCATTTCAGTGGATACCCGGGAGGGAAATCGCTCATTGGTATACAGCTTAAGGCCACCTCGCTATATAAGTCAATAATTTGACAAAATTGGTTAAAATGCTGTGTGATGATGTTAATACTGATAGATTTGTGTTGAATACTTGCCAATTATGTTTTTCATATGAATTTTGCAGAATTGGATATATATAAAATTCTAATATAACTGAATGTAGAAATATGTACCTCTGATAGCCCTGCTTTTACAAATTCTGTACTGTGCATTTTACAAACTGTCAATAACCATAAGTTTAATCCAAAAACCAAAGCCAAATGAAGATATTAAACATGAATATGAATAACTATGTTAATTAAAATCTACCTTCAGCGAGTTTGTAGAAGGTACAGCCAGTACTATGCCTATATATTAAAATGACATCTTTTAGTGCTAACAATTTGAAAATGTGTATCATAATTTTTAAAACATTAGCCACAGTAGTAACTAAAATAGCTGGATATTACAAGCACTATACTCACTGGTATGTCAGAATCCCCTTTCCTATTTCTGTAGAAGCGAAACAAAAACCATCAGTCTCACAAGTATCATTTGGACAGCTTGCAGTGTTGCAATAACATTTTAGTCCTGCAATTAAAAGTATCCATCTTTTGAAACAGCATTCAAAATAATATTGTATATCTGATCAGATCACACCAGATTCAATTATTATGCTCATAGGAAACATCATACTTAATTTACCTCTACATGTCAGTAGAATTTTATTAGTAAAGCAATAGATCTGTTCCTTAAACTTAAAAGGATCCAAGAACATAACAATATTCAATTAATTCATAAATAAGCAAAATAAATAACAGACTGTTTTGCAAAATACAGGACACATGGCAACCCTAGCTAGCCACACAATCTATTCCAATATAAACTAATGCATATCAACAAATCAACATTAGCCATAAATAATATACAAATAAGCTCAAGACAAGTATATATTTATATACATTATCTACAACAATAGAAATTGCTGATAAACAATGCATATTTAAGGTAAATGCTAATTAACTGATTGTATTAGGAGAGAAAGCTTATGGAAATTAAAAAAAATATTTGTCTATTTGTATATGCATCATTTTTAGTTGAACTTATAGTGAAACTATAATTCATACTAATATTAAATTCTAAACTATAACTCATACTAATTCTAAATTCGAAAGTAACTCTGTCTGTCTGTCTGTCTGCTACGCTTTCCTCCTTAATCTACTGAACCAATTTTAATGAAATTTGGAACACAGAGAGTGGACGTTGAGAAAGGACATAAGATGGTTTTTATCCTACGGGAACCTATTAAACGGGTCCACGCGAGCGAAGCCGCTGGCGGAAGGCTAGTAAACTATATTCTCTATTTGTTCCTAAGTTTAATATTCTATTTGAACGATATTTTGTTAGCTAACCTTCAACTGGGTCCAGTTTCCGATAAACAGTAATCATCACGATTATACACCATTTCTTCCACTGGAAATTGTCCATAATAGCATTCTTGTTATTTAAGCGAAACATTTTGAATTATTGTCCCAACACCTCACACACAACAGCCAAATACTTGGCTATTGACACTAGAGCGACACGGCCATTGAGGAGTTCTAAAAGTAACATGGGTCATTCTCGCAATGTTCATAAATATTTTATAAGTCGGGTTTAATTACAAGATGAATTCCTATATTTACAGCCTCCATAAACTTAAAGGAACTTAAAAGGAAATTGTTGAAATTGTGGTTGAAAAATACAGGTCTCCGGTTGATAAACTACTTCGTAGGTCAGTATCTTTTCGTCGTGACGTAGTGATTATTTTTCACCTTGTTTTTCACACACAGATAAATAATAATATTATACTGTCAATATTTTTTTTAAATTATGGCATCGCAAACTAGGTGCACGTTGCCAGCGTCAAATATAATTTTAGCCATCAATATTTGCCAGTTTCAATGAAACTGGACGGAATAATAACAAAGTTTAGAAATGTATGCGTCTGTAGCGATGAAACAATATTTGTGAATGTGTGACATAATTAAAATGTGTGCGTTCTTCCCCTGAACCAGATTTGGCACAAAAATTATGTATCGAAGCGAGGCGCTATGCCGTCTTTACACTGAAGGGTGAGTTAGTAACGTTGTCAGTAATAGTCAGTCACTCAGTCAAGTCAGTCCAACATTCAAGTTTGGGAGTTTTGGCGGGAAGTCAAAAAAGATATATTGTGCTCTTGTTTTATTTTTCTTTCTTGGTGTATTTTTGAGTTATATTGGATAAATTTGATGGCATTTTGTTCGATATAGGTTAATTAAAGTGCACGAGTGTATTGAATTAAAATAACAGTGCGAAAATATGTTTTTTCGGCTTGCCTCCGAAATTCCATTGGTCACGTTCTTGTAAAGAAGCCATTGCTTTACTTGAATGTCTGACAGATTTGACTGACTGATTACTGAGGACTTACTGACTTTACCTATTATTACTCGTCCAGTTTCACCGAAACTAGCAAAAACGTGATGTAAAAATTATACTTGAGGGCGACGCTGGCAATATGCAGATTTACGATGCCATAATGAAGGAAAAAAAAACATTCAAGTTAAACCATGGCTACTTTACTAGAACGTGTCCGATATGGAATTTTAGAGAAAAGCATATTTTTTGTTTTCCTCGAAAAGAAAATATTTTATTTGCTCAAATATTATGGGTAGCAAAAAAGGTTCCTAATTATTTAAAATATTTAGATCGCCATATTTACCTTTTAGGAAGTACATATTTTATTTTATAATTGAATTTAAAGTATAGACTAATTAGTCTAATTACTGACAATAAACACTAAAATACGCACGCAAGCACTAAACACTAAAATACGCATGTACGATTAAAAATAATTCTACATTATTATCATTTTCAATAATTAAATAAAATTAAACCCAATTATGTGATTTTATACAAATTCATTTTATTTTAACCGTATATGGTTCACCATCATCAGCTTTGGACATCCACCATGATGGGTTTTTGTTCGCTGAGAGGAAAACAAGCTGACAGAAAAAAACTCATTTTAGCACTATTATTCTATTTCAGAACACTGTAATTAGCCTATATCAAACAAAATGCTTAATCAACTTTATCCGATATAACTCAAATATACACTACCCCCATGCTCTTATCGATCTTAGCTCTTACAAACTACACAGTTTGTACTGAGTGCAGGCGCGTATGATCGGGTCACACCATAATGGCAGATTTACATTGATCCAGTGGCTGGATTCAGCGTCGCTGCATTCCAGCGCTGGATTGGTATTGCTACTGGATCAGGCTGTAGCGCAGGCAATTATTATACTGTAAATTTTTTTTGTATCACTCTGCTTCACGCAATAAAATCTTCAACTATGGCTTCACGATGCGAATTAATTGTTGAAGAACGGTTAAAGGAAAAGCTAATTTGAGAAAATAAATAAGTGATAGGCACAGTTTTTCAAAAAAATGTCAAAACAGACCTTTTGATTTAAGAGTTTTTTGGCCAATTGTATTGTACATATATATGTAGACAAACAGAAATGCGTTTTACACGGTTCCAGTGCCTCTGGCACAGGAGTAGTATCTACTCCTGTGCCTCTGGCGCGGAGTGCACAGCGTGCGTGCAGAGGAGGTCATTGGCTTGAAAATTCTATTCGGATCCAGCTTTCCGATCAATGTAAATCGACTTAACCCTTAAGTGCATAGTTTATCAAAATTGATAATATAATTTATATGCTCATAAATTATAAACGCAATGTTTTCTTTTCATATATTTAGTTTCTCAACGATTGTTGGTCTATGACACTGCATTGCAATACGACGTGTTTAAAAAGAAAAAAGAATGCCGCGAAATTTTGTTTTAATTTGACATTCATTTAGCGCCAAAGCTGAGTTTTGGCGGGAAGTCTGAAGGAACAAGTTGTGCTCTTGTTTTATTTTCATTTTCTTAGTGTATTTTTCAGTTATATCGGATAAAGTTGATGGCATTTTGTTCGATATAGGTTAATGATAGTGCACGAGTGTTGTGAAATAAAATAACAGTGCGAAAACATGTTTTTTCGGCTTGCCTCCAAAATTCCATCGGACATGTTCTGGTAAAGTAGCCATCACTTTACTTGAACATTTGACTGACTAGACTGACTGATACCTGACGACTAACTGACTTTTTTCTACGACTACAGTGATGCAAAAATGTTACTTGAAGCTGGCAATATGCACAGAGTTTGCGACGCCATTATTAGAATTGAAAAGTAAATATTGAATGGCTGAAAGGATTTTTATCCAATGCCGTAAAATGAAATTATAAAAAAAAAAAAAAAAAAGCGCCAAAGCTCGAACTTCGCAAAAGTTTACTTAGGTAGGTACTACATACAAGGAGTATTTCAGCCGAATACTGTTTATTGAAAACTAAGATATTTCGGTCTAATAAAATAGTGTTTAGCAAGGTAAGCATCTAAATATTGTTAGTTTTTATTGGTGTTCAATTAATCTTTTACGAATGGCCATTTTTTTGCACAAATACTTGTTTATCAAAAATTTTATTTTATGCAGTCGCGGTAGGTATATATTTTTCCCTGTAAGAGAAGTGTTATTATTATTTGTGTTATTACTAATTTTTCTACAAATACTAGCGGTTTATAGATTTGCTTGAGTTTGCATGGCTTTTTATCCTCTTATAGGATCCTAGTAGCTGTTATAATAATGGATGACAGATAGATTGAAAAATACCTACCTATCCCAGTTGGATAATGGCGAAATAGCGGAGGATGAAAACGATATTGACAAAGATTCTCTTAACTATTACGAAGACGTGGGTGACTTAGTTGTGGAATTCCATGACCAAGTAGAACAGGAGGCACAAGTAATGGAAAGTTTTGCGGACTCTGATCTACCATCGATGATGGAACATGTAACAGAATATGAGCCCGAATGTATCAGTTACCAAAATACACGAAATTTAGTTTGGAAAAAAAAGAATATGGCTTTAGCTTAGGAACGATTCAGAGAAACAGATTAGACAAAGGATGCAAATTACCAGACTACCTAGTTGTAATTTCATATTCAATTATCTATTTGCTTTAGTATTATGCTGCAAGTAGGTACCAACTTATTCAATTAATTTAAAAAAGTAGAACTGTATTTCGCGCAACGATATCTATCTAATACCTTTATACGAGCAATTCTTGTATATACCTATATAGAAACTGAATCTCAGAAACGGCTTCAAGATTTTCATGAAATTTAGTATGCAGGGATTTTCGGTGACTTTAAATCGATCTAGCTAGGTTTCATTTTTAGAAATATATAATATCGTTTTGTTTGATCAGTGTTTTCAGCGATAATCAACTTAAATATAAACTGAAAAATATGACTTCCTGACATCTATAGGCGAGTATAGCAAGAAAAGGTATCATATTTAAGTACCTACTGAACAATTTTACTTTTTACTGTTTGGAGTCGGTTTTATTTTTTTGTTATAAACTCATATAATTATGTTATCTAGATGCCATAAACACGTAGATCGTAGATCTTAATATGGCTGCAACCCTTTTTGCGTCCCACTGCTGGGCACTTGTCTCTCCCCATTATTGGAGAGGCCTGGAGCTTACTCCACCCTGCTGCTACAATGCGGGTTTTATTTTATTTAAAAGGTTTGGGCATTCATTCCGAGTAATTTGTAAAGAAAAGAAGAGGTTGGTGGAGTTGGTGGATTTTAATATAAAAAATGAAATACAATAACTAGATATTCCTTTAAATATCATTTATTTATTGCTTTAACAATAAAGTTTTAGATCAACTCGTAATCTGATAACATTTATAAAAGAAAGAAGGAATTTGTTTTGTTGACAAAGATGTCACCTTAAAGTTACACATAAAAATTAGGCTTATTTCATTTACTCTTTGCATATAGAATAAACATAAATAACCTTCGTCATTTGGTTTTATTCCAAAATTACTTGGTGTTCTGCTCTATAATAATAAGGTTTTAAATAAAAATATAAGATAAACGGTATTATAATTATCAATTCATTATAAGTCATTAGAATAAAAACGTAAAAAATGATTTGTTAACGTTTACGTTTGTGTCAATATTGGCAAAAATCTTACATGTCTATATAAACCAGAAAAAAGGAGCTAGCCCTTTTTGAACTTATGTACTTTACGTGATTTGAAGACTATTATATATTATATTTTAATAATAATAACACAATTTGATTTTTAATCTTTTTATTTCCATTTAAGTGAATGAAATGAGTTTAATTAGTAAAAGCGCATTTCATCACATTTCTCATGTGCATTTTGTACCTTCTTGTTCAAATTTTACTTTCTACTATAATATTAAGAATTTATTTAAATAGCTCAAATAAATAAAAGGAGAAAAATCCTGACAGGGCGTTTGATTAATAATATTGCCATTGCGTTTATTGCGAATATACATAAAATCTTAATTGAAAATCGATATCTGTATATGTAAGTATATTTAAATAGTAAATTTTAAAGCTTTTGAGATAATATTCTTTTCAGATTCAATGTGTCCTACTTATGTCCTAATTAAATAGCACAGTGATTTTTTATTAGTTAAATGCACCAATGATGAATCCAACATAATAGTCCTGAAATTAATCCAATATATTATATAAATGGATAAAGATGAAAATGAAATACAAGGAAATATATAAACCTCTCTTTGTTTAGAAATTACAGTATAGTACCACAAAAATATAAGATTAATTTTAGTCTAAATGTATGAAAATCACACTAAAATTTCGTCCAGATTATGATTAAAATTTATTTTAACAACTCATTCGGACAATCTGGTTAGAAGATAAACCATTAATGAATAAAAAAGCTGCCTGCTCTATTGCTGCTACATTTAAATGAAGATTTACAAAGACAGACAAAAAGTTTCTAGATTAATAATAATATATGTAATATAACTATTACAAACATTTTAATATACTTATTTACTATCAATATAAGCAGAAATCTCTGATTGCCTCAATTATCCTATAATAACATTCATCACATATGAATTTCAATTCATTCAATAAAGAGAGAGAGAACTCGGAACATTAGATAATCCAATGGTAATGTTGTTCTAGATCCTTCAAAATCAAGTATAGAAAAACAATATATATTACCGATAGTCATAAATTAGGTAAGTATACATACCTACACTTCTGATGTTAAAATAGGTTAAATACAAATTATTAAATTAATAACTCTTAAAATCAAAATAACATTTAAATTGGACCTATTTATGCAAACCGGAACCAACCCACACATGATGATGATGATGATAGTTTTGAGAAAAAGCTGTTTAATGTATTAGACAACTGATGTTTTGTGGATTAGTAAACATGTCATGAAAATGTTTTGTTCTGTCAAAATTTTCAGATCATTTTGATCTTTACAGGGTCGATAGAAGGTGCAATTATAAGCTTTTTTGTGTAATTAACTCAATTTCGGCATGAGTGTGGATTGGTTCCGGTTTGCGTAAATAGGTCCAATTATTGATGACAAAATCTGTACAATGTCGTGTCGTCGAAATCTCGTGATGATTTTGCATATACATAATAAAAAGTCATAATGATCCAAAAATTATGATTGATATATCCCAATTAAATTAATTAAAATAATTAGCAACTAGTCGATCTTGTCATTGTCAGAAATGTTTTTAGATTCCATGTATGATGAAATGATGATTGATGGTATTTTGAACAATCCTACCAACTTTAAGCTGGTGCGTATTTTTGTACCCTCGAATATCTTAATTGACCAGATTATATATTATGTATACATTTTAAAAAGTCGCTAAAAATCAATTTTTAAATTATGAAAACAATTATAGGCCTCTTTTGGTTTGGGTTAACAACTTTATTTGAAAACTATTTAAGCGGCTGCACATACTTTAATCACTTTTATTTATTCAAGCCATATTTATTTCATGTCTAAAAAAAGAATAAATTATTATGAATTAAAGATAATGAACTGATAGGTAGTTAGAAGTTTTTCTCCGTCTGCTCTTTTCTTTAGCTCAGCATTGCCTAAGCGCTCCCAGAGCAGACAGAACAAAAAAAAAAGTTCCCTAAGAGTTTGTAAAGGAACCGTACAGTAAATAAAAAAAAGAATATTAGAATAAAAGAATATTTCATGTCATAGTAATTGGTTATTAAGATAAAATAAGTGTCCGCTATGTTAAATCAGAATATCCCAAAAACATTAAAATCTTCATAATTTTGAACCCACGATTATAATTAGACACGACGTATTCACGATTTGTCGACGTAATTAACGAGTAATATAAAAGGCTTTTAAAAATAACCGACACTTTATCGATGAAAAAATGATGGCAGAATTTGCATAAAATTTATTCACCACTAAGATTGTTGAATTAAATAAGTAGGTACATTTGAAAATATTTACACTGCCAAAGATCGAGAAGGTATTCAATACAATATAGCCATAGATGGGCATTAAGTCGTTAATCTGTTAATCGTTAATTAACGAAGAACATTTTGATTAACGGATTACCTTTTAAGTTAACTGTCAAAAATGTTAACGGATACGTTAACTTCCGTTAATATGCAGAGAAGTCCGTTAATCGTTAATCCAATGCCTAATAGTTACCGCATGGCACGGACAAGTGCCGGGCGGCGCGTGTCACCGAGTGAAACAAAAACAAAACTAGATATATTTTGCCGGCTCGTGCGAGTGAGAAAGAAAACTGCGAAGAGATTTGTTTCGTTTAATCATTTCATTACTTAAGCCGCTGTTTAGAGTGACGAGTGTTTTGTTAGTTTGTTTGTTGTTATTATAAATTACTGTCAGTGATCATTTGCGTGTTGATAATTGATAAAGAAGAGTGCAGTGTAATTGAGTAAGATAGAAAAACTGTATTGTGTAGTAATTAAAATAAAACTATATCATGGATGTTGGAGACATAGAATCTGATCGGATTCTAGCGGTCCTGATGAGAATCCATTACCACATTTGACTGAGTATGTGAAAATTGTATCCACATTGGGCCAGCAAATACTTTTTGCGTGGAAAAATGCTTGCCGAAAGACACCAAAAGAAAAGTTCATGTATCAAGCCTGAATAATTTGAAACAACATGTAAGAAGGGTACATGAGTCACAATACGTAGAGTTTGAAGAGATTGTTAAGGCGGGCTCTAGCCGGGACAAGACAAAAAGGAGAACTCATTCTGACAATGACAATATTAATGATGATGATAGCACAAGTAGCAGTAATCCTACTCCCGTTAAAAGAAGAATACAACAGGGTCGACAGACATATTTTCTATTTATTTATAACAGATAAACGTCACCCTACGCATACTAGGTATAATTTTATTTGAAAAATGTTTAAATAACTAGGGGTTCATAAAATGGGTATGCGTGCATATATGTACATAATTTACACATGTTAACGGATTAACGATTAACGTTAACTTGAGTTAATTCTTCCGAAATGTAACGCTTTAACGTTTAACGAAGCTAACTTTTTTGGAGCGGATTAACGATTAACGAAGTTAACTATTTAATTAACGGTGCCCGGCTATGAATAAAGCATATCGATCGAGTGTACCAACATTACCAACCGAAAATGTTATGTTAAACTTTGGTAGAATTTAAAGGTCAATGTCAACAACTATAGACTTATATATGTCTTATATTCGTCATTTTATTAGTTAATAATAATAACCTACAAAAATATAGGTCGATTAACTATAGCTGGCACCTACGCATTGACATGGTGGTGTACGCAGCACAAATTCTGCGAATAATATTTGGTATTACTTTTTTAAATCATGGCACAGACAATTTTTGAAGTTAAAACTTCTTTAGCGGCGTTGTGCACTTTTTTGGGATGGGTAAAAAATATTAAACTCGCGTGGCCATGTGGCCTACTCGAAAAATGTCGAAAATTCGTAAGACGGAGGGGTGACAGCTGATGGCGGCTTGACTGTCTACACTTGTAAAATTCGTTTATATCAAGTATTTAATTAAAATATGAACATTGAACAAAGTGCATCTATTAATGAAAAAAGTGACGAAGAAATAGTGAAAGAAAATGAGTGAGTACTTTATAAAAATACTAGATGAAAACCTACTGAAAATACTAGATGAAAAATACGACTGATAATAAAAGCAATTGGTGTGAAATTATTCCCTAACCATTCCAAAATATCAAAAATTCACAATGTTAATGTTCAAGTTTTCAATTCTGCCGGCACTACCAGAGAGCAACCCGTTTTTTTTTAAATGTGCCGATTTAGAAAATATAAAGATAATTTTGCTATAAATAATTATTTTTTCTATCAGTAAAATTTTGTTCACTTTATAAAGGTAATTTATTAATTTTTAATCACAAAATAAATATGAACACTTATATTTTAACTGTAAGTACACTTGAGTCTACATGAGTAAAAGTAATAACAAATAGCATGTACTAGCTTATACTATTTTCAAGACACGCTGTATATTAACTACTAAATAATATTACAATATTTATGTTGGTGTGCGTGTTTTGTTCGTGCAAGGTTAAGTTAACCGACCTATACACAGTTTATTTCCAGATATACCTCATTTTTTGACGCCGTTAAAAAGAAAGAGCAGCTTCACCCTCAGTAATCCATAAATCAGTCAAATTGGATTCTTTCAAGGCTAATTATATAATTAGATAGGGATATTTTATATCCTATTCACAGATAAAAAAATATCTGAAAATATTGATTCTTCTTTCTTTCTTTTTATAATGAAGTGATGATATGCTGCCAAGGAAATATAACTATATTGATAATTATTTTTATATATGTATAATTATATTGAAAATTATTTTAGTCTAATCTAATATAGTTTTAACAATAAATTCAATTGATTATTATGCATAAAATATTAAAGATTATCGTCGGTACATGATTTAGATCATAAAATAAGCGATAATATTAGAAGGTCTTTCTATGACATATAAAAATAGCATTATTTTAATAGGTATAGGAAATATACATTACATTAAAGGTAATTGGCTGTATAATCACATAACAGTATAATTTGCTGCCACCTACCCACACATTCACATGGTGGTGTACACAGTACAAATTCTGCAAATTATATTATTGCTTTTTTAAATCATGGCTCAGGCAATTTTTTTACTATCGAAATGTGCCGATTTACAAAAATATAAAGATAATTTTGCTATTAATAATTATTATTTCTATCAGTTTAACTTTTATTACCTTTATTAAGGTAATTTATTAATTTTTTAATCAGATTAATCACAAAATAAATGTGATCAACCCTTATATTTTAACTTGATTTCCTTTTCTTTTGAAGTGATATGATGTCAAGGAAATATACTTATACTAGCTTTTCGCTAGCGACTTCGCCCGCGTGTACACGTTTTATAGGTTCCCATAGGACAAAAACCATCCTATGTCCTTTCACCAGTTCCACTCTATCTGTATTCCAAATTTCATTAAAATTGGTTCAGTAGTTTAAGCGGGAAAGCATACAAACAGACAGAGACAGAGTTACTTTTGAATTTAAATATTAGTATGGATTTAAACTTATTTTTGCCTTATATAATATAGTTTTAATGATAAACTCAATTTAATATTATGCCTAAAATTGTAACGTTTATCTTGGGTACACGATTTCATCATAAAATAAGCGATAATAGGGTCTTTATATGACATATAAAAATAGCATTATTTTAATGGGTATAGGAAATATACATTAAAATAACAATAAATGTCTATGAAGTATACATAACTATTATAAGCTGAATAATAAAATAACAGTATAATTTTAAAAATGTTGTTTTTTAGGCACGTTATAATTTCAAGGATATGAAGAGTAGGCGGTATTTAGACGATATCGAAAATAGTGTTACATAAATATTAGCAAACTGTAAATTTTTAAAAAGTTAGCCGATGTTCTTAAAGTGGAGTTTAAGTTCTTTACACACACTTAAGATTAAATAGTATACGCTAAAAGATGACAATGATAAAATTAATAATGAGCGGCTGACATATCTTACAGACATAGGAACAAAACTCTTCATAATCTTTGAGAGATAAAGAAAATCCACCATTACATTTGTATTAAAAATTAAAGGCAGCAAGCACCATAGCATAGTTAAAATAGAAAAAACATTATTCCTACTATTAAAACTAAAGTAACAGTGAAATATACGTAAATAGTACGTAATATACTAGATGATCATCATACTACAAGTAATCACTTGATAAAATTTAACTAAAACTGCTTATGAATAATGTATATGTAATAGTTATTTACCTTATGTATTTAGTTATGCATTAAGGATATATGAACGAGTAGGGAGGATAGTTCCAGCTCCTCCGAATAGCCGTTTGTTAGAATAACGCTGCGGTATCCTGTACGCAGACATTTGAAAGGATATGTGGCTTGGCCAATGAAGTTAGGGTCTCCGAACATGTCCTCATCTTGCACCAAAAATCTGATTAGCGCCAAATCTGGGTTTGCCACTTCGAACTCGCATATGTCATTCCATATGGGATTTATACCATTGTCAACTGAAATATAAATTACAAGTCAGAATATTATAACAGTTTTATATCAATTTTATGCTATGAGTATTATTTATATTGAACTTATCCATTCGTTGAATCGAAAATAATAATATCCATTGAAAGTTTCCAATTGCAATGACGACCCGCGTGGCGCAATTTTTACCATGCTGGAGGGTTCCCGGGTTCGATTCCCGGCGAAACAGGAATAATGAGTTTAAATTTCTGTTCTCGGCCTGGGTATTTGTGTTCCTATCTTTGTATGTGTCCATGGTACCCACAACACAGGGTATTAATTACCTTACTGTGGGGCTATGAGTGTGTAGCAATCTTAAATGAACATCAATTAGATCGTGATAATTTATATCAAATTTAAAAATAGTGGTAACCGAAAATTTTACAAAAATAGTACTTATGAAGTGAGTCCATATGATTAGAGAACAGCTAATATGCACTGACTTCAAGAATAACTTTAATGGTTTGCCCGGCTCAGTACACCGCCGCTGCACTTTCTTCTGTCGAGAAATCAATTTTATTGTGTTCAAGTGGAAAGGTGCAGTTGCCAGCCAGACTTACATGAGGCGACCATCAGCCTCCGGAGTAGCAGCGCAACTGCATACAACCTCAGACTAGACTTACCTAAACTTGCTTGATCATAGGCTTCAGTGACCACTTGACACCACGTGGCCTGCATGCTCGTCTGCCACTCCATTCAAATAAAAAAGATTACTGACGTGTTTACTATGACTGTTTCTTATGCGATTTACTTACCAACGGTCTTGGTGACCAACTTGACGCCACTATCATACTCGGCCCCTATGATTTCCACTTCCACAAACGGGCTGGCCGTCCCGCGGCCAGACTTGCACAGGTGCCTCGCGCCGACCACTCGCAACATCACCGTAACGGGGCGAACTTTCTTCTCCACGCTACGTTTCTCGTACGGATTGTACCCATCATCGAACATAAAATCAGGTTTCAAGATGAATCCACAACCACCGTTCTCCTTAAACTTGCCCATATTTATCTGCATCGACTTATCGGGCGTCTGATAATTGAGGGCGACCATTTGCGAGCCGGCGTTCCAGAAGGGCACCGGGTTGTAGTTGGAGGAGTCGATTCTTTGGCCCTTGGGATAAATGCGGCTCAGCTGGACCGTGTGATACTTCATGAAGAACGGGGTCTCCTGCTGGCACATGAGGCGTTCGCCCTTGGTTTCGGGGAAGGAGGACATCTCGTTGAAGATAAATCCCTTGTTACGCAAACGTTCCTGGTTGAAGGCGACGGAGCGGCAGTAGACGATGAGGTCGGACATTTCCTTGGCGATGCGCCAGGTCCGCTCCATCTTTCTGTGCTGGAGGGACCTGGCGCTAGCGCTATGGGCGGCTTCCTTGATGGCAGAGAGCCACTCCAGGGCGTCTTCGCGGGTAGGAGCCGCCATGTCGAAGGGAGCGCACATGGACGGGCTCTGGATGCGGACGAGCCATCGAGCGGAGCCGCTCTCCTCTCCTACCACTAACTCGACCACAGCGCCCAAAACGTCTACAACACCCTTTTGTAATGATCCCAGAGCGGCGGTTTCGTTTTCCAAGCAGCCCTGCGGAAATATAATAAATTAGGGCAACATTTTATAAAACTATAGAAACAGACAATTATGGGACGTTAGTCTAGAATCATGGGAAGTACTACGTTCTGAATGGTAAAAGCGGATGAGATCCGCATATGTGATACAGGATACGCTGCTCTAGTGTAAGCTGTTAAAAACAGCGATTTATGACCGAATTTCTATCTATCGGATTTAAAAAGTTCCCTTAAGATCAAAGAATAGTCTATAGAGCATGCTTGAAATTTTACTATGTACTAACAATTACCTATCGACGAACAGCTTGTCGCGAGTATCTCCTTTAATTTAGGGCACTTGGAACCTACTTCATCAATACCGATTAAAGGAATCATGAACGATCTATGTACGATTCTCAAACTCAAATTTTCAAACTGCCTAAAAAGGTGTACTCTACAAGATAGACTGATGTATGTTATTTGCCGCTAGCCGTCCGTGCGTCCTTCTTGTCCCGTCCCGGCCCGTCAAAATTCAGACCACGTCTGACGCTGCCCGACTTTGTTGGTAGGTAGATTGTAGTTAGGTTAAGCGCTTTGGTTAAAAAATTCTTAATGGGACTTTTTGGCGCCGTAGTCGCCCTCGTACGGCTTGTTCGTGATAATGTCGTGCTTGAAGAACAGCTCGGCATGTTTTACAGATGGAACATACTGCGATAGGCTACGCGGCACTTGTATCTCTTTAACGTAGTTAGCCAATGGTGGCGCTTCCCGCCGTATTTGCCACACCATCAGCCCTCGTCCGGCTTGTTCGCGATGATGTTGTGCTTGAAGAACAGCTCGGTGTGTTCTACAGATGGAACTTACCGCGATAGGCGGCATATGTGGCACTTGTATCTCCTGCACGTAGTTGGCCGGGAACCAGTGGTGGCGCTTTCCACCATAGTCGCCGCGCCACCAGCCCTCGTCCGGCTTGTCCACGTTCGTGATTATGGCGTGCTTGCAGAACGACAACTCGTCGTCCTGACGTGCACGGTAGTCGTACAGCGCTTTCACCGTCACCTGGAAGCGACACGAGATTATGACGTCTTAAACCTTGGAAGTATGTTCTCTTTCCTCATTTTCTCAAACAGAATAGGTAACGAAGAGAGGGTGCTGTTTGAAGTTCCCCTTACTTTTTTATATCTTTTGTAAGTAGGTACTTATGCCTGTTTCATATATTACACTAATATTATAAATGCGAAAGTAACTCCATCAGTGTGTCTGTTACGTTTTCACACTTAAACTACTTAACCAACTTTAATTAAATTTGGTCACAGATAAAGTGGACCTTGGGAAAGGCCATAGGATACTTTTTATCTTGAAAAAATGTACTGCCGGAACACTAGTTAGTTCATAAAATGGATGATCTCTGTAAACAGACTCCATTATGCATGTGTGACAAAGAAAGACAGCACGAACATCATAACTTAGACGCTTACGACCTAAAGTCTTTCCTTCTCCAACAAGTATATGGTCAGAATAGTCGGTATGGTAAAAAAGAGAATTGATGTGATTTTGTTTAAAATAAAAGACGAAACAGTGAGAAACTTCAAGTAGGGGTCTTAAGGTCTAACCTAATCTCTTGCTAGGAATAATTAATCAAATCCTATAAGTATTTTCCTTGGCGTGCCTTATATATAACCTTTTTCGATTTGCGCACGTATTAAGGCAATATTCAGGAGATATTTTTTCTTCTGGAGACCCCTGATATGTAGGTCAAATTCATAATAATATGAGTGGTAAAAACTAAGCTAATTCTTTGCCATGAGAAAAGATTCTATGAAGTTTTTAATTAAAAAGAGGAAATAGGCTAAAGTTAGACACTTTCTTTAGAGGGTGAGGTTTCAACCTATTTATTATTTGCGTTAACACACACATTTTTTAACGATTAAAGCCATAATGAATTTTAATTAGAAAATATTTAGGAGTCACCAGCAATGATATGCACATACTTATACCGCCGCTAGGCTACTGTGTTCCACCAAATTAGACAAATGAAAAAGTCTATAAACATAGCGCGACGCGAGCGAGGCACCAATATTTGCTTCTTTATTTTGATGAACATATTGGTTTAATTAGTTATAGAATTATCACACAATGCAATGTACATACATGCAATGACCGTAGTTTTGATTTTAATATAAAAAACAATAGCGGTCAACAATATAAATAGCCGTATAATCCATTGTATCATTCCCAAATACGCAAATTAAATACGAGTATATATAGGTAGGTTTTTTTGTATTTTATTTTTTATAGAATATTGAATAAAAAACACAACAGATTTTATAAAAAGTAAGAAGCAAAGAAAATTATAAACCATATTAATTTTATGGCGTGACATTACGCATTATTATTATAAATAAACTCGGCGTCAAAAAAATCGCACATCTTCAAGTCCTTTCTTCGAGCGATCATAAACCGTATATTATGTATGACAAGGTATGACTGTGGTGTCTCATTTGAAAGGTGATGAAACCCTCTATCAGAAAATAACATTTGACACTCGACCTCAATCGCCTTTTTAACTAATCCCAAAGGTGTTCGATGGGATTCAAGCCAGGACTCCTTGCTCGAAACCTTTTTTTTTTACATTTTGGTGCCACTATTTTGACTTTGATACCCGAAATCGAATTTTAGGATTTGCTCAAAAGGCAATTTACAGCGTCATTAAAAAACTCGTTGAATAGTTTTCTAAGCATTATTTAAGTAATGGATAAGTAAGACCTTAAGCAGGTTTTTGAAAGTGAAGAGAAGTTTGATTTGCCAGCTATTTAAGACACAGATTAAACAGATGGTTCATTCTAATTGGAACGTTTATGAAAGCCAATATTTTTAAACATTCATTGATATGAATGCAGTATTGATATAATGCTTAAAAAAATTCAGCGTAAATTGTTATTAAATTGTAATTTGTGTGAAATCAAAATTTAAATAGCACACAGCCAAGATATGGTATAATAGTAATATTAACAATAAATTTTTCCCTCGGTTATTATTCGCTTTAGCATGTTATTACCATAGATTTTTTATATATTCTTGACGTAGTCAAAGTCATAATAAATCTATGGTTATAACTGAATTAACTTCTACGCGCGTTTACATCCGCTTGGATTAAATAAAACCGAAATTGCAATTTTCGACCACCCTTACAATACACCCTAATTAAATTGCTTAATAATAAAAGTTTATTTAAACAAAAATATATACCCAGACAGATATATTGAAAAAAGAAAAGCTAACCTCGCAAAAGCTTTTATAAGCTGTTTTTTTAATATGAGTTATGCAATATATTATTAAAAAAGAATATTTTTTACTGTACGGTCAGATTATAAGGAGTGATCGATTTATTACGAGTAAAAATTTAAGCTATAGTAATCAAGTAAAATAGGCGATGAAAATCGAAGTAAACAATAGTAAAATAGTAACTTCATAAATAATGTCTTGCGATGCTGAATGCAGATAGAACCCGGTGCGTGGAAAACAGATATAACTAGAGGTCACGGCTACATATACCTATTGATTTATTATTTATGTATGTGTCGTTATGTGCCAAAAATATAAGTAAACGCTCAGCTGCAACGGCATTAATTCTTCTTTACCCTTGAATGTACTTTAAAGCGCAATTATAGTCAGCTTCAGTGTGAGGGTGACTTTTTGAAGTGAAAACTTCTTTAGCGGCGTTGTGCGTTTGGGATGGGTAAAAATGGTTGAACTCGCATCAGGCTGATCGAAATTTCGTAAGAAAGTAGAGGAGACGTGAAAGATCGACCCTCGGAAAATCCGTTGTTTTTTTCTACACATACCTACAAATTGACAACAATACACAGCGTGTTATTCAGGTAAAGGCATGTGCAGAACATTTTTTATTATATATCTTCGTTGTATAAAAAAGATGAACAAAAATATTAGTTTTCCAATTACCATTACTACCTACTAGCCAAGAGAAATTGGAGAAGCAATGGAAATGACTGTCCACATTTAATTTTACCCATCTGTGGACCACAGGACCTGTGTGGCTCTAAAGAAAACAGCAAGAAAAAAAAAAGAAAAATGATTGATAGGCGTAAATATGGGTATTAGAAAAGTTTTTTTATACATTTAACAGTCCGCCATATTTACCTCAGTAAGGTATGAAAAATTTGTTTAAAGAAATAAAATTATTTTTCGAATCATGTTATTTATTTATTTTTACCATATATTGCGTTTTTGTTTACGAGAATTATATACGTACCTTTGATGTAAATGATGTTGGATCCATGTAGCCAGGTGTACCATATACAGAGCTGTCATCAGGTTCCTGTAAACGTATGATCGCAAATGTTTAATGCATAAACTACGCATCATATTTTTGTTTTGTTCAATGACGAGCAATGTTGTACTTAGATTATTTCTAATTAAATAAGATGAAAAATGGTTTTCAGCATAAATATGGAGGACACCGGTGCGTTCCACTGGAGATCCCGGAGTCCTCCCCAAGCGCAGAGGCCAGGGGGTGTTAGTGCGGTTAAATCCCACATAACCCGGTATCCTCTCCCAAGGTGCCGGGTACCTTTTGAAGGTTTCCTCCCCGATACCAAAAAAAAAGGTACCTACTAAGACTAACTGCCTTACAAATTAATTTTATAATATTTAATATTATAATATTTTTGTTATTAACATTTCTTCTAGTATATAAATTTGCAACGGTTATTAGTTTAAAAGAAAGTACACTATACAATTCATTTATACATACATATATACATTATCCATATCTTGGTATGGAGAAAGTTATTTCTCAAAGAATTAGTGACCTCGTCAAGCAGTAAGGCACCAGGTAAGAGTGTTTACTGGAGTGAATGTAAACGGCCGGGTCCAGTAGCAATGCCAATGCAGCGCTGTAATTTGGGGAAGTTGGATCCAGCTACTGGATCAATGTAAATCGACCTTAATTAAGTGGGTTAATTTATACACGTGCGCAGTAAGTGCGCAGCGGCTGCAGTGTTGCAAAACCTTTAAAGCGCGTTTCTGTCCTCCGGAGGGCACGTTAAGCTGTCATTCTTGGTTGGTGTCGATAGATAAGACATAAAATCTTGTCAGAGGTTTTATGGGTGGTTCGAAAACATTCGATAACGGGTTAGTGAACCCGCATCTACACCAACCTGCATTGGAGCAGAGTGGTGGAGAAGGCTTCAGGCCCTCCCCAATAATGGGGTGAGATCCATATCCAGCAGTGGAACCCAAAAAAGGATTCCAGGCATAGCAGCCATATACGCACATATATATTACTTAAGAAGCCAAAAGGTTATTGAATTGTCAATGAATTTAATGTTGAATGTACAGTCATTCTGGGTAACTTTGAATTGACGTTTAACTTTGAACAAAGTTGGAAAAAAGATTTAACAATTTATCTCTTGGCCCGCCCGTGTCAACGCTCATGCGTCATGGGCGAGACGTCTACTACGCCCGTGTCGACTCCCACTCGACATGGGGCAATTTAGCGGGCGCTAGATTGCCAGTCGTTTAATTTAGCTAATACTTCTGTCCCTGTTTGTTTAAGGTCTATTTGTATAAATCTATCCTGCTTCTGCTTAAAATTATCTATCCAATGAAACCAATACATTACTCTGTGCCATGACAAAAATCAGAGAAAAAAAAAGTTAAAGTAGTCTGTCTTGCGCAATCTGTGACTGCGCATTACGGGTGTGACAGTGCTATTAAATTAAAACATTAAAAATAGTTTGAGTGGTGGTGTTTACCTAGTGTTTTGTTATTTATAAGGTAAGTTATCTACTAATACATAGAAATAAAGGTTAAACCCGAATATAAATAAAAACCCCGAATAAAAAAACCCGATACATTTTGTGGTAAACGTGGCCATTTGCTTTGCACGCTTGCAATTTTTTATTTTTCTCAGTAATGGTAAATGCTATTGCTATGATTTCTGTTTATTTTGTGAGAATATTAGTCTACTTATGTTGTATTACTTTAATTGTAGGCCTAACTGTGGTATTTGTGCATCTGTGATATGTTAAGTTTAACTAGAATTACGGCTCGCGCCGCCTAATTGTTGTACAAAGTTAAAGGGCTGTAAATGAATTATTTTGTATGGGCAGGTGTATGGTTTAATTTTTTATCCAAATCTATATAATTTAAACATTGTAATTTAAAATAAAACACCCTATGTCATCGCTTTAATTTTTGAGATATTATCGTTTAAACACAAGTCGTGCTCGAAAACGCGCTATCTCTGTGTTTAGCGTATCATTATTCTACACCGTAGTTGAATACTAAGAAACAAAACACTTAAATAAACAGCTTCATTCATACTCAACTTAGAAAATATAACACTTGATAGTTACAATAACAACTTGAGATACAATGAATGGTCTTGTGAAACCCGAGCCGCGGGGCGCGGGGCGGCGGCAATTATAAAAAACGGCCGGGCGGAGAACATAACATAAAAAAAAAAACGGGCGCGCCAACGGTTATTACATCGAAACTTTTTAATGTTTCAATATAATAACTGTATATAATGAATTGCCAAAATGTTTTTGTACCAAATGAAAATTAAAAATAAACTGTTAATACCATAATTCTGAAAATTCCCGCCTTTTCTGTGGTGAAGTTGCTGGAAGTTTTTGAGCTCTGATTTGGAATCGTAAACTAGTCCACTTTGATTCATATGGCAAAACCAAGCTATTTGTTACTTTTGTACGTCAGTGTAGATGTCATTTTTATAGATTAGGTTTTTAATTTTAATAATACCTTCTTTTTATTTTACCTAAACCTTAAAATATTAAGGTTTTAACATTCTAAAAAAATATTCCAAGTTACCCAAAACTCATGATTAATGAAAATTCGAGTTTAAGGTGTCATAAATAGAAATCAGTTTTAATATTAAAAATAATGTAAAAAATGTTCAAAGTTACCCGAACTTACGTAATGTTACTATTCTCAACAAAATGGAACAGAAATGATTCATCAAATATTTTTCATATCACATGTAATGAAACAACGAGTTTTGATTTCTGTTTTGCCAGTCGAAATAAGGCAATTTCAAACCAATTCGAATGTGTTAGTCAGAAACAACTTTGTTTCTGCCCTAGGGGAGAAACAACGTTGTTTCTACCCGGCAGCTTTATTTATGTCTATTTACGTCTTTATTTCAAGTCTGTCAGAATCGCAGTGACAACTGTCGTCAAATCGTTTTCAAAAGATATTACTGCGCTATTTGTCTGAAATAGTCTTACTTCGACTGGCTACAGAAATCAAAACTCGTTGTTTCATTACATGTGAAATGAAAAATACAGTGTGTGGCACGGGATGAAACACGATTTCAGACCACCCCTTGCCACACAATATACTATATGTTATTCATAAAATCTATCTAATACCTTTATACGAGCAATTCTTGTATATATCTAAATATATTTTTTGAATCTCGGAAACGGCTCCAAAGATTTTGATGAAATTTAGTACACTGGTTGCGGGGATGATAAATCGATCCACAAATTTTTATTGATAGAATTTGTAGTTTTTTTTAAATGTTTATGCAGTTAAATATAAAATTACTGTTACCGACATCTATTGGAAAATATTAATAATATTGTGGCGTAGAAAGCCGTCAAATGGTCAACATTTGACAATCCACCCTTCAAACAAATGACAATGTCGATAATTATGAAAGACCTCTATAAAAATTTCGTCAAGGGAATTAAAGCTTTCTTGGTCGAATGGTTACGAAAGCCGATTACGGAGCTAGAGGCCCGGGTTCAAATCTCAAGTAGGCAAGTTGCGTTTTTTATTTTTTTGTGACAATTTTTTTTTAATTGGGAGCCAGGTATTTCAAAAGGATTTGTAAAGTAACACTAAGTCAATGAATGCTTTGCTTAAAAATAAACCAAGTAAATAAATTGTTTTTATACGTGCAACGCTCGGGCGTCCAGGTACTATTTATGTACTTACAGCAATAATACGCCTGACAATATCTTCACTGATAGGGAACCATAGCTTGACTTTCTTGTACAAAGGATGCTTTTCGTAGTAAGACACCAACTCCACCAAACTTTCGAACTTGACTGTGCCAATAGTGTAAAGGCGACCTTCGAGTTTAATTCTGCAGTGCTTGATTTCTTTTTCAGTTCTGGAATAAACATATTTAGTTAGTAAACAGTTCAAGCATTATCTATTCACCACTCCCTGTCCACTCTGTTGGTCACAGTGTCTTTCGGGTATCGAGAGGTGTTCATACCAAAGTTGTAAAAGACATTGGTTTTTGGTTAATGTTAAGAGCTTGTCCAGATGTACTCGCGCATACCCATAATACTAGAGCAAAAAATATTCCGTCCAGATGATGCGGCGCGTTTCCCCACTCGCACGTAATACGAGGGGAATGAGCGCGATTCTCGACTCGGGTGCCATTGCTGCGTCCAGGACTACGCGCGAATCCATAGCGAGTGGACGTATTTACAAAATGGAGCGTGATACCTTCGATACCGAACTTTTTTATATAATATTCTTGAATAATTTCTAGTAAATCATCAAACGATGTTGCTGGCATTCGAAAGTAGTTGAAAAACTTTTCTCTGTGTTCTCTGAGCTTTGGGTATAATGTTATAAACATAGTATGCGTCATTCTGTCACGTAGAATTGGATGCACATCAAATCATCGACTTTCTCTTCGTTTACGACGTTTCCATCGACGGTATGAAAGCCACAACATAACCGCTACATCCGAGACGATGTTTATAATTGGCAAATTCCTCCCTGCGTAGTAATGCACGTCAAACGCACTCTTTGGATGCAATATAAATACAAACACGCGATTGCACTCGCGCGTAATACACCTCATCTGGACAGACTGTAAACAGTGGCTGCAGCTCTTTTGGATCTACATGCAACCTCAAGCAAGCCCAAGTCCTACCTGAGGTCGTACGCAGTTACGCTATTTCTTCGGATGCTGAGCCGGTAACTGTGCCTTTTCGCCGAAACACTATAGAATCCGGTCTCAAATACCAAGTTAATTGAGATACTTTTATTGAGCTGTAAAACCGTGACATCCTACAACATTTTGTATGAGAAAATGAATTGTGCCGTCACTAATTAGGCAATAGAAATCATATATAAAAAAGAATTAATAATTATTCTGCTTTCCCAGCGTGGTTTAGTGCAACATTATTAGGTAGATTTTTTTGTGTATCATTTCCACGACACTTGATTCACGACAGAAATGGTAGTCGCGCGATTCTATGAAGCTTTCACAAACAGTTTGGAAGATTTTGACGAGTATTACCTGAAGCTGATCGCAAAAGATCCTTGTTCCTTCTCACTGGGTCTGACGAGAAAGGCGCCGTCAGTGTTAGCTTTGCGCAGCAACTCCTCTGCCTGAGCCCTGGAGCAGTGTGGATGGTACCAATCCTTTCCCTCATGCTTATTCGGCTGAGGCACTGGCTCTTTTAGCGTTATCAAGAACTCCTACAAGAAAACAGTGAAATTAATGCAAAAAAAGACAAAAATATCATTTCCATATCATGCTTATTCACATCAAAATTTTTATTTTTACTAAAAGTAAGATTTCATTTATGTAAGGGAAAACCTTTTTTGCTGTGTCCGAAAATAAATCATATTAATACCTGGCTTCGGAGAGGATGTTGCCTGTAATGTGTGATTAGGCTGTAGAGGCTGTCAAAGCAAACCGTTTCTATGAGATAGTACTTTGTAATGCCTCTCTCTTGCTTCAACTTGATCCTGCAGTGATTCACCTTGCCCTGTCTCCAAAACGACAAACAGTAGTCACCTACAAACGTAACACTCTCTCTGACAAGGAACGTGCCATCACCCAGATGGGCGTGGGCCCTAAGGAGGTCTTCAGCCTCCTGCCTATTTCCCGCAAGTTTCCCGTGAAACCAACATTCACCAAAATGCAATTCATCCTGAGGAATACTAGAGCTGTCCCCATCTGGCTCCCCATCACTGTCTGCATCTGTCTCACCTTGCGTACTGTAGTTTTCAGTATAATACAGTTTATTCTCTGTTAGCACAAATGCATGAGGGTGCCATTCCTTGTCTACGGGATCCTCTAAGAGCAATATACCGTTCTTTATGGAATTCCTTAAATCAAGATCTTTTCCCTCCTCTTGGCGAACAGCAAAAGAATTTTCCTCAGCACCTTCCGGAAGCTTTTTGTGTTTCAATATTATCTTTCGCCGCAAGTCATGAGGGGAAGGCAAGCAATTCTCGTTTTTCTCAGCTGGTTGAATGAGCAACATGTCTCCAAATACGTCCTGAAATGCGCTCGCCATGCGTCTCTGCTGCGGAAGCGAACAATTATCCTCAATCGAAAGAATTAAGGGATAATCTGATGTTATAAATGCATGTTCTTTTATGGTACGAAGCACGTCCATGAACCTAATTTTCGTAGTGAGGGTATGACCATGGTAAATGAATGGTGTTCCATCTGGACCATCCCAGCAATCCAATTCAATGCAACGGCAGCCAGACCGAAGGCACCTTACATATGCTTCTAAAGAAGATTCACTTGAGAATTGATCTCCAGTCAGGTATCTGTGAAGTGTTAATAAGGTAAATTAATATAGAGCCAAATACTGGACTGATATTGATCTAAGTACTATGGTACTTACGAATTAATGATACTTACGTATTATGAGAAGAGGAGATCCAGTAATGTGACAGTGGTCTAGTCATGTCTTGTGTCACATTGTTATGCCTGCTGTCCCAGATAGTGTTTTGTTTGGAAAACAACATCTCAATAAACTGAAATTAGAATAGCCAAATAAAAATATAGAATTTGATACTTTAGAAGTTTATTTTAAAATATTATTTCTAATATACAGAAAAATTAGGGACATGAGCAAAACATTCCACAATCCATGTCTCAGTACAGTTGTAACTGTTTAAAAATATTGATGTGTAATTAAATTATTTGAAATCTATAATCAAATTGCTTTAAACTTACTTCATTCAAAGTAAAATAAGGTTCATAAATATCTCTCTGTGGGTCTCGCAGATAGTCTCTTATGAACTGTGATGCGCGAACTTCATCTTCTCCTAGTCTGTCGTGTTGTTCAACCAAAAGAAATCTTTGAAACTCGTGCAAAGTTATAGTTGTGCCATTAGCACAATAGAGAGAATACTTGTCAAATATATCATGCACATTCTGGAATATCATAAAATGAAAATAAAAATGTTAGAAAGATAGATAAGCTAGATTTAGAATAATTTAATATTTATATTTCTATAAATAATTTATTATTTATTTTTCTACAAGCTTTTTATTTAAACTAACTAAAATTATACTACCAATGTAGTTTATTGAGAAATAAATTAAAACATTTATTGATATTGTTCATGCATGGTCGTTAAATAGAAAAATGAATTTTTTGCCAAATTTCAATTTAAACACATTTTTACAAGCTTTTAATATAATTCAAGCGCTTTTTTCAGAGTTTTTACGTGTATAAATACAACTTTTCCTCATAAAGTTTAAAAACCAGTTGTTTGCACTATGCTGTGAATACAATACCTTCACCTATATAGTAACTTATTTTATTCTGAAGTGAAATTGACAAACTAAATCAGTGCTTTATATTTTGTCATACTAATTGTCTATTGTTACTGAAAAGGACTAATAATTAAAGTAAAAAAATATACCAAAAATACCATATGTCTTAAGCAACAAAGGCATGCATATGCCATTTCTTGGTACGAGCATACAATATAAGTTAAAGTGCCTGATAAAGTTAATGTGGTAACGGTCAATAAGTGCCTGAGCAAGTAGTAGCTATAGAAACTTACTAAATTATAGTAGAAACAAGACTGATGTTGTTCCTACTATACTTTAGTAAGTTTCATAGATTTACCAGCATTACTCTGTACATTGCAAGTCCACTGCACAATTTAGTGTACAACTACGATAACACCTACAAATGAAAACTGTTATTGTTGTACCTTTAAATTCTTACATAATATATATTCATACATTTTGATTGTTTTAATTGGAATGCAAAGAGGTGGAACTCACATTTTCATCAAATATCAATTTGTGGTATAAAATGGAGAAGTCATCAAAACCAATTTCTCCCCTCTTTCCTGTGTCTACATCCTGGAATATATCCCTTAATTTACTTGTAGAGATCTTGCAGTTTATTTTTGGTAAAAAAGCTTTCACTTCTTTCAGTGCTATCCTGTATAAAATATTTTTAGTCAACATGACACATGTGAAATATAATCAAACAGAAATGTTTATTAACTCTAAACACAAGCTAAATATCTTGAATTATTGAATGATAATTCAAATGTAACATATTATGTAAGGTTTTCAGAAAAAATATATTAGCAGTTAAAGATCAAAATACATAATTAAAACAGTTTTTTTACTTTATGAAATGAACTAAACATTACAGATAAAAAAATATTTGTTGCTAAATTGTTATTATAAACTGATATCACTTATCAGTATAACATTCACATAACTCAACTTACTTTTCATGAGAGTTCTCTATTGCATAAAACTCCTTACGAAGCCATCTCTCAATTTGCAATGGATATGAGGCATTAATGGCTTCCTCAATTAGGAATCTTACACCCTTCACCCAAGCTTCACATTCCTTGTCGGTTTGCGCTGAAATGTAAGCAAGAGTTATATTTAAATCCTAAACAATACCTACATCAATTATTGACTTTAAACAGCTACAACTGCAACCTTGACAATGCAAAGCTCACATGACAATCATATTAAAGCAACAAATCTATTAAAGTGCTGCGTATGAGTGTACACAAAGTCTATTTAAATGTTTATTCCTATTTCTGGTAACTGAAATCGAGTGGTATAAACTTTAATTATTTATACCACTCAGGTTATTTCACAGCTTCATGACAACTCAGCTTTGCAGCAACAATCGTGAAATGTGACGGCAATGGTACTCATGCCTCTCCGAAAGAAAGAAAATCATTATTAAAAAGTTTACCTGCAAATGAAGCAGATCGTAATTTGAACTCTGTCCCATAATAGATGGTGAAGCACTTAGAGTTTTCCAGCCTCTTGGTTTCCTCCGGCCACCGCTCAAAATCCTTAGATGACTTGCCGACGCGTATTTCTTTCACGTCTCTTATATCCAGTGCACCTTCGAAAGCTTGCCGCTGCGGAACTCCATTTCGGAACCAAATCACTTGATGGGTCTCCCGCCTTACCGATAACGAACGGCGTTCGGGACGCTTGCGCGGATAAAATTTTAGCACAGTAGACCCTCGTTCTATATACGATATTAATTGATCCGCCTCATGGATAAGCCTATCGTTGCCCCCATTATAGCAGACAGAATTCATTGCACTTTCTTTGTTAATACCCGCTGTATCAAGACTGCGATGGAAATACTACTGACTACCTGGGATACATTTGCGAATACACAATAAGCTTGAAGCACTTGCTTTACCTAAAGAATAAACATTAAATGTATTCGTGCCAGTAATATATCATACACACACCGTCGCCTGCTATTTTGTTTGTTTGACACATAGAGAAATTAAACACTACGGTTTGACGGGTTTGACATTTCCATCCATACCACAGAACACAATTACTCTATCCATACCAAATTGTGAAATGTTGTGTACATCCTACGGAACATAGACCTGTAAAAATAAAGATGTCATTCCATTCAAGCACGATCATGGACTTAGCATATACTTACGTATAGACAAACATAGCGTGCGAAAGAGAAGAAAATCTCTTACCGAGTTAAAGCAAGAAAGAAAAGGAAGGCAAATCTGTTTATTACAGTGACTAGATTTTGATTAATAGCCGTCACAACGTGGCACACGAGAAAATTAGCCCCGCAGTATTTTATGACCTTTGTGTGGATCTCATTTTTAGTAAATACAATTTTATTCTTTTTATTTTATACAATTTTATTCTTTTTTTATTATTTTATTATATATTCAACAATGGATATTCAGTAATGAAATATGATGTGCATCATGGGAATTATTATGAAAATTTCACATTTCACAGGTCGTCATTGCAATGATGCGTTTATTTTTGGTTTAAATTTATCTTTTATCACGTTATTTACATAAAATTATATCAATCTTTTTGTTCGTTTTTATATTTTGTGTAGCTTAAAGTCTATTTATTTATAATTTACATGATTATGGTAAATAATGATTTCATCGATACATTTTACATGTACACCAAGTCTTGACTTAAATGAATCGATATCACAATCGATATTTATCTTAAAATTTTACGAAGAATTTAAATGCTATTTTACAATTGGAACTATTTACGCAAACCAGAACCAATCCACACACGATGATGATGATGATAGTTTTGAGAAGAAGCTGTTTAATGTAATTAACAACTGATGTTTTGTAGATTGGCAAACATATCATGAAAATGTATTGTTCTGTCAAAATTGTCAGTTCATTATGATCTTTACAGGGTCGATAGAAGGTGCAATTTTAAGCTTTTCTGTGTACTTAACTCAATTTCGGCATGAGTGTGGATTGGTTCCGGTTTGCGTAAATAGGTCCAATTTATTAGTGTCGATTTTGTTTGAAAAATGTAATATAATATAAAAGAAAGCTCTGAAATGACAAAACAATCCGGTTTATTACTGATTCGAATTAAACAAAAGTCTTTTAATCTCGAGAGTAACTGCTTCGCACTTTGCACGCTAAAAAAAGCTTCCTTCCATTATCCCTGGATGGTGCCACAAGTCATCGCTTTCTTTTGCATTCTGAGTTCTTTTTATGCACCACATCTCACATAGGTATTAGTCTCGTTTACAGTAGTTACTAACGTATTTTTTTTTATTTATATTGTAATTTATATTTTGCATATATTTTTTTACAGATATCTTTTGTATTTTTTAGTAAGATATAAATTTGGTTGATGTAAAGAAGAATTCTGATATTTGTTGTAAACATTTTCCTCATCAATATAAAAGAAAAAAACTTTAATTAACACAATTTCAGTAAAATGTGTAAATGCATGTGCACCTCACCCACACGCTACCTTACCGACTTTTTCTCTACCCTAATGGGCCTACCACACGCACAAGCTTCACCACAGTTTTGCCTGCACAGGCCGGTTTGTACACGGAACACCGTGCGTGTGGTTGGTAAAACTGTATCACGCGCCAACCCCACAGCGCGGCTTGCGCACTTTTCGACTTGCTTGAAATTTTGCCTGCGCAAGCCCGGCCTGCGCGTACTTACCTGTGCGTGTGGTTGGGCGTTCAGTGTTCATGCCGCAGTCGAGGCTAGTCGTCGATCCGTGAGGTACGTAGTCGTTTGTTATTCAAAAATGGCAGATTTGCGTACGCAAAATCGCGAGTTCTTGTCTGAATTAATAAGTCTAGAAATGTCTTTGCCTGAACTCTGGAAAATTAAATCGAAGGAAATAAAAAGAACTATGCATACGAAAAAATGATAAATAAAATGAAAAGAAAGTAAGAACAGTAGTAAGTAAGAAAAATAGTAGCAGAAGAAATAAATCTTCATTGGGAAACATTGTATAGTATCAGCGTCGACGATTTCGACAAGAATGTGGCTTGCGCCAGTGTTGCCAACTCAGTATTCGGTTTTGGGACTAAATAGAGTTCAAAAAAGGGCTAGATTTGGGCCAATAAATTTAAAATATTTTAATAAAAAAAGAGGTGAGTTTTGTTACCTAATTATTTTCTCATTATTAATCAAATATTTAAAAAATCTACTATATAGTTAAAAATGCTCATTAAAGGTCAAGATCTTCATCGGAGGACGATTCCTTGCCGCACATTTCTCTTGCACTTTGCGAAGTTGATCGTTGATTATGATGGGCCTTACAGTTCAACAAAAATTTGTACCTATTTTTCTTTAGATATCTAATTTTTTAAGGATATCTTTTGGAATATGAAATGTAAAGCAATTTTTACCAAATTTTATCAGACCAAATCTTAATTGGAATATTGAATTAAGTGTTCAAGTTTTCTTCGGCGGTTTTGGGGCCAGTTTGAGGGCTAGGGGCTAAATCATTACTTTAAGGGCTGAATATGTAAAAAAAGGGCTAGATCTAGCCCCGAAAGGGCTAAATTGGCAACACTGGCTTGCGCGTACTTAACTGTGCCGTGTGGTAATGCCGTCCGTGTACAGTTTTTTTATGCGAGAAGCTTGCGCAGGCAGAACTGTGGTGAAGCTTGTGCGTGTGGTAGGCCTATAAGGTTATCTGGAAGAGATCGATAGAAGCGATTAGACCGCCTTAATTCCACTAGAAACTAAAATGTATAAATTGGTATGTGTTGATTTTTCTGCTATGTATGGTGTACAATAAAGCATATTTTTTATATAGTATAATATTCTTTTTAGTTCAGATAATAATTACAGTGTGTTTTTAGTTCAAAATTTAAGAACTGTCTGAAACAAAACATCAACAAGAATCATTCACTGCCATTATCATTGTTAGATCGATCATAGAGATCATCGATTTTACATGGCGTACTTCAGAGAAAAAGTTAATCACTGGCTCACTTACACATAGACAAATCGAAATTGGATACGCATATACGCATTATCGGACTGTCAGGTTGTCTTTATTTAAGTATGTTATAAGTCTATGAGCAAGATCAAAATAATTAATAGGCGCTTTGTTGTTTGGAACATAGAATTATAATGTAGGTACTTACCGGTACTTACGTATATTATAAGTCTTTGGTTTGGAACTTGACGGATGAGGGCGAGTCAACTCTAAATTTGAAAGTTTCAAATTTGAAACATAAAATTATACATAATTTAGCACGCACGGGAGTCAATACCTTCGATAGTCAACTTAGAGCATCGAAGGTGGCAAAAAGTGAAGCAAAACTTTTAAGAAAGCTTAGAGCATTAAGGTATGACAGGTATGACACCCGTCAGAGAGGAGTGGCCTCTACAGGTGAAACCCTCGTCCCAACGTCCATGCCACAGAGTACCTTGTTATATACGTCCATGCACAATGTGCCTTCTAGTTAATCAGCCGCTACGGCTCTCTTGCTGCCTGCGCTTTCCTACGGCGGGCGGGAAGTGGTCTCCCTCCGCGCCTCCGGCTTTTTATATACACTCTAGGGGTAGTACAGACAAGACCACGTGGACAGTGGGATGCTCTGATTCGGTTTTGGGCATTTTTCGAATATTGATATAACTTGGTTATATACCAATAAATTAAAGATTTTAAAGATGGTGAAAAATGTTTTATTGTAGATTTAGACACGGAACAGAAGAATTTAAATGTGACATGAGATTATAAAAAATAAACATACTTAAAAATAAAATGTTAAAAACTCCTTTCTAACACTCCTCCTTAATCTCATGCACATCATCTCAAATCATGCTCTCAATCAGACTCTCACACCCATCCTCGATACACACCATTCAAACTTCCCTCTCAGAAGTGACTTTGTTAAGGCATCTGCAACCATTTGTGATGTTTCAATATAACTCACTTTAACTTCACCATTATCTATTGCATCCCTTATAAAATGGTATCTAACATCGATGTGTTTAGTCCTTTGGTGGTGAACAGGATTCCTTGCAATAGCAATAGCTGATTGGCTATCACTCTTAATTGTGATGATCTGATTTCCACAAGCTTTTGTTTTTATTTCTGTCAAAAGTTTCTTCAGAAAAATTGCCTCTCTGGTAGCTTCTGACAAAGCAACATACTCGGCTTCCGCAGTTGACAAGGCAACAGTCCTTTGCTTTTTACTTTCCCAAGATATGGCTCCTCTTTGAGCTACAAATACATAGCCTGTATAGGATTTTCTATCCAGATTATCGGCGTGACTTGCATCTGCATAGCCTTCAATGAAAGTATCTTGCTTTCCTCTGAAGTAATTAAGGCCAAAATTAGCTGTTCCTTTAAGATAGCGCAAAACTCTTTTGGCAGCTATCCAATGCCCCTCATCATAACAACTGTTAAATTGGCTTAAGTAACTCACTATGTGTGAAATGTCAGGTCTTGTACACACACTGAGATACATTAGGCAACCTATTAAATTTTGAAAAGGAATTCTCTCATCAGGCTTATGCTCAGGTCCTGGTTTTTCCAGTTTAATTCCAGCAACTGACGGTGTCTTTGCAATCTTGCAATCTTCCATACCAAACAACTTTAATATTTTCTCTATATATTTTGTTTGATCCACCTTTATAATATCACTATTCTGAGTGATTCTCATACCTAGTATAAGTCCCGCTTTACCTAAATCCTTCATTTCAAATTTTGACATAAGATCCCTCTTTACTTTTTTCATCTCTTCAAGATCGTTCCACAAAATTAGCATATCATCAACATATACCGCTAATATGACAATTTTCCCCTCTGTACGTCTGACATACACACAAGGTTCATTTTTCGACCTCTCAAAGTTCATTTTTTCTAGCTCTGCGTTTAACTTCATATTCCAAGTACGCGGGGCTTGCTTAAGACCATATAAAGACCTCTTGAGTAGACAAACATGATCCTCCTTACCTTTCTCTTCAAACCCTTCTGGTTGTGTCATATAAACAGGCTCCTTTAAATCACCATTTAAGAATGCTGTTTTTACATCCATGTGATCTATGTTTAAATGCATCTCAGCTGCTATAGCCAGCAACACTCTAAGTGAGCTGTGTCTCACTACTGGCGAAAATGTTTCCTCATAATCTATACCGCGTCTCTGGCTAAAACCTCGTGCAACTAGTCGTGCTTTATATCTCTGCTTATTCCCCTCCTCTTCTTTGATTCTAAATAACCATTTAGAATCAACGATATTGCATCGCTTCGGAGGTTTTACTAGAACCCAAGTCTTATTTTTATGTAGAGCATTTAACTCCTCCTGTATTGCTGCTCTCCATTTATCTCCATCACTTCGAGACAAAGCTTCATTTACAGTTAAGGGATCTGTAACCATTTGGTACAAAATATGATCAGGAAATTGTTTAGGTTTCCTTTCCCTTAGCGGATACCTCCTTGTATTCTCCTCTATATGAACATCATCTTCAGTTCTTGAAGTTACATCATTCTCATTACACTCATAGAATGTTTCACCATCATCAATATTTCTATCTTCAGGCTGATTATACTCTGGTGATACTTCCTCTATTAATTCTGGTTCACCCTCAACCACTACATCGTTATTGGTACTTTCAACTTCTTCACTATCAATGTAAACATCTCTAAGAAAAACTCCTTCTGAGTTCTGACTTGATGCATCTACATTAGATTTATCATATTTTCGGTTTTCGAAAAATACGACATCACGCGCCTTGTGTACTTTTCCAGTGGACGGATCAATCAATCTATACGCTTTAGAGTCGTCACATATTCCTGTATGTATAAGCTCTCTGCTTTTAGGATCCCATTTGTCCCTTTTCTGGTCAGGAATATGCATGAAGGCTTTACAACCAAAAACACGAATCATAGTTAAGTCAACCTTCTTTCCAGTCCACGCTTCTTCAGGTGTCATGCTTTTGACAGCTAGCGTTGGTGACCTATTTTTTAAATAAACTGCATGATGAACCGCTTCGGCCCAGAACTTTTTGTCTAATTCTGCATCTTCCAACATGCTTCGCGCTTTCTCAACTATAGTGCGGTTCGCTCTCTCAGCCACACCATTCTGCTCAGGTGTGTAAGCGACTGACAACTGATGTTGAATGCCATGGATTCTCAAAAAATTACTCATCTTTTTGCTAACGTACTCCTTGGCATTATCTGACCTTAAAATTTTTATTCGTTTTCCTGTTTGATTTTCAACAAGCGCCTTAAAATCCCTAAATTTATCAAAAACTTCGCTTTTCTCTTTTAATAAATAAATAAAAGTTTTTCTGCTAAAGTCATCAATAAATGTCAAAAAATATCGAAAACCAGAAAACGATTTGATGCTCATAGGTCCACAAATATCAGAATGAATTAAACCTAATAATTCCTTACTCCTTGTACCTCCATTCTTATTAAAAGGAAGTCTTGTCTGTTTCCCTTTAAGACAAGGTACACACTCAATAGTAGAAGAATTATTCGGAAAACTTACCCCTTTTGCCAAGTTATCTCTGAGTAGTATCAAATTTCTCTTACCAAGATGTGCCATCCTCCGATGCCACAATTGCATGTCATTGCTATCAGTTGTATTAAACGCTGTGCCCTGTAAACAGTCCTTTATTTTGTAAATACCTCTTTCCAAAATCCCTTTCATCACTACTACCTTACCTCGTACTAAACAGTCATCCTTATAAATATTGCATCCATCCTCTGAAAAGATCACAATATTACCATTTCTAACTATAGAACTCACACTCAACAAATTGGTTTTTAATTTTGGGACATACATCACGTTGTTAATAGACAAACCCATACGCTTACAGACAACCTTACCTTTTCCAACACCATACACCTTATTTCCATCAGCACACTTAACATCTACACATTCACTCTTTTCATATTCCTGAAACCAATCCCTACGGAAAGTCATATGATTAGAAGCGCCAGAATCCAATATCCATTCGTCATCATCATTTTTCTTCGAAATTATCATCGCGGATGAATAAGAAATTTCTTTCTTTTCGCTCTTCTTTCTCGTATTTTCAGGGCATATGCGAGCTTTGTGTGGCCCTCCACAAATGAAACATCTCAATTTTTTCTTCTCATAACTATTGTTTCTTTGTTTTTTGATGTTACGTTTCATTATCAGTGCTGTAGGATTATTACTTGAACCCGCTGTGTAGGTATCTTCCATTTGGTATAATTTTAATTTCACCATGTCTGTTGTAAGTGTCGTATTACTATTTTCCATCGCTAATCTCAAAGGCTGAAATTCTTTAGTTAGACCTTGTAAGATTAATGCAGCTAGTAGTTCATCAGCATCTCGGAGTTCTTGGGACGTTGTAATTACGGTAGTGACATAATCTCGGACTGTTTGAAATTGTTCCAATTTCAGGCTCACCAGTTTGGACAACAGCCTGCACCTATTATTCAGGCCCTTATCTTCAAAAGCTTTTTGTAGTGCTGTCCAAGCCTCTTTCGCTGTCTTAGTGTTCCGCACATGAATTAAGCATTCAGGTTTTATCATTAAGCAAATCTTTGCCCTTGCTTTTTGGTCTCTCTTCTTACCAATAGCATCACTTTCAGCTGGTTCATTTTGCGTATATTCCCACAACTCATCATGAGCTAAATAAAGTTCCATTAGGAATTTCCATGTGTTGTAGTTTGACCCTCCATCCAGCTTCTCAATGGACGGTAAACTCATGGACTCTTGAGTATACATCCTACCTTCACGAAAGTCTCCTCTTTCTGAAGTCATTTTTATTTAGCTGCACCTGGAAATCTCGAATTCCAGAAATGCCTCAACTGAATGCCAGGGATGCCTAGACTGGGCCCATAACCTGATATAACTTGGTTATATACCAATAAATTAAAGATTTTAAAGATGGTGAAAAATGTTTTATTGTAGATTTAGACACGGAACAGAAGAATTTAAATGTGACATGAGATTATAAAAAATAAACATACTTAAAAATAAAATGTTAAAAACTCCTTTCTAACAAATATAAATAAATAATTATATCTATATACTATCACTATCACAGCTTCATATAAGAAGCTGTGATAGTGATAGTAAGCTTACAGGGGTACGTAAAACGATCTCGACTGCAAGGGCAACAAACGAACCTAAAACTTAACTAATATAAGGAATCGCCTTAACATTTGCTTGGTAATAATGTTATGATCGACTACAAGTTTTGATCTTGGACAATCTCACTAACTAGTGTATTCTAGAAATAAGAATGATATTTGGTGATATTATTAAGATACATAAATAAAACTAGAGGTTAAGGTTTGTATATATATTTTATTGCCTCAATTAATTTAATAAATGGATCTTTTTTATTTTTCATTACGTCCCTTCGCCACAAATACTCCACAATCACATCTCCAAAGTTTTGAGGATGATTGTAATTATCTTTGTAAAAAAATCTTTTTATTACACGCCATTGGGACTCAATACGCTGAGTGTGAGTCCCATCTGATGCAACAAATGGGTTATCCGGGTCACTGTGGTTAACCTTCTTATGGTTATACCCGTGCTCTGCCAGGCAATCATAAGCACGCCAGCAATCTGTATGGATCGTGGTGCCCTCTTCTACGTGCTTTTTTATCAGGGGCACCAGGACCTCTGCAGACCGCACGTTGTCCGGGCACACCTCCAAGCGCAAGTCCTCGCTTCGATCTTCTATCATACCTAGGACCCAGTGCCCTTCAACTCGTCTTCCTAAAAATAGCAATAAGTAATTAATTATTTTAAAAATTATAATTTATTAAAAAATTATAATTAATTATTACTTATTTATTATCTTTGTTATATTTGCGCCGGCCGAATTTACTTTCATCTATTTGTACTATTTTTCCAGGGCCACCTATTTTTCCTTTTACCTCTTGGTTTTCTAAATAATAAATTACAACTACTTCCCGGCAATAACTGTACCAGTCTGTGATGGTGGCCCTGGACAAGCATAAATTTGTTTCATGCGATGTGCAAAGCAGTACATTAAATAAAATATTCGAGGCAATGGCAACCCTGTCTTCTCGAACCATGTTCCTGTGGCCCTTGATGTACGGGACTTGGTTCTACAGCTCCCTCTGTCACATACAAAGGCCCCAACTGTGTTGTTAGCCGTCAAATCCAGGCGCATGAGCTGGCGGTGTATACAGCACATTTTGTTAGCTAAAATGAGCCCATGCTCTTCAGCAAAAGCCAAACACTGCTCCCGGGTTCCCAGTTGCCTGACAAGCCGTGGTAAATTATACATAGACAATATTTCGCCAACATATAAATTTAATGCCGGCACACATAGAGGTTGTCAATTTCAAAACCGTCAGGCTCCACAGAGTGAGAAGTGGATGGCCCAGCTAAAAATAAAGACATGATTAATGAATGAAAAATGATGAAAGGTCCCGCGAAACACAGATACATTGATAGACTGTAAGTATAAATTATCAATAAAGTGTATTGAACATTTGAAAGTTTAAAATAAAATATCTCGAAAACGAGTAATTTCCGCAGAAAAACCTTTTTCTGAGAGGTGTGTATAAATAAGTATCTTTACATTAAAGACATTTTTGTAGTGAAAAGCTGATTCTTTTACCTTCGTTTTAATTAGGAGCGGCGGCAGATTCGTCTGACGACGCCATTTCAACAAGTCCAATACGTATTGCAGACTTAAATCCAACAAACAAGCGAAGGTCGATAATTGTGCAGATATCGGAATCCAAAAACAAGCGAAGGTCGATAATTGTGCAGATATCGGAATCCAAAAACAAGCAAAAGTCGTCAAAAATATCAAAACTCGGGATTACAAAACTCGCGTACGCAGGATAGCAACGGAAACGGAATGACCACCATAGAGTACATATGACCACAAACATAGTAGTAGATGCTACGCATGGAATGAATGACGCATCAACTATAGATGGGTCAACTCGGTTTGCCAAACCGTTCAAACCGAGTTAAGCGCAACTCGGGCCGACTCGGTTTGACTGTCCTCTAGCTCGGTTTCATTGGATAGACGAAACGAGCGGAATCGAACGGGCTCGAATCGCGCGCGAGGCTGGTCTGGACGGCCGGAGCGGGCGAACCCGAGACCCGAACCGAATAAGAAGCCGAATAAACCCGATTTCCGAATAAACACGTGGGCAGGCGACGACGATGACCATTAGTATTAATTTAGAGTAGACCTTATGTCGTTGCAGCAAAGTTTATGTAAATTCGTCCAATTCAATGGCCGTGGTAACACTTGTCCTTGAGCGCTTTTTTGCATTTTTGAGTTTGCAGTTTGTTTATTACGTAAATTTTTTGAATAAAACGCATATTGGTGCAATTGGAAAACAATTCGAGTTATTTAGTTGTTTATAATTTTGAACCTTCGTTTTTCGTTTTTAGAAAGTAGTGTTAGCGTTGTTTATGTTTATTGCTGTTAGTGCTATCGGTATACTATAATTTATTATTGGACAATGTCAAGATAGACTTGCAGCTATATATGTATATGTACAGTATGTACTATATTATAGTGAGCGAGCAATATAATATTATAATTACTTATTACTCAATACCACTAGCGACACAAATGCTCAACAACAATGCTCATAAATGTAACAATAACCTATTTGAACAGTTTAAGTTTAAAACCCGACATGTCTAAGAAGGTGCTTAAATTCACGAATCGATTCCTCATATAGGTCAAACCTAATAAAATAAGTTTTGAACCGCATAGCAGCTCGGTTTGATCAACCCGGGTTGAAACCGGTTTACATAGAAAGTCGAACCGTTCAACCCGGTTTGTGATATTTTCGGTTTAGCACATCTCTAGCATCAACCAAGACGCTCGCTATATCATAAGAATAAATAATACTACATTTATTCTTATGGCTATATGACGTTTCGTGAAATGTTACGTTTCGTTCCGTTTCAAATAAAAATTACTACTTAAAAAAGTCCTAAAATAAATATTATAAACAATATAAAATAATATAAAATTAAAATTTATTGTATTTTGATAAAATAGGAATTGGTTTTACAACAATATTTCGCTACAATAAATATGTTATACAAAAATTCACGTTCCTTTATACGCACTTTAAAATGCATTTTTTTTAAAAACTAAGCGTCTCCGCGGGGTGATGGGGGTATCATTTAAAAGGGTAAACCAACCCCAACATAATCCAATATTAGTCATCCCCAAATTCTTGCGGCTGGATTCTAAGTCCGACCCCTCAAAACTATTCGAGTTTACTTTAATTATACAAACAGCGACTAATTGTGTGACTAAATCCACATGCCTTCAATGCACAAGCGCATCGCACAAATGTTGTGCACACTGTTAATTTCGCCATTTGGTAAATCAAGCACCCACAAAATGAAATGAAGCCTACTCAAACTATTATAAAATACCTAGAACCGTGGTAAAGACCTTGGGGCTATTAGCAGTACCTGGTCGATCGAGCGTTATCTGAGCAACCATTTTATTTTCTTGGTTTAATTTCAAACGAAACATCATTCATTAGCTTAGTGTTACTTAACAACACCATATTATGAAATAACTCACAATAAAAAAAAACGCAATATGGTTTTGATTGAGGTTTGAACCCGGGTCTCTAGTTATACAGTTAGCCCACGTAACCGTTTGGTCAATGATGCTTTAATTCAATGAACGAATTTTTTATAGAGAGCTCTTTCAAATCGACATTGTAATTTCTTTGAACGTCGGATTGGCGGATGGCGTTTGACGGCGTTCTACTATATATACTATATATTATTAATACACTCCAATAGATCATTTTTCAGTTAATATATAAGTTGATTATCGCCGAAAATCTGTCCGAAATCCATAAAGTCCACTGCTGGACCATAGGCCTCCCCTAATGTAAGTAATGGGTGTGACATGGACATTAGACATGATCTTCATCTTGTCTATGTTCATCTTAAGACCCACCCATTAGGAGGCGCTACGGAGGTCACCTAGAATTGTGATAAGTTCTTCCAGGGACTCCGCCAAGATGACTATATCATCGGCAAATCGAAGGCGTGTGAGGTGTTCGCCATTGATGTTAATACCAAGCCCTTTCCACTCAATCAGCTTCCATCTTCGCTGAAAATAATTTTTAATACATAATTTAAAATTTCTAAAAATAAAACCTAGCTGGATCGATTTATCACCCCCGAAATCAGGGTACTAAATTTCATCAAATTCATTGGAGCCTTTTCAGAGATTCAAAATATATATTTAGGTATATAAATCAAATCAAAAATATTTATTTCGTATTAGGAAAACAAAATATTCGCTTAATGAATGTCATTTTTTAGCTCTAGATGTTGAGCTGAGAGAAAAAAGGTGGTGAAAAAAAAAAAACTCCCAGCAGCACTCTATTTCGCGTGTTCCTTTTAAAAAAAGTACATATATTGAGATAACAGTATGGCTATGGGTCCATAATAGGCACACGTGACAGCTGATCGTATGAGACCTTAGATTAAGAATAATGTAGAGGATACAAGAATTATTATTACTGGTTTATTTAAAGGTATTAGATGGACTACAATTTCTACGACAAACTCAAGGCTGGCTGATAAAAAAATAACAACCACGAATTGATTTTAAACCATTTATTTATAGAAAAAAATATATACTTGATTCTCAAAATACGTTCTTAATTTTCGAGAAAAAGTCCTACATAGATCAGAATTTGAAACATTCCATGTATGACATAAAATAAATAAAAGCGTATCCTATAATACAGAAATTAAATAAATAAATCTTTGTAAAATTATTATATCCGGTTTTATTGGCCGTTAAAATTAAATACAGTTTATAAAATTTTTGCTGGTAACATCTGACCACTGGGAATAACCAACATAACTTTACGGGTCAATTCTCACAAAAAGAGCAGCGGCGTGCAGCGGTTTTTGAGGGAAAATATTACAAATAATTTTGAATCTTATCTATGTGATACACAGTTCATAGTTATTTGAATGCATAGGACCGCGCCGCCGCGAGGCTGCCCGAACCTTCTAGCGACTAGTCAAAAGAGGTTGCCCCTTGCAGCTCCGTGGTGAGTCACATGCTGCGCGCCGCTGCTCTTTCAGTGGGAATTGACCCTAAAGAACTATGTTGGGTTATTCCCAGTGGTGAGATTGGTAGTCAGACTAGTCTGTCCAACTGGATTTTTTCCCGTTGGTCAGATTAGCTCATAATTTAGTAAAGTACTGTTGAATACAAAAATACGAAAGAAATATTATTATTAAATTGTACTCGTATTATTATATTTATAATACGATTAACATTGATATTCGATTTTTCAAAGAAACTTAAAGTAACATTGTAAAAACGTGGTGTCAACATAAATTCAATAACGTTATGGTAACTGCCATTGTAGATTACCTAAATACCAATGAGCAATGGCAAGAAAAATAAACTAAAATAGTGCAACGGGCAATGAACAAAAAAAATTAGATAAGGTGGTGATCGAGGTTTTGGTGACACCGGACATTTAACGTTAAGTTATTATTATCAATATATTGTTGAGGCGTGCTTTTATAAAATAGTGCGTGTCACCATACTTAGTGCCACATTATATTCAAATTCAGATCTACGCGATTTCAACAGTTGTCAGCTGCATAATTAACATCATCGACCTGCAGTCGGCCAGATTTGGGCACGCCTTGAGACACTTTCGATTTTCTGTAGCTGAGAGCTGCCCACACATAAGATAGTCCCTTTATTACATGTGGCGCCAATTAGGGCGTAATATTTATCGTTGCTATGACTTTGGAATGTTTGTAGATTGTGTTCAGGCGGCTGCTTTATAGGTATATATATCGACACTACAAAACCGTACTCAAACACTTAAAGCTTGAAGTGGGCGAAAGTACAGTAAAAGTGATTTATAAAACACACAGATATTTTAAAAAAATATACATAAAGTACTATCATATGAATCGTGGTGCAAAATTAGAAACGCAACCACTAACTTACTGCTACGTGAGCTCAGTTATATAAATGAGATCGTTACAACTCAGTGTACTACTTTCTAGGACTCGATCATGGACTGATTGACACATTGGCTCAATAATATAAGTAGTCATCCGACGATCGCTCGTACGAAATCGAACGTTTGTGCATTGTTTTTGAGTAATTTCACTCAACGGTCTCATAAAAATTACAATTATAGAGTAATACATACGCTTACCACTAAGTAGATATAATCGAAATCTCAATAAACTTTTAGTCTCGTGAGTACCTACGAAGATTTGAATATTTTGAACTAGGCACAAACATCGAGTAAATCGCAAATATAATTGCTCATAGTTTCGTTCGGATTAGATTGTAGACACTTAATAAAAATACTGGAGTCAATTTATTAATTTAAAACTAATTATGTTGGATACACTTAATATGCTAAAAAACGACCGTAAAACATAGTCGTTTGCCCGGAGGGAGCGTGTCTGGTTCACGGCTAAATCGCTCTGCCGGACTAATACTAATGTTGGCGCCCCGAAAAATCTCGATCGATGCGCATAATCGAGTAAAGTATAATGTGATTAAATATTGTTATTGTTACGTGATGTGTGATTTTTGGGCGGGCGATTATGCTGCACCGGCGGCACGAGGCAGAACCGATTGACGGTGCACCCGTAGCAGTAGGGTACCAGAGCGGGCCACGTGAAGATGTAGTGCGATCCTGGCGGCGGCGGCGGCAGGGGGATGGGCACCGTGGGCGGTCCGAGCGGCAGCGGCAACGGCAGCGGCATCGCGGATAGCGGCGTCGGCGGCGGCGTACGAGTGCGATGAAGCGGACGGCTCTTCAGAGACACATCGAACGAGAGCGGCTTCAACTTGTACGGCGGTCCATATCGAGCGGGGAAATCGTGAGCAGACCTCGGCCGCTGAGGGGAGTCTGAGTCCCCGGAGGTCGATTGCTAGGGAGTCCCGTTGGCGGCCTGCATCACCTCGTCGAAAGCTTGCTCCAAGCAATGCTTCAGCTCCGAGTAGGAAACGACGAGCACGCTCTGCTCGTCGCGGGACATCAGCTCCACCTAAGAAATGTAATAAACAAATATTATAAGTAAGTAATTTGTATATGTAAAAACAGTTAAAATAAATCGAATTCAGAAACGCTAGTGATCGCAATGCATTGTGGTAAAGTTTCTTTTTGTTTATCACCATATAATTACATAGCTACATATACCTGTATATTGATGGGTGCAAAATAAAATGAGTTAGGTATATACAAAACTTTCCAGGAAATAGGCAAAGCAACGCTCATTATTTTATGAGGTATGATAAATTTCTTCTAATTATGTATAATTTATTCTCGAGTTATTGAAGTTGTCCATTTACATTGTGCAAAAATATGACAACTGTTGATAACTACCACTTGGTCGTTTCTACGGCGAAATTAAATGTGAGTAAGTAGATAAATTTTAGTTAGATTATCTGAGGGAACCTCTATTCCCTATTCCTCTATTGTTAGAGCCGCCATCGAGCTGGTTGAGGTAGTAGACCACATGGGCCAAATCGATCCAGGGGCGGCCGTCCTCCGTCAACGAGTGGAAGATGTAGTTATGGAAAAGTTTCAACATACATCTGTCACCAGTCTTGTTCCAGGGATCAGTCCATCCTCTATCTCTACCCTCTCGTAGTTTACCTTATTGTTAGAGCCACCATCGAGCTGATTGAGGCAGTAGACCACATGGGCCAAATCGATCCAGGGGCGGCCGTCCTCTGTCACCGAGTGGAAAATGTAGTCACGGAACAGTTTCAGCATATATCTGTCCCCGGTCTCGCTCCAGGACCCGTCCATGTTCAACCTGAAACAATAATAATACAGTGTAAACTATAACAAAACTCAACCGATTGAGCTGAAATTTTGTATACACGTTTAGTTTGAATGACAATACACGATAAGCTGTGTGACGTCATCCAAGATGGCGGAATAGTTATTTTTTATGCACTTCTGCAATGTGGATATCAAATGAAAGGGCTTGCCGAGAATAATTTAGAAAAATATTATCACTTTTAATTCAATATGGTCGATTTTTAAAGATTTTTATGTTTTCCTATAGTATGGGTATTAAATAAAAGGGTTTGTTGAGAATAAAAATGCAGGTTAAATAACTAAAAAGTAAAAAATAAATAAAAAGCAAAAAAACCTTTAAAAACCTTTTAATTAAATGCTTAGAGCATTTAATGAAGAAAATGAACACCCCATTGGTGTAGAATAAAGATTTTTTTATTGTATTCGATAGTATCTCGAGACATCTGTCTCTTGTTTTTCTTTAAGGTAATTAATTTTCCTCACATCCACGTTTTGATTACTGATGAACTACTGATTTTTTCTTTCACACTTCGGTCAGTTCCATTAAAGCTGGCATAAAAGTGATGCAAAAATTATTCTTGACACTGACAATATGTAAAGGAGTTTGCAATGCCATTATTGATAGAAAAAAAAAACTAGTAAAAATATAGAACAGATTAATAATACTGACTCAGGCCTCTCATTTATGACGCCGAGTTTGACCAGGATGCGCATAAGGCGTCCATTGTCGAACTCCCTCGCGAGCTGGTCTTCCAGAGCATCCGCGCGCCTTTCAAGCGCCTCCACCTAAGCAAAAACTCTTTAGTAACTTAAAGCCATGAGACACAGTAAAGTAAACTTACAGTAAAGTAACTTAACATATTGAAAGATGATGTTAAAAGTCTATCTGTACAGAAGTCAGCTCATAAAACTTTTTTTTTGACATAGACAACTTGTAAAAAGTTTATTACTGATTTATATTACAGATGTAGAAATGTAGAACCTTAAGGTTTAAGTTTACTGCACTGCCTAAATGTGTCGTTAACACTTACCAATGTGCACACTCTATTTGTAAATTATGTTTTAAAAATAATAAAATTACTACGTACCTAAAATAGTTGGAAATCGATTATTCCTTATAAAGTGTACCTGAGTGTAGAATCTGGCTCCGATCATAGGCATGAGATCAGTGACCGAGCGGCGAGACTGCGACGTCGACAACAAGTACCTAGTGATTTGACATTTAATGTAAATAAAACACGATAAAGACGAAAAACTAAAATTTCAGTAAATCAAACTGTTTGGTTAAAATAAACTTTACAATCAATATGTTATAAAATATTTTAACGCATTTAGTCCGACAAAACAAACAAAAAAATTATATTAAAATATGAAGGCCACGTCCAACAAGATCTCATCTGTCAAAATCACGGATGCGATTTCAAGCTAGCGTATTTTTCGGCGCGTATACGGTCGTTTCTGAAAATGCGCTGAACACGCGCGCTGTATTTTGTATCGGAAAATGTCAAATCTTGACGTTTCGCGCGGAAAATGTCAAATCTTGACGTTACACGCGCATCATAAAGCAAACAAATGACGCGAACCCAAAAAGAACGGTTTCAAACCAGTGTATTTTAGGTTTGAAAGCGCTCTTTTTGCGCCCCACTGCTGGGCACGTCCCCATTCTTGGGGAGGCTTGGAACTTACTTCATCATGCTACTCTAATGCGGAATGGTGGAGGTGTACAGGTTTTTTTAAACCTGCTTTCGAAAAATAATGAATTTCTCTCAGTCATGCACGGCGATGGAGAACATCGTCATCAAATAATAAACACGATATTTTCCATCACCAGCAGCGATAAATGGGCATATTAAAAATTTCTTTGTCAGAGTGCGCGCCGAGTATTTGAACCCGGTATCGGTAGCGTCGGAGACTGCTGTCTTTTACCACTGCACTCGGCCATCGCTGCTCGCTCTTTACCACTCTGCCATCATTGTACTGGTCTGTATAGTGGAGAATGAATGGATCATCATACACAATGAGGTTCTTGAGGTCGGGCGAGTAGGTGCGCGCGACGAGGTCCATGGAGGCGGGTAGGTTCTCGCAGTGCACGGAGCGGCACGCTAGCGCCAGCGCCATGCGACCCAGCGCAGTCAGGTCGTCCTGTTGGGCCTGTCGACAACCGTGCGCTAATTGTTACATCGCCAATGTTTTATTAAGAGTTATGGCGGGAAGTAGGAAAATATATACTATGATCTTGTTTTATTTTCTTGGTATTTATGAGTGATATCGGATAAAGTTGCTGGCGTTTTGTTCGTTATAGGTTAATTACAGTGCACGAGTTTTGTAGTTTTGTGAAAGAAAATTAACAATGTGAAAATATGTTTTTTCAGCTTGCCTCTGTTCTCTTATCTTATTAATATGTTGTTACACATTTATTAAAAAAAGATATTCAAATATAAAGATATTCAAATATAGCCCCACACTAGAATTCCCTGTGTCGTGGGTACCATGGACATAAAGACAGAAACACAAACTCCCAGTCCAAGAATAGAAATTTAAGCTCGTCATTTAAAATTTTGCCTCGCCGGGAATCGTACCCGCGACCCTCTGATCGGCAGTACGGCATAGTAACCATTGCGCCAAACGGTTCATTTGACTGACTCGTCTACTTTATTCCTCATCCAGTTTCAACGAAACTGGCAAAAAGGTGATGCAAAGATTATACTTGACGCTGGCAATATGCACAAAGTTTGCGATGAAAAAAAAATGTTTTACTAAGGCCTATTCGGACCTAAGCGGTATTCGCTGCCGCCTGCGGTAGATAACGTAATATAACATCTTAACATGGTTTTTTAGGGTTCCGTACCCAGAGCGTAACTCTCCTCATAAACCTAGCCTAATCCGTCTTGCAGACACGGAGAACTCCGCAGACGTGAAACAGGAGAGGGGGACATAAAAATCTTTTAGGGGGTCTTGTTCCATAAAAACAAGCCCCATCCAGCTGCACAGAGGTGTGAAACAATGTGACATTTTGTCACCGACTGTACTGTACTATGTATTGGAAAGGACACGGCATCCACATATATGGCGAATATCGCTCACATTTGCATTTCGCGGATGACATAGTCCTTATGGCAGAATTGCTGCAGGAAATGTTGTCCACCCTAAATGAAGCCTCTCGACAAGTGGGGCTAGGAATGAATTTGGACAAAACGATGTTCAACGTGCACGTTCCTTGGGCAGTCCATCCAGTTTCAGAGAGTCAACATTCGGGAAGCTCCGTTACACACTCTGGTCATCTATACCGCAAAGTCTTGAGTCTTGAGGAAAGTCTTCATCCAGTGCGTCCTACCCGTTATGACCTACGGAGCTAAAACACGGACGTTGGGACTGGTTCACAAGATTAAGGTCGCGCAGCGAGCAAGCGAGAGGGCTATGCTCGGTGTGTCCTTCCGAGATAAGATCCGAAATCAGGAAATCCGGAGAAGGACTCTGACATAGCCAGCAAGCTGAAGTGGCAGAGCCGAAGATCGGGCTCAGTGGTACGTCTAGGGAGAGGCCTACGAGGGGCGGCTGAAATGTTTTGAGCCTAGGGTACCCCCACTACCGCTAATTACTTGAATGATGGGTTACTAGTTGCGTGACATCTAATGAGTATATAAACGAAGTTTTAGGTAAATAGCATCATTACTCTTTGAGTTATTGAATCGTGAACATCCCATGTCTGAGTCATCGCTGCATTTAAGGAAATTGGAGTACCGTGCCGTCATTAAGTTCCTTGTGAAGAAAGGGAAAACGGGTAAGGAAATTTTCGAAGAAATGTCTAAAGTTTACGAAGAATCTGCGCCATCATCTGCAACAATCAAACGGTGGGTTCGACTATTCCAACAGGGAAGAGAATCATTAGAAGACGACCCGCGCTCAGACCACCCAAACACAGCAGTCACGGATGAAAACATCGCTAAAGTCAAAAAAGTCAATAAAAATGTGGCAGATAGTTGAGGAGGTAAACATTAGTAAGGAACGAATTGGTGACATGTTGCACACTAATTTGAACATGCTCACTATAAACTATTTGTACTCACCGCCGACAAGCAGTCAAGACTACACACGTTACCAACAGCGAGCTCATACACGCTGGTATTTCTTTAAATGACGTAAAATACCAGAAACATTATTTAAAATGATCGTATTCGTATATTATAGTGAAAATCATGACAATTAAACAGCATTTGAGTTACAGTAATTTTGTATGAATTTGGCCTTCAAGAGTTGATTGGAGTTAATTATTGGCGGAATTGGTTTAATGGAAAACGAGCATGATTTTATTGAAGATCAATAATAGCGACTAGGATATTCACTTTAAAAAAACTAAATATGTACCTACTTTATAATTTTAAAGACAGCGCTATCTATGGTTACCATTTTGAACTGCCGAAAGAGGAATATATATATATTGATGATAGATCGGGCTAAAACTATGAGAATATTGTTGAATGGAACCCATAAAAGACCAGACGAAGTCAATTTTGTGCGTGCTGTGTTGCAGATTTTTTTCTAGTTATTCAAGCTGATCGGCGCCGGCATTAGAACAAAAATCTAAATTTATTTTCTTTACATTTAAAAATGACATCGCCTAACCCCCTTTATCCCGTATTTATTAATAAAAAAAGATTGAAACACAAAACTATTTGAAAATACAACATTCATATTAATATTTAAAATAAATATATTATAAAAGTACAATTAATTAAAATCTTTAAGTTATTTATTATGGCCAAGCTTCAGATGGGACCCCTTACTAAAACGTCAAGGGTTAGGTAGTTTTATTTTCTGTAAGTTTACGGTCTATTCATGTCTTTGTGATAGTAGGTACTATCGACGCAGGCAATCGCCAGTTTATGAGTGTTAATCGTTTATTTATTTATTTAGTTAGGACCCCACTATCTGGGCACCATTATTTACGCTCGCTCCGTTACTCCGGATGGTGTCTTTCCGAATACAGTATCTATTTCTTGCTGAAACCATTACGTGATTTAAATGAGGTCGCAATCTTCTTTCGGTAGATCAACAAAGATTAATTTAATGAAATTAATAGTAATTAAGGAGATGTACGTTATTTCATACCTGATTGACATCACTAGCGTTGGACAGCATGGCATCTGCGGCGCCGCACCATGAAATCCTGACACGACAGCTATTCATTATCACCTTCGAGGCGTCGAGGTTCCTGAAAAGTTAATTATATAGAAAAAAAAGCCTGCCTGATCGTAAGAGGCGACTAAAAGGGGGCTTCCGGGGTTATGGATGGTGTGAGTGGGAGCTCGTTCCATGTAACCAGCAGCCCCGAGAAGGGCGGCGATGTGTGCGTGGCCGCATGTTGCGTAAGCATCGGAAGGTGCAGGAGAGCGCATCTGCTCTCCCGAAGATAGGCCCGTTCTAAAGCGTCGCGCGTGGAGGACACCGGAGCGTTCCGCTGGAGATCTCGGAGTCCTCCACAAGCGCAGAGGCAGCCAACGAGAGGGTTTTAGTGCGGTCAAATCCCACATAACCCGGTTCCCTCTCCCAAGGTGCCGGGTACCTTTTGAAGGTTTCCCTTCCGATACCAAAAAACATAAAAAAATAAAAAGTACAATAAATAATTTCTTTTTTCCTTTTCAAGGAACCTACTAAGGCCTTGAATAAGAATCGCATCCCATACGTATCTCTGAATTAAAAACAATATTTAGGTACGTCCCATGGCTCAACTAGGGGTTTAGTTTATCATATAACACGATTATGTTGTCGACTTTTTGTGTCTATGCGTGTTTATATTTTCGCACATTTGTATGTTACGTATTTCAACACATCTTTATGTATTTGCGGGAACGTATTTCATGCTTTTTATGTACATAGAATAGTAGCTGCCCGTGGACATCTACAACACTATGTCGACTCGACTCGATTTTTCTAAGGTTACCCAAATGAAGTCGCACTGTTTCTCCAAAGGCTCTCCTTATGTGGGTTTTTAACACACTAGCATATGTTAGCTTCACCTGCATGTTTTCTCATTTTTAAGAAAGTAAGGATTATTTTTCTCATTTTTGAAGTGAAAACTTCTTTAGTGGCGTTGTGCCCTTTTTTTGGGATGGGTAAAAAATGTTAAACTCGCGTCAGGTCAGGACACGTAACCTGATCGAAAATTCGTAAGACGGAGGGGTGTCAGCTGATGACGGTTCGACTGTAAAATTCGTTTATATCAAGTATTTAAAATATGGACATTGAACAAAGTGCATCTATTAATGAAAAAAAAGATGAAGAAATAGTGAAAGAAAATGAGTGAGTACTTTATAAGAACACTAGATGAAAACCTACTGAAAATACTAGATGTAAAATAATACTGATAATAAAAGCAATTCGTGCGAAAATATTCCATAACCATTCCAAAATATCAAAAATACACAACGTTAATGTTCAAGTTTTCACTTCTGCTGGCACTACCGGAGTGCAACCCGTTGTTTTTTTTTTTGGATTCTTTTTTAACAATAATTTTTTATTTCTTGTATAGCCGTATTTTTTGTCTCTCTGAAACTATATGCAAATGACTGCACAAGTACTGTTGTCGTCTGTTGTGTGGAGAAATGATTTGATGAGTTTAGATTAGAACCATTTTTGGTTTTGCTCAGTTACTTACAGACAATTTCAGAGAGACAAAGATTCGTTATCACAACTGTATAAGTATATTGCAACAACTCGACAGTTCATAAAATAACTGTTTCAATTTTTAAACTAATTTTTTTAAGTTATAAAGTAAACTAATTTAGAACACGAATTGATTATTAACTCAAAATGCTACAACTTCGACTTGTGCCACTATTTAATTCAACAGGTGATATGTTCAATATGACTTCGAACTTACTCAATCCAGCCCCCCGAGACAAAACGCATTCAACTAACGTAAACGCTTGTAGAATAATATGAAAATGTATGGGCTTGACACTTAGCTAACGATCGAGATCACTTGACATTTCGTTAGCAAACATCAGAGCCCGTAGCCAAAGTAACGTTACGAAAACGATAGCGATGTTGACAAGAATAAAATGTATGGGATTAACATAAGTCACCTTAAATCACATGGTCAATCGTCATCATTACCGCAAGTTGGTAGCCAATGTGAAAATTTGTTACGAACCCATAAACTATCGATTTGTCATCGACCACTATCCTATACAAATGCGTAGACAAGCACCACTTTTAGCTGCCAATTGTGCTACCATCGCGAATTTCAAAAAAGGTATTGGACTATCCAATCAATTGAAATACTTTTAATGAGCTATAAAATGTGACATCTTCACACATTTTATATGAGATAATGATTTGTGACATCCCTACTCTTTTATAGTCAATTAACTAAATTCTTATCGATTTAAAATGTAATAAAAAACATGTATAAAAAATATTAATTTATTAAATTAAATTACACAGTAATTACAACATAATAAAACAGGATGATTATTAAATTATCCTGCTTTCCAGGCGTGGTTTAGTCCCACCTTTTAAAGGTATGAATTTTGATTTTCTCTGTGCATAGTGTCCAAGACCCTATTTAGATATTGTATCGCTACGATGCGATGTTACTCGTACTTTGGCTAAGCCCACTGTCCCATACATTCCTCGTTCTATTCTTTAGTGTTTACGATAGTAGAATGCATTATGTCTAAGGGCTGCCCCCTTACAGGCTTTGTTGCTGTGGTGTTGTATTGAAGCGCTCTCTCTCTCTGTGTGTGTGTGTGTGTGTGAGAGAGAGAGAGAGAGGGGAAAGAGAGTGTATGTGTTTACCTGCAAGCCAGTCCGGCGGTATGCACGGTACGTAGCGCGGCAGTCAGCTGCACCAGGAGGCTCCACAATACTGCCTCAGACAGAAGCGCACCCGATGCGACGGCCCGAAGCATCGCGTTTTTCTGTTTGGGACAAATATTAAGACTTTATTCGATTTTAGACATCTATTTAACTAAGTTAACTATTTCCGTACAGTGTACAAACGGAAGAAAAAAATGGAGTCACCATTCCGTCTTATTTTGTACCTATTTAAATAGTGCGTTAATATTGGCACATTCCATAAAATTAAATATTATGAAGCAATCACTTACTTCGGTAATCTGCTGCTAAGTTAATGTCACGTTGCCAAGAATATTTTGAGTTAATTTTGATAACAAAAGCGATTTAAATGCATTTTTAATTGTAATTTGTCATTACAGATGCCAGCAATTTCGTTCGGCTATGGATGTTGTGAGGTGTGCACATGTTGTTGTTTTAGTGTGGGTGCGTAACCTAGAGAGTGCGTAGGTAAATCAGTGTAGAGTATCGTCAGCATGACTACTAAACGTAGGAGAGTTGTGCGAGTAAGGTAATATGTATTATTTAAATGTTATTTGATGAAATAGATGTAAAGATTTCTTCGTTAACGTGTTAAAAGCTTATGCGCATCTCAAGCACGCTTATCTGTGCATATCACTACCACTAATAGAGCCGACCAGACTTGTGAAATAGAATATCTATACTTGTTTAGTTGACACTCAGTAAATCTACTTCAGTAAAAATCAATTTATGTATGTATTCCTCAACTCAAGACCTAGCATTAATTTAATATTAACGCAACTGCGAACCATAATAACTAAATTACGCAAAGACGCTGTGATCGGAAGGGGTAATAACCTAGTTTTGTTTGCTTATCAATTACTTTTTCCAAAACAAACGATAAGCTATGTATTATAAACAGTTCCTTCTCAATTGATTTATAGTATATTTCATTACAAGTGCGGAAAGGCTGTCATTACAAGGAGTTCCAACAAATGTCTACCCGAGCCGAGGCGCAGCCGAAGGTGAGGGTTGACAGTCGGAACTCCTTCCAATGACGGTTCCGCACGTGTACTGAACTATTTTTAATACAGTTGCGAAAAAATGCAGCAATTTAATAAAATAGGTAGTAAAAACTCGCAAAGAACATTTTTGAAAAATGGCGCCAACCGTAAAAGAATACGTACTTATATGCAGAGATTTTTTTGTTTTCTTCACCCATTCTAGGTAGGAAAAGGGAACTATGTCCATACAGCCAAGTCTTCAGTAGATTTTTTTATTGATATGAAATGAAAATATTAATGAGATGAAATGAAATGAAACCTAACCTAACTCATTGAATCAAATCAAACAAATTAGTAGCTTCTTTTTAGAAATATTTGCATGAATCATAAAAACTTCTAAAACTTCGTGGTTGGTTTTTTTCTTTATAATAGACATTATTTTGACAGTTGGAAAAGAGAACGCACGAGTGCGGAAAAGGTAAAGAAAAAGCACGAGTGTGTAATAGCCCACTTCCCGCACGCTGTACGTCCCTGCAATACGTCACTTTTTGAGCAACTGTATTAAAAAAACAGTTACGGGTAACTCTTATCAACTTTTGCACACACTTATTTGAACGTACTAATACCTAAGTACAGCTAACTTTCAGTTTGTTTTATTTTTATTTTACAAAAAGTCTAACTCCACAGACTTGGCGTCCGTGCCTTCTTTGCGTCTTTCGAGTAAAGAACTTTCTTCTTTAATAAATGAAGGAAATATTAATTAATGCTTAGCTCCACATTATTTGTTAAAAGCGACCTCCCTAGCGTAACATTACAATAGCTTTTCATCCATAAACCACAATCCAAAATCCTCTGCAGTATCATCTCTGGATCCCAAAATGATTAAAGTGCCCCACATCTCCCAAAATTACAGATTACGTACGTGTGCCTTCTATATCGTGCTGACATCACGCACGCTGCGACTATAAAAGTAAAGAGGAAGTACTCATAATTAGTACAAGAACTAACTAAACGATATCATGACTGCTACGACTATCTATAACATTTGTTAGCGAACTTTAAAATAGAGTTATCTGATCCGCTGCGCCTTGGAATTGACCTAGTTTAATTATTGAAATGTGAAGTCGATAGGGCCAATTTAGCCTTTGATAGCAGTTTGCAATTAGATCAGGCTGAAACTAGCATCGTGAGATGAACGCAATTTTTTGTATTTTATTTAAAGGAAATAGCAGATGAGCAATATAAGCATAAGCTATTTACGCAGCTAAGCACAACGGGTGCGGTCGGTGTGAGATGAACATCCGCTAGTGGCTTTCATGTACGTCCTCTTGCTTTGAAGCACACTTTAAGCCATCGATTCCGATTGTTATGAATTGATAGCAGTCGTTAAACCTTGTCAGAGCCCTTATGGGCGGTTTGAAAACATTCTACAACCCCTAACTCGCATCTCCACCATCTCGCTCTGGAGCTGCGTGCTGGGGCTACTAAGCTACAGGCCTGTCTTATGATGGTGAGTGAGCCGTGCTCATGTTCTTTACTAAACTCCACGAGAATATAACAGAATTGCTTCACGAAAGAAGTGGTTGCAGTAGGTATTTATGACAGAGAAAAATAATTTAAATGTTATCTTTTTGTGCACTATACCTTTGGAAACTGGGATGTTTATAAATTTACGTTTAACCATAATTTTATTTAACTTCGAAATCAATAACAATGTATGTATGTCATCGCAAATGTTTTAGTCAGATAAAATGTAAGACAATGATTCGTTTTGATAGTTCATTAAAAGTGTCGCAAAAGATTTGGTAGTCTAATACCGCTTTCATACACTCATATTCTTACTGTCATTACATACGAGAATGTTCCTTTCATAAAATGTTTACGATGGAGCTCCCAACGCAAGGAAAGCCAGACTGTCTGGCACGCATAATAAAAGATATATCATAATCGCTGCTACTTTAACAAATAGATATAGCCGCCTCCCCAAAATAAGAGTAAGTACTTATCAACTTGTAGACGGGTCTCCCTTGGCGTCTGATTCACCCTCGCAGACGATATGCATGTAAGTATTAAAAAAGTGGCCCTTGGTGTCTGTCTGTCTGTTCATTGCTATGTTCTTATATAAGCTACTTTACTCGTCGTATAGTTATTTCAGAATTATTTTTGTGTAATAGCAATTTGTTTTTAATTAACAAACGAAGTGTACAAAAATTACTTTCACGGCCACAAGACGAATAAAATAATTAAAAAAAAACTACTGCGTTTCTGTGTAATTTGGAAATGTAAAAACCCTAAAACGAGAAAGTCGTCATACCAGATTACACTTAACTTAAAAATTGACTTATAGGGGTAGGTAAATTATAGAACAGGAGCTCATTGTATATTTAACAATATTCTTAAATACAAGAAAAATTTTAGCAGTTGCCTAGTTGGGACCCATTTTAGAAAGTCAGCCGTCTAAACCTGCAATGTAATATAGGTATGTGCTCTGAATTCACTAAGCCTCTATTTCTAGACTGAGTCCCGATTACTACAATTTTTTGATAGTGTGGTTGAGTAAACTCAAAATCTCCCCAATTAATTACGGGGAAAGTCCCAGTAACACGACGCTAAAAGGGTTGCAACTATATTTCTTCTAGACTTATAGACAGAATTTTTTAGGAAAATAATTTATGTTTCAAAAAAATGACGTTGTAAATTGAAATTGAATTATTTAGAAATGTATGCGTCTGTAGCGATGAAAGAATTTTTGTGAGTGTGACAAAATTAAAATGTGTGCGTTCTTCCCTCGCACCAGATTTGGCACAAAAATTATGTATCGAACCGAGGCGCTATGCCGTCTCTACTGAAGGGTAAATTAGTAACTTTGATGCCCTAAGCCCTTACCTGATGAGTGTACGGGCGCGGTGCATCTGGATCCGACGAAAAGGGGTCGTGGTACCCGCTGCCGCCTTCGGATGTGTTTCCGTTGGCGTTGCCCGTCAGGTATTTCTCCATCAGTGAAAGGCTCACGGGATGGTAGTCATACACCAGGACGAGAGCTGCAAACAAAAAAAGGGCTTAGAACTAAACATGACATGTAATGTGTGGGAAAAATTACTTATTCATTCGGATCATCAGTCCACCAGGTGCTACTCCTCCGCGCAACTGCATGAGACTTTAGGCAAGTCTCAGGCTGGCCAGATTGTGTGTAAACGTTCAAGGACTGCAGCGACCATTTCAAACCTCGTGGCCTGTACTACTCCAAAACATATCAAAATTTAGAGAAAAAGTCCCGTAGGTTTGGAACTAGCGTAAAATCCAAGTAATCTCCTAATGTAGACATTGTTGAGAATTGACAACGCGGAGCATTAAGAGTTTTGATTGTCTTGTGTAAACTAAACAGACCCTACCGAAATGATCTTATAATGGCTCAACTACTCTTTTTAAGCTAGGGAAACTTCCATTCCATTAATCTAATGTCACCATACCATATTTATCAGTAGACATACGCGTTAATCGTTAAAATATTTCTTGTATAGAAATATGAGTTTTGAAATATTGTCGCAACATAAAACAAGTAGTTTGGACCACGCCCTTACATATTCAACATCTGAAATTAGAGCTAGCGCATACATACAATTTTTAATCGAACAACTGTTTTGTTGTGTTTCATATGTATATAGGAACATATTGAAGCGCACATACTATCAACTCGATAGTTGTTCGACAAAAAAATCAAAAAGCTCTATCTATCTGCATTTAATTAAAAAGTTGGGCAACTATCGATCAAGCGTTCAATTTGTATTGCATTGTATTAATGTGCGCATACCATCAACTAAACAGTCGATCGGCGACTGTCAGTCTCGCATTATCATTTGAAGCGGCATTCTATAATATTGTTACGCGCTATGGGTAATGAAAATGCCGTTGGTAACGTAGAAGGCGTTTATTGTCGGCTTCCACAAAAATCCACTTCACAGAGTCCGAATCACAATGCACAATCACTATAGTCCAATATCTTCGCTTGAGTCGTCGAAATAATTCTTCCTTGTCGCTTAGTAGAGATCGCTTCGGTTTCACTTCCGGAAATAAACTGTCCAGTCGCGGCTCGGCGCGTGCCTTATATACGGCCACCCATGGTTCTCTAGAAATTTCCCGAACCACCAAATACAATAGACTCGTCCCGAACCTTCCTTTATGTTATTAGTTATTATTACACACTATGTACAGTCAAACAATAGCCGCGGCCCGCGATGTAAACAACCAATACATGTACGCTATATATAGGTACGTACTCACCGCGGATCCCGAATTTGTTTACTTGTAGAAATCGATGTTTTTCTTATGACTGATTTTTCGAGAACTTTCTTCACTGTTCGATAGTAGACCTAATACCTGTTTATGCGTTTTTGGGGTTTTGCTGTACGACGCTTTGTTACCGAGATATCGGTACTCAAAGTCGTAACATTACCCCTCCTTAGTCATGATCGTCCCGAGCATGATTCTCTCCGGTCTCTTGCCAATCGGTCTAGATGTACTACTTTTAGCTTTCCTTGGAGAACAGCGAAAGGTCCTTCCCAACTGGTTTGTCCTTTGAGACGCATTCCATTCTTTCTGCGTGGATAATGTAACCAGATATAAATTCCTTCTTCAAAACCCTTAGGACCGGTTCTCCTGTCACATCCAGTCTTCATACTTGTGTTGGTTTCCAAATTCTTCCCCTGATCCAATTTTACCTGGGCTCCCTGTCTCCGACAATGTTGGTGGCCGTCCTTTTCATCGAAGGAGACTCCATATGCAGGTTTTGTTGGAGCTACCATTTCTCGCGTTGCGGGACGTACAGGCTGGTTCATCTTAGATACAACAGGGTATCTGCACGTGTCCTTCCCGCAATCCTGTCTTATCTTGCCTCCGCGTCGATCCCCGGTGTTGCCATTTTTGCACCTCCAACTTTCTTTCCCCTCCATCTCGCGCCAGGCGTCAACTGCCTGCTTTCGCAAACACTCTTCTATTTTGCGGTCCTTTGTCGACATGTCCACATGCTTGGCGGCTCCGAACACTTTCTCTGCTGGGACAGGTTTGCGTGTTTTCTTGTCTCCTTGGCTCTCGGAGTACGGAACCCATCTTCTTTCCTTCTTAGGGCACTCCAAGCAAATATGGCCCCTTCCACCACAGCTATAGCAAGTAGGGCCAAAACGTGGCTTCCTTTGCTCCGTTATCACCTGCTGTACCCTGTAGGTCCTTGTATCTTGTCGCACAGCTTCAACTTCTAGAGCATGATCCAAAGCGCTCTTTAGAGTATGGTGATGGCCCAAGCGCACAGCAGCCCTAACCTCCGTATTACGTATCCCGTCGATAAAGTTCTGCAGTATGGATACTTCGATAGCAGCAGGAGTTGAAGCATATGCACGCCTGACAAGCCTTACCACTTCCGTTGCCCACTGCTGAAGGGTCTCGTCGGGATTCTGCGTTCTTCTTCGAAGCTGGGCTCTGTAGACATATTCTGGGTAATTCTTACCATAACGTCTGTCTAGTGCTTCCAGGAGACATTCCAATGTTCTACCTTCTGCCGGTAAACATTTTATAGTTTTCAGGGCATCCCCTCTTAAGGCAAGAATAAGAGCGGCAAAAGCATAATCTTCTCCCCAGGCGTTTGCTTTCACAAGGGCCTCAAACTGGTATCGGAAGGCTATCCATGAAGATCTTCCATCATAGCATGGTAGTTCGAGCTTAGCTGATGACGGTACAGATCCTGCTATTGGCTCCCGATTCTTTAGTTTGACGATCTCATTGTTTAATAATTGTAAGCGGTTTTCATATGCCTCCACCCGCTTTTCCAAATGATCAGTCCTTTTCAAAACTTCATTGATAAGGTTCTCCATGTTCTTCAGTTTTTCGGTCAGCCCACTATTACCTTTCTCAATGACCGTTTCTTGGCTGGCCTGGATCCTTTCCTGGGTCTCGCGGTGACTGACCTCCTGTTCTCGGTGGCTGGCCTCCTGTATGCGGCAGCTGGTATTCGGACTGGCCTGGAACTCGCGATGACTGGCTTCCTGTTCACGGCGTATGGCTTCCTGTTCGCGGCGGCTGTCTTCTCGGCTGGCCTGGATCTGTTCCTGGATCCCCTGTATGGCGGACAGTAGCTCTGCCATATCCATTGCAGGAGCCGGTGCTGCGGTTGCCCCGGACGACGACCCCGGCGCAGCGGTCTCGTCCACCCCTTTAGCCGCAAGATGTCGCGCAGCATCCATACCGACCTGTCTCCTGGTCCTCGGAGTGCGCCCCTCTTCTTCTCGTTGTACTAACAGCATCCCACTTCTGACACCAATTGTTACGCGCTATGGGTAATGAAAATGCCGTTGGTAACGTAGAAGGCGTTTATTGTCGGCTTCCACAAAAATCCACTTCACAGAGTCCGAATCACAATGCACAATCACTATAGTCCAATATCTGCGCTTGAGTCGTCGAAATAATTCTTCCTTGTCGCTTAGTAGAGATCGCTTCGGTTTCACTTCCGGAAATAAACTGCCCAGTCGCGGCTCGGCGCGTGCCTTATATACGGCCACCCATGGTTCTCTAGAAATTTCCCGAACCACCAAATACAATAGACTCGTCCCGAACCTTCCTTTATGTTATTAGTTATTATTACACACTATGTACAGTCAAACAATAGCCGCGGCCCGCGATGTAAACAACCAATACATGTACGCTATATATAGGTACGTACTCACCGCGGATCCCGAATTTGTTTACTTGTAGAAATCGATGTTTTTCTTTTCTTTTTATTTTTCGAGAACTTTCTTCACTGTTCGATAGTAGACCTAATACCTGTTTATGCGTTTTTGGGGTTTTGCTGTACGACGCTTTGTTACCGAGATATCGGTACTCAAAGTCGTAACAATATTTAAAAAACTTATCTAGGTGCTCTTTTAGCTTCAAATGTAACGTATGAAATATTCCACACGATAATCTGTCACTGTATATAGGGTGTACACAGTATCTCCTTAATATAAAATATTTTTTAAATTGTTTACAAAGCAAAGCGCAAACTAGGACTTCTTTTGCTAAGTGACATTGTTTGTAGCACCTTGACTTGACTCGAGCGCTGCTGAAAGAAGACTATAAGAAAATTGACCATTGATTTTATCGATTGTATGCGCACCTCAATCAACTAAACAGTTTGATTGTGTAGAAATCGCGGGAAGTACACAGCTCGACTAAACAGTTTAGTTGATGCAAAAGTTGTATACAGTATGCGCTAGCCCTTATTCCTCATCAGTGTGCGTGTTTATAAATAATTACACGACCAAATGAAACGGCGACACATAAAGGTGCAATTTGTATATCGATTGCATTTTGTCAGTATTCGGTATTCCATTGTTCGTGCCCTTCTCACACCTACCTTCACCCCGTACATCGTGTGTCGATATTATAGATGTATTGGTGAAATCAATAAACCAATGAACACATACACAACTATGTGGTATAAATTCATCATCTCCACGCAGGACGCCGGAGCTCATCCCGGGAATCGGAGGCGGTGCCCCCCGGTCTATCTCCCTCCCTGACTGTCGGCTGACCCGGCCACCCCTTTCAGATCAGGCTCGCTTTGCTTGTAATTTATTCTCGTATGATAAGTAGATTTATAAGTATTCTTTGATAAAGTACGCAAATATGTAAAATCAGTTGTACAATCTTGTTTGCTTATCGAAATTACAAATTATCTTGTCACCAGAATGGTCAACATTAAGGCGCGTACGGAAATATTACTATCTAGCTATTACTCATATTAAAACACCACTATCAGGGCTTGAAGATTCTTTACATTAGACATTGTCGCAACGTCGAGATTGTAGATGATATTACAAGTTGCTAATTTAATATTATCTGTTAATTCACCAGAAAAATAATTAAAATTCAATTGTCCAATTTGGCTGCAACCCTTTTTGCGTCCCACTGCTGGGCACGGGTCTCTCCCCATTATTGGGGAGGCCTGGAGCTTACTCCACCACGCTGCTCCAATGCGGGTTGGTGGAGATTGGGAGGATTGGGAGAGATTGTCCAATTTAATCTACACTAATATTAAAAAGAGGAAAGATTTGATTGTTTGTTTGTTTGTATTGAATAGGCTCCAGAACTACTGGGCCGATTAGAAAAAAATCTTTTACCATAAGAAGCAGACATTATCCCTGATGAACATAGGCTACTTTTTACCGCGGGACAATACTTAATTCCTACGGCAAAACGAGTAATAGGGTCCATGCGTTTGAAGCAACTGGCTAAAAGCCTATTATTTTAATATAGCAATCGCAGCATATCGTCTTACGTCGTATTTCAAATGGATGGAAGGAAGTTAGAGATAAAGCCTAGAACAGCACATAGGTTCCACGCGGGCGAAGCTGCTGGCCGAAGGATAGTTTTAGATAAACGAAAGGAAAATTTTATGCTTTTGGATTTTTGGTTGGCAAACAGTACGAAGACACAGGGCAGCACCACAGAGCAGTGAACATTATGCTTTGCAGATTACACACACCCAGCTGAGACCTGAATTGATCTTCATCTTGATATAAAACTTTAAGATTAAACTGAAAGATATAAACTTTTAAAAGTTTAAAGATAATACTTAAGCTTTGAAACTGAGCTATTAAATGGCTTTATTTATGCTTCGAACTTGCAAAACAAGCATAAATACTTATTCTCAGAGGTCTCAATCAAATAAACATTTGTTTCTTCTTGTACTTGTGTAAAATCTGTAAGACAAAAGTGCAAAAACTTGCTGGCCGTTTTTTTTATGGCGAGACAAACATTTATTTACATTCACAGGTGGTACAGAGGCGGTCTGGATATGTATTTGTATTTAGCTATAAGTAAGTACGTAATTTAGGCATCGTCGATCGATAGGTACGTCGGGAGTTCAGAACCCCATCCGATTCAGTTATATACTAGACAGCAGACAATGAAGGGGCGCACACCCTAATGAGTGGCTGCGTCTGTCAAATTTAACCAACAAATGATATAAAAATTTAGATGATGAAGATATACTCTTAAACGTAACAAACAAGAGCAGTTTTATAAAATAGTTCTATTCAAATCCAAACTGAATGCATTCCTCGACTTTGAGAATTTGTGCGGTCTTTATCCAAAAACTTCCCTGGATCTCGTATAGATCGTCTTGGTTTTTTATTTATTTGCTTGGTAAATTTTTGCATACAGTTGATGGCATTTTTCCGTATAAGTTAATTACAGTAGGAAAGCATGACTTTACTTACGGGTTGCCTTCAAAAATCTACCAAACTTCTGGTAAAGCCTCATTGGTTTCGGATATGTGACTGATTGATTTATGACAACTCACTGATATTGAATATTATTGTATCGGCCGGTTTTGACAGGCTTATATTTGATTCAAATGCCCACGCTGACACTGGGATTTGTTGTTGGCTATATGCACGTCGTTTATCTTGCAATGCCATAATTTAATGAAAGTCAATCTGGCCCGAAGATGGCCTTTACTCATTTTGCAGAGTCGTAGTTCGCCGTTCGGGGCTTACCATCGGTTATCTTATAAGTCCCCCTTGCAAATGGGCAGGCGAGCATTGCCACTTTAGCTTGTGGATACTATATCTTTTATTTCTGATTCTGATTCGGACAAAGATATACCGAGCACTACCATCTTCGCGCGGTTAAGCAATCTTGAACCGAAGGTTTCAGTAGTAGGTTATTCTTCAGCCAAATAGAGCTTTAGTGGCGTACTTTTCCTACCGCGGTGTACCTACCGAAAGACAATCTTAAGACGCTGGGAAGACTCAATCTTCTTCCTTTATACTTTCCAATGGTCACAATAAAACACACAGTAACTTCTCGCTCATCTTTACCTAGCGCACTGTGTGCAAGTATATAGTGTACTGTAATGTATCTGCTAAGTTTGGGTCAAGAACATTTGTTTTTTCACGATTTTAGAATAGTTGAGATTACATTTTTGACAGCAATACGCTAGCGTAGTTAAAATTTTGGTTTCAAATTTAACCATATATGTATGCAAATATTATGTACGTTAGTACTATTAGGTACAACTAGCACATAAGGCAAAAATTGAAAATAATGTTAAAATCTTTTTTTATGATTAATATTATGTAATAACGTAGTATGTACTAGTAGGGTAGTATAATAAATGAACACCTATTTATAAAGTTAGGTAAAAACTACTTTGCAACAATCCGCAACCAGAACGTATGATGGTGTATACCTTTTTCATGCAATAGCACCTCCCTCCCACATAGGACACATGCACATGCAACAACAAAAAGTTTACACCAACATACGTACCACCACCAACACGTGTTTCGCCCCAAAACAGAGCATCATCAGGGTTATTGACTCTACGACGGTCACCCGCAAAGTAATTTTGCGGGTGACCGTGGCTAATGCGGCTTAACTTTATTTAAATAACAATATCTATCATGTAAAGCATGACTAAGCAACAGGTACCTATATTTTCATGTACGATAGACTGACAGTATTTTATAAATTACTGGTTTGATTCTATATAAAATTAATGAGCAGATGAGCATGCGAGCCACATGGTTGTCTAGAAATGTATAGAGTTAACACACGACATATGAGTAAATCCATACTTATATTACAAATTCAAAAGTAACTCCATCTATCTGTAAGTTTTCGCTGTCCCGATTAAACTACTGAACCAATTTTAATGAAATTTGGAACAGATATGGTGTGGACGTTGGGAAAGGACATAGGGTGGTTTATATTCTACGGGTTCCCGTATAAAAAGGGGCCACGCGGGCCGCTGGCGGAAAGCTTATAGTACATATTTCGCACTGCTGCTCCGAAGGTGCTGCTGATAGTCGGCTCATGTAAATGCTGCCGAAAAACGGATACACCAAAATTCAATAGATTTTTTTCACAGCAGAAAAAGGTGCAGCCACGGTACATACTCGGTCGGACTATGAAGGTAGAAACTTACGCTCACGTTTCCATGCTCGAAAGATGGCGATCTAAATGATCAGTACCAGTAAAGTAGAAGTGACGGTAGCCCCGGATGGGAAAGAAAATTAATGTGGGCAGACTAAAAGATGCAAGTGAGCAAACCTTCAGATCGGTCACCGTCGCTACATAGAATTTGTTAAACTATTTAGAGGCCAACCGATCTAATGGTAGCAGTCCAGCCTGAAGATTTGAGGTCGTGTGGTAGTATGACGCCAAATTAAGATACCAGTACTTCTAGTGATCACATTGTTGAAGAATTGCCTCAGGCGATTTGAAAACTTCTGACAGCGAGATCGTCATTAAACAGTATTTTTACAAATTCGCTTGGAGAAGTGTTCTGGAGTTATACTACAGGTCTTCTGCCCAGCTGTGGAATGCATAAGAGGACGAGGACGAGGTTTATATTAAATTTCCTACTCGTTTCGTGCTTTGAAGGGAACTTTAAACTTTGACTTCGATTCCAGTTGTTGTCGACAGATGGCATTTTATCGAAATCATTCGACAGCAAGTTGGCTTTTGTTTTCACTACTTTGCTTATAGAAGTGTTTTGGAGCACGCTCAAGTCTTCCCAATCGTGGTGTCGTGTCTAACTGAGAAACGCAACAAGGGTTCCTGTAAATATTTCAAAATTTAAATTTAGTTACTTACAGTGATCGCCAAACGCCTGCGTGGTGAAGAACTCGTAGAGGCGCACGACGTTGGGGTGGTCGATCTGCTTCCACATCTCGACGCGCTTGGTGAGGACGGAGGAGTACGCATGCAGCCGCCTCAGGGCATAGTGGTCGCCGGTCTGTCTGTGAGTCGCTCGGAACGAGGAAGACATCGCGTGCGGGGACCAGTTCTCCAGCGGGATGAGCTCCGTGTACATCTCCACGTTCTCCGGCAGATCTGAAATAATGTTTTGGTTGTAACCAGCGTCGGCGTTAGCGTAGATAGAGGTAGATTTAGAGTACGTACCGCTCGAAGCTCAGTGATTCTTATTAGACCTACCATAGATGGTTAGCACGGTGATGCCTAGCTAGATCCACCAATCAGCAGATCTAGTTAACTCGTCACTTCATACTAGTGATGTGCCAGATCGTCAAAAATGTATATCCGCGGACACGGATCCGGATATGGATATTTAGGGTCAAGATCCGCGGATACGGACACGGATCTTTAATTTCTCACTCAATCGGTGTCGACGCGTGGCCTTGAAACGATAGTTGACGTTACGCCCGCCTTAACGGGCGGGCAGGACAAGTTTCAACTTGCATTGCGCGCGTATTACTTTTGTTAAGTGTGACACTGGACATGTTTGAGTTGTATACCATTGGTATGGTAACTGACTAGAACATAAGTTTGCAATTAAATATCTTATTTTAAGAAATAAAAAACACTCTGAATGGATTTTTTAAAATTATACTACTTAATCACATAATCCGAGTTATTATGCAGCATTTTATCCTGTCAATTGAATTTGAAAATTAATAAAAGATCCGTAAAAGGTCCGCAAGAAAAGTGACGGATACGGATACGGATATCCGGAACACCACTACTTCATACACATACATGATATAGGTACACTATCCTAGCTATGACATATTTAATCTAAAAGATGTTGCTTTATCTTGGACATCCATCCATCAATCAGCCCGTAAAAGTCCTCTGCTGAACATAGGATTCCCCTGCTATTTTCCAGTCCACATGAATCCAACGGCTTCTCCGTCATCAATCCACCTGGTTGGCAAGCGAACTTAGTACAGTATAAAATGGCGTAACTTTTGTTCCGAATGGACACTGACTTCAAAATAGTTTCAAGAGTAATTACCATTTGCAGGAAAAAGTGTCATATGCCAAGTAACAAATTTATATTTACCTTTTAAATTAGTTTTGCCAAATACGTATTTGATAATAATTACATACGGCAGATACATAAAAATTCGTTAAAAACGATTGAATATCCGCGATATTTAAGTACGAAACTTTGTCCAGTCAAGTTTTATACATAAAAATGGATTGAAAGTCTCATAGGAAATAGAAAATTACCTGGATATGGGAGGATCTCAGGCTGGATGTAGTTCTCTTCAGTTCGTTGAAAAATTTCGGCTCTTATGGTGTCCGGCATGTAAAACGACGCGGCAAGACCTAAGGTTATGAGAAACTGTATTGTAAAAATGCTCCTGTGGTATATTACAATAAATATATTATTATACTAAAACGTATATTTTACTGCTCCATAGACTTTTTTTCTAAATATGAATACAAATAAAATTTAAAAAAAATCGGCTATTTCGCAAGAAGCGTTTAGTGTGTACATTTATAATATGACATAAGCAATTGCATGATTGCAAGCATTGTTATACATATTTTAAAACGCAAAATTTAACAGAAAATAATAAAGTGATATATTTCGCACAGAGAAAAACTAAATAAAAGTAAATTATTTAATATAAACATTCTAGCATCATAGTAAACTATAACAATATATTATATATGACAATATGAACACGAGTGGTCATTAATTGCATTAATGTTTTCATGTATTGATAATTTTTTCAAAGTATTTACAAAAGGCGCCTAGTGTTTTTTTAATAATACGTATTACCTGGAGAGGTGCCTTGCAATCCTGTCTAACTTAGATATTTTTTCTATTTAAATCTAATACCTTTAAACGAGCTATTCTTGTAGATACCTAAATATATTTTTGGAATCTCGGAAACGGCTCCAACAAATTGGATGACATTAGTACCCTGGTTTCGGGGGAGATAAATCGATCCAGCTAGATTTTATTTTTAGAAATTTTAAATTATTAAAAGTTATTTTCAGCGATCTGAAAAATACGACTCTTCCTGACATCTATTGGAGAGTATTATTATTATTGTGGCGTAGAACGCCGTCAACCGCCAATCCAAGCGACGTTCATAGAAATGACAATGTCGTCGATTTGAAAGAGCTCTATAAAAAATTCGTTTATTAAATTAAAGCTTCCTTGGCCGAATGGCTACGTGGGCTGATTGCGGAACTAGAGGCCCGGGTTCAAACCTCAATCAAAACCATATTGCTTTTTTCTTTTGTGAGAATATTTTTTATTGGAAGTTATTTCAAATGGCGTTGTTAAGGAACACTAAGCAAATCGGTGTTTAGTTTGAAATTAATCCAAAAAAAATAAATTGCTTTTATCCGAGCGACGCTCTGCCGTACAGGTATTTAAGTTAAAACTAAAGCAGAATGCAGGCCACTTTACACGATACTTAGAAGGATCAGTCTCATGTAAATACAGTATCTTTTCTACGTTTCACAGCGTACGGGAGCAGCGGTAGTTCTTCCGCGGTCGAACCAAAACAAAAACAGAGCCGCCTGAAGTTGGTGTTTCCGATTCAGTTGCGATATCGCTGCATAGAATATGCATAGCATTTTTACGCTTATTCATAACTTTACTGCTAAAATGCTTTCAAAGGTTACCAGTATAGTGCGTAACTGTCTCAATGGTGTATTAGAACTGCAGCTTTACACTGTAACTTAAGTGCGTGATACTCGTATTTGTTTATTTGTCAATGTTGTAAAAAATGGCTAATTTCATTTAACATTTTTATTTAAATAAACATCAACTACATCGTAATTTAAATATATTTCAGTCGACATAACGCATACATTTGTAAAGTAGGGATATGTTTATAAAATAAAATAAAAACATTATACAAAGCAATTCGCCATAATGTTATGCCAAAGATACTATGGTGTAGGCCACAGAACATATTAAAAGAGGGTGCAGGCAACTTAATACACAATATCGAGTTGAGCTTACAGCAAAATAATGCACATAATATCTGCGTTGCAATGTTCTAAATTAAAGTTCGCTCATCAGTTTATTTTTAATAATAATGTGAAGTCCTCCAAGCGGTAATAATAATATGTATATCTTCTTTTTATTCCTTTTTGCAATTAAGTTTATTCAACTGATAGGTAACGCTTTCATTACTTCACACAGGTTTTACTGCAACTGCATTTCAATTACTGCAAAGTGTTTCCCCAGAGCTAAAGCCTTTTAATATAATTAAAAACTACAGAAATTTACATTGACGAAATGAATAACTTGCCATCATTTATAGCATAATTAAGAATGTTTTGAATCTGATATATCAGAGCTAAATAAAAAAGTACTCGATGTACATACCTTGCGGTTACAAAAAAAGAAAAGTGCACAGCCTTATTTTACCAGCTATTAAAGTGATAAATAAGCCCTTATTTCCCCAAGCCTACGTCACTCTAATCAGATTCTTGACAGCATTTCACATTTAAAAAAAATAATGATCTGAAAATAAGATTAAGTATAAACATATCGACACCAATGGTACAAATAAAAAGTGTGAAAATTAAAATCAAAGAACCCTTTACATAAATATATAAAAGCATACAAGATCAAGCTATTAAAAGCGTGCCAAAAGGTTTTGAATTTTAGGTTCAAAACAGCAATTTCATTCTTTAATTTCCAATTTAATCAACGAATACATGTGTATAGTACGTACCTGACTTAGAAGGGCCCACGCCAATATGGGTCGGTGTTCCCGAATACATTTGTGATGCGTAAGGGTTGGGAGGCGGCGGTACGGTCGGCACTCCCGCGCCGAGACATTGCTCCGGACCTACGACGAAAAGCCTCCTTTAGAAATTAATGTTGTGACAAAAAAATCTACTAAATTATTTATTAACATACGCATGCGCAACCCTTGAATTTATATCATCGGTCACTTTAAGTGGCTTTTTTAATTTGAATCACTTAATATTTTAACTGTCCATAACATCTATTATTTCATAGCATATTTAATTTTATTAGTACAGAATTTAAACTAGGTTTGATATGTATAAATATCTTTTTAATTACCTCCTATACCCCAGACATTAATTACAAATATCAGAATAGTATATTGTGTGGCAAGGGGTGAAACAAGACGATTTCTGATGAGGGCGAAGCTGTCATCGCCCTGGTCTGAAATCGTCTTTGTTTCATCCCGTGCCACACACTGTATTTTTCATATCACATGTAATGAAACAACGAGTTTTGATTTCTGTAGCCAGTTGAAGTAAGACTATTTTAGACAAATAGCGCAGAAATATCTTTTGACAACGATTTGACGACAGTTGTCAATGCGATTCTGACAGACTTGAAATATGGACGTAAATAATAAATAAATGAAGGTTGGTTTGAAATTGTCTTATATCGACTGGCAAAACAGAGATGAAAACTCGCTGTTTCAATGTATGTGATATGAAAAATCTATTTTATTAAATCAGCAAGCAAAAGCAGTTTTAACGAAGAATTAAATATCATAAAAGCTATGGCTATAACTTTTCATTTCTCTCTGAAACAGCCTACTACATCCTCAAGCACGTATAATGCATAAGCAATAAATCGTTAGTCACATTTAATTTACAATAAAGTATGATCATACCAAGAGAAGAAGAAGAATTTAGCCCCCCAGAGTTATTGAGGCTGTCGGAGTTGGTAGAGTAAAAGTAAGTGGTGCCTCCAACATTCTCCTGTCGAAGAACAGTATTATGTAGGTACGAAACAGTACAGCTTGGGTAATTAAAAATAAATTGAAATTTTGAACATTTAATTCCGATTACATACGCGCGCATGGCCCGGCGGTTTGCGTAGAACGCAAGCGATCTATGCAACTAAGTAAAACGGACGCGGTCGGGTGTAGGATGATGACCGCCAGCGGCAAAAAAATTCATGTGCGTTTCCGTGCTTCGAAGGACATGTTAAGCCGTCGGTCACGGTTGTTGTACATAGGTAACAGTCGTTAAACCTTGTCAGAGGTCTTATGGGCGGTTGGATGTTTTCAAACATCCTTTCAGACAGCGGGTTGGCCATTAACCCGCATCTCCACCAACCCGTATTGGAGCAGCGTGGTGGAGTAAGCTCCAGGCCTCCCCAATAATAGGGAGAGACCCGTGCCCAGCAGTGGGACGTAAAAAGGGTTGCAGCCAATCCGATTATAATGGAAGGAATTATTCGGTATTGACGACTCGCGTGTAACAATGTTTACCATGCCGGACTGCCAATCGAGGGGTCCCGCCCGGGTTCGATTCCCGGCGAAACAGAAATTTGAATGATGAGTTTTTAAATAAATAAATTTTAAATTTCTGTTCTTGGTCTGGGTGTTTGTGTTCCTGTCTTTGTATGTGTCCGTGGTACCCACGACACAGGGTATTAATTACCTTACTGTGGGGCTATGAGTGTGTAACGTTGATTTATTTATTTAATTATTAGTGATAGGCGAATGGTTGGAACAATCGGCTATCATGTCACAGCGTATCTCTGACTCATAAACTTTGTTATGTGTCTCTTTGCCAGTTGCTACAAATAATTGTTACTTCAACAATGATTTTATGCATCGTTCCCCACTAGTACATATGATCGATGATCGTTCCGTAGTTTTTCTTGACACTGCATGCCTAAGAGTTGTAAAAATACTACTCAAAGCCATGTCATGAGTATGTGCAACTCGCGCTTGGCAACCGTGAATGACTTCGGACTAAATATTCGTACTTCTCAATAGGCATGATGACACTAATAAAGAATCAGAGAATAAACGGTTTAACAGAAAAATATATGCTAAAAAAGTTCTTAAATATGATCCCGTTTTAATATAAACATTCAGATTAATAAGATTTTCAATAAAATAAAAGTATTAAATACAGCAATCGGCCATGTTATCTGAAACACCAATCAAAAGGAATGACGTCAGTGACGTCACGTCTCAGTTAATGTCATCGTGTTGCTTGAAGTTTGACGAGCAAGCCGACGCCATGACACCTACGAGCGTTTTCGCGCTTAATTCAAATTACATAGCAGAAAATACATTGGCCACAACCCTTTTTGCGTCCCACTGCTGGGCACGGGTCTCTCCCCAATATTGGGGAGGCATGGAGCTTACTCCACCACGCTGCTCCAATGCGGGTTGGTGGAGGTGCTCCAATTTACGTTAAAAGTTGGGTTTATTGCTGAAATACGTTTTTTCGAAACTAGGAGACGTGTACCTACAATAAGGAAAGGTATTTAAAAATCTGTCATCATGCCCATTCTAAGAGGAAACCGTGCCACGGGACATTTAAATTGTTTACATTACTCAACATAAAACTCGATGCGTAATGAAAAGTTCTTGTTCCATGACATAATAATAAAAATATAATATTTTTAGGATTATTTTCTGATTGCAGAAAAAAACTGCCAAGTTACAGCCACCCCAGCGTCAAACGCTAAGGAAACTGATGAAAGGCTATTTCGCTACTCCACCGCATTTCTTTTAAATCAGCCTTATTGGCTTTCTAAAGAAAATGATCGCAGCTTCTGGTCGCTCGCGTCTCGGAATATAAATGTATCAAGACATGACTGATACAAAAACGCTGGCTTAGGTAAAATAGATAAATATTGTCGATAAGAGATAGATCTGTTATTAAAATGTGCTGCAGTTTCCAAAAATACGTGTAATAAGTCGAAAGATACACAATTCTTTATCTGTGTCTGCGATTCTTTAATACTTTAATCTTATTTTCAATTTTCTTATGCGACTCTACGTTCCAGTCAATATATATATGTAACCAAAATTGAGAACAATGTTGTTCAAAATTGGTTGGTAGTTTTATACATATAACCTATCGGTATTATTAGTATTATTATTATTCGGTTTGTTTATATATAAAAATATATATAACCTATCAATTTTGAACATCATCGCTCTCTCGAATAATAAGCACACAACCCGAAGAGCTCATTTTTGACTTCACGTGCTTTAATTTTTTGCACGCACTTTTTTAAAACCCTTGACATAATCGTATGTAACGAACCTAATTTTATTAATCTTGCATGCTATTTTGTTTACAACCACTTTCCAGATTTTAATTAAGCTGGATTTTTACATACAATTTTGGTTTTGGTTAACAATTATAAACAATAAACATGACGCCATTCTGATTCCAGTCTAGTCTACATTCGTAAAATATTTTTCACCTATATTCTGATCGACCGGAAAAGTTGCTCATGGACAAAACAAATAGAGGAATGAAAGTAACACTGACTGGAAACACATGACAAACGAGACTACAGGGGTGGATTGGCACACTTGTTTGGAATAGGCTGATTTTATGCCACCCGTTTTTTTATTTATTAATTATTTTATATTTATCATTTTTATTTATTATTTAGAGGTCTTAGTCAGTCAAGCAGGGACTTGATTAACATAATAACTTGAGTATTAACTGCTTTTTAAGATTAAAAGAAAACGAATTTCTAAAATTTGCCTCCCATTAAATGAGTTTTCACACCAGCGGAATTTTCGTCGCGTTGGCGCGTCTTGAGCGCGTGTAGCCACGAATCGTCATAATTTGACATTCTTTGGTACAAAAAGTAGTAGTAGCTAGTATTTTTATAAGTGTTTTCTTAACATCCATTAACCCAACAATAACAAACCATTTTAACTTATTGAATTAGCAACAATCATATTATGTATATTTTACTAGCAACGCGGCAACGCTGGGAGCACTGACAAACTCAGCTAGCACTGTGACTTTTACTGCCAGAATGCATTGTGGTGGCGCGACGAATTGTTGGGGGGAGATGAGTTTCGCTTCTTTACGTTAGCAATAGTTAGTATTCTTTGGGACCACCTAGGGCTTAATATAAACGGTTCGCGATTAAATCACCTAAGATATGCCGATGATCTGGTTGTAATGGAAGAGGACCCAAAAATACTAGAATGCATGGTGCAGATGCTGGAAGACAAAAGTAGAGAAATTGTTTAGAAATGAACTCTAGTAAGACAAAACTGATGACGTAAACGTAGATATTATAGTCAATGGAAATAAACTTGAATATGTTAAGGAATGTGTATAACTAGGCCAGATAATATCCCCTAGTAATCAAATGTCAAAAGAAATAGATAAAAGGATTGCCATAGGATGGAAAAAGTACTGGTCATTAAAAGAAATTATGAAAAACAAGGAAGTAGGCATAAAGACCAAGAAGAAGACGTTTGATACATGCATTCTCCCAAGCATTACATATGGCTGTGAAACCTGGGCCTTAACACAATTCCATAGAGAAAAACTTGCGAGATGTCAGAGATTCATGGAGGAGAGCATACTAGGACTGACATTAAAGGAAAGAGTAAGAAGTTCAGACATCAGAAACAGAAGAATTAACACGTATAGATCAACTTAAATGGAGATGGACTGGACATCTGCGTCGCAAGGAAGAAAAATGGAACAAATAGGTAACAGTTTAGTCATAGTATAAAGAGACCGACCAAGTAGGCTAACTCCAGCCCAATCCAGGATATAATTGCCTACTGTCTCAGGGTTGTAACTTTTAGCTACTTAGTTACTATACCTACAATAAAGACATGACTAAACGTAAACAAAGAGCGAAACTCGTGCGTTGTTAGCCCCAACTGGTGCAGTGAGAAATGGATCGAGATTTAGTTTAAGTGTGCATGTGGCGACGCATAGATACTACGGCTTATATTTTAGGCAACAGGTATTGAGTAAATAAAACATAGGTTTTGGAGAATTACTCGTATTGAATTAGTTGTGAACTTTCAAACTGAAAAGTTATCATTCCAATTTTTTGCCTCATGGGGAATCAAACCCAGGACCCTTGATTAGTAGTCAGGCATGGTAATCATTGTGCCACAGTGGTAAATGTTTAAGTCACAACACTGGGCTTCAACGCTTATATTCATTGTTACAGTATCAAGAGTGATAGTAAGAACTATATTGAATGTCCATCTAAGAAAAAAAAACTGGCTGGAACACCTTAAAACCAAAAACACTTGAATACTGTAGTTTATAAAAACTACAGTAGTACATACTGAATATGTAAGATTTAAGGAATGAAAGAAATATTAAATAACATTCTGAACAAATTGAAAAATTACAATGTAACTAAAAAATCTTACTGAATGTTATTGTTATGCAGAGGCTCACTGAAAAGAAAAAACTACATTGTTAAAGATAAAATGATGGACATATGATAAAGCTAAATCATAAAAAATCACCAGCTCACAATAATTCTGGTTATCAAAATACTTTAATACAATTACCTGATGCACTTGAGTAGTAGTAGGTGGTACAGCTGCCAGATTTGTTGGCGGAGAGTTTTCTGGAGATTCTGGGAGAATGTTGGGCGATGGAGCATAATAATTCATTGGAACAAAGTCGCTGATAAGAACCTACAGGAACAAACAATAATCATGTTTCAAAAAAAACTATAGCTGAACAAGACCATTATAGAAAAGAAAGCACTTTTTATTGGTCACATAAGGTCTCTCTTTTGACAAATATATGGATTTGTATGCTTATTCCAATCATAGACCTTATTTTCTAATCTCTTAGTTTATTTTACAGTTGTTTGAGTGTTGATGTTTTAAATAGATAAATAGGATATCCAAAGAAAGCACTTTATTATTAACAGTACAAACCTTCTTAGCAGCAGTAGGAGAGGATTCTAAGCTAAGCTTGCCCATTGCCTGGTTGAGTGATCGTGTAGGCGTCGAAGTGTTCCGATTCTAAAACATAAGTTAAAGTTACAAGAGGTGTAAGTGAGTAGAGAATTCATGAACAAAGACTAAACTCACCATGTATGTGGCTAACTTGGATTCTTGAGGGAGCCCGTTGGGCGGAGAATACTGCAGAAATATTGACGGATCCATTTCGTCGGCAGCACGACAGGGCCAGCTGGTACGCAGCAAATAATTTGGCAATATTAAACATTGATAAATATTCCACTTTACGATAGGTACGTGTACATTTTCGAAAATTAACTTTTTCTCACCTAGGACTTAACGCCATTAATCACCTAACACCCTTGTACTGCCTTTTTCAGTTACAAAATGTTCGTTCATATCACATTTGATCAGTCACGAATCACAGAATTTGGAGTATAGAGCTCGTTTTAAGGACTGGCTTACTCGGATCACGGTGAACAAACAAGGCTTGCCATGTAAAAGTTAATTCTCTTTACTCAGTACATAGTAATCGGGATTAATGAAATGAGATATTTTCGTTCGTTAAATACTTTTCACGATATATAATGAGAACTTCGGAATGTTGGATTCACACACGAGAAATAAAAAATACTGAATGCCTTCGATGAGGTGAGGACACGAAGTCAAATACTAACACAACCAACCAGAGAATACAACGAAATTCATCGAATACGACTATATTAACTGCAGTTGTGTGAGTGTGTGAAATTGTATATACAAATACTTAATACATTGAAAATATAGGTATATAATTGTACAATGATTGTAAATGTATACGTACATCAACGTAATGAAATGAACACAGCCATACAAAATGATTCCAGAGACAAGCTCACAGAGTATATTTGTATATACGCAAGCTATTACGCACTGACCTGAGATACACAAAAGTACTCTGTGACTGAGATTACGCAGCTGAATTTTATCCAAATCGGGCCCGATAAACAGGGCCGTCTAATCGGTCCTTAAGCTCGGCGAGCTTATAGCATCGATGGTATTGACTCACCCGTCAGTGGTAAGGGCCTCGCTTCTTGAAACCATAGAAATAATGCCGAAAGCATTAAAAACTGACGCAAGAAAAAACATTATTTTAAACGAAGTGTCTAATCGTCCGCTAAACGGACGAATAAATTATCCTCAGTCGTCTTAGAGCATCAAGGTATGACAGATATGACACCCGTCAGAGAGTAGTGGTTGGAAGCCTTTACGGGCGAAGATAGTTATTTTAAGGTACTCTGTGGGTAGCACTATCCGCTATACGTCTACGTCATGTCATTGCATCAATCCGTCAGTCAGTTGTTGCCTGTTGGTCAGTTGACTGTCATTGTAATTCATTGAACGCAAGGAACTTGCATAACCAATGAGGAACGAATCCCGTGTATAACGTACCTGAAATCCATTTGATGTATTCTGTGCCTTTTTCTTTCTGTGTCATCTGCATAGAGAGAACAGATATACATAGGGGGAAATCTGGTCATCTGTGTGTGTTTTGTGAACTTTTGTGCTGTGCTGTGCACAATTTATGTTTTGTTGGGAGTTCTACTAAATTATTTTAAAGATAACGTTACTGAACACCTACTGCTAGACCTATACATTTTGCTATTATTAAATATTTCCTGTACTGATCGTGTTTTATACCTAAAAACGATAAGATTTATCAGTGTCGATCGTTTAAAATTTGTAGTTTTCAAACTGCGACGCTAATTAGAAGTCCGTCACAAATAGTATCTGTGAACCGTAACTTCATTAGTAAGTAATTATATTACAGTGTAGTATAGCTCTTCGTCTTGTTTTAATATTTATGTTGTGTGTTTTATTTTTATAGTTCCATCACGATGGACACGTCATACCAAGGAGGTGTGTCCTATGGGGACACCGACAATTTTGATCGTTTAACGCAAACAGTTGCAAGTAACATAAAGAAAATATCACAAAATGGTGAGTCTGCTTTCAGCACCATTGTTTTTAACTATCTATAACATTATCTCATATCAACATTCTTTGTCCACATAGTTTACTTTTACTATCAGTAAAACATCACACTTTATCATTAATTGTTTATCTGAATTATGCCTTAAGTAAACACTATCTTTCAGAATATTCTTTTCTTTAATGATAAAAAAAAATATAATGCATCATCATTGAGACAAAGTTTAATCAACTGTTTCTGTACTCTTATTTACATATACATATATTTATATTGGTTTACATTGTTTTATGTTTGAGATTTATGGGATGGTTTTTATAACAATTGTGTTGCTATTATCAATAATAACGCAAATTTTGAGTAGGCTTAGCTTAATAAAGTCCCTGTAGCTTTGGGATTAAGAATAAAGCTATGGTGTCCCCTGTAAGATAGATAAGAGGCGACTAAATGGCACATGGAGGACACCAGAACGTTATACTAGAGATCCCAGAGTTCTCTCCCAAGCGCAGAGGCAGGCCACCGAGGAGGTTTTAGTGCGGTCAAATCCCACATAACTTGGTATCCTCTCCCAAGGTGCCTAAAAGCATAAAAAAGGCTTAGCTTAATATGGGTACATAGAGATGCGCTGAACATTTGTTTGGTATTCAGTATATTCAATCTCTATCAAATCCACATTTCCACTGTGATTGTGCTTATGCGGCAAAACAATGAAATATTAAACCGAATAATTTGGCTGAATATCCTCAGCTTCGAACATTAAATACACAATACTCTACAACTTGTAGTAGCAATTTGAGACATTTTTTCTTGTCTTGTCTTTTGGCTTGCAGATTTTCTGAGCAATGTCATGTCAGTAACCTTCTTTCGGCTATAGGTTTCGTTCTTAAATTATTAAGGATTATGTAGCATATAGGAATAGCAATCATAGCTCTTTCCATCACAAACATTGCAAAGAAACTGGAATTCTTTAGAGATTTGTGAAGATTTTTTAAAGTTTAATAAAAATCTCACACCTTCACCTCCCACCTGGTAGTGGGATATTTCAAGCATTGTTGATTATAAAGATTTATTTAAAACCCAATTTTTATTTAACTTGGCTGCTGTATAATTGATAAAAATAATTTTATCATAATGTTAATAAAAAATCAAACAGTAAGTGGTTGTCTAGTGAATTAAACCTAAACCACTTGGATGCTGAGTAATGGAGAGCAGAGTTTACACTTAATTTTAGCTCTAATTGTGGTGTCTCATTATCAGGATAAACAAGCAGATAATAGGATATTTGGCTGCAACCTTTTTTGCCTCTTACTCCTGGGCACAGGTCTCTCCGCTTTATAGGGGAGTCCTGTAGCTTCTTCCAGGCTACTCCATTGCAGGGTGGTGGGATCAAAAAATTTGTGGGACTTAAAAAGGATTTTTTATTATTAACTACATCTTGTATCTTTTCAAATTATGGTAGAATTAAAATTTTATTATTTCATACAACATTTTAGGGACTTTTAGGTTACATTTTGGGCACATAAGAGTTGTTCTGTTAAAATCAAGTTAAAAATGAAAGATATCAATCTAGTCTCAATAAGAGTAGGGCTGCCATCAGTCCGGATTTCCCCGGATTTGTCCTGGTTCCTGGTTCCTGGCGTCCCGGGGGCGTCTGGCAGGGGTTTTTGAAAAGTGTCTGGGTGAAACACGAACACTTTTGTTGTCAAGGGAAATCCATTTTTTTATATATAAGCAATAAATTGAAATAAATCTTAGTTAAAAATTCATCCACAATATCCCGCATTCAAGATAGCAACAAAAAAGATAGCAGGCAAAATATTCATTGATCGAATGGAATTAAAAAAATATAACGATGTTTTTATTTTTGTTGCAAAAAATATTTTTCCAGAGATGTCCGGGGAAAAATTTATCGTCCAAATGTCCGCGATTTTTGCCGTGTTTATCCGGCGTCGGCAATTTAGGTGATGGCAGCCCTAAATAAGAGGGACAAAATAGAATAGTATGAGTGTCAACAAAGCAGCTATGGTTAGCTTTGTTGCTAATCTCATTATACATGTATACATTATGTTTATAGCAACAACTTTAGGCTAGTTGCTATTATTATTAACTTATGTGATGGCATCATTGTGTAAACTGTGTAAATACTTTATTCTTAATATATCTTACTTTCTGCAGTCTCATCCATGTCAAAAATGGTTAACCAGTTGCAAACTCCTCAGGACACCCAGGAACTTAGAAACCAACTGTAAGCATCATTATTATTCATTAATTAGTTTAATAACTCTCACATTATTGAAAAATATGTCAAGTATTTTATGTTTTTCACGTTAATGTATTATTGTTGTGTTTTCTACAAGCCGTCAAATACAAAATTACACTCAAAAGTTGGCAAAGGATACATCTTTTATGCTGATGGAATTGATGAAGCTGCCAACAGACCAGCCGGCCAGCAAGCTAACTCGAGATCGCCTCCGTGATGAATACATGACTACTCTGAATGCCTTCCAGGTATGTGAGTTTGTCTTTGTACATATAGTATCTGTTTTCATGACAAATTATAACCGTTTAACGATCAATACAAAATTTTATTGACAGTAAATAATCAGAATTGGTGATCAAATCAATATTAGTTTAGCTTTATGGTTTATCAAATAATATCAACATATTTAAAATACATGTAGCTTCGATATGTATTTTTATATTCTATACATATTATGATCATTATATAAGTAAAAAGTGGCCTGTGCACTAATTTGTTGTACTAGAACTTGATAGACAGCATATATTATGCATATAATTGTAGTATATATACATAATATAAAATGTAAGAATTAATTGGTCAGGTTTTTGAGGGCAAATTGATACTTATCGTGGACATAATTTTATTTTCACAATTCCTCGTTTGTCATCAGTAATTAAGCATTTTATTCACAATATACATGGACTTGTTTTCATGTATATTATTATGTTTTAAGAAAATGCATCTTAGATACCTGTTACTTGGAGCAAACAAGTGATTAATGAATAATTTTATAATTAAATGCGTGTGCATGGAAGCAGAACTCATTGTGTGATACAATCATCGTAACTTTCATTTACCATTCTGATTAAAGCAAGAACTAAAAGTGTGTACCCACGTGTACATTTGTTTTACAAAACAAACTCTTAGGGCCTCGTTCACCATCTCCAAATAAAGTGTTGATTAGTTACGTCCCAAGTAAAGTTAATGGCAATTAAGGCAATGGCAAGTAAAAGCTATGAGTACGGGTCAGTTTATCATATGATTAGTGCTACTCGAACATCGTGAAATTGAAATTGAAGTTACGGGTGACTTTAACCGACAATTAGCGTACTTGTCACTTTACTTGAAGGTGGTGAAAGTGGCCCTTAGGCTACTAACTCGTGAATTTTGCATAAAATGATGAATGAAAATGATTAATCTAAGATTAATAAAAGTGTTAATATCATTAATTCATCTTGAAGGTATATATTTTTGACTACATTTTTATAAGCACAAAAAGTGAAGTCAAGTAAGTAATCCATCAAATATAAAAATCAATTGGTTTGTGAGTATTTCTTCATTCTCTTTATTTACTAGATCACACTGAACCAGATATAGGTACACACTAGATATACACAAATTGAATCTGGCAAAGTGTTTAAAACAAACAAACAAAAACATGTTGTAAATTGTATTTTTAATGCATTGTATGCAACAGTATTTACCTTAGGCAGTAATTGTATATCAATGTTGTACCAACAGGCGACGCAGAGATCAGCTGCACAGAAAACTAAGGAAGATGTGAGGAAAGTCAAGGCGCAGACCATCAACATAGGAGATCCATTTGCATTAGGCAGTGAGTATACACTAGCATATCTGTGTTTAACATTGTGAATTTTAACATATTTAGTTTTATTTTAATTATTTTCCCCATAGGAATGAGACACTTTCCCTAGATAAGAAGTAGCCTGTGTCACTTTCTTAGCTTGAACTTTCTCCATACAAAAAGTCTGGTCAATTCGTAGGACAGTTGCTACGTGAAAGAAGGACGAATAAATACACTTTTGTATCTATAATATTAGCATGTACACCAATACCAATCACCATAGTTTACAAAAAAATACGATATAATAACTAAAATAGTAAGTACCTACGATATGTGATATGTATGCCATTACATTACAAGATGCATAATTAATTTTCTTAGCAAAAAATATGCATATTATAGCTTAAACTAATGATATTTTGTGAATGCTTACGTTTACATGGGATGGTATTGACTGTAATAATTCATGGAAAATAGCAAGATCAGTTTATAACACAAATGAATATTTTTTTAATAAGAGCAAGATGCGTCCTGAAAGACCTCAGATGGGAGACACATAGATATCAAATTGCATGCGCACTGTTATAATAAGTGCATTTTGTATGAAAAAAAATATAATAGAATCTAGTGTAGCTAACTTTGACTATGTTGTCAGTATATTTTAACTGACCTTGATTGGCAAGTGCTATTAAACTTGCAATGCCTGTTTTGATTACAGTTCACACACATTGCCTTATCAATATTTATTTACATTTTCCTCCTGTTAGTTTGTTATGTATAATGTACTTTGTAATTCATTTTTATCAATCAATTAATTTTTAATATTAACTTGGTAACAAAATAATGTTCCTACGTAATTGTTGCCTATGTTAAAGCTATGGTCAATGAAGCATTATTGATCATTGAAATTGAAGTGTTTTTTTAAACTATGAGAAATGTTGAACTGCACCCGCTGTTCTATGCCTATCCTCTTTTTGAATGAAGAACTTCAGCCACATCGTAATTTAAGAAATTAAATAAGAAATATCTTACTAACTATATAGTGTATGCTGTTTGTATTATATCTATTTTGTTTTATTATTCCACTGAGTATGTGGTTTTTACAGACCAACTTGTTTTGTTCAAAAGGCATAGTATTAAATGTATTTTGAAGTTATAATTCACTTTAGATTTTACACTAATATGAATGGAGAGTGTTGTATATTCAACATCAAGTTCAATGTTAAGTAAATTTTGTTGTCACTTTAATAGATTAAAACAGGATGTTACACCCATTTTTGGAATATGATTTAATTCAAACATAAGATGCTAATATAACATTGAAAATACAAAAGGTTTATTTAGTTCACAAGTGAATAATTTAGTTCACAAATGAAAGTCACATTTAAATTTAACGTTTTCAAATTTCTCCTGTAATTTGATGAAAACGCTGGATATCATTTTTATTCTGTGGTGTCGTCACTTGGTCAGTCTTGTTGACAGTTTGATTTGGTTCTTTGATTTTTTCTCATACAGAATAAAACACCCTATAAAACTGCTATAAAACTGTTTGGCACAGACAGCAACAAGGAGCTGGTGGAGATGGGCGACACTAGCGTTCGCAAGCAGGAGCAGCTGACCATGCAGACGGAGAGGGAGCTGCTCGAGCTGGAGGAGCGGGAGAGGGACATCAGGCAGCTGGAGGTGAGCTGGCTGTTTTATAAAATTGTTTGGTGCAGATAGCAAAAAGGAGCTTGTGGAAATGGGCGACACGAGCGTTTGCAAGCAGGAGCAGCTGACCATGCAGACGGAGAGGGAGCTGCTCGAGCTGGAGCAGCGGGAGCGGGACATCAGGCAGCTGGAGGTGAGCTGGCTGTTTTATAAAATTGTTTCGTGCAGATAGCAACAAGGAGCTGGTGGAAATGGGCGACACGAGCGTTTGCAAGCAGGAGCAGCTGACCATGCAGACGGAGAGAGAGCTGCTCGAGCTGGAGGAGCGGGTGAGGGACATCAGGCAGCTGGAGGTGAGCTGGCTGTTTTATAAAATTGCTTGGTGCAGATAGCAACAAGGAGATGGTGGAGATGGGCGACACTAGCGTTCGCAAGCGGGAGCAGCTGACCATGCAGACTGTACTGTATGAAAACTTTCGACTCAATTTCTCGCAATCAACTTCGCAGTTAGCGTCCCACTGGTACCTAAAGTTGTTTGTTTATGATGATGATATGGATTATGATCTACATAATTTTCAATGTTATAAAATTTGTGAAATTGATCTCCAACCGAATATTACAAATTATCGGTTGATCTCTAGATCCAACGCCACACCCGCTTCTGGGGTGATGCGATTATTTTGTCTTAGATACTCGTATGTCTGATTGTATCTCTTGCATCTTGTCTAGTTAAGCAGTAGGAATCTAAGTACATCGAATCATTGAGTCATTGCTTACATTACAATGACGAATTACAATTCGTGGCAACCATTTAAGCGTCCACTGCCCAGCAGTTCTCGAGCCTCCCCCATAAAATGAAGCCTGTGGCTTAGTCCGCCACGCTGCTCCAATGCGTAATGCATATCTATTGCCTCTATTAATAATTCTATAACAAAGATTAAAATCTTACTTCTAGACTACTATGCATATTAATTAAGGTGTGGTAGGCCGGCACTTAACAGCGTTTATATAACAAGGTGCCGCTGAAATGGCGCGGTTGGTGGTGACCTCGATACATGCTTAATACTTCAGCGTTCCGCGTAACGTAACGTGTCACGTGTACTAGTACTTAGGTACTTTGGCGTCATTTCCATACTTTCACGATCGATCAATGTTTCTTAGTTATTGCAGCCTGTAGCTGCCAATATCCGTACTACTATAGTGTATAGTGTCTCCCACTATAAGCTGTCACGTGTGCCCATTGTCGACTCATAGCCATTCCGTTATATCAAATGTAGCTGCCAATATCCGTACTACTATAGTGTATAGTGTCTCCCACTATAAGCTGTCACGTGTGCCCATTGTCGACTCATAGCCATTCCCCATTAACTAACCCTAAACTGATTTGAGTTTGAGCATCGATCAACATTTAGAATTTTAGAAGTTCATTGCTAGACACAGGCCTTCCGTAATGTTTGCCTCTCCGTCCCGTCCCTAAGCTTCCCGCTGTAGTGTTGCTGATATAGTAAAGCCTTAAATATAAAATTGACGGTTGTTTAATGATAGTCAACATTTCTAGGCTTGGCAAAACGTAACAGATCAACTTCAAGCAGATGTAGCTAAAAACTCAATGTCAAGCGCAACAATTCGTTCGAGGTTTTTGTATTGTGTCGTCATTCGTCAATTCAAACCAAGGCAACAAGTGAATTACAATAATGAGATAATTCTTTCACGGCGGTGTTACATGCTGTAATCGTATGTTTTAGTTCCAGTTGCAGTTATATTAATGTTTTATGACCTGAAAGTAATTTTATGAATGTCATTTCTAAATTCATTTTTGATAGTACATAATCAAAATAATATAAAAAAAGTTTTACTTACCATAATTTACTGATTTCTTTAAAAACTTCTACCTTAAACTTATGTTAACTTGATTGTTAACCTAATATTTTTGGTAACTATAACAGCTATTATATGGAAACGTAACTCTCAAGGTTCCAATAATAATAATAATGTCGATTTTGAACAAAGTTTTGCATACACTGAAAGTATCGAGTAAATATAAGTGTTTTCTATGTGAACAAAGTTTTAGAGTTTTCCTGTATTGTAAAACTTACCTAAATGAAAAGGTCTGCCAAGTTTAAATGTAAAATTGATTTAGGAAATAGAGAATTATCCATTTGTTCCTTAAATCCACTTTGTATTGGTACTAAAAACTACATATTAGATTTTAGACCACTGCATGCACCTATTTATGGTCGTTAATAAACACTTGCCATAGAATCGCAAAAGAATTGCTTGCAGGTTGCTTGCAGTGTGGCTCAATGGTAACCATGCCGGACTGCCAATCAAGGGTCCTGAGTTCGAGGCAGAAATTGCAATAAGTTTCAATTTTGTCATTGGCCTGGGTGCTTGTGTTCTTGTCGTTGTTGTGTCCATGGCACCCACGACAACACGAAACCTAGTAGGGGGCTATGAGTGTGTAACGTTACTTTCTCTTATTACTTACCCCATGTAAGGCATTTTAGATGTTATATCTTTCTAATACAAACATTGATTATCCTCCTCAGACCTAGCTTTTTAAAAATTAATAGTCATATATACCCATTGAACAAAATTATGTACATAATAAATATTTGCTGTCAGGCCCATGCATATATTTTTTTGTAGACTCGAAATTCACAGAGTATTATGTGTTATACAATTTTTACATGTAAAAACTATAAGTAAAGTATGTTAACCCAAATTAAACTACGCCATCTTTTGTTCAAAACAATAATTAACAACAACAGAAATATTGCAATTTTTATTTATTAGAGTATCACATCTTTTTTAATTTATTAACATTGATTTTCAAGGTATCGTGAGTGTCTTTATTCATTATATTATGTAAACGGCTGTTGTACTCATGGTGTTAACATCGTGATTACAGCAGTTTACACAATAAGTACATCGACATCATCAATCAATAGGTACCTACATAAGAGAAAGATATCCGATTGGAGGATTCGCGACTTCCGCCGTTTTGTAGATTGTTGTCTCCATTTAGAAATCTGCCCCTTCCGTGACTACTCCTACTGCGGCTGTTCCTACCTCGATGTCTTCTTCTTACTCTTGCTGCCTCACCACGAGATCTACCACGGCCATGCAGCTGTTGAAGCGGCAAAACATCTTCCGACAAAGTATCTCATGTTGAGTATTTCGACTATTCTCGATTGTTACATATATACTTGTCATTGGTGCAATGGTGTTTATATATTTTTCTATAGTCACCAACATTAAAAACACATTGAAACATTCGCGAACACTATGGTCTGTTAGAAATAATACGGGAAGATTCAAAATAGGCTATCCTTTCAATATTATGTACAAAATAATGTACAGTGGGCGTTTAATACTTACAATTAAGCTGGGCTTGACAAGTGAACTTTATTTTATACAAGGGGTCTTAGGAGGTGGACAAGGGGGGTGTAAAATAAAGATCTCGTCAGGCGCGCTCGAGACTTAAGATAATACGGCCCGGCGTCTATATTAAAAAAAATTGTATTACAGAACGACATAATGGACGTGAACCAGATATTCAAGGAGCTGGGCACAATCATCCATGACCAGGGCGCGGTGGTGGACTCCATTGAGTCAAGCGTTGAGTACGCCACGCAGAACGTGGAGAGCGGTACACAAGAGCTGCGTCAAGCTGCTAACTACAAGGTACGATCACTTGTCAGTTTGCAGGCACATCACATTAAGGCCGCAATCACACTGGCGTTTTGCGAGCGTTGGCGCAAACGCCACGCCATGTTGTAGTAATCTCACGTCTGCGCAATGACATACACTGCACATACTCCACGTTAACGTCGCGTTTAAAGCATGCTCATGCTGCGATTGGTCGCTGGCCGTAGCCTACTCCGCTCATACGGACAAAGTAAGATTGTCTGATTGCATCAGTTTTCTAAAAACCGCAACTACGCGTTTGCGCAGTGTCTACGTTGGAGAATTGCTAATGCTCGTAAAGTGTCAGTGTGATAATGGCCTAAGAAAATATAATTTTAGTTGTCCTTTCTGCTTTCTTTGCATACTGACATATTTGCACTGTCAAGAAAACAGATTCAATTCAACTTTTGTTCGTTTCGTTTAAAACAAGGGCGGCCCCAAAAGAGTCGTCAGTAATTAGTTAATAAAGCCAGATATTCATAAGAGATAGCTAATTTACAGAACGTTTAGTATGGAGTTTTGGAGGCTACCTGAAAAAAAGAAATGTTTTCGCAATATTATTTTATTTCACAACACTTGGGCACTGTTATTAACCTAAATTGAGCAGAATGGAAGTATAAAATACAACGAGCCCAAAATGTTTCTTTCACCTTCCCGCTAAAACTCCCGTTTGTGCTTCGCGAGCGCTTTGTTTTACTAAACCAAACCAAAATCATAGATTAAAATGGATATTTTTAAATATGTCCATGCAGCTATGATGAGTGAGCGTAAGAGATTATGCAGTGAAATCCAAAGTGTGCCATTATAATGTACGTCACTAGCTACGATAAATACGCACTAGAATAATACAATGTCCTTCACAGTAGATTACAATAAATATATTTCCTTTTTTTCAGAACAAGCTACGAAAGAAGAAAGTGTATTTAGCAATCATTCTCATTATAATTGTGTCAATTATATTGATTATTATCTTTAATCGTTGAATGTCTTCCTGTGCCGTGTATTTAAATAATCACTTACAGCAATATAAATTGCCTCTTGGAGTATATTATAGGTATATACGGTGTAAATAAAGATATACTTTTTGCTGTTAGTTCTTATATTCACCATAAAAGCTGTAAATTAATGTTTTAGTTAATATGTTTTTGGTGCGTAAAGTTTTTTATAGCACAATTATTGCAGGTCTAGCGTGTTTATAATTTATTTACGCTCTAACAATAACGATTACGGTTCGTTGTCTTTATTGAGTACTCTTCAGGCAATAAACATAAAAATGTAAAAATTGTATTTTGATCTGCGTTTTGGTAATTGGATTTTCTTGCTAAAATAATAAAATAACCAACCCATAAGCACCGTTTTTTCTCATGTATATAAAAGTATAAGGAACTGATCAAAATAATAATAGGCAAAAATATTGTTTAAACTATAGCGACATAAGAAGTTTATTTTTGTGTTCCAGTGTTTGTTATTTATTATGTCGTGTTATGTTTCAGTACATTATTGTATTGTTTACAGTAACCTAGACTTATGAAGGTTAACCATGCTAGACTTGCTTGCAACAAGGTTTAAAACGATTTGCTTGAAAACGCCTTATAATATGATTATGTTAGATACTTACGAGGCAATCATTATTTGCACTAATGTTTCACGTTTAATATTTTTGCCTTTTATTGATTACGGCAATATGTATAATATATGGTATAATGTAAGCAGATATTCCAATTGTTTACTTATTTGTAAGGCTGATGCTGCTATTTATTGAATAAGTTATGAGATTAGCCGAGTGGTCTGTACGCATATTATGTAAGACTTGCGCGTGGGTTTTGTCACGTTCCACGATAGATATTCTAGTTCACGAACTCCGATCGGCTCCGGTTGTAGTAGTGATGTGTACTAACAAGCGCGCTCGTATGTGTCAATGCGTCACATTTTTACATTGTTATAACGTTAGCAAAGAAATCTGAAAGTTATACATTTAAAACCTTTATAAAATATTACCTCCCTACGAACAACTCTTATAAGTTTAGTTGTCATGCTGACGTTGCTCGACACTGAGCGCTCTCGTAACGCACACGCACGTACGCACACTAAAACAATGTGCATGTGCACGCCTCACAACATTCATAGCCGATCGGGCTTTATAAAATGGAACATCTATACATGTCATCTTAGGTGACGTCTCCTGTAATTAAATAAATTACATGTAATAAAATACATTATTTCACCAAAACGTTTTATATTCGATCATTTATTTCTAAGAATGTAAAATTAAGTATTCTTGAACTGTAATGTAACGCTAGAAACATTATTTTTCTTCTTTTTCCTTTATTACATTCTTATATAGTGTTAATTATTGTTAGTTGAAAATGATATAACTTTAATTTATGAAATAAATAAACCTTACTCAGATAAGAGGATGACGATTATGTATGTACATTATGAAAGATTACCCAATATGGTACAAAATCCCGCCGTAAAAGAGCATTTTATTTACGGTCTATATGTACCAGTGCGCATAAGTTTGCGAATTATTTAGCAGTAACTGTAGGATTCATGATAGATTAAACTCCTGTCATTCAAGGCAAAGTTAATTTTATAAATGTTGAATATTTTTGTATTGCTTATATGACTCGTAATAAGGTTGTATAATTTATTTAAATTTTTATCAATTTGCTATTGAATTTGCCATACAATATTATATTGTACATTTAATAATATAGTAAAATATAAAGCACATTTACTTACATGATTATATTTTACAGCTAGCTAAAGCTTCAATAAAGTTAAGTGAATGTTCGTTAGAGATGCTCTTTTGGTTACGGATAACGGGCTCTGTTGAACGACTGTACGGCTGACGTCAAAAAAACCAACCAAATTGGATAGTGTTTTCACTATCCACAACAAATACTGCCTAGTAATATTCCCTATATGTACCGGTGTATATTTGTATGTTAATTTTCAACTGTATTGTTCTTTATCTATCGTTCTACAAATTGACTGTACCTAATCGAATTTAAAATTATTATTACATAAATTAAACTTGAACAACTGTACATGCACTTGGCCAGCATAGTGGACCATGATTTCATCCCTCTCACTTCCAAGAGGAGAACTGTGCCCAGCTTTTGTGTTTTTATCTCCCACGTATATGTTGGAAAATATGTTACACAGGCACTTGCCGGTTCTGTTTATTAAGAAAATTGCTTATGTTTGTCTTAAATTAGATGTTGTGATATCTGTCGATAACGTCAAAAATTATGGAAAATTAGCTGTGCCCCGCGGTTTCACCCGCGTTAGAAAGGATCATTAGCATGAAGTGAATATACTCCGCAGATTTCATATTCCTAATGGAAACCCATACTTTTATTTTTTATTATCTTTGCCTACGCAGATCATTTTTATTTGTAATAGCTGTGCCCCGTGGTTTCATCCGCTTTAGAAAGGATCATTAGCATGAAGTGAATATACTCCGCAGATTTCATATTCCTAATGGAAACACATACTTTTATTTTTTATTATCTTTGCCTACGCAGATCATTTTTATTTGTAATAGCTGTGCCCCGTGGTTTCATCCGCTTTAGAAAGGATCATTAGCATGAAGTGAATATACTCCGCAGATTTCATATTCCTAATGGAAACCCATACTTTTATTTTTTATTATCTTTGCCTACGCAGATCATTTTTATTTGTAATAGCTGTGCCCCGTGGTTTCATCCGCTTTAGAAAGGATCATTAGCATGAAGTGAATATACTCCGCAGATTTCATAAGTCCTATCGAAACCCATACTATTATTTTCTATTATCTTTGCCTACGCAGATCATTTTTATTTGTAATAGCTGTGCCCCGTGGTTTCATCCGCTTTAGAAAGGATCATTAGCATGAAGTGAATATACTCCGCAGATTTCATAAGTCCTATCGAAACCCATACTATTATTTTCTATTATCTTTGCCTACGCAGATCATTTTTATTTGTAATAGCTGTGCCCCGTGGTTTCATCCGCTTTAGAAAGGATCATTAGCATGAAGTGAATATACTCCGCAGATTTCATAAGTCCTATCGAAACCCATACTATTATTTTCTATTATCTTTGCCTACGCAGATCATTTTTATTTGTAATAGCTGTGCCCTGCGGTATCACCCGCGTTAGAAAGGATCATTAGCATGAAGTGAATATAGGTACTCGGCAAATTTGTTCCTTATTTTATTTAAAACTAGCTGACCCCGCGAACTCCGTACCGCGTTTAAATGTTTGGGGTGGGCCACTCCTATCACTTAGGGGTATGATAAATAGATAGTAGCCGATTCTCAGACCTACTGAATATGCATATTCAATTTCATAAAAATCTGTCCGAGCCGTTTTGGAGGAGTATGGTAACTAACATTGTGACACGAGAATTTTATATAGTTAGATATACAATATTAATTTAAATTTATTAAAAAAACTTGATAATTATTATTTAATATCATTAACTTAATAATTAATAATATATTTTGTAATATAAAATATTTAATAATTCGATTAAGGGCCTCGTTCACCATCTCTAAGTAAACTGTTGATTAGTTACGTCCCAAGTAAAGTTAATTGGCAAGTAAAAGCTATGAGTACGGGTTAGTTTATAATATTAGTGCTACTCGAACATCGTGAAATTGAATTTACGGGTGGCTTTAACCGACAATTAGCGTATTCGTCACTTTATTTGAAGGTGGTGAAAGAGGCCCTTAGTCTTTAGTATTTATTTAAAAATGACCAGATCTTATTGGCAGTAAGGTCCAATAAGGTTAAAATTCTGAAAACAAAATTCTTTGTTGTATCATCAGATTGTACATACTGCAATCATTATACTGATTTAAGGTGTATAATTATTAATCTTCCTCCATATTATACTGCGTTTTTCCCTTAGTGATATATTTTGTACATATAAAAAAAAACTAGGAAAATTCTGAAAATTATATTAAACTGACGATGAAATGATTCACTGTTCTTCATTAACATTGCTTCATTGGATATAGAATTATTGCCCCGATACATAAAAAATTATAGGTATAATTTTTTTAAATTTTTCATACCACGAGGTGATATTAACAATCAGTATGTAGGTACCTAGCTATATTCATAAAGTTATCAGTCATTGGTTATTGGGAATTTCAAGTTTTATTGTCATTAATGTAATATGTAACTAATGCTGTAGAAATAATTTAATGGGCCTCTTTGGTATATGCTTAATGTGTTTTTTATGAGTAATCAGAAATTAAATACATAATCATGTACTGTAGATATCATGTATTTTAAAAAATATATCCGTCAATCACATATTTTGGTTTTATTGTATTTCACGTTATATGTCTTTGGTGTCCTACTGCAGGGCACGGATCTCTCCCCCTAGTAGGGAAGCCTGGAGCTTACTCCACCACGCTGCTCCAATGCGGGTTAGTGGCCAACCCGCTGTCGGATGTTTTCAATCCGCCCATAAGGCCTCCGAAAAGGTTTAACTACTGTTATCTATAGATAACAACCGGCTAAACGTGCCCTCCGAAGCACGGAAACGCGCATGAATTTTTTTACACTAGCGGTCGCCCATCTCACACCCCAACGCGCCCGTTTGGCTTAGCTGCACTTTCTCATCTTTTCCGACGTTACTTTCAGCACTGACGACCGGCGATTCAATAGCTTTTTATAGTAGTGAATAAATCGCTAAAACGTGTAATGGAACGCAGACATGTCAAAACGTGATGCAGTTGCAAAGAAGGCGTTGCATTTTCCTGCCTACCGTAAGTTCTCACCATCACCCAGGGTTGACTGGCAGAGAATGCCATTAGGCATTAAGTCTTACCCTGTAAACCTTATTTTAAGGTGATACAAATAAATAAAAAAACAACAAAAGTAGCATCTTCCGCTTTGTGCCTAATATTAAGACTTAGGGTTTCAATAAAATAAGAATATTTAAAAATCATTTTATTACTCATATTATTAAACACACAAATCATAATAAATAATCTGAACAGAACAACAACTTTTAGCTTTTAAATTGAGACTCTAAAAATTATGTTATACACAGTAGGTTGTACTACTACGAAAGCGTTATACATAGGTACTTTAGTTACTCGGAGAAAAGTCGTTTGTGTGTCGCGTGCTCTGATTACTCTGATCTGAAAGCATTTTATTATTCCACGAATTTGCCGCAACACACAAACAAGTTTTCGCGGTATAAACAATCAGATACAGACTACTCAGATCTAACTACAGATCGAAGCTATTCTAGCTACCAGAAATTTCTTAGACGTCATGATCATCTATACAGTACTTATAGATAGACGATCAATTCTTTTCCGATACTATGCGACATCCATCGCCACATATACCTTGCACTGCGAGTTGTTTCAACGTTTTCATTCCTTATGAAAACAGGTAAAATGCGCGCATAACTCCAGCAAGCCAACGCTTTCGAGAGGTCGATACAATAAACACTAGTGCATCTATACGGCTTTACAACATGCGGGTAAACGCTGCTATCGTGACGTGACTGCGACCGCCCTAAACAGCATCTACACTGTGCCTGGCCTATATCTAATGAACATTTAGTATTAAAAATGTAACATTTATGATGTCCTTTGTATTTAAATACTTAGGTGACGCTAACATCTAAATTCTATCTTATAACTGGTTATCAGTAAACATTAAGTTTAACGACGGCTTGCTAGCTTTATGCAGAGATCAGTGCGTTACGTAACTTTACGTTAAACAAGCTTTTTTGTTTACATTTAAATAAATATAACTTAAAAGTAGATTTTACTACGTACGAATAATGCAGGAAAAATAGGATCTCTCCTCCATTTAAATATATCTTAATACTGATAAATAATTTGACTAATCAACTAACGATAAATAAATAACATAGAAAAGTCTCACTTTACGAGAATCGATTAAATATTAAAGACAGTGAGTCAAATAATATAGAAGATATAGAATTTTAAAAACAGCAAAATATTTTTACAAATGTTTTCGTTAAGTAATTAAAAACCTATCTTGGTCTTAGCATAGCACCCAGCGACGTCCCTAATGTGCCGCAGCCCCTCGAGTATCGTTACAGATACCGCAGTTCTAATTTTCGAATCGATTTACATAAACACTATGGTGGGTAAATATCGCTGCCACACGGACTGATCTAAAAAGGAACCCAAAGTTATTACAATGTAAAATAGTAACCCAAGTTTCTTATGTAAAACAGACGATGTAAAATATCAGACGGCATCGGATCGTTTATTGTTTTATTTACAGTTTACAAAATTTCAATAACTCCCGCAATTCGTTGTAACTGATAAAATTATAGAATACGTCAAAAGTACGTTCTGCAAGGGCATGGCGACTCTGGTCCCACCTTCGCGGTTGCTACTTAATGATACATGAACGTAAGCCGACCTTGGCCCACCTGTTTGATAAACGCTTAAAACGTGTACATGTTATATTACTCGTGGATTCTAATAAAGTTTTCTTAAAATTATATAATGATATTTCATTCGTGCATCTCGGTTCCTTGCCGAGCCCGACTGCACCGCGTCAGCTTCGTACAGTTTCACAAATCCGCCAGCCGTCTTCTCCCAGATCGTTCATCTCTCGATATGTACACTTACAAATTGGTTACATCACATCTTTTCGGTTAGCGCTTCGGGCCCTAACGAAATCCTATCCGACCTTTCTTCCTGTAAATATTATAAATCCCTTGCAGAGCTGATGCCGGAGCCAGCCGATCCTTATCTTTAATTTTATTATTTAAAGCGTTACGTGACAAGCTGCTTGTTCGGTAACTAGATCCTGATTTTAAACAAGCGTGTCATCTAAATACTTACATTATATTTGTTAATCTCATACCAACACTAAATAAAAATATTTACGAAATTAACATACAAAAGACCAAAATTGTGTGAATACAACACACGAACTTTATAGTTCCATTCGGAACGTCTGTGCATATTTTTCTTTTCTTTGTGCATTACCCTCCATTTGTAAAACTTGAGGATTTAAACACTTGTAGCAGATTTTGAAGACATCAAAGTGTAGGTGTTATAATTGTATCATTTCCATTCGGAACGTCTGTGCATATTTTTCTTTTCTTTGTGCAATACCCTCCATTTGTAAAACATGAGGATTTAAACACTTGTAGCAGATTTTGAAGACATCAAAGTGTAGGTATTATAATTGTATCATAGAAATATCTTATAAATACAAAGAACACTGAAATTAATGCAACATTATTCACCTGGACATCAGATATTTATATGTATTTAATTTAGTAAACACATCAACAGTTATTAGTGTTAATGAATGTTTAAAGTAGGTAGTTATTGTAGGTATATGGATTTTACTAAAAACTCAAAAACTACGAAATAGTGATAATATAAATATTTAAACATCGATCTTATCGAACTATTGATATTGATTGTACTTTCATAAATTACAAAGTAATCAAAAACAGAAACAATTTAAGCGATAGGTATAATATTTATCATAGACAGGGCACACAGTAATTTTGCCTTCAAACTGTTCAAACTATACCCGTTTAAAGAGAGGCTTCTGACTATTTTGTCATTTCAGTTTAACAACACCCTATCCAAAACTTTAATTCCTTCCAAGTTGTTATGTCGTATAATTATATGGAATGGATGGGTCAACATTATTTAATCTTATACCGTTAATAAAACACCAGTAAACATCGTTATTAGCGAGTGTTGAAAATACTTGCGTCTACGTGAGGTAATGAAAGCTCATTCTGAGTGAAATTTGTTCATAATTATAAAATACGTTCATGGTAACTCCAGCCCCAATGTAAAATGCATAAAAGTGGGAAAAAATAATTGTTTTTTTTTTGTAAATAGAACGTTAATCGTTATAAGTATAGGTGTAATAATAAGCAGTGCCGAATTTACCCATAATCATATTAAGCAATTACTTAGGGCACATACATAATATGTCCTTCGTAATAACAGCGTTTTTACCATAACAGTGTTGTGTTCAAGTCTAGATTGCCTAAGGCATAAAGTAGTCTTAATTCGGCTCTGATAATATGATATACTTACAAAGGTAAGTCGTATCGTCATTGCATTTTACGCAAGTCTTTAGTTACCACGATCGTAGTAACTTAACAAATATAATCGCATCCAGGTCTAAGAAGTGGTAGAGGGTGGGAGTGGTAGTATTGAGTGGTGAGTAGTGAGGGGTCGTTTAACAGACGACTGCCTCGGAGATGGGGTTCTCGGTGATGCGGATGACGGGCGAGTGGCGGCAGGGGCGGCGGCGCCCATCCGACAGCCGCCGGAACGCCACTATCTTCGTCGGCGACAACGGCGCCACTGCGGACACAACACGGAATGTTAGAGGCTGCTTACAGTTTTAACCGAATTTGACCATTAAATAGTATTTTTATTTAATTACTTATAGCACATTCCATAATATTGGAATCTTTGGCGTTTTTGATTTTATTATTGTTTACTTTTTTCAGACGTTTTCCAATAGTTTATAAGTTTAATAATCTAAGACCTGGGCAAGAAAGAGCGAATTCATTGAGATTCTCTCGTGCGTATCACGCGCGATTATTGCGTGCAGACCAAGCATCAACAATCGAGAATTTGGCAAAATAACGGTTATGTATAAAAAATAGACAGAGTTCGTACATTAGCTGGGCACTAAGGGCGAATCGGGTATTAGAGGTATGCGTATCTCTAGAATCCCGACTTGCACGCAATAACCGCGATATGTAGCGCAAAAAATTGAAACATTATGTTATTAATGTTATTATATTGGTCCCCAAATACTAGCGCGTTAGTACGCAACAACGCGCTACGCAACGATAGCGATAGCGATTTCACCAGGCCAAGTACCTTTTCAATATACTTTTATCAGTTTGACCTGTATGTATATGAATAAATTTATATTTCATAAGTTTCAACATATTAAAATCGATGGCCAAAGAGCTTCTGGCATATTTTGAAGACATGAATATATAAAGCATTAAATATGTTTTGGTTTTATCAATCTCTGCTACTCTTAGGACTATATGTAACATAATAATTAATTATTTAAAAAGACAAAAAAACAAGCTGAACTAAATAGTACAAAAATAATTGTATAATAAAAATTTTTGTAGACCAATAAGCAATATAATAAGTTCACGTTCAGTTACTACCAACGAGTCAAACTACAATAAAACTTTAAATAAACACTGCTCAATCATAATCATGTCATACTTGCTTGCAATGATGTAGGTGTACCTATATTATATTTTAAACTGAGGAATTGTTGCCTTAAGCAATATTTAAAATCTGTTGTCCGATCAGTACGATTGTATTAAAACGAGTTAATGTGACCGTACGATGCATCCTATATGCATTTAATTCGTGTAATGTTGGTAATCGCACTTTAACTTTTAATAACATTATAAGTAAAATGTAAATTGTAGGTATAATATAATACATAACTGAAAAAACCGAAGCAAAATAGCACTAAACAATACGTTAAATGATAGCTTGCTTTAATATTTACACCAAAAAAATTAGAACCATTATGGTTTCAGCCTACAATATATTATTTAGTTGTATGCGCAGAGTTACAATCATATTTTATATAAATACAAAATGCGGTAACGTATTTATTATATACATATATTTGATATATGGTAATTTAAAACAAAGTAAGGTCATACGAGGGGCAATCCAAAAGTAATGATAATCAATATGAAATAAGGATATTTTAACTAAAAAAAAAAAACAACGGGTTGCACTCCGGTAGTGCCGGCAGAAGTGTAAACTTTAACATTAACGTTGTGCATTTTTCATATTTTGGAATGGTTAGGCAATAATTTCGTTATTTTTCATCTAGTATTTTCAGTAGGTTTTCATCTAGTATTATTATAAAGTACTCACTCATTTTCATTCACTATTTTTTCGTCACTTTTTTCATTAATAGATGCACTTTGTTCAATGTACATATTTTAAATACTTGATTTAAACGAATTTTACAAGTATAGACAGTCGAGCCATCAGCTGTCATCCCTCCGTCTTACGAATTTTCGAACAGGCCACGTGTCCTGAGGCGAGTTTAAAATTTTTTACCCATCCCAAAAAAAGTGCACAACGCCGCTAAAGAAGTTTTCACTTCAAAAAACTATTTCTCTACATACTCTCCAACAAGTCAATACATTTATTGCATCTTTATATCTAAACCCATAATTCCCTTTGAAATAATTATTTGTCTTGACCCTCGAAAAACGCCTTTACAGCAGTCATAACCTCGCTATCGTCGTCAAATTTTTGACCTCGGAGGTGTTCCTTGAGCCGAGGAAAGAGGTAAAAGTCACTGGGACAAATAGAAACTTCGAATCCCGTTTCTTGAATTGTAGCCATCGCAACGTCGGCTTTGTGAGACGGTGCGTTGTCTTGGTGAAACAACATTCCAGCTCGGAGTTTGCCTCGTCTTTTTTCTTTGATGGCTTGCCACAATCTTCTTATTTGTTCTGCGTTGTAAGAGCCTGTAATAGTGGCTCCAAGTATTCCACCATTATAATTCCTCGTTCCAAAAAACGGACGCCATAACGTTTCCTGCCGAACTTGACACATTGAATTTCTTCTGCGTCGGGGATCAGGCTTGTTTCCAAGTCATTGACTGTTGTTTGGTTTCCGGATCAAAATGATGGATCCAGGTCTCATCCATGGTCACGAAACGAGACAAAAAAAATCCTGAACCGTCTGGGACTTTTCGAGATTCGCCTTCGAAATGTCGTCTAGATTTTTCTTTTGCTCGTCGGTTCACATTCTCGGCACCCAACGCGTTCACGGTATGGTCACTCTTCGATCTGCCAATACGACATCTTCGACTTTTTCAACGTTTTCCGCATTGAGGGACGTGGACGTGGAGGGCGTCCCTCGCGATGTTCATCTTCTGTGGCTGTTCTTGTGTTGGGCAAAGGAGTTCAAGCTGGGCTTTGCCCAGCGCGCAATTTTGGAATATGGAGGAGCAGAGTCCCCCAATGTCTACTAGGTCGCTGTGTATGTCTTTGGTAGACATTTTCTTCAAACAGAGGTACATTCCATCATGGTCATAGGACCATCGATTGGCTGCAACCCTTTTGGGGAGGCCTGGAGCTTACTCCACCACGCTGATCCAATGCGGGTTGGTGGAGATGCGGGTTAGTGGCCAACCCGCTGTCGGATGTTTTCAAACCGCCCATAAGGCCTCCGACAAGGTTTAACGACTGTTATCCATCGACAACAACCGGGACCGACGGCTTAACGTGCCCTCCGAAGCACGGAAACGCGCATGAATTTTTTTGCCACTAGCGGTCACCTGTCTCACACCCGACCGCGCCCGTTTTGCTTAGTTGCATAGATCGTTTGCGTTCTACGCTAACCGCCGGGCCATGCGCGCTTCGACCATTGTTGACCATCGATTAGGACAGCTCTAATTTCGTTTTTCTCCATTTTGATGTTTACTTTCAGACTGTTCGTATTCAAATGAATGTACCTCCCGGAAATCGTGGCCTATTTATATGAATTTTTTTTGCTGAACTAGTGGATATATGAGGAAGCAAATTTTTTTTTAAATATTTTTATATGCTCTATATGATCCGATTATCATTACTTTTGGATCACCCCTCGTATACATTTTGATACATTCAAATGATTATTGTGATGATAAACCTAACCCAGACAATTTCAAAATAAAAGCAAATCCCCTTACTAATAAACATTGTAAACTTGTAATAGTAATTTTATGTTTGTCTTGCTCTAGTATATGTCAAAGTAAGACTGAAACATTGTGTACGTATCAAAAGCTTGTAAGGGGAAAGTTTATAGTGCAGATAGTATCGCACTAATGGACAATGATCACGTTTTATGTAGGTACTGCACCATGTGAAATTGTCCGCAAACTCTTAGGAATTTATCTTATTGACTATCACCTGAATGAGGTGATAAGGTGGTTATCAAACAAAAAAAGGATACTAAACATAGATAGATAAAGAAATATAATGATTGTTTTGCAAACAAGAAATTGACCCACTTTAATTTTATAAAGGTACTTTAAAGAAAATATTATAATAAGTAAAGTAAAACACCAAATGAAGGCAATAAGTAGACAAGAAAAGATTTTGCAACCGTAACTACTTTAAAAGTAGGGGCAATAATGCGTTTGCAAAATCTCTCAAATAATAAAATCATAATAAAACAACTTACTCTTTCTACAAGCTTCAAAGTAATAATACTGCCTAGTTGGTCGAGCTGGACTGCGATACAGTACTAACACGGCGGGACTGAATTTTTTGCAATGCCAATACAGCTAAAAAGGGTGAGCAAAAAAGAAAAGTAAATAAACAAAACATAATTAAATTATAACTATGTATGTATAGGTATGTCCAGTTTCACGAATGCGGGTGTGTCTTGGTTGTTGTAATAAGTATAAAATGTACGTCAGTTTTTGAAAATAACGTGTATCTACATTTTTAAAAACAATTTTGTAATAAAAATAAAATAAAGAATTTCGAATCAAAACTAAACTCTTACAAGATTCATTCAGAAATTTGTTCTTAATTACAAAGGTGACGAGTTTGTATAAGGTTGGCAATAATTGATTTAATTAAAGATCGCCATGATCATGTTCAACCCGCTTTCGTAAGATAGCATAGCTATATAGGTACATGCTAATGAGGTCTATGTTGCTGGAAATAAATATATGACAATGATTTATTAGTAATTCTACATACGCAGGCAGTTAAAATCATTATTTAATTAATATTAAATTTCAACGTTAATTTTAAATAATTTTAAAGGTGTGTTTATTGAATGTCATATTCATATCTCTTTTACTAACTTCTACGTTGCCTACTATTAAATATTATTAATTAGTGAGAGAACTCCATAATAGCAATGCAATAACGTTAGTAAGCAATATATTAAATAGTATAATTCTGATATAAAATAAACTACTAAATGTTGGAACACGCTAAGTTGAAGAATCCTAGCCCCTTTTGCAAATGTCCCGAAAATTCTAGCACACAGAGAGACAATAACAACCATTTGGTATATGAAAAAATATAAACCTAGGATATATAACATGTGCATATTACATTCGAGTGTTTTAGTGTACTTTACTAAGTGAGAGCCTAGCGATATATTCTTTGCTAGCGGTGCGGTCATAACAAATGTTCAATTTTTTTAATGGTTCCAGACATAAGATAAAATAGTGATAAAACGACTTTTCTTCAATTGATTTCTTTAACAGAGGTGACACTGGTGATATAACCACTTTGACATGTCTGCACGGGTGTATTACATGGCGTTTTATTTTCTTATATTGTAGCGTGTACTGGCGACTACTGTGAATTAAGTGCCTACGCATAGTCTATGTTCGTACCTTTAGGGAATTTCTTTTTCAAAGTATTGATTCCATTGATTTCTTGAGAAAAAAAAACAAAACATTCAATAATTTAATAAACATACCTAATAGGTATCTAAGACATATTAATACTACAATCCCCTGAATTTAGATAAATAACTAATTGCAGAATTGGTTTTCTGTACCATCATGAATATTTTTAACTAATTGGCTATACATCACTGCTTTAGGCATACACATACAACATTAAATCTGCAAAACAATTAGGATAATAAATTGCGGTATAGCTACATACTTATTTTTAGTTAATATGTATTAAAAGGATAACACTATAATCTCAGCTCAGTAATAGACATGAAGCAAATTTTATGGATATAATAAAAAAGGGCATGATTATTATCACATGAAAACTAATCTCTACTGTTCTAAACAACTGTTCTATATACAGTACCATAACTACCTTTCGAATTATATTTACTACTGCCAAGCAAAAATCGGTAAAAATAACGTAATGAAGCAACTCATCGCTATACATACCAAGTTGGGTGTCGCGGAACTCAATGGCATTTCCAGGCTCAAACATTACCGCGGGGAAAGAAAAAATGGGGATTCAGACGAATCATACTCAACGTCAGTTAACAGACAGCCAAATCTAGTAAAATGGAAAATAAAAGGCTAGGCTACGCTCATTTCAGTTTACTTTAGTATAACTGATGTGATATTTAATATTATTTTAGGATAAATTATTCATCTAACTATTCGACACACTAAATGCACGGGATTAATAAAAACACTATGAATTATTAAAATTATTTAATCGTATCCAAAACAATTGATTAAATTAATAAGGAGCCAACAAAGTATAATAACTGTGAAATTAACGAATACAACTTATTGTATCTAATTAAATTACTATATTGTAACGAACATAAGTTTTTGAGAGCTGCCGAAATAATTCAACCTTATTCATGCTTTGGTAAGATTCGTTTTACAAATTTTAGATTCAGATAAGATTCAGTATTCGATATTATATGTAAAACCGATTTTAGGCAATCACAATCTTAAAGTTCTGATTAATTATTTTATTCTTTGGTTTAGAGATTCAGTTTTCTTATCAAACAAACAGTCTTAAACCTCCACGAATACAGAATGCGTGATTGAGTATCAATTTTAAAATAACTGGTATTTTCATACCTTTGCATTTGCTTTGATTACATTGTATAGTACGTTTTAAATAAACTATGTCTTTCAGAATGATACTTGAAAAGATTGCTTGGGAGATCTCGCAACTGAAACATGAAGCGAATGCAGTAGTGCTGCGTTGCAAGGTTCTCGGGCCCATCTGGACGTGTTTCGCGTATAAAATGCAATGCCAAGCCATCGCCCTTTTGGCGCAGCGCAGTATTGTGGGTGCATTCCATACCCATCTGTTTAGTGAGTACGCACTACAAGCTAATCTATATAATTGATTGAAAACAAAAATAAATATAGAACATAACAAATTATAAAAATACAAACTATTGTACTTATGAGATAATTTATGCATACATTAAATGTATTAAGCCTTGAATGTTTTTCGAGGCTGATTTAGGTTTATTGACTAAAACCAGATATTTTTAATAAATAACATATTTATATAGGTAAAAATATATTTCGTTGTGTAACGAATCGTTGATGATTTGTATTTCTTTTTGTTGTAATTTTTTAATAAACTTTTTACTTAATTTTTTTTTACTTAGTAAACGATTTATCATTTCTTATTGATGATACTAAAGATTGAACAAAAAAATTTAAAAAATGTTTTAAAAAAATGTATATTAAGGATATGATAAAAATTGGAAAGAAACATCTTTTCTTGTTTAGCGAAAAGCTAATTTGAAATTACTCAATAATAGGTAGGTTAATAGATCAACTTATAACAACCATTTATGATTGCAGAAAGAATTTAGATTTTCAGGGCCCCAGAAATGTTTTAGCACATGACTAGGTGACCATAAGTCTTAGATAAAAAATAAAAATATCTAGACAAGTAAAATAACAATGACATTATGGACTCAGTTGAGGATTCCGGCCATGACATAAGTATATATTAAAACAAATTTAAACTTTCTGTTTAATGAAGCGGAGATTTTAACAGATTCGAGACTAAGGGTAGAAGTGATGGTGGACCACAACACAAGAAAAGCTATGTATAATATTCCTATTTCCTTCTTTGTTACGTGGCAGGTATTTTTTTTACATAAAAATGAAGTAAAGATTGAAATAATGTAAAATTTTGGATCTTGTTACTTACTTATAAATGCTTAATACGTAATAATTATATAAATTTATACGACCCTATATCCAGTCTAATAAGCACAAATTATTTCATTTACTTATTCTTTAATTTTTGGCAATCATATATCTATAATAAATATTGGTAAGAGTTATTGAACATTTTTATTTTATTCTTTATCCTATGATTAAAAAAACTAAACAATTTAAAATAAAGAGACAGCACACTTTAACACTCTAGTTAAACAATGTTGTAACGAAGTTATTGTTAAATTAAAATGTCTTATTGACTGGGCAATTCAGATTTAGCTTAGTGTTTCTTTATATTTGAATAGTATAGAATTATAACCAAGCAAAATTATACCTTAATCTAAAAAAATGTTTTAAAACAATAAAAATAAAATAACCGATCAAATAAATAGTGACATACTCCACAAGTTAGTCAAGCTTTTCTATAAATGTAAAAACAAACATTAAAATCTCTTTAAAATAATGATCACTGTCATAACAAAAAAATTGTGTTATTTATTGTATTCTCAAAATTATTAATTCTTAAAGCTAAGTTAAGTAGTGTTAGACGATAATTTAGTTAGTAGAAGCGGTAGTTGTCGCTGGGGCCGCCAGAGCGCGTTGCTCGTCGCGGCTACTTACCGTAACCCTCGCCTTGCAGGAACAGCCGGAATGCCTCTGAGATCTTTCCAGGCTGCTCCTCAAGCACCATGCCGGAATCGGAGATCTGAAATGTCATACACGGAGAGGTTTTAAATTTAAAAAAAATCCTGTCTATTGGTCTTCTTCTCAAGGCACTACTGGCAAGCGACAAGCATCGCATACACTTCTCTAATCCACGGAGATTTAAACAAGTGAGTCGTGTCACGCGTCATTCATCGTTGTCAGACAGAATCAACGTGGAACGTGGAAGGCGGGCGAATTTCCACAGCGAACACGAATTGTTTGACAGTAGCCATGAGAGAGAGAGTAGGCATTAAACAATTGAATTGAGTAAAACACATTGTAAATGACTGCTCTTAGTACCCTAATACGACTAGTTAGAACCTAAATTTGAGTGCAGAGATTTCCTGTAATTACTCAAACAAGCCTAAGGCTCGCGAATGCTGATGCGCCACTACTCACGCCGCTGATGGTCGCCTCATGTAAGTGTGGTCGGTAACCGCACCTTTCCACCGAAACACAATTGAAATGTATAGACAGAAATAGGCGCAGTGGTATTTTCAGGTATTTTCCATGAAATTAAGTTCTATATCTTTCTTACTATGGTTTCAATCCTTCTTTCTTGTGTTTAGCAGAAGGACCCTTAAACACGTTATGGTTGATAATGTTAAACCATTTCCGGAGGTAAGATGTTTCACAAAATGGGATTGCAGGTGAGTACCGATTCTGTTTCAACACAATGCAAAAGCAGACTAGCGATTAAAATATTCCGTTCAAGGTCATGATCGACATCGAATAAAGAACATTGAAATGCGTATCGACGAATCTTGACTCCAAACACCCTTTTCGCTATCTCACCTTCATCCAGGTGAAGTTTATGGTGCCGGTCTCGTGAGATGCCGAGATCGATGAACAATGAAACTTACCTTCATCCAGGTGGAGTTGGTGGGTTGCAGGCGACCGTTGAAGGTGACTGTATCGTCGACGTGCGGGGACAGGGCTCCGGTGATGTTTAGAACGGGCGGCTTAATGGTGCCGGTCTCGCGCGAGATGCCCAGGTCGGAGCGGCGCACGTACGAGTCGATGAACAGCGACAGGTTGGTCGGGTTCACGTTGCGCGTGAAGTACATGCGGTACATCTGCGCCAGGTCGTGGTTTCGCTCCTCGGGGTACTGGAAACGTTCAAGGTACTGTTAACTATGTTGTTTAGGCAACAATATAGCACTACTACTATACCACACTCTACACCAGATTTTTGGCAGTCGTTTGACAACATCATTAATACTTTTACCTCATGAATGTGGACCTACTATGATTGTGACGTGAACATTGTCTGTTATTAGATAACATGGTACTGTCGATCGCCGTGACTGGTTTATTGACAGGTAACACACACACACATAGACAATTCGCAAGTGCCCTGCACCCATGGTAATCCCGTATTAGTAAGCGCATGTGCAGGCGCATACAATAACTAAGGCTAGTTCCTACTGTATCTAATACTGTACCTATAGTAGGTCAATCAATAAAGTAACATACTCGTATTTAAATACCAATGATATCCGTCTAATTTCGTTGCATTATTAGGTAGAGGCAAGATTAATTAGATACTAGAATAAGAGTTGTAGTTTGAATGTGATGCAAACTTTTCAATACAAAATTATTTTTTTTACTTTCATAGTTTACATTGTGGAATGCCTTGCAATTTATAATTAGCTTAGCGCTAGCTGCCTACCTTCTGAATTAAATTTTCAATCATTTTTATTAAAATTGTTTTTTTTATCCACTGTTGGTGAATGATTATAAAAACAATAAATAACACTGAGTCCACTCGTTAGGATATGATACTTTCCTTACAGTCTGAATAATAAAAAAATAAGGCAAAAAGAAACTACTACAAGCAGTCTCTGAACATAGATCGCGACAGTGCCTTTGTTCTTTGATGTAGAATGTACTCATCAAATATTAATCGTCCTGTTCGGAGTAACAAAGGCACTACTGCAGTACATCAGTGCGTGTCCCACGTGTAGCGAGTACAAAGGGTTTTTTTTTCTCTGTATGGCGAACTCGGACCATTGCGTTGCATGTTTGTTGACGTTACAGGTATACACGTTCGCAAGAAATAGCACGAAAGCTCAGTCCACGGCAAATGTTTGCAACATTTCCTGTTGAATGAGCTATTCGCTTTTGCGAAAATATTTTTTTTTGATTGACAATATACATATAGGGTTTATATAAATCGCAAAATCGCTATTGCAACAACATTTAAAGGATAAACCTATAAAATCTTCATGCATACATACATTCAAACATAAAGTGTTTATCAATACCAAAAGAAAATAAGCTTATGTTAAACAAGTACGAAAATATGATATAATTGCAGCAAATGAATAGATGATAATAGCTTTTGTAATGAAAAAGCATTTGCGTAGCAGCAAAATATATCAAATGCTTGGATATTTGAAAAAATAATTTGACATAAGAAAATGGTATGACATGAACAAAAAGAAACGAGAAAACAAAACTATATACTAATTAAATAACTATAATATGTATAACTATTTAGGTACAACAAACTTTAAAAAATATTGAAAACAGAATGATGAAGAATAACAAAATTAATCTCATTTATGTATAACGTACAGTGTTGTTATATTAACATAATTATTTTAGGAACGCAATTTCGCTGGTATTATGGAAGCGACTGCAAAACAAAGGTTTTAAAAGTATCGCGCCGAACATTCGCCATAATTTATTCTTGTGCACGGAGTCTAGCCACATTATTAAAAATGAGACTAAGGTACTTTTTCCTGGCACCTTTCATAATCAGAACGAAGCTTACATAAATTTGCTGTTTTGTTAATATATACTTTTAAACTTAATCTGTTTTGTGAAAGTAAAGAAAACACAAAAAATCCAGCATAAAATTATATCGCAAGCAAGGATACAACGTTGTTACATAATGTACATATATGTACATAGATATAAACACGTAAAGAAAAAAGACGCTAGCGGTAATTAAATTTAATCGTCGCTAAACATGCACAAGTTATACATCTGCACAGCAGCACTGTCTCACATACTAAGTAAAATTAAAAGTGTAATTTTCAAACACATCTGTTATTTGAATACACACAAAAGATCTAACTCAATCTAATAACATCAACACATCATACATATGTATGTATGTACTAATCAACTGATGATCTCATTGCCCATACAGAGTATGGTTGGGGATTCATTTCAGCTAAATAAGACGAGTTTTCTACTTAGAAAAACATGCAAATTCAGTAGAAGTCCGAGTTCAGATTATGTTTATCATAGAAGTTATGGAAATAAATATTATCATAACAAATAAGAACGCTTTTCCGGGGATAAATAATGTTTTATATACTTGGAATATAACTAAGTAAGTAAGGAAAATATCAGCTATAGAAAATGTTGGTGAAATTGTTTCATATCTAGTAAGTCATGGATGTATGGAAAAGAATGGAATGAAAATTTCTCAGGTTGCATTATATAATATGAGTAATTAAGCATCTGGTCGCAATTCCCTCTGATAGAAACCCTGATGCGGCATACGATGCACGCTCGCCTAGATATGATAGGCATAAGTACAATTATTACAATCATGTTTTTGTACCAAACAGACTGTATTCTTGCAAAAATGTGTCCATGCTATATACTATAATAGAAGCGATTCAATTTATTCACCAATAGCTTAATCTCATCTCTAATCTACGAGTTACATCGAATCGGTATTGTAATCGAATCAGCTAAACTTCTTGCACACTTTTATAGACAAATAACTATTTCTTTATCTCATTTTAAGGGTTCAGTATATGTTTTAATATGGTTTAATGACGACCCACGTCGCGTAATGGTTACCATGCCGGACTACTGATCGGAGGGTCTGGGTTCGATTCCCGGCGAAGCAGAAAGAGTTTGAAATTTATGTTCTCGGTCTGGGTATTTGTATTTCTGTCCTCATGTGTGTCCATGGCACCCACGACACAATGTGGAGTTATGAGTGTGAAGCGATATAAAAAAATCCACTTGTGCCATTCAGCAACCGATACGATACGAGTGATATTAGACTTCACTTGCCGTTTCGAATCTGTGTTACAGTTACATAACTAAAAAGTTAACTGCAAAAGGCTCTGGATCTCGGAATTGGGTCAGAGGAAGGTCATAGGTTGCAGAAATGAGCAACTGTTAGGGAAACTAATTTATAAATAAAATTAATTTATTTTAGACATCGGTTACTGGTTAATTAAATGAAATCGACGCTACAATTGAAACCGCAACAGTTGCCGGTACATTATTATCGCAACGCTGCCGTTTTTGACACCATTTATGTGTAAATAAAGGCAATTAAAGTTCATAAATTCTGTTTTATGTATTATAATTTCATCACAAATTATAAATTAAATTATACTGATAAAATGTTGATTATACATTAAAACGACGATATTATATGAAAAACAAGTTATATAGTACAAACGATATAGGACGTATGAAAGTGTGGAAAAAGTCAGGGGACGTCTCTTATTTATTGAACTAGGAAGACGAGCATGGATACCTCTTGGTGTTAAATGGACCTTTCTATCCTCCAACCAAGCAAGTCTGAATCTTGCGTGCGGTCACAAGCAGGTGCTCTACTACTCCGGAGTAGTCTGAAGGCTGATAGCGGCCTCTGACCGGCAATTACACTTTTCCATCGAAACACGATAGAATTGGCTCATGGTAGAAGTGGGTGCAGCGGTGGCACTTCGCCGGTAGAAATATAAAAATTTCACCTCCTATAAAACATCTACATTGAGACTGTCAGGACGTCAAATCTAATAACTTTAAACGAGCAATTCTTGTATATAATATGTTTCATTTGAAAGTAAACCAAGAAAATAAATTGTTTTTATCCGAGCAACGCTCGGTCTTCTAGGTACTGTATTATATATACACGAAACACGATAGAACCGCTAACGGCAGAAATGAATGCAGTACCTACTAGTACATTACCGGTCGAAACATTCAAGATTTACCAAAACAAAATGTACATTCGGTCGTACAGGCATTTGGTTTAGAATGTGACAATGTTAGTGATGATTAATTTCTCTTATAAATACTTATGTCAGGTTTATCAAAGTCCACATTTATATTTACCCGGCCAAAGTGATGCCACATGAGGTAGTCGAGGACGCCTTGGGTCATCCCGCGGGAACGCAGCGAGCGCGAGTTCATCTTCTGGTAGGCCCACTCGATCCAGCCCGCCTGGCTCGACGTGCAGTTGATCAAGGCAAGAGCGTCCACCTACAAAACAACACATAGGTACATATTTGCCATTTTATCGTTTCATATTAAATATTAATAATATAATGACAATCTTTCTTAAGAAAATTAACGCTTTACACTCAATAGCCCCAAACTCGGATTCCCTGTATTGTGGGTGCCATCGACACTCACGAGGACACTGTCAGTAAGAATCGAATCCAAGCCTCTCAGAATGGCAGTCCGGAACTATAACTTGATTTATCTCTCTTTGCCGCAATCCATTTTGTGTCCCTTTTATAATTGACAAGATTGGAGAGTAGGTACTTACATCTCCATGTTGCGTCAAAACGAATTAGTGGAGACATCACGGGTTAGTGGCCAACCCACTGTCAGGTTTCAAAGCGCCCATAAGCAATCCGAAAACCATTAATGCCTGTTATATATCCATAACAGCTGCGAATGACGTTTTAACATAACCTCCGAAACACGGAAACGCCAAAGATATTGCTAGTATACACCCATCTTTATTCCGACGAACGCACGCTTCGCTTAGATGTTTATGTTGCTTGCGTACTACATAATATGTATGTATGTACAGCCGCCTTGTTTGAAAAATGTAGCAATATGGATAGGTAGGAAGATTGCATTTTACTTAAAAGGAAATTGTTAAAGAAGAAATTAGATCGTCGTGGATATTTTGAGAAAAACACAAAAAGCTGGGTGCTATTGTCGGCAACTTCACTACGTACTACTGTACTGTTTTGTACGTTGTAGGAGGTACTACGTATACGTACTGCGTACGTTTTGTAGGTGGTAGAACTATTATGGTTCGCCCGGGGAAGTACCACCGCTGCACCCACTTCTGCCGTGAACCAATTCTATTGTGTTTCGGTGGAAAGGTGCAGTTGTCGGCCACACTTACATGAGGCGACCACCAGCCTCCGGAGTAGCAGCGCAACTGCATACGACGAACTCAGACAAGATTTACCTATGCTTGCTTGAGATTGTATGTAGATGTCCATGGGCTGCAGCGATCACTTAACACCACGTGGCCTGCATGCTCGTCTGCTACTCCATTCCAATAAAAAAAACGTACGATGTACGTAGTGAAGGTATATTTATTCATGCATTTTCATTCACTTTAGAAATTGGATAAGCTCGAGATTAAAAATTTTAAAAATAAAACCTTTTCTCCGTAGATGGTTCCTATAAAGGCGTTAAAAGTCATTTATTTTTTAAAGAAAATTCACATTATAGTAAACATTGCATTAAGAACATAGTTAAGTACACAATTATTAGATTGGCGGCAACCCTTTTTGCGTCCCACTGCTGGGCTGGGCCGTCTCCTCTTTTATTATTTTGAAGAAACAAATTTGAAGGCCTCCCCGGCCTGGAGCTTACTCCACCACGCTGCTCCAATGCGGGTTGGTGGAGTTGCGGGTTAGTGGCCTGGCCAACCCGACGTCGGATGTTTTCAAAGCGCCCATAAGGCCTACGACGACGATAGATAACGACTGTTATCAATCGATAACAATCGGGACCGACGGCTTAACGTGCCCTCCGAAATTTTGCATGAAATTTTGACACTAGCGGTCACCCATCTCACACCTGACTGGGCCCGTTTGGCTTAATTGCGTAGATAGCTTGCGTTCCGCCGAGCCATACGCGATTCGTTTACGAGGAGGAGGTTACGTTATTATTTGATTAAATGCATTAAATCATTTTCTATATTTGCAATGTATCAATGTGTTGAAAAAAAAATTAAACCCACAAAATGAAAATATGACAGAAATATTTTTTATTCACTAAAGTGAATTAACCTGAATTTTTAAACACCTACGCCTACTAACATAACTTCATAACAAAGAAATTCGGATACGTTGTCGCTTAGTCGCAGCTATGCGCAAATTTTTTCAGGTTTCTTTTGTAAATTATTACCTTGTCATTAATCAACAACACATACAATTATTCAAATTACTAGTCACTGCAAGGCATATTTCAAAGAGTAACAATCATTTATTGACGGAGCAGGCGTGACGGAAAGCTTTTAGCGATGACTGATTGAAGTTTTATATTGATTGGATGAAATAATGGAACAAATTAATCCATTAATATTAATTTTGATTAACGGAAGTGTTACGCAACATTATAATCGTTGTTTAAATATAGATGTCTCTGGTCGCTAGACAGACCTTTTTTTGGTATCGGGGGGGGGGGGGGGGGGGGTTATTTGGTATATTTGTACCGGTACCTTCAAAAGGTACCCATCACCTTGGAAGAGGATACCGGATCGGGATTTGTACTGCACTAAAACCCCCTCGGTGGCCTGCCTCTGCTCTCGGGATCTCCATTGATTCGCACGCGCCCCATAACGGGCCCATCTTTGGGAGAGCCGATGAGCTCTCATGCACCTTCAGGTGTTCACGGTGGCATGCGCACACATCGACGTCCCTCCCGAAGCTACTGGCTGGATGGGTCGAGCTTCCACTCTCACCGTCCACAACCCCGTAAGTCCCCTTTTAGTCGCTCTATTCTTAATACCGAAGGTACAGGGACTCGGTAGACAGGCCCACAGCGTTATAGCGATAAATTTTATACCGTTCCTAGATCCACCTTCCTGTGTCGTGTAAATGGAATTCAGGATCGTCTATTTGCTGTATGGTGATCAACACGCTATGTTGTTCGTCAATATAGAGTATTATAGAAGTACACAGTGTTAAACGTCGATATAACCTAGATGTCGATTGCAGTAAATATTCAGAGTTAAGGCAGGATTTTTATAAGCGTCCCAGTTTCCGTTTGTAGGTACGGCAGTCCGCCACTGCAGTATGCACACGTAACCGCCCGCGATTTCATTGAGTGCCAGCACAGCACATGGCTAATTTTTAGGTCAGATCAATAAGGTCGCGCACCCTGTATTTACGATCGTTTATCTGATAAACACTTCCGTTGCTCTTTCTCAAGTGGACAACAGCATGTCTCGTAGCTACAATTCGGTCTAAAACAAATAATTTAAACTCAAAATATCATTTTTGTTATACATAACTGGCTATTTGTACATAGCTTTATAGCTGATATAAACCTATGGTATCGGTATGTGAGATAACGGATGTTTGGAAATGTTCACATTTCCTAAACATTCAAATTCGTATTTGTTGGCGCCAAATTTCATACTTGCATGCATGTTATTCTTCGAATTTATATTCCGTCTATATATTAAAACACTTATTAACTCACTATAACTAATACTACACTCCATAGACTTAGGATATACCTATGCTTCAAGGAACATAGTAAAAAACCAGCAATTAATGATCGCAGTTGGGGAGAATTTGGATTCCTACTCCGCTCCGATACGAATTCCGAAAATTCAAGCAGTGACAGTGATTAAGAATTACAATATATATTAAAATATAAAAAAACTGTGTTTCATTATACAATTTACTAATCATAAATCAACCCGATTAATAAGAATTTATTTCTAAAATCTATAATCTGTAGTTCTGATTTCATTTCCTTTGACAACTGAATCGATATTTTAAAACAATCGATTAAATTTCGTTTCATTGTCGGTTATAAAGGTGTCAGGGATATAATAGCAGCAGATTTATAGCAAAAGAACTATAAATAAGTTACCTGACAAGCATTTTTAGGATAAACTCTTCTTCTCAGCACTTTTTACATGTTCACATTTCCTAAACATTCAAATTCGTATTTGTTGGCGCCAAATTTCATACTTGCATGCATGTTATTCTTCGAATTTATATTCCGTCTATATATTAAAACACTTATTAACTCACTATAACTAATACTACACTCCATAGACTTAGGATATACCTATGCTTCAAGGAACATAGTAAAAAACCAGCAATTAATGATCGCAGTTGGGGAGAATTTGGATTCCTACTCCGCTCCGATACGAATTCCGAAAATTCAAGCAGTGACAGTGATTAAGAATTACAATATATATTAAAATATAAAAAAACTGTGTTTCATTATACAATTTACTAATCATAAATCAACCCGATTAATAAGAATTTATTTCTAAAATCTATAATCTGTAGTTCTGATTTCATTTCCTTTGACAACTGAATCGATATTTTAAAACAATCGATTAAATTTCGTTTCATTGTCGGTTATAAAGGTGTCAGGGATATAATAGCAGCAGATTTATAGCAAAAGAACTATAAATAAGTTACCTGACAAGCATTTTTAGGATAAACTCTTCTTCTCAGCACTTTTTACATGTTCACATTTCCTAAACATTCAAATTCGTATTTGTTGGCGCCAAATTTCATACTTGCATGCATGTTATTCTTCGAATTTATATTCCGTCTATATATTAAAACACTTATTAACTCACTATAACTAATACTACACTCCATAGACTTAGGATATACCTATGCTTCAAGGAACATAGTAAAAAACCAGCAATTAATGATCGCAGTTGGGGAGAATTTGGATTCCTACTCCGCTCCGATACGAATTCCGAAAATTCAAGCAGTGACAGTGATTAAGAATTACAATATATATTAAAATATAAAAAAACTGTGTTTCATTATACAATTTACTAATCATAAATCAACCCGATTAATAAGAATTTATTTCTAAAATCTATAATCTGTAGTTCTGATTTCATTTCCTTTGACAACTGAATCGATATTTTAAAACAATCGATTAAATTTCGTTTCATTGTCGGTTATAAAGGTGTCAGGGATATAATAGCAGCAGATTTATAGCAAAAGAACTATAAATAAGTTACCTGACAAGCATTTTTAGGATAAACTCTTCTTCTCAGCACTTTTTACAAGTTGTAACTATGACAAATAAATAGAATCAAATATTAACAGATATAAAATACTAGTCTTCCGCCAGCGGACTCGCCCGCGTGGATCCGTTTTAAAGGTTCCCGTAGGATAAAAACTATCCTATGTCCTTTCCCAAGGTCCACTCTATCTGTGTTCCAAATTTCATTACAATCGGTTCAGTAGTTTAAGTGGGAAAGCGTAGCAGACAGTTACTTTCGAGTTTATAATATTATAAAGTATGGATTAACAATGCTGCTAAAATTTAACAATAATCAGATGCTAACATCTAACTGTAATTGTGCCAGATTGAAATGAAATTAATATAGCATTTGAGATTGCGAATGTTTGAAAACTTATTCGTTACATGACTAGGACCATACCAATTAGGTCGTACCTGCGCGCCGCTCTCGAAGCGTATTTGCCGAGATCGCCGGAGCTCTCAAGAGTGAGCTTCGCAAATATACAGAAGTTGACCTCGTTTCGCGGGGACCTACAAGACGCTGACAACTACCGACAAATTCAAAACTTTACAGTCATCACTGTACCAAGCTCTGATGCTTCGTTCAATATAATAATATAAAAGTTGACTTTAGACCTGCTGCTCCCTAAATTCTGAGCTTCACGGAGAGCCAATAAATTTCTTACGTGGTTACGCGTTCTGATAGGTGTAGTCGACTTAATTATTTTCTTTATCGTTCGTAGCAGCGTTTAAAAACGAATTTATATTCTCACAAGGTTTATAGCGTTCCAAGAATCTTTATTACGAAAATGACAAGGTTTAATTTTGACGATTTTGAAAGTTAAGGACAGTGATCAAAATAAACTCCAACTCAAATCGTAGTTCTATCGTAGCACTATATTGTAAAACTAGCCTTCCGCCAGCGGCTTCGCCCGCATGGACGTAGCAGACAGAGTTACTTTCGAATTTATGATATTAGTAGGGATAAGGGACGAAAGGTTGGGGGTTTTTGTATGACTTGAGTTACATTTTGTATGCATTAGGTCTGTGTTCTTTTCCATATAGGATAACATAGTACTTTTACGGTTTTTTAAATTTGTTCTAACAAAGCAGTGTTGGGCTTGAATCAAAAAGATCGAAAAATACTTAGTGCCAATCAGCGTTACCTTTTGCGAGTTATGAAGTGCGAACCGCGCGAGGATATTGGCGCCCGCACCCACGCCGAACCCGATGAACGATTTGATGCCAAAGTGCACCAGCACGTAGTTCAGTTGATTGGCCAGCTCGTCCATCGTCGGGTACACGTAGCTGAAAAAAACATTCACCTTAGAAAGGGTTGTGGAGTATTAGTCGGTCGGAAGTTGAAAGTGCTCGTCGTCGTACACTTATTTTATTATTATTTTCTTGGTTTATTTCGAGTTAAATTGGATAGGCATTTTGTTCGACATAGGTGAATCTCAGTGCCCGAGTGTTGAGAAAAAGGTACAGAAAAAATCTGTGCGTAAACAGGCCTTTTCGGCCAAAACTTCGGATCTGTCCTAGTAAAGTAGTTATCGCTTTAGTTGGTTATCTGACTGACTTGACTGCGTACTGAAAACTGATTTGCCTTTGACTATTGATATGTTTTTACTTAACTGGCAAAATAGTGCGTTGGCATAACTAAAACAAAAAAGGATCGATCGTTGGTGGCGTTCGCGCGCTCTAATTTCTAAACACGTCTCGGTGCCGTGTACATATATTCATTGTGTTAGTAAACGTGTCGTTAAGTAAAGCTAGCAGTATAGCGAAACAACCATCATGAATGGAGCATTCGAGAAAAGTTTCTTCGGGGTGTTGGTAAATGGCAGCTTAATATTTTAACTGTAGTCTACAGTTTTGCGTAAGAAAGATAAGTCTTTAGGCGCGCACAATACGGCCTTTGAATACGAGATATCTCGGGCGGAGCAGCCCAGGGCTTAGCACGAAGATGAACGAGGATTGTACAAACACTCCATCGCGTCAAGCAAGCGTATGTACTCATAGGGATCGTACTGCTTTATACATTGAACGACGTTACGTAACACTGCGGCAACAAACGAATCTGCTATCTTGCACTAATATACATATTACTAGGCAATACCTGCGCAACTTCTTTGCCTTTGACGTGTTTTGTGCATTACTTATCGATACGACTATCAAACTATATGGTAATCTCGCCCCCCGGTTTATTTTTATAGAATTAAAAAAGCATGTTGAATAATTTCCTTCAGAGGTGATTAATTGTTTTATTTTTTGTTGTTAAAGACCTAAAAATAGATATTTATAGAGTGGTACGAATTAGTATTATACAAAATATATTTTTAAATGCCCGACTCATACCGTTTGAAATACCCGACAAGCAAATAAACGGTCTTCGACCAGTAATCCACGGTTACGCTAGACGGAGTTCATTCCACGTCTTAGTCATGAATGGGAGACGGCCCTCATTACATAGTGGTCCGAAACAAGTAACACAATTTTCCGGTCAGCGGTTCCCCCTAAGTCCCGGAGCACACAAAGCGGGCAAAGCAGACATAGCAGCTTCCTGTCTACTCTATCGAGCGACGTTACTTAACACTGCGATACAACACGACGCCGCTTCTGTTCGTTTTCCTACTAATAACCGATATTATTCAAATATTTGCCGTTAATAAGAAATACTCAACTATTTGTTACTTAGTCCTGCAAATAAAATTTTAGTGCTTCCTGTGTAACTTTTTGCTACTCGTACCCATAAAATATCTTGAGAATACTAAAATTAGCATAATTATTACGTAAAATTACCAGATTATGGTACGTTATAAATGGTGAATCATATAAAGGTATGAATGATAAACAAAGGGTCCGTTGAACAATGTTCCAGATTACTAAGGCAATATTCCGGCGAGCGGTTCCTTAAGTCCCGGAACACACAAAGCAGGTAGAGCCATTGAACTATATTACTAGATTATAAAATAGACATTCCGAACCAAAAGATTGCCTCATTTTGGCAAGAGTTAGTACCAAAGTTGGCTGCCGTGCTAAAACAAGAATTTAATGTTATCTTTTCGAAAAATTAATATGCATACCACACAGTGGTTAGAATTAACTAACTTTATAATACATGAGACCTATTTGTGAATCTTAATTCTAAAGCAAATAAATGATTATTATTATTATTATTAACAATCGTTATGTCATCTAGCCAAACTATTAAAACATGCAGCGCTTGATCGCTTATAGAGTAGTTTTCTCGCGAGCTAAACGTCATAAGCGCCGTGAATTTCATGGCGATTACGCATTTCGTTCAATTTAGTGTAACAACAAGTTGTAAGCAAGTGTGGCAAAATGGCGGCGCTCGGGAGCCCGATATTCGTGAGCATTATTACATCGCGAAAAAAATTCTATCAGTTTTTTAAACGTTTTTACGTCTACTTACATTACATCGGTAATGTAAAAGACAAAGACAAAGACAAAGACAAATCTTCAGAATTCTGTAATTAGCATAAATTATACGTTAATCTACAAGACTTTTGGTGTGTTATAAACGGTATAAATGTAATATTAAATTATGAATGGCAAACTGCGTCCTTTTAAAAGTGGTAAAGATAACTAAGGCAATATTCCGGCGAGCGGTTCCCTAAGTCTCGAAACACACAAAGCGGGCAGAGCAGACGTAGAAGCTCGCTGCCGACTCTATCGAGCGACGTTACATAACACTGCGGCACAATACGCCGCCGCTTGATTTCGCTTTTCTACTAATAACCGACATTATTCAGATATTTGATGTTAAAAAGAAATACTGAAGTATTAGTTACTTTGTTCTTCAAATAAAATTTCAGTGCTTCCCTAATAAATACTTCTGATTACTTCTAACCCATAAAATATATTAAACGGTCTTATTACGTTCTTCTGACAGCTCTACTATTCGGATGCTTTGTATGTTATTTATAATGTGGGGAAGTTACAACTGACGCAAAATTGATGCGTTTGAAGAAACTTTCATGAAGAAAACACCGTGTAATATTCGTCTGTCCTTTCTTCAGTATACATTATTCTGAGGCAGTTGCCGTGTCTCGTTCCCCAGGGACATCCTTTCGACAGATCAGATATGTGTGTGACATGTTAGGCATGCGCGCCCCACTCGTTAAAAGTAGGCGCCAGTCCGTCGCGACGAACGCTGCCCTATTAATGCAGTTTATTCACCTACCCTCCGCACGGAAAACACTGTTTCGTTTGCCGTTTTGTTTCATTACTTTTTCCCGCCTTATGATTGTCATTTCATCAAAATAATTGCTTGTCAGTTATTTGCTCTGCGCAGTAAACTGATTATGGGTTTCAGATACAGGGTGTCCGTTTCTCATTTAGAGAATTTTCTAGTTAGACACTCATGTTACATCAAAGATCCATAAACAAAAATGTTTACTTTAAGTTACTACAGTGCAAAAGGACAAAGACCGCAGAAGCCAATTTCAGAACGAGAATGCGATTACTAAGAACCTTGAAAAACGTGTACCGAAGAACACTTGCAGAGGTAAAGTGGGTGGAAGTATTATTTTCAAATGCTCGTTTTTCCAAAAAAAAATCGTGACTCGATGCTACTTATATTTTTTAAGCTTCGCGTAAAAAGCTGTTTCTATTAAAACACGAGTCTTCAGTCGATGACCATCATACGTATGAAGTTTCATATTGGAACTAATTTTAAATTCGTTTAATTTGAGTAGCAAATTGGCGTTTTAACTAAACTTCGTATATAACATCGTTTAAAACCGTCTACTCCACTCATGAACTTTCGCTTCTCTACGCTTCAAACTCCAGAGCTATTCAAACTAACGAGCACGTAATGTTTCGAAGGAAACAGGTACCGATAACTACAATTTTTCTCGACCTCGACGTCACTAACATACCCGTACGCAATTCACTAAAAGGTAACTTAGAAAACTACGTACCAGTATTTCAACCCTTTTAAAAAGAGAAGACTCCCAGAATTGGGAAGGGTTAGAGATATAGTCACGATTTGGAGTCTCAGGCTTTCATGATGACGACAAAGACAAAGACATTTATTTGCACAAATATGGGTGTTTACAAAGCTGTTTATATATATTTAGTTCGCCATATTTACCTTCATGAGGTATGCAAATATACAATGATAAAAATATAAAAGGAAAAAACTAAACTATAATACAATTACGAAATGTACATTTACGTCTATTTTACTATTATTTTTATTTGTCCCATATTGCGCCTTTTATAAATTAAAATTTAAATATTTATTTATTTATATGAAGAATAAATACATCATTATTAAATACTAGCGGCTGCCCACGACTTCGTCCGCGTGGACTTTGGTATTAGTCATAGCATGATGTTTTATAGCCTAGCCTTCCCCAATAAATGGACTATTCAACACAAAAATATTTTGTCAATTCGAACCAGTACTTCCTGAGATTAGTGCGTTCAAAGTGTTCAAACAAACAAACTCTTCAGCTTTATATATTAGTACAGATTACAGTTATTTGCTTCAACGTATTTAAAACGCTTCCCGCAGAATTATAGCACGCATATTTAAAGGTAGTCTAACTTACTAAAAAGCGCTCCCCATAGTGGGATGAAACCCAACAACGCATTATGTGTTGCGTGAAGTGTTTTAGACATTAGATCAAGTGGAAGAGGGAATTACGTCGTCGCAGTGAAATGAAAAATAAATTAGCTTTTAAAATAGAGCATTTTTCAAATTAGATTTTAACAGAAATCTTACGAATATGGCGAAGAAATGTGGTCTTCAAATATGGGCATATTTTCAGCCGATAAACAACGTTGTCGAAGAAAAAGAAAGACTACTTAAGTTCACGAGAAGAGCCTATTGACGTTCAAGTGCATTCGATCCACGGCCAACAAGTGAAGTTTAATTCACACACCAAAAAGTGATATCGATGAGTCTATCGAACTTTAACATTCTATACCTACGCGAACCGATGAACCTTGAACTGACTGAGGGTAACTGCGGTTGTCGTGTGCTAAAACTGTTCGATGTTTTTTGTCAAAACGAAGGACATTGCGAGCGTTCTACTCAGGGTCTTAATAAATTATTTCTTGACTGCATCGGTTCCGCGTTTTATTGACAAAAGAAAGTAATACAATATTACAAAGGACCAAAGATATATCAAATACATACGCCCATCGTAGAAGGCTTGTAACGGCCTTGTTGTCGCTTTTGTTACTATGGATACGACGTATACGTACCGCATTTAACATTTACTCGCTGTTATTCTGGTGCACTACGGCTAGCCGAATCTACTATTGCGACATGTAGCTGGCAAAGTTCCAGACATACGTAATTAAGAATTACTTTTAATAAATTTACATACTTTCACCGAATCATAATGTTGTTGTTCAAATAATATCTCCTTATAACTGATAATTATTTTATTCAAATATACTCAGCTTCAAAAAAATCGCACCTTTTAAGAAATCTACTTTATACATCTTTCAATCTTATTTTAATTATGAAATATATATAGAATATATTAATTTTTCAAAACAAAGTTGCTTAAAACTAAACTAAAACCTAGTGTTACCCCCCCCCCCCCACCTTGCCCTGATGACGGCTTCCATGCGCTCCCTCATGGATCGCAATTTTAGGACCTCTTCTTGAGGGATACTGTCTCATTCCTCAATAACGGCGTCTTCGAGCTCCTGAAGGGTCGTGGGAGCGGGATCACGGGACCTAACCTTGCGTTTTAACCCCAGAGGTGCTCTATCCGGTTCAGATCTAAACTTCTCGCTGGCCACTGCATGACAGGGATTCCAACTTCTTGAAAATAGCCGCGCACAATTTCAGCAGCGTGCGCGCGAGCTTTATCGTGCATTAATGTGAACCCGTCGCCAATAAATCCAGCATAGGGGACCAAATGATCTTCCAGGATCTCTGTGATGTACCGGTGAGCAGTCATCGACCCTTGCCCGAGAGTGCCTCCGGTCCAGGAGACGCAAGAAAGTTCAGTTTTGCCGTCGGCCGACATGCCGTCCCAGAACATGCAGGAACCGCCCCCGTACCCTACCGTGTCTTGGATGCAGGTTGCAATTGCCGAGCGACATCACACTGTCGTAGTCTTGATTGCAGTAGTGCGATCACTTGGGCGGCTTCAGCAGCAGTAGTAGTGTCCATTTTTAAGGACGTTTTTCTGGTGAAAGATCTTCTTCTGTGTCTTCTTCGACGGTTGTTAGCGAATTTATCCCCCAATAAGGTTGTATCGACCCTTTTATACCAAAAAAACAAAACAATACAAACAAAATTTTAAGAGGAGAATCAGTTCCATTTTCATTCATAGTGACTTGTAGTGTCAAGCTTTTCCTTTATTCAAATGAAATGGATATTTTTTGAAGAGTTTTTATAGGTCTTTCAAATGATACCAATATTGGTAGGAATAATTGCTTGTCTTAAGGATTAATAATGCTTGAAGTTTATTTTTGCGGTGGTGCGATTTTTTTGATGTGGAGTTTATTATAACGTTCAAGTATTACAACGGTTTTGTTACAATTTTTTCTTCTTAGTTAGAACTTACTACCTCAGGCGTTATTTATACCTGAACCATTAACAATCATTTCACACATCTTTCATCATACAATCTTGTCATTGATATTTAAAATTGGATCTTGACATGAAGCACGATTATTATCCAATTTAAAGTAAACATGCTCTAAAGAAACTGTAGATGTAGCAACGTTGTAAGATTTCTACATAATACGTCACATTAAAACAACCTTTATAAATTGGGGGCAATGGTCGCATCGTATTATTCCCACTTTCATTACTAGACACTGGACTATGTCAGGGCTTCGCAAGTTTCTGATTACAAACAAGCACCAAATTACTTTTATGATAAAGTTGATACAAGACTAAGGATAAAAAAAAACAGTCTGAAAAGGTTACTCAATAATTCGCAAATTACAGCTATGAAAGACGTAAAGTTAAGCCGGAGAAGTTGAGCTGTGGACTCAAGAGGATAAGTCCATCGTTAACTGTATTTTGAGAACATAAAACAAATAGAAAAAGGCCATAATCTTTATAGTCTACGTTACGTACGAGTATATTTGATGTAATGTTTTCTATAGCCCAGCTTTAACTTAATTACTCTCACTTGGCGGCTCATTGTGATATGACATGGTTTAAGTCAACATTTTCTGTATAAAACTAGTATTTGTGTCTCATGAGGGTTAAGAGCAGACATTAATGTTGTTGTTTAGTAAGTATAGAAATATCTTCTTGTTCAATATACCACATATTTTAAAAAATCTTTGAACGAAAAACTACACAATAAGCTGTTGTATTTTCTATATAATAACGGCCTTGCATAATAAAATCACTTTCGACTATCATAAAAACTTAAAATTATATTACTATATAACTAAGTATAATCAGGAATTATATGTAATAAGTTTATTGTAGTAATTTGATTTTTTTCTTAATTTATTGTTTAAAAATATTGATAAATTAAATTAAATGAAAAGTACCTGGATGACCAAGCGTTGCTCGGATAAAAACATTTCATTTTTCAGAGATTCATTGACTTACTTAACAACGCCATCACTTCAGCTCCCAATTTCAAAAAATAGAATTACATATACTCACCGATAGATATAGAGAAGAGTCATATTTTTCAGTTTATGTTTTAGTTGAAAACACGGATTAAATGGTACTTTCTAAAAATAAAACCAGTTCCGTGATTCAAATTATATATTTATTTACATACAATAATTGCTCGTCTAATGGTATAAGATAGATACGATGTTGCGGAGAAAACTCCGGTGAACAAAATTTTGATTTATGTGTATAAAACTTAATTGTTTCCCTTTTCACATAATTATTGTTTACTAAATAGGAAACATCCTATTTTAAATAAAGCTTATAAATAAAGCTTATTTTAGAGAAATTAAGAACCATTAAATTTTGCAAAATGTTCAAATTGTATTAATATTACTACTTAATATGCGTTAAAGTAATGAACGATGCTGATAACATTTCAAAATGGAGTGCAAATATTAGAACAGAAAAGGGCAAATTGTTGACTAACGAAGGGCATTAATGGGCAGTTAGGAGCGAGATTCCATCGAGAACGGATGTCCCGGCGGTGGAATCTTAATGACTCTCGGGGTAAGCCCCCTTGCTACATTTATTCTGTCTACCGAACTCAGGGCCGCGCTGCTGATGAGAAAAGAAAAACGTTCTTGTACAAATTACAGTTAAAGCTTTTGTTTGCCTCGACACAAGGGGTTTTATAATTAAGAATGCTTGAAGTCAAGAACACAGAAAAGTGGTATAAATGATTTTAAGTAAACTGATTTCTTCTAAGTATAATCAGTGAATTGTATAGTGTATTGAAATCAAAGACATTTATTTGATAAAGGGAATTTAAGAAACCCAACACAAAATAAATTTTAAAATGGAGTAAATTTGAAACGAAAATTATTGAGAAAATGTTGAACTTCGGATCTTCTTTTACTATAAAAATGACCCTAATTAAAAAAAAAATATTTTCGCCGTCGCAGGAGGCCCTTGCCAAACAGAAGATTACTATAAACAAGAGATATAATAAAACCAATCGCGTTGCGTCTGATGAGCTTAATTCGCTGAGCAGCCAGTATCAATCATTAATAAATCAGGTCGCTGCGCTGCTTAAGGCGTTCTTCATATTTATTAAATTTTAAATTCTAAAATCGCATGCTATGGATTTATTCATTAGGTTTTAATTTATATTTTGTTAAAAACTTATACACAATTTCACTGTTTTTAGTACTATCAATTTAATTATACTGTAGTGCTTAACACAATTGCCTAAATATATAGGTGTTTCAACAAGAACTTTGTTTTTCAATTGGGACAACACCACCAACGTGACAGTTATGACATTTAGTTTTTTGACATATTCTTAATAGTTGCTTTGGCAATCGTTGTAATGAATTCAATTTCGCTCCAAAATCGCATTAAAATAATTAAAATCCACTAAGAAAATGGCGGTTCTGTTAAAGTTACATTTCGTAAAATACGTGATATTTTCGGATAACATAATTGACCTTCTGAGACCGCTATCAAGAATTTGGTCACTAAATTTGATCGACAGGCTCGGTACAAAATGTTACAACACCAACACGTGGTCGAATTTTGCGTAAGGATTTGGCTTTCAAACGATCAATTTATTGCAAACCAAATTTTCCGATCGCATAATTTCACGAAAATCAGCTGTTAAGTGGCCACCCAGATCGTGTGATTTAACACTACTGGATTATTTTTTGTGGGGCTATGTTAAGGACAGAGTCTATACGGAGCCAATCGAATCGATTGCAGCCTTAAAACATAAAGTCCATGATGTGATAAACGAAATAGACCCGCCATTTTGCCAAAAAGTGATCAAAAACTTTAATGAAAGAATCGACGTCTGCCAGCGTGGTTGTGGTGGAAATTTGCCAGAAATAATTTTTCATTCATAATTGCCTATCTTTTTTCTTCGTAATACAATAAAAATTTGAATCACCTTCACCTAAATTCATTGATTTATTTTGTTTAAGAAAACAAAGTTCTTGTTGAAACACCCTAATATAATAAACATAATAGGCTCTTTTCCACCTGACTTCTAAACGTTAATGAGATTTACCTTTTATTATCATGTTAACCTAACAGTCTTTAAGAATACTACCATCAGTCCATACAAACGTATGAATTTATTGAAAGAATTTGGACAACCTCAGGAGTAAAAGTTTTCGAACAAAAAAACCTTTATTGAAACAATTTTCTCTCAACCGTCGTAGCATCTTCCATCATCAGCTCAGTAACATTTGATGATGGAAACTATATATGCACAAATATCTATTTTGCTTCAGAAAGTATAAGAAAATCAATTTATTTTCCCATGAAATTTGAGAGCCCCTTGATTTTCCTGGAATCCCTTCATCAGATCTTGACTTAGTTACGGTTGGACCACCTCGAGAGTATGAGAGTATAAGTTTTGGAACAAAAAATCATTTATAGAAAATTTTTCCTCTTAACTCCTAATCATCGTAGTACCTTCCATCATCAGCTCAGTAACATGAGATGATGGTTACTATTAACCACTATTTTGCTTTAGAAAGTATAAGAAAATTAATGTGTGTGCCTATAAAATTTGAGAGTTCCCCTCGGTTTTCCTGTGTAGGACCACCTCGGAAGTATAAAAATTTCGAATAAAAAAAATTTTATAAATCGGTTCACAAATGGCTGAGTAATCGGTGATTATACATATAAAAAACATACAGCCGAATACATTACCTCCTTCTTTAAGAAGTCGATAAAAATATAACTACAACAACAACAATAGCAGATAGGTAAAAATAACTTCGTTTATGTAAACTAGGGCTATATTAGACATAGAAATTAAACTAAGGTTGGTTGATCCATCCTGTCGTGTAAAAGTGTTACGATAGTTCTTCTTCGACCACAGGCATTTTTGTCTCTTTTACAGTAAACCACGGGTTTTAGGTTTTGCCATCCCACTGGTACGAATTTAACTTTCCATTAGCAAAGCGGCTTGCCGGTCGGCTATTTACACGGGGCTAAGTGCGTCATGTAGCCATAACCGACGGCTAATATCGATCCATGTTAACTACAAGACTCACTAATAATGATTAAATTGATAATGAAATCTGTTTACTATGTCGTCTATTGTGGAAAAATACATGTAACTACAACATTTTTTTAAGATGACTTCTATCCTTCATATGTACCTTACCACTTACCACATAACGTATGTGGGTCGAGACGCTGATCCATTTCCCAACTCGTGAGTCATACAAGCCCAGGAAGATAGCAGTTTGATGTGAATGATTCAGTGCGATCAAAAATAATAAATTGAAAGCAATAAAAGTATGTTGAAGATATGCTCTGAGCCTCTGTAGAATCATACTGGGCAACATAGATCGTATACAGGTATAGATAATTTGAATCAGAACAGTGAGGTGAACTAGGAACGAACACTCACGAGAATTTAACTTGGGCGAGATTCGTGAAGTAATGACCCGGCGCATTACGGGCTCCAGACTGCGGGGCGTTTCAGTATCCATGTCGCTAAGGGTGAGTCATTTGGTTGTTTTGTCTGTCTGCTTTTCACATCTTTAATCAGCTTCAATCACTAGCGATTGGTAGTAATGAAGCGTGTTGATTTTATTAAAAAAATATCTCTCTTCCTCTTACCTGATTAAATTGCGACGAGTATGCCTGTATCACACACGCACGAATTACGTGCCGTAATTTAAATATATCTTATGTGTGACAAGCAGCAAGTAATCGCTAAATATTATATCCTGAAGAAATTATAGATAGCGAAAGAAACTGTACTTAATCACTGTGAATATTATGAACCCAAAATAAAGATTAATAGTCAGTTGAAGGAAAAGGAAAGGAAGCAGAAAACATAAGAGTTAAAATAGTTATATATAAATAATTATATAAGAAATATGATAGCCAGCAAGATATTGTCCTTTAGATTACGATGCACACGAAAGAAAACGTAGTAAGCTGTCAAAATCAGAGCGCTTAATTATGAAGTGTTAATTAGACGAAATTAGTTACATGTTTAAAAAAAATATAGTTTTGTTAGAATATCTAGTATCAAAGAAACTAGAAATTTCATTGTTCTCTACAATTTTTGGATTGGAAACTGAGTTCGTCAATAGGTAGAAGGTCCGAAACTGTTACATAAAATTGCCGGTCGATTGCGCGCGCACAGTTTTAAGCCCTGGCCGATTTGGGCACGATTTTCGCCCAAATCATCCCAATCATCCCAGCTCATGGGCCGATGTTCTACTCGCATGTACATACATGTAGGTGTGTGATGTCTTCCAAATTTACAATCAGGATAATTTTAACGAATTCTCCAACTTGAAGACAACGTCCTTTTTGTAGAGATTTCATTTATACCGATAAGATATTTTATTTCTGCATATCATATCGTCATATTCACAGAGAGTTTGTTATATCACGAAACCGAATACATATTATATCCAAGCGGAAAGAATGAGCGAGTGAAAACACTGAAAGGGTATTTGTAACGATGCGAGGTCTGTGTTTGCAACACTCTCATATTTTATTGATCAAATTTAACATTCTATACTTACTTTCAAGGGTTACATTTACATTTAAATATTTATCTCTTGAATGGAGCAAAAAACGAACGAACACATCATTTGCCATGGAATTAAATTAATCTTCACTCCAAACATCAGCCATCAGCCTTGAGGTAAAAAAACGCTGAAGCAGGTGTCACATCATTGAAGTCTCGAGTAAACTGTTGGATCATAAAAAGTCTCTCTGTAAAAACTTTCGACTCCTATTGAAGCCTCTTAGGGATGGAATGTAGAAAAACCATCCTTGGTGAGTGAGTACGTCATAAAATAAACTTATAATTTATTGTTTTTAGATTTAATAGTTTAGGCTCTGCGATACTGAATAAATCATACCGGACAAGTAATATTATACGAATAGATATGGATAATGTCGAGTTATACATAACACTTGTCGCACAAATTAAGTTAGTTTCCGACAAGATGTATATTTTATGCTCAAAGGTCGGCGACTATTGAAAGCGTAATCGTATTTCTGTCAAAGGGTACAGAGTTGTGAAGCGAATATCTAGAGCCCGGGAAATGGAACCCAATCGCGTTTCCAAACCATTACCAAATGGAAGAACGCAGATTTCATATTGAGAAGGAAATATCATATTGGCGTGCGTAGTGCTTTGCTTTGATGCTATGCTTACATGCTAAACTTAGTCATGTACCAACCCGCACTTGACCAGCGTGGCGGGTTATGTACATACATACGAGTAAATATATTGTATTGGAGCGACAAACAGTAACATTTTTATGATGCTGTAACATTTATTGATGAATACGAGTTTTATACTCTCTTTGTCATAAAAAAATGGTTACTTGTCTACGAGATGTATATTTTATACACTTTAAAGCTAGCTGTTGAAAGCGTAATCATATTTCTGTCAGAGATAAGTCTGGTATTGAGATATGAAGCGAATATCTAAAGCCCGTGGAAATGGAATCAAAGCGCATTCCCAAAAGCATTCCCAAATGGAATACGGGAAATTATGTTAGGAAGGAAATACAATATTGGTGCACTGCTTACTTTGAATAATGCTAAACTTTGATTCTCTAAGGAGCCATTTGAATTTATCCAAGTTTGTGATAAAAATGTTGTGATGATTTTTGTTTTATATAAATACCCATCCGAATATACTGGAACCGGAAACTCAGATGGGTTGGTAAGGTTGGCTAGACAAGATAGATAACGAGAGAATATTTTGACGAATAAAAAAAAACTTTTATGTTCAAAATAAGGCTTAGTATAACAAATTTCTCGAAAAGCCATCAAATGTCTGAAGCACAATAGCGATTTCTAAAATATCAAATTTTTTTATATTTCACATTAAGTTGTAAGAATATAATATTTTACATTAAGTAATAAGAATAGAAATAAAATAAAAAATATTTTTGACTTTTAGAATTATTTTTGTATTAAACCTTGCGGTAGCTTTGAAACCCTCTACGCTCTTTATGGAAATAAATCCGACGTTGGAATAACATAGGCATATTATATAACTGCTGGTAGAATTTAGGTAAGATGCATATTCATAAAAGCTATATAATATGTTGGCTTGAAATTCAACATATACAAACGCAACCGCAGAAAGTACTCGTATATACGAATTAGCGCCTACTTGGATGAGTAAACTAACCCCCGCCAACCCCATCATTCCGCGAACATTTTGACCACCCCTCGTATGAGTAAGGTTCAAATATTAACATGATTAAAAATATTAAAATATTAGCGGCCGCCCGCGACTTCATCTTTGGTATTAGTCATAGCATGCTGTTATATAGCCTAAAGCTTTCCCCAATAAATGGACTATCCAACACATAAATAATTTTTCAATTCGAACCAGTAGTTCATGAGATTAGCGCGTCAACAAACTTTTCAGATTTTCCCCATTTTTGCAACATTGATGCCTCTCTCCTATTCGTGGAGCAGTGTATATAGCCTATACTATAGCAAACAATAATAATTTTTCAATTCGAACCAGTAGTTCATGAGATTAGTGCGTTCAACCCTCAGGTTCATCCAAACAAACTCTTCAGCTTTATATATTAGTAGTATAGATTAGTACCCGGACGACCGAGCGTGGCTCGGACAAAAACAAATGATTTTCTTGGTTTAGTTACAAACAAAACGCTCATTGCCTTAGTGTTACATAACAACGCCATTTGATATAACTCCCAATTAAAAAATGTGACAAATAAAAACGCAATATGTTTTTGATAGAGGCAAGTTATAAATATTCGGGCAAGGAAGCTTAAATTCGAAAGACGAAATTTTTATGGATCTCTTTCGTTTCGATTCGTTTGAACGGCGAATTGGCAGATGACATTTGACGGCATTCTACGCCCCAATATTATTAATACTCTGCAACAGATGTCAGGATGAGTCATATTTTTCGTTTATATTTAAGTTGATTAGAACTGGAAACACGGATAAAACGACAATTTCTTAAAATGAAACCTAGCTGAAACACTCCCAAAAACCCATGCGTATTATATAAAACAACTATCCCAAAAGAAATTATATAACTGAGACAAATAAACATCACAGCAAAAAATGCCCAAATTACAACAATTGGTACTTGCTGTCGAACACTAGGGCGTCTCGTGAACATTATTGGTGGCGCCCCGCTTTAATGCCAACATATCAGTATTGTACGGTAAACTAATATAACATAGTCAACATCTTTGAAAGCTACCCCAAGTATATTAGTGGGGTACTAAGATATACGGACTTTAGATTTAATACACATATAAACCATCAATTAGCTTGTGGAGGACCCCGAGAACAATTATCTTTCGTTTGTTTGCTACTTCATTTAGTCCTTTCAAAGGCACGCTTCCTTCCCGGAGCTGCTAGATGGCACTCAATGTAACGCCGGCAACCCAGTCATTCTATTTTTGTCGTCTCTAATAAATAGTGGATACCTTAGACCGAATTCTGACGACACGCCACGAGGACAAGTCTCATTGTATTTTTATGAGATCGTCAACGCATGGACGGTTCCAATCAAATAAAAAATACGTTCTCCTTAAAGATCTTCTGTATTGATGCTCGCTCATTTACAAAAATATTTATAAACAGTAATAAAGTAAGACGGCTGTATATTAATGGTAATACTTGGACGACGTCGGTGGAGCGTGCCGTTCAAAAAAATCAATACAACCCGCACGCCCCGACTCACCCGTACTCGCAAGGACATTGGCTGAATAGTTTTCAGAACAACATTAAATTTGTATAATACAAAGTCCGCTAAATATTAGTAATCAATTGTGTCATTTTCTAACATCTATATCTATAAATATAATAAATCTGTAACAAGTCGGTTTCTGTACATTGAAGGTATTTGAGAAAAACTGGTCATACTTTACCAAAGGGTGGGCCGTTTCTAGGACTTAGAAATAAAAAAAAAATTTGCTGTTTTTAGGCGTCAATTAGATTGAATCGTGAAGATTAAACTAAAATAAGCATTTTTTGTTATTTTAACTTTCTTTCTCAGATCAATATTTACAGAAACGGCCCACCTTTGCTACAGTCCAACCGAAAAACTGTCACTAGGGCTATTTATTAACGTAATAGAACCCAAAACAATTATTTTTAGAATTATTGTCTGTTTGTCTATTTATCTGATTGTCAGTTCATTTGTGCGCGCTCTTCTTCTCAGGAACGGCTTAACGTAGAAGGATGCGGTTTTCACTGATGTATTGGTATTTTTTTGGATTAACGTTTTGTGTTCGTTTTATTTAAATCGGTTCACAAATAAAAAAGTTACGTCCATTTCAAGAATTTATCGATCAGTGTTTGGAAGTATCGTTGTTGATTTATCGAAAACTTCAGTTAATGTATTGAAGTTTTATAATTTACAGTCCCTTAAATGATAACATGAAACATACATATAAATGAAAAGAAAAATAGATAATACATAGAAAAAACAAGCCTCGTCACCCACCATACTTATGACCGCACTCGACATTGCTGAGCTTTATTGACACCCATCTTTATGACCGCACATGACATTGCTTAACTTTGTTGACACCCATCATTCTTATGTCCGCACTAGATTCGCCTTAATTTAGCTGAAATGCAATCCGGCTGGACGAGAATGCGTCGCATTACAAAACAGCCCTGTTTTAGCCTAAAACTTTTAGGAAATGGCTAGCCGTAATGTAAAACATGCATGCAATGCGACATACCTACATGCCGTGCCGAAGTCTGCCGAACTTAGACGATTGTCAGGTTTTTTTCATTACGGAATTTCTTGATTCAGTCGCCGCGCTCAAAGCCTGCGATAAGAGCTATGCAATAGCTTAAAAACCAACAAAAGATGAGCTGGCACTAATATGGTAAACTGTACAAAATAGGGTTCACGCTTTTTCGTACAGTTCCCACATGTCAAGAATAATTAATCAATATTTTAATCTATACATAAAGCTGAAGAGTTTGTTCGTTCGTTCGTTTGTAAGTTTGTTTGAACGCACTAATCTCAGGAACTACTGGTTCCAATTGAAAAAATATTTTTGTGTTGGATAGTCCATTTATCGGGGAAGGCTTTTTTTATAAATCGAGCAAAAAGGCAGACGGGCCGCGTGGTGTTAAACGATCACCGTCGCCTATGGACACGGGCAACCCCAGGGGAGCCACCCGAGGGCTTTAGGCTATATAACATCATGCTATAACTAATACCGAAGTCCACGCGGACAAAGTCGCGGGCGGCCACTAGTCACGAATATCACGATATATCTTTCCAGATGCAGATCCTATCTATGATGAAAAGAAAACGTTGCCTCTAATCTATTCAGAAAGTGAAAAATTATGACCATTTCGAACTAACAAAAACCTAGACAATAAATAGGACGAACTAACAGTAACTCCAGGCCCACCTACCTACCTACTATATATTTTATGAACATTTTCTAGTACTAGCCTAAGCAAATAAATTAATATTACTGTGGGTCAGTCTATTGAGAGTCAAGTGTCAGGTTTGCAACGTGACAAATAGTCCGTGAGTTGCGGTAGGGCTTAGTATCCGACTATGGTAACTTCGAGAGCTCATTGATCAAGTTGCCGTCGCAGACACCGTGAAGCGTCCATGCAATACTGATTGTGCAGTCAACGGAAAAATGCTTTCCACGGTAAAATTAAGTATGCATTTGGTAGTATAATATTATTCTCGAAATGATGTAGTCAAAAATTTGTATAGCTTATGTGAAAGACGAAAATTGAAATAAACAAAAAATAAATCCTTAAAAGATAAAAGTTATTAAGTATTGGTTTGTTCTACTTTTCAAGAGGTAGGTAAGTAGGGATTAACAACGCGTTTGGAATGAACTTGATAACGTACTAGATACTAACAGTTTTAAGGTAGCACTTATAAAAATAACGCTAACGAAGTCAGTATAAAAAAAATAAGAGAGGTTCACAAATACAAATCGTTATTATTTAAGAATTGATTTAATTTTTTTTGTTGAATCCTCGAAGCTATCTACGAATAGAAAATCTGGAGCAAGTTTCATACGTTCGTAATAGTTCGTAGCAGTGAACTCCGCTTTGACACTTCTTTTAGTTCAGCGGTTTATCCGACACCTGTATAATTGGTTGCACGGTCCTCTCAATGCCAGCTTCCAGTGTGCACGATGCTTAACGTGATTTATAGAGGGTTGACGTCGTACGAGCCGGCCGAGGCACTCAGGTTTACCCTAACGTTTCCATGCTACTAATATTTACTCATTATTTGTTCATCTCGCAATGCCGAGTTTGTAGTGGCAGTGTTTAACTTGCTAATTATATGCGTATACGAAATTTACCCCGGTACGCAAATAACTGGGACATTGAATAAATTTGTATGTAGAATTATAATTAAATTGAAATTATTGTTGTTTTTAACTTTTCCGTGAAATTGTTTAATCTACCATGGGTATGTGAACATATTTTCGTTTCGGTTCTTCGTCAAGGAATAATAAATCTTATGGAAGACTACACAATAGGTAATTAGGTAGGTATGCCTATTCAAATAAATTTTCTTACTTAGGTCAAAAGACATAAGAAAAGTTGGTGATCTTTATAATAGAACCGATGAAACAGTGAAAGATGAGCAGGCAGGTAGGTATGTAAAAATAACGAAAACCAATAAATACCTACTAATTTTATTTTATCCAGAGATGCATAAATACGTTTTGATATTTACTGTACAAATATACAAAGATATTAAAAAATACAAATTTGGTCAACAATATTTAAATTTACCTACTTCCTTCTTACAAAACTATGAATAATATACAATGAGTAGCAGGAAAGTGCGTCCCACTGCTGGGCACGGGTCTCTCCCCATTATTGGAGAGGCCTGGAGATTACTCCACCACGCTGCTCTAATGCGGGTTCAAAGATATTACGTAAAGCTAAATAGTCTCCGAAAGAGTATTCTCCCAAGCTGGGGCTCCCAAGCGCTATCGTCCGAAGTAGTGTAGCGTATTTTTGCACGATCATTTTGTTAAAGTTTGCAGGATTATAAAAGTTAATATGGCCTATACAGCTCCATATTCTCGATAACGTTACTAAAGTCAAATAAGAAGGTCAGAAAAGGTCAAAAACGTGCTGAAAAATATGCGAATCTTCGGACTTTAACGTTTTGAGTAGAGCCCCTCTAAAACTTCGGCATTTTGAGTAGAGCCCCTCTAAAACTACGGCGTTTTGAGTAGAGCCAATCTAAAACTTCGGCATTTTGAGTAGAGCCCCTCTAAAACTTCGGCGTTTTGAGTAGAGCTCCTCTTAAACTTCAGCGTTTTGAGTAGAGCCCCTCTATAACTTCGGCATTTTGAGTAGAGCCCCTCTAAAACTTCAGCGTTTTGAGTAGAGCCCCTCTAAAACTTCCGCATTTTGAGTAGAGCCCCTCTAAAACTTCGGCGTTTTGAGTAGAGCCCCTGTAATTTTAAACGAAAGCGGACGACGTATTAAATTATCTCGAACTCTTCGACGTTCAGCAATTCCTAAACTCGTATATACGAGTACTACTCATAGGCAGGTGAAAATGTATTCCAAGATTGTTATTAAAATCCACTTACATTCAGAAGAAAATAAAAAAATAATTGTGAAAATATTTCTTAAAGACGGCGAAGAAAATTGAAACTAATGAACTAAATACTGATAGGCTTTATTCAAAGTAGGTACGTGAGAGGCTTGGAATGCTTGAACGTTTAATAGAACACTAAGAGGGCTCAAAAACCACTACATTTCTTGTAGCAGTATCGACAACCTCAAAAGTAGCCATTAAATCTAGTTATACACTACCACAATTACACACTACCCTTTTCAGTTTGTCATTTGCAATACAATATTACGTAATTTAACATACGAGTAAGGTGGAACAATATTATTTATTACCCTCTTTGAAATTAAATATCCGATTACCTCAATAGCTAATCAATGAATAATGATAATGACCAAAAGTGTTTCAATATTCAATTTTCAGAATGTTTAAATACTAATTGCGCGAACTTTAACTTGCAAAACGTAAATGAAGCGCACATGCCCCTTGCGGCTGTCATGAAATGCACGCGATCTACGCAACTTAGCGAAATTGACAACTTTTATGTGCGTTTTCATGTTTCGAATGGCGCGATAAGGTTGTCTTCGGTCTCGGTTTTAATCGTTGGATGGGCGGTTTGAAAATATCTGACATTGGGTTGGCCACTACCACCAATCCGCATTGGAGCCGCATGGTGGTGTTAGCTCCAGAAATATCCCAGTCCAGCTGTGGGACGCAAAAAAGATTGCGAATATAACAAATAGCAACATAAAAATATTTTTACTGATAAGCATCCAATTCCCTGAATAGTTATAATTAACGAGCAAAGCACGTACGACTACACTCATGGTCTAATGCCTGCAATAAATTAATCGCCGTAATGGCATTAACGTGTACAACAAGCTATTAAGAAAGTGCCAAATATAAGTAACTAACTTACACTTTAACTGAACAAGTAAATAATGCACCCAGGTGGGGCTTAATACTATTAATGACAACTATGGCAGTTCCGAAGTTGCGGCGGACAGAGCTCGGGATCCGTTGTAGTTGTACACCAGCTATACAAGTTTCACGACAGCCTTTGTTTCCTCGCAGACAACAACATACAACAACAAGCTAAATAGGGATTTAAAGAATACGAATTTATATCCTAAAAACGAATTCCCAGGCGTAGAACAGCGGTCGATATTCCAAGATACGAGTGCGAAGAGGAATATTTAGATAGGTACCTTTTTTCAATCAGGCCACAATTTTGTATTTATCATTCCTTTTTTTTTGTTTATCATTCCTTAACGTACATATGAGTGTAAATTTTATGGAAGGAAAGTCGATTTCATTGGAATACTCATTAGTATAAACCGCTTTAAATGCTTCCCTAGTTTTCTAATATTTCAAGGCTAATTTTGCCACATGCATCGGTCTAGATGTTCTCAACGTTTATCCAGGTCAAAGAACAGCAAATTCATTTTAATACATATAGACTAGCCTTATACCAGCGGCTTCTCCCGCGTCGTCCATTTTTATATTTCCCGTAGGATAAAAACCATCCTATGACCTATCCCAAGGTCCACTTTCTCTTTGTTCCAAATTTCGTCAAAATTGGTTCAGTAGTTTAAGCGGGAAAGCGTTACAGCCAGACAGACAGAGAGACATAACATAGACATGTTAACTTTCGAATTTATAATATTAAGTATGGAATTCGAAACAGCGAATATTGGCTAATACGAATCTGAAGACGAATTTTCGTTACATCTCTTGAACCGAACAAGCCAGAGTTTGTCCCGCGCATATAAAGTTCAAGATGTACAAGCTTTCAGCTATTTCAGTAACTTGAAAATTGGAAGTTGCTCTTTCGTTTTGATACGAAGATTTTATATCCAAACGTAATATCGTGAAAATTTATTTATAGAAGAAATATGCATAAACTTTTAACGATGGCCTGCTTCAGTATTAGGGTTACTAGTAGTTTGTTATTGGACACGCGTTCGTAGTAAAAAAAATACAAAATTTCGCCTTTTATCAAATATACCAAATGCAATGAAATTGAAAAATAAAACAACGGGTTGCCCTCCGGTAGTACCGACAGAAGTGAAAACTTGAACATTAACTTTGTGCATTTTTGATATTTTGGAATGGTTATGGAATAATTTCGCACGAATTGCTTTTATTATGAGTATTATTTTTCATCTATTATTTTCAGTAGGATTTCATCTAGTATTTTTATAAGTACTCACTCATTTTCTTTCACTATTTCTTCGTCACTTTTTTCATTAATAGATTCACTTTGTTCAATGTCCATATTTTAAATACTTGATATATACGAATTTTACAAGTCGAGCCGTCATCAGCTGTCACCCCTCCGTCTTACGAACTTTCGATCAGGACACGTGTCCTGACGCGAGTTTAACATTTTTTACCCACCCTAAAAAAGTGCACAACGCCGACGAAGAAGTTTTTAATTTAAAAAAAAAAACAATTTTTAATATTTACGTTGAAATACTGTGTGCTATCGTTCCTTTCAAGTCTAATAGTAATAGCCTGTAAAACAATGACAATGACTGTAAAACATGTGCCGTCTAGCGTAAAAGGATGGAACGGCTATAATAATGCAGTTGCAGGCAGCAACGAAGCTTTTAGAATATTACTTCAAGAGCCCATCGTGGTAAGCACTCTTGCTCCTCCCTCCACCATTAGTAGAGGATACGAACTAGAAACGACCTTCACCCATCTGTTTAATAGATGAAAAGTGTTTTATATCAAATTTAATATATTAGAAAATATATCTCGAGTGGTTTGCCTAAAAAATCCTGACAAGACTATGATTATTAAAAAAGTGAAAAATGATTTTTTACTAAATTTTGCACTCATGTGTTTAACGAATAAATTTAATACCAATCGAAAGTATGAAACCTGTAAAATATACAAAAGTGTTATTATGTATTGTTGTTTATTGATAATGAATAAAAATGAACAAAATTAGCAGTCAAACAATTAATATGAAATGAAATGATAAAAATATACTTTAAGAATCTTGTTTTACGTTAAAAAATTACATTAAAAACTAGTGGACCCCGCAGACGTTGTCCTGCCTTAAAAGTAATAAAAGAGGATTTGTTTTCTTATTATCTTAAAGAGACTTCATGTTACTATCAAACAAAAATATAAAACAAATAATGACATACGAACTGTCCAGTTATTATGACTGTGTCAAAGTTTAGAACGACACGGCACGAAATACAAAACGTTTGACAGGCAGGAACAATTTATATGGGAAAACTAAATAAGTAAAAAAAGTAATTAAAAAACATTTCCAGTGGCCCAAATTGTGAATCAAAACCATCCTCGAATCCATTTGAATACACACAAAAAAATTCATTAAAATCTGTCCAGCCGTTAAGGAGGAGTTCAGTGACATACACACTCACACAAGAATTATATATTATTAAAAATGTTATTCTTGAAAATAGTTACAATCAATAATTATTATTCCGAATCTGATTCATCAGACGTGAAACGTTGATCTTCGAACTCGGTACATTCGTCTTCATTTTCCGTAATTTCGACAATTTGACAACAAGGGGAATTCGTCCCTGTAGCTTATATCGACAAAATTATGTGCGACTAAATCAATGTTCCAAAACTTCGATACCATACCACGCTTTTTCTTAGTTGACGTGTGATTATCCATCTTGGTATTACCTTTTAGTACGTTTAGTAGGTACTTTATTCTTGACTAGCTGTGCCCGCGACGTCGTCCGCGTAGATAAAGACTTGTACAAAAGGCTTGATTAGACTTGGATTATTTATTCCTCCTCCTCCTTAGTCGTTCACTCTTGTCAGAGTGGTCGTTGCTGATGAGGTTGCAATTTCTTTCGTGACCGCTTGCCCTCCACTGTCCCTTGGATTATTGTTACCTTTTATGAAATTACTTATGATACAAAAGTTCATATTATTATGTTGAGTAGATACATTCTTCCTGAGTCCTTACAATCTTACTGTACTCCTCTTATAATCGACTTTTCAGTCGTTATCATCAGTTTCTCTTTACAAATTAAACGTATTATAATAGCCTGTTTTTAAAGTGTTTAGATAGTACTTCTGTGCCCGCGGAAAGGATCATTATAATTAAATAATTTGTGCTGCAAATAATGCATAGATTCATTATCATTATGTAACTTAAATATATTGCAGAAAGGTGGTGAAATGTCTACGCTATGTCAGGCGTGGTTAGTAGTTGGGAGTCAAATTCTTGGTTGCTTACACGTTGGTTGCAATTGTCGTTAACATACTGTCGTTCATACTTAATGGAGGTATTTTGAGCGATTTAAAACTTGCGACAGCAGTTAGGCCACTAACAATGAAGACGTCATCAACCTGAATTGGAGCAGCGTGAGAGGATCAGGCCCTACGCGATTAAGAGTCAATTGGTCCTATTAACAACCCTTCATACAGCATCAGAAATAAATATATCGATTACTAATATTATTCTGGGCGTGACCACCATGCCGTGCTGCTGCCGTGACGCTTTAGCATATTAGTATAACACCAGTGCCAGTACTGCGTACCTTATTAAATTAACCACTGTAAACTTCTGCTCATTTCTATAACATTTTTTTTCATTAGACCCTCGGCAATTGCTTATTCGTTTATTCGAAATCACTTTTTTTATAAATAAACCGAACAAAGAGGCAGAAAGGCCGCGTGGTTAAGCGATCACTGTCGCCTATGGAAACGGGCAACCCCAGCGGAGCCACCCGAGCACTGCCGGCTTTCAAGAAGAGCTTTCTTTACAGCTTTCTTGAAGAACCCTATGTCAAAGTCCACTGGAAATGCCTCAGCTGGAAGGTTTTCCCATAACTTACACATCCGTTCAAACATCAAAAGGAGCGTGCAAAGCGGCCTGTGGAACTTTAACCTTCGACTGGTGGTGTAATCATGATATGGAGACGTAGCTATCATTTTGAAAAGAACACTCAGCATAGTAAAGTCGGTAGAACACTTTGATTTTTACGTTTCACACTGATAGCACCAGAGTAGGGGAAAATATACACTGTATAATGGGTACCATGCGACACACAGAGACAGAAATACAAACCCTTAAACCGAGAACAGAAAATTAAACTAATCATTCAAATTTCTGCTTCGCCGAGAATCAAACTCGAGACCCTTCGATTGGCAGTCCGGCATGGTAACCATTGCGCCACGCGAGTCCAGGCGCGGTCGCAGCCTTCAATTTTGGGGGGGGGGGTCACCAAGAAATTTTGGTGGGGGGTCACTAAGAAATTTGGGGGAAGAGGTGTCTCAAATTGGCTTGATTCGCCTTCCATCTACGCATGAGTGAGGGATTTGGGGGGGGGGTGTCATGTCCCCTGTGACCCCCTCCCCTGGAACCGCACCTGCGCGAGTCGATAATTATTATTGTCTATTAAATAAGGTCGATACCAATAATATGTGGATGTAACCACCGCGCCGCGCCTCCATAATGCTCTACCACAATGAGTTCAATATCAGCGCCAGTTCCAAAGCTCTCTGTTGTTAATTTTTTATTAGATACTTTATTAAGTAAATATACTCGTAATTAATTATTTGAAATAATCTCCACCTATCCACTTTGTAATAGCGTTATTGGGTAATATAATGATTATGTAACACCACCTGTAAATCTACCTGTAAAAAGCAATTAAATATGAATAAATGAATAACAACGACATCTATCGTATACCGTGTAAACTAAATTGTCGATATACCGAATTTGCAAATCACTAAATAGTTCTGAATGTGAACATAGATGTCGGCAGTAGCCTCGTTTTGTTAAGGTTTTGTACATTTTGTATAGGTAGAGGATTTCTTTGAATATGTGGTGATATGTATGGTTTTTTTAAATATTTAGAGATGAAATCTAGCATAAGTGATTGAAAACTTGCTATCAGAATATTAAGAGATGTTAGTAGTTATCGAAACTTGTGGTGTGACCGCTCGCATTAACTTTATTATAGCGTGCAGGTGTTCATCCATTTCATCATTCTTGAAATTGACGTAACTTTTTTGTTTGTGAACCGATTTAAATAAAACAAACCCTAAATGTTAATCCAATAAAATACCAATACTTCAGTGAAAACCGCATCCTTCTACGTTAAGCCGTTCCTGAGATTAGCGCGCACAAACGAACAGATAAACAGACAAACAGACAAACAGACAATAATTCTAAAAATCATTGTTTTGGGTTCTATTACGCTAATAAATAGCCCTAGTGACATTTTTTTTCAAATATCTTCAATGTACAGAAACGGACTTGTTACAGATTTATTATATGTATAGATATAGATATAGATTAGGTGTATTTAAAAACTTCAATGTTTTAAACTTAGCTAGTTGTACCAACAGGTGGATCACGGGGACCGCGCGTGATTAACGTAGATTTAGTATAGGAGTCGATGTACCTCTTATAGGAATTTAAATTGTATGTTATGACCGAATTCTTTATTATGGCAAAGCTGAACCATTGAAGCTACATTGCGCCTATTTTAAAATATGAGCCGTTTTAACACGATACTAATACGAAATGTCCGTCCCTAAACTAGATGTGCTGGGACCCGAAAGATGGTGAACTATGCCTGGTCAGGTCGAAGTCAGGGGAAACCCGGCATGATCGATAGACATGAAATTTCATTGTTATGGCTGATTAACATTTATCCAATGGCTGGATTGCTACTGGATCAGGCCGTTTACATTCAATCCAGTAGACACTCTTCCTTTGTTAGGGTGACAACAAGTTTGCAGCAAAAATGAGTATTCCGCGACTTTGGAAGCGCAGGCAATTAAAATACTGTCAAATAATCTTTGTATCGTATAAAATCTTTGTATCATATTGTATAAAATGTTTTGTAATTAGCTTCACACAAAAAAAAAACTAGATCTATGGCTTCACGATGCGAATGAATTGTTTGAGGAAGAACGGATACAAGAAAAGCTCATTTGAGAAAATAGCTATATGATAGGCAGAGTTTTTCAAAAAATGTCAAAACAGTCCCTGTTTTGATTTAGACATTTTTTGCAAACTTGTATTGTATACCAAACAAACAGAAGTGTGGTCACTATACGAGTACGCGGCGGAGGCTGGCCCGTTGCGTTTACACGGTTCCAGTAACACTGGCGCGGGGTGCGCAGCGTGCGGAGGGAGGTCACTGGATTAAAAAATAGGAACGATTCTATTCCGATCCAGCGCTAGACACTGGACGCTGTACTGGATTGAAACATGTTTACATTGATCCAGTGTCGATCCAGCACTGGAATGCAGCGTCGTTGCATGCCAGCGCTGGATCAATGTAAATCATCCTATACTTCCTGTGTGATACAGACACAAGTGTATGAATACAAGTAAAGCAATGGCCTATTCCGGTTTCGTAAGTCTGGAACTAGGTCATTACGTAATCTTCAATTTAAAGATCAATTGTTACTAGTTATTTAAAATATGATTAAATTCTCTCCTTGCATTAAAATTCTTAGAGAAGCTCATGGGCGCCAAATTAGTTTCTGAAAAGCTAAATACAGCTATTGTTTTGACTATGAAATAAGGTTAGAAACGTATGAGTTGTCTTAGTAACGTACTGAGTTCACTCAGAATGGACACATTTTAATTAAGATAAAGGCACGTAAAGGTGTAGGTTAAGAAGTCGGTGATGTAGATGGAATTCGAGGTATCTCTGTGTTTCACATTCCACATGAGTGAAAGGTGCAAAATTACCTTTTGCGAAAAAGAAGAACGATTATTTGCCAAAAGAAATACTGATGAAATTAAATATCTTATAGCGATCTGACAGACGAAACATGAATGTGGCTTCAAAATAAATAAAGAAATAATGAATATTAGCACCATATAACCCGAAGCCTAGAAGTGTCAGAGGTTAGGAATGCACGTTATTTGTTTATGAATCCCGGCAAAACATACAGTGCACGACACAATAATCGTATCTCGAGAATTTGCCATAAACGAGAAGCATCCGGCATGGCGTTTTATATTGTTTTACGCGACATTCATAGTCATGACACTGTGATTTCTGTTTTATCCGCCATCTTTACGCTCGTCTAATTTCAGAAGCCAGGGCTTTTATGTGACGTTAAAAAACACATGTTCTTATTAAGGAGAGCTGTCACTTTATTTTTAGTGAGGTATAGGTCGATTACTTTAACCAGGCACGTAACACACAATGGCACACATCATACGCTTGTGTGCAGTCTGTGAAGTATATCTTGATAGAACACAAGCATGTGACATGACTTTGACGTTGTAATCCATACGCAAAACGAAAACGCTTTTTGTCTATGTCGCACATACGCAAGCCGACAAGAGTAACAGAAACAAGGATGAAAATTCGCCATGGTGACTAATCATTACTGTCAATTATATTATTGTTCCTTTTTATAAGCTTTAACTTAGTTTCATCTGTCCCGTTGTCTGTAATTAAAGTTAAATCTACTTCCCGGTTTCCGATTGAGCTGAAGTTTTGTATGCATGTATACATCCGATGACAATGCAATATTATTATGATATGGAGCTGATCTGATGATAGAACTGGAAGGCGCCATAGGAACTCCGTAATTTAACGACGCAACCCCATCGAGTTTGGGCTCGTTTAATTCGTCTTGACGATTACTTTGATACTAGATGGTAAACAGGGTCTGATGATGGAGCTGGAAGGTGGCCATAGGAACTCCGTAATTAAAAGACACAACCCCGTAGTCAAACTAGCATCAAAAGTACTAAAAAGCTAAAAAATAAACACACGCTTTTATTTATAAATTATCAGGTTTAAATGACTTTTAACTTTTTAGTTGTTTATTTAATAAAAGCATGTTATTAAAAAGATTTTTTTTAAATATGAGAAATAAAAGACGATTGTTTGTGGTGAACCAGGGCGTCAGATGCCGACTGTCCAGTGATTATATGGTACTATACGGAAATAAATTATTTAAAAAAAGTAAAAAGAAAAAATAAGATTTAATTGCGGACAATATTATTTGAGCAAAGTCCAATTCAATCTTTTAAAGATTGCGTTATATGAATTAATTATTTTTTCACAAAAACGCATTGGTTTGAGATTTTACAGGCATATTTTTTTCCGTTTTCCATGAGTGGCCAAAATGATAGTTGTCACATTTGTAGAGTTAAGGCTGATTACATTGAGTCAGCAACTAGATCCAGCGTCGGTGCATTCCATTACAGGATCAGGCCGTTTACATTCAGTCCAGTAGACACTCTTACTTTGTTAGGGTGATAATGAGTTTTTAGCAAAAATAAGTTTTTCGCGTCTTGGAAAGCGCAGGCAATTAAAATACTGTCAAAAAATATTTGTATAATACTGCTTCACCCAAAAAATTATCTAAAAAATAATAATTGAAATAACGTTTCACACTCATAGCCCCACAGTAGGGTACATATACCCTGTGTCGTGGGTACCATGGACACATACAAAGACAAACTCTGACAAAGACAGAAACACCCAGACCGAGATCAGAAATTTTTAAAATCATCATTTAAATTTCTGCCTCGCCGGGAATCGAACCCGGGTAATCCGGCATGGTAATCATTACGCCACACGGGTCATCAAATAGGAAGTAATTAAATATTTGCACTAATTACGAGTTTTTGACTTTTCGAGCTACATGGGGAAAAATGGAGATAAAAATTCGTATGGCATGATTACTGAATCCCACGCGGCCGGGCGTGGGCGGAAACCTAGTAAACTATAAATATCATGAGACCCATGTACATATTTGAGTTTAGTAAAAGCTACGATAAGAAATCTAACTATCGCGGCAGCTTAGTAGATGATCATAACATTTTTTTTATTACAGTATTTTTATTTTGAAGTGTTTTATATAATATAAATGACTTTAATAACACATAGAAAATACATTAAATAACTGAATACACTAAATACTGAAATCTGAGTACTGTCTTAAGGATATGCAAATAATATACACTTTTCCTATAGGTATATTTTTTTATTTAAATTTTTTCTAAATCTGCGCTAGGTATGTAATCGTATTTTAAAGATCCGCTGTATATTACTTTATATTGGTGTGGGTTTAATGTTCGTGCCAGCTTAACTTAATCGACCTATGTATATATTTTATTTATTTATTTGGAAATCCAACAACGTTATAGAAGTACTAAATATAGGTGAAAAATTATAATGCTTACAATATGGCCAAAACTGGATTACTATATAACTACTTATTATTAAATGTAGTAATATAGTTTTAACTTTCCTTGTATATCCAAAGCGTATGGTTATACCGGTACGGTTGGGTTGGGTTATAATATGTAGAAACTACTTTAGCAACTACGTTGTAGTTTTTATCTGTCAATTAACTAATCAAGGATAACAAAGAGCTGCATAGCGTTGCTCGTGAATCAATAACATACACAATAACCTTTACCAAAATTAAATTAGGGATGATCCAGCATGCCGTGTTATGTTGTATTCCGCGACATTCATAGCCATGACACCGTGTTTTATGTAATTTACGGCTGTCAGAATTCGGAAGCCTTACGGGAGAATGTGAGCAGGTGTATGGTGCTTCTGAAAATCTGAATACACAAGCTACAAAGAAAGTTTATTTGTATCAATTTTAAAAAACGACGTTTTGAATGCATCTGTGTAGACAAATAAAAAGGTCTAACAAAGTCACATGTATATCTAATTTGCCACATGAAATTATATATTAATTTGTTAAGATTCAGTGAATGTCTGATTTTATTATATGCAAGGTTCTATAAAAGAATGGTTGTTTATTCATGTAATACTTTTAAACGAGCAATTCTTGTGTATAAATATATGTATAATCTGAATCTCTGAATGCAGGGTGTTTCAGGGGGGATATACCTATCGATCTAGGTAGGTTTTATTTTTAGAAAATGTCGATTTATCAGAGTTTTCGGCGATAATAAAAATGTGACTGTTTCTGACATCTATTGGCGTGTAATATGTAACACTATTTAAAAAAAATTGGGAGCTTCTTGAGATGGCGTTGTAAAAACATTTTTTTTTCCGAGCAACGCTCAGTCTTCTGGTTAATTAATTATTATCACGCGTATTTAGTTCGGAGCACAAGACGGATGGTGAACGTTGAGGAAAGCTTACCAGCAGAAAGTTAAATCTTGATGAATATATTTCTGATTATTTGTTCTAATTTATGTTCCGATTTGATTTATTTATATTTGATATTTTATTTATAGGTATAAATAAAAATATTTGAATTTGAATTTTGAATTTGATATAAATAGATAAAGTATATTTAGAGTATGAAACTGATAATTACATGAAATGTAGATCTTAAGACAACAATAAACAATAATTCATATAAATCTATATACTACTTCGTAATTTTTAATGCCACTTTTCAAATCATTACTCTAATTCAACGGATTCAGTGACAATAGTGCGATGGTAGTCATTTGATGACAAGTGTACATAAAGCAGGTAACATACATGAATATGGAATGGAAGCGAATCATTATTGTTCAAATTAAATATTTAAGACCCGCTAATCGCTCAAAAGATACGTTAGCGACTGCAAAGACATGTAAACTCGATGCAGACAGCGCGACACGCTTCTGGGAATTGTATCCGGCGGGAATATATTAATTCCAACATTTCTGGGCTTATAGTTGAATTCCAACTGACAAGCGTATCTTTTATATTAAATGTTATTTTAATAAGCAATGATTTTAGTTATAGTAATATTATTATTTTGCTGCAACCCTTTTCGCATCTCACTGCTGGTTGATGAGTTGATAATGGTATGATTCTAACGGTGTCTTGGTGCCACATCCGTTTTATTTCATCTGTGAGAGGTATATCTTTTTGTATTTTTTCAGTGTGCTTCTGCCTTAGGTTATGTGTCTTTCTTATTATTATTATTATTTAAGCAATAAAACAAATAAATAAATATAAATAAATAATATATTCTGTAATTTATTGGCGATTTCTCATTTTACACTAATTACAAATCACCAATCACCTAAATACAGTCAGATTTCCCGAGAGTTAAAAATTTTAAAAGTAAAACACTGACTCTTTCCTACTGTTTTTACGCTTTTAATCGATTCGAATTTGCAGAGATTAACCATCTGGCGAAGGTTGGACTCGATGAGGTTCGAATAAAAAACAAAGCAAGTTGCTGAAGACTTTGATTCTAGACTTTGATCTAGGTACTGCAAATTCCTTTTACCGGAAGTAAGTTAAATGGACAGGGCTAAGTAAAAGCAATTTAGTCTTTATTTATTGGCTGGCAATTAACTAATCCTTTCTCATTTAAGTTATAACTATTTTCTGTTTTATTTCCTTTAACTATACGTGCCGCCTTTCTTACCAAGATGAAAAGAATGTGTAATGGATCAATAAATTCCTACTTTTTTTTTTCATTGTTGACAACTGAAGTTCTAAATAAAGCGTTCAGTTTGTAAATAATCTGCGTCTTAAGTCTAAACCAAACCAAGGTGTCCTAATTTTTCACTAACACCTACGGCACGGATATCTCCCCATTATGAAAAAGCTGACGCTTAGCTGGAGCTCACTCCAACATGCTGCTCCAATGCGGGTGTGCTTTTTTTCATTTGTAATACAATGAAGCTAAACATCGGCATGTAAGATGCAACGCAACCCAAGAAACTAACCAAATTTTCTTAAAGGAATATGAAAATCGTTCTTGATTTCATGCTTTTGTTATCTTTGAACATAATTATACTACAGTAAATATAATGAAAATAATGGAAATAGATACAATAAACTATATACTTACTCCTCTGGCAGACTGGGAGCGCCTTCTTCTTGCCCGGGCGCGTTGATGTGGTATACGCAGAAGTTCTCCAGCAGGGCCCGCATGTCGACGAAGTTGAAGAACGGTTGGAAGCAAACATCTGTAAACAAGGAAAAGCTTGTATATGTATATCTCAGCTCAGCTTGTCTACAACAATACAGCAGTTTAGGGTACCGACGGTTTGTTATTAAGGGCCTTCGCAACAATGCAACTTTTAGCTTCTGCGATCTAGTCGCATTTTAGAAGCAATTTGGTCGCTGCAATTTTGCTAAAACGGGAGATTTTCATACTGCAATGAAAAGCAAAGACTTGCCAAAAAGCGATGCAGCGTCGATGCAGTCACAAAATCACTGATCGCCGAAAATGTAACATGTTTGCGATGTTGCATAGCCGTAACTACTATAACGCTTTGTTTGACGAAATAATATTTTGATTCTATCTGCTTAGTTCATAAAATTTTGATTCACTTTGTATTCGATAGGAAACTAAGAAATAAACAAAATGACAGTTTAGATACATTTGTACAAACATTTATCATAACATAATGATCCTGTACATCCAACTCATTATGGGTGTCAACAACAGCTTAACTTGTATCTAACGCTAAAGAAACAAATAAAGATGTCAGTACAGCTCTCATATAATGGTATGTTCCCTACACAATCATATAGACCACCTATTCTACGAAGTATTTCAGTTATTTTCTTCCTTTTCCACGTCCATATTACAACTGCACACCTTTTCTTCGTGAGAAATGCCGGGCATAGCTCTTTTCATAGCCCTCACATACCTGAAGCTTTAGAATTAGGCCACGAGAAAGACCAGGGCTAAGTCGGTTGTGATGACACTTGGCCGGTATCTCAGATGCATATAAGTATAAGTTTCCGTTTCAGTTCAAAAATTTAAAAAAAGGACGGGTTGCACTCCAGTAGTGCCAGCGGAAGTGAAAATTAACGTTGTGCCTTATATTTTGGAATGGTTTGGGGAATAATTTCGCACGAAGTGCTTCAATTATTAGTATTAATTTACATCTTATCTTTTCAGTAGATTTTCATCTAGTATTTTTATAAAGTATTCACTCATTTTCTTTCACTATTTCTTCCTCACTTTTTTCATTAATAAATACACTTTGTTCAATTTCCATATTTTAAACACTTCATATACACGAATTTTAACAAGTGTACAAAGTAATATAGACAGTCGAGCCATCAGCTGTCACCCCTCCGTCTTCCGAATATTCGATCTGGTCACGTGTCCTGACGCGAGTTTAACATTTTTTACCCATCCCAAAAAAGTGCACAACGCCGCTAAAGAAGTTTTCACTTCAAAAAAATCGATATTTTAATACTGAAACGAAATTGCTTTCATAATACCGCCTCTAAATGTTTGGGGTAGACCACCCTCCCTTATTACTTACGGGTTTGAAAAAGAGATTACGACTGACTCCCAGACCTACCGACCGTCTATACAAATAAAATTTTATAAAAATCGGCCAAGCCATTTCAGAGGAGTATGGCAACTTACACTGTGACACGAGAACTTCATTATACAGAAAAGAAAAAGGAACAGTGACATTGAACACCTTTTTACTTCATAACGACATTCAACACTGAATAATATTAATTTACAAAGCTTTTGTCTTAATTTATTCGCAAGATGAGCCGTCCAGTGCTTGCGTTTGCCAGGTCCATTTAATATTGAAAATGTCTACGGAATTTCGTATCCGTCGACTACTTTTTTAAATATCCTTTTGTATTACTTTATCTGCTTCATAGATACGTAATCACACCATCACGTAATACCCACACTAAAATATTACCTATTCGGTTTACTTATGTCAGTAATCTCGGTCAGTAAAATCACGGCGCAAAAACCATTATAACATCCATAGATGTAGTATTTTCTATTCAATTGGGTAAAGTAAGAATTCTTGGTATAATGAAATAAGTTTTTAACGGAATAATAAAACCGACTTCAAACGGTAACAATATAATTGTTTAGTATACTTGGCATGATACTTTTTCTTGCTAATGGACAATGAGACCAACTCGGAAGTAGAAGCTCTCGAACAAAAAATAATTTTGAAAATCGGTTCACAAACAGCTCCGCCGTTAATACCGTGAACATATATGATTTAAAAAAACATACAGCCGCTCCCTCCTTCTTTTGATCTCATAATTTAGTCTCAAAATGGCCACGATTATTCTTTGTAACCTCCTGTGAACCTAGTCATATAAGTCATTCGTGAGTCATTCCGAATAACACATCATACTCGTATTAATTAGAACAAAACATGCTTCACGGCAATATCAATTTTGTAGCGATACTTAGCCGGGGAAGCCGTACAAGGCGTATACAAAGCGCACGTGTTAAGCTGGGGTCCCACGGCCCGCCAGGCGACAGGCCGCGCCAGACGTCGCCCCGCCTGTGTAGGCCTGTCACGGCCCGTACTGAGCATTCCCATGGCATGTGCCGGCCTGGTGCGGCCTGTTGACTGACATTCCAACATGTTAAGTGATACGGATTTCTGTAGGTCTGTAGACATTAAATTTTCTTTTTAACTCCGGTATAGGGATAGTTCCATCTTTTAAATTATTTTTAAGCGTAAACATGCATCATGGACATCTTTCTTGTTTTATGTTGAGGCGACGAACTATTCCAAAGCGCTGGTTCATTTTCATAAAGAGTTAAAAACTCGAATATGAGCTCATTCGTCCACCCCATCATGTGCGATTGTGTACACGCAGGCGCCGCAGCAGGTGAAATGAACGATTACAACCGACGCAGACGCGCCCGTACAGGTCGCGACAGGCATCATCGCACCGCGCCGCGCCGCGCCTTTGAACTTACCGACTCCCGATGGATCGGACGGGCGACAACAGGCCACCACAGGCCTCATCGGATGCGTCGGTTCCCACGGCCTGTTGGCCTGGCCTGGCGCGGTCTGACCTGTGAGAAAGCAGGCCGTGGGACCCCAGCTTTAACAATAATATTATGGTTGATAGACATTTACCTGAATATGGACTACATGAAAAATAATACTATTGTTTCTTACATTTTAACACGCTCATATTAGCTTGACCTGTATGTATGTATGTAACGGAATCTTTTAACTTCATTTTAACCTACTTATAAGCGTCTGATTAACTTGAAAATTTGCACAGGGGTCAAGGGCCGATGACAATGCAATAATGTGAAAAAAAAAATCCAACTAAAAATTAATAAAGTAGTTTAAAAAACTAAAAAAAAACGCTTTTGTGAAAATACGAACTAAAAAGTAAAAAATAAGAAGAAAATGTATTTTACTGCAAAAAATAGCGTGGGGTGCTTTTTGAGACACTATTGACACCATGCAACTGTAACTTAGTTAAGCAGATCAATACCTTCTATCTTCTTCTTCTCGATGATCATTTCGGTTAACGTACACCAGTTTTCTATGTCAGATTCTGGCTCTTCCGATTGTGTTCTGAACGGGTCAACAGGCGGTAATATTTTTAACGATCTTTGTAAAAATTGCTTCCATACCAGCGGAAAATAATGACGTCTATTCCACCATTGAACCGCCCAATGATTGATCCTGGGGTGGATCCGCCACTTCTGATATCGGCGTAGGTCCCATTTATTAAAGAAAACACCAATTGTACGTTAAATTTTGTCAGAACACAAATTTCACCTTCATAAAATCACAATTCTATTTGACATTAATCATTACAGCGAAATGAGTAACCAACTCTTGTTTACAAAGCTGTCAAGGCGACGCCGTCATATACAGCGGATGCAATCTGACTGCGACATACATGCTGTGCCGAAGTTTGCCGAACTTAGACGATTGTCAGGTTTTTTCGTTACGGAATTTCTTGATTCAGTCGCCGCGCTCAAAGCCCGCGATAAAAGCTATGCAATAGCTTAAAAATTAATATCGATATCGGATATCAAAAATGACGAACCTTAACAATATGTATTATCAATTTGCACAGTAGTTAAAAACTTTATCAGAAATGCGCGAAAAATATTTACAAGTCGTAATCTCATAGTAATGATCACTAAACTGTCTACACGATGTCACACATAAACATTTTATGCAATATTGCCGATAGTGTTACTTTTATGGACGTCCGTCGTAGCGTCATTTGTATCGATTGGATATTAGGTATCTAGGACAGGACGGACTGGTACATAGTACGTACCTAGTCTAATCGTAATGAAGCATTTAAAGTTACCTGTTCTTTTGTAGTAGGTAGTTAGACACAGGTGTTGCATAACATTTTAACAGTAGAAAAAAGTTAAATTCCTTTACACCTAATCTTTTATAAATAATTGAGAAAAAATCTAAAGAGTCATCAACCTTAGTTAGCTGAATTCCTAAAAATTTAAAAAAATTTTTATTACAAATCTTACAACCTCAATTTTTAAATATACTCAATTACATATAATTAAGTTAATAAAGCGATAAAATGAAGCGTGCATGGCCCGGCGGCTAGCGTAGAACGCAAGCGATCTACGCAGCTAAGCCAAGCGGGTGCGGTCGGGTGTGGGATAGGTGACCGCTAGTGGCAAACATCGTCATGCGCGTTTCCGTGCTTCGGCGGGCACGTCGGTCCCGGTTGTTATCGATATATAACAATCGTTTAACTGCATCTAACTAGTATCTCAACCAAAATGCATTGGAGCAGCGTGGTGGAGCTCCAGGCCTCTCCAATAATGCAAAAAGTGTTGCAGCCACCTTGAACCTAACAAATAATTATCTTTCATAAAAACTTAATTATTGAAGCGATACAAGCAAGCTCCTGTTTTAAAATGCACATATAACACAAACCCAATTTGCACGGCGTAATCACAGCGTAATCCCTTTGTAATTGAAATTAAAACTCAAAAATTCATATTAGTACAATGTATTGGTAATTCATGTTCAAATAATGATTTTACACTTCACGGTTTGTTTAAATCGGTTTACTCGTTCCGATTGATATAAAGTATAATTAATTAATAAATTTTTGAAGATAACGGTAAAAAAAATAACAATCTTCTTCGTCGATCGTGAGATAAAGACTTCTACATGATCTACATATATTTGACTTTATTTTTATCATATAAAAGGTAGTATACATACAAAATAGTAAAATAGCATATAGCTGTCAGTCTCAACTTCAGACCGCGAGTTGGTTTCCGCCGTATGTAATCCAAGGGCCGCTGCAGAGGTCCACGTCGAAGGCCACATAAGGAAGGCATTTCACGGTTAACGGTTACGGTACCGGAGGAGCCAAATGTCGTTGGTCATCATGACTATATATGTATAATTTTATCAGTTCATAAAAGGGGTCATCCATAAATTACGTCACACCTTAAGGGGGGGGAGGTATCACCAGAAAGTGACATTGTGTGTGACAATGGGCATTGGGGGCAAAAGCTTTGTGATGTTACATGTTAAAATTTAAAATTCTCAAACGCGAAATTTATATGTGAATGAAAAACTTTAAATATTTACGCTATTTTTTAACACGTTTTTATTAGCTTCTTGTATTGTAACTATGTACGTAAGAAAATCTTGGAATCTTTAATTTGACCCACTTTCCGGTCTTTGATTAGGATGAAATTTTGCACACGCTCTAGAGTTCTGATGACAATACATGAGTAGCTAAGACACGTCATTACAAATCCAATATGGCGGCCTCCCCAAGATGGCGGACAGGCTGTTTGAAATGCACCCCCATAATATGGGTATCAAATGAAAGGGTTTGCTGTCAGGAATACGAAAAAATAGTCACGTATACACTCCAATCCAACATGGCGTACATCCAAGATGGCGGATAGGCTATTTAAAATGCACCCCCATGATATGGGTATTAAACGAAAGGGTTTACTGAATGGGATACGAAATTATTGAAAAAAATTCAACTAAAAAATTTATTAAATTAACAAAATTTAAAAACCTCCCGACCAAATAAATAAACACTAAATCTAACAAATAATATTTTAAACCTATTATAATTATCATCGTCACATATATTATGTGAGTTCAAGTATTTTTATTTTCCAAGCGGCGTCGCGTTGGGGAACATTTTTTTTATTACTTGTTGATAAAAAGTACTATAACGTTAAAAATAATTTAAACCTGAAAATTTTATAAATAAAAGCGTGGTATATGACAGGCCACCTTCCTCATATAACACATTTCTCATCGTATTGCAATGTCACGCGATTTACACATGTATGAAAAATTTCAGCTCAATCGGTAACCGGGAAATGGATCAAATTTAATTTGCGAGATATGTTGACAAACATCGCGACACCACAATACAAGGAACGCCTGCCTTTCTAGACAGTAGCGTAACTCAACCCGATTTTTAAAATTTGAACAAATGACTGCGCGTAGTGCTAGGGTTGATACCTACAAAATGATGGCTTGCTTATTTTTATACAATATACACCTAACACCTATAATAATATCAATTAAAGCGACTAACTTGCAGAATACCATAGGATAAGGTGTCAAAACTTAAAAACAATTAAAATCCGATCAAGTTCAATTTGCCGTTACCACACAATGCCAGATAGCTCTTTTTTATACAACACACCCAAAATGTGCGTCGAATGGAATAAAGGCCTAACTCATAAAATAAAATACAATACACCATAAGAGAAAAAATAAAAATACACATTTTTAAAAACACGCTTTTATTGAAGTGCACTAAACAAAACAAAAATATCTTTAATATTTTTACTTTAAGCTTTAACGTCTTAACACAATTTGTATAATTTAAAAACTGTGTAGATAAACACGTTCATTAAATGACATGATCTGATTTTGATATCTGATATTGAACTAATTTAATTTTCTGAAAGTAATTAAATACGATAAAGATTTAAGTAAAGCTTTTAAATTATATAAATTGTATAATGACCTTGTAAGTATATAGTAAATGTTTTAAAAGATAAGTAAGAGATCAATAAAATGTTCACTAAATAGTTTATCTTAACACGAATAACACATATAAAGAAATAATCTATGAACATATGGTAGGTTATTGTGAAAAAAAAAACTTAGCTAAGCAATACACTGTTTGAGACTATCGCGGTTGTTCACTATATCTGAATTATTACTTACGGGATATATACCACGATTCGCTTTGTTTTTGAGCTCCCGATATTTCGGCGCAGTTGCATGCACCATGATCACGGATGAACTGGATATTGCGGGTGGATTTAAAAAAAGTCTAAGGACAGCCGTAACGGTCTACCCTCTTCCTCACTCGTTTGGTACGGCTACTACCGGTACTCGAACATAAGTCACGACAAAACACACTCACAGTATCACTGCGTATGGTTTTTTCATATTTTGGACGCATATTGTTTTTAAGACACACTAACACTGGATTCCACGCACTAGAAAGTTGGAAACCATCCTCTCGATTGAAGTTTTTACATTTTACGATTTCTATGGCTTCCTTTACTATTCTACGTTCTGTCGAAAGAATTTGTGGATTATGTAGTTCTATCCAATGGTTAGGGCCCGAGTTCGGAAGATGTTCAGCTATGGCGGATTTCTGTGTGTCGTTGTTCTTAACCGCCTTTATGTGTTCTTTGATACGGCATGAGATGGTACGTTTTGTTTGTCCAATATATGAGCTCCCACAACTACAGTTGACTTTATATACCCCAGGATGTTGAAACGGAATCTTATCTTTAGGTGAACGCAAGCTTTGCCCTATCTTCTTATGAGGTGTGAAAATGGTTTTAATGCAATACTTATCCAGGATTCGACTTATTTTATCTGTGACCCCTTTCATATATGGCAAAAATGTAGGCTGCCGTTCTACCTTCGGTATAATCCTTTTTTCCCTTGGCTTTATTTACCGTTATTTACCTTTATTACCTTATATCCGTTCCTCATTAATACTTTTTGAACATGAGCTAGCTCTTGCGTAAGATGTTCTTTATCGCTCAGGTCATGGGCGCGATTTGTCAATAAGCTGACAACGGAGTTAAGGTGAAGGGGATGGTGATCATCTCATTTTTTACATCCACCCGCAATATCCAGTTCATCCGTGACCATGGTGCATGCAACTGCGCCGAAATATCGGGTGCTAAAAAACAGAGCGAATTGTGGTATATATCCCGTAAGTAATAATTCAGATTTAGCTAAGCAATGTCGAGTGCGGTTGCTATAGTTGTAAGCCGCACTTCTTACAACTATAGCAAAAAGTGTCGTTACAACTTTTCGTCTTAATTTTTTCCGTCTAGCCCCCTTTTGCAACGCGCGATAAGGAACTTCGTTCCAAAAGATGAATTTGCGAAACTCTATTTTCAGTCCATTGCGCAATATGGCACTGCGTACTATTACCTTACTTAGTTTACTTAGCGGCCGTGTAAATGACAGTTGTCTTTGTGCGTGTGTCAATTCGGCCAATAGATGCCGATAGTATGAAGTTACTTTACTGTATACTTATATCTATATTGTGGCGACACTATCGGCATCATGTACATATATGATGTATGATGTACGTCAGCGTAAACTAAAATGCCTTGAATGTATTTGACAATATAACGTTAATGTATTATGAAATGGAAGTTACGCTTGCAGGATGTTCACTTCATATTTGTTCAGAATCTCGACATCACGGAGTAGGTTCCATTATGCTATGTAAACCAGTGAAACCAATCTGCTAAGTGCGACTATTTCTCGCCATTTTACTTTCCACTGCATTTAATGTGGCGCTCTATTTTAAGAACCCTCGTTTAACGAACTCTACTGTGTACATATTTCATGATCATGAAACTTATACTTCTCGCAATAAGCCAGAGAATTTTTAAACGTTGAAGTGGTTTATTAGAACTCCTTGAAATAAACTGTAATATTAACGTCAAAATTTATTTAAAAATGTAACGGTTAGCAACTACAGACGGGTTGTTCACACGTTTTATTTTCACCACATGTCCATTTCCATGGTATATTCTTATTAAAAATTTCTAACATTGGCTAACAATTTTAGTACGTATATGAACTATAAAAACTCATTCGCATTCGCACAGGCAGGGGTCAAAATTCTATCTGAATTATAAAATCATACGTAACGGATAATAGTTGTCAAAATTAGAAATTTATTTTATGAAGAAACTTAAAAAAAGTAAAATTAAAAATTTTAAAACCCCTCGACACGAAAAATAACTCTAAAAACTAACAAATAAATAATATTTTAAACCTATTACAATTATTTGTTACCGTCACATAGGTATGTACATTATGTAAGTTCAAATATTTTACTTTCCAAGCGTCGTCGTCGCGTCGGGGAAACCGCTAAGTGAGAAAAACAGGTGTAGTCAGAGATTGCAACAAAAGAATTTACATACTGAAAGTTACCGGCAAGACAACAATATGTTTGTTTATGATGTTGACAGAGATATTTTATTTTAACTGCGTCAAGATAGATGGGCAATACAAAAGAGAAAGAACATTTCCGCGTGCGTTAGAGCGATATAGATATATGATATGTCATTCACCTACACTATATGGTATTATATTGTCCTAGCGTAATTCGTGAACGAAATAAATTCAAATTATTCTCCTAAAATATAAAGATTTAAAGTTTGAAGTGGTGTTTATTCGACATAAACAATTATGGTTACGTGTACAGTGCCTGGATGATACTCATCTAAGAAAGAAAACGCAAATAATTATACATTTCACATGTACTAATGAAATGTTTAGCAGTCTACATGCAATGTTTTGGATCTGATATAAAAATGTTCTTTATGAACAGGTTGGAAAAATTATGCAATTTTATTATATTAATGCTTTAAATGCATAATAATTATATTAAAGACATATGTATTTATAATACGTGAATACCTCATGTTTTGTAACCATAATTTTGTAGAGATTGACTGATATCTCACATCATCGATAAGCTTATCGATATGTCTCTTACCGTCCAAGATATATTATTTTTACAAATTATCCTCTTAATTTAAAAAAAAAAATTAATTTAATTTTGAAATTCCGCAACAAAAAACCACTATAATTAATATCCTTGAAAATAATTTAAACTTGACATTGTTTCAGATTTTCACAAAATATTAATGATGGCTATCTAAATACCTTTAAGCGAGCAATTCTTGTATATATCTAAATATATTTTTTAATCTCGGAAACGGCTCCAAATATTTTGATGAAATTTAGTACCCTGGTTTGATGATAAATCGATCCACAATTTTTTTATGATAGAAATTGTCGTTTTATTTAATGTTTATGCCGTTAAATATAAAATTACTCTTACTGCCATCTATTGGAGAATATTAATAATATTGTGGGGTAGAAAGCCGTCAAATATCGTCCGTCAATCCGCCCTTCAAACAAATGACAATGTCGATATGAAGGACCTCTATAAAAACTTCGTCAATGCAATTAAAGCTTTCTTGGTCGACCCGGGTTCAAACCTGAAGTAGGCAAGTTGTGTTTTTTATTTATTGTGACATTTATTTTAAACTGGGAGCTAGATATTTCAAAAGGCTTTGTTAAGTAACACTAAGTCAATGAAACATTCATTTTTTTTAAATAAACCAAGAAAAGCAATTGTTTTATCTACATAGGGCGTCCTGGTACTGAATGATAAATAGAGAAAAATGAATTCCCAAAAAATATTCGACTAAAGATTATTATATGTGCTTGCTGCATCGACGAAAATTGTTTTTTCTAATAAAGGAGCACAAAGTGTTAAACTGCGTTCTGGTTAATAATTTATATTATTTTTTAAAATAAAATAATTATTTTTGAGGAAAATAAAAATTGTTATGTGTGTGTAGTTTTATTTTACTAACTTTAGTCTTAGATCTATATGTCTAATCAAGATAGATTCAACTATCGATGTACCTATCGACAACTAAATTCGAAATAGTCACGCGCAACACTATTTGTCAAGCACACATGCGCTTCACACGCATTCTGGTTTTGGTCTCGCCTAGTTACGCTTTCCACCAACCCGCATTGGAGCAGCGTGGTGGAGTAAGCTCCAGGCGTCCCCATTAATGGGGAGAGACCCGTGTCCAACAGTGGGACGCAAAAAGGGTTGCAGCCAGCCAGTTACGCTTTTGCCAATCTTCTATACGTAGTATATATAAAAAATCTACGGATGTTGACACATGATGTGTGTGCTTTAATAAGTATAAAAAAGTTGTGTTAATAAATTACTAACTATTATTTACGTGATATAATAGTCACCTTAGAACCTTACCATGTTCTAATTCTTTCAGTCATTGAAATAATACAGTACCAAATTTCGAATCGATAGGACATATGGAAGATAGTCAGATCTCCTCATCAACTATTAAAGAGCTGATGACCTTCAAACAGCTGATCAGGTCATGGTTACCTTACCATATATACATTCAATATCATTGAAGTTTTCACATTTCCAAACGTTTCCAAATTTCGAATCGATCGGATATAAGGAAGTTAGTCAGATCCCCTCATCAACTAGAAAAGAGCTGATGATCTTCAAACGGCTGAACAGATTTAAATGAAACACTCGGGATAAAATTATATTTGACATAAAATAAAATTAAACGAAAATCGGTTGATCCGTTTAGGAGCTACGATACCACAAAGAGATACACAGAGAGACATACACCCCTTTCTTTTTGCGTCGGAGGTCAAAAAGATCGGCTTTACCTGATCACAGGCTTTAAAAAAGTAAACAATTTATAATTTACGTTCATATTTTTCATCTGTAGGATTTGAAATACTGTATCCGTCAATTACATTAAACATACTTATGAAAGAAGCTCTTTGTTTTGTATCTTCCATTTTGTTTGTGCTTTATCATAGGTATTGTTCACTGTGCACATTACAAAAATTAAAAACTGTTACTGCTTTTATTCCTGCTTATTTTTTAACTGCTTTTACTGTTATCATTTATCATGTTACTGCTTATTATGGTATTGCTACTATTATTCACAATTTCCGTTCAAGAATACTTATAATTGTTAATCATTAAAAATTAAGCAAGACTGCCGATTGTTTCAGAATCATGCGTGAAATGAAAAAAAAAACTTCTTAAGAAGACCATTTGAAATCTTCCAAAGGCTGCATTTCATAACATGAATGAAAAGAATCGTTTCACTTCAGTAGTCAGAGTGTCCTGGAAAATGCTCTTTGAAACACTATCAGCTAAATAGTGAAATGGTTTCTTTTCATATCTGACATTTTAATGATAAAATTTCAGTAAACAGGGTCGTTGTTTTCGGAATTGAATTTATCATGCCTTCACATTCTACGTAAGGGTTTTAAATTTTATTAGTTTTTATGAAATATTATTTCAGGGCAATTCTGAAACGTTTTCTCGATGAATTTCAGATAGAATAAAAAAAAGAATCGATAAAAAGGATTGCACTAGGTACATAATGACAGAAACCGAACTTTCTGTAACTTTTGTAAATGTTTGTTAACTTTTTAAAATGAGATAGATGAAGTGACGTCCTTTATATTACTTGACAGTTATAGCTAGAAATATAACTTACTACTATACTAAACTATTATTATACTATTGCTGGTATTAGGTTCTTTCATGGGAAATTGCCGATTCTTTAAAATCATCAAATTCAAATTTATCCGAAATGAAGCCACAAAAATATTGTTTTAAAATTCGTATTTCATTTGTTTGAGCTTCAACATTTCTATAACAACAACTATGGACAAATTGAAAGATCGCGGTATTAAGAATACGAGTTCCACTGTGGCATTGGCGGTGGTGACCAGGCACCGCTAACCAACGAACGGATCGTTTTTGGTTTCAACGTTTCAGTTCTGGAAATTTCGATTTACACAATGAACCTCGTAGACGACCTGATACTCAAGTGAATAACGAAGAAGTGAAGGCGATAGTGGAAGCAGATCCATCTTAAACCACTTGCGTAGCAGCCTTCGGCGTTAGTGACAAAACGATACTTATCCATTTGCGCCAAATCGGAAAATTAAAAAAAACTGTAAAAGTGGGTACGGCACGAATTGTTTGAAGCAAATCAACAAACACGCGTCACAAGCTGCGTTTCATTGCTCAATCGTCACAATAATAAGAGGATTTTGAACCGTGATTTGTGTTGAGAAAGGGATCCTGTACGGCAATCGGAAGCAATAATCACATTGGCTCAACTCTGGAGAACTGGCAAAACTTTGCTCTAAGCGAAAACTGACCAAAAAGGAGATTCTGGTTAGTGTTTGGTGGATCAATGCTGGTGTTATCCACTACAGCTTCTTGAGATCAGGCCAGACGATTACTACAGACTTGTATGCCATCAATTGCAAAAAAAGATTGAAAAGCTGGCCATTGAATAACCGAGAATGGTAAATTGCTCTAGCCCACTGCTTCTTCAGGATAATGCTAGACAACACACTGCAAATTAAACGGTCGCCAAGTTAGAGGAGCTGCGACTGGAACCTCTGCGTCACCCACCATACTCTCCAGATCTTGCACCATCCGATAAACTTTTTTTTTTATTTGGATAGTTTTTGCAACGAAAAAAATTATAATCCGATGAAGCAGTCTAAACCGCCTTCAACCAGTTCATAGACTCTCGCTTCCAGGATTTTTTCCCAAAAGGGATCAATGATCTGCCTATAAAATGGTGGAAGGCGCATACTTCGATTGATTATATAATAATTTAATTAAAAATACTTGTTTCACTTTTTTGATACTGAACAGCAATTTCAAATGTAAGCACCTAATATTCATATTTTTGCCTTTAAGAGAATAAGGTTATTCTTAAAGGATCCAAAAAACGAAAGTTAACAATAAATAATACGAATACGATACACATGTTTCATAGGACTTTTCGAAAACTATGTAATCTTATTTTTTATCTATAAGAATAGCATGTGTTACAGAGAGCACAATCATTTACAACGCAATTACGAGAGCAATTTCTTAAATGGTCGAGCCCAAGGACAAGTAAGGTGGGCTTAGATCCGGTTTATTCTTTCCAAATACCTACGCAGTAGTCCAGTCCTATTTATCAGTATTTCGGAGCTACAATTGCAGGCACGAAATAGATACTAACATTTTTTTGTTTTACTATCGCTACGCTTGATGTACCGTTGGATACAATTTGAATATCACAAAGTTGCACTGAATATGATTTCTTGTCAATTATTGTATAAGTTTTGAGAACACGTTATGTTTATCTATTAATACAAATCTTTAAATTTCTGCATAATATAGTGCTGAATTAGCACGATGCTAAGAAACCGGTGGGTAATAAATAACCTATATCGAAGAAAAAATTATCAAGGCAAATTTAATAATATTAATAATATTATCATTTATTTCGTTCTCACAATAAGGTCTTAAAATAGTTAATATGGAGACATAGGTAATATATTATTATAACTCCTAAACCTTTTAAAAAATTTCAAAATCTAAATTTTGCTTATTAATATATTATTTTGCTTATATTATATTTTCTAATAGCTTCGTTACCAATAGTAGTACTGTACAGTAGTAATGTACTTACTGTGCTAAGATCCATCCTGTGAACTCCTGTACTTATGTGATGGATTTATAAAAGAAATGTCTGGCAACTCAAATTAGCGGAACTTCCTATATTTCGGTCATTTAAATAGACTAATACTCCTGTATTAGCGGGAAGTGGAAAAATACATAACGTGTCTTTTTTAGTTATATCGTATTATGTAGATGGCATTTTGTTCGATATAGGTTAATGACAGTGCACGAGTTGTGTGTGCAGAAATTAATAATTTAAAAATTTGTGGAAGTAGCTAAAAATAAACTGGCAGGGCAGCACCAGTAGTAGACGTCGCGGTGAGCGAGTACGACATGACGTCGCAGAACGGAACTACGATTTTCTCGTCCACTGGAGAGATTGCTTGGAGAAGACGGAATATTTAATTGGTTCTGAATGACGCATATATAACTTAGTACCTGGACGCCCGAGCGTTGCTCGGATAAAAACAATTGATTTTCTTGGTTTATTTTTAAGCAAAACATTCATTGACTTAGTGTTACTTAACAAAGCCTTTTGAAATACCTATCTCCCAATTTAAAAAAATGTCACAAAAAATAAAAAACGCAACTTGTCTACTTCAGGTTTGAAGCCAGGTCTCTAGCTCCGTAGTCAGCTTTCGTAACCATTCGACCAAGAATGCTTTAATTCCATTGACGAAATTTTTATAGAGGTCTTTCATATCGACATCGCGACATTGTCATTTGTTTAAAGGGCGGATTGACGGTTGACATTTGGCTTTCTACGCCACAAATTATTAATATTTTCCAATAGATCAGAACAGTAATTTTTGCATAAACATTAAATAAAACGACATTTCTATCAATAAAAATTTGTGTATCGATTTATCATCCCCGCAACCAGCGTACTAAATTTCATCAAAATCTTTGGAGCCGTTTCCGAGATTCAAAAAATATATTTAGATATATACAAGAATTGCTCGTTTAAAGGTATTAGATTGTGCTTAGAATATGTTTTATTCGGTCGTAAAAACCTTTCAAATTTGTTTTGCAGAACAGTTGTTGGATAAGGGCTGTATGAATGTGGCATTTTCTACGATTTTTGAAGAGTCATATTTTCTGATCTCATTAGTTGATTGAAAAAAACAAAACATAGGGGCATAGCATTAGCAGACATAGATATTGTCACAAAAACATCATTCCTCTAGAAGCATTATCCAGGGAAAAAATAGGAGAATACGTTTGTATGGAAATACGGCGCTGGTGTTTCCTCTTAAGCACTGTACACTTAAAAATTCGTTTGATATTGAGTTCAAAGTTACAAAAAAAGGAAAATAAATCGAAATGATTCAATTACTTGATTTACTTGACGTGATGTGGTAACCTCTAACGAGCATACCCTCCTAATGAGATTTTCACTTAATGAGACTCTCTCAGTCTCTCACAAGTTTAGAAAACGAAAATAATTTTATATAAAACCTCATAGCAGTACCTGCAATGTGATGTTAGCTATGGTATATAATATTTACAAACGTTAATCATAACAAGTATAAGTCTTACATGAACCTTACCAACCTTACCTTACCTTACCTTACCTTAAAACTTCCGCGAACTGGATATGACATGAAAGGGTCGGGGTTTATAAAATGCATCGTGCACAAAATGCATTGAATCTCCATTGAATGTTGTAGAACGTTGAAAATACGCGGAAATAATGTTTCCACATATCATATTATATATATTTAGTACTAAATCCCTTATATTATAACCAGATATGATAGAAGCAGCAGATTACGCACTAATTAGCTACAGAAGTTTAATTTTTAAATATCTAATACCTTTAAACGAGCAATTCTTGTATATCTACAAATAAATAAAATTGGAGTGTCTGTTTGTAATATTAAAATAACTGCTTTTTACTACATGCATATGAATGTTTATACGGTACATATGCCAAAATAACATTTTTTACAATTTTTGTCTGTCTGTCTGTCTGTTTGTTCTGGCTAATCTCTGAAAAGTCTGGACCGATTTTGACGTGACTTTCGCTGACAGGTAGCTGAAGTAATAAGGAGTAACTTAGGCTACTTTTATTTTGTCTGTATGTCTGTTTATTCCAGTTAATCTCTGAAACGGCTGGACCGATTTTGACGGGGCTTTCACTGGCAGATAGCTAATGTAATAAGGAGTAACTCAGACTGCTTTTATTTTGTCTGTCTGTCTGTTTGTCTGTATGTTCCGGCAAATCTCTGAAACGGCTGCACCGATTTTGAAGGGACTTTCACTGGCAGGTAACTGATGTAATAAGGAGTAACTCAGGCTACTTTTGTTTTGTCTGTCTGTCTATTTGTTCCGGTAATCTCTGAAACGATTGGACCGATTTTGACGGGACTTTCACAGGCAAGTAGCTGATGTAATAAGGAATAACTTATATTAATAATATTGTGTCGTAGAAAGCCGTCAAATGTCGACCGTCAATCCGCCCTTCAGACAAATGACAATACTGATATGAAAGACCTCTATAAAAATTACGTCAATGGAATTAAAGCTTTCTTGATCGAATGGTTACGAAAGCTGACTACGGAGCTAGAGACCCGGGTTCAAACCTCAAGTAGGCAAGTTGGGTTTTTTTATTTGTTGTGTCATTTTTTTTGAATTGGGAGCTAGGTATTTCATAAGGCTTTGCTAAGTAACACTAAGCCAATGAATGTTTTGCTTAGAAATAAACCAAGAAAATCAATTGTTTTTATCCGAGCAACGCTCGGGCGTCCAGGTAATTTTATTTTAATTTTAGGATCTTATACATATATATATATATATATATACCTAAAACATATTGCGCTGAAATTTGTACAACCAAAAAAAAAACACGTTTTGCCGTAATGGTTACGAATACAAAATGTATCTATTCTAAATAATAAAAATCTATTCGCACAAATAACTACATACTCTGACATTGGTCTAGAAATATAACTTGAGAAAAATATTACATACGAATGATGAATTTAAGGATCACAAGCATTGTCCTATGAGTACATGAGCGACAAACGCGGCGAAGCGAAGCGACGCATTACAGTACAGGAAATATCAAATGTACATACCTATGTATGTCGTATATAAATCGTGTCAGTATGGTCTTTATAATCGTGAACATTATTATTTAAAACATCGCGTCGCGTCGCATAGCCTTTATAGTTAATTAGTTAAGGTTTGAAGGGGATGTGGCTCGATTGAAAATTACGAAGTGCGGTCAAGAACAAAATGTAATCATATAATGAGAAGGATTATTTTAGAAGCATCAAAAAATAAAAAGTTACATCGTTAACATAGCCCAAGTAATTAAAATATCTGCTTTGGAGCCCTCACTCCTTTAGAAAATACTGCCACCGGATCAATATTACTAAAACTTCGATGTAGATCTAATTGACTATTTTTGACAATTAAAGTACTTACCTATTACCTACAGTAGATACACTTACATTTCTTAATGACCTTTGCAGCTAAATCAACAAATACTCTACGAGGACTTTGCTGTGAGAACCATAACGCTATGTTGTAAAAGGATATTTTACAGCAAGTGACATAAATTAATAAGGTGACAGCTGCAGGTTGCATTTTAAAAGTATTATTTATCAACAGGCTCAGAAGCAACGCAACATCGACGTACAAAAATGACATCACAAAAATATTTCATATACGCTTTATGACCATGTATTATATAATTCAGAAAATAAAAGCCGTTACATCATCGATCATATAATGCAGTATAAAATTGGGTTATATATCTATGGGTTATGTACCTCTAGATAAAACGACCAAGGATATGCCGATATTCCATAGACTTTCATAACATTATAATGATTCAGATACTTCATAAAGTTTTCAACGTCTTAAAACCATCCATAAATAATGTTGTAAACATTTTTAAGGATTATTATATCTTGAATAATCAGGTTGTATAATACTGAAAATTACAAAACTTTTTAAAAGCGGAAGTGAAATTAGGAAAAAGAAAAGTGAATAACATTAACGATAAAAAGGTAACGAGAGAATAGTTGAAGGAAGTCACGACATATTAAAATTTGGATGACTTTTTGCAAGAAGAAAGGGATCAGTGATCTGTCTATAAAATGGTGGAAGTGTATTGATACCAACGGCGCATACTTAAAATAATTTCACTAAAATACTTGTTTCACTTATACTTATACATACTTGTTGTTGATACTGAACGGCAATTTCATAAGTAAGAGCCTAATAATATTTCGTGCCAAAAATGACTGGTGCAACTAACCAATCCTCAGCAAAAAAATGCCAACATGTAGTTCAAAACAATCGCTTGCCCAAGTCTTGTAAGCGCTATTTAATTCACAAAGAGAATATGGCACAAGACAGCAGGGCTTTGAGAACAGAAGCATCGTTACGACTATGTCGAGAAAACATATTTCATTAAATTATTGCAATTTAGCTTTCTGCTAGTCAGGCTTTGTATCTCATCTTAAGTTTTCAAACGCTAATGGCATTTTTACTTTAGGCTTCTTTGATATTTTATTAAAATATCCTATGTTACTGAATATCATTTTATGCTATGCAGATTTCTTTCCGTAATAAGTAAATAATATGACCTACATTTCGTATAAGAAATGCAGTACTCAAATAACGTAACGTAATATCTACTCGTATGTGCGACAGCATCATAGCAGTGAAATGAAACAAGATTTTTCCATTAAACTAAGAGTCCAATACAAACACAAAAAGAGCAAATAAAAAAAAATTTCACTAGGTTAAACTGAGTTCTTGAAATATAAAATAAGCACTAGGCAGTATAAGATGTGTTAATAAACGCAACGATTACGAAGTATTTTATTATCTTCTTTAAATGTTGATTTTTTTTAACGCGACCATAATATAAACTGTTATCTCATTTTACCCAGAATTTTAGATTATTTATAAAAAGCTTTCTTACTACACTGATCATTCCTATACCTCTCTATGCATTTACATACCATACGCATTACATACCTTTACTATGAAGCAATTATTTTGTTTTTCGGTGGAATGGTGCAGTTGCCGGCTAGCTTTACATGAGGCGGGCGATCGACTGTGGTGGCGCAACTGCATATGACCACATGCAAGACTAAAGCTTGCTTGAGTTTGTGTGTAGATGTTCATGAGCTGCAGCGACCACTTAACACCACGTGACGTGCATGCTAGCCTGCTCCATTCAAATAAAATCAAGTAAAAATAAATGTAAAAAGTGTGTAATGTTGTCTTAGATTTTAATCCATACTTAATATTATAAATTCGAAAGTAACTCCATCTGTGTGTTACGCTTTCCCGCTTAAACTCCTGAACCAAAAGTGAACCTTTGGAAAGAACATGGGATGGTTTTTATCCTTCGGGAACCTATAAAACGATTCCACGCGGGCGATGCCGCTGGCGGGCGAAGACTAGTTACTTTATATAGGTAACAAAGTACATACATAGTTACTTTATATAGGTAACAAATGTGCCACTTGGCGTAGTAAACCACACTATTTCAAAAATCACATTTCGTAACTGCTTTAAAATTTCGTTTGTCCGTATCCGACAGTAGCGTGACGAGTTCTTCGAACAAGAACTGTTGCAAATTTTAGTAGTGGAAATCGATATAGACAATCCTGAAACAGGTTATTCCTAATTCTGTTTGATAGACGAGTACGCTTGAATTTTAATGGCCTTTAAAGCATTAATGACAAGCTGATTTTCCTTTCACAACTTAAAACCTCATTATACACGATTCATATGATCATAAAAGCTTGTCGCGCGATTTTAGTTTAAATAATGACACTTGATTACTGAATATTTTACTATTGTGGAATAAAATCGTATTTACGAACATTTTTTACAAAATATTTCGGGGTTAATTTTTCGTGTGTCTTTACGGCTATCAATCAAAAACGAGTCATAGGAACAATCGATTCGCCTGTCTTTTTCGGTCTTGCTGTAACTCTGTAAGAGATTTTAATCTCCCTCGCACGCTATGTTTGTCTATACATTAGTATATCCTAAGTCTAGGGTTTTTAGGGTTCCGTAGCCAAAATAGCAAAAAAACGGAACCCTTATAGATTCGGCATGTCTGTCTGTCTGTCTGTCTGTCCGTCCGTATGTCACAGCCACTTCATTCCAAAACTATTAGGACTTCAAAGTTGAAACTTGGTAGGTAGATGTAATCTTAATCGTAAAGCGTTTCTGCGCTTTACGATTTTTATACAAAAAAAAAAATTAGGGGGGCTCTCCATACATGGAACTCAAACAATTTTTTTCATCAAACCTATTCATGTAGGGTGTCTATAGATAGGTCTTTTAAAATGACATTGAGGTTCCTAAAATCATTTTTTTCTCAAAGTTAATCGTTTGAAAAGTAGACACTTCCAAAGTGGTAAAATGTTGGTGCCGGTGCCCCTCTAACTTTTAAAGTAAGAAAGTGAAAAATCTATCAAAAATATATGTTGTAGATCTCAATAAAAACCTTCATGGGCGAGTCCGACTCGCACTTGGCCACTTTTTTTTCTTACATTACTTGTCATTTTAATTGATATGTACCAGATAGAAGTTATTTATAAAATTAGTATGACAACGAAAAAATTCCAGGTTAATGTTAAAAACTGTAAGTAAAAACTTAAATGACGCAACTAACTTCATGTGGGTTTACATTTAAGTAATATATAGTAATATAGTATTATTATGAAGATTGCAGTTTTAGTCAATTTGTCAACCTTAACATAACTTGAGTATAAAGTTTAGGATATCTAGCCTCTAAAGCATAACTTGAGGGTTCATCTTACTTAACTTTGAGTCAAAGCATAACTCAAATGTTTGATACTCAGTAGAATATTGTACAAGCTAGCAATTCTTGATTTAGGACAATTTTTTTTTTAATTATCAATGAAGATGCGCTTTATAAGTAGTAAATAAGTTGTTAATATTTTTATGAATCGAATTAAAAAAAACATTATAAATAAATTGCTAATTAGATAATTATTTCAGTGCAAAAAAAGTTTCTAACATACTTACCAAAACAAAACATCGATTTTTTAATATTTTTTTGTTTTTGTACAAATTATTCACTTTTGAGATGAAAACTTTAGTTAAAAGAACGGGACTCAATAAAGATCTTTTTTTTTTCATAAGAAACTTAACATCACAGTGTGGGCCAATTTGGTGCCACATATTATAATTTAATGGAACTGTACTCCATACTACACGTCTTTTCGCATTAGATTTTCCCATCCAGCTTTTTTGTCTCATCTCAAAACATCGCTAAAAGTCCTAAAGCCGATGACTGTAAAAATAATGAAATTCATTATGCAAGAATTTGTTTAAAAAATATTTTTGTCATTTGTTTGAAGGGCGGATTGACGGTCGACATTTTGACAGCTTTCTACGACACAATATTATTAATATTCTCCAATAGATGTCAGTAAGAGTAATTTTATATTTAACGGCATAAACATTAAATAAAACAACAACTTCTATCAATAAAAAAATGCTGGATATATTTATCATTCCCGAAACCAGAGTACTAAATTTCATCAAAATCTTTGGAGCCGTTTCCGAAATTCAAAAAAATGTATTTAGATTTTAGATATATACAAGAATTGCTCGTTTAAAGGTGTTAGATATATATATTGAAAAGGTATATAACATTATTTTCATTTGTGTTTGAAAACGTATATTTCATTATTTTTATTTGTGTTTGTGATACATTATGTGCCTCGCTAATTACTATACTACTCACAGTTAAGGCCCAGGTCGTGGTAGGTAAAGATGGCGGGCTTAGAGCGGTCGCCCTGCACGGCGACCACGATATCCCCGCGGTCGGTGCGCACGCGCACCTCTGTGCAGCCGCCATCGCCGCTAAACCGCCGTGCCGCCGGGAACTGCAGCTGGATGTTCTTCAGCTCGATGTCGTCCATGCTGTCGATGGGCAGCAAGCTGCTGGAATTCAAACACTTTTAAAGAACCCGACGACAAAAGTTGTACTGTGCTGTAGATGTTTTATAATGAAACTAGCGGCCGCCCGCGACTTCGTCCGCGTGGACTTTACTTTTAGATTTTTCTAAAATAAAAATAGCTAGCTACCTTATTACATCAGCTACCTGTCAGTGAAAGCCCCGTCAAAATCGGTCGAGCCGTTTCAGAGATTAGTCGGAACAAACAGACAGACAGACAAAGATTGTAAAAAATGTTATTTTGGTATATTTACCGTATATACATTCATATACTTGTAGTAAGGTAGTAAGTAAGGTAATAAGGCCTCAGTGTAGGGGTTTGTTTAACGGCTGCTATCTATCGATAATAAATGGGACCAACGGTTTAACATGCCCTCCGAAGCACGGCAACGCGTATGAAATTTCTCTTTTCATCTTCTCTATTTGTAGTCACACTCAACCGCGCTTGTTTTGCTTTGTAAATCGCTTGCATTATACTATTAAACACTGGCAAAGAGGCGATGCGCGCTTCATTCCGATAAACCATGCAACTTCTATTATATGTGTTTCCAAAACACACAGCATTTGTTGAAGAAGCGTCTAAAGATTTATCCTATAAAGCCAGAAAATATTGTACTTTACCTCATTATTCCTTGGTCTGTATGTACCTGTCTCTTTCACACAGCAGCGCGCGGCCATTTTCCAAGATGCCAAGCCTGACATTTGTCAATGTCAAAACATAGCATTTAAAGATTTCCTCGTGTAAGCCGGTAAATTTTTTCCATCAAACAAAAAACAGCAAATATTGTTTGTTTCTAAGTTAAACTGATATTTATCAGAGTTATTTTTTGTTATAAAGTTCACTTTTCAAAAAGTTTAGTGATTTGTTACAGTTTTGTTCTAAGATAAGTGCGAAATCTGCACAAGGTAAGACTAACGATGAGTGTTAGCAATGTGTCGCAGTTTTTTGTGTTGAGTGCTTATTCTGAACAAGGTAAGATTAGTGATGATAGTGTTAGCAAATTGCCGTTGCTTCGGATGGAGAACGGCCATCTCGACCCCGACCTCAAGGTCGATACGCAGATGTTTCCTCATCTTCGGAAGATGTGGAGCCTGTGGAGGGTTAAGCCTCGCCGAATCCCAATAAAAGGCGTAGGTAAACAAGTACGGGTCTAGTGACCCGCGAATTTATTCCCTGTTATATCGCTAGCTACAACAGAGAAATAAACACATACAACACTAAATCAAATCAAAAAGATGAATCTAAGGAGATATGCACTCTCAGTCTACCTAGTAGCTTTGTCTTGGAGATTAGTGAATCCTCGTAATAGTAGTGACAATTTCACTTTAGCCAAATAGGAATGACGGGATTGGTGGCAACACAACTTATTTTAAATACCTAGGTGTTTATTTATTTATTTTTTGTATTCATTACCTTAATATTATAAACATGACCAATTTTGAGAAATCCAAAAATGTATGTACATGTTTATTAGAAACACATGGCCAAATACCATTTAAAATGAGAATCCCAATGCAAAACTAGTCCCAATGTATTGAAAAAATTCCCAAACAAGGGGTCAAGAGTTCTTATATTAAAAATGTCACCAGTTGTAAACATAGGCTTTCTCTATAAGAAAAGCAAAATGGAGACATGCATCCCATACTCAAACTGAGGGGATCTAAGTAAGATTCTGATAAGAATCTAAGATCTCAATTGGATGTATCCTGGCTGCGACCCTTTTTGCATCCCATTGCATTGCTGGGTGTGGTTCTCTCCTTAAGTATTAGGGTAGCCTGGAACTTACTCTAACAGTGTAACAGGCATATTTACCTGCCAATCGCAGAACTATTCCATAGATTTCTGCAAATTGATTACAATATTGTAATTTCTTCCCCGCATAATCCTTGCCACTGTCCAGATATGGGTCTCGTGAGACTTTATGCATAAGTGGCATAAGACTTATTGTCTATGTAAGACTGTTACATCCTGGTATACAAATATCAGACAAAATTGAGTTACCAGGCCTCGGGGACCTTAGTTAAGAGTTACTGGAATGCTAACTAGCAGATGTCAGTATTAACCCCAACCCATATCCTGGTATAGAATGCTGGAGGTTGTACCATGGCTTTATAAAGTTGAAAATATCAACTATTTTAATAGTTTGAAGTACATTGATGTACTTACTAGGGTTACTTGATTTTGCAAGTTTAACCACACCAAAAGAGTGACTGCATTGTTGGCATATGAGAGCTTCTAAGAGGACTTAATCAATTCCAGTAAAGAGGATTCCTCTTTTAGTGCAGCAAGATAGATTATCTTGGTGGCGGAACGCCATATACCACAGCTCGGTGGTTCTGCACAAGAAGTGAGCCACTCACTACAGACGCATCGGATGCGAGCTGGAGTGCTCACATGAATGGCGAAAACATATGCAGAGCTTCTAAGAGGCCTTAATCAATTCCAGTAAAGAGGAAGATTCCTCTTTTAGTGCAGCAAGATAGATTATCTTGGTGGCGGAACGCCATATACCACAGCTCGGTGGTTCTGCACAAAAAGTGAGCCACTCACTACAGACGCATCGGATGCGGGCTGGAGTGCTCACATGAATAGCAAATACATGTCAGGCACATGGTTAGTACACCACAGGGGCAGGGCACCGGGTACATGAACCTCACAGAGTTGTTCACAATATTTTATTATGGTGCCATAAGTCGTCAGAAGAGGTTCCTGGAGAACTTACATGTAATAGTGCAGTAAGACAACAGGACACTCTTAGCTGATATGTATTTGGAATTATCTTTCTGAATGTACAGGGATTTGCCCGATCACACGAGCCCTGCTTAACCTGACATGGAAGCTATTGGAATTGACAGAGCGTTTGAATATCATGCTCTGGGCGGCGTACCTCTCGGGGAGATACAACGATAGCCGACCGCCAATCTCGAAACAGACCTACATATGCCGGAATGGCATATATTGCCCCCGGCCTCGGAGGCCGTTTGCAAAAGTTGGGGCGTACCTGAAGTTGATTATTAAGCTTGTCGGGCAAGCGCGGTCATAGACCGCTATGTAATGCTGGACTCCAGAGATAGGTCAGCCAATTTTTTACGATTGGACAAGCGTGGTCATAAACCACTATGTAACGCTGGACTGCAGAGATGGGTCAGCCAATTTTTTTTCGACGCATTCAGTCGTTATTAGAACTACAAGCTTGGGTAGGTAAAACCCACCACCAAATCTGATTCCGAGGTTCTAACAGATTCAAAGACGAGAGCTCTAGAAGAGCTATATCCAATAATAAATTTGAACAAGAACCTGATAAACCTCATTACTGGGAGGCCCCCACCTCAGGTGGAAAAGCTGTACACTCCAGCATGGAGAGTTGGGGTGGGCAGATCAGATAGCTCACTAGACCTCAGCAGAGATAGTTTTTCCAAAGAAGAGTTGGTGAGATTCAACATCTTCTTATTCATTTTATTTAATTTTTACTTGTATTAAGCTCAATCAGATATTGGGTATTGTGTGCACAATAATGTTGCCTAGAATGAATGCCAGGGAGCATTGAGATAACTAGTTTTTTGTTTACAATTACTATATTTAGGAAGACAAGTTTACTTATAGAAAAATACTTCTACATTTAACGTAGATCTACAGCATCAAGCACAGCAAAAAAAAAAAAAAAATGTGTACTAAGTTTTAAAAGCTGTATCTAGTAAAGCTTTTTAGCTCCTATCTGAGGATAGAATGATGCAAACTTGAAACACAGCTGATCTTTAATTGGCTTAAGTGGTCTCAAGGTGGCTATTTGATATAGCTATGGTAATATTTTATAAGATCTAGTTGTAGAATTCATGATTTTAACCGATTAAAATTATCAGAAGGTAAATAAAAAGAAAGCTAAGCAATAATCAGATCATGCATTGGCAAGTTTGTATTTAAAACAGATAATACTAACAGTTGACAGTCAGGATGGTTGCTGAAGCAAAGTTTTGGCTCAGTAAACCTGATCTAATTAGTCTGTTTATTTTAATAAAAGAACAGCTATTCCCATTATGATAGCTGGTTGGATCAGAAACATTTTTTAAAGCAGCTGGCATAAATGCAGGTCCTGGTAGTGTACAGTATGTCTGCTATTGTGTATAGGAGTTGCTTAGAAAATAGACCAACTGATGAGATTCTGAGGAGAATAATTGGAGGAGTTCTGAAACTCTTAAAAATAGTTTGTAGCGGAGTAGCAGGTGCTACACGTAAAAGTAAATATATGCTACAGTACAGTACACTTAATTAATGTCCAAAAACTTAATGCCTTTAAGGCACAGAGCCTTAATATTGTAGTGTGATCAATTCACTCAAATCAAATCAATTGATCTCACTTTTAGTGTTTTCATTATTATTTGCAATCCTTTTCCTATCAATACTATTAAAAGGCAGAAGCTTTATAAAGTTATTTTCTGTTGAATTCAGATTATTGGCAGAAAGTTGTTATCGTTGTTCTTTAGTTTGTCAGCTTTTTGTTAACATAGTAATATGTTCATTAATTTTATTACTCTAAATATTTCAAAATGTATGAAACAAGATTTAATTATATCATAATATTTAATGATTATTTTTCAACATAGCATTTAATTGTATACTTCCCCCAGCAGATCACAAACAGGTCTTCAACAAATGCTGTGTGTTTTGGAAACACATATAATAAAACCGTTTTGCATTCCAACAAAACGGTTATTATGTGTGTGAAAAAACACACAGCATTTGAGCAAGGAGCTTGCTGGTGAACCGACTATGATTTGACATTGACAAATGTCAGGCTTGGCATCTTGGAAAATGGCCGCGCGCTGCTGTGTGAAAGAGACAGGTACATACAGACCAAGGAATAATGAGGTAAAGTACAATATTTTCTGGCTTTATAGGATAAATCTTTAGACGCTTCTTCAACAAATGCTGTGTATTTTTTCACACACATAATAACCGTTTTGTTGGAATGCAAAACGGTTTTATTATTGTGAATTCATGAAAAATACGCGAGCCCGGTTCTAGAAATATAATTTTTATAAGGATCACAAAGTCGACAAACAATCATTTGCAGCATAATCACCTGCCAGCGTAGTATTGGAGAAAATGAAAGAGCCACGCAGTATTGTTATCACAAGATAAAAAGATTCTCGCCATTAAGCATTGTTCTTGGTCCTTTTATATAATGGGTGCATTCTTTTTGTATTGAAGTGTTTCACGGGACGCGTCGAATTTCACAGCGGACTAAAAGGGGCAGGGCTGTATTCATAATAAAGCGGCTTTCCATAAATTGTTTTGCTCTATTGTGTCATCGCGCTAAAATAACAGCGAGGGCGGCCTCAATCTATGAATTCATCCATTCCAATATTGCATTCTATTTCACTAACAGAGGTTGATAAAATTAAATGCAAGTATAATTTCGTTGCTTTAAGATTTAGATAAGATTAGGGATAAACGCTTTTATATGTTTTATATTCATAATTTTGTAAAGTTTACTTTTAGAGAGAACCGCTTAGAGGGGACCTTGTAAGCGTATAAAGAAAAAAAGTATGAAATACGCCGCCCGCATACAACCGCTCGACGAAACCTGAATAGCTACACCTACGAACTGTGAAGAGCGCAAAACTGTACCTACTTGTATTTACGTTAGAAAAGTAATTATAACTCGAACCACGAACATCGTTCAGATTGAGGTTAAATGCAAAGATAAAATATTGAGTTATAAATTTAACTTCAAAGAGTCATCTAATATCTTTAAACGTTGCTCGTTTAAAGTTTTTTTTTAAATAATTAATTAAATTATTAAAAAATATACATATTTAGGTATATTGTATACCTAAATATATTTTTTGAATCTCGGAAACGGCTCAATCGAGTTTGATGAAATTTAGTTCCTTGGTTTCGGGGGTGATAAATCGATCCAGCTAGGTTTTTTTCGAAATTTACAATTAAAAAATTTTATATAAAATGGCAAATACGACTCTGCCTGACATTTATTGGAGAGTTTTATAATATAGTGGCGTTTGAGTGGCGTAGAACGCCGGCAAACGCCATCCGCCAATCCGACGTTCAAAGAAATGACAATATCGATTTGAAAGAGCTCTATAAAAATTTAGTTCATTGATTTAAAGCTTCCTTTGCCGAATGGTTACGTGGGCTGACTGCGATACTAGAGACCCGAGTTCAAACTTCAATCAAAACCATATTGCGTAATATTTTTTATTTTTGTGATTTTTTTTAATTGCCAGATATTTTAAATGGTATTGTTAAGTAACACTAAGCAAATAATTACATATTTCGTTTGAAACTAAAACAAAAAAATAAATTGTTTTTATACGAGCAACGCTCGGTCGTCCAGGTACTATTATAAAAGTAAAGAAGAAAATCTCAATGTAACCTGGATGCCAGAGTTACAATTTTCTCTACTATCTCGTATATGTCAACGAAAACTAAAATTTAACATTTGTCAAATAAAACAAGGCAATGGCACTTTAAAAATATTGATGAGCAGAGAAAAACTAACACGTTTAAGTTAAACCTTAATCGCACCTAAAAAGGTGGTATTTTAAATATCTCCGTGAAAATACGTCTTTAATTCGTTTGAATTTATAGTATAGCGCAAACTGAGAGCGCAAATAAACCAGTAGTTGCGGGCAGTTTAAAGAATTATAAGATGGGACAGTACAGAATGATAGTATTATGATAACACAAATTGTATATAAGATCATTTCACATACTTGAGTATTCATATTAGTAGGTGGTACAAAACTATTGGTAAAGTAGTTTATAATAGCAGTTATACCTAAATAAGTAGGTTGTTTAAATAACCAAAACGTACGACATGCATCTTACAAACCGTTTCACAGCAATGGAAATGAATCTAAATTTTTAATCTCAGGAAGAGTGCTTACACAAAAAAGAATCGTAATAGCGTTGATATAAACTGCAACTCAAGAACTATATTAAATCAAGTTTTGACTGCCGAGTATTCTGTGCTGTCGATTGAAAAATACCTGCTAAAACAAAGAGCCGACTACCATTACATAAGACCTAACCTAGATTGCTAACCTGGCGGGCAAAGTTTTATGTCAAGAACTTTTACACATGGCTCAATCGATAAGATATTCTCCGCTTTCCTCAGCTATATGTTGGACGTAGAGGATATTCATTTACTACCGGAACTATCCAGGGAATGATTACCGTGTAAGCAATTCTAACAACGAAGTTGAAGCAACTGTGCGTTCATGTCTAATTATCTTGTGGTTAAGCATATATAAAATACTAGCTGTGCCCCGCGGTTTCACCCGCGTTAGAAAGAATCATTAGCATGAAGTGAACCAAACTTTACAGGATTACTCCTTGGACCAATCTGAAGATTCTCCGAGAATTTCATTGAAATCGGTCCAGCCGTTTCGGAGTCTATAAGGAACATACATACACACTTTCTCTTTTATAGATATGATGATGATGATGATTACCGCCCTTCGTAACTTTGTCTTTTTTATGCCACGTAAATCAGACAGTGCATACGTATGTACATACATACGAGTATGTGCGTGCTTCTCCTAAGTCGTCCAGAATTTTAACGAAGCATTTCGAAAATATCCTAATTAATTTCTTCGTGATATTCGTTGCTTTTTTTTCGTTGGACCTGAATGCCATTGGGCGTTGGGTACAAAACCATTAGCAGTATCTACATGACACATTGAGGCACTCTTCTTTGCCCTCAGGTACTTTGGAATTGGAACATGAGTGCTTAGTGTCATCTGTACATATTTCGCTTACGGTATGATTTGCGTTTAACCAAAAAAGAAAAGTAAAGTAAAAGAAAAGAAAAATGATTTATTTGCGCAAGATATATATCATTTTTCTTTTCTTTGAAATTCGGTACAATTTTTGGTGTGCTTACAAATAAATTCATTATTAATTATTTAATTAATAAATTGGAGCTACAGTATAATTTTAAGCAATTTAATAAATCAATGTCACTCAGCTTAGTGCTGATAGAATCGAATTCATGTCAACACAATACAATACAATGTCGTGTAGTCTCGCGCAATAGGCACTTTACATGCCTTTCTTACTATTCCCAAGAGGTTACACAAATGTATACTGGACTATACACGCTTAGTACATTGATATGAGTAAATGCCTACGCTAAAACATTACATTCATTATCATTGTATCATCATCAACGATTAGAACATCAGTATTCAGTATTCAGTATCCTTTATTGCATTATAACAGGTACAGTACAAGACAGGTGTTTAACTCTTACAAAAGTATCACTGTTAATGCCCTATAGGCGTGCAATATTTATATTTAGAAATTATTTTAATAGTAATTACAAATTTAATTTACCAATTTTAACATATATGTCAAGATATTCAAATGTCACATAACAAATTAATAAATCATGATAAAAAATACAAATAAAGAAAATTATTAAAACATATATACAACATAGTCAGAAAATTAGATGAAATATTTATTATATATTTGTCATGGCATGCTTACATAAAATCATAATATCATTGTATCCTTTAAAAATTCGTCTATAGTATAATAACATTTTTTTATTAGAATATTTTTAAGTCGCAATTTGAAAGTTGTAGGATTGAGGTCTTTTAAAACATCTGGCAAATGATTAAATATTGTGGGTGCCATACCATAAACACTTTTCTTAAAAAATTTGCTCTTTGAAATGCTGGTGGGCATTATATTATATATATTTCTCGTCTTTCGTGGACATCTGGTATATTCAATATTAAAGTTTTTTATATTCTCTTTAACAAAAACTGAGACCTCGTAAATATATAGACATGGAAGTGTCAATATTTCGATCTTTGGAAAGAGCGGTCTGCAACTTTGTCTTTGAGGCATTCTAAACATCGCTCGGACACATTGCTTTTGCAGCCTAAAAGCTCGAATTGAATCTACCGAGTTTCCCCAGTGGATGATGCCATACCTTAAATTTGAAAGAACATACCCATGATATGCTATTAGAGCTGTGTCTCTGGATGCATATTCTGTGAGTTTTCTTAATACAAAGACAAACCGGTTCAGTTTATTACATAAATAATTTATGTGTGCCTTCCAATTCAAGTAATTATCTAAAATAATGCCTAAGAACTTATGTTCCGTAACTGAATCAATAATATTATCATTATATTTTATATTTAAGTCTTGTTTTTGAGCTTGATAAAACTGAAATTGAATTAATTTTGTTTTTGTCAAATTTATCTGTAGATTATTGTCACTTAACCATTTTATATTGTCTCTTAGAGCAAAATTTACGATATTTTCATAGTTTCTAGTATTAGTACCTTTAACAATCAAAGTAGAGTCATCAGCGAATAAGACCATTTTTTGATTTGTGCTCTTAGGCAAATCATTTATGTACGCGAGAAATAACAACGGACCTAAAATACTGCCTTGTGGGACTCCGTACTCTACATTTTTTGGTAGAGATTGCGCTTTTCTCTCTATATTATCTTTATTGCTAATATACGTTATTTCTATCAACTGAGTACGATTTGATAAATATGATTTTATTAGACTGTGTGCTTGTCCCCTTATACCAAGCGCGTAGAGCTTTTGAAGGAGCTTTTTATGACACACAAAGTCAAAAGCCCGTGTCATATCCATAAATATTGTTAATATGGGTATCCTGTCATTTAAACTTTCGGCAATATTCCTAAGGAGTTCGTATATTGCCAAATTAGTTGACCTGTTTTTTCTAAAACCGTACTGTTCATCTATTAATATACCAGAGTTTTCTAAAAACCTATATAATCGCTTATGGATTGCCGTTTCAAAAACTTTGGCGATTACAGGTATCAGTGCAATTGGCCTGTAATTATCACAGTTATATGCATCTCCTTTTTTATGTATTGGTTTGATTACAGTCATTTTAAGTCTTTCTGGAAAGATACCTTGATTTAAACATAGATTTATTATATGACTGAGTATCTTAGATATATGTAAAGAACATACTTTCAGCAGCTTACTAGATATATCATCATAACCCACACTCTTGGTGTTTTTTAACCCGTTGATGATTTTTTTTACTTCCATTGGAGTGGTTGGATAAAGGAATATTGATTGTAAATTTGGTGTGACCGTAGAGTAATCAGATTGTTGTGGTTTATTTTTTGTTTGATTTCGTACCATGTCAATAAAGTGATTATTAAAAATATTTGCTATGTCAAGTGGATTTGTTATTATATTATTATTATATTTAATAGCATTAATTTTTGATTTTTTAGTAGACTTTTTACCATTAATGATATACCACGATGCTTTAGATTTATTTTTCGAGTTTTTTAAAAGTTTGTAGTTCTGTAGACGATGAGACGTTTTTATTACATTTTTAAGAACACGTGAATATAAAAGGTATTGATGATTGACGTTCCTATTATTTTTATGACGACTTTGCCAATATAAAGTGCGCTTGCGCTTACTTGATTTTTTGATACCTTTTGTTATCCATCTATTTCTTGGTTTAGGACAGATTTTAATTCTCCTTATCGGAAAACAAAGACTATGAAATAGGATGAGCATATCATGAAACAGTTCGAAAGATTTGTTTACATCCTGACTTTCTAGTACATCAATGAAATAGATATTTTCAATACAATTTTTAAACAGATTTACATTTTGCTCACAATAATCTCGAGATTCTATATACCAGTAGTCCGTAATAAGCTGATTTTGTTTAATAGGACATTTGAGAAGTTGAGCGGAATGATCCGATAATCCAAGATTTAGTATTTTTGATTTACAGCCATGAGTATTGTGGGCAATATTATCTATGCATGTATTGCTTTCATTTCTAGTTACACTATGGAATTCTAGTCTTAAGTTATAATTCAATAACAAAGATTCAAACTGAAGGGACATATTAGTTTTTTTCAACATATCCACATTAAAATCCCCGCATATAATTACTTTTCTGGCCCTTCTAAAGCATATTTTTTCACAAAGAATGTTTAATTGACTCATAAAAGCATTGAAATTACTTACATTTGGCGTCCTATATATACATATTAATATTATTTTAAAACAATTTATTTCTACTGCACAGCATTCAAAAATAGAGCTAATAGAAAGTTCATTAATATCTGGTAGAGCCGTAGAGTCTATTCCTGTGCGCATCAGAATACAAGAACCTCCTCTCTTCTCAGGTCTTGTGTATATAGATGCTAAATAATAATTAGGGATATTTATATTTTCCTCGTCTCCCTTTCGAACAAAATGTTCTGTTAAACATAGTGCATCAATTTCTTCGTGATTATTTGTAAATTCATTTAAGCTAATCTCAATTTGACTAATCTTAGGTAGAACACTGGCTATATTTTGGTGTAAAATCTTAAAGTATTTAGGTTCGAAAAAACTTTGTTTCATCTTGCACTGACTTGCAGTTTTTATCCAGTCTGATTTATTGCTTTAAAATAATGTGTTATTTTGTTTTTTTCAGCCATACATATTTTTCTTTCTCTTGCTAACACTTGTTGCATACAGTAGTTTAAAAAGTCGTTCTTATATTTAATACCTAAAATTTCCTTTAATATTCTTCGAGAGATATTGTTAAAATATTCAATGTTTTTAAATATTTCATAATCGTATCCCATATCAATATAAGTCGAGTTATTGTTCATGCTGCATAAATATTTAATTTCATAATTTAATTTTTTTTTCATTGAGATATTTATTATAAGCTGTCTGGCAAACCAAAACATTCGTATTAGTTAAAGTTTTCAGCCAGTGATCCAGGTATGTTCTTAATTCAAAGGGATTTTTGTCTTGACGCCCAGCTATTAGGACAATGTAGTCTTTTTTGGATAAAGTTTTAACTTCTTGAGACAAGGTAGACACTATATTTTTCATGCTAGCACCGGGCTTACTAAAGCAAACTACATTAAATTCAGTACCCAGTAGCTCTTGTAAAGTGTGTTGCAGTTTAATTGCTCGGTGGTCCGACAATATTAATACTTTGTTTTTATTTTGGATATTTTCGATGTGGTATTGTGTCTGCAATGGAATGTTATGAGTGTCTGTAATGTGACTGTTCTTCTTAACATTACTTTTATGGACTTCCTGTGTAAAAATAGTTTTGTTTTTCTTAGATTTTTCTTCCTCATAACATAATTTTTTGCTACACGTAGGTTCCTGTACACTTAGATCATTAATTTGGTCACGATTCTCTTTTTTTGCCTTTTGTTTAGATTTTGACTTTTTCTTTTTCTGGGATGTACATAATTGTTTATTTTCGTTTTTTGGTGTTACACATAAATTGTCGGAAATACCAATTTGCTTATATAGATTTAATTTTTCTGCATATTTAGATACTTGATTTTTTAATTCTAGGTTTTCAAGAGATAAATTATCAATTTCGGCATGTGCACTTTCTAGTTCAAATCTTAACTGATTTATACAGCTTTTTAGTTCGCTAATTTCATCAGATTCTTTACCATTCAGACTCACCCATTCTATATATCAGAAAAACGGTTTGCATAAATTTTCAAATTTCTTAAAGAAAAGTTTCTATCCAGAAGCATCAAAAGTTCTAGATTTGTGATGCAAGGTACAGGAAAGCGGAGTCTATAAAATTTAATGTTCCAACTATTCGCTTTAAAGAATTAAAGGAACAGCGATTTCTCAGAGGATTTTTGGGCTTTAATGACTAATATGTGACCTGAGAGCATCGCAGGTCATCAGGTGACTCATGGGAGTCATTTATAAATAGTGCGACGAATTTGAATTAGAATGACGATATTTTTTATTTAAATGAATACGATGCAAGCCACGTTGTCGTATAAAGTGGTCATTGCATCCCATAGAGGTTAGTGGTTGGCTCATTAAGGTCTAGCCGGAGGCTACACCCTTCCACCTAAACACTATAGAACTGTTTGACGGCAGAAATGAATACAGATTCATATTCTCCTTAGCAAACACAAATATGATATCCATATATCAGTAATAGTAAGAGGTGGTAATACTAGGCCCAATATGGTTGGCCTAGTATTCTTACTTAGCCCAACATATTGGGGCGTTTGCCATATTGGATTTAGAATGACGTCATTAAGTTCGTCATAAATCGCCATTTTAACGAAACACGTTTGCTGAATCCCAGCTTTAAAGGATATTAGGATGAGGGTGAACGATATAAAAAATGATACGTGCGAAAATGTCAAGTTAAATAATATTTATTTATACTATATATATTATTATATAATTTTTTTGTGTCCCACTGCTGGGCACGGGTCTCTCCCCATTATTGGGGAGGCCTGAAGTTTACTCCACCACGATGCTCCAATGCGGGTTGATGGAGATGCGGATTAGTGGCCAACCCGCTGTCAGATGTTTTCTAACCGCCCATAAGGCCTCCAACAAGGTTTAACGACTGTTATCTATCGACAACAACACGGACCGACGGCTTAATGTGCCCTCCGAAGTACGGAAACGCGCCTGAACTATTTTTTTCCACTAGCGGTCACCCATTTCACACCCGACCGCACACGTTTAGGTTAGTTGCATAGATCGTTTGCGTTCTACGCTAACCATCGGGCCATGCGCGCTTTAAATTCTTACAACTGTACAATATATACTGCACACCTAGTAAAATATGTAATATTGAAAGACAAAATTTTAAATAAACCTCCCTACGAACACAGTAATCTACATCAATTTACAACAACATGTTCACATGTCAGAAGAGAATCTTCTGGATAAGCATAAAAGGAAATTTACTACGTGCTATGTCTGAAGCTTTCAACCTAACCAATATGGAAATTATTAATATATGTACATAAATGTGAGTACATTAATTTATGAATATTTTACACGTAAGCTATGAATTCCTAAGCATATCATAGTGTTATACACTGTAGTCTCGTTAAACCAATTTTATTTCTGTCAGATTTTTTTTATATGAAATGAAATGAAATATACTTTATTCACTGTTCGGTTCCTTTACAAACTCTTAGTGAACGTTATTTTTTTTTGTTCTGTCTGCTCTGGGTGCGCTTAGGCAATGCTGAGCTGAAGAAAAGAGCAGACGGAGAAAAACTTCAGCCCTGTTTTAAAACCTGTTTATAACATTTAATAGTTATGTAAATGGAACCGTGAACACCTATGTAAATATAAACTTAGGGAATGTGAGTGCTTCCTGTCGCCTATAGTGAGTCACAGTGCATCCTACAATCGTAAACGCTATAGAATAGAATAAAAATGTATCGAAGTAACATATGCTAACGATCGAGATCAATGGCATTTCGTTAGCTAAATGTCAGCCCCATACATTTTCATTCTATTCTAGAAGCGTTTACGATAGTAGAATGCAGTTTGTCTTGTCTAGTTCCCCTTGACCGCAACTGCACCATTGAATACAACAGAATTGCTTCAATCTTTTCAACTAAAACGGGTGCAACAATGGTACTTACCTGATCGAACTTCATCGAACCGCGTTGCAAATTCTACCACCTAGGTACACACCGCCACCTAGGTTTATTGTTTTTATTTCAATTATTAAACAATTATTTGGCCACGTAGAATTTATTTATCTCTTATAGTAATATCTAATTTTCGCGTATAGATGTTTCGAAAAGAATTAAATAAATGAATAGGAAGAGATAATATTATTGTACATACAGCTCTTTACACGTAGCCTATTAAAATAATTGTGCGCCATGGTTCTCTACTTTACTTACCTAACAATGTTATCATTAAGCTTCTACCTAATTTTAAAATGTTAAATTGTAATCATCAAGAAAGGACGAGTTTCATAGGTTTTTAACCTAACCCTCAAATACCAAGAGTTTCTGATAATTATACGTAGCTTTTGAAAGGTTATTATACAAACTGCTTGTATACAAAGTGTTCAAGTGTCGCCTTTCAGAAGAGACGAGTAAAAAATGCGGCTAAAACGGTACGGTGCGGTAACAGATGCGGCTAAGCCATACGGGCGCGGTCGGGTATGAGATGGGTGACCACTAGTGGCAAGAATTTCTTGCGCGTTTTCATGCTTTGGTTTTTGTAGTATCCTGATAGGAACACCTTTATGCTTTAATGATTCAGTGTATTAGATATATGATTATGTAGTCCCTGTAGCTTCGGGATTAAGAATAGAGCTACGGTATCCCCTGCCTGATCGTAAGAGGCGACTAACACGAGGCTTCCGGGGTTGTGGGTGGTGTGAGTGGGAGCTCAATCCGTCCAACCAGCAGCCCCGGGAAGGGCGACGATGTGTGTGCGTGCATGTCGCTGTAAGCATCGGAAGGTGCAGGAGAGCAAATCTGCTCTCCCGAAGATGGGCCCGTTCTGGGGCGTCGCGCGTGGAGGACACCGGTGCGTTCCGCCGGAGATCGCGGAGTCCTCCCCAAGCGCAGTGGCAGCCATTGAGTTTTAGTGCGGTCAAATCCCACATAACCCGGTACCCTCTCCCAAGGTGCCGGGTACCTTTTGAAGGTTTCCCCCCCGATAACAAAAAAAAGGTATATGATTATGTGTTGTTCGCTGTATTAGGTCTGATTACCTACTAATGAATTTAAATCATAACAAAACAGATCAGTTTCACAAAGGACAAAGCTATGTACACTCCAAAACAATCAAACGGGTAATGAATTTTAAATAATTAATAACTTTCCTTCTATAACAAGAAGTTACTATTGACTAATAATTAAATCAAATATTTGATCTTATTGAAAAGACGGAAGCTTGAATAGAACGATAATGACTGGGACATCTAAAATGATAATATGGAATGATGATATGGAACAATTTTATTTTTTACCGTTTGAAGTCGGTTCTATTTTTCGGTTAAAAACTTATTTAATTAAAGTAGATAAGTTACAGCTGCTGTAGTAATAAAATGTCTATTATTACTATCATATGCCTACTTGCGAGGAATCGTGAAGCTGAATTTTTAATTGTACTCTTATGAGTATATCTTATGACTATGAGATAATGCTTTTATTAAAAAAATACCGTAGACACGATAACGTCTATGGTATTTTTTTTATAAAATCATTGAGAGTTGAGACATGGTTACTATAAGGAATGTAGAACACTGCAGAGCCCAAGCAATGCAATTGCTCACTGCCTGGCGGATATCATGATGTAGGTCAGGAGCTCCATCCTCAATCTCCGACTCATCAAGCACGACGCGTCATCATGGTCAAATATATTTGCATTTTTTAATGGTCAGTAATAGCAAAAAACCATTCTTACGTGAAATTTTAATAGGAAAAGTTATTCTAATTAAACAAATTTCCACAGAGATATGGATATATTTTTTCTTCAATAAAATTCTTTACAGTATTTTTTAGACAGTCATGTGGAAGATATGTCTCGGATTTCGTATTTTTAGCTATGCTCCAGAGCTGGGTTATCTCCAAGCCCATGTGCATGTTAGAAAATAAATACAAATTGCAAGCAGATGCGAACCAATTAGTTTAGAGTTCCAGTGTAGCAATTGTCTATTTCTTTGCATGTGATATACTTCTTTTAATTCGATTAGGCGTAGTACTTTCAAAATAAGAAATTTAGGAAGCCTCGAATATTCCGGTGGTTATTGACTGACATATATCGTAACCGACAATTAATACGTAAAATGCGGGCGAGCCGTGAACTGCTGAGAATGTGGATGTGACGCGTGAACATCGCGCGCAATCAGTGCCGAGGGACAAAATACAAATTAAAATGAACGCGCGTGAAGCCCGTGAAAGCCATCCACATTTACGTTCACGCCAGTTTTTCGCGCTTCACGGCACTAATGTGGTGCGGCCATAGGACTTAAAAAACACTTATTGGCCAACAATTCCTAGAATATTTTTCCAATAAGTGTCAAATGTTGAATGAAATGAGTTGAGTACATTATAAATATCACATTTACTTAAACTGAAAAATATTTTTAGTAACTTGTATAAATAGATTAACAAGGTTAAGTTTCTTACGATGTAAAAGTTGGATAAATAAGGGAAAATAACACGTCGACCATGTTATACATATGTGTCCTGTGCATTTGAAAATGTAATCTGTTCATGAGCTGCAAGCTGCCAGTGCAGGATTTAAAAAATCAACGACGACTTTGAAATAAATTCTAAGCAACAGCACGCTATATAAACAGTAACAATGCCTTAATGCAGGTATAGTCATATTTTATGCTGGTATCCTATTAACGGAATAAGATTAAGGTTTAATGTACCGACCGAGGGCTGCTATTGTATCATTACTAATATTGATTAAAATATTCAAAAATAATATTTCAGGAAGACTATAAAGTTAGGTTAAAACTACTTTGCAACCATCGGCTCCTAATTCGCTAACTACCTCCCTCCCACATTAGAGACATGCACATGCAACACTAAAATATACACATTATACACCTCCACCAAGACCAAGACGCATTGGTGCAGCGTAAAGTAAGCTCCAGGCCTCCCCAATATTGGGGAAACCGTGCCCAGCAGTGGGACGCAAAAATCATTAATCATACCATACGTTACACCTGAAAAAATCCGCGGCATCATCATGTTTATAGATTATAATAATATGGTGGTTAAACGTAAATCATATAAATCTTTGCATAATACATGTTTCCTATGTGGTAGCGAGATGCTATAGATTGAAAAAATATATACCATATATGGATTGCGGTAGGTATAGTTACTAACATTATATATATAAGTAGTACCTAAACGCCCGAGCGTTGCTCGGATTAAAACAATTGATTTTTTTAGTTTATTTTTAAGCAAAACATTCATTGGCTTAGTGTTACTTAACAAAGCCTTTTGAAATACCTAGCTCCCAATTAAAAAAAATGTCACAAAAAATAAAAAACGCAACTTGCCTACTTGACGTTTGAACCCGGAACTCTAGCTCCGTAGTCAGCTTTCGTAACCATTCGACCAAGAAAGCTTTAATTCCATTGACGAAATTTTTATAGAGGTCTTTCATATCGACATTGTCATTTGTTTGAAGGGCGGATTGACGTTCGACATTAAATTTGACGCCACATTCTCCAATAGATGTCAGTAAGAGTAATTTTATATTTAACGGCATAAACATTAAATAAAACGACAATTTCTATCAATAAAAAAATTCTGGATCGATTTATCATCCCCGAAACCAGGGTACTAAATTTCATCAAAATCTTTGGAGCCGTTTTCGAGATTCAAAAAATATATTTAGATATATACAAGAATTGCTCGTTTAAAGGTATTAGATATATGGATTGCGGACTGCTGCAAAATAGTTTTAACTTACTTATAAGAATGGAGTTTCGCGAAGTAACGCCTGATTCAATTAATTTTAGAGAGGCACTGAGGATAAGTTTCGAATATTTAATCTTCATAATTAAAGAAAAAATCATAAAAGTTCACAATAAAAAATAAATAATATAGATTAAATAAAATCAGTGTTATGCAAATATAATAAACTAGCCTTCCGCCAGCGGCTTCGCCCGCGTGAACCCGTTTTATAGGTTCCCGTAGGATAAAAACCATCCTATGTCCTTTCCCAAGGTCCACTCTATCTGTGTTCCAAATTTCATTAAAATTGGTTTAGTAGTTTAAGCGGGAAAGCGTAGCAGACAGACAGACAGAGTTACTTTCGAATTTATAATATTAGTTAGTAGGAAAGTAGGGATTACTAATATATTAGGCGAGCTTTTAGGTATAGTTACTAACATTATTTTTTCTTTTTATTTTTTGTAATAATACTCATATTTGCGAAAGTACTTTTTCTATCTCTCTTCTTTCTTTCATCTTTGAAAATAAGGTCGAAGTGTAGACGAGGTCTAAAGTCTGTGGGACTCGTGGGTCGTGAATCGGGGCTCGGCATCGACCGCTCGCCTTGGCAACGCGCCAGGATCAGAAGAGAACGGGGACTACAGCACCACTTTCAATTTGTGCATGACTGTGCCAAGCACGACCCCTACACCGTTTACCTTTAAAGTTTTGCACTAATTGCACACTCTGCTTATTAAAAGTAATCGCCACGTTAAATGAAAGGGACTTTTTTTTAACGATTCGCGTAAGGCCCAGACCACTTATTTCAAAATTAATTACCCAGAGGCTAAAACGGAACCCTATTATTAAGACTCTGGTGTCCTTCCGTCTGCCTGTCTGTCTGCCTGTCTGTCCGTCTGTCACCAGTAGACAGTTGAAATTTTCACTGATGTATTTGCTGTTGCCGCTATAACAACAAAAATATAAAAAACAGAATAAAATAGAAATTAAAGGCGGTCCCATATAACAAATGTGATTTTAGATAATAGATGATTAAATTAGATATCAAGTCATTCCATTGCAATGAATCTTTGTTTATCGATTTCAAATGTTTCGATGGCTGCAGCCCTTTTTTGCGTCCCACTGCTGGGCACGGGTCTCTCCCCTTTATTATTAGGGAACTGCTCCACCACGCTGCTCACGATGCGGGTCAGTGACGGTCATTAGGCTTCCGACAAGGTTTAACGACTGTTATCTATCGATAACAACCGGGACCGACGACTTAAAGTGCCCTCCGAAGCACAGAAACGAGGTATAAGAAGGTAATTTAAGGAGTAATTTCTTTAACCGTTCTTTAACCTTTAACTTTAACCTCAGTTAGATCCTTTTCTGTTGAAGTTATCAGGTTCACTATCCAGCTTGGGGACTGTAAACCTAAGTTTAAAAAACATTTCTTAACCAACGCATAAACAAGTGTTCAATATTGTCCTACCATCGCGTCGAGGTAACCGTAAAATGCAGATCTGTCTTATGTAACATTAAATAAATAAAATTTCATGACATCTACCAGGAACGCAGTAAACATGAAAATAAAGGTAGACTTAGAAACATAATAACAAGTAGTATAAATTATACAATGTTGCTCTCGACCTGCTTTCTTGAAAACGCATGCATGAGAAGATAGACGTAGTTATAATATGAATATTCTTACAACCTTGCGTCGTTAAAGATATAATTACGAGGAACACGAATTATAGTCTGTTCACGTTAACTTTAGGCGAGGGCATTTTGGGAACTAATTATTTGTTTTCATATGGCAACCAACTACATGACTGTGACAAACATTAAATTGAATCAAGATGTTACGTTTTGTTTACAATTATTTGCGACATTTTAATAAATAAAAGCTAAAGCAATGTAAATGTATTACAAGCACGTGTAAAAACTCATATTTAATGTTTACTAGTAGACCCCGCAGACGTTGTCCTGCTTTAAAGTTTTGAAAAAAGATTAGTTTCTTTATCACCTCCAAAAGTTTTTATGATAGTGTCAAATAAAAAATATAAAACATATAGTGACAGATGAATTGCAGACTATGTCAAACTTCTGGAAGATGGCGCGAAGAACCAATGTTTGATAGTTACTAACAGTTTATATAGGAAAATAAAATAAGTTGTTTTACGATTAGTTTTGCGATTTTCCCATATTTTCTCACCGTTTAAACCTTCCCTGGACTTCTGCTCATATTTCAAGACCAAATTAGACACATCGGTTCAGCCGTTATTGAGTTTTAGCGAGACTAACGAACAGCAATTATTTTTTATATATTATTTTATTTTAAAAGTTTTGAAGGAGGATTAGTTTCTTTATCATCTCAAAGAGTTTGTATGATACTGTCAAATAAAATTTATAAGACAATTAGTGATGTATTGCGATAAATATAGATTTTAGAGAAAAATATTTCAAACAAAAGTTATAGGGCATGAGAAAAATGATATTTTTTGTTCTATACATTTTTCGTGTAGGACCAGTGGTTTCGGAGAAAAATGTTAAAGTCATCCGAAGTTGCTAGTTTTCGCCAAAACTCCATTAGTTTCGATATAATAATCTACTCACGCTGTTACCACGGGAAGGTTGGAATTTGGTCTTAGAAGTGCATCTTTCTTTTGTTTTTTGTTTTTTTCTATTATTATTTTTTTTGCTTTTTTAATGGTACCATGTCGACGGAACCCCGTTGCGCGGGGTTTCTTATTTGTATTAATTAAAAAAAGTCCAACCTAACCTAACCGATCCGAACCAATCGGTATTTTTTTGGCGAGGGGTATCGCCCCCCACCTCCCCCATTCGGGAGGCTTCGCCCCCCGAGACCCCCTTTCCCTAATCTATGAAAACCCAAAAATGAATGTAATAAAAATAGAAAGTATCTCGCCCATATGAGAAATAGTCATCAAAGCCTTTGACTCCTCTTTTGAAACCACTGATCCTACACGAAAAATGTATAAGAACAAAAAATATAATTTTTCTCATGCCCTATAACTTTTGTTTGAAATATTTTTCTCTAAAATCTATATTTATCGCAATACATCGCGTGAGTCCGACTCGCACTTGGCCGGTTTTTATATATAGAGATAAGTATTGCGAGGAATAAAATAATATTTAAAGGAAACCCTGTTATAAACCCGAAACGGATAACGGAGCGAGTTGCCGCTTTTAAATTTAAATTTTCTTACTTTACTGTGGTTTACTGCTAGTTAAATGGACCACTGTCCACTGACCCAATACGTACTTGGCCAGCGTGGTGGACTATGGCCTAAATCCCTCTCACCTATGAGAGGAGACCTGTGCCCGGTAGTGGGACATAAAAAAGGTTGAAAAAAATGCAGTCCTCCAATGTTTTAGTGTCTCTCTGTAAGTAAATAAGTTTGGTACTTGTACGCACATTGTACGCACGTTTGTACTTGGTTGGTTTGGTTGGTTTCTACTTATATGCATACTGTTTTTATTTTCGGACATTAATCGTACTTAATATGGTTACGAAAGTTAAGAAAGAAGGGTTCTAAAATAATGGCGTGTGGTTTTCAACCGAAATAAATGAAAAAGAAGCACTTGAAGAATTTATTGGATGATTTTGAAAGTGCGCAATTAGAGATAAAATTCAATTTTACACAGTGAAGAAATCATTTTTTCGGTTGCATTGAAAGTGGGATTTGAATATTGTGTTTTGGCTTTTTCTTTTTCACAAAAATAATTTGTAACTATGTCTTATACTTTTCTGACAACTGAATCAACTAAAAGTGAAGCAGTTTTAAGTTTCTTATAATTTTAGAATTATATATCCTATAATTATATTCTATGAAAGACAATTAATGATTGTTTTAATAAATTACTGAATGTACAAACATGTTTTTTACTTAAAGTATGAGCAATAAAATACCTAATATTGCGACTATAAATTGAGATGTAAGCTATCCTATCTTTCAAGTTGGATCAAACTGCACACGGTGTCCATCGCGGACAAACACGTGTCACGTAATTTATATATATATTAAGATTAAGCAGGTTATGTGCGTTTTAAGATTAACGTTAGATTCAGAGATTAATACAGCATTTTTGATGTTTATCCATTTGCATTCTGTAAATATTTCGTAGAGGTATCTTCACCTCCGTGTGAGATCTAGACCATTTCCAGTACATTCAGTACGTAGGTATACCATTTTGTGCGCACGTGCTAATACCAAGCATAATAATAATGTAGGCCAAACATAACACTTTGCCAAGGGCGGCTCGGACAATATGGGTGTGTTTTCTGTTTGCAGTAATGTCGACTCAGGCGTTAGGCTGTTTTTATTTATCATTGTATCACCGACGGAATGGCGCAGATGTAGGTACATATGCGTATAGGTTGAGAGGTTGGTAGTTTGTTAATGTTTACAACCTAATGTTTCATAAACAGGTTCAACATATATTAAAAATCTGTTTAGAAAAGGAATTGTCGAGGCCGTGTTATGAATGAATAAAAATTGTAAACAAAACCAAAGATGCAAGTTTTATAAATGTAACACAGCGCTGGCGGTTCTATGCCTTTTTTCTTTATGAGTAATCTATATGGTTTTCTATAATATTATTGTCTCCGTCCATAAGCCGGCTTTCACAGTCCACTGCTAGACTTAGCTAACGGTCGCCACTGCCTCCATCCGATCCTCTTTATGTCGTCAGTCTACCTGGTTGGAGGATGCCCTATGCTCTTTTTGCCGAGACGTGGTTGCCATTCGAGGACCTTTCTGCCCTATCCGTTGTCGATCCTCCTAACTAACTATATGGCCTGAGTATATGGCATGCCCGTTGCCACTTCAATTTGCAGATTTTGAGAGCTGACATAGCTTTATCGGAGAGCTACGTCGGTAACCTTCGTTTATCTACGGATTTTATCATTCTGACTTTGTAGCGTTGAGAAATCATAGACATAGAATTTCGCTGCGCTCAAGAAGACCAACAGAGCATTTTATGAACATTTGGTAAGATAGAAAGAGATGTCACAAGAAGTAGGAGTTATGTAAATTTTCATTCCTGAAAGGTTCCGTCAATTCTTCCGTTTCTTCAATTTATAAACTATAATAAACCAGCAGTCTTACAGAGGGTTTACATTGTTGATTAAAATTATAAGAATCCGTTATTGAAACGTTGAAAAAGTTAATTTAATGAAATTATGCCTTGCACAATGGAAAGCTGTGAGGTAAGTTCTGGGAATATCCCGCAAAATTACACGATTCACCCGTAAATAAATTTTTGACGACATTATTTGTATAATGTATATAAATAGTTGTGTAACTTTTTCTTCCTGTCACATATTATATACATATGACACATACTTTAACTATACACATGGCTTTTATACAAACTATTGTATAATTTGTATAAAAATAAATAAGGGAATAAAATAGGGGTATAAAAAGGAAAAAAATGATGTTTGCGTTTAACAATAGTATTTAAACAGTCTACCTTATTCAGACATCAAATAATCACAAAATAATAATAAACTAAAGTTATTTATTTACTAAATTATTTATAATTATAATTTAATTTAAATATTAGGTTTATTTAAAAGTTTTAAGAATCTGTTAAAATAAATTTTAACATGACTGGCTGTCACGTTCAAATTTGTTGTGGTTGGACTTAAAAAGTTGTGTATGGACTGAGTTGTCCATTTAGTTGCCTTACTAATCTGATACTTTCTAACCAGTCTTGGCATTTAATATAACATTGTTTTTTAATTAATCACAATCCTTTCCATTCTACGACCATTCCTTTAAAAAGATTCTTAAAATTAATAAACCTACTACATGACTACTAAGAAATAGAACGGTACTTGTTTTGGTATTCATACATATGATGTTATTAACATGCATGTAGGGCATGCAATTCGGATATCCGGATATCCATATTATTCGGATATTCGCCACATTTACTATTCGAATAATATCTATAGAATTATTCGGTTTTTTCGAACATTTCGAATACTTAATTTTTAATTTTGTTTGGTAAAAATATCCGAACTCAAACTTTACTAAATGGCGATTAGAACACGCATAACCGATTTTTCGTTGTCATTGCAGCCATTGCCCGTTGCCAAACCCGTAAATATTAAAAAAAAATGTGTGTCAGCTCCGACGCACGACTGGAGCACAATACAAGGAGCGCCTGCCTGTCACTATCTATAAGCCCTGTTGAGGACACCAAGCTTTTTGGATGCCAATTGGGCCTTGTTCTCCAAGTGACTCCGATATTGCACTTTACTCGTAATGTCGACTCCCAAGATACCGACACTTTCACCGACAGTGAGCGCGGTGCCCTGGAACTTGGGCGCTATAAAAATGGTTTTTTTTAGCGGTAAACGCGCAAACTTGTGTCTTCGTAAGGTTAAACTCAACAAGGTTAAGTCGACCCCATTCCGAGACCCGCCCCAGAGAGTTCTCGACTTCAGACACAAGTTTGATTCTGCTTTCCTCTACTTGTGACTGAGAGGCATTGGCTCGACAGGTGTATAGTGCGTCCACCGTACCATCATCCGCATAACAATGAATACTGCGTGATTGTTGCAGCATGTCATTGATATGCAGAATGAATAGTGTTGGAGACAGCACTGAGCCTTGGGGAACACCGGCGTTAATGGGCTTTATATCTGAGTAGCATCCGTCAACTACGACCTTAATCTGCCGCTCAGACAAAAAGCTTGCCACCCAGTTGCATAGCCTCACGGGAAGACCGTAAGATGGAAGCTTCGCGAGAAGGGCCCTATGCCAGACCCGGTCAAAGGCCTTTGCGATATCCAGGCTGACTGCCAGAGCCTCCCCATTGCCCTCGACGGCTTCAGCCCAGCGGTGTGTGAGGTACACCAAGAGATCACCGGCCGACTCTCGAGACACTTGGGGAGCTGCGTGTTTATAACACGCTCCATCACTTTAGAGAGCAGGGAGGTTATCGCAATGGGCCTGTAATTGGACGGGTCACTGCGGTCACCTTTTTTCGGGATTGGGTGTACTAGGGCTACCTTCCACGAAGACAGTACTTTACTAGTGGTGTAGGAAAGCGAGAATAAGCGCGTTAAGACGGGAGCCAACTCGGGAGCGCACGTCTTTAATACGATCGCGGGGATATCATCCGGCCCGCTCGACTTCTTGACATCGAGGGCTTGCAGAGCTCGTCTGACGGCCTTTTGAGTGAAGCGCACGTCCTTCATCGAGCTCTCACACTGCCTGATGGTCGGCGGTGTGGCACCTCCGTCGTCCAGAATCGAGTTTGAGGCAAACAGGGTGCCCAGGAGATCGGCGTTCCCTTTTGCCGTGTGAGCCAGAGTATCGTCCGGTTTGCGTAGAGATGGAAATGACGACCGACAGAAGTTTCCTTCGACATCCTTGGCCAGCGACCAAAAAGCTCGACTCCCGCAGCTAGATAGACGCTGGCCAATTCTTACGACGTGCCTAAACTTCGCCTTGGCTATGTGCTTCTTTGCTGAACGGGAGGCAGCGTTGAATTTTTTCCGGAGCTTAGACGTTTCGGGGTCCTAACGCGTGTGCGCATCAGCCCAAGTTTTGAAAGCCTCTTGCTTAAGGTTTGAGGCCTTAGCGCAAGACCCATTAAACCAGGGCTTGTTTCGTCCGCCAATGGATACTACAGAGCTGGGAATAAAACCAATCATGCCCTGTCGTATCTCATCGGCTATCGATTCCGCACACGTGACAGGATCACCCAAGGTGAAGCACAGCTGCCTCCAGGGGTAGGAGGCCAGGAATTCCCGGAGTACGTCCCAGTGCGCTGACCCGTAATGCCAGACTTGACGCTTCCCATTGGGTCGAGAACCTTCTGGGGGCGTCAAGGGTACGGCAGAACTTACCAGGCAATGGTCAGAGGTCCCAAGTGGGGCCCCGACCGTCACCTGGTAGTCGGATGGATGGGTGGTCAGCAGAAGGTCCAGCAGAGAGGCAGTATGGGTTTCAATATCCGGTACTCTGGTGAAAGTATGTACCACCTGCGTCAACCCATATGCCAAGGAGAAGTTGTAAGCGGCCCTGCCAACAAAGTCAGTGGTTCTGGATCCCAACCATTCAGTGTGGTGCGCGTTGAAGTCATCCAGAACCACCAGCTCAGCCGAGGGACACTGCTCCAGCACTCTTTTGGACGTGCTCAAATAATCGAGTCGTCTCTGCTTACCAATTTAACGAAAATTTGACTACATGTGACCTTGTGACCCCTATATCTCCGGTCCCTTTTGTTTGACCCACGGAGCTGAAATTCAAACTTGATCGAGGTACTAACCTAAGGTATCTGAACTGAATCTAACTGATCAAATTTGAAGTCAATCGGTCCAGTAGATCCGAAGATATCCTGTCGACAGACTAACATACAGACAGACATCCTACCAAAACCATTTATCTCCTAATGCTACGCAGGAGGAAGTTAATGAAGTAGTATTCGAAAAATTCGTATTATTCGAAGTATTCGAATAATATATTTTTTTCTATTCGAAATATCCGAATACCTTTTTCGAACGAATAATTGCATGCCCTACATGCATGCAAGCAAGATCTGTCCATAATTTTAGCCAGTTTTCATAATGGAACTAAAATATTTTGAAAATCCTTCTATCTGATGTCTGTTTATTATTACCAAGATTTAATTTGTAACGATTCTTTGTGGCTATTGTAAGCACTACTGTCACAAATTATATAACCTTGTCTGATCTAATCTTGCTTAATGCTGTTTAAATGACAAATTATAGCTTTGAAAAGAAGTGATAACTGTTAAATCTGGACAAGTGTGAGTTTTACTCCATTTACAGTGCTTTACAGGTTTCAATTATATTGTTAAATGAATGAATCTTGTACATAATACTTTTTCTCACACTAAACACATTTTTTATCATGAAAAAAGCTAAATGTTTTTTTTTTTTGATAGACAAAAAATTACCATTTAGTGAGAATGACAGGAGTTCTGTTACGAAAACTATTTATATATAAACTTAATATTTTTTAAAGTAAAGATTATTTAATTATTGTGTAAAATTACCTAAGTAATAAAAACATAGACAGGCTTTTATAAAATAATATGGGTATAGTATGAAAAGTAGTAGGTATTAATATTTAATGTGTTGGCATAAAAGCTTCAATAAATTTATATATTTTCATTGCCTAAAATTTCCTTAACAGATATAAATGCAAAAAAAAAATCTCTGCATAATAAATATTGTCATTAAATGAAATTATTGTATTTTTACCGACTTCTAAAAGGAGGAGGTACTGTATTCGGCTGTATGTATTATTTTTTTTATATATGTTCACCGATTACTCCGCCGTTTGTGGACCGCTTTTCAAAATTCTTTTTTTGTTCGTATGCTTATACTCCCGAGGTGGTCCCATTGTCACCAAATCAGGATCTGATGATGGGATCCCAGGGAAATCGAGGGGAACTCTCAAATTTTATAGGCACACACATTGATTTTCTTATACTTACTGAAGCATAAGAGATATTTGTGCATAGTAATCATCATCTCATGTTGCTGAGCTGATGATGGAAGGTACTGCAACAGTGAGGAGTTGAAAGCAAATTCTTTCAATAAATAGTTTTTTATTCCAAATCTTACATTCCTGAGGTGTTCCAACTGTCACCAAGTCAAAGTCTGATGAGGGGATCCCAGAGAAATCGAAGGGAACATTCAAATTTTATAGCACAACAAATGATTTTCATATTTTTACTAAAGCAAAACAGGCATTTTTGTATAATTATCATCATAGCATGTTGCTGAGCTGATGATGGAATGTACTACGAAGGTTAGGAGTTGAGAGCAAATTCTTTCAATAAATGGTTTTTTTGTTCGATATCTTACATTTCTGAGGTAGTCCAACTGTCACCAAGTCAAAGTCTGATGATGGTATCCCAGAGAAATCGAAGGAAACATTCAAATTTTATAGCACAACAAATGATTTTCATATTTTTACTAAAGCAAAACAGGTATTTGTGTATAATTATCATCAAATCATGTTGCTGAGCTGATGATGAAAGGTACTATGACGGTTAGGAGTTGAGAGCAAATTCTTTCAATAAATGGTTTTTTGTTGGAAATCTTACATTTCTGAGGTGGTCCAATTGTCACCATGGCAAAATCTGATGATGTGATACTAGGGAAATCGAGGGAAACACTGAAACTTAATAGGCACACACATTCTTTTAGTCATACCTATTTTTTAACATAATACAAATATTTGTGTCCGGTAATTATCACCTCTGAGCTGAGAGCAAATTCTTTCATTAATTTATACGTTCAGGTGGACTTATAGTAGTATTCTTTCGGGGTATAAGATGGCTATTAGATAAACATGATTATAAAAGGTATCTCTTTAACGTTTAGAAATTAACTGAAAAGAAATCCAATAATAATTATGCTTATACATATGTGCAGAATTATTAAAATTACTAAAAAGAGTGAAATAAATTAAGTTTTTAACAAAAAAATAGAACCGACTTCAAACGGTAAAATATAAAATTGTTCAGTACCTACTTCTTCTTGCTTATGGTAATGACTCTTAAAACTATTTTTGAAGTCGGGCCCTTAGTAAAATGTCCTGTCTTAGTAAATATAGTCTACCTTTCGTTCTGAAAGGGCACCGACTCCAATATAGTTTTAACAGTCATTACCATAATCAAGAAGAAGTAGGTACTGTCCCACTGTCTGTACTGTCGGTGCCGATTTTTTAGTAAGACATTTTAGTAAGGGCCCGACTCCAAAAATAGTTTTAAGAGTCATTACCATAAGCAAGAAGAAGTAGGTACTGAACAATTTTATTTTTTACCGCTTGAAGTCGGTTCTATTTTTTTGTTAAAAACTTAATTTATATATGTATAAGCCTGTTAAATTATTATCAGAGCAGTTCTTAAAGATTTAATTAATAGTGATTAGAATTGTGCTTTAAAATATTAGATTCATTTAGATAAAACATTATAGATAATATATGCTGTAATTTCCAGTTTTATTGTTAAAAATGTGATGGATTGCAAGTTTTGCTAACAATTTTTTGATTACCAATACATTACAGTACTGTTATGTCTTAACACTTTTTAGGGTTCCATAGCCAAATGGCAAAAAAACGGAACCCTTATAGATTTGTGATGTCTGTCTGTCTGTCCATCCGTATGTCACAGCCACTTTTTTCCGAAACTATTAAGAACTATACTGTTGAAACTCGGTACGTAGATGAATGAACCACATTAACCTTTAACTACTGACGTGGGGGCCTCGCAGGCCTTCAGAAAGTTAAATTGTTGAATTTCTCCTCTCTCCCACGCACGCCGCACGTGCATCTTCTAGTACCTTCGAGTTTAGTTGCGCCGAGGCTGTCAACGACTGTTCAGGTGTTTGCTTGCACAATTTCGGTATGTAAAATCATTTTGAAGTTTCTCGTGGGCCTCTCAGACCCCACCTCAGTATTCACGTAACTTTTTTGTAGACATTTTAAATTTAGTTGTTGCCCTTTTTTTGCAGTATTAGTAAAACTTTTACAATATAGAGCCCAGTACATCGTCCGGAAGAAAACGTTCCATCGGGAATCAAAATAATCAACATGTATCGAAAAATAGAAGAATAGTAGTGCCTGGAAATATAGATTTTGAGACAGTCGTGGCATCGTGAATAGATTGCGAAGACTCAAGCGGTTCGGAGGCCGAAGATATCGATGATACCTTTACACAGGAGTTCCACGAGCATGAATCAGATACGCAGAGTAAGACGGATTACGAACAACAGTTTGTTCCTGTACCCGAAGAACAGACGTCCCCCGAAGACGATGTACCTCCATCGTCGATTCGATATTTTATGGGAAAAATCGCTGCAAATTGGTATGCCAAACACTATGTAGAGCCGTTCGAGTTCCTCAACACAACATAGTTAGACAAACTAATTCTTCAAATGTAACAGAAAACAATACAAAAGATCCTTTTTATATTTGGAATAAATACAAACGAAAGATTGCCACGTGAGTTAAGTTTGAGTTTGTCACGCGTGTTAGGAGATGATATGCCTGTATCTGACCATCCAGATGCTAATGAAGAAGAGCCCATGAATAGGAGAAGGTGCCATACATGTCCTCTGAAGCTTCAAAGGAAATCTACACACATTTGTTATACATGCAAGAAACATGTATGCCTACAATGTGCAAAACAAGTTTGCCTAGACTGTGTTTAATTCGCATTTTTTGATGTCTGTGATTTCTTTTTTATATTTTTAATATAAAGGTTTTTGGTATTCCATTAGATAAAAATACTAATTAAGAATAAGATTTTAAGGAGATTTGTTGATTTTTTTAAATATATATTTTTAAACTTTGTGATTTATGATATCATGTGATTTTTGCCAAAAAATGTTAGGTGTTTTCTAGATTTTAAAATAGTACTTAACTATTAAGAAATAAATAATATAAAAATGTTTTATTTAATTTTAATATATTCAATAATATTAATAATAAAACATAAAACCCTAAAAATTCTTTAGATTTTAAAATAAAAGCACACATATGTATGGGCCTCTGAGGCCCCCACGTCAGTGTCTATGTAAAAATAAATCCACCTCAGTAGCTAAAGGTTAAGATTTTCACACAAAAATAGAAAAAAGCAATAAATTTTGAGGGTTCCCCATACTTAGAACTGAAACTCTAAAATTTTATTTTTATCAAACCCATATGTGTGGGGTATCTATGGATAGGTCTTTAAAAATAATATTGAGGTTTCTAACATCATTTTTTCTAAACTGAATAGTTTACGCGAGAGACACTTCCAAAGTGGTGAAATGCGTGTCCCTCCCCTCCGCCCCTCTGTAACTTCTAAAATAAGAGAATGATAACACAAAAAAAATATATGATATACATTACGATGCAAACTTCCACTGAAAATTGGTTTGAACAAGATCTAGTAAGTAGTTTTTTTTAATACATCATAAATCGTAAACGACAATTTTTCATTCAATCTTAATGCAATGATTACTATAGATAATATAATCAAAGGCAATGATGTATTTCTGTTGCCGCTATTGTTAGACAAATACTAAAAATAGAATAAAATAAATATTTAAGGGGCTCCCATACAATAAACCTGATTTTTATAGATAATAGTACAGAACCCTTCGTGTGTGAGTCAGACTTGCACTTGGCTGGTTTTTTAAATATTTATTCTATAGAAAACATATTAATACTATTTCTAATGGTGGAGTGGCTTATTGGGATTCATACTAAATTTTTTCTTCATGCACTGCCTATAAGTTAAATTCTAGGAAAAATCTATCCATGCATTTATTTTTAACATGCAGTTGATGATTTTATGAAGCTTCAATTATTATGCGCTGATTGTGAGTTTTTAATTTTTTTTTTATAATATACAAAATCTGTATTAAGAAATTTTAAAATGAATTTGTTGTTTTGTCATATATTTGAAGATATTAGCACATTTAAAAAGTATTATTAATTTTAATTTTAAATCCACAAGTTTTAGTAAAGGTATGAAATCTAATGTAAGATAAAAAATAATTAATGATAATAACACTTTTAAATTAAAATCACATTATTAATGAGTTATCTCATCTCATCAGACTTTAATAGAATTAGTAAATTATATTTATGCTATTAAATACTATATTAAATCTAGTGACAAAAATATTCACTCATTTTATAATAAGGTAACAGTTGGGAAATTAGTCAGTCATTGTTACACTTACCTCAGTAGAGCAGTCTCCTCAGCGTTCATGGCAGGCATTTTTTCTCTATTCTTCCTTTCTTCTTCTTTAAAGCTTTGATCTCTGAAATAGTGCATCATAGCTTACTTGATGTGGGCATGGGGTGATTGTACATAATTATATTAATACTTGTGTTACAACTAATCAACAGGTATAATTTCTAAAACCAAATTACTATTAGAAATAGTTCAATTTATTTTATTAGTAATTTATCCAAAAACTATATGTACCTAGAGGGTCATAATATTTAATCAACATAGATTAATCACCTACCTGTTTTCTAATGAATGAAGATATGATATATTAAACTAATTGCATGCATGAAATGTGCAAGTATTAAATTATAAGATCTAATTAAGATGATGATCAAATCATGCAACAACAGTTACTCACTCAGTTAAAACCTCTGACATGTCGGACAAACTTTTATTAAATAATGGCTCTAATTTCTTCTTTGCTGTCCCTCCTAGGTGTAGTATTTTCTTTACCTCAGCCTTTTTGTTTGGTATTGTAGTGCTCTGGTACACTTGCCCAAGAGATGTGTATGAACCTCCATTCAGCAAACCTCGATGCATGCCAACTTAATATCGAAACAAAAAAAAACAAGCTAACTTTTCATAACAGTGCTGCACATGCAATCAGTGAAGGCAGTTGCAAAGTAAAATAATTTTTACATAAGACTGAACTTACTTAGTTTGAATATAGTTTTCAACAGTCTACGAAAGTTAAAAGTTACGTGAAAATCTAACTTGCACTCAAATTAAAACGTTAAGATAAGATAAGAGAAACGATAACAAAGTTTTTGAGGAATATAGATGAACCTTAAAACAGGCTTACCTGTTTAAATTTGGTGTCCCTTGCAGAATCGTAGCACACACGATCTTCTACAGCATTAAACTATTATTGACCACTATCTTCACCGTTTCGACGACAAGTGTAGAGGAATATCATTGCTACACTTCACAATTCGTACCGTAGCTCACTTCTCGGCGTTACGAAGGCGCATGCGCGTCAATTATTCAATAAAAGCCCGGGACCGCGAAATTAGTACGAAATATGTACTAACACTACTAACAACGGTTATAAAACACTTGTTAATAAAGTTTATTTTGTTTCTTGAAAATTAATGCCTATTGCAGGCCTACAAATTTCTTATTTTTAGAAGTTGTGAACTTGTAATATTTATAACGTAAATTATTTTTCGTTACAAAACTTACAAAACACCACTAACACTTTTGATTTAGTCGCTCGCTTTCCTTATTTCCTTCATTTCCTTGAACTCACTCAAATCAAGAAAATTTTCAAATAAAATGATGCGATAGCGACCGAAAAAACGTTGACAATGACATGACATGCCATGTATGACAGACCACCACGGACATGACAGACAGTGTCAGTACTTTTTTAAATTAGTTTAACGGCATTGAATGAAATCCTTGCAGCCACTCAATATTTCAATTTCATAATTTCATTATTCAATAATGTGTGCAAAATTTTGGCATCACTTATTAATAGTAGTCATCGAAAAAATAAGTAAGTAAAATCAAGTAAGTAAATCAGTCAGTCTATTTAGTCAGATGTTCAAGTAAATCGATGGCAACTGTTGTATTCTGTTGTGTAATGATTTCGCAATGATACATGTATGTGGATTTTGTAATTGGTATAGGTTAATAAAACAAAAAGTATCGATCTTACTTTTTTAATTGGCTATGGCAGTATAGTTTTCATGCCGTAGTGTAAGCGCCTTCGATAAAAAAAAACTATGGGTTGCACTCCGGGAGTGCCGGCAGAACCGGCAGAAGTGAAAACATTAACGTTGTGCATTTTTGATGTCTTGGAATCGTTAGGGAATAATTCCGCACGAATTGCTTGAATTATCAGTACCTATTAATTTCTATCTAGTATTTTTACAAAGTACTCTCTCATTTTCTTTCACTATTTCTTCGTCACTTTTTTCATTAATAGGCACTTTGTTCAATGTCCGTATTTTGAATACTTGATATAAACGAATTTTACAAGTAGTACAAGTTTATTTTATACAGTCGAAAGCGCTCTTTGTATAGTGGTCGAGCCGTCTTCAGCTGTGTACGTTCGCGTGATTCCTCCGCTGCTCAACAGATGGCGCTGACCAGTTGGCTGAATCACGGAAACGTTTGTACTCTTTGGTTTCTTTGACGAAATTGTAATGTCATTTTCCATTGATTTGGCAATTAATGACATGACATGACATTTTGATGCGCATTACAAGTAATACCGTAATACGCACTATAGCAGTGTTTTTTTGATGAAGTGACCGGGTCACTTGGTTGTTGGTCACTTCATCAAAAAAAAGAATTTTGATGAATTTTCGATTGAAAACTAGGCTGCTTTTTCGATTTTAAGTCAAAATGAGGTGAATAAAATTAATATTTAAAACCGAAAAAAATACTGTATATCTGGGACATATTATAAAGGTAAGTTTTCACCAAATTTTGTGAAAAAATAATTTTATTTGTATAAGATAAAAATAAAAAACCAAAAACATGGTTATTTGAATATTTCACTTAAATTTTGAGGTTATGTGGAAAAAGTGTAAATATAAAAGTTGTAGATCTTTTTATTAACTACATCTTTGCCATTTAACTTTTTTTCATAGGACCTGTAGTTTTGCCGGAAATCGAGAAAAACCGTTTTTTACCCTTTAAAGCCATCCCCCCCCTCCCCCTTCCCGATCTCAGATCGCCTCTAATTTATTTTTCCTTTTATTTTTGTTATATTCTCCTTTTCCAATACGTTTCATTCTACTATAATTTTTTTTCACTTTTTACCATTTTCAATATTATCGACACTGGTCTAAATACAAAGCGGTTATCAAAAAATATTTTAAAAGTGTAATAGGTAGCGCTGAACGCTAATAGTAATTAAAAACATAAAAAATGTAATGAAACCTTAGACATGCCTTAGACTAAGAATAATGTACTTGCGTACTAAATGAAACAGAAAACCGGACATCAAAAAACGTAGTGGTCCTCTTTGGACATCACTGTGAAAACAGCAAAACTGCTAAAACCTTAGACTAAGAATAATGTACTTAGGCTAAAACATTAGGGTTGGTAACACTGGTTCCAAGTTCCATCTAAAACTCCGAGAAAATCTTTTGAGCTATAAATAAACTGCTGTAAACAAAGCAACTAGAGCCATCTTTTGAAAGCACACGTGAACTAGAACATTGGTAACAGCGCCATCTTTCCAAATATGTAGTTAATTCCCCAATCTTTATACAGAGTTTCTATAGATGGCTCTGAATTACACTCAAATATTAAGAGTCGAGTAGAGTTATGTAACCAAGTCTATTACTTGGGAGTTTTGGCGGGAAGTCGAAAAAGACATATTGTGCTCTTGTTTTATTTTCATTTTCTTAGTGTATTTTTGAGTTATATCGGATAAAGTTGATGGCATTTTGCTCGATATAGGCTAGTTATAGTGCACGAGGCTTGTGAATAAATTATTAGTTGTGTCACGTTCTGGTAAAGAAGCCATCGCTTTACTTGAATGTCTGACTGATTACTGACGACTTACTGACTTAACCTAATAATACTCGTCCAGTTTCACAGAAACTGGCAAAAACATAATGTAAAATATATACTTGACGCTGGCAATATGCAGAGTTTGCGATGCCATAATTTAAGAAAAAAAAAACTATTACGTATGACAAATATGACACAGTGAGTCAGTTACTTTGATGCTCTGAATACCTACTTAGCAAAAACTACTTAGGGAGTTTTGGCGGGAAGTGGAAAAAGACATATTGTGCTCTTGTTTTATTTTCATTTTCTTGGTGTACTTTTGAGTTATATTGAATAAAGTTGATGGCATTTTGTTTGATATAGGTTAATTACAGTGCACGAGTGTTTGTGAAATAGAATAACAGTGCTAAAAGTGTTTTTTCTGCTTGCCTCCAAAATTCCATCGGACATGTTCTAGTAAAGTAGCCATCGCTTTACTTGAATGTTGGACTGACTAGACTGACTGATTACTGACGACGTACTTACTGACTTTGTTATTTCTTCGTCCAGTTTCATTGAAACAGGCAAAAAATTGATGCAAAAATAATACTTGACGCTGGCAGTATGCACAGAGTTTGCGATGCCATAATTGAAAAAAAAAAAAAAAAAAAAAAAACTACTTAGGGTTTTTTGGCGGGAAGCCGAAAAAGACATATTGTGCTCTTGTTTTATTTTCATTTTCTTAGTGTATTTTTGAGTTATATCGGATAAAGTTGATGGCATTTTGCTCGATATAGGTTAATGACAGTGCACGAGTGTTGTGAAATAAAATAACAGTGCGAAAACATGTTTTTTCGGCTTGACTCCAAAATTCCATCGGACATGTTCCGGTAAAGTAGCCATCACTTTACTTGAACATTTGACTGACTAGACTGACTGATACCTGACGACTAACTGACTTTTTTCTACGACTACAGTGATGCAAAAATTTTACTTGACGCTGGCAATATGCACAGAGTTTGCGACGCCATTATTAAAATTGAAAAAAAAAAACTATTCTTATGTAGTAGGTATTATTCTGTGGTAGAGTCACACACAATATAAAGAACAAGGTAGAGTCTTCAACATTCTATGTTGAAACCCTAGATTTTTTATATATACTACTTGAAACAGAGTGGTTTCAAGCTTATGTATTTTTAGGTTTGTACATACATGGGCAGCTGCCTTCCCCCACCATATCAAGGTCCAGATTCAGGGACTGAAGAATCCCAAAAGATCTTCCAAACGAGAAACTAACTTAAAGCTAACGAAAAAGAAACTGATAAAGAACAAGCTAGACCTTCTGATGTTTCTTTTGTACAAAATATTCAATACTAGCGTCCGCCCGCGACTTTTTCCGCTTGGTTTTTGGTATTAGTCATAGTCATAAATTACTAAACATTAACCATACATATTATTTATACTTATGCAGTAACTACTGTTATACCCTGTGTCGTGGGTGCCATGAACACACACAAAGACAGAAATACAAACACCCAGACCGATAACAGAAATTTAAACTCATCATTCAAATTTCTGCTTCGCCGGGAATCGAACCCGGGACTCTCCGATCGGCAGTCCGGCATAGCAACCTTTACGCCACGCGGGTCGTCAAATGGCAATTAATTAATCTATTACTACAAATTTTAATAAAGAACCCTCATCATGACGTGATAGCGGCGAGAGCGCCGTACCCGTACCACCGCTCGGCGTTCTTTGTATTGTGGCCGTACACTTGGGCGTAGTCAAGGCGACGTTATTTCTAAGAGTTGTCAATGGTGGTAGCATGGCCATGGACGTGACGTATTATATTTTATTCGATATTGATACAATATTAGAATCAGTTACATTTCATTATTTAAAAACACAAACTCCAAAAAAAATGAATTCCTATTTTTCTTAGTCACGGCATCACGCGTGATCGTCTGGACCAATTTTGCTAATTCATTTTTTGTTTTGTTTGTTATTTTCAGAAGAAGGTTCTTATGAAAGAAAAAAATAAAGAAATTGCGCGGAAAATTAGAAATATTAAGAATACTTAACCAACATCCAATTTGAACAGGATAACGTCGTAAAGATGTTTGATTTTAAAGATGCCAGTATTGAGTATCGATTAAGTATTTCATATGTAAGGGCCTAGTTAATAATTATTTTGTGTCGCAACGGTGTTAACGATTGACTTGATTTTTTCATGGACGCTGTTTTTTCTACGTTCATGGATTTTTTGTTTGGAGATAGTTTGAGCGTAGGTGTGTGACACAGGCTATTTTTTACACTAGGAAAACCTCTCATTCCTTTGGGAAAATACATATTATTATAACCCACGCGCGCGGAGCAACGAGCGGAAAGCTAGGACGTTTATATTTCATACCTACTTATAGATTTATTCAAATTAATACAGTAGCTACGTTACTATGTACTGGTATGTAGGGTCAAGTGCGATCTGTTTCTAAAGTCTAAACATCAAATATAATATTAGAGATGCAACAAGCAAATAACCTGTTGAATTTATAAACTTACACTTTGATTGATGACTATTTAGAATGAAAAAAATAAAACAATACTTACATGTTTAATGCCGGAGCGAAGTTGTGTCCATGCTGCTTAGGGTTCAGATTATCACTGTTCATCAGAGCCATGCAATGAACTATACGCTTTAAATTATTTTGTTCGGTAATGGAATCATTATCATCAAATTCAAAAGCTTTATTTTCCATTTTAAATATGCTCAAAAACTGCGCGTCCTTTACTAACGAAATTTTTTAAAAAGGAGTGTTCGCGTATCTCGTATTGGCGTAAAGCTTAGCGGACGACTGACTAATTTATATTGATGACCTTATAGGTGCGGTGCATTGTTAATTCAGCATTTACCAGTCAAGTGGAATACCTATTTAATTATATATAACTTAATGAATGCACACGCAGATCGAACAGATCATGCAGTTTATTTAGGTTAATATGCCAGTTTATTGGGATAGCGAGAACTTTACGCTGCAAATGGGAAATTATGATTTATTAAACAATTACTAATTTAGCCATAAGGCACTTGTTGCCATGATTATTTAAGGTGTTAAATATGTAAGCTAATTTACATATTATATAATAAGCTAATATAATAGCATACATAATAAGCTAAATGACAGCTTGGGCTATAAAAGAAACACGGTAACTACACATTATTTCTTTTGGCACATTTATTCGGCTTTGACTTATCCAGAATCCAGATTAATTTCCTTTCATAAACAACATCTTTATCCATACTATCTGTACAAGTAACAAGTATTCATATACTCGTAATTTTATACCTTTTAACGAGCAATTCTTATATAATATATAAGAATAATAATATTATATTATAATCTGCATCTCGGAAACATTTTCATTTCTATAAAAATATAGTTTAAAATATCGGTTTATCAGAGTTTTCAGCTATATTTAATTTGAACAATCTGAAAAATATGACTCTTCCTGGCATCTGTTGGCGAGTAAATGTAATACACTAAGGTAATACATTTTTTTTAAATGGGAGCTACTTCCGTATATGGTTGTTAAGTAACAAGGCCAATGAGTCTCTGAAGAAAATCAATTGTTCCTCCGAGCAACGTTCAGTCATTAGGGTTCTAATGGAATATTCACAAAACATACATATAAACTCATTACCTTCTTATTAGTACTTAGAATTTTCATGTAGCTTTAGTCATTCGAAATGTATATCGTTAAAATCACAACGCTTCCCACGTTAATGAGTTAATGACTATTATAATTATTCGACAATTAATGATTTCCATTACGTAAACGAAATGTTCCCGTCACATAATCACAACTGCATCTAACTAAATGGTGTAATCAATGGAAATTGGTTGATTTATCAACCAACAGAGCTTGCCACGCGACTACCTGTGACGACTGACGAGCGCATATATTATTGGCTAACCAGTAATTTATTCTCGGTTTAAATTTAACAAGTACAAAATCGAATTTTAGTACTTTTATATACCTACTAGTGGATCCCGCAGACGTTGTCCTGCCTTAAAAGTTTTGTAAGAGGATTAGTTTCTTTATCATCTCAAAGGGTTTTTATGTTACTGTCAAATAAAAAATTAAAAACGAACAGTAACAGATGAACTTTTATTCAGACTATGTCAAACTTTTGGACGATGGCGCGAAGAACCAATGTTTGACAATTACTGTTTAAATAGGAAAAAAAAAATATTTTACTATTAATTTCGCAATGCTCCCAAATTTTCTCACCGTTTAAACCTTCCCTGGACTTCTACTAATATTTCAAGACCAAAATTAGCCATATCGGTTCAGACGTTCTTGAGTTTTAGCGAGACTAACGAACAGCAATTCATTTATAGAGTATAGAATAGAGTTCATATATATAAAGATTCGAAGAACATTTAAAAATAACAATTTATAATATAATTATATATATATATAATAATAAATAAAAAAAAAAATATAAATATATATAATTATAATATATAAAAAAAACATGAATAAGCCAAACACAATACTATACTTTATTAATCTATGAAATGAAATAAGAAACATACAATTTTTCTTTTCTTTTAATATTGAATGGCTAAAAGGATTTTTATACAATGCCGTAAAACGAATAAAAAAAATAAGAAACATAAAAGTCAACAGCGAAATTAAATAATTTTGTAAAGAAATAATAAAGGAAAAGTAAAGTATAAGAATAAAAAAATAGAATTTAAGTTATAAAATATGATAATGGACGTCAATGAAGTACAATAAGTAATAACATGTCATTGTAGTGTATTTACGTACACGGCGCATTTCATTCATTCCATTTGCTTCCCGTGGGAATGAGATATTTTCACGCGGCAAAAAGTAGCCTATGTTCTTTCTCAACGTCCTTTCTTTGTTTATGCCAAATTTCATCAAAATCGGTTCAGTGGTTTAAGCGTGAAAGAGTAGCAGACAGACAGACAGACTTTCGAATTTATAATATTAATATACCTATTATATTTTAATGATTATTCACATGCATAATCCTTATATTTCCGGTGGTAGAACATTTTTGGATCGCTCGGGGAAGTACTACCGCTGCGCTCACTTCTGTCGTAATGCAATCCTATTGTTTATAGACTTAAATCATCAAGGTATGACACCCGTCAGAGGAGTGGCATTTACGGGCGAACCCCTCTTCCTAACGTCCATGCACAATGTGCCTTCTAGTTACACAACTATTGTGTCAGTGTGTGTCGGTGTCAGTGTTGACGGTGCATAGAAAATAACGTTGTTAATAAATTTAAATTGACATATTTAGAAATGCATGCGTCTGTAGCGATGAAAGAATATTTGTGAATGTGTGACAAAATTAAAATGTGTTTATGTATCGAAGCGAGGCGCTATGCCGTCTCTCCTGAAGGGTGAGTCAGTAACTTTGATGCTCTAAGTTTATATGAAAAGATGTATTTGCCAACCAGACTTACAAAAGATAACCATCGCAAACTTTACAGTAGAGCAGCGCAACAGCAAAACCAAGAAATGAACAAATACTCTGAAGTGAAGTTAATTGAAGTGACAGTGAAGTAAGGCCAGTTACGTCGCCACGGCCGTCACTCCTCAACTCAATACAGGATGACTTCACAACAAAGTATATGTTAAGTCAAAATATTTGTTGATTTCTCAATTAACTTTTATTTCTTCATTCTATTCTAATTCTATAATTGAAGACTTTAGGTATACTCTTTTATTTCCTGGCTTTAACTCCTTTTTTCAACCTTTTTTTATGTCCCACTGCTAGGCACAGGTCTCCTTCTCACAAGTGAGAAGGATTTAGGCCATAGTCCACCATGTGGCCAAGTGCGGATTGGTGGACGTCATGCTTTCGAGAAATTATGAATTTCTCTCAGGCATGCACGGCGATGGAGAACATCGTAATCAATTAAATATCACGATATTTTCCATCACCGTGGAGCAGCGATAATTGCGCACATTACAAATTTCTTTGTAAGTGGTACGCGCCGAGGATTTGAACCCGGGATCGGTCGCGTCGAAGACCGCGGTTTTTACCACTCGGCCATCGCTGCTCGGTTACTCCTTTATGGAAGTGAAATTATATAATACCATTTGAGGTAAAATCGCGATGTAATGTAACACCTGGGTCCAATTTATAGTTGTTTCATTTGCATTGACGTATAAAGTACTAACCTACTAATAGTACATAGTTCAATGATAATTTGTACTTTTTTGATTACTATATATTTTTCAACAAAAAAAAAGCGACAGCAAATGCTAAAAAATTTAATTGTTCAGTACTTGACATAATATGATTATTTTTCTTGCTGGTAATGAATGATTCTTAAAACAATCTTGGAGTGCCCATTCATAACAAAAGGTACCTACGCCCGTAGATTTTTTAACACGCTTATATTAGCTTGACCTTTACCTATGTATGTATGTAATGGAATCTTTGAACTTCATTTTCACTTACTTCTAGGAGTCTGATTAACTTGAAAATTTGCACAGGGGTCAAGGGTCGATGACAATATAATAATCTCATAACTTTATATTAAAGTCCTAACTAGGATCATCAGGATAAAAAAAAATATACGACGTGCGGCTGATAAATTCGTGGCTTGAAACAAATATAAAGTCTTATATTTTTAACACGTCTAAGCGTCTGATTTACTTGAAAATTTACACAGGGGTCAAGGGCCGATGACAATGCAATAATATGAGAATAAAAATCCTACTAAAAAATTAAAAATAAATAATCTAGTTTAAAAAACTAAAAACCACGCTTTTGTGAAAATACGAACTAAAAACTAAAAAAATAAGAAGAAAATGTATTTTACTGTACAAAAAGCGTGAGGTGCATGGTGTCAATAAATAGTATCTTAAAAACCACCCCATATATATTCATATTTTCACAAAAGCGTGTTTTTTAGTTTTTTAAACTACATTATTTATTTTTTATGTATAGGTACTATGACGTAGTCAAAATAAAATATCTATGGGTACGCCATTTTACCAAGAGCCCAGCAATAATTTGACCCAAAAAGACCAGTCTTAAATATGTGAAAAAAATTGTATTCGACAGCCAATGAGCTAAATTTTCATATGTAATTATTTCATTTTAAATATTACCGACCGTTACAGTGGCCGATTCCGGATACATAAAAGGCATCCTAGTACTTCGATTTTAGGACAGTATTATACAGCTAATATATAATACAACTAGTGGTCCCGCCCAGCTCCGCCCGGGTGCAGACGTTGTTCAAAGAGGATTTGTTTTTTATTATCTTAAAGAGACTTCATGTTACTATCAAACAAAAATATAAAACAAATAATGACATACGAACTGTCCTGTTATTCTGAATGTTTCAAAGTTTAGAACGGCACGGCACGAAATACAAACGTTTGACAGATTGGAACAATTTATATGGGAAAACTACTGATAAATAAATAAAAAATTAAAAAACATTTCCAGTGGCCCAAATTGTGAATCTAAACCATCCTTGAATCCATTTGAATACACACAAAAAAATTCATTAAAATCTGTCCAGCCGTTAAGGAGGAGTTCAGTGACATACACACTCACAGAAGAATTATATATATTAAGATTTTTATTGTTAATGTTGTCTGAATAGACAATTGATAAATGATAAATAAAAAATACATAAATTCTTTCTGTAAGTGTATTTCATTACAAAAAATTTGTTGTCCTTATAAACCAAAAGCCGGTATATACTATAGAAAAAAATTATTTTTAAATTATTTTCTTTCTTTCTTTCTTCCATTATTTAACAATTCTCCGTTTTCTCGGCTTTTTAATAAAGAAGGATAGTTAAGGATACAATTCGGTCTTTGACTATCAAGTCAAACGAGATATTTTTAATGAGCTGTCAAAACGTAATATACCCATACATTTTGTATGAAAAAATGATTAGTGACGTCACTTATCAATCTTATGATATATCAAATAAGTACATTATTCTTAGTCTAAGTCATATATATATAGTCAATTGACGTCATTATTATTGATTTAAACGGCAATAAAACTCATGTATAAAAAAATAACAATTATATTGCTTTTCAAGCGTGATTTAGTGCAATCTTGTTAAGATATGTACGGATTTTAATTTTTTTGCAAAGTGTCCAAGCATGTAGACCCTATTTTAGCGGATCAACCAATGAACTTTAACATTGTCACAACCCATACAAGATATAAAAAAGAGTGGATTCACTTATTTCTGTTACACTTGATATTATTGAATGCAATATTTATTTCATTTCAAAAACTCTTTGTGTTGTGGAGATTCCGTTTTGTTTTAAAATAAATGTGGTTTTCTAATATAAAAATTAAAAATCAGTCAGGTTTTCTTCATCGTAAAAATATTGTAATGAATAAGACATACATATTATGTCAAAAGTAAAAATATTTAAAATAAGATAAGAAAATACGAAACTACTGAACTAGAAATCTAAGAAGGTTGATAATATTTGTATAATATTTATAATATAATATTTTATATAATATCACTTTGCATAATAATAACTAAACAAAATAAATGGGGCGTTTGAAATCTGTTGTTCCTAGACGACTTACATTTTTCATTATAATTTTATCACTATATTCCCTGGTTCGTACATTAGATCTGGATGTTAAAAAAATTATTTTCCATTGGGAGGATCCTCGAACAGAATGTGAAATGCACATTTGTTGAGTTCAGTGTTCATTCGCAGCTCTCAGCCGAGAAGGGCTGCGGATCCGAGGAAAAAGTGATTGAAGTTCGTCGTTTGGCCCTTCGTGGGATAACAGGTGTAAGCCCCAAAACAAAAACGAAACATCGGGCCAGAATCGCTAAATTATATTGACCTGTCTGACATTTTTCATGAAGTTCACATATTTCCTCGATAGATACCTTATAAAAAGTGTGATTTTTTAAACAAACGAACATCGTTAATTAACGTAATTTAATATTTTATTTCAAAAATGTATTTTATAAAAATACAATGAAATGTACTTATTTAGTAGTTATCCTAAAACAAGGCAATGCCGTTATACTCAGCTTAGATAAACGAACTTTGCTGGGATAAAAATAATTGATTTTCTTGGTATAATCTCTAAAAGGAACTTAAAAAGAAGGTTATGGGACCGCCCGATTTTCCACCTGAAATGAAAATCGTGCGAGACGTTTCAGGGTTTCAAATGTACGTTTATGTATTAGTTTAATAGTATTAGATTAGATACTGTAATTAACATAATCTTTGCACTTAGACGCATCCATAATGACGTGTATACTTAAAATTTACTTTAGAAATGCAACGATCCACTTAGCGATGAATATCTTGTCGTTGGTGTTTCAGACTTTACAAGTTACATAAACTTTAGCAGTAAAAGCTCTTCAACGTTTACATACCTTTTCTATGTTTGTTTTTAGCGAACTAAATTAAATGTAAGGTGTTTACGCGACAGGTTACTTAGGATATTATGACCTAATAAAAACATAAATTGTCGCTATTGTTTTATCTAATAACTTTAAACGAGCAATAGGCATGATGACAGATTTTTAAATACCTTTCCTTATTGTAGGTACACGTCTCCTAGTTGCGAAAAAAAGTTTATTTCAGCACTATACTTAAGTTTTAACGTAAATTAATGTATTTTCTGCTATGTAACTTGAATTAAAACGCTCGTAGGTGTCATGGCGTCGGCTTGCTCGTCAAACTTCAAGCAACACGATGACTTTTCCTTAGGCGTGACGTCATTCCTTTTGTTTGGCGTTTCAGATAACATGGCCGATTGCTGTATTTAATACTTTTATTTTATTGAAAATCTTATTAATCTTAATGTTTATATTAAAACGGGATCATATTTTAGAACTTTTTTAGCATATATTTTTCTGTATAACCATTTATTCTCTGATTCTTTAATAGTGTTACGCGCTATGGGTAAGGAAAATGCCGTTTGAAACGTAGAAGACGTTTATTGTCAGCTTCCACAAAAATCCACTTGACAGAGTCCGAATCACAATGCACAATCACTATAGTCCAATATCTTCGCTTGAGTCGTCGAAATAATTCTTCCTTGTCGCTTGGTAGAGATCTCTTCGGTTTCACTTCCGGAAATAAACTGCCCAGTCGCGGCTCGGCGCGTGCCTTATATACGGCTACCCATGGTTGTCTAGAAATTTCCCGAACCACCAAATACAATAGGCCCGTCCCGAACCTTCCTTTATGTTATTACGCACCTATGTACAGCTTATGTAGTCATTAACAATAGCCGCGACCCGCGATGTAAACAACCTATATATAGGTACGTACTCACCGCGGATTTGTTTACTCGTAGAAATCGATGTTTTTCTTATGACTGATTTTTCGAGAACTTTCTTCACTGTTCGATAGTAGACCTAATACCTGTTTATGCGTTTTTGGGGTTCTGCTGTACGACGCTTCGTTTTCGAGATATAGGTACTCAAAGTCGTAACATTACCCCCTCCTTAGTCATGCTCGTCCCGAGCATGATTCTTTCCGTAGTATTTTGCTAGTCGGTCTACATGTACTACTTTTAGCTTGCCGCGGGGACCCTTCTTAATCCGGTACGTGATGTCGTTAATCTTGGTGACAACAGTGTAAGGTCCTTCCCAGCGAGGTTGTAATTTCGGGGACTTCCCCTTTTTCCTCTGCGGATTGTGAAACCACACTAAAGCTCCTTCTTCAAATCCCTTAGAATTGGCTTTCCTGTCGTAGCGGGTCTTCATGCTTGTGCTGGTTTTCAAGCTGTTCTCCCGAACCATCTTGTGTACCTCATTTAGCTGGTATTGAAGATCACTTACGTGACGGAGCACAATCTTGGGACCATCCGGTGGAGTGCCCGTAATGGCGTCTATCGGAAGCCTCATTTCTCTGCCGAAGTTAACCCTTGCTGGAGTAAATCCTGTACTGTCGTGGAGTGCCGAACGATACGACATAAGGAACAGAGGTATGTATTGGTCCCAATCTTTTTGATGTTCATCCACTACCTTAGCCAAGTGATTTTCCAACGTTTGGTTGAATCTCTCGACCATACCGTCTGACTGTGGATGAGCAGGAGTCGTGCGTGTCTTATGCATGCCCAGCAAACTGCACATTTCTTGGAAAAGCCCCGACTCGAAATTACGTCCTTGGTCCGAATGGATTTCCATAGGTACACCATATCGGCAGACTACTTCTTGCACGAGCTTTTTAGCCACGGTGTGTGCTTCTTGATTGGGAGTGGCAAACACTTCAGGCCACTTAGTGAAATAGTCCTGCACAACTACGATGTATCGATTTCCATCTTCAGTTACTGGAAATGGCCCAGCTACGTCAATAGCTATACGCTCCCAAGGTACTCCAACGTTATATAACTTTAATTTGCCTTTACTTCTTGTTTGGGGACCTCTGACTGAAGCGCAAGCTGTACATTTTCGGCACCAGTCTTCCACATCTTCCCGACAATGTACCCAATAGAATCTTCTTCGCAGCTTTACTAGTGTTTTCTTCACGCCAAGGTGCCCACCAGAAGTTCCATCATGAATGTGCCTTAGGACGGAAGACACCATACTTCTTGGTACTACGATCTGTAGAGTTACTTCCTTTCCGGTGTTAGACTCCCATCTTCTATGTAAGACTTCATTCACCAAGACCAGGCTGTCCCATTGGGCCCAATAGCTTTTAGTGACTGGGCTACATGCTGACACATCATTCCAGCTGGGTTTGTTCTCACTTCGCTTCCAGTCCAGTATTAACCGTAGATCATCATCTTCTTCTTGCGCTTTCTTCATGTTTTCGTTGGTCCATTCATCGTCTAAACCTTGTGTCCTTATTAATTTCACATGTCCTATGGTTTCCTGTTTCTGACAGTGTTTGCAATCTTCAGGACAAGGTCTTCGTGATAAGGCATCAGCGTTGCTGTGTCCTTTTCCACTCCGGTGTTCCGTAACAAAATGAAACTCTTGCAGTTGCTCGAGCCATCGTGCCACTTGACCTTCAGGATTTTTAAACTGCAGGAGCCATTGTAACGCTGCGTGATCTGTCCGTAGTGTAAACTGGCGACCAATAAGGTACTTCGAAAAATGTTGCAAGACCTTGACCACAGCAAGTAATTCTCGACGAGTAACGCAGTAATTTCTTTCTGGTTTCGAGAGTGATTTGCTGAAGTATGCTATCACTACAGTGTGCTCGCCTTGTATCTGTGATAAAACGCCGCCGATTCCAGTATTACTCACGTCCGTGTCCACGATGAATCTCCCATCGCGACTTGGATATCCTAATACAGGCGTTTCACACAAACAACGTTTTAGCTCTCTGAAAGCATTTTCACAAGTCGAATCCCAGACAAAATCTCGTTTTTCTTCCGTAAGACGATGTAATGGCTTGGCTATATCTGAAAATTTCTTTACAAAACGTCTGTAATACGTACACAGACCCAGAAATGAACGTACTTCAGATTTATTCCTCGGAGTAGGCCAGTCCTGCACAGCCTTAATCTTCTCTGGGTCGGTTTTAACTCCTTCCGGGGAAATTATGTGCCCAAGGTAGCTTACTTCTTTCTTGAAGAGGGCACATTTCTTCGGGCTTAGCTTAAGGTTGGCGTTCCTAAGCCGTGTAAAGACCTTTTCCATATTCCGCAGGTGTTCCTTAAAAGTACGCCCCATGATGATGATGTCATCAAGGTAGACCAAACATACGTCTCCAAGAAGGCCCACCATTACCCTTTCCATGAGACGTTCGAAGGTTGCCGGTGCATTACATAAGCCGAATGGCATGACTTTAAATTGCCATAGACCGTTACCTATTCCTGTACTGAATGCTGTCTTTTCCTTATCTTTCGGATCTATCTCCACCTGCCAGTATCCACTCTTCAGGTCAATGGTTGAGAACCACTTCATACCACTGAGCATGTCCAGCGTGTCATCTATTCGAGGCAGGGGATAACTATCCTTTTTGGTAACGTTATTCAACATCCGGTAATCTACACAGAACCTTGTGCTGCCGTCCTTTTTCTTTACTAAGACAACTGGTGAAGACCACGGACTTGTAGAAGGTTCGATAATTCCGTTACAAGCCATGTCTTTGACGAGTTCAGTGACTTCTTTTTCTTTTGCCCATGGTATCCTTCGAGGTTTTTGTTTAATGGGCCTAGCGTCGCCGGTGTCGATTTGGTGCTTGACGAGTCCCGTTCGTCCGAAATCACAGTCCTTTGCAAAAATGTCTTTAAATTTTGATAGGAGTTCCCATGCCTGCTGTCGCTCGGAAGTAGATAAATTCTCCTTAGAAGCTTCGAGAAGTTGACAGACAATATCGGCGCTAATTTGTTTCTCTGGCTGTACTGCTTTGATATTTCCCAGCTGTCTAAGAAGTTTCACTTCCTCGCATCTTCCCATTAAGCTGTTCTTCTTTAAATGAACTTCCTCTTTACTCATATTGAGAACCCGAACCGTAGATACTCCTTTGGACATGAGTAAAGTTCTTGCAGTAATCAAGTTATGGTTACTTCCGGTGTCCTCAACAATCACGCATCTTCTTACTTTAACCTTCGAGGGGAATTTCACTTTCACTAGAGACTCCGATCTGGGTGCCAGTACAGTGTCCTTCAAGCAGTAAAGATTGCATGGTTCAGATCCATTAAGACATACTTCTTGGTCAGGGAACCTCAAAACCCCTTTCCGTACGTCAACAACGCACTGTTCTTTCCTTAAGAAGTCCAGTCCCAATATGCAATCATCGGTGATACTGGCAATTAAAACTGGATGTCGGTATACACGGTCACCAATCTTCAAATCGACGTCTATATTGCCGAGGACGGTAACTGGTTGGCCGGTTGCCGTTTGAAGTCGGTGTGCTGGATCGCTTGGTCCACTGAATGGTCCTAGGAAGTAGCTCAGGCTTCACAATTGAACAAGAAGCTCCCGTATCCACAGTGAATTGGCAAGTCCGGTTATTCACAATACCTTCAATTGTTAAGCTGTTTCCGTTACAAACTTGGTTAATTGTAATACAGGGGGCATTAATTTGACCAACCAGCGCCCGCCCCGCGGCCCTGGCGACATCTAGTTTAACGGCAACTCGTCCACTTGGGTCTCCGAGTCAGAAACCCATCTTCTTTTCTTCTTGGGGCACTCTAAGCGAATATGCCCCTTTTCGCCGCAACCATAGCAGGTGGGGATAAAACGTGGCTTCTTTTGCTCCGTGACCACTTCTCTTACTTTGTGGTACCTTGCATCCTGTCTCACGGCTTCGACTTCCAGGGCATGTGCCAAAGCATTCTTTAGAGACTGATGATGGCCCAGACGTACAGCAGCCCTGACCTCCAAATCTCGTATCCCGTCGACAAATGCCTGCAGTAAGTACACTTCGATATTCCCTGGTGTCGAAGAGTAAGCACGCCTTACAAGCCTTTCAACCTCTGTTGCCCACTGCTGGAGGTTCTCGTTGGGCTTCTGGGTCCTCTCTCGAAGCTGGGCTCGGTACACATATTCTAAATGTTTCTCGCCATAGCGAGTTTCTAGCGCTTCCATTAGAGCTTCCAGTGTCCGGCCTTCCTTCGGTAGGTTATCTATAGTCATCAAGGCGTCTCCTCTTAAGGCCAGTGTTAGAGCAGTAAAAGAGTAATCATCCCCCCAGGCATTTGCTTTTGCGAGCGTCTCGAACTGGTATCGGAACGCCGACCAGGAAGAGCTTCCATCAAAATGTGGAAGGTCGAGCCTCGCCGATGATGATGACGGAACAACTACGGGCTCGCGAGTCTTTAGTTTAACGACCTCGTTGGTAAGGTGTTGTAGGCGGTTGTCATGGCCTTCGACTCGCTCCTCTAAATGATCCGTCCTCAGCGTAATTTCTTTTACTTCCTGCTGCACCTCTTTGAGCTTTTCCCCAAGTCCAGTCAGCCCACTATTAATTTTGTCGATGACAGTTTCGCGGCTGGCCTGGATCTGCTCCTGGATTTCCCGACGGCTGGCTTCCTGTTCGCGGCGGCTAGCTTCTAGTCGAGCCTCTAGATCGGCCTGCATCCCCTGTATGGCAGACAGTAGCGCTGCCATATCCATTGTCGGAGCCGGTGCTGCGGTTGCCCCTGACGACGACCCCGGCGCACACTGTAAGAAAATCGCAATCTAGCGGGATTTAATTCTGATGATACGGAACTCATTCATTTTGATTTAAATAAGTTATAATAAGTGTTCTTATAGTTTTATAAAATAATTTTCGTATATTTTTGTAATTAAAAATGAGGAAAATACAGAAAATAAACGTATTACTCATTTGTTGTGGGCAGGGAAAGCAATGATAACACTTCTGGCTCGAATCTACTTCTATTTTTTTGTGGTATGCTCGTTAATTCTGCTAAATAGGGGTCAGATGAGATTAAAAGTCTATTTAGGAGATCTGTATTTGTATTCACCCGCGAAGTTTTTCGTGTAAAGAATTCTCTATACTTAGTAACGATAGTCTTTGTTTCGTGCTTCTTGGGCTTCTTCCGATAACTGGCCAATTGGTACTATACATGATGATATCACATATTTACCATGAAAAAGAACTTAGTGAACACTGACAGGCATATTGTACCAAAAAATATTCCTTAAGATACAGTTCTCTAGTATCTTTTACAAACAAATCAAAGGCATTTAAGTCAATCGAAAACCCGCATCCGAGAGTTTCTAAAAATATATGAAATCGATGAATCTGAATAATTCATGCCAGTTATCTCAACTGTTCTTGAGGAATCTCGTAAAAAGATTTTTCGTTTTTGAGTTCTATCACAACATTCTCGAAAACATTTTGCTGGTCTTCCTGGAGTAACTGAGCTGGATGATGGAATTTCTTGTAAAACACATTCAGGCAAAGTAATAGTTGTACTTCACCAATTCATATTATTTTCTAAAAAACGATCCCAATGACGATGGCATTTAGTCCATTTTACTTCAATTTGTTGGCATAATGCTCTCAACAAACCCTTGATTTTATTTTTAGAACATCCAGAAAAAGTTACACGAGGATAATTATTCATTAAAAATGAAAAAACTTCGTCAAATCGATCACTCTCTCTGTTAGAAGACCAAATTTCGAAAATTTCATTATTTCGATAGCCATGCTGAAAATTGAAAAAAAATGTATGGGTGCCGCAAAAAAGCGCAATTTTTTTGAGTTACATCTGTTAGTTAAAATCATCAGCTTTACTGTGATGGTATAAACTTTGCTATATAATGCTATATAATGTGTTTTCGGGTCCAATGAATTTAAAATCTAAAAAAACTAAGTATATTTCGTGTCCTAACAGAAATGGTTGGTTTTGCCTATTATTTCCTATTATAAATAGAACAAAATGTGTATGTACTTACGTATTAAACACAAACACTATAATAAATAAAGTAAATAACAATATTGACCTTATAATCACTTCGTAATCGTAAACGTAAGTGTCACAAATTAACGCTGGAAAACACGTAGTGAGTGTCGCTCAGTTTTGCTGCCGATATAAACATTTCCAATATATATGTTGACCTACCCACATAAAAAATATATATGCTGTCGTTTTTAGTAGTGGCTAAGGAATAAATAGACATCAATAATTGCTACATAAAACATTGTTCCAATTTTGAATTAAATACAGCTAGATTGCGATTTTCTTACACTGTGCGGCGCAGCGGTCTCGTCCTCCCCTTCAGCCGCAAGTTGTCGCGCAGCATCCATACCGACCTGTCTCCTGGTCCTCGGAGTGCGCCCCTCTTCGTCTCGTTGTACTAACGGCATCCCGCTTCTGACACCAATTGTTACGCGCTATGGGTAAGGAAAATGCCGTTTGAAACGTAGAAGACGTTTATTGTCAGCTTCCACAAAAATCCACTTGACAGAGTCCGAATCACAATGCACAATCACTATAGTCCAATATCTTCGCTTGAGTCGTAGAAATAATTCTTCCTTGTCGCTTGGTAGAGATCTCTTCGGTTTCACTTCCGGAAATAAACTGCCCAGTCGCGGCTCGGCGCGTGCCTTATATACGGCTACCCATGGTTGTCTAGAAATTTCCCGAACCACCAAATACAATAGGCCCGTCCCGAACCTTCCTTTATGTTATTACGCACCTATGTACAGCTTATGTAGTCATTAACAATAGCCGCGACCCGCGATGTAAACAACCTATACACGTACGCTATATATAGGTACGTACTCACCGCGATTTGTTTACTCGTAGAAATCGATGTTTTTCTTATGACTGATTTTTCGAGAACTTTCTTCACTGTTCGATAGTAGACCTAATACCTGTTTATGCGTTTTTGGGGTTCTGCTGTACGACGCTTCGTTTTCGAGATATAGGTACTCAAAGTCGTAACAATAGTGTCATCATGCCCATTCTTGTATATACCTATATTTAATTTGAATGTCGGAAACGATTTTAATATAATTTAATATTTTAATTTACCAGGGGGTTTCGGGGATAAAAAATCGATCCAGCTAGGTTTCATATTTGGAAATGGTCATTGTATCCTTTAAAAGAGGACTATAAATATTTTTTCAAACGAATTAACGTTTCCTTGCCGAATTATTATTATTGCGTAGGCTGACTGCGGAGCTAGAGATTCCGGTTCTGAGAACCTGAATCAAGCATATTGCGTTTTTTTTACAATTTTTGAAGTTATTTTGTATTTGGAAGCTATTTCGCAACGACAACGCACGCAACGAGCCTACAACGCTCTGCCCGTACAATACAACGACGCCTTCCAGGGTGCTGTTGCGGCTGCCCTGGCGGTGCAGCGTGTGGGGCATGTTTGCGGAGGCGCGTACTGATAAATTCTACGCAATTATGCGCAAGAAGGCGCCCCCCATGTTGTATCGCTTGAGGAGCAGCGGTAACGATATGCTGAAGGCGATTGCTGGCAGGCACGTAGGATAGTAAAATATTATATTAGGCAGTCACGGAATTCCAAATAACACGCTGGACAAGTCGTGAAAAATTTAAATATAAAAAACTAGCTGAGCCCCGCGGTTTCACCCGCGTTAGAGAGGATCATTAGCATAAAGTGAAGTCCCTTCTGAAGTGCCTTGAACCGGCTTTTTTGTAGGACTATTTAAGATAAACATTTCCATCATATATTACGAATGTATTTATGACTCTAGCGGTTTTGGCAGCGCACGCCAGAATAGCTCGCAGATGGTAGATTTTTTCCTACTTACTTGACACTTATCGTCATATTTTGGACAATTCACACAATATCTTTATAAATTGTAGCCTATGTGTTATTCTGATGTATAAGCTACATTATTGTAAAGTTTCATTTAAATCCATTCAGTAGTTTTTACGTGAAAGAGTAACAAACATCCATACTTACAAACTTTTACGTTTATAATATTAGTAGGATTTTTCAGATCATTTGAGAAATTTCTGGAACTTTCTCGAACATTCTCAATTAATTAAAACAGTTTGCAATTATTTTTTAAATCTTCAGATCATTCGATAAGTTTCTGGAACTTTCTGGAATATTTTCAACTAATTAAAAAAGTTTGCAATTATTTTTAACATCTCCAGATCATTCGAGTATAGATTAAAATTATTTTAAAAAAATCAGATTACTTATTTGAGAAGCTTTCTCGAATATTCTCAATTAAATAAAATTATTTAAAAAAATCCACATGATTCGAGAAGTTTCTCGAACATTCTCAATAAAATTAAAATTAAAATAGTTTGCTAGAACATCCCAGAAATTTTAAGATCCACCCAGAAAACCCTATTGGTTAGAAAAGTACAGATATTATTTTTTTCAGATTTTTCCACCCACTTCCACCCACCGCGATCAAACTCCCTTACTATCATCTACGTACGTACTAAGGGGTAATTACCACCCCAACGGGAAGTTGATTGGAGTTAATGATAATAGAGAAAACCGTGTCTTTACGTACAAAGAAAACCCTTTACTTTTTATATCTTAATATATATATATATATATATATTAAGATTGTAATACATTTTTTAGTTAACGTTATTTTTTATTTTGTTCTTCCTCCCGCGGAATCTTATCACTTGACGTACCAGTTAAATAGAGCCTTATCCGTGTACCGGGCCGTTTGATCCATTTCATAAATTTATTTTATAAATTTTCTTCTCTGCATCTTTTTGCCATGTATGTAGAAAACAGTATGGTATTATATGACTTGTAGCGTTAAAAATGAAAAACTACTGCTTATATTATTAGGACATGCATATCATAGCAATGTACTGTGAACGTATAACTGTAGGTTACAAACTGTTTTAAATCCGTATTGTAAAGTTAAAAAGGGATTTGTTATTCACGCAATTTGTTAGTGAGCTTTGATCCGAACAAATTGAATAAGTCGTTATATGTTTTTAAAGTAGTTAAATATCTTAGTGTGATTAGAGATTGTTTAAAAAAAAGTCGCCATTTCGAGAAATAATGAAACCACTGTTTAACCCTCGGCATGCACTGTATATATATAGCGTAGGAACTAAAAAGTCCGCTCCGGCAGAGCCCCGCATGCCGGAGTAAGGCTGAAATACTCTCCGAGGTCGCCCGGTATCGGAGAGGGGACCGTTCGCAGCTAAGCTCCCCCTTAGCCATGCATCCATTGGCACGGTGCTCCCATACACCATGTAGATTGGGTCGGACTGTTCCCTACGTGGTAAGGCGTGAGTGCCGCCGTTGATCCCTGGTGGGGATTCATCCGCCGCCAACTCTTCTGTGTGCTCCAGCCAAAAACACACAGCACTACACCGGCTTCGCCTCCGAATCTCGGAGAAGCCCGATGCAGGGGTTTTTTACAGAGTTTCCTTCTCTGGTTGGGAGGTTGGCTCCCCAAAGTGTGGTGTGGTGTGGTGTGTTGTGTCTGTAAGATCAGTGCTTCTGTCTAGTGTCATTGAGTGAATACATGGTGACTTAGTGATTTGTGAAGTGTATCTGGATGAGTAGGTAATGCCTGTATGTGGAGTGTATGTGGAATGCAAATCCAGACCCATAGGAGTGAATTTGCAAGCCATTGCCCTCCCCATTTATCCGGACTTGGAACCGGCTCCTCAATGGCTGTTCATAAAGGAATAACCACGGAGGAGGTAGGGTTTAAAAAAAAATCTCACTCAGTGCAGGGAGGAGGCGATGAGGGACTGGACTGAAGGACCAGGGCACAGCCACTCCAAAGCTCTGATACGAGGATATGATCGGAGTTATGCTCAAGAGCTATTAAAGCTCAACAGAACAAATATCCGCACGGTAACCAGAGTCCTTACTGGACACTGTAAGCTCGGAAGACATATGTCGCTTTTAGGACTAAGTCCAACCGACACGTGCAAATACAGTGGGGAGGAGATCGAGACACCACGCCACCTCCTTTTAAATTTTGGTGCGCTAAACCACAAGCGTAGCATTCATTTTGGGAGGCACGTGCTGCTGCCAGATGAAGCCAAACAAATCACCGTCCGTAAAATCCTGGCCTTTATCAAGGCTATCGGGTTGGGCGGTGATCTGTAATCTGGCTACGGGTACAAACAATCTTTATAGGTTGAAGTACCCTGGGCTGATACAGCCCGAGCCCCTTTATTCAAATTAAAAAAAAATATATAAAAAACCCTCGGCATGCCTGGTAGGGTCTGCCAGACCCACAGCGGCATGTAAATCATTGTTGTTCACTTAAATTTGAATTTTGCGTGCTACCGCGCGCTCTCAGTAGCTGGCTACCACGAACTTCTCTACATCCTCCACCAGCTTTCTCAGTCCGCAGCGAGCTTTCCACGTAGAACGACGATTGTAAAGTACGGGAGGGTCTTTCAGACCCCACCAGGCATACGGTGTGACTTTATTATGTAAGTATTATTTTATTTATTTTGTTGCTATTATTGATATTTCTGTTCTAAAACACACTTATTGATGTATTACAAAATATTTTGTCACATATTTTATTTTCTTTCTTATAATTATTGATATGTGCGTGCAAAATTTTTTTTTAGATTCATCACGGAAAAGTTACTGCACGTCAAGGAATGTGCTAGAAAAGAATAAGAAGGATGATATGATATTTAATTCTAGTGGAGAGAACTCTAATCATATCTTTCAAGAGATCGAAGAAGCTGATTGTGAGGAATTTGGGGACGTTTTCATTTTCTCAAATGATAGTCATTGGAGTTCATTGGATCCAAACATGGATGTACCTTTATTACTATCGTCATCACATTGACTATCGACATAACCATATGTTTTAGAAATGCAAACATGTCTAATATGTTCGAATCAAGAAAAATTAAACGTCACCATTCTCCCCGCAAACGGACAATATTGGTGAAAAAATAGCCCAACATTGATGAAATCCACTCCTGGAATTAATTGCAGGTGCCGCAATTGTCCAGTCAAAAAAATCGCATAACGCAGTACATTTGAGAGACGTGCAAAAGCAACATTTGTCTAGATCATGAAATTTTTCAATGCGCAAAATGCGATGAAACTAAACCCCAAAAAAATCTTGATGCGAGTGAAGAAGACAGATTATTTTATAATAATGTATAAGCGTATATTTATGCCTTACGTGCCATAAAGTCTGATTTAAGATTTCTTACCTTTTGGTACAAATTAAATGTTATCAAAGATTTAATGACTATTTTGTTGTTGGAAAATGAGTATAGTTTCCTAATTAAGAATATTTTAATAAAAATGATTCGATGAATATCTCTTTAATAATATTTTTTTTTATATTATTTATCCCCTTTCGAGTCATTGTAAAGCAAAATTAATAAAAACATATAGAGGAAAGTAAAAAATATGTCCAATTGAAAATCTGGGTCTGAAGGAAAAAGTTACGAGCTATGCCCGTAACTTTTTACCACCAGGAAGGAATGCCAAGGGTTAATATACTTCAATACATAGAAGGTCAAGCAGTTCTAGTTCCGTGCCTCACTATTTATTTTCGGTTTATTATTTTACCAATAATTTTTATTTTATTACATGCTTCAACATAGATAAACTTAAAGTTTGTCTTATAAAGATGTCACTCCTTTTAACGGCTTAGAGAAAATCGAATACCTACCTACCGAGTTATATTTGAATTGTAAATCTGATATCATATTTTATTTCATTTATAACCGACTGTGTACGTTGAGGTCACGTCTATCTAAAGGCGAATTAAACGCGTCTCCCTGATCCCGCATCCCAGGACATCACCTGTCACTGTTCCCACTGTGTAAAATAATAACATTATAGCACCAGAATATTTTTATGAGATGCCATCATGGCCGCTACATCATTTTCGTTTCCCTATTTAAACTTTTTTCTATTTTAATTTTAGAACACTTCTGCTTGAATTGGGTAATTAGCTGGCACCTAATGACACTGCGGGAATTATTTCTTGCGACCTTCTTCCACATTTAATATTTATTTAATTGCTTGCGTAAAGTTAGCAAGAAAGAAGTAAAGTAGGTACTTGGTTAGTTCGTATCCGTTTTAGTGTACATTTGGCTGCAACCCTTTTTGCGTCCCACTGCTTGGCATGGGTATCTTCCCCTTATTGGGGAGGTCTGTAGCTTACGCCACCACGCTGCTCCAATGCGGGTTTCTGATAAAATAAAGAAAACATCTTCAATAAGAGATCCAGTGAAATTACTTCAAATGTTAAGTACAACACCATAAATTTCCGTAGACATACATATTATAAAGTAAGTAAAGGATTTATTTCCGTACAGGGAAATAAATCCAGTACCTATGTATAGTTTTGTAATTAATTATCACTTTTTATTCGCAGAAACAGGCGGAACCTTTTTGCGTCGCGCAATTGGGTAAATGAGATTATGTTTATGTATTAAAATTCATATTACTATAAATGTTCATTGAAAATTCAATTATTTTTATAATTATAGCTCAAATTTTAATATTTGCGTAACTATTAATGATCACTTCAGTCGGTTCAAACAATAATTTATTTATATTATTTTAAGACAGTAAACGAAAAATTTAATAAACACCGAACTGTTCGAACTCTCAGTCTCTAGTCTAGTATAGAGACTACTGCAGAAAAAAACTAAACTACGGACTTAAAAAATAAATAGTGCACAGAATTATGACCGTGTACTTATTTAATGGGTCAGAAGACCGCAGTGGATTCATAATGTCGAAGTTATTCTTCTACAATTTAGTCAAATAGACTTTTTAATTTACAGACTAGAAACGGCGCCTAACAAACTAACAATCAACTGACTGATTGACATTCGGCTAATACGTCGAATAAGTATAACGTTTAATGAAAGGGCTAGCTGACTGGAAGTAGAGAATAAAAAAACAGGAGGTTGCGATACCTGATAAAGCGCTTTGTATCGATATTTCGTATCACAATGTATCGGTGCTGATTGTGTCGACTCGACATAGTCTTTGTAGGTACCTATGTACAATTTTATACGTGGGAGACATTTCATGATTCGGCCGGGGAAAGCAAGTTCCACCGTTGCATTCATTTCTACCGTGAATAAATTTTAATATGTTTCGGTGGAAAGATGCAGTTGACGACCAGACCATGAGGCGACTATCAACTTTCGTAGTAGCAGCGCAGCAGAGGCTTGCTTCGTGCTGTGTGGAGATCTCCATGGACTACAGCGACCGAGTAGCGTTAACAGGCGCGGTCCGAGGGGGGGGGGGGGGGTCATAGAAGACATGACCCCCCCCCCAAAATCCATTAGTCATGTGTAAATGGAAGGCGAAACAAGCCAATTTGCGACACCTCTTCCACCTCTTCCACCTTCAAAATTTATTTCCATCAACCCGCTAATGCGGGCTGAGCGTCAGCGTGGCTAAAGGTAGCCATTGACGATACGTCCATCAATCCAAATGGAGTGGACGTCTTCCAAAATTGTTTCGTGAATGTGAGAAACGTATGCCAATCAAATGGACGTCTTCCAGCTTTGTATTTCCAAACGGATTGAAATCCATGTATCCACTCCAAATGGACGTCATCCGCGGCCGACTGTCAATATCAAAAACGTGCGACACGCCATTTGGACTTCGTTCGATTTGTCTGTGAAGGGCAAAACCGCGTCCATTTTTTTAGAAAGTTTGTCTCAGTTTTTGCTGTCTGTTGACGGGGGGTACATGTGCTACAGCTGAGTTTGTAATTATGCATTCGTCTGCGCGTGACTTTGTACTAGAAATCATTGAAAAATGAAATGAAATAGATTATTAACATCCTGGGTAATAATATATAGGTACACTTGATGTTTATCAATGTTGTACGGTCATTGTACCGTCATCCGCTTTGGGTGCGCTAAGGCATTATATGGCCTAGGAGAAAAAAGCGGGCGGAAAAAAACTCCAGCCCTGTTTTAAATAAATTTTCAGGTACAATGGGTATAAATCGTACCCATATCGAAATACCCACTGCTGTTGCCACCAAGCCCCAGGCATCCCCATTTATGGGTAGAGTTCAAGCCCAGTGTGAGACAAAACAGGATCACTGCAGCCAATGATCTATAAAGTTGAAATGTGGTTGGACCCATAGACTTAGGACATAAGTCTATGGTTAGACCATGTCAATTATATGAGATCTCATTAGTTCCCATTTAGCACGATGAAAAGATTAACAATTTCATTGCACGCTGACTGTTTTTAACCATGAGGCTTGAAACGCCAGTCAAGCCGGAGCTGGCGGAGCTAATTTTATTTTACACTGGCTTGTGCGAATATGATAAAGGCCACGTAAATTCAGACGAAAACAATAACTGCTGCAGCGTGCAAAATTGTCCGGCATTTCAATTACACAACCAACATGCAAATATGAAATATTATACGTTAGGTTTTGCATCCATGTCACAGGCGTAAGATCTGAAGGGCTACTCTAAGCGCGACAATACCTACTAAGATTCGAATATTTTGAGTCCTTTCTAACCTTTTAATTCATGGCCTCAATACCCTGTAGTAAAGTTAAAGAAAATATAATGCTATTCAGACATATATTGTTAATTATTCCTAAAACATCTGAGAATATAAACTTGAAAATGCACGATACCTGAGCTGCTTCGATTTCGATCAAGTTTCTCTAATCTTGTATTAAAAAGAAAACAAAAATCACTTATTAATGCCTATTTGCTTTCAGATTATAGCTATAAATATATTTCATATGTCAATATAAGCGGGTACTTATGTAATTACTACCAAAATCAACATTACAAACCAAAGATTTCATCGCTGTTCGAGATACATATTATTAATCTTTTCCCTTTTTGTACAAGTAGGTACTTACGTTCTTTTCTTGTAACCTTTCTTAAGAAAGGCTTTCTTAACTATTTCCTATGGAATTATAACGAACCACAGAGCAAAGAATAACGAACCAGTCGTGGGTCAATGACTAGATTATTCGTTCGGTCAAATTAAAACAAAAAAACTGAGGTAATGAATTGTTCAGAGCACTACATCAATGAAATCTAAAGAATCCTCATCGATCTGATACTTGGATTTTTTTTACAAAGACAAACACTTTAATTTGCACAAATATGGGTGTTCACGATTTACGGTCAATGGCAATAAAAACTATAACGGGTTTTCGCGATTTTCAGCAAAACGGTACATATAATGTTTTTCTTACAAAATCTTATAAAGATAGTTTGTATTTTTTTAATATCAAAGTCATCAAGTCGCGTACTCCTCTAATGACGTGACTATCTATATACTTACTACACGTGATGAAGAGCACTAAGGAAGGATTTCACATATAGGTATGTATCTATGCATGAAATTTCGTAGGAATTCAGTACAACAAAAATAATGAGTTACGTATATAAAATAGTGGGTGTAAGTTTTATAGAAACGCACATTTTAAGTAACGTTTTATATGGCTTAAAACCTTAGGGCTAGAAACTTGAACTTCGTTGATAAAAAGAAAACTTGATTTGGGATACATAGGTATAGGGAAGGGAACAATAATAACTCATTAAGATACTTTATGTCAATACGAGTAATATACACACAATACACAACTTTTTATTGAACAATAATATATATAAAGTTTCACATTTAAAGCCCCCACAGTAGGGTAGTTAATATTATAAGGTGCTACAAATTTTTTTTCATGTTTGAAATGTAATGTAGGATTAGTAATTAACAAAAGTTTATTTTCTTACTAGCTGTGCCCGCGACGTCGTCCGCGTAGATAGACTTGTACAAAAGGCTTGATTAGGCTTGGATTATTTGTTCCTCCTCCTCCTTAGTCGTTCACTCTTGACAGAGTGGTCGTGGCTGATGAGGTTGCAATTTCGTTCGTGACCGCTTGCCCTCCACTGTCCCTTGGATTATTGTTACCTTTTATGAAATTACTTATGATACAAAAGTTCATATTATTATGTTGAGTAGATACATTCTTCCTGAGTCCTTACAATTCTTACTGTACTCCTCTTATAATACCGACTTTTCAGTCGTTATCATCAGTTTCTCTTTACAAATTAAACGTATTATAATAGCATGTTTTTAAAGTGTTTAGATAGTACTGCTGTGCCCGCGGAAAGTATCATTATAATTAAATAATTTGTGCTGCAAATAATGCATAGATTCATTATGATTATGTAACTTAAATATATTGCAGAAAGGTGGTGAAATGTCTACGCTATGTCAGGCGTGGTTAGTAGTTGGGAGTCAAATTCTTGGTTGCTTACACGTTGGTTGCAATTGTCGTTAACATACTGTCGTTCATACTTAATGGAGGTCTTTTGAGCAATTTAAAACTTGCGACAGCAGTTAGGCCACTAACAATGAAGACGTCATCAACCTGAATTGGAGCAGCGTGAGAGGATCAGGCCCTACGCGATTAAGAGTCAATTAGTTCTATTAACAACCCTTAACACAGCATCAGAAATAAATATATCGATTACTAATATGAATCTGGGCGTGACCACCATGCCGTGCTGCTGCCGTGACGCTTTAGCATAAGTATTAGTATAACACCAGTGCCAGTACTGCGTATGTATGTAATAGCTCTTATTAAATTAACCACTGAAAACGTCTGCACATTTCAATAATTTTTTTTATTAGTGCCTCGGCAATTGGTTATTCGTTTATTCGAAATCACTTTTTTATAAATAAACCGAACAAAGAGGCAGAATGGCCGCGTGGTTAAGCGATCACTGTCGCCTATGGAAACGGGCAACCCCAGCGGAGCCACCCGAGCACTGCCGGCTTTCAAGAAGAGCTTTCTTTACCTACAGTTTTCTTGAAGAACCCTATGTCAAAGTCCACTGGAAATGCCTCAGCTGGAAGGTTGTCCCATAACTTAAACATCCGTTCAAACATCAAAAGGAGCGTGCAAAGCGGCCTGTGGAACTTTAACCTTCGACTGGTGGTGTAATCACGATATGGTGACATAGCTATCATTTTGAAAAGATCACTAAGCATAGTAAAGTCGGTAGAACACTTTGATTTTTTTTACGTTTCACACTGATAGCCCCAGAGTACTGTAAATATACACTGTGTAATGGGTACCATGAGACACACAGAGACAGAAATACAAACACTTAAACCGAGAACAGTAAATTAAACTCATCATTCAAATTTCTGCTTCGCCGGGAATCAAACTCGAGACCCTTCGATTGGCAGTCCGGCATGGTAACCATTGCGCCACGCGAGTCCAGGCGCGGTCGCAGCCTTCAATTGGGGGTCGCCAAGAAATTTTGGTGGGGGGTCACTAAGAAATTTGGGGGAAGAGGTGTCTCAAATTGGCTTGTTTCGCCTTCCATCTACGCATGAGTGAGGGATTTTGTCCCCTGTGACCCCCCCACTGGGACCGCGCCTGCTCGAGTCGATAATTATTATTGTCTATTAAATAAGTTCGATACCAATAATATGTGGATGTAACCACCGCGCCGCGCCTCCATAATGCTCTACCACAATGAATTGTACTCATTGTCAGTCAGCGCCAGTTCCAAAGGTCTCTAAGTTGTTAATTTTTTATTAGATATTTTATTAAGTAAATATACTCGTAATTAATTATTTGAAATAATCTCCACCAATCCACTTTGTAATAGCGTTATTGCGTAACAATGACATCTATCGTATAGCGTGTAAACTAAATTGTCGATATACCGAATTTGCAACAGATCACTAAATAGTTCTGAATATGAACATAGATGTCGACAGTAGCCTCGTTTTGTTAAGGTTTTGTACATTAATTTTGTATTGAGGATTTCTTTGAATATGTGGTGATATGTATGGTATTTATAAATATTTAGAGATGAAATCTAGCATAAGTGATTGAAAACTTGCTATCAGAATATTAAGAGATGTTAGTAATTATCGAAACTTGTGGTGTGACCGCTCGCATGAAATTTATTCTCTTACAAAAGTTACACACTTAAATTTAAAAACCCGCATTGGAGCAGCGTGGTTAACTAATCTCCAGGCCTCCCCAATAATGGGAAGCCCAGGAGAGGAGCGAGACGTTAAAAGGATGCAGCTATTTAGTTTGTATCGGTAATGGTCGCTTCAGTCTTTGATTCAATTCTTGAAATTGACGTAACTTTTTTGTTTGTAAACCGATTAAAATAAAACAAACCCTAAATGTTAATCCAAAAAAATACCAATACATCAGTGAAAACGGTATCCTTCTACGTTAAGCCGTTCCTGAGATTAGCGCGCACAAACGAACAGATAAACAGACAAACAGATAAACAGACAAACAGACAAACAGACAATAATTCTAAAAATCATTGTTTTGGGTTCTATTACGCTAATAAATAGCCCTAGTGACAATTTTTTTCAAATATCTTCAATGTACAGAAACCGACTTGTTACAGATTTATTATATGTATATAGATTATTATTGTACTATTACGGCAAACTTAAGATCAAAATTTAAATACACTGTGTCGTGGGTAGTATGGACATGGACACACACAAAGACATAAACAGTAATACCCAGACCGGGAACAAAAACTGAAACTCATTTTAATACCAGTACAACATGGTAATTGCAGCATGGTCGTTACGCCACACGGGGACGGGTCGTCACGTCACGTTCACATGCACGCATGGGTCAATAATGTAAATAACTTTTCTTTATAGCTAAGAGCATTTAATACCTTCGATGCTCTAAGATTTGTGGTTAGTACTTGGACTACCGAGCGTTCCTCAGATAAAAACAAATTATTTTCTTGGTTTAATATACCTAATAAAGGAATTTCAGATGAAACACTCATTTGTTTAGTGCAATGCCATCTGAAATAGCTCCCAATAAAAAGTAATTCACAAAAAGAAAAAACGCAATATGCTTTTGATTGAGGTTTGTACCCGGATCTCTAGTTCCGTAGTCAGCCCACGTAACCATTCGTCTTAGAGCATCAAGGTATTACAGGTATGACACACGTCAGAGAGGAGTGGCGTTTCTGAGAGAGAGGAACGGATGCTCTAAGCCATTCGGCCAAGGAAGCTTTAAGTAATTCAATGAACGAAATTTTTATAAAGCTCTTTCAAATCGACATTGTCATCTTTGATATAATCATCTTTGAACGTCGTATTGGCGGATGGTGTTTAACGGCTTTCTACGCTCCAATATTATTAATACTCTCTAATAGATGTCAGGAAGAGTCGTATTTTTCAGCTGAAAATATTTTTTAATAAATTCACAAAAAGAAAAAACGCAATATGCTTTTGATTGAGGTTTGTACCCGGATCTCTAGTTCCGAATTAAGTTAGATGTATGTAGAGAAAATAGTCATAGATAAAAAAAATGCCCATTTTGGAAATTTATTTCGATCACGAATATTTTAGATTCATCGTTGAAAGATACTTTGTCAAAAATTCTAAATTTGAAATTTGATGATCGCTCTTGGATGCAGGCAACCCTCCCTATAAACTTCGGAGGTTTAGGTGTCCGCACATCTGCAAGCTTGGCTCTTCCTGCCTTTCTGGCTTCTTGTCACAGTACGCTCACCCTCATCTCATCTATCCTTAATACTCCTATAGAAGATGTTTGGGTGGCATACTTGACGGAAGCTACAGAGTGTTGGAGGGCTTCCTTTCCAGATGAGGACACCAGCAATTTAACAAAGAATAAACAGTCTGCCTGGGATATACCCGCAGTTAAATCTGTTTATGCCTGCCTCCTAGAGCAATGTTCTAGCAGCGCTGATAGAGCTCGTTTGCTTGCAGTTGCCGAAAGTGAATCGGGTCACTGGCTGCGAGCTCTTCCTTCTAAAAATATAGGCACCGTGCTAGATCCAACCACATTGCGTATCGTGGTGGGTCTCCGGCTCGGTGCTAAAATATGTGAGCCTCATATATGTCCGTGTGGGCAGCAGGTGGACAGGCTTGGCCGACATGGCTTATCCTGTACCAGGAGCGCTGGCAGATTATACCGACACGGTACGCTGAACGATTTAGTTCGTCGGGCTCTTGTCACCGCTTCTTTGCCAGCCACGTTAGAACCGTCTGGTTTGTCAAGAAGCGATGGCAAGAGACCTGATGGTATGACCTTAGTACCGTGGCATCTTGGGCGTCCCCTGGTATGGGATGTTACCTGTGTAGATACCTTGGCCCCCTCGCATATTAATAACACTGCGGAGAGGGCCGGGTCTGCCGCCGACCAAGCCCAGATCCTCAAGCGCCGTAAGTATTGTAATTTATCAGACAATTACTTATTTGCGGCGCTTGCTGTGGAGACCTTGGGCCCTTGGTCTTCTGACATGAAAAAATTCATGTCAGAAATGTCGTCCAGGCTTGTTCTTGCATGTGGCGACCTGAGAGCTGGCGAGTATTTCGCCCAAAGGCTCAGCCTCGCTATTCAAAGGGGAAATGCCGCCAGCGTCTTAGGCGCCATGCCGAACACGGACATTTTAGAGGAAGTTTTTTATTTATAATTTTATTGTTTTATTTTTGTAATTGTAAGATTTTAATACAGTTTTTTTTTATTCTTATTGTATATAGTTAAGTCTTTTTAATATTAGTTGTAAATATAAAGTAGTCTTAATAGTTTGGAAATAAAATATGTGATAGATAATAAATCATAATTTCTAAAAAATAAAACCTAGCTGGATCGATTTATTACCCCCCCCCCCCCCCAAACCAGGGTAATAAATTTCATCAAAATCATTGGAGTCGTTTCCGACATTCAAAATATATATTTAGGTATATACTTACAAGAATTGCTGGTTTAAAGGTAGTAGTAGTAGGTTTAAGTTAGATGTATGTAGAGAAAATAGTCATAGATAAAAGCGTCAAATAAAATAAAATAAGTAAAATTTCGATAAGCGTCTACTTTTAAATGCCTTTTAAAAAGAATTATACTTTATATCGTAGAGATAGAGTACTTAATTAAACTTTACTTTTAAAAAAATATGCTTTTTGTATAACAGTACCTGGACGTCCGAGCGTTGCTCGGATAAAAACAATTGATTTTCTTGGTTTATTTTTAAGCAAAACTTTCATTGGCTCAGTGTTACTTAACAAAGCCTTTTGAAATACCTAGCTCCCAATTAAAAAAAATGTCACAAAAAATAAAAAACGCAACATGCCTACTCGAGGTTTGCACCCGGGTCTCTAGCTCCGATTTCAGCTTTCATAATCGTTGGACCAAGAAAGCTTTAATTCCATTGTCGAAATTTTTATAGAGGTCTTTTTTTTCAATTATGGCATCGCAAACTCTGTGCATACTGCCAGTGTCAAGTAGATATAATTTTTGCATCACTTTTTTGCCAGTTTCAATGAAACTGGACGAAGTAATTTATTTATTTATTTATTTATTTATTTATTACAGTCAACCATATGTTTACAGTTTATGACCCAACACATTGCGAAATGAAGTTAAGTGCTAAAATTAGTTACTTAGATATAATTGCCACAATAAATTGTTAAAATATATGTAATATAAAAAATAAAAAATAATATTATTTTAGTACAGATACTTCAACTCAGTTGTGCGCGCGGCGCTATGTGTGCGTGGGCTAGTAATTATGCAGCTTTAATCTGTGTGACAGTGACGCGGCCGTGATCGTCCGAGCAACTTCACGGTACCTCTTGTCACGCACACAAAGTCACTGTGTATATACAGGTTTACCCACACATAGCGCCGCGCGCACAACTGAGTTGAAGTATCTGTAACTCAATTTAGGGTACAATACTGCTGCTAAAGGTCATAGACTCTATGAAGCAGCTGGCTGCTTTACGGAAGCTACAGGGTTTGCTGGCGAATAGGTCGAGATTAGGGTAGCTCTTGAGGATTGAATTAATAACAAAGTCAGTAAGTAAGTCGTCAGTAATCAGTCAGTCTAGTCAGTCCAACATTCAAGTAAAGCGATGGCTACTTTTAAAGTAACTTTACTAGAACGTGTCCGATGGAATTTTGGAGGCAAGCAGAAAAAACATATTTTAGCACTGTTATTTTATTTCACAAACACTCGTCGACTGTAACTAACCTATATCAAACAAAATGCCTTCAACTTTATCCGATATAACTCAAAAATACACCAAGAAAATGAAAATAAAACAAGAGCACAATATGTCTTTTTCGACTTCCCGCCAAAACTCAGAGGTCTTTCATATCGACATTGTCATTTGTTTGAAGGGCTAATATTGACAGGTCGACATTTGACGGCTTTCTACGCCACAATATTAATAATATTCTCAGACTAATGATGTCAGTAACAGTAATTTTATATTTAACGGCATAAACATTAAATAAAACGACAAATTCTATCAATAAAAAAATTTCTGGATCGATTTATCATCCCCGAAACCAGGGTACTAAATTTCATCAAAATATTTGGAGCCGTTTCCGAGATTCAAAAAATATATTTAGATGAATTGCTCATTTAAAGGTATTTGATTACATAGTCAAAAAAAAAGTAAATATTTTACAGTTTAGTTTAAAAATAAACTTATAACTTAATAGATTTCAAAAAGCTGTCAGATTGGACTTACTGATACCACAATACAAGGAGCGCCTGCCTATACTTATATCTATATTGTGCTGATACTTTATAAGGTTATCATGAATCAATATTTCAAATCTTAATCGAACTAAATACTGTCATGAAAATAAAGTATAAAATATGTTTTCATATCTAGTCAAGTTATTACTACCTAATTGTATTCATATTGAAGGAATGTTGATTTGGTACCTACTTATAAAAATGTAAAACATAATTTTACAAAATTGCAAACTTCCAAACTTTATACTTTTCAGGCAAATTTAAAATCACAACTAAGGAAGTCCTTCAGTACTTACTATAGAACTATTTTATAAGTCTGTTGAATAAAAAAGAAGCATCAAGTCATTATTATAATACAGTACCTGGACGACCGAGCGTTGCTCGGATAAAAACAATTTATTTTCTTTTCAAACGAAACACTGATTTGCTTAGTGTTACTTAACAACGCCATCTGAAATAGCTCCTAATAAAAATAGTTATTTTCATAAAAATAAAAAACACACAATATGGTTTTGATTGAGGTTTGAACCCGGGTCTCTAGTTCCGCAGTCAACTCACGTAACCATTCGACCACGAAAGCTTTAACTCAATGGACGAAATTTTCATAGAGCTCTTTCAAACTGACATTGTCATTTCTTTGAACGTCGGATTGGCGTATGGTAATAGGGGAGCCCAAGAGGGGATTTACGGATTTACTCGAGCGCGTCAGATTAAGATGGGGTACACCTTGCATCCTGTTCAGTGCTGCCACGATTAAAAAAGACCTTCTATGTAGGTACAGTTTTTTTTTCTTACTTTCGGATGTCAAAATGGTCAGATTAGAAAACCCCGTTACCGTTGAGCCATGAATTTTAAATAATAAAAATTCGAACTCTTCAAGAGTTTGCCAAAATGCCGTTTTTTTATTTCGCTGTTTTGTATACATTCATACTTAAATCTTCAGATTACTGAAATATGATTTAGCATGCATTTAATTTATTCTACTATTTTACCTGGACCTTTCGTATAAAATTTTTGAAAACCTCTATAGGTTTTAGGCTCTCTCCACCGGTTAAACGCAAAACGTCATGAAGTATAATAATATTAAATAATATAATATTTTAATCTTACTACCACCCAACCTATAAAAAGCACAAGGTCCTGATGACGCTTCAGGAAATCCACAATGAGCCTTGTGGGCTCCCCAGTTTGACAGCGTTTACGCCACAATATTATTAATACTCTCCAATAGATGTCAGGAAGAATCGTATTTTTCAGTTTATATTTAAATTGATTTTCATTGAAAATATTTTTATACAGCTAAAAATTTCCATCAATAAAAATTTTGTGGATCGATTTATCATCCCCGAAACCAGGGTACTAAATTTCATCAAAATCTTTGGAGCCGTTTCCGAGATTCAAAAAATATATTTAGATACATACAAGAATTGCTCGTTTAAAGGTATTAGATTTGTAGAGACATGCAAACCGGTATTCGATAATCGGTAATTTATCGATAATCGTCTCATATTTTTCAGCGATAATTATCGAAAATTTTGATAAAAAATACCGATAAACGATAAATTAGTAAAAAAAATATTCAATGATCCATCATTCGCTCCCGCGAGCGAAACATGTTTTGAATATCGCGCGCGCAAGCGAGTGTGAGTGAGTTCATTGCTCCCTGGCTTCCGAACGAGAACTCTGGACGACGGAGGTGCCGCACTGCCGACCATCAGGCAGTGTGAGAGCTCGATGAAGGACGTGCGTTTCACTCAAAAGGCCGTCAGACGAGCTCTGCAAGCCCTCGATGTCAAGAAGTCGAGCGGGCCGGATGATATCCCCGCGATCGTACTAAAGACGTGCGCTCCCGAGTTGGCTCCCGTCTTAACGCGCTTATTCTCGCTTTCCTACACCACAAGTAAAGTACCGTCTTCGTGGAAGGTAGCTTAGTACACCCAATTCCGAAAAAGGGTGACCGCAGTGACCCGTCCAATTACAGGCCTATTGCGATAACCTCCCTGCTCTCTAAAGTGATGGAGCGTGTTATAAACACACAGCTCCTTAGGTACCTCGAGAGACATCGGTTGATCAGCGATCGTCAGTATGGCTTTCGCCAGGGCCGGTCGGCCGGTGATCTCTTGGTGTGTACCTCACACACCGCTGGGCTGAAGCCATCGAGGGTAACGGGGAGGCTTTGGCAGTCAGCCTGGATATCGCAAAGGCCTTTGACCGGGTCTGTCACAAGGCCCTTCTCGCGAAGCTTCCATCTTACGGTCTTCCCTTGAGGCTATGCAACTGGGTGGCTAGCTTTTTGTCTGAGCGGCAGATTACGGTCGTGGTTGACGGATGCTGCTCAGATATGAAGCCCATTAACGCCGGTGTTCCCCAAGGCTCAGTGCTGTCCCCTACACTATTCATTCTGCATATCAATGACATGCTGCAACAATCACGCAGTTTACATTGATATGCGGATGATAGTACGGTGGACGCACTATACACCTGTCGAGCCAATGCCTCTAGGTCACAAGTGGAGGAAAGCAGAATCAAACTTGTGTCTGAAGTCGAGAACTCTCTGGAGCGGGTCTCGGAATGGGGTCGACTTAACCTTGTCGAGTTTAACCTGACGAAGACACAAGTTTGCGCGTTTACCGCTAAAAAAGCCTCATTTGTTATAGCGCCCCAGTTCAAGGGCACCGCGCTCATCATCGGTGAAAGTGTCGGTATCTTGGGAGTTGATATTACGAGTAAAGTGCAGTACCGGAGTCATTTGGAGTACAAAGCCAAATTGGCATCAAAAAAGCTTGGTGTCCTCAACAGAGCGAGGCAGTACTTCACTGCGGGGCAACTCCTGACGCTATATAAGGCCCAGGTCAGACCCCACATGGAGTACTGCTCCCATCTCTGGGCAGGAGCACCGAAGTACCAGCTACACCCATTTGACTCCGTTGAAAAGCGCGCAGTCCGAATCGTCAACGACCCAAGATTGACTGACAGGCTAGAACCGCTTAGCTTGCGAAGAGACATAGGCTCGCTCTGCGTGTTCTACCGACTTTACTATGGTGAGTGCTCCGAGGAACTCTTCAAATTGATGCCTACATCACCATTCCATGATTATACCACCAGACAAAGGTTAAAATTACCGGCACCATCTGGACTCGTGGCGGTCCTCCACAGTCCGCTTTGCACGCTCCTTTTTACCACGGCAAAGCTCTCCTCCAAAGCCGGCAATGCTCGGGCGGCTCCCCTAGGGTTGCCCGTGTCCATAGGCGACGGTGATTTATAAAAAAAAAAACGAGAGCGCGCCGCATCGTCAAGAATAAAAATCCGACCAAAAAATTTAAAAATAAATAATGTAGTTTAAAAAACTAAAAAACACGCTTTTGTGAAAATACGAACTAAAAAGTAAAAAATAAGAAGAAAATGTATTTTACCTACTGTAAAAACAAAGCGTGCGGTGCATGGTGTCAATTGTATCTTAAAAACCACCCCACGCTTTTTTTTACAGTAAAATACATTTTCTTCTTATTTTTTGCTTTTTAGTTCGTATTTTCACAAAAGCGTGTTTTTAGTTTTTTTAACTAAATTATTTATTTGTTTTAGAGGAAAAATTTTATGTTTTGTTTTCAAATAAATGTTTTAAATAATAAATGTTTTAAATATAACTTGATTTGTTATTTTAATTTGTAGTTTTAGTTCATATAAAACCACAGATTAACGTAAAACAATATCCTTGTAGAAATAATGTCAATTTTTAGGAAATTTAAGAGTCTTATATAAATGTTGAACAAAGAATTCAAGTATTTTTCTTGTTATAATAACGTTATACCAAACCGGAAATTATCGGTTTTTATCGACAAAAAAATCGATAAAAATCGGAGTATCATTTATCGAAAAATTTCGATAATTGCACGCACTAGTAGAGACGCTACAATTTTTTTGGGGGAGTTTTGGCGGGAAGTCTGAAGGAACAAGTTGTGCTCTTGTTTTATTTTCATTTTCTTAGTGTATTTTTGAGTTATATCGGATAAAGTTGATGGCATTTTGCTCGATATAAGTTAATGTTAGTGCACGAGTGTTGTGAAATAAAATAACAGTGCGAAAACATGTTCGTCGGCTTGCCTCCAAAATTCCATCGGACATGTTCTGGTAAAGTAGCCATCACTTTACTTGAACATTTGACTGACTAGACTGACTAATACCTGACGACTAACAGACTTTTTTCTACGACTACAGTGATGCAAAAATTTTACTTGAAGCTGGCAATATGCACAGAGTTTGCGACGCCATTATTAAAATTGAAAAGTAAATATTGAATGGCTGAAAGGATCTTTATCCAATGCCGTAAAATGAAATTTAAAAAAAAAAATACAATTTTTTTGGTATTTGAAATGTGAAATGTACGATTAGTAACTATTATTCTATTATTACGGCAAACTTAAGATTAAAATTTAAAGCCATAAGTTTAATGTTGTAAAAAATAGTTTTGATCCGTCATATTATGGAAAAATACAATGGGTTGCACTCCGGTAGTGCCGGCAGAAGTGAAAACTTGAACATTAACGTTGTGCATTTTTGATATTTTGGAATGGTTAGGGAATAATTTCGCACGAATTGCTTTTATAATCAGTATTATTTTTCATCTAGTATTTTCAGTAGGTTTTCATCTAGTATTTTTATAAAGTACTCACTCATTTTCTTTCACTATTTCTTCGTCACTTTTTTCATTAATAGATGCACTTTGTTCAATGTCCATATTTTTAATACTTGATATAAACGAATTTTACAAGTATAGACAGTAGAGCCGTCATCAGCTGTCACCCCTCTGTCTTGGTCTAAGAGCCGGTGAAGATCGACCTTCGCCGATCTGATAACTGGATGTGACATATTTTTTATCAAATATAATTTATAAACATACATGCCTATGATAACTTGCCTATCGAAAAATGTTCATAGCTATTTTTAATTTTAGTCAATTTTCTTTCACCTTCATTCTTGTAATAACCGATTCTATTCTTAATCCCGACTCTATTCTTAATCCCGAAGCTACAGGAACCTTTATTGACTTACCTGTTCACATCTACTTGCCAGGTATCCATGCACGGAAATAAGTAGGCAAGCCTACCTAAGCAAATTCTGTGTGTTAAAAACTATCAATTGAGATAAATCTCATTCGGTTATTACAAGAATGAAGGTGAAAGAAAATTGACTAAAATTAAAAATAGCTATGAACATTTTTCGATAGGCAAGTTATCATAGGCATATATGTTTATGAATTATATTTGATAAAAAAACTCGTCTCATCGAGTTATCAGATCTGTGAATTTCGATCTTCCACGTCTCCTCTACTATCTTACGAATTTTCGATCAGGCCACGTGTCCTGACGTGGGTTTAACATTTTTTACCCATCCCAAAAAAAGTGTACAACCGCTAAAGAAGTTTTCACTTCAAAAAATCCGCGGGTTAAAGATGGAAAAAAATATTTTTCCCGGTTACTGAAGATCAGAAATCTAGACACAGCATAAAATATTAGAGCATCATAGGTAAAAGTTCTGCAGTAGTGTAAATTACAATATAAAGAGTTTAAGTCTTCTCAGGATTGGGCTCCAAGATTCTGCAGTAGACGGCGAACACAACCCTCTTCTAAGCAATTTACGGTTCTATAAAAGTTCTGTTATAAGTAGGGGAGGCGGTAGTGCCAGTAATTTCGTGATGCTTTCAGAGTTCCAAACCATTGCTTCTAGTAGGGGTATTTAGCATTTTTACTCACAGCCAAACATAATCTTTCTTTCTTCTTTTTATTTGTTTTTTTGTGAAAATATTTAATCAAAAATAGATAAAAATGAATGAAGTGACAACAATGAAGATCCGTCTTCATCGACTATCATATCTATATATAAAACAAAGTCGTGTTAGTTACACCATTTATAACTCAAGAACCGTAACGGCCGGAACAATTTTTATGATTTTTGTGTTTTTGGATTTGTTTTCAAAGGGAATAGATTATAGCCTTATAGGGTATCAAAATATCATAAAAATCTCAATTTTATTAATATTTTTACAATTTAATTTTTCCATATAAACGAGATCCGTCAGTCATTTGTTGTTCGTGCTTTTGTTCATTCAAACATATGATTCAAGATGTCTTTCATTTCTTTTTTTTCTGTTTTTCAATCGCATCTTTTTAATAAAATTTGCAAAACGTGTGCAGTTTGATCCAACTTGAAAGATAGGATAGCTTACATCTCAATTTATAGTCTCAATATTATTTTCTTTCTGATACATTAAGGCAGGACAACGTCTGCCGGGTTTGCTAGTATAGGTATGTATATACATATGTATGTATATATGTCTCAACAAACCTAAGAATATCTATGGTACAGTGTCGGCAAATATTTGCATTGCACTTTTTGCAGTCGCCCGTATAATATTGCGCAGCGCATGACAAAATATTTTTTATTCAAAATACTGTGCCGAAAACAGACACCTCTTATTCTTACGTCTTGCCACTACTGACCCAGTATCACCTTCATACAACCGATAAGAACTAAACATTGGACATTTTCGTTGCATTCAGTAATAACATGCAACTTTGTCGTACAGATAACAAAAATATCCATCAGGTTATCTGTAGTTTAAATAAGCATGCAACCGGACTTTAGTTGCCAGATGACTTAAATAAACTTTAATGTACCTATATCGGTGCATCAAGATGTTCTTATGATGACACGTTAGGTTTAAAATCAACTTGAAAAAAAAACTTTATCCCTACTAATATTATAAATTCGAAAGTAACTCTGTCTGTTTGTCCGTCTGCTACGCTTTCCCGCTTAAGCTACTGAACCAATTTTAATGAAATTTGGAATACAGATAGCAATATAAAAAAATATAGCGATCTCTTGCAATAAATATTTACTACATGGGTATACATATTTAAATTTTAAATTGTAATGTGGCGAATAATAGATTGATATTTCTAAGTACCTTAAGGTTATTAAAATTACATATAATATTAGGTCTTAATATACTTAATACATGAAATTGCCGTTCAGAATAAAAAAAGTGAAGCAAGTTTTTTTTAATGAATTTGCTCATTTTGAATTTGGTTGTCCACCAAACACTAACCAGAATCTTCTTTTTGGTCAGTTTTCGCTTAGGGCAATGTTTTGCTGGTTCTTCAGGGTTAAGCTAGTGTGATGATCGCTTCCGATTGTCATACAGGATTCATTTCTCATCACAAGTCACGATACGGTTCAAAATATTCTCATTATTTTGACGATTGAGCAAAGAAACGCAGCAAGCGACGCGTGCTTGTTGGTTTGCTTCATATAATTCGCACGGTACCCACTTTTCGAATTTTTTTACTTTTCCGATTTGGCGCAAATAGATCATTTTGTCCCGTACGCCGAAGGCTGCTGCTAATTCAGAAGTGATTTGAGATCTGCTTGAAATCAAAAACGCACCGTTCGTTCGTTACCGCTCCGTACACGTCGTTAACTCTTCGTGTCGTTTGTGCAGCACTGGTGCCACGGTGGAACTCGTATTCGTAAATACCGCGAATTTTCAATTTGTCCATGGTTGTTGTTGTTATAGCTGATGATGAAACTCAAACAAATGATGTAAAAACAAATGAAAAAATTTACTGGCTTTATTTCAAAATAAATTATTTGGAATTCCTCATCACACGCAAGATATTTTGATTTAAAGTTGCCTGTGTTGAGTATATGTACCTACATAATGTATATAAAATTATGATCTGCATTGGGGTAAAGTGGTGAAGCGATAATAGTCGAGGGATTTAAAAGTTTTTCATTGTTTTCATAGGACGGTGTTACGATCTTTCAAAGACAATGCAATGACTTTTATTTGCAGAAATATGGGTGTTAACAAAAGTTGTTTTTATACATTTGATTCGCCATATTTACCTTCATGAGGTATGCAAATATTACGATAATTAAAACTTAACTAATTACAAATATAAAAATGTACAGTAAAACAGATTTCTTTATTATTATACTTATCCTTCTTGCTTATGTACTGCATTATCTCTTTGGCACGCTTGTTGGACAGTTTTTGTGGGTGTCGCTGATGTAAGAATAAACATAATGCATGCAGGCCTCACCTGAGTCACTCTCACCTGAGTGAGAACGCCCAAAGATTTTCAGTATTAAATATCAATCGATTTAAAAAATATTAAGGGTCATAGGCCTTTTTTTAACGTTACATTACAGTTTAAAAAAAAAGTAAAGATCTGACTACGGGAGTCAATACATTTTTATTGGATTTTTTTTTCAAGATGCTTTTTTCTATGCATCAATTTGGATTCAATGAGCTGTTGCTCACATTTTTAAGAAGCTTTATTACTACTTAATACGTTTTTTAACTTGGTGGCTAGACTAGCCTACATACGCATAGATCGCAAGCGATAGATATATTTCATCCTTATTCCCGCGCTGTTGTTATCGAACTTGTTACACATCACCACATCTCCATCAACCTGCATTGCAGCCGCGTGGTCGAAAGGTCCAGGTCGTCCCAATCATGGGTAGAGTAACAGCGCAGTAGTAGAGTTGCAGCGATAACTGATCTGCAATCTGCGTATCGTAGGTATCAACACGTATAGGAATTGCTGATTCATGTATTATAGGAAATGGATAGATGACAAACCAGCATTCAGCATTCACTATTGCTACGACCAAACTGTTAAATGTGAGAGAGATATGATCGCAATCTCTATCTGAATCTGTTAAAGATAAAAGATAAAATTTCAATCTATCGATAGGATATAATCACATTTTAAATTAGAAGTGGATTGATTTTTTTATCAGATGTCGGTTTAAATGAAAGATCTTTCCGATCTGTTCTTTTAGTGAATCCATCCATCCCTCAGCCCTGCTGAACATAGGCCTCCCCTAATAATCGTCATTCCGTCTGGTCCTTCACCCTCTGAATACAGCGGCTTCCTGCTGTCTTCTTAGGTTCGTAAGTCCACCTGGTTTGAGCGCGGCGTTATTTTTGCCGAATTAGTAAATACGTAAGTAAATTTAAAGATTTCTTTCTATTTTTTCAGGCCTTACTTACGGCAATATATTATTTTTTGCTCTTTTTTGATAGTAGGGTTTCATATGCTTATACACGTCTTTTTTACTTATTTTTCTACATAATAAGTTATTTTGTACGATATATTGTCATATTTATTTTTAAATCTTGAAAGCGTGTTACGAATATGTGAATATATACGCATATTTAGTTCAATTTATTTAATAGTAGATCTAAATATTTTTAGAGAAAGTTTTAGAGCTTTAAGCATAGGATATCATTGAGTTACTATAAAATATGTTTGTACAAAGAGCTCGCACCTCTTGAAAACGAGATAAATTCAGGCGTCTTAGGAAATGACTTGCGCAGTAAAAATATAAAACTCTGTATGTATTACCCAATCAATATTCCAAACTTTTTAAAAGTCCTTGGATGCAATTCCTACAATGTCACCAAACTGATAATTATATTTATTACATGTGTTCGCCTATTAAAGCATCAAAGGTATACCATAACAGGCCCATGCAGTCATCCATCCTCGGTTCCTCAGCGATTTGCACAGCTACTGTGCGAATATTCACATTACACCGCTGTTTTGAAAGAACTTTATGGCGGGTAACAGAAAGTAACAAGTGTGGTTAATTTACAAACATCCATTATTATACGGCTCATAACTCAAGTTCGTAGTTACTATTACTGCTTAGTGTGTAAAATACACGATTGTTGTTTTACTAACTTTCACTAAATGTCTTACTTTCTTTATCCGGCTACAATTAAATTTGTGCTATAACATCGAATTTTTATGAATTTCTCCAGGATAGTAAGGATTGTAACCCGGGCTGAACCATACAAATTCTAGAAAAGGTAACCCACAGGCACAGATCTTTACTTAGATACTTTAGATATATACTAATCCATAGTATACTAATATTCAAAATGCAAAAGTAACCCTGTCTCTGTACACTACTGAACAAATTTTAATAACATTACACACTACACTTTATTATAGTTTTTATCCCGGATAATCGTATAAAGTCAATCAGCCAAGCGAAGCCGGGCTGGTTGTTATACACTATACAAATTATGAAATAAAAATAAAAGTAGATAACAATAATAAACAAATAGTAAAATAACTTTCATACCTACCAGATTATCTTAGACACGAGTGGGATAAGTATTTAATCTTCCCTTGAACAGGAAAATATTGACATCACTGGCCTAGTTATATGTCTGTTTTAGTAATCACGATTCATTGCTTGAAATTCTTAATTTATTTAAAAGAAATCCGCGCTGTATGAAGTTTAGTAGATGGACTTAATTATGCTCTTGTATGAAACATTTCCGAAATGGTTGTAGCTTTAGATTGTAGAGATTTCATTTTAGGTACTGCTACCATTATATAGTTACTACTAACTACCATAGAATATCTTTCACTGGGTGCACTATTTAAAAAAGATTTATAGCAACAAATCCCTACTATAATATTATAAATTCGATAGTAACTCTGTCTGCCTGTCTGCTACGCTTTCCCGCTTAAACCACTGAACCAATTTTAATGAAATTTGGAACACATAGAGTGGACCTTGGGAAAGGACATAGGATGGTTTTTATCTTACGGGAACCTATAAAACGGGTCCACGGGGGCGAAGCCGCTGGCGGAAGGCTAGTTTCTTATAAAGCTGAAATGTAGACGTCGCATCCATCTGGATAAATCGGCCACTCAATTGAAAGGCTAGCTCGTTAATTCGAATTCGTTTACAACTTCGAGCTCCGATAGTTCTCCAGTCCATGAGAGCAAACCAGTTCTGTCGATGAGCATTACTTTTGTTTTTGACTTGATGATAGTGATAGTGAAAGTGAGACAAGTAATACACGTAATAATAAAACTCAATATACCCTTATTAAATATTCAGTCTGAAAGAAGTACCTGGATAAAGCTTGTTAAAAAGGCAAAAAATGGACGTACCTAACTGGTGTTAGCTCGATTTTTTCTCCTTTTTTATTTTATAAAGACATATAGGTTATTAATAATTACGCCATGGTGTATACATGATTTATAAATATTTACGCCTAGGCTTAAATATTAAATTTCTATGCTTACTTATACCTAAGTTTAGTAGTGTGCAAGGTGGTGTGCAGATTCAATGTTTTAATGATTTAAAGTTCGATTGTTTAATTAAAAATGGTCTAAAATAAAATCTACGAAAAATTTTCTTTTGGTGCTTTAGTAGGTATCGAGATCAATGATAATAGTTAGTTTTGGTACTAAATTACCACTTTCCTCAGTCTCAAAATTGTCTACGAAGAAAAAACTAAGACTGACCTCACAAAACTAATCTTTAATAATCTAATTCATCACACTTTTAGAAGACTTTATTAGGTGACTTTATTAGGTTACGATAATTAGGTCTGCAAGATTATAAAAAGTACTAATAAAACTGTAATCTTAATTTTCTAACTTTTAAAAACATCTTAAGTTCCAAGCTTAATCCCAAAGTATTGAAGTTAGCATAAATACATGTAAGATATTCAGAGAGAAGGATAATAATTGATAATGGATTTAAAAGTTACCACCAACTTTTGGGGAAAAGTGGGACGCCGTGACTGCGGCGCTGCGAATGAGGAGATCACGTCATCGCCCGTGTGCGTGGCGATCGCGGTGAGGCGCCGCGTCACCCACGCAGTTCGAAGCAAACAAAAATATGCTTTTCTCTGTCCGATATTGGCTGACTGGATCCCTGAAGAGGGACAAAATGTACCACGATAATATACGCGCGGCAAACGGCAAAGTTTATACGAATTCAAAGTTGGCGAATCCGTTCAGTTCGTTCTCATCCGCCGTTGGGAGCGTACACGTTTTCTGCATAGTCGATAACTTTTCGTAACTTTACCATGACGTTGCGCTGCGTTTTTGTGGTGCTGGCGTTGGTTGGGGCCACGTTCGCCGGCCCTGAGGTCACCGAACTTAAGGTCGAAACAGTCAGCGTACCAGAAGGATGCACCGTCAAATCCAAGCAGGGCGATATGCTGACCATGCACTATACCGGAACACTTGATGACGGCCATAAGTTCGATTCCAGGTAAGTTTTAAAATGCGATAAACGATTATCCTCTTTAGCTAAATCGATATATATTTAATGGTATAATAACAACTACAAATATTAAGATATAAGAACAAACCATGTTTGGGTTTAAACAGGTAGACAAGTAGGTAAGTAAATAGGTATTACATATTAAATTCATACAAAGAAGTTTAAGCACTTTACCATGCACCTTTTGAATCAGAATAGGTGCTTTTAATTTAAACAGCAGAGAAAAATGATAGGTATGTATAGAAAAAGGACATTTTTTTGTGAATACTGCAACTAAGCAAGCAACTAAGTATAACATTAGATGGATTGATAGAAGTGGAATAAGGTCTAGAACTAAGCACAGTAAGTACATTAAAAAAAGTATTATGTATTAGGTATATACTATTTAAAAGAAAGATGATGAATCTCTTTGGCTCTCTGCTGTTGAGAATAAAAAAGTAAGAAATTACATTAAGTATATAATGCCCGTTTAAATCTCAATCATGATATAAAATTTTAAATATATTCTTAGTTTTAAAATTAAAGAGCTGACATATCCGACAGGAGCACACAAAAAACTTAAAAATAATTCGCCGATGTTCATCATTTTATCAATACAATACCTACGTTTATACGTACGAATTCCGTTAATCAAATGATAAAAAAATTTCGCTGATCATGATTACTTCTAATGTAAACTTAATATTTGGACTAAATAACACTGTTATTAATAGTTCCCACAAGTAGGTAAGTATACTGTTCTATTTGAGCCATTTACGATTTGTGCACACTGACTTATTTTACGAGCTTTGGGCATTATTCATTGATCAGTCGCAATGTTATATATAGATTTCATTACATATTTAAAGTTTAATCCTAAATTTTATACCTATGAATCATTACTTATCTTCATTTAATAGACAAAGACCTATCACAGTAAAAATGAAGCAAAAATTTTACAACAGCATAAGGAAGTTAAGTTACCTATATCTGTCAGGTTCATAGTTTTCCTTTCAACTTCGTAGCTCGCCAGTATTCTATACTCAGACAAATCTTGTATTTGTTTAATTATTGTGTCTTGAAATTAAATCTTCAAAAAAATTTTAAACTCATATTATCTATATCTTTGGTTTTGCTCAAAAAGATAAAAATTATTTTCATAACGCTTCATATCAGACAGTTTGTAGAATAATGCATTTCTTTTTTGGCGAATGCTTAGGTATATACTTCATGAAAGGAACCGATTCAATCGATTGACCAAACTTTAAACCCCAATAGGGTACCTACTTACTTCTTTGCTTTTTCTTTATATGAGAAAATGATTTGTAACTTCCAGTCCCAACTCATTTGTAGTCAGTTGAATAAATTCTTATTTATTTTTAAGGGTAATAAGAAAGAAAGAAAGTAAGAAAGAAAAAATATTTATTTGGAATACAATGTAATTTTTTCCCGGTCATCGTCTTTAACTGCCCGTTTGGGCTAAATGTTGAGCTTAGAGCAAAAAGGCGGCGGAAAAAACTCCCAGCAGCACTCCTTTAAAAAAAGTACATTATATATTTGAGATAACAGAATGGCTATAGGCTGATAATGGGCACACGTGACAGCTGATCGTGTGAGACACTATAATAAAAATCTTGTACAAAATTAAATCAACAATATCCTGTTTTCCAAGCGTGGTTAGTGCCACGTTTTTAAAGTTTGCATTGCATTTTGAATTTTTCTGTGCATGGTGTCCAAGACTCTCCTAAAATAACCTACCCCTAAGCTATTAATTTTTATTTTCCTTAAAAAGTAGAAAAAAATATTTTTCACTAGATAATAGTTAAGATATTATTGACTGACAAACGATTTCCAATAAAATTGTACACGAGGACGGTCCCTATTTGATTCGCAGACATCCTTCGTCCTACAGTTTTATATTCCAAGATTTTATTTAACCATATTATCAATGATAAGATAATACAATTAGTATAACGCGTAAAAGTAGTCAAATAAAGTGACCTACTCAAGTATATTCGCTAATAAATTGACACATGGACATGGACATGGAAAAATTTCAAAAAGTTTCTTGCAAGGTACGGATAGGCAGAATGTAGTTGATTTAATTTACCTCTCTCCACCAACATCCGGAGTAAGATCCGGGTCGCCGATGGTTTAAGGTCCGATGTGATTTCCCATCGGCAATATTTCAGGAACCATCCGACTTTCATATTTTATTTACTGGTAAAGTTTTTGAAAAATCCTATCATACTGTTCATCTATAAACTTTGTTCATGTATACATACATACATGTATCTATTTGGTATTTGTATACTATTGTATATTATATTCTTGTATATTATATATCATGCCTTTGTAGACTATTTACTTTTTATAAAGCCATCGTTTTTCCTGTGCGTTTACTTTTTTTTTGTAAATTTTATTCGTAATTTAGTGGTGACCAATTTTATATTTTTTATATTTTTTTAAAATTCTACTTAACAAAAACTTTTTATTGATAAATAATAACACTAAATTTCGTTAATTGTTAAAATAAAAAATATGATTGCTCTAATCAATAAAAAATTGCAGATATTTTACCTTCAAGCTTGAATGGACTTATCAGAATAAATTCATAGATATTGATATGTTCTGTATAAATATGAAAAATAATAGCAATAATTTAATTTCTAAATTCACTGTTTAGATTCAATAAACATAATTATTTATTAATTTAAAAATCAAGATATACGAGTCAGAAATTAAGCTGGTAAGCTATAAAAATTAAGCTATAAAAATAACAACATAAGAAGAATACTGAATATCGACTCGGTAATGATGACATTATAGACAAATAGGCGGTGATTTTAAATGATACGATAGAAGTATATGAAGGTGTACAAGATAACCACTTCCAAGAATGAACGTTAGGTGCTCAGTAAATTACGCGACATTAGTTTCCGAGGGAAAATAAAAATTACCTGAAGGATCGCCAAATTTTCACAGAAACTGCCTAACAATTCAAAAAAATTGTTAGGTATAGAACTATTTACCGACTTCCAAATGTATGTAGTTTTTCATGTATTTTCACCGATATTCCATCAAGTGTGTACCTTACCTTACGTACCGTGTGTATTATGGTAAAGAGAATCTAGATTATGAAATTTTATTATTACTTCAGAGTCAGGGTCAAAGAGAACCGAGGCTCAATGAAAATTGATATGTCTTATAATATTTAGATAATACAATATACGTCATGTTATTATCCTGAGATGTTTGTTAATTCACTTAAAGTTCGTTACACGTCAGCGTAGTAACGACAACCTTTGTTGAGATTTTGTATAAAGATATAAGCAGTTAGTCAACGAGAACGAATAGAGGTAGATATTAAAAATAGATAAGACGATAATAGGATATCCTATTACATTTTCACTTCAAAATCTACGGCCACCGGAAAATATGCATTCCAAAGGTTTTAGAAAATTGAAATGTGACACTCTGCCAGTCTTGCTAAATAAGGTTACTCTGTATCGGATATCGAAATTTTATTTTTAACTTCACTCATTCAATGAACTCTTTATTGAGCCTTTGCCGCCTTGTTGTAGATAAACATTTAGGTATGATATATGTTACAAATTAGCCTTTAGCGCAAATGCTACAAATTTTTAATAAACAAGTTTTTAATACAAAAATTAAATAAAAATATATTTTCCCCACTAGTCCCAATAGTTTTACCAATTAAGTGTGTTCCACTACATTAACTTCAAAAAGAATCTGTACAATGTATATACATACATACGTACATGCATACCTTCTAATAAACCATAAAATACTAATTAGCTTCTAAACGATTAAAAGGGGTAAAATACAGTCTCATTGTTCTATTTAAATGTCTCTAAAGTAGCAAAACTTAGCAATAAGTGTTGTAAGATTTTGCGAGCATATGACAAACCAATTAATTTGCGCTTTTTATTTACAAAAGTTCAAAGTAAAGTCCTACAAGTTCGACTACTGCCACAGTGTGTTAAATTTGTTGCAAGGTGAAAATTATTCGGGGGGTAGGGTTGCTCGCAGCACGCAGTGTAAAATCCGAAATTCCAACGAAGATGTGTGATTAGCTAGCAAAAGTTGTTCTTGTTTCATAAACTCAGCACTAACTTTTGTTATTACCGTTTATATTATGTGAGTGTACGAAAATTTTGCGTATAATTACCCAGATTCTTAATTTTACGCTGGTGAAACTGTGAAACAGCATAGCCGTGTTTCGTTTCATCGTCTTCATTGTCTTACTTAGTTTTGTAAACGAGTATTCTTTCGTCTCAACGTCAATTAAAACATTGATTACCTTTACAACTATACAAATTACATTTCTATTCACATCAAGTGGCATGTTTTAACTACTCAACTATAAGTAACTGATATTTACTTGATTGCTCTGAATGGTTTAGCGCTTGGATCTTTGATTTGCCAGTTCGTCGCATGTTATCGGAATTCCAGGCCTTTGATGTAATTTGTCTTCAGTGATATGTGGTAGACACTAGTCAGGTAGCCGAACGAGACGAACGTTGCGTTAATCAATACGCCATAAGTGAATTTGTAAATCTAGTATCGTCTGTGTATTAGGCTTTGGAAGTCTTAAATTTAAATTTTATTATAACAGGATTTTGCATGTGTCTTTTGTTGATTAAATAATAGTACCGTAGGCAAACGCTGAAAAGGCTATCAATGATAGAATAATTTTTGACACTATGAAGCCTAATACCCTGTGTCGTGAAAATTAAATTATTATAAAAAAAGAGAGGAGCTATGTATGCTTGATTATTCTCTACGCGACAGAATCCGTAAATGTGAAATCCGTAGACAATCGAATGTTACAGATATAGCTCTCAAAATTTGCAAGCTAAACTGGCAATGTGCATGCCATATAGATAGGACGACAGACAACTGATTGGTAAGAAAGGCCCTCGAATGGCGACCACGTCTCGGTAAGAGGATTGCAGGCCGCCCTCCAGCTAGGTGAACTTATGACGTAAAGAAGACTGCGGAAAGCCGCTGATTTAGAAGGCGCACGACCGGGAGGAGTGTCGAACGTTAGAAGAAGCTTACGTCCAGCAGTGGACTATGAAAGGCTGAAATGATGATGTTGTTTAAAATGTTAAATCTATAATTTCTATTAAACTTAGTAATAGTGATAACAAACGTGTTTGATCGTAGAATTCTAGTGCTATATCATCAGTAACACTTTAAAATTCGGAAAGACGAAAGTGTGCATTAGGCTTTGAAACTAAAAGTTAATGTTAATGTACTTACGTATTTTAAGTTTCAACTTGACTTTCGTACTTTCCTAACTTTCATCAACAATCTAAAAATCATGGGAACCATGTCTACGTTCATAATTCATTACTCGTAATCGTTGCCGTTTCACTTAACGGGTTTAGTTTGGAGTTTGAAATGTAGGTAGGTAAGTAGGTACGACATGTACAGTGACGATATCGAAATCAAGTCGCGTTGCCGACATTAATACTTTGAGGAACGCAGGCTGACTGTATGTCGCATGTCGGTGTCTTTTATTGCTCGAAAATAAATTAATGAGACGCCTTAAAATTAGAACAGAAACAAAAATATTGTACTATGAAACTGAAATTGTAGATGAAATTTTTGTAAATAGTTGTACCGGTTAACAACTTTTATCAAGTTATCACACAATATGAAAGAGCATTACTCTGACGGGTCGGATCACTGGTTGTTTCCAAAACTTTTTAATTGTCGTAAAAGATTGCTGTAGGCAATAATTTTTAACTCGGACGATAATGTGAACAATTAAAGGTAACAAAAACATTCATCCTAGAACAGGTTTCGATTTCTACTGCGTACAACAACCTCTATATATAGTCACATAACACAATGTATAATTAAATAGCTCTAGCGCCATTGTTAGCAACAACGTTTTGCTTGTCAACAGTTCACAAGAAAACACAATTCAACGGGTTAAAACAAAACAATAAGGTACCCGCGGGTAACAAGGGCCGGTGTTTATCAAGGGCCACTTTTAAAATAATGTACTTCTAACGGTTGGATTTTATTCTAATTACGCACACACGTTAAGGACCAATAGGAAGGCTAAAATACGCCAGGGCATTCTCACGGGCTCCGCCATTTTGTCAGTAGCCGCGTCGCCGTTCAGAGGATTGGTCTGTGCCACTCAATAGTAATATTGTCTCTTGAATGGAACGAAATTGTGTGTGAAATATACTGTTGTTTATAAAACTTATTATTATAAAGTAAACCTTACAGTTTAATTGATACTAAAGCAGGGTAAGTTCTAAAAAAATATTGATTTATGTGTATTTAACATCGAATCGAGTAAAATGAGTACCAAAACCTAATAAGGGCCAGATGAATGGCGGGTAAATGGGCCGGCCCTTATTAAACTTATGAATGTGTACTTTTAATAATCAAAGTTTTGTTTTATTTTAAACTTTTGCAAGGGTAAATAAGCAGAGTTTAACAAGGATGTAATGTTTAATTTTTTTTATTGTTGTTTTTTCATTTGATCGACTTTTTAAATGTTTTAGATCGCACTCATGGAGCCAAGAAAGCTCGAGGACTTTGGTATAATTAGAAGCTGCAATGGCAGCTGTTAATGAGGGACGGTTGTCTCAACGGGCAGCGGCCGCACGTTATTCTATTCCCAGAACTTTGGTAAATCATCTGAAATCCGGAAAAATAGTAAAATAAATAGGCCGTCGCACAGTTTTAACTGCAGAGCAAAATGATTTGGAATCTAGAATCAAAAGACTTGCGGCCATAGGTTTTCCGTTAACGCCTAAAGTTATACGACAACAAGCATGCGTTTTTTGTGAACAAAACAACATTCTTAATAATTTCAATAAATTCTTACAGCAGGCTGGAAAAGACTGGCTGAAACTCTTTTTAAAACGGCACCTCGACATTTCAAAGCGCAAAGTACAAATTTTGAATCCAGGTAGGGCTCAAAAATTAAATTAAAATATATTTATGCAACATTTTGAAGAATACAATTTTTTTATGAAGAGCTGGATATTAACAACAATCCCGAGCGCTTGTTCAACATGGACGAGAAAGATTGCAGATTGACAATACACAATCAGCCCATGGTTTTAGTAAAACAAGGATCCAAGAGGTTGCATGGTTGCTCCAGAACACACTGAGAACGTGACAGTTGCAGCTTTAGGGAGTGCCATACTGCCATAATTATTAAGGGCAAAAGAGCAAAACCCAAATTTTATGACAATTTGCCAGTAGGATCGATTGTAAGAATGGCCCCAAAAGGAAGTATGACCTCGTCATTGGTCGTGGATTTTATTCATCACTTAGGAAAATATAAAATGGGAGGCAAGTGTTTGCTAGTATTTGATGGCGCTTCTTGTCACTTGGATTATAAAATTGTGGAGGCAGCTGATAAATAAAATATTGTATTATACTACTTACCTACTATCAAACACGACGCACGAGCTTCAGCCTTTAGATAAAAACGTCAATAAATCATTTGAACATCATTGGAACGAGGAGTTTTTGACGTTTTTGTACCAATTTTCTGACAAAAAAATAACTAAAGCACGTTTTACTTTAAAAATTCTGGTCAAAGTCTGGTCGAAATGTATGAGCCATCAGAACAGTGTAAATGGGTTTAGGGCTACAGGACTCTATCCAAATATAATCCGGACGCAATTCCAGCTGAAGCATATGCACCATCTGTGCTGACTGAAAAACCTCTAGAGCAAGTTATCACTGGACATAAGTCACCAACTCCTGGTGCGAAATTCCCAGCGCTAATAGTTCCGATTCTGACAAGACATTTATTGAACACTTTAAACCAAGTTCTACATCTTTGCTGACTCAAGCTGATTTTTCATCACGCCCTTCTCTACCTGTTCAGAATTGAATAGAAGCAATAAAAATCGTTTAGTCGACATCAGACTCCGACGCTAGAAACTATAAGGTGTTAGCTGAACTAAACGGGCCTCATGCTACAGTCAGACGACCAATAATTCACAGTTCTGAGTCGGATACTTCTATTACTGATTATTATGAAGAAGCATTTATTTTGGATCATAGATCTCGACTAAAACGTGTTGTAGATCAGGCTTTAAATGTATACAGCTCATTTGAAGACGAAAATGAAGAGCCACTTTCAAAGCTACAAGAACAAGGTACTAATATCAAACAAATTAGTACTTTGTGTCACAATAATGTTAATGTACGGCAAGGTTCTGAAACGAGTGACGACGATTCGGAGGATATTCCATTAGAAAGGCTGAGGCTTAAAAATAGTACTAAATCTTCTTTCAAAAAATTGTTTGTGTGTTGGTACATAACTATGCTGTAACAAAACAAAAACCTCGACGTAAAGCTATAAACTACAAAGCCCGGATAGTTAAAAAGGACATATTTAGAGACAGGGAAAATAAAAAAGAAGAACGCCAAAAGAACCAAAGAGAATCTACGAGTGAATCAAGAAGAAACAACAGAAGAAGGTGAACAATAAAAAAAAACGAAAGAAAATCCCAACACCGTAGATGCCGAGGACAAATGGTACTGTTAAGCGTGTAATGAAGAGCGTTTTGCAGACATGAGAAATTGCCCTGCGTGCAAAAGATGGTTTCATGAAGAATGCTTGGGCTTAACGAAAGAGGATTTAGATTTTGAATGTCCAATGTGCAAATAGACTAATTGCTTATTTTACTACACTAAATATGTGTAGTGAAACCAGTTTCAATTTTCCATAAGTTTAATAAGGTCCACCAAATTTGTTGACTTATTTTATGTCTTTATTTTTTTTTTAAATATCAAAGCTTTATTTAGAGAAAAGGATACTTTGTTGAGGGATATGATAATTTTATTAATTTGTTGTTGGGAAATATGCTTTTTCATATTTTTTTTGTTTCTTTAGTTTAATAAGGTCCATCACTATTTTTCTCGTTAATTTATGTATATTCATAGATGTGATTTCATGCCAAATGATTGTATAAGCTATAGGGATCTAAAAATATTGTGTTCATTTTGGTTATCCAATTAAATATTGACTCAAAATCATGGTCCTTATTTAAACTACGTATATTTAATAAGGGCCATAGAAGAGGTTTTAAAAATGTTTTATTCTGAAGCGAAATTTGACATGCTAAGGCAAAATTTGTACTTAGTTATGTTGCTAAAATAATAAATGTTCTCCTAATAATACATTTTTTATTATTATCAATTAATTAACCTAAATAATTAAATTTAAAATAAGGTGGCCCTTGTTTGCCGCAAGTACCTTAGCAGTTGAAAAATATTTTTACACACCTGAATGCTCGATGCTTTAAGCCTGGATTGTTAATATAATTAATAATTGTATTTTTTGCGTTATTTTACGAGAATTAATTTATACCTACGCCAGCGCAGCAATTTATCAAAAAAATATTAACAGTTGTAACAGATTTTGCTGATTAGATACTTTGAATGAGGAGCTAAGGAAGTGTGCGTTCACATTTAACGTTAAGATTCTGCGCAAATATCAAATTTTGTTTTTAGTATTTTGTTAAAAAAAAAACAATTATAAACCCCTAAGTGTAACGGCTGATTAAGAGTCTACAATTTTTACATTAAATTATATTTATGAGTATTACTCATAAATTGTAACGTTCTTTTAATTTTTAAGCTAAATTCGTGTTTGTGATGAAGAATGGACATAATTCATCAGTATAAATAACGTTAAGTATTAGCATAAAAACCTATTGAAGTCCTGTAAGGATTCTTTTTTAAATGGTACTTTCTAACACAGTGAACTTTAATAGGTGCTTTTGTCAGAGAATGTGAATTTTCAAAGGCCTTTCATATGCATAAGATAAGCCTTACAGTTCTCTATTCCGCGATTATACCTATATGCCACCTGTAACGGTACACCAGTCGTAGACAAATCTTCATCTTTTGCATTGCTCGGATTTCCACCAACCCCACAACTACAATCACATTTATCTGAATTCTTTGGAGAATGTTATATTCCTTCCAAGATAATACTAAAACCGCGACTCTGTTTTCCTGTTGCAAACTTATTTCTTACGGACTCACATTTTTTTCGCTCATAATTCTATAATATTATACGTAGGTATACTCTTTTGTCTTTTTAAATAAACCTTTTTACCAAAATGAGTCAATACCAGATGTAATTTTTAGAACTAAGTACTAGAATCCTTTAAACAAAAAGAAATAACCTTTCTAAGAAATACATATAAACATCGATATACTTATATTATATCGATCCATATAAACTACATTTCACTAAGGAATCTGAACCTATTGAATTCTGCCCGTTGAGGTAAAACCATAAATTAGGCATGAAAAGTTCAAGTGAAAGGAAAACGTCATGAATTGTGTAATCACAGTGGCATGGGCGTACCCAGGGGGGGGGGGGGCAGGGGGGGGGCAGCTGCCCCCCCTGGATCAAGGTCCAGATTCAGGGATCCAAAAATCCCATAAGATCTCCTAAACGAAAAAAGAAACCTATAAAGAGTACGCTAGATAATATGCTACCTCCTGTTGTTTCCTTTGTATATTTAATATTTTGTATGCGTGTCCTCGTATAATAGACCAGGGTCGATAATTTTGAAAATGGTAAAAAGTGAAAAAGAAATTATTGTAAGATAAAAACCATTGGAAAAGGTAGAGAATATCACAAAAATGAAAGGAAAAATTTTACGAAACACATAAGTATACAATACAACATAAAATCTTATGTTTTTCGAGTAATTTAAGTATAAATTTTAATAAATAGGCCAAAATTGTACATAATGATTCAAAAGAAATTTGGATTCGAGTTTTCATTATTTGTATTTTCTAAGAACATTTACTATTGTATATTTTTATACCATCAGAAATAAGAGATTTCATCGAACATAAACCACACAGACCTTTTAAATTAAAAAAACTAAAAAACACGCTTTTTGAAAATACGAACTAAAAAGTAAAAAAATACTGTACAAAAAGCGTGGAGTGCGGTGTCAATAGTATCTTAAAAACCACCCCACGCTTTTTTGTACAGTAAAATACATTTTCTTCTTATTTTTTACTTTTTAGTTCGTATTTTCACAAAAGCGTGTGTTTTTTTGTTTTTTAAAGTACATTATTTTTAATTTTTTAGTTGGATTTTTTTTTCATATTATTGCATTGTCATCGGTCCTTGACCCCTGTGCAAATTTTCAAGTTAATCAGATGTTTAGAAGTAGGTGAAAATGAAGTTAAAAGATTCCGTTACATACATACATACAGGTCAAGCTAATATAAGCGTGTTAAAAATATAAAACTTTATATTTGTTCCATTAAGGACCTTAGGCCGCGAACTTATCAGCCGCCCCTCATATATTTTTTTTATCCTGATGATCCTAGTTAGGACTTTAACATAAAGTTATGAGATTATTGTATTGTCATCGGCCCTTGAACCCTGTGCAAATTTTCAAGTTAATCAGACTCCTAGAAGTAAGTGAAAATGAAGTTAAAAGATTCTGTTACAAACATACATACAGGTCAAGCTAATAAAAGCGTGTTAAAAAAGCAGATAATTTAACGTGATAATTTTCCATTGGAAACTATGGTTTGGTTCATAAAAAGGTAGGTTATCACCAAATTTTGTGAAAAAATATTTTTTTGGCAAAAGATAAAAATAAAAAATCAAAAACTTAGTTATTGATATTTTCAAAATTTTGAAGTTATTTAAAAAAAGTTCAAATACGTAGTTTTTCGAAAGAATTTCGAGGAAATCGACATAAATCGTTATTTACCCTTAAAACTTAAAAACTCACACTTCACTCCCCCTTCTCGATCTCAGATCGCGCGTAAAAAAAATTCCTTTTACATATTCTCTACCTTTTTCAATGGGTTTCATCCTAGTATAATATTTTTTTGGTCTATAACGTGATAACGTGAAAGGCGGTATACGGTATACGCGCGGTACCCAGCTTGAAAAAATTTGCCCCCCCCCCCTGACCAACAACCTAAATATCCCCCCCCCCCGACCAAAATTTTGCTCCCGCTGCCCCACCCCACCAAGACTTTGCCCCCCCCTGGCCAAGACTTTGCCTCCCCCTGGCCAAGAACCTGGGTACGCCCATGCACAGTGGTACTTCTTTTAATTATCGTGGTACAAACCCTTTGTACGCTATTTACATTTGCACATTCATTTATATATTTATCACTAGCTGTGCCCCGCAGCTTCACACGCGTTATTTTTTGAAGTATCCAATTTTATTTCTGATAACTCCAAGAATATATGTACAAAGTTTCATGAGGATCGGTTGAATAGTTTTCTCGTGAAAGGGTAACAAACAAACTTACTTTCACATTTATAATATTAAAGTAGGAAGTAGGACATCATAGTATTCACAATATTTTAATATCTTGTGTAGAATATTATACTGCTAAGCTTCATAATTAAAAAGAATAGGTATTACTATAAAATGTCGATTTGCGAATAAATTAGTCTTATAACTGATAACTATTTGTGCTTCGAATTTATTTCTGAAACATATATTATATTATAGAGTTTGTTTGCTTGCAGAGTTTTTTTATAATTTTAAATTATTATACAACACATTAGGTATATTATATATTATTATATAAGATCACATTATATATTATAATTTTATAGTATTTTATTATATTGTGATGTCAAACATCTATAGGCTCGAATAAACCGGATTGTTGGTGTGGTGTTGTTGTCGCCACACTCAGTTGAAGCAAGTTGAAATTAATATTGATTTTTGTATTAAATGTTTATTAAATAAATAGTCGTCATCCGCTGCGATACTGCTTCAGAGCCACCGATTTTACTTTTGACCGCACTCGACATTGCTGAACTTTATTGAAGAATGATGGGTGATCATTCTTATGAGCGCACCAGATGTTTCTTAATGGCCACCCATCCTACTTTTGACATTGTTTAGCTATATTGGCACCCATCCTTTTTATTACGCTTTTCGTCGTTCCTGTTATAATGTTATGTCATTATGTTATGTTGTCTTATATGCATATTACTTGTACGAACACGATGTTCCACATCTACCTGGCGTCCCATGCATGAGTAGACGGCTCACGGTTTGCTATAGGAAAATTTTGCTTAAACAATAATATTTTGCAATAGAATAAGAAAATAAAGAGGCAAGCAACAGTTACACAAGACGTCAAACGGTTACAGTAATTAATTCACGTTACACGTACTCGTGCATTGTGGCTGCAACCTTCCTCGCTATTTAAATGCCAACAGTAAGGTAAACTGCTTTCGTCGTAAGTTATTAACAAATGAAAGGGCATTGTAGAGAGACAGAACGAGAGCCCCGTCACGTAGGTACGATCTAAACTACAAACAATTAAAAAAATCGGACCATACAATTTGTCAGATTTTTAATGTATAGATATTACATATACCTCTAGTACAGAACTCAAGCCCTGCAAATGTTTGAGTGATTTTTTTATAAAATCCATCCATTTAAATTATACAAAATTAGGAATACTTATTTTAAGTTCAAATACTTATTTTTTCTGGTATGGTAAATGTAGGAGATCCAGAGCCTAGGCACAATGTTTGAAGTTGAATGTTTCACTAATAATATAATCTTTCTGTACTTACTTATTATAAAAAATAAGGATCAGAGCTGACGAAATGAAACGGAAAGACAAAAATAATAAATATGGTGAACTAATAAATGTACATAAAACAACTTTTGTAATACCCATATTTGTGCAAATAAATTATTTTCATTTCATTTCATTTTCATTAAAAAAATATAACTACTTATAACATGTCAGTTTTTCAATTCATACTTGGATGCAACCCTGCAGTCCCACTGCTGGGCACGGGTTTCTCGCCCTTATTGGGGAGGCCTGGAGCTTACTCCACCACGCTGCTCCAATGCGGGTTCTTTACGATTCATACTTATCCCACAAGTTTTGTTACGAAATAAGTACCTACCGTTGCTCATACCATTGATTTAGCTAATAAATAAATAATTAAATAAGGCAGTCGGTGCCCGTCAGACAGCGATGCAATGATCGCCTCAGCTGAGATCACGAGTGCGATCCAAGTGTTCCAACCATCGATAGCAAATTAATTTTGTTCGGATACAGAGGAGTTTTCATTAACAATTTTGATTACTTTGTATTTGTGTTTGTACGATCGCCGGCGCACTGGTAGAAATTTAATGAGAAAGTTCCCAATCGCCTAAAAGAAAATTAAGTTTCAAATGTGAAGGGATGTCGGAAAATGGTCTCGCTAATTAATTAAGTAAATACGCGCGGCGATTTCTATCCCTCGTATCCAAATCGTTATTATGTTCGACTTATACCTTTTACGATTTCCTATTACTTATAAATGTTAAAAAAAATTGAAATTGTCGCTTTGGGTAGTGTTTCTTTTTCACTGGGTTATCTCATTAGTTAAGCATTAAATAAATCAAATCAGCGGTAAGCCGCTGGATTCAGAAGGGTGCAGAACCGGACAAAGTGGATTAGTGGAGGCATATGTCCAGCAGAGGCAAAAGGCTGGATGGATGGTTGATTGATATGTATGATGTCCAGTGCCGGGTGCACTTAAACTATGTGGTGATCATGACTGTACGCCATAGAAATCGTCTTTCCAATATCGTTGCTGTACGCCCATCAATTCGGAGTTCTGGTATGGGGCAGTAAAAAGGATCCAATAAAAATGCTTGGGTTTTTGATCTATCCTGACAATTATTAATTTTAACCTATCATAGGTTTTCAAATTTTCATTGCTTCATGTGAAAACATGTTTGGACTTGTTTGGACCACCTTGCCGTACCCTATTCCGCAATATTGTGCACAGAGATATTGTTATTGTGTAACTATTGTTGCCGCTGAAACAAAAGTTGGTGTTCTCGCCAGATCGCCGATAAATGCAATTATGACACTATTAATATTATTATCTGATTCGACACACAATTCATGAAGCTTAATTACTGTGATGGTAGAACAATGTAGTGGCTTGGTTTAGTGTGTAGTAATTCTTACACGGAAAACAGGAAATGAATATGGAGTTTTATAATAATTCGTATTCGCGTATGGAGTTATGGACCACAATCTATGACTGGGCCGACGTTGTCTCACTAACTTCCTTGTAGTAAAAATTTCAAGGTAGGTTACATTTTATTCTTGTCTTAGTTACAAAATGAAAAGGCTATCAAGATGTTTCTTTCAAGTTAATTATTCATTTTAACACTTTTATATTAGTTTCATTGTCATTCACTAACTAACTTATAATCAAATTATTGGTCAGAACTTTTTCTTCAAACACTTTGACAGATGGTGATGTGAAAACTTTCAATTTCATCACCAGCTGTCAAAGTATTTGAAGAATAATTGCTGACCAATAAATTGATTATAAGTTAGTGAATGATAATGAAACTAATACCTATAAGCGTGTTAAAATGAAAAATGAAAAACACTAATGGTTGAAAACCATAACATCAAATCATTGCCATTATTTTTTTCAGAATTTTGAAGTTAAAGTAATACAGGGAATATAAGAATACTCTCAGAATAGGTTCTATGTTTATGTTGAAAATAGAAAATATAATTTGAAAACCTTTTAAAGACTTATTAGAAACAGTTTTTCTCTTAATCAACTCTTCGTGTGTTTACCGTAGATACGATTCATGATTAAGTTTTATGTACTAATGACTAGGCAAAGACAAAATAGTTCGCGCGTACGAGTAGCATCGTACTCTGCCTGCCAATGGATTTTAATTATTTTTAGAGTTTTTACTCCCCAAAGGAAAGAAGGGGAAGAAAGGGTCATTTTGTAACTCGTCTGTTAAATTTCATTTTATTTATATTGACTTACAATCATGCGTCCATAAATTACGTGAGATGTTTAAGGGGGGGGTGGGGATCGAGTCAAATCTCATCTAAGCTTACGTTGGAGAGAGGGGGGTCTCGGCAAATATCACGCAATTTTTTTCTGATCGAAACAAAAAATATATACTATTTTGGTCCATTTAATCCAGATTGCACATGCTTCAGATTTAATCTTAAGTTTAATCGTAATACGAATAAGATCATTCACTAATTCGTTCGAAAGAAAATAATTTCATTCATACTTCGACGTTATACATCTACTGACTGTCAAACCAAAAACAAATATTATTTGTTTTATACCAAATAGCTCAATTTAATCTGAATTTACGGTACAGTGTAGCCCGTCCTTTGTGTTCGCGCCACTGTGGACATGATGGTTCCAATAGTCTCTCTTGAGACCGCGCATGATTCTCCATGGACTGAATTAGAGTAGATAGGTATTCTTTTTTAATCACAGTAGTTACGATTTAAGTATTCTATTGTTAAATTTTTATTACACTTATAATTAATAACAATATTGATTACTAACTAGTCTTAACTAGTCGTAAATTAAGGCACGAAGCAAATTTTTGTTCTTTTTACAATAACAATCAACGCGTTTACGTAAGAAACCCACATTTTGAAAAATCTCACGTGAGATTGGGGAATGGAGGAGGGGGTTGAATAAAATCTCATGACATCTCAACGGGGGGGGAGGGGAGGGAAGGACAGAAAATTAAAAAAAACACCTCACGTAATTTATTGACGCCCCCTTATACAAATGTTGAAAAAATCACGGTTTGAAGTAGCAAATAATAGAAGTATATAAAAATATGCGTTTTGGGCGATAGGCGACATGGTTAATTAAATATGCTAATATATACGCGGGTGAATAATCGATTAGAAGCAAACGGACAAGCATACGATTAATCGCAAGCTTGTGTCGGATTGATTTACCGCAGTTTAGCGTGAAACCTCTCAACTGATAAGTCCTAAGTATATAAAATCTATCCTTCCGCCAGCGGCTTCGCCCGTTTGAACCCGTTTAATGGGTCCTCGTAAAATAAAAAATAGCCTTTGTGCTATTCCAGGCTTCATTGCTATATTAAAATCATAGGCGTTAAGCTTTTTTAGCAACAACCGCGTTGACCCGTTTTCACATAGGAATGAAGCATTTTCCCGTGGTAAAAAGTAGCCTATGTTACTCAGGGTGAATATAGCTTTCTAATGGTGGAAGAATCTTTGAAATCGGAACACAAACATACAAAAATACAAATCTTTCCTCTTTATAATATTAGTATAGATACCTACTCAAAAAAAAACATAAATGATTACAGTAATTAAGGTCTTAAGTCTTATCGGTGGATAAGACTACAGCAGATAAGGTATAGTATTTACGTACGTGCTTTATTGAACAATCGATAAAATAATTTAAGAGGTCGCCATTGATAAACTTTCACATTGTGTTATTAAGATTCGTTTGACTACATGCCTATTTATACGATAAATAAAATTAAAAGTATTACATATTTCGTTCCAGCTCATATTCGGTGAACGGTACCTAAATAAGTTTTTTCTTACCTTGAATACTTTAAAGGCTAAATTTGATGCAAGTATTATTTTTGTTTACCATCTACCTATTTGTCCTCTTATTTTAGTCCGGGTTCAAACTAGCGTATTTTTCGGCGCGTGCGTATACGGTCATTTTGGAAAACTCGCTTACGCTTAATATGCGCTGATTTGAAACCGCTCGTAAATGCAATCTTTAGAAAAGTGAATGCGAGTTACTTTATGCATTTGAGAACGTGTGAGACCGTAATCCACCGTAAGGTTTCATCAACTGTGCGATTTTTTACAGATGTAAATAGCGAAACCTTATCATAAACGTGGTATCTACTTATAACATTAAAATGTTATCGCAGTTCGTATTACATAGATTTAATGTAATACAGCACGAATAATTTTAATACATCTTGATAAAAGCTGAGCAAATGCAATAAATGGCTGTATATTGAAAGCAATAAACTAACATTCTAACCAAAATCATATCATATCATCATGTATCCACATCCTATAATATGTCTCTACCAAAAAGCATACACGAAAGCTTGCGCCGCGAAAGCTGCCAACGCGATTTGAATAGCTTTGCGTTTTTATGTGCCTTCGAATTGAAGTTCTTTCGTCCGTATTTCCCAGATACCGAATAAGGTGTATATTAATTCAAATTTGAAGGTTCGTTGAGTTTGATAAGAAGTTCTTGTTATGATAATGGTGTATCGAAATCTCATGTGAAACGGTGTTTTTCCGTATTTAAAATATGTATTCGACGAACCTTAAAGTGCACAAGGTGCAAAAACCTTTCAAAATAAAACGTTATTCAGATTTTTAGAACCGCAAGGCGTCATAATCATAAGGGATGGCCAATCAGTAACCCGTCTATAGTTGTTGTAGTCGGGGACCTGCCATTGTCGAAATCTAGCTTGAAACAAAATTTATAGTTCAATCAGGCTGCATATCGATTGGTTTTGGCAAACACGGTGAGCATAGAAATAGCCTATAGCTGACGTAAAATTAGAGATTCTCTAAAATATCAATAGAAAGATATTCTGGATAGGATTACTTATATTTAAGATTTCAGTGTTATTTCGCAATTTTAATTCTTTTCTTTATATTACTACCGCTGCTGCTGCGCTTACACTAGTTATTTACTCCTTCCTTATGGTACGGACGACAGACTTTGCTCGGATAAATAAGAATAATTGATAGTAAAAAAACTCTTCGTCTTTCCTTAAACCAAACACTCGTTGGCTTAGTTTCGCTTCTGTAAAAATGTATGTAAATAGAATCGTACTCGTATTATCATTTTTGTACTTAGCCGCTAAAGTATATTTATATTGCTTATCATATTAATAATTTCCTACTTTTAACGCATCCCTCCTAATAAAATTCGAAGACATTCGTAAAATATTGTAAATAAATAATGACAATAAAACATAGAGCCTCGATCTACTCGTACTTTGTACAAGTTAGTAAAAAATGAATTTACAATTCGAATAAGTAAGGAACACTGTTGAAAAAGAAATAAAACTGAAAAATTGTTCTTTGCGCCTAAGAAATAACTAAAATAAACTACATTGTGAGTTACAGCACCAGTGTCCGTATTTAAATATCGCAAGCCTTGACAGTTAAGTATAAAGTATAAAAACTTTAGCATAACATGTTCGTATACCTAATGGCTGCAACCCCTTTTGTGTCCTACTGCTGGGCACGGATCTCTTTCCAATATTGCACCACGCTTCTCCGTCTCGTTGATTGTTCCTATATTATTAGGAAGGAAAATGCTATGTCTGAAGCTAATGTAAATGGGATATTTCTAATTATGATTGTTATAAATCTTTGAAACTTGTAGTAACTATTTTTTGAACTGAAAACTGTTAAGCGGCGTTGTGCACTTTTTTGGGATGAGTAAAAAATGTTAAACTCGCGTCAGGGCACGTTACCCGATCTAAAATTCGTAAGACGGAGGGGTGCCAGCTGATACTCGCCTGTCTGTATACTTGTAAATAAAATTCGTGTATATAAAGTGTTTAAAATATGGAAATTGAATTGAATCTATTAATGAAAAAAGTGACGAAGAAATAGTGAAATAAAATTAGTGAGTACTGTATAAAAATACTAGATGACAACCTACTGAAAATACTAGATGAAAAATAATACTGATAATTAAAGCATATCATGCGAAATTATTCCCTAACCATTCCAAAATATCAAAAATGCACAACGTTAATGTTCAAGTTTTCACTTCTGCCGGCACTCTCAGAGTGCAACCCGTGGTTTTTTTTTTAATTTTACATCTAGTTTTCATCACCCAGGTGGTGGACTTCATTTTAATTTTATGAGGGAACTCACTTCCTTCATCTATTCTACATACAGAATCGATTGCTATTTTGAAGAAACGTCTTTATGATTACTACTAAGATCGTTGAAGTGATGATCTAGCCATCAAAGAACGGATTATTTACTCTCTTACCTACTTAATAACTATCATGTGACATTTTGCATGTGTATGTATTTTTATATTTAGTATGTACATGTATGTATGTATGTCTATGTATATTCAAATTTCAGCGTTTGTTGTATGTGCACATCTCCCGCATCCTATTTTGCTAAATTCTCTTCTAACCCATGGTTGTCTTGAAAAGATCGCTAGAAGCGATAAGGCTGCTTGTTTAATGTAAATTTCCTGTTTTATACTCTATGTTGTGCTCTCATTTTTATGGTGTACAATAAAGAATATTTGTATTTGTACTTGATCACTACTTTAGTTCACCAAGCAATTTTCAATTCTATTTTCATTATTTTATTAAGATTGAATATATTATTATTATTATTATATTTAAATTTATATTTTTCTTAAAACATGCATATAAATAAAAAAGAGTTTTTAGTACATCGATAATTTAATGTTATATCCATAAATTTTTTAGATCACTGAAAAATCTATGGTTATATCAGTTGTAAAGACACGTAAAGAGCAACACTAGCCAATAAAATGTGACTATAGATTGCGGGTAGATGTGAAGGCCCAGGTGATACATACTGACCAAACTTTATAGCTTGGGCGAGGTTTGCCGCACTTAAATATTTAATATTGAAAAAAATATATACAAACCATCCGGCGTTCTCTGACTCGAAACATGTATGTATATTGCTGTATTTATTCGCGTTTCTGATGTACTCGTATGTTGCCAGAATATAAACTAAAATATAAGAGTGAATATAAGTTATGCTCGGTTGGTAGTCTTATGTCATCGTGATCACTTTTAGTATACTTTTTAGTATTGCCCCTTCTAGTCAATCTACATGACAAGCCGCAGCTAAAGTAGGTAGCGTAATGCATTTATAGGGAGCATACGAAAAATATACGAAGACTACGTTATAATATAATATTGTTCAATCGATGCTTATGAACGTTTCAAACAACATCCAAAACGGATAAATTTTATCTGTATAAATGATTAAATTGTACTCGTAGATCTGATTTATTAATTTCAGTTTTAATCTTACTCGATTTATCTTTAAGAAACGATTTATAATCTTATCGGTTTTAGAAGTACTTACTTAAAATAGCAATAAAGTAAAGAAACTGTAAGTATAACTTATCTTATTGTAGTTATGTCACGTAAGAATATACCTAATATAATGTAACTGTTATAACAACCTTAATTGTAATGAAAATAATATTCGTGTGAAAATTCATTTAGCGTAGACTATTTTTAGATTGTTTCAGATTGATTTATTAGAGTAGTCGTCGGCTGGTTATATTTTTACCGAAACTCTTTCCAAAGTGGTTAGTTAGATTTTCATGTTTCATATCTGTAGCCGCGCGATGTTTTTATGGAGGTTCAAGAGTGGATTTAGTGCATTTATACAATTCATTGCTTTTTAGATGCTCGGAGGGGTTTGAATATGGGGAAAATTCGTTCAGGTAAGTAGTATGTGTATGTAAAATGTAATTGATGTCAGAGTAGAAGTTTACGTGCGCGATCCACCGCTGCGGCTCGAAAACTTGCGTTCAACAGTCGTAAACAGTCTTGCATGCGGCCTTTTGACTGGTTTAGCTTTTATGGTCTGGATAAGCCTGTGTTCACCTCTGCTTACTATCAGTTTCCAATTAATTACTATTGATTTGTTACTAGATTAGATAGGTAAAGAAAATCAGTACCGTTTGTAGAAAAAAAGGTTGTAGTATTTCTCGTCTTTTTGCGGGCCCTGTAGCATGGCTGGAGCCTAGATTTACTACACAGCTTATGTTATTATTATTAATATCTCCGAAATATTAGGTACCACTTAAACCTATAAACTAATGAAGAGGCAAATCATAAAGACCTTATTTTCTTTGCATTTGTTAAAAATATAAAAGCTCTCGCTAAGTCGTAAAGAGTTAATTAACAACATCTCCAGTTTGGGCCTACTTCCCGGCTGAAACCGTAGCCTCCTGGAGCGATGGCGTGCCGGTTACGATGCGGTCACCCCTCCTGGATCTCTGAATTATTAACACGTGCCATCTAAGAAGTTGAATCGACAGAATTAAAACTTACCGAGCTCTTTCATATTTCACCTAGTTACGTTGTTTTCGTAACGTTCAACCCGTTCGGGGAGCCTCCCAATTAATGTGACTCGAAAAAGTCTTTTGTATATGGCGCAAGTAGATAATATAAGTACGTTACTTTAGCGGAGAAATTTAAATTGGAGACGTCGCATATACAGAACTGAAAATTGTATGAATTAAATCTAACCATCATGAAAATAACCGTTTTCAAAGCCTAGATTTTGTTTAACTTTTCGTTCACCACTCACAAATACGATTCATCCCATTGGGGTCGTATATAGAAAATTTGCATATCTATGGACCACAGCTTGCTCTCTGAATGCGTAAAGCGTAATATTTTACGTTTCGATATCTTAAATGCAAGCATGTTTTACGTGCCTAACATTACTCACTTCCCGCAGTAGCGTAAATCTGAAAAGACCTCTGGACCTCGGTTCGTGCGATACACCTTGGTTAAGGAAAAAAATGTAATCTTGTTAAAAACACATTTTACAAGTTCTTGGTCTATATAGGAGAAAAAACTGTTTCCATCGCGTTTCAAGTATGTACGCGGTCGACGGCGAATTGTCAGTGGACACATGTGCCCAACTCCGCCCGCCCTGAATAATACACGAACGATGTTCGAGGCTGCGATCTTTGCCTGTTTTATTGCGGACGATTGGCTACACAATTCCACCTACTATTGCTTGTTTTGTCCCTTGAACATATTCTTAGAAAAATCTTAGGAAGTGTGAAGTCAATCTCAGTGGTCATGTAGATTTGGTTATTTCTCAATGACTGAACTGAGGGAGACTGAAAAAATGCCATTAAGTATACAAATGAAAATTAGTTTAAAAAGTATTGGAAATATTTAAAACTGTGTGCATTGCCTAGTTCATACGCGATTTGCTTACATACCTACTTCTGTTGCGATAACGTGTGCAAAATACAAAATCACACAGTTCAAGCAAAATACGGCGATAACGGTGGATAAGTAATGCGGTTCCAATGGGGTTTTGCATTTCACGTCACTTATTGAAAGTATAGGTGGAATTTTATTGGTCTCGTGGCGGTGAAAGCGAAATAAATAATGAGAAGCTTAGCATCTTTGATCTCTAATGTCGGTCGTGAAGCGTTGCTACGAACCCGTTTCTTGTGGCGCGTTTACCGAGCTCCTCCTGCGTAAATAATTAAGAACACTTTTCTGCGCGGCGTCTCCGCTGATCGTCGACCAAGCATGTCGGTAGCTTACGCCACGTTTTAGCCGCGCGTTTCGCACGCTCCACAAAGAACCTCCTTCACTATGCAAGGTACTAGTGATGCGATGTGCGGATACGAATGTAAAAAATATTTACATTCGTATCCGCGTTTACGAAACGTTTATTTTTATTACAGAAAGACAAAGCTACACTAGAGGCACGACTATTTGCAAATATTACTTATCCGCCCTTTGAGAAGCTTATGGATCCTGGTCAAGGGCGTCGCCAGCCGATGGCGCAGGGGGGGGGGGCAAGTTGACTTTACCTACTACAATTCATACTTTTCTCATTCTCTATGAATGAGAAAAGTAGGTATGAATTGTAGGTAAAGTCGACAGCACATGAAGCTTTTCACTTGTACTACGAGCCTTACATCTACAGCGATTGTAATAACAACAGTATCTTAGTACTATATACATATATATTCTGTGACAGTACAGAGTCCAATGTGTAAAGCTACACGAGCTCTTGACTATGCAATAAAAAACTTGTAAATAAGATAAAATAACATTTATTAGAAAAATAGAATAAAAAGGAGTTTGAATTTGAATAAGTGTACAGCGTACAGCGTATTTTTTTTTTAAATTACCAGATTTTAATATTATAGTGGTCGTTGTTTGTTTATATTAATTAGGTTAATTAAAACATAATTTTCGGGGATTCATTGTAAACTTCTCGACCACTTTATTAATAAAATCTTGTAAGTTTCCATGTATAAGTTTTCGGTGCACGCTCATCATGGCCAAACCATTGAGGCGATTTTCACTCATAGTGCTTCTTAGCCAGGTTTTTAGTCTCCTGAGGCTGCTAAACGATCGCTCTACCGTACACGTCGTGCATGGAAGAGCGATCAAAATTTTCAACGCTTTTTCCGTGTCGGGAAAGAAGGTTTTTGCTTCTTTTAGGATACCTATCAACAACTTTTTTAAATCTCTAGGGGGGGCAGCTGCCCCTCCCTGCCCCCCCTTGGCGACGCCCTTGATCCTGGTTATATTATAAATATGTGATAGTAAAATTTTCTTATGTTCATATGCGCTAACAATTTTTATTGAAGTGAAAACTTCTTTAGCGGCGTTGTACCCTTTTTTTGGAATGGGTAAATCGGGTAAAAAATGTTAAACTCGCGTCAACATACGTGGCCTGATCGTCGAAATTTGTAAGATAGTAGAGGAGACGTGGAAGATCGACCTTCGCCGATCCGATAACTCGATGAGACATATTTTTATCACATATAATTATTTATAAACATATAAATATTATTGTATATTTAATATTATTATTATTATATTTATTTATATACAAGAGTGAGGTGATGAAAGAAAATTGATTAAAATTAATTATATTAAAAGAACACTTTTCGATAGGCAAATTATCATAGGCATGTATGTTTATAAATTATATTTGATAAAAAAATCATCCAATTATCAGATCGGTAAAGGTTGATCGTCACCGGCTCATAGACCAAAACGGAGGGGTGACAGCTGATGACGGCTCGACTGTCTATACTTGTAAAATTCGTATATATCAAGTATTTAAAATATGGGCATTGAACAAAGTGCATCTATTAATGAAAAAAGTGACGAAGAAATAGTGAAAGAAAATGAGTGAGTACTTTATAAAAATAATAGATGAAAACCTACTGAAAATACTAGATGAAAAATAATACTGATATTAAAAGCAATGCGTGCGAAATTATTCCCTAACCATTCCAAAATATCAAAATGCACAACGTTAATTTTCAAGTTTTCACTTCTGCCGGCACTACCGGAGGGCAATTCGTTGTTTTTTTTTCTACCTTTTTTATGCCCCACTGCTGGTCTACTTGCTGAATTGAGTTGGATTTAGGCCATAGTCCACCACGATGGACAAATGCGGATTGGTGGACATTATATTTAGGATAAGAAAATATTGACATCAAATCTGGCAAATACGAATATAGATATAAAGAAATGCTGAATATTAGAAATCACGGTTCTGAATATGAATATTTGTTACATCACTAGCACGGTATTGAAATAGTATTTAAAGTTTCTACAACGAATCTCCACTTGACATTTGTCTTTATATTATGTGAACAAACTCTGTTTAAGATATAAGAAAATAATATCAGAACATCAAAGTAAGTACCTAGTTACTTGACTGAATTAATTAAAATGTTAAAAACAATACACTCAAGCACTCACATAATGGTTTGTGTATAATATTCAACAATAAAATTATCTACCTATTGGAACCGATCTTCTGCATCCTTTCCATTTCAAAGCTTAATCACCAGCCACGCTAACTGGGTTTAGGCTGCTTTGAATAAAATGTATAAAATCGCACAAAATGAACTCTGTAAAATGGTATTTCATTTTTTTTATCAGGGGCCATCCATAAAAGACGTCACACGAATTTCAGGATTTTTAACCCCTCCCCCCGTCCTTGTCACAGGTTGTCACATTTTTAGAACCCCCCCCCCTGATGTGACGTCACACATTTTCTAATTTTATGCATGTATTTAAAAATAAATCAAAATAAAACAGTTATTTTTATTTTCAGAATGCTAAAGTATTAATAATAAATTAAGTTTTTAACAAAAAAATAGAACCGACTTCAAACGGTAAAAAATAAAATTGTTCAGTACCTACTTCTTCTTGCTTATGGTAATGACTCTTAAAACTATTTCTGAAGTCGGGCCCTTAGTAAATGTCGTACCATTCGTTCTAAATTGGCACCGACAGTACAGACAGTGGGACAGTACCTACTTCTTCTTGCTTATGGTAATGACTGTTAAAACTATATTGGAGTCGGTGCCCATTCAGAACGAAAGGTACACTATATTTACTAAGACAGGACATTTCACTAAGGGCCCGACTTCAAAAATAGTTTTAAGAGTCATTACCAAAAGCAAGAAGAAGTAGGTACTGAACAATTTTATTTTTTACCGTTTGAAGTCGGTTCTATTTTTTTGTTAAAAACTTAATTTATTTCACTCTTTTTAGTAATTTTAATAATTCTGTATGTATTAGCATAATTGGAAAATTTTTCACTTAACTTCTAAACTTTAAACAGATTTACCTTTTATAATCATGTTTATCTAATAGCCATCTAAAAGTCTGAAAGACATAGGTACTATCAGTCCACCTGAACGTATAAATTAAAGAAAGAATTTGCTCTCAGCTCCTAAACGTTGAGGAGTTGTACCTTCAATCATCAGTTAAGCAACAGCAGGTGATAATTACCAGACATAAATATTTGTATTATGTTAAAAATATGACTAAAAGCATGTGTGTGCCTATTAAATTTCAGTGTTTCCCTCGATTTCCCTAATATCACATCATCAGATTTTGACATGGTGACAGTTGGACCACCTCAGGAATGTAAGATTTCGAACAAAAAACCATTTATTGAAAGAATTTGCTCTCAACTCCTAACCGTCGTAGTACCTTCCATCATCAGTTCAGCAACATGATATGACGATAATTATACACAAATGTCTGTTTTGCTTTGTAAAAATATGAAAATCATTTGTTGTGCTATAAAATTTGAATGTTCCCTTCGGTTTCTCTAGGATCCCCTCATCAGACTTTGACTTGGTGACAGTTGGACCATCTCGGGAAAGTAAGATTTCGAATAAAAAACTATTTATTGAAAGAATTTGCTCTCAACTCCTCACTGTCGCAGTACCTTCCATCATCAGCTCAGCAACACGAGATGATGATTTCTATGCGTAAATATCTCTTATGCTTCAGAAACTATAAGAAAATCAATGTGTGTGCCTATAAAATTTGAGAGTTCCCCTCGATTTCCCTGGGATCCCATCATCAGATCCTGATTTGGTGACAATGGGACCACCTCGGGAGTATAAGCATACGAACAAAAAAAGAATTTTGAAAATCGGTCCACAAACGGCGGAGTAATCGGTGAACATATATAAAAAAAAAAAAAAATACATACAGCCGAATACAGTACCTCCTTCTTTTGGAAGTCGGTAAAAATAGATCGAGATGGTAAATATTGAAAGTTTTTCATTCACATATAAATTTCGCGTTTGAGTATTTTAAATTTTAATACAATGTCATCACATATCACACATCACAAAGCTTTTGACCCCCCCTGCCCCTTGTCACACAATGTCACATTCTGGTGATAACCCCCCCCCCCCCTTAAGGTGTGACGTAATTTATGGATGACCCCTCATTGTTCAATAATGGCATGTCATTGCAAACTCTTTGCATCTTGCGACAAGAGTCAAGTATATTTCTTACATAACTTAATAATATGTAGTCATAGAATAAATCAGTAAGTCGTCAGAGTATCAGTCAGATGTTCAAGTAAAGCAATGGTTTCTTTACCAGAACTTGTCCGGTGGAGTTTTGGAGGCAACCTAAAAACATTTTTCCGCACTATTATTTTATTTCAAAACCCTCGTGCACTATCATTAACTTATATCGAATAAAATGCCATCAAGTATCAACTTTACCCGATACAACTCAAAAATACACCAAGAAAATGAAAATAAAGCAAAAGCACAACATATCCTTTCCGACCTCCTGCCCAAACTCGATCAATCTCTTCAAATTCACAGAAATAGACACCAATGTGGTTAATAATGAACCGTCATCGAACATGAAATAAATTAAAGCTAGCCAGCCAGTGGCGTTGCAAATATTGCCCGCTTTTTATGCAACTGAGTGACAGAGAGAAATAATAAATTGGAGTACTTTGTGCTAAACGAACCTTGCCCCAAATTACACTCAGTGCTTTATCGGTTCCCTTTGTATTAATCAATTACGGTTGATGAGTACCGGATATTTTGGTGCTGAGTTATTCGGTTGATAGGTCGCAGTTATATGGTTCATTGGATGTGGAATCATTAAAATTTTGATAAAGATGCACGCAAGCCGTTTACCGCGAATACCTATTATGAGTATGTTATCGAAACCTCTTTAGCAAATATACAAATTACAAACCCGCTGAAAGCAGATGGTTGTATTAATGTTTGGATATCTCATAGTTACAGTACGTATGTGTATGGATAACGATATATCGGTTCAGAATTTTATGACTATGATATCTCATAGTCATAAAAATACTCTATCGAGTATTATACCTCAAATCAATCGGTTATAACGTAATAATGCTGACTTTATACGTGATTTTAATTTGCAAGGCACACGTCGAAAAATGAAAACTATTTTTTTGTCAAAACAAAAAAACATCTTTGCATTTTCATAACAGGTAATGTCTCAAACGTAGATGTAAGGTGAGGGCGGGCATTTTTTCTGCCTGCGTATTTCCCTACTAAGTTAACGTAAGCCGCTCTTGACAAATGTTTAAGATGAACGGTTATTTTACCCACTGTCTGTGCTGTACATGTTTTTATTTTATAAATAATGTCTCTTTATTTGTTGGGTTTCAAGAAAGATAAAGTGATATGTTATTATTGCGCGAGCGTATGGAGTAAGCCTTACGGAATGACTACGCGTTTTTCTTATGTATTGCTGTTCGCGTAATGGATATGAAAGGATTGTGCCTACTTTCTGTACGACTTTTACTTTTAATACTAAGGGGTAAAACATACGATAAAATCTATAAGCCGCAAAGGCTTCTGATAGTAATGATTTACACCTAATCTTATTGTTACCTGTCTCTACATGCATAACTGGAGCATAAGTGGGGCTCTCACATCGTGCTTTTACAGCTTGTCTATTCTAGTCTAGATAAGAAACAAATTTAGTGCCCCGAGGGCAATTGAACGAAAGAAGGATGAAAATCCTTAGATTTTCACTAATGTTGATGCGTTTTATAAAGCCCATTCATTTCTTGTCTTAGTGCCACATAAACCATTAGGTATATTCATAGGTAGAGTTTTCGTGCGACAAAAATTCCACTTCAATCTTTTATAAATAGGTACCAACTTGAAGGCAAAATATTTATGATGAATTAATATTTATAAAATGTATAACGTGTGAGGGGCAATGTCTGTATTTTAAGTTAAAAGTCAGTCCGGCGGAGGATCTGCGTCCCGCCATGCCAAGGCATAACCACTCGAAAATACTCTGGACACATCGCGAGTGGACTACTAAATTTCCTTACCGTCGCTCCACCTCGTAACAATATATACTCTGAGACCATGTTTTTAAATAAGTTTGATAACCAATAAGTAAAGTAAGGGCCTGGATTGTCTAACTAAGATTTAAACGTAAACACTTCCGGCATTTAAAAAAATATTCTGAACGTTTTTCATTTATCAATTTATCTATTTTCAAACTGGTGCTTAGTTTTTAAACCTACATCAATTCGTTTCATTTATAGCCGTAGGTAATGCTAATGATTAAATAATTAATATTTTTTTAGGTAATAACTAAGCGTGATGTTCCGAAGATACTTAAAAAAAGATTTCGATTAAGATATTTAGACGCCAGCTGGGATATTGCAGGAGATCCACGAATGCGCGCTCGTTCGGTTGATTGATCGCGTACCCTTCTCTCCAATAAATATTAAATAAAGTAGTGAGCAATTTGTCCGTCTCACTTAGTTACTAGGAAATGATATATTAATCCAGCGAGAAGATGCATCGCTGCTCAGGTTATAGTTTGGAGCGGACGTGATGATGGCTCGCGAGCTCCTCGCCGTAACCGCAGACAAAACAACCGAGTCTTCCGGAAAATATTAATGCAACGGCGCATCCATAACATTTAAAGAAAACATCATAAATGGATTCAACTTAAATTCTAAACGCTATAGTTCAATTTCATGTAATAACGGCGGTAATATAGCTCATTTATTGGCAATCGTTATACATAAATGAAATGCCAAATGAAAGAATATCAGAAAATAAAGAGGGTTGGTTTCATATCACTTATTCTTATACTTATATCGTAGGCGAATATGCAATAATCATATACTTTGATATAGAATGAATCTATCGTACATATGTAATTGTCAATCTAATAAGTTGTTACGTTGAGTTACTTACATACATTTGCTCAGTCAGCAAATAGTTAATTCAGCAGTTTTGCCATTTGGAACGACCTAGTTCTTATAGTAGGTAGCTAATACTTTATTTTGTTTTGCTAACATTGAGAAAATTTGTCCTGAAAGCGATTTACAAAAATGAATAACTATATAGAAATATTTATTTAGTTGCACTCGATTTCGAATACAAAGAGCATGAATTTAGCTTATATTTTATCTATTACAAATTAAACCTAGTATTAACATTTTTCAGCATTCTAAATCTTGCGAAGAAAAAAACTTCATGTATGTGAACGTTGCAGTGCACTTGGCCGCCCGCCTCTTTGATAGCCTATCGACTGTCTTTGAAGTCTTTGTGACGGCCCTCTTCGTAATCCTGTTAGAGACTAAAGGCGGTCAGTAAACGATGAAATAACATTTAGGGTTCCCAGCGGAAAAGTTTGTGAAAAGTATAGGCACTTCGGATATCGGAGAGTCTATATATAAAAGCCTAAGTTCAGTTATAAACATTTTTTATGTAATGACATGTTTTACTACTTATGTATTAACCATAGATTTATTATGACTGACTACGTCAAGATATATATAAAAATCTATGGTATTAACATTAAATTAATTTTTGTAATACGTGGTATAATTTCATTAATTTTTATTTATTTGACATTCTTGTGTGATGACCTGATGACCATGTATTTTTTTCAAAACTTGACATAATGTTCCTTTTAATGTAATTATTAATTTTATGTAATTTGAATTTAATGGTAATTTTATGAATATTGGATTGGAATGTAATAATTTCAATCTTGTATGTCACTAATTAATTTTATATATTCGTCTTTGTACGCCCATAGTTGCAGAATAAGAGGATTATCATAATTATATTATTGTTTTTCATCAATGTAAATACCTTATTCGACAAAGAAACGATTATTCTATTCTATTCTAACAAACGTGAGCGAGATATGAGCTTCAATTACAGATCATTTTTTTATTTATTGCTATGACCATACACAATTGTCTTTACTACGTAACCATACCGTCCATACAAATGTTATATATATTTGGGAATAATAAATTTGGCTTGCTATGCTTTCTTACCTAAGCTATACAGCATGAAGTTTTACCCTTAAGTATGTAAGTAGCATACGGAACTTGTTGGTATTTTTAGCTGAAAATGTTTCAAATAATTTCTGTAATTTGCGTAGGTATTAACTAAAAATGACTAAAATGTTTGGTTAGTAGATTCTCACTTGGTCTTATTTATAAATTCAGTAAGTATTAAGTAAGTACCTCGTATAAGTAAAAAATGTTTTATGTAGTTAACCAAACTATTCAAGGAAAGTACCTATGCAAAAACATTCGATGAACATGTCGCCATTTTTCTTTTTATACGCTCGCTGTTATGTTCCTGAAAATTCCATCAACAAATGATTTCAATTTTGAAAAGACTCGCTTGTTTCACGGTTATTTGAGTCACCGGGAAATATTGAAGTAACTTTGCCAATAGATATACTAGCAACATATTTTGTTTTGTAGTTTTCCTCAAACTGATGCATGAATAAACTTGGATAACAGATTTGCCGCTTGTTTCATTTTGATTAATTTTACGTGAATTATTTACTTTTACTTTTATCAAATAAGTTAGACATGGATTGAGTTATAAGTAGGTAGGTAATGATTTCTATTAGTCTTTATAATATTCACCTAAAAAGTTCTAACATAAGCTTGATACTAATAATTTATAATATACATACACATTTATTAGGCAGTACCATCAGTTAGCTATATTTTTTCAATTTCATAATTTGTAAATTTTCAAAAATACTCTAATATTTATTTAAATTATCACATATATAAAAAACCGGCCAAGCGCGAGTCGGACTCACGCACAAAGAGTTCCGTACCATTTTCTATAAAAAATCACGTTTATTGTATGGGAGCCCCTTAAATATTTATTTTATTCTATTTTTAGTATTTGTATAACAATAGCGGCAACAGAAATACCTACATCATTGCCTTTGATTATCCATAGAAATCATTGCATTAAGATTGAATGCAAGGTAAATTGTGGTTTAAGATTTATGACGTATTAAAAAAAACTACTTACTAGATCTCGTTCAAACCAATTTTCGGTGGAAGTTTGCATCGTAATGTACATCATATATTTTTTTAGTTTTATCATTCTCTTATTAGAAGTTACAGGGAAACACATTTTACCACTTTGGAAGTGTCTCTCGCGCAAACTATTCAGTTTAGAAAAAAAGTATATTAGAAACCTCAATATCATTTTTCAAGACTTATCCATAGATACCCCACATGTATGGGTTTGATGAAAAAAAAATTTTCAGTTTCAGTTCTAAGTATGGGAAACCCTCAAAATTTATTGCTTTTTTCTATTTTTGTGTGAAAATCTTAATGTGGTTCACAGAATACATCTACGTACCGAGTTTCAACAGTATAGTTTCTATAGTTTCGGAAAAAAGTGGCTGTGACATACGGACGGACAGACAGACAGACATCACGAATCTATAAGTGCCAAAAATATTTAAAAGGTATAAAAGGTTTCTGATTTTACATTAAAATATGTTGCTGTAAGGCAAATGTTTGGTTTAATTAATCTTTTAGGGAAAATGAACTTATTTTATTTGTAATTTAAGGACATTGCCGTGACACCAACCGTCACCCGTTATCAATTAATAGATATCGGACAGCACAGTGCCACTCTCTTATCTAATCACATAAAGTATAAACTACAATCCGCAAGATCGGCATTCTATTAATATCATAAAAAACACGTACCTTCATGTAGTGCTGGTAGTAACTACAGATTACATTTAAATAATTCAATTACGCGGTGATGACTGTTGCTACAAGTATCAAACAGGGACGACTTGAAAAAATGTAGCCCAGTTTTGCAATGTCTCATAACATCACAAAACAAGGTGTGTTGCTAGCTATAAATATTAAATTTGCCGTATTCTCAGAGTTTGTCGGCTAACACATCTGGTTCCTACACTAACCGCGGCGTTAAAAATTCAGCGGGACGTTATCGTCGTGCCAGCCTTTGTCCTGAATTCGATCGCATTTTCTTCTTTTTCAATTCTAATTTAGATTTTTACGGAAAGTACCCATTACAGACCGTGCTAATCAGTCTGCATAGCAGTCTGTTAAGTGCATGTCTAGCGTCAAGGAAATTATTCTCCAAATCATTTGTTAACCAGGACCCATTTTGTTGTGCGAAAATAAAAATAAAATATTTGATACACTCGTTATAAATGGCTGATATAAATTGTAGTGGTGGCCGAGTAGTAAAAAACCACAGAACATTATTAAGAAAGGTAAAAAACCGTGATCTTCGACGCGATCGATCCTGGGTTCAAGTCCTCGGCGCGCATCTGTGACAAATAAAGTAATTTGCGCATTTATCGCTGCTCCACAGTGATGAAAAATATCACGATATTTAATTGATTACGATGTTCTCCATCGCCGTGCATGCCTCCGAGAACTTCATAATGTCTCGGAAGCATGATGTCCACCAATCCGCACTTGGCCAGTGTGGTGGATTTTGGCCTAAATCCCTCTTACTTGTGAGAGGAAACCTGTGCCCAGCAGTGGGATATAAAAAGGGATGAACAAAATTAAATAATACAACGGTAATCCTAGAATAAATAAACCAACGACTTAGATGCAGCTTTGTAATGAGTATACCGATGTATCTTTTACTTTCTGTCTTATTTCAAGTTCACCTACGCTGTGAGGTACTCGTATCACTAAATCTAAAGTTTAATATCTAAAGTTTACAAAATGCAGATATTCTTTCATAAAGCTACCTATCTTAATCGTTGGTTTAATTGTTCTGTTCTGGGTATACCGTTGTATTGTTTAATATTGCCAGAGTCAAGAAAAACAGGTTTCTGTATTTCTCGTATTTTTTCCGATTTAACTAAAGCCGTGTGCAACCTAGAATGATTAATACATTACATATTTGATGGGTATAAACCATAGAGCATCAAAGTTACTGACTCACCCTTCAGTAGAGACGGTATAGCGCCTCGCTTCGATACATTATTTTTGTACCAAATCTGGTGCGGGGGGAAGAACGCACACATTTTAATTTTGTCACACTTTCACAAATATTCTTTCATCGCTACAGACGCATACATTTCTAAATATGTCAATTTCAATTAACAACGTCATTTTTTATGCACCGAAAACACTGCATAGACATACTAGTACTTGTACTATTATTTATTCTGTGATACTAGTTATATAAATAGAGGGCACATTGTGCATGGACGTTGGGACGAGTGGTTCGCCCGTTAAGGCCATTCCTTTGACGGGTGTCATACCTGTCATACCGTTATGCTCTAAGGTATAAACATACTTAATATAACATATATACATACTCAAAAGTACCTACGCCAAATAACTAAAAAAAGTAAGACATGCCACATTCTCGTTCCCGTCCAAACTCTACATTTATTATTTCTTAATTATAATAACCCCCAATGAATATCTTCTGACGTTGGGATCGCCTCTGCTAAAAAGTTTTTTCAGCTCTAGACAGAGGAGCTACCTTAGAGGTCGGAGCTGAGTGCTGATAATTTTAAAAACCCGAAATGCAAACCATATCGTCCGTTTGTGTGCACAGTGTAATGGAGAGCGACGTTAATTTTCAAGGAGCACTTTCCATCGCGACTTTGTTGACTCACAACTTTCTACAAGCAACCTCAATAATTGTCACATACGACGTCATCGGACGGGCAATTATCAAAATGATTGATCAATTTGAAAGCTGTGTTTCAAATCCTCTTGTATGTATGAATAAACATTTTGCAAAACGAAGCTGAGTTATAGGTATTTTATATACATATGTACGAGTATGTATGTATTTTAGAAAGTAAAATTTAGCATCGTTCGCTATTAAGTGTTACGACAGTAAAATTGTTTTCGTAAATATTACTTATATTTTAGGAATTGATGAATCAAACAATACAGAATTTACCTACACTTTTTTCGATTTGTCATACCTGTATTTAGGACATAAACTTAACAAATTTAAACTTGTTAATCTAGTAGCGTACTAGTCATTATAATAATTAACAATACATAATAATCAAATCGGGTTTTTACCCAAACTAAAAAGGTGGGAACAATTTAGACCATTAATAGGTCTAGCCACAAGAATTACAGGGTCTAGCTAACTCTAATAGTAAGAGTATCTATCTGTACCTGTTTCTGTTCGTATCTGTACCATATTCATTGCTTACCTACTAAATATTGTATTTATTATAAGTAACTACTTAACTGTGATAAATTGCTTGGTTTAGTAACGCTTTAGTGTTATAAATAATCGTAATTATGGGTGTCAAGTAAAAATACAGGACGTGAAATAATAATATAATAATGATCTTGATGCAAATTGCGAAGCAAATTGCACAAACATACCTATACATACATACGTGCAATAGTTAATGGATATTACTGTAATCTTATCCTAAAGTGGCTGTTAGCGCAAGAAATTGTAATGTGACCTATTGTGGCCTTTTCTCTTGATATCGGGGGAAACCTACAAAAGGTACCCAGCACCTTGGGAGATCATACCGGGTTATATGGGATTTGTACCGCACTAAAATCCCCACATTGGCCTACGGGAGATCAGATGTGCTCTCCTACACCTTCAGGTCCCGCACACACCGCCGTCCTTCCCGGAGCTGCTGGCTGGACGGGTCGAGTTCCCGAATGAAAAATCATCATATTATTACCAGCTTAATTCAAAAAACACAAGTTAACCATAAACAGTTCTTACAAAGTGTCTATGTACATAACTTGTAAGGGTGTGTTAATAACATCCTTAGCATAAACTTGAAAATTGTGTCAATGAACAGTTTTTTTTAAGTAAAAAAAGATACTTTTATTTCGGGGTTTGTAAAGAAGTTTTTAACATTTTAATATAAGATATGGATAAATAACACCTTGATAAACTGACATTGCATCGGAGAACTGTCCCGGTGAAGATATTTAATCTAAACAGTCCCCCGGCGGCAATGACTTGCTTTTGTTGAGTCGATTCCTGCTGATGGATTTGTTTCCGTAGTAATTTTCTGTGACTTTTGGGCATTTATCATTTTCACGATAATTGAAAGGGTAAACTTGACCATATACATATTTTATGTCGTTAACCGATGTGAACCAGGTATTCACTGGTTAGTTAAACAATATGTATGCGAATAGGCGTATTCATATTCATAGCCGATACGGCGAGGATGACGACCAAGTTTTGCATTGCTATTTCAATGTGTTTTGGTGCATTTTAAACAAAACCTCATAACTCTTTCATTGATATTGAACCACTACTATGGACCGGGCCGCGTAATTGTTAGTTGTACTGGTTGGTTTGTTTTGTTTACGGTAATACGGAAATACAAATCGCCTGGAGATCTTACTTACCTTGTATTACCTCTATTAGGTACGTTGCTTAGTCTTTATCTAAAATAATATTATAAATGCCAAAAATTTGGATATATGTTTTTTTGGATGTTTGTTGCTCAATTACGGAAGAACGTCTGAACGGATAGGGATAAAATTCGACACACCGATAGATTGTAGACTGGAATAGCACAAAGGCAATATTTTATCATGTAAAAATGTAATGCTCCCGTGGAAACATTAGTATAATCATTTCAACTCAAAAATCTAGGCCAGATCACTAGTGTTTAATTATAATAAAATAGACTAGGCGCTGGGATCATGTGCAACAAAAGTAATGAAACTATTAATAATATACGTGTTTTATAAACCTACCTAACCTTAAGATTGCAAGGAACTTCAAGACAAAATCGACTTAGATATATAGGAATTTTATAGACTCAATAGACAATCACTAATGACAAAAGCCCTTGGCTCGTAAAAACTAAAGAACTTTAAGTGTCGCTTAAAAAGTTTATGTTTTTAAAATGTGACGAAGTCTCTCTGATATTTTATTAAGTAAGGCGGGCGGAGATGGGTGGTGGTGTGAAAAATTCAGTACCGGCAACCGCGCTCGGCCGCCCTCGTGCAAGACGTGATGCAGGTTTTATAAAAATAGTTATTTATACACCCCACTTCTGTGTGCCATTTAGCTTAAACGCATACAAATCTCTCATGGGCTTGAAGACTGATGTGTTTATAGTTACGGCCGTTCTAGTCTGCTTTTTTTAAAAGCTTTTGTTTAATTTGCAATGTATGAATATTTGTTCGGGTGGAATCTTGCTACTCAATTCTGAAGCAGATATTTTGAACCGATTAAGTTGAAATTTTGTATATACGTTTAGTTTGGATGACAATACACGATATGCTGACATCATTCAAAATCTAATATGGCGGAACATCTAAGATGACGAAATACTAATTTTTTTGCACTTCTCCAATATGGGTATCAAATGAAAGGGCTTGTTGACGGAAATTAGTAACTAACTAACTCGAAATTTAATATGACCTCAGTCTAAATCCAATATGACGCCCAAAGATTTCTATGATGACGCCATATTCGGCGTTCGACGAGCGTTGTGAAATAAAATAACAGTGCAAAAACATGTTTTTTCGGCTTGCCTCCAAAACTCCAATGGATACGTTCTGATAAAGCAACCATCGCTTTACTTGAACATCTGACTGACTAAACTGACTGATACCTGCTGACGACTTACTAATTTTTTATATGACTACTAAGTGATACAAAAATTATACTTGACGCTGGCAATATGCTGATTAAAAATATTTAAAAAAATATTATTAAAAATAAAAAAACTTTTATCTGTAAAGGATTGTTGTAGTTATGATTGCCGGGGGAAGATTTGCATCATACATTCCCCGGCTCGGAGAGTAGCGACGTCTCGCTGTGGATGTCGGCGAAGCGGAGAGCCGAAGATAACGAACCGACAGCTGGGAGTTGACTCCTCGATTGCCGCCCCCTGCTTTATATTGTTGTTTATGATGGTTTGGTTGAGTTCATGCACTTTTAGGCTTTAATTAGTGGTAAGCAATTTTTCATCTTTGTTAATTCCATACGCCAAGTTAATCCTTAGATCTATGGTTACTATATGGTATGGTTATTAGATTATGGTTTTTCTAAAGGAAAAACACTGGATGAAAGTTTGTATGAAAGTTTAAACACAAGCCTAGGTTTTATATATTGGACGACGCCTATGGCGCAATGGTCACCAAGGCGTATGTCGTAGGTACAAGAGGTCCTGGGTTCGTTCTTATCTTCAGGGGAAACGTCTTAATGATAAATTCAGATGTCTTTTCTGTGTTCAGGATGCTTGTGTTCTGAGTTGTGACAGTCTCTGTGTTAAGGATACGCACCTTTATCGCTACGAGCCTTAGTAAGTTTTATTATAGCTGTGATAGCTGCAATCGAGATTTATTAAAGCCTTTCGGTTAAAGTTGAATACTCTTGTCATAGGCATCTTCAATTGTATAATAATTTCCGGGTTCGAATCCTGGCTATACAGAATTTTGAGCTGTTCTTTGTCTGCTTGTGTTCCTTATGACTTTGACCATGTTACGCACGATACCGGGAACCTTAGGGGCTATGAGAGTGAAGAGTTATTAAAAGTAAAGCTTGAGTGCTCAGAAGGAAACTCGTTGCCTGCATGAAATATTTACGGAAACTATTAGTCCATCAAGGCCTGATCTCGTTCCCTCGCTCTAAACGCACGAGTATGTGTAAGTGCTACGTAGGGAGTTCTGATTGCTCTCACCTTAATTTGTCTCGTTTAACTTCGAAACTTCGAACAAATATCATAGATAGACTTCTATATTTGTGAATTTAACATCCGCAAAAAATTTACAGTTACATATGACCGACTGAGAAGGTAGGTAGGTAGGTACCTATTCATTCCAAATTAAATAATTTGGAAGCCTAAATCAGCATTTGTTGTAAAAAACCTGTAGGTTTGACACTTAACCCTTTAGGGGGAAAAACTTTCGTCTTTATAAGTTTTTACTCTCAATATCAAGGTCTAAAAAGAATAATTTCTAATATTTATCTTAGAATTGTAGTAGAAATAGTATACTTTTTTTAAATCTTTTAGTGGAGAAAGAAGACAAACGATCAAGCGAACAGACAAGTCTGTAGACGTAGGCGGCTGATAATAATAGCCGTCTTAGACGGAACCTTGTTATTTTTACGAGGAACGACTTAAAATGCATTCTATTAACAAGTACATTACGAAATATTTTAAATATTTCAATAAGGGTTTTACCTATCACGCGCAGAAAATAGCGTTAAGTAATGAGATGTGACTAAAATAATCAAACGGATTCTGGTTTGTATTACCGGTAACAGATTCTGCAAAATTATAAGTTAAAGAGGACTCGGATAACCGTTTAACAGTGGGATTATATTCATTTGGAGAACCTTAGTCGCTTTTCAATAATACCACAAGCCTCCTCCCTTGGCTGCTATTTCGCTTCGAGAATGCACAGCAGACGATGCAAGTCAGATTTTTGAACGATCATTCATTTAATCTCTATTTTAATTTGATATGGGCTATATTTTTACCCTTTCACTTTTTATTACGCTTCTCCTACTAAGACGGCAAACTTTACATAAACTTTTTTCGTATTAAGACAATATTCACAATTATCTAATTTTCTGAAAAACCGGTTGAAAGTCACATTTTCTAAATCGTCTCTAATGATTTATTTATCGCTATAAAATTTCTTTTGTAGTAATTTTTTTAGCGAAATCTTTTTAAATTATGCTCTACTCACCGGCAATGTAAATTGAGCCTCGGTCTTCAATGGTTTTGTCAGTCACTTTCAGCCTCACTTAGTCTGATTGTGACAATGAAATGGATTGAATACAGGATCTCGGATCCGCTAACAGACCAGTAACGTGTGTCAAATTTGAAAAGGCTTTTGAATTTACTATCTAAACGCTTAATTACCACTTTCATGAGCAGAACAACGGTTGCGCTACCTCGTTCTGCGACACGAGAAGGTCCACGTGATGTTACTCGTATATTAAATGCCGTGGCATGTAGGTAACTCAACATCTTCAGGAAATGTCCTGAAAATGAACCATTAATTTGATCTACATCTATTTCTGTACTACATTTTAAAGTAATATAGGCATATAACACCACTCAACCATAATAATTGCAATTAATAAAGTCAGTGTCAAATAATTTTCGTACAATTAGAGAAAATTAAATAAGTTTTTAAACTTTTTAACAAAACGTAAAACCGGACTTAACGACAAATAAGACTTCAAATGGTAAAAAATAAAAAAATCAGTACTTGTTAAATGATACTTTTTCTTGCTCATGGAAATGATTCTATCAAGTTTTACCGTTTGTTGAAGTCGTTTTTTTAATCTTATTTAATTTCACTCTTTTTAGTAGTACTACGTTTAATTAAATAATTCGGTGTTGTTTTAGCGTAATTGGCGATATTTCATCTAAATTCTAAAAGTTAATGAGATTTACCTTTTATAATCATGTTAACCTAACAGTCTTAAAGACTACCATCAGTCCACCTTTTAAACGCATGAATTTCTTGAAAGAATTTGCTCTCAATTCCCTACCGTTGAAGAGTTGTACCTTTAATCATCAGCTCAGTAATATGTGTTGATCATAACCATGCACAAATATCTGATATGCCTAAGTAATAGATGTATGTGCCTGAGTAAAATAGCGGAGTAATCGGTGAATATATATATAACTAAAAATACGTACAGCCGAATACATTACCTCCTCGTTTTAACAATAAAATTTCTACAAGAATCTTCATTTATCAGCCTTATAGTGCATCTTTGAACATAACGTAGTAGAATCAGAGTAAAAAGAAGCTAATTTAATAAAATAAAGTGGGTTTATTAACAGTTACACAGTTATATTAACGATTATTATTAAAAATGAGTAAAAGTTTTAGAACTAACATTTACAGACACGTAGAGTTTTATATTCTAGAGTAGGTACTTACAAGTGAACAAGTGTGTAAGCCTTTCATTCATACCCTGTGTACAGGCATGAAGGTGAAAGTAGATATGGATTTCAGGAAAAACATCGAAGTTACAGTTATTGAAAACCCTTTCCGTGTCTATACCTGTTTTTTCATATCACGTATTTCATTCGTGAATTAAAAAACTGTGTAAGGTTTCAAACTTTAAATATTGCGGAAATAAAATATTCCTTTTACATCAAACTGAAATGAAGTATAACTCGGAAATTAAGTAATAAATAATTACAAAATACGTCATTTATTAGGAATATTATGATACTACAAATACAATTTAAATATGACCACGGTATGTCATGAAAAGGCCCCTTGTGTGAGTATCAACTGTAATTAAAGAAATAATAATATCTTATATATAAAATTTTCGTGTCACAATGTTAGTTACCATACTCCTCCGAAACGGCTCGACCGATTTTTATGAAATTTTATATGCATATTCAGTAGGTTTGAGAATCGGCTACTATCTATTTTTCACACCCCTAAGTTATAAAGGTGGTTCACCCTAAACATTTAAACGCGGTAAGGAGTTTGCGGGGTCAGCTAGTTAATGAATAAGTTTATTAATTTCCCTCCATATTTACAAGTTTAAATTAAATAATTTGGAGGCCTAAATCAGTATTTGTGGGGAAAAAACATTCGTCTTAATAAGTTTTTACCCTCAATATCAATGTCTAAAAAGAATAATTTCTAATACCTTAATATAATGGATAATTAGGTACCGATTTACAATTGACGAAGCACAGCAATCGAAGCACAGTTTGTCATTTTGCTAATATTCAATTTAACATTGCAAACCCCCAAATTTCGAGCCTCCGAATTTCAGATTTACCGTTTAAAATAGGATTACGGTTGTATAATAATTAGGTACATAGCTTCAAAATTCTGAATGTATTTGATAGCTAAGGTATGCCAAAAACAGAGTCACTTGGTAACTTATAGGTAAAACGTACAATCTTCTGTTTAGGTTAGGTTAGTTATGTATATATTAAAAGCTCAGTTACGCATAATAAATGTTTTAGAATCTTAATATATACATATATATAAAAAGTAAAGGGTTTTGTACGTAAAGACACGGTTTTCTCTATTACAATTAACTCCAATCAACTTCCCGTTGGGGTAGTAAATACCCCTTAGTACGTAAGTACATAAGATATTATTATTATTTAAAAAGATATTATTATTTATAAAGATATTCTACAAAAAGGCGGTCCAGCGGCACTTCAGAAGGGACTTCATTATGATTCTCTCTAACGCGGGTAAAACCGCGGGGCACATTTAGTTGTAAACTAACAAAGAAAAACTAAAACTACACTAAACATTACAAGAACTTTAATTTATTTATAATGTGCACTGATACACGTATTGAAATTCAAAATTTGATTCCTTCATACTGTTAGACTTGATGCTTTAGGAATTGGTTTAACGTAGAGCTGGTTAAAGTTGGAAACGAACATGCGTTTCCAACTTTAAGATTTCAAATTACTTCATGTCATGTGATTCCGATTCGTACTCAATGGAATGCAACGTCAAACAACATTCGGAACGCCACTTGTCTAGGACGGTAACCCGTTCCAGCGTCTCACCACTTTCACCGCACAACTTTATCTGCGCGGAACCGTTTAATTCATCTAAGGAAATAATTTCCGCAGCCATATACGTTACAAATATTCTAGGCTAATTTATGTGAAATTTAAATTCTTTAAATTGTGAGAATTCCGTTGTTCCTGGTAAACGCAGGGATAATTTATAAACACTTGCTGTCTTATTCTTAAATTACGTCCTACGGTTAAATACATGGATTTGATATTAAGAGTGAAAGGTGATAGTGGTCCGCAGAAATATGTTAACCTGTGATGTTAACAGAATTTCACATTTTGAAAATGTATACTTGGATTACGAAATTTTGTCACGATAGCATATATTTATTTTTTAGGAATAATCAAGTTGAACTGTACGATGTGGGAATCACATATTTTTATCACTAGCCTACGTACATGAATATGAGTATTTGACTGATAAGTACAATCGAGAGGTCAGTATATCCTGTTTGAAGAGGTTTGAAGCTGCGAAGTTCATTATTAATTTAATTAGACATATAGGAAAAGTTTGATTCATCTACTTATGAAACAAAGTGTTCCTGAGATTAGCGCGTTCAAACAAACAAACTCTTCAGCTTTATATAGATTATAATATACAAGTATAGATTATATATTAGCATAGATTATATATTAGTATAGATTATATAAATATAGATCTTATATAGCTCTGTTGTTATAGGTACAACAAAAGTTATTAAGATTGAACAAACAGCATAAAAGTCATGATATTATATTTCCCGAATCCCACATTACCTATCCTTTCTAATTTTTTATCGCTTTGTTTTAATACTAATATTCCCCTAAATCGTAACCGTGTCGATTGCTAACTGACTGTGCTGACTTTATTAACCGGAGATGTTAATTAAAAATCTAATTAGTACGATAATAGCTTTAATGAAATCATTCTTAGGTAATTATCATAAAAGAAAATGAAAATGTTTTTTTTATATTTATAGCCATTTCTCTCTGCTCATTGCATCTTCTGACAATGTGTTAATCGGTATGATTGGTATAATGCCGCGATGCCGTAATGAATGTAATGATGAAATTGTTGGTGTTGGCGATACTGTCATATTATAATTTTGAGCGGACAGTGTTCATCAGGAATTAATCATGCAGGTAGACAAAGTGGATCAGACGAATAGATTAAGTAATAGATTTTATACCTACAGACATTGTGTAGGTATGTGGCAGTAGTTATTTTTTTCATTATAATACTAGCTTTCCGCCATCGGCTTCGCCCGCGTGGACTTTTATAGGTTCCCATAGGATAAAAACAATCCTATGTCCTTTCCCAAAGTCCACTCTATCTGTGTTCCAAATTTCATTAAAATTAGTTCAGTGCTTTAAGCGGGAAAGCGTAGCAGACAGACAGACAGAGTTACTTTCGAATTTATAATATTAGTAGGAGAGTAGGGATTAGATTTTAACATTGTACGTAATGGCCAAATTAAATTATTCCACTATCTATCTTTGCATAATAAAAGCTATCAACTCAAGCTAACAAACAACAGCTAATTTAATATTGTTTGGTTGTCTGAAACATTCACAATAAGTAATACGTCCCTCAGTTTTATAAATAACATAAAACAGACCAAATGCATTTGCATCCGGGTTGAGCACAAACTTTTCAGGAATCAAACAAGCCGCGAGCGCGTTTTTACAATGAAGAACACACTATCGCACTCACAGGAGTTTGTAGCGATGGTATCGCGATTTAAGAGGAGAGAGTTCTCCCAAACAATAGTTTTCACTTTGGTCGAGCGGTAGGTACATACTTTCGATGTGCTCATAGTTCGACAACTTTCTCGGTGTCCTGCGTACGTGCGTTAATTCGACGTGATTATCGTTTAGGTTGCGTCATTAGAATTTGTATGTATTGAGGATGTAACTAGAGTCAAGTGATTCTATCTGCTTCAATTATAGGAATGCAACGCAACACCATTCACAACATAATAATTAGTCCGAGCAGCTGCAAATACTATGAATTTTAAAAGTTATAATTAATTTGTTTAATAGGTAAATACTATTGGCACTCATTGAAAATAATAAAATGTATGTATATTACCAAATTATGTATTTATTTTAAATCAAACCCCGATCCTGACTTGGTGACAATGGGACCACCTCGGGAGTATGAGCATACGAACAAAAAAATAAATTTGAAAATCGGTCCACAAACGGCGAAGTAATCGGCGAACATGTTATAAAAAAAATACATACGTCCGAATACATTCTGATGATGGGATCTCAAATAATTCGAGGGAACATTCAAATTTTATGGCACAACAATAGATTTTCATGTACTGACTAAAGTAAACATTTGTGTATAATTATCATCATATCATGTTTCTGAGCTAATGATGGAAGGTACACTACGAAGGTCAGGAGTTGAGAGAAAATTCTTTCATTATATCTTTTTTGTTCAAAAACTTATATGTACTACTAAGGTGGTCCAACCGTCACCATGTCAAAATCAGATGATGGGATGCTAGGGAAATCGAGGGAAATACTGAAACTTTATATGCACACACATTGTTTATGACAAATTTTGTAACATGATACAAAATATTCATGCTCGGTAATTATCACCTAATGTTGCTAAGCTGAAGATTAAAGGTACAAGACAACTCCTCAACGGTTAGGAATTTTCAATAATTTATACGTTCAGATGGTCGTTCTAAATGGGCACCGACTCCAAAATAGTTTTAAGAGTCATTACCATTTTTATTGCTGCACTTATACAATGAAAGCCTTGCCAAAAATAACTTTAAATAATACACGAAAACAAATGTCAAGTTTGGTTATTGTTCACATCTATTTGTTTATATGCGTTGAATAAATTATTTGAACAGGCGAGACTGTTCTATACTTATCAACAGGAGTGCAATGCTGTGTAATAGTAACATTTTATTGGTTTTTATATTTTATTCTTTATTTTTAAGTAGATGCATAGCCTACCTACCAACTGATAATAATTTACGTATGTATCTATCTACTAATGCATAAAACATTAATATTATATTGTTTGCTTTCTTTGCAAAAGGTTGCAGATTTGGTTGAAATTCAGACGAAGTCCAAAGTATTGGACTCGTTTTCTCTTTCAGTTGATTCTATATTATTTAGGTACGAACCTACTCGTATCTAAGCATAATGACCTTTAAAAGATTTTCGGTTTTCTGTATGTATCGCTTTAAATAAATCGTTTTAAATATTCAATGAAAGTTGGTTACGTACGTCCTTATGCCATCCGCTTATATTGTTGTGCAATTCTAGGATGTAAACCCACTTACCATATGAGCTGTTTATGCAGGTGAAATTTGCAGCTATCACTTAGATACATTATTTTATTCGTCATAAAATACGTGTTTAATTGTGTAATACTATTAAAAGCGAAGACATTTTCGCTTGCCCATTGTGACTTATTGTACTATGAAATCTTGAGACTGCATCGACTAAAGAGACAACATCCTATAAATTTTTGCATCACGTGCATAATGTTGACGGGAGTTAGTACCTTCGATGCTCTAAGGCAGTCTAAGGCTATACATTAGTATATCCTAAGTCTATGATCAATCAATCAATATTTTTATTTGCCAGAATATAGGTTACATTTTTCACAAAAAGTTTTTACAATATTGTCTCTGTATATTCCACCTGGGAAGGTATGCAAATTATTTACAGTTTGTTTTAGGGCTATGAATATGTCTACAGTTTAAAGTTATTTTAATTATTACATGGAATTTTAACATTAGGTACATAGTCAAAATAAAATTCATCGTTTATAAGTTTATAACAGTATTAAATAGTCTTAAATAGTCGGCATAATGTGACTAGTTATATACAAGTGTGTTCACCAATGATTAAAAAAAGATCTTTTTTAATCACTGGTGTTCACTGATTGACATTCATTGTTTTTATTAAATTATTCATCCATTTAATTGTAACTTGCCATGATCGTGGCCATGTCGCGGTACAATACAAAGAGCTTGTAGCGGTGTCAATAATTATAATAAACGTTACCGTGCAAAAATCACCTGGTCCGGTGAGTCGTAGGAAAACTTTACTTTGTGATTATTAATTGTTAATCATCTATCATAACATAACTATTTGTAGCTATTTCGTTTTGCATTGAAATCATCAATGTTTTTTTAAATACTTGACAAGTCAATAGTATGTTGCTGATAAAATTCGGAAAAATAGTTGGTACCTATTAGATTTCGCAGAGACTTTGTTTGACTTCAAACGAATTTTTGTAGGTAAGCAAATATTGTGATCGAATTGTAATTTCCTGTATGAAATATACTCCTGTCAAGCAACATGAAACTTGGCATATGAGGACCAACTTTATTTCGGTGCAGTTTTAACTGAATATATATTTAGTTACAAATATTTTGGATAACATAGTTTTTAAATTTATTTCCTTCGGTTCATTCCTCGTGGCAGGACAAGTATTTACAACTTCGTACAAATTTGCATTACTGATTTATGATTCAGATATATTGTTTTTGTTATTTTTCTTTTACTTACTTTTATACCTAATTACTTTTTCAATTCCCTGCCATCTTCGCAGTCGTTGTCATCTTCATACCTGCGCTGCGTATGAAGATCTTTTGCGTCCTCATATGTATATAGACAGACACATTCATATTATACCTATTTAAAATACTGAAATGTTTGTCTGATTTTGAATGCATGTAGTGCCGCATTTAACAACTTTAATATCAAACAATACATCCTCAAATCGTAACTGAAATGCAAAATTATTCTACTTCGATTATTTTCTGAATCGTACCTATATCAAAGCTATTTAACGTTCAAAGGTGAATAAGTATACGTAGGTACAAAGTATACGTGCGGTCCGTTGGCGTTCTCAACTTGCATCTGCTTGTGTATGTGATAAACCGTAATGGGTGCGCCAAACTGTACTTTCGAACAAAGGCCTATGTAATAGTGTTATTCTACGAGCCGATTTATCTGATGGTTCGGTCACATTTCCGGAATATATGGACAGTCCGCCTCGGTGCGATCGCTAAATATAACCTGCACTCTATGCTACACGCAATGTCGCAATTTGTCTCATAATAATAAAGAACTGATAAATAATAATATAAGTATTATACTTAGGTAACGCTTACAATTAGGCACAGCAAGCACGTCTTTGTCTGACTGCTGGGCACAGGTACCTCTAACATGTGAGAGGGATTTAGGCTATAGGTAGTCCATCACGCTGTCTTATTGCGGATTGGTGGACATCATAGGTAGGTATAGGTACGTTCGAGAAATTTTGAGTTTCTCTCAGTCATTCATTGCGAAGGAAAACATCGTAATCAATTAAATATCACAATATTTTCCATCACCATGGAGCAGCTATAAAATGTGCACATTACAATTTTTTTGATTGAATTGAGGATTTGAACCCTGCATCTCCCGCGTCGGACACCGCGGTCCTTACCACTTGGCCAACACTGCTATGCTTTCTTTGAAAATTAAAAAAAAAAATATAAGTACCTAGTTTATTATTTATGGATGCTAAATTTCCAAAACCCAACCTAAACAACGTAGGAAAATGAAATGGCAAATTCCTGGACTTAAGGTCGCTGTATACGTAACGTGATAAAAACGGAACGTGAACGGGACGGGGACGTCGGGGACGTTACTGCCTCGTTCAAAACAGGAACGTTCACCACCACCGTGCCACGTTCACGTCCCGTCCGTGTCTCCGTGACATATGCTCTTTCATATAGATTTTGTACGAAACGATTTTTCCAAAACTTCCCGTCCCGTCCTGTACCCGTCCCGTCCGTGTAAAAACCTGTCACGTATGCAGCGACCTTAACCCGTAAACTGCAATTCTAATTAGCGTGTTTTTACCCGACTGTAAATGACGGCGGGTTATGTCTTTCGCGAGTACGTACTGAGGCCAGAGCCCTTAGAAGTGTAAGTTTGTAAACGCGCAAACGTTACTATGTGCGTCCGAGTTAAAATTGGATAGATAGATCTTAAATTGAAAGGAATAAGGTCGATAATTAAATTCTTAACGCAAACGCGTTAGTAACGTTTTTGCGTGTGCAGACTTACACTAAGGCCTCTGAACTCTTATTGTGTTCCACTGCTGGGCACGGATCTGTCCTCATACCTCTGTTCTTAACTGTTCTGTTTTCATTTTTAATTAAATTACTTTTATGCAGTCTATTTTTATTTGATTACTAGCCTTCCGCCAGCGGCTTCGCCCGCGTGGACCCGTTTAATGGGTCCCCGTAGGATAAAAAATAGCCTATGTGCTATTCCAGGCTTCATTGCTATGTATATTAAAATGATAGGCGTGTAGCCAGTTGCTTCAACCGTGTTGACCCTATTAGCCGTTTTCACGTAGGAATGAAGCATTTTCCCGCGATAAAAAGTAGTATATGTTACTCAGGGCAATTGTAGCTTTCAAATGGTGAAAGAATTTTTAAAATCAAAACAATAGTTTTTGAGTTTATTCATTACAAACATACAAAAAAACAAAAACAAATCTTTCCTCTTTATAATATTAGTATACATTGATTAAATCATAATTTTGTTGCAGCTACGACCGCGACCAACCCTTCACCTTCCAGCTGGGCGTGGGCCAAGTTATCAAGGGATGGGATCAGGGACTGGTTGACATGTGCGTAGGTAAGTTGAAAAGTCTATTTCTTAGTTAGATAGCCTTTATGAAGCTGTATAAGAGGTTCTGGGTTCGATTCCCAGCGAGGGAGACATCTAAAGGAAGAATGGAATTAAAAGGTATTTTCCTGGTTTAGGAGTTGTATCCTTGACTTCATGTTCTGATCTTCATGTTCATGGCATCCTCAGATACGACATCTGATTGCAGGTCTATGAGTATGAAGCGTTAATTACTTATTCTAGTGCGAAGATTTAAGGCCTAAAAGCTTGCTTGTTCGTTAGACGTCATCCTATTTGATAAAATATTGATCTTATTAAATATAATTAATCACAGTTATGTTTTGAAAAGCATATAAATCTATTAATTCCTGCATTCATAAGGTGTTAGATGACTTCCATTAATCCTTAAGGGGACTTAAAAGCGGTACCTATTTACTACTCTGAACCTCCACAAGTTTGCGCTGGAGAATAAATTTAAAATCCTTTTAGCACAGTAAAAGCTTTGTTTTAAAATTTGCATTATTAACTAGAGTAAAATCCCTATTTACTTATTTTCAAATAGTGAGAGAAATGTCCATTTTTTCATGCATTGTCTCTCGATAACGTCGAAGTAATTTGATATTATGACATTACACATATACATATAAATTACGTGAATCTTTTAATCAGACAAAAAATAGGATAGAAAAACTAATAAGGCTGTACTTGAACGCGTTTACACTGAAAAAACGATATCCACGTTTTATGAAGAGATGCCAAAATTGCATTTTTAATGTCACTACAAGCCAGGTGAAGCGTTCCAGTGCAGTGCAGTTGAAAAATGTTGCCGATTTTTTTTCACCGTTTAAATTAGACAACTCGCGACATAAAGTGGAGTTTTAGCTGGGAAAGCATACTTTTTGCCACAAAAAATTAAACAAAACGGTTGTGTATGCCAGTGAAAATTTAATGAATTCATTATGAACTACGGCTTTGCGAACCGTTGGGACCCTGTGGTGCGTTATGGCCGGTCTGGCTAGTTTTTCTAAACGCAACTAATTGAAAAGTTACGCCGAACTTGTGTACGTTCTAACTCAAAACTGTAATGTAAAGACTTAGCAAGCTGGCTCTAAATATATTGTGCCTCTGCCTAATCAATAATTCTTCGTCAACAGGAGAAAAGCGTAAGCTGACGATTCCTTCATCCCTCGGTTACGGCGAACGCGGGGCCGGTAATGTGATCCCTCCCCACGCCACGCTGCACTTCGAGGTGGAACTCATCAACATCGGCGACTCGCCCCCGACTACCAACGTATTCAAGGAAATCGACGCCGACAAGGACAACTTGCTGTCTCGTGAAGAAGTGAGTATAGAGTTTGCGTTCCAAGTCATGGATACAGACGGTGACGGCGAATTGTCACGAGAGGAGGTCAGTCTCTGCTGTTATTACTAGATATCCTGTAATATTCGGGTGGAGGGTAATCTGCTCTACTGGATAACTATGATTGGTGATAGTACTATGCTTGTGTCAGATTTCTTCGATCAAATATCCTTCTATTTTATGCAAGTCTCTTGGATCAATATGATATTATCGCGGTGCAGATTGATTTATATACTTTTATAACAATTGCTTCCCTTATTGCATTAATATAACTGACAATCCTAAATATTTGCTTCATAGAATTAATAATTTCTACAAATACTCAATTTCATAAAAGCTTATTCACGCAATATGTAGCCTTCATAATTAGAATCTGGTCTGCTTATGTACCTACCATATTATTATTCGCTGTAATTAGTTTCAGAAGCGCAGAGACAGTTTCATTTTACATATTAGTTAACGTTGCTCTTAGTAAAAACATACATATGAATCAGTATTATACATGATATCCATACTAATATTATGAATGCGCAGGTGTGTTTCCTTGCTTGTACATATTACATTTTTAAACGTGGAGTAGTAAAGGGACTGGAGAATGACATAGACTACTTTTATCGCGGTAAAATATCTCATTGCCGTGGAAATCCATATAATAATGTATGCCCATTTTAACTTGGGTGAAACCGCTCGGCACAGCTACTATTATACATTCAAGTTTATTATTGAGAATGCTATGAACTAACTAACGAACCTTAATACCAAAATTAAGTAATGCTTAATTGTGTTATTGTCATTATGCTAAACATCGCAAGGAAGTCGACAATCTATGGAGAATAAAAGGTCGAATGGCGATCATCACGTATTGGCAAAGAAATCTGGTGGACAGCCGACCTGAAGAAGACAGCGGGAAGCCTCTGGATTCAGAGGACGCAGGGCTGGATGGGCTGTGAATGTCTGGGGAAGCCGAACATAGGCCATATAGGCTTTAAAAGGTTTAAAGCGGATGGATGTACTTACCTGTCACATTATGTAAAATTAGAGCCAATCCTTGGCTGTTATTCCCATAAGACACTACCTTCATTTAAGAATACCCAACAGTATAACATTCTGACAATATTTTTAATATATATTTTTAATTACCCTTCAGGTCAGCGAATACCTAAAGAAACAGATGGTTCCTCCCGACGGTGGTGAAATGAGCGACGACATCAAGCAAATGCTCGAAAGCCACGACAAGCTCGTCGAGGAGATCTTCCAGCACGAGGACAAAGACAAGAATGGCTTCATAAGTCACGAGGAGTTCTCCGGCCCCAAGCATGACGAGCTCTAAATGTTGAATAATAATCTCTCTCAAGCTAAACCACAAACTGTGGGAATCTGAAGACTTTTGAGTGATCTTAGTGTTCTTCATTATTATATGTACTATGTTAATATTTTACTTAAATATCCTTTATTTTTTTTACTTAAGTTTATAAAATAATATAATGTTGTCCGATAATTTACTTCAATATAGTTCTCCGATTATATAATATCAATTTTTCCTTTGTATAACTATTTTTCATGTTCATGCCTAATAATAGTTTTATATTATTGCGTTTACTTCAACGATCTATTGTCGTATCTTATAAGTCGTTAAAACAAGTTGTGTTGAGTCTTTTGTACTTAGTTTACTTGTGTTGTTGGTGTATCTATGAGTTTGTTATAAATAATGTTAAGGTAGTTACAATGTTGATAAGTAATACGCGCATATGTTACGATTTACTCAACATGTTAGAAAGATTTTCTCACTTTGCGATGTTCGCTATGAATCTTTAAGGTTACAACAATAATTCGCGATTCACTGCTTCATTTTTGATACCTTTATTTACGTACCTAGGTAATTTGCATAAATTCTTAATTGGGCACAATTTATTTCAAAGATTTGAGATTAAACCTAAAAAGACTGAAACTTCGTAGCATAAAAAAAACCTGGTATTCACCAACTTTAAAGCGAATAAGTATCTCTTCCTGTATGACATAGAAATTAAGACCTACAGGACCTACAATTCCGCAGTGGCCATCGGATGCTTAAGTACGGATCCATCTTACTCAAAATCAACATCAATACATATTTACATAAGATGGGTTGTAATAATTGTATTTTTAAGCTTCTTATATTTATTTTATCTTTGTCACAATTGTAGATTAATAAAAGCGTTGTACATTCTATTTAGTTTACATTGTGCTATGAAAAATAGCCACAAATTACTGTATCAATGGTCATTCCACGATAATATCTCAATTCAATAAATGTATGTACTGAAATAAATTTGTAGTTTAATTTGTAATGAACAGTATACATTTCCCATTCTGTATTTTATATTTGTTGTTTGCAGAATATGAGTAATTAATAATTCGCATGAATCTCTTGTGTGAATTTGTTTAGTAATATTTTTGCCAATATTTGTCTTTAGCATTGTTGTCAGCTCTATTAAAAATGCTCATGACTGACTTATTTTTAGTTTTTTGAAGTGAAAACTTCTTTAGGAATTAGCGTGGAAAACTAGAAAATTTAAGAATACTTAACCACTATAAAAAAATATCGTAGTTAAGACAGGAAAACGTCTGACGGGTCAGCTAGTTAGATATAAATAATTTATTATATTATCATCAATTAAAGATAATATATTATTGTTACCTTTATTACAACTTTCGACAGTGTCCACCAAGAACACAAATTTAAGCTCATCATTCTGCCTTGCCGGAAATCATTTACTTTTGGCATCTTGATGACCACGAATATGGTGGTGAGGGATTACAGATATAAATTCTCATTTTTCATTTGTTGGAAAATTGTAAAGGAAAATACTTTAGTAGGTAAATTACTTAAGTAAATTATATTATTTTTTAAATTTAATTAAATTAAATTACGCGACGTTCCTGGTGCTGCTGGAAGAAATTACTTTTAGAAATAATCAGTACCCTGTACGTATTCTCTTCTTTTAACGTGATTTATAATTAATACACATATTATGTATTTATTTAGTACACAAAAGTGTTCTAATTTTGCAATGTGGGCCATTTTATTCTTATGGTGGGGACTATGACTTAATGTTTCGTCGACTATTGGAATATTGAAAACTACTTTTCCTAAAACTAATTTATTACAATTTTGCGACTATCACGCTATCACGCGTGTATCTCTCTGTGTGTGTATGTGTGTGTGTGTGTGTTTGTGTGCGTGTGTGTATTTCCATAGTACCTAGCAGTATGCAACAGGATGAAAGTTATTAATGGTATCAATATGATATTCTTCATCTGGCTATCACGTTCAATAAAAATTTGGATCGACTGTTATATAAAGTATTAAGTATCTAAACAAATTGGCACGATCATCAAACAAACAAACGAAACTAAAAAGTTTGAAAGATATGCAACGTTAGTTATTTAAGTTAATAATATCCACATAAGTAGGCTATGCGGGATTAAAATACAATACAAAGTAAGTATGCAACTTTGAACGCTACCTAACAATTGGTCTAAAAGTCTAGCGTGGCCTAAAATTGTTTGCAAACAGGAAGGCAGACGAAACAGGCGCAGTCGCAGCCTGGTCGCAGCAGGTCGGTCAATTTTGGGGCCGTTTGGGGAATTTTGGGGGGTCACTAAGAAGAGGTGTCCCAAATTGGCTTGTTTCGCCTTCCGTCTACGCATGACTGATGGATTTGGGGGGGGGGGGTCATGTCCCTTGTGACTACCGTGCTAGTAGCAACCTTCCACAACAGATTAAAAGAGAGGAGATAGCGCAATGTATTTCGAAGTTCTTATGAGTAAAGTTGATATTGAACAACCCTATTACCTACCTAAAAGTGCGTGAAAGCGCGCATGGCTTGGCGGCTAGCGTAGAACGCAAGCGGTCTATGCCGCTAAGCCAAACGGGCACGGTCGGTCGTGAGATGGGTGACTGCTAGTGGCAAAAAAATTCATGCGCGTTTCCGTTCTTCGGAGGGCACGTTAAGCCGTCGGTCCCGGTTTTTGTCGATAGATAACAGTCGTTTAACTTAGTCGTAAGCCTTTTGGGCGATTTTGAAAACATCCGACAGCGAGTTAGCCATAGCCACTAATCCGCATCTCCATTCCACGATGTGTCTACCAGGGTTGCCAGATGAAATTTTATGATATCCCCCAAATCGATTTTAATTTTTCCCCAAAATGATACGTTTTTAACCAGAAAACCCCCATTTTGTCACCAGTAAAAATAAATGTAAAATTAAACTGCTTTTATTTTTCTGAGGAAAAAAATTTGAATGAAAAACTTGATCAAGCATTGATTTTTTATTCTTCATTAAAACTAGCAAATACTTCATTTACTTTGTCTTCATCTTCTGTTTGATAGACATTTTTGGACTTAAATAAACTTAACATTGTAGAGCTTGGCTCAAATTTTGTAAACCCACCGTGGTGTTGTATGGCACTTCTCACTCTCATAATATGATCAGCAATTTTCGTATGCATTCTGTTTCGCAATTTATTTTTGACGCTGTTCATAATCGAAAACGCCCGTTCTACTGCAGTGTTAGAAAATGGCAAACTCAAAATAGCCGTGGCAATATTTTCCCCAAAATTTTCCCCAAAGATTCTATATCCCCAGTTTTTCCCCTAGAGTCATTTTTTTCCCCAAAATTGCGAAAAAAACCCCCAATCTGGCAACAGTGGTGTCTACTTTCCGCAACTCATCAAGAGATGGCGCTACAGGTATTCTGTATGTTTCGTAGCCCTTGTAAATAGGTATTTGGGATTTTATAAAATAAAACTTTTATTATTTTTATTTATACTATAACGTTTATTGACTTTTACAATATACCAGTTATAACTAAAACACACTAAATACTAGAGTCTTCTCTCAAAAAATAACACGAACATCTTTCCAGTATATATATTTTAGTCTATGCGCACATCTAACACGCACATAAGTCTGTGCGCACGTGCGCACATTCAATATTTAGGGAAAAGAAGTCCTGTATGGTCCTGGCTCAAATCACATTTATTGCAGCCGCGGTTTTCGAAGAAGGCATAGCAACTTAAGAAACGCGCACGTTAAAAGCACAAAAATGATATAACTTTAGAAAACTTTGAAATAATTACAAAACAAATCATTTTTTCGTATGATACACACACAATGCGTTAGCATGAGCATCACAGAGTACATTAAAATATAAAATTTGTTATACGACGTTAGCATCCTAGTAGACTGTGTATACCTTATGGGGCGATTACATTGGCCAACCTGCAGGGGCCGATTTGGCATACATTGCTGGTTATCTGAGTACATTGTAATAAGACTCAAGATAACCAGCAATGTATGCCAAATCGGTCCCTGCAAGTTGGTCAATGTGATCAGCCCCTTAGACTGAGAATGTACATGTATATAGCATACAGTATACACACAGGCCACGCCCGTCACGTCAGACACTGACTGACAGCTGACAGTAAACGTGTCACGTGCGGCATAAATATTAGATCAGGTATGTGGATTAGGTATTTTTCGATGCGAGTCCGTACCTAATCCAAAGCTCAACGCTTTGCACGGCATGGCACATGGCACGTACACAGTCTACACAGAAGCTATTTTGTACCTTAAGAAGAAACGCGGCTTCAGCCGAATTAGAAATATTGGTGTTTTGGAGTGACTATTGCTATCGCGCTGCGCCCTGAATAATCCGCTGCGTGCGATAGGGACAGATGCAGCAGCAGCTCGGACCGATTATACCTACAAACTTTGTGACTAAATCGAGGTTTCGTATTCTCCTGTTTCCTACTTCAAAACTGAGTTTTTTTTTTCACAAATATCAAGAAATAGAATAAGTCTATGCCTCAATGTTTTTATTTGGTTGTAAAAACCTTTCAAATTTGTTTTGCAGTGGTTGGATTAGGGCTGTATGAAAGAGGCATTTTTTACGATTTTTGAAGAGCCATATTTTCTGATATAATTGGTTGATTGAAAAAAAAAACAAAACATAGAGGCATAGCTTTAGCAGACTTAGATATTGTCACAAAAAATCATTCCTCTAGGGACTTATCACTATCTATTATCCAGAGAAAAAATAGGAGAATACATTTGTATGGGAATACGGCACTAGAGTTTCCTCTTAAAATGTGGGAGTTAAGTTTCAAGTTTAATTAGCACTACCGCCAGCGCGATCTATGTAAAATACGACTGGACTGGTTAGTGGGCTCTAGCTATTTATGTCGTATCGAATATAGTTGTAGTTAAGTGGCGTTATTTTAAATACTCTCGAAGAAAAATAACAAAACTGACGTCTTTTTATTGAAAAGAAATTTGTAAAAATCAGAAACTGATGTAATAATATGGGTAAAATGCATGTTAAATAATGCTCTGGTTTCTATTCATAGAACACCAGTTTTAATTTCCATGCCATGTTACGGTAAAAAAGACAAAAAAATATGTCATTTGAGTTGTTCTCCACAATGAAGTTTACTTATTAAATGGTAAAAGCAAATGTATTCACGTTAAAATGCCGTTTGCCCATAAAAATAACGAAATTAATATAATCCACCATTCCACAATATAACAGAAACAGAACGTCCATACTCCATGCCGAATATTTCTTACCCAATCCACATACGATACAAAATATCGGTAACAGGCCAGCGGATCTACTGAATAAATATTCGGATTAGGTATAGTTTTTACCTAATCCGACCCATGTCTAGCCGACAGATGACAGCCTGAATGACAGACAAGAGAGTGTTTTTTTTTCTTCAATTATGTCGTCGCAAACTCTGCATATTACCAGCGTCAAGTACAATTTTTGTTTTTGCCAGCTTCGGTGAAGGTGAACAAGTAATAATAGGCAAAGTCAGTAAGTCGTCATTAATAATCAGTTAGTCAAGTCCGTCAGACATTCAAGTAAAGCGATAGCTTCTGTACCAGAACGTGACCAATGGAATTTTGGAGGCAAGCCGAAAAAACCTATTTTCGCAGTAATTTTAATTCACAACACTCGTGCACTATAATTAACCTATATCAAACCAAATGCTATCAAAATTATCCGATATAACTCAAAAATACACCAAGAAAGTAAAAATAAAACAAGAGCACAATATTGTCTTTTTCGACTTCCCGGCAAAAATCCTTTTCAATGTTAACTTAGTTGTAAATTATTTATTCTTATGGTTGTAATTTGGTTTTCCCTACACGATTAACTCTTAAGTGCATGATTTTCTGTGTTTTCTTGAAATTTATTTTATTTATTTTATTGTTCATGTACACACTAGAAAAATACAGGATAAATTAATATTAAGGAAAAAGTCTGTACAAAGGTACTGCTTATTTCTAACGAAATCTCTTCCAGCAGACCTGCGACTGGAGAAGAGCTACGAATGGTAGAAACAGTGTTATAATTATATATTATGTAGAATGACCTCTAGAAAACGGAAAAAATAATATTATTTATGTATTAATGCCCGAAATTAAAATTTAAAAAATAACAATTCAAAATAGTACATTATTCTTAGTCTAAGACTGTTACGACGTTTATTAACCGTTTGATTTCCTTATGGACACGTTTCCAAATCACACTAAAACTTTCAAAAATAAGCAGTTTGTGGGTGCATTTTGCGGCAAAATGAAAGTAAACCAAATGTAACTAATACAACAGATAGATTACTTCCTTCATCTATAAATGGTACAAACTTTTATAAATATTTCATCAATAAATCAAGACAGTGACAAGTAAAATAACCCTTATATTCAAGCCATTAAGATTCATGCGTTATAGTAAAATTTGTGGAAAAACTAGACATGTTTTTATTTATTTCTGACACTTTTTGTAACATTTTGATAGTTTTTTTGTACCTTTTTGAGTTTAACATGTCTGCTTACATAAAATATTTTTAATAGGTACATAAATTTATGTTATGAAATAGTAGATCCTCACGATCCTCTCTACAAATAACAAGTACATAATATGTAGGTATCGTCCCTTCATCGTGTAAATCATATTTAGACTACGAAACTATTTAAAAATAAAACAAATAATTGACTATATAATATCTACATATTTATTTTAGAGCATTTAAGAAAATGGGTACAACAATATATCGTGTATGCGCTTGTATAATTAGAATAATAATTAAAGCTATAAGCAGAAAAATGCTGCTGTTCTTATACCCAAAGCTTAAATTCATAAGAAAATATTAGTAACGATACAACCTGTTAGTATTTTGGGTACGTGAACCCCATTTTTAAAAAATGCGACTGATAGGTACACTTTCACCACACAAATGCTAAGAATGAAGAAGAATGCGTAAAATAACTATGTACCTACCTAGGTTCACATACCTACATGAACAATATTATGTATATAGTATTAATGTAATACTATCTCAAAAGAAACAATGCACATATTTTATTAATTTAATTTTGAATGAACAATAGCTAGATTATTTGCATTGCATCTACATACCTTTCAGTCACCAATCAATAAACTACATCACAGTAGGAATGCTCTGCCTACAGTTACTGTGTTTGATTACATGTAACATTGTATGTACTTCTTTAGAGTTCCAATGTACTGATTTCGTTGTTTATTTAACCTTACTTAGTCAATAGAGGTATTATTATTTAATTAAAAAATTTAAAAAAATTACCATCTTTCGGTCTTGACTACTCTTGACAAATTAAAACACATTGAGATATTATTTACTAAATATCTCAATTGTTAATGTTAAAACATAACTGTTATTTATAGAAATAGGTACCCTCTTCAGGTAGATTTTTTTATGTTTTTAGCACCATCACGTACCATCATCAGAGCAACTGGGAGTGAAGCCTACATAATTGTCTACATCGATGATACCTACTCACTTCCCTCAGTGAGTAGGTATCATCATCTTTAAATGCTAAACTTACTTAATTAAAATACTAAATATTATTTCACGAAGAAAACATTTATTACATCAAGTTATTTAATCTATACCTATAATAAAACTGTAAGCAGGGTCAATTCTGTACATTGCATATAAATTTAAAAAAATACTTCTAGGGGTCTTTTTATAAGTAACAGAAGCTAAAAATATAAGTTTTGAAATTATTGTCTGTCTGTCTGTCTGTCTGTCTGTCTGTCTGTCTGTCTGTCTGTTGTTAGCTTTTCACGCAAAAACTACTGGACGGATTTTGATGAAACTTTTTTTGTTTTATATATATTGGTCTTCGCTAACATTTAGGCTATAGATAATTTTAAAAATCACCCTTTAAGGGTGCGAAATGAGCGATGAAAGTTTGTATGGAAAACTTGGATTTTTTCAATAGATTTTCTTGAAATTTGGTACAAATATTTTCTAACCAAAATAAAAGAATACGTGTTTCAGCATTTCCCGAAATTCATCCTTTAAATGTCAATTTTCTTTGAAACTCTTTGAAAATTGAATGTCGAAACTTGATGTACAGAATATTTTTGTGCAGAGTAATATACTTATAATTTTGTATTTGTAATCTTTACTAACATAGCAAGAATTCTATTTAAGCTTTTTTCAAAACTACCCCTCAATAGCAAATAAAATGGATTCGAAAGTTGGTATCTCAAGCGTACAATAATTAACCTTAACTTAATATTTCATTCTCAAATTCTTTTCCCTTCTTTGAATGATGTGTTTACTGATATATTGTTGAATGAATTTCCGTAACATTAGTGTGTATTTCATATCAATCGGGTGATAAACAAAAAAGTTATGTTCATTTACACAATACGCGACATAAACTTAAAAGGCACTTTGGGGAATTTGTATGAAAGTTTCGATAACAGCCCATTCAAAACCATAAATAAAAGTTTAAATTTAAGTAAAATTATTTTGAACTCTCACTAATATTGTCGACTATATTAAATATACTTAGATTAGCTTACTGTTTTTTCTTTCGTTGGCCGAGTATGGCTAGACTATAGGTACCTAATAAGCGCACCGCGAGCCTTACCGCAGCCGAACCTATCACAGGCTCCATTGAGTTAGTTGCTCAGCTTATTAGTCTTCTTTTGGGGTGGAAGATTATGAACAGGCTGCAGCTGAAACGATTATTATCGCTACATTATATCAAGCTGCAACCTTTTTAGCATTCCATTGCTGAGCATGGAGTTCTCCCAATATTGAGGAGGCCTCAAGCTCCGATGAACCGAAATCCAAATCTTACAATCTAAATGCATCCAGCATTAAGGTTGTAAGATACGGAATCTAAACCTTCATACAGAATGTACAAAGCCTTAACAAAACGAGACTACTGCAGACATCTAGGTGACGAATAGTTAAACTTTTAGTAAACCAACTGTTAATCTCATAATTTGACATTCGATTTATCAACCACAAAGTTTACATGCCATACGGTAGATGGCGTTATTGAGAAATATTCATTTCTTCTCCAAAGTGAATCGATGGAGATAATTTCAAATAAGAGCCTTAAGTCTAATAAAAGTAAGTACATAGTGTAAAAAAAATAAAAAAAAAAATTCACACGTATAGCCTCACATTAGGGTAGATATACCCTGTGTCGTGGGTGCCATGAACACACATAGAGACAGAAACACAACCACTCAGACCGAGAACAGTTTAAACTCATTGAAATTTCTGCCGGATTTGATGCCGGATTCTAACCCGGAACAGTTCGATTATCAGTCCGCCATGTTAAACATTGCACCACGCGGGTTGTCCCATCGTTGGGAAGGTATACGTATGATGCTGAACATTGTTAATTGGACCAATGATAACTTAACTCATTTTTTGCGTCTCTTTATTGCATACGGGCTGAGGGCTCATCCACACACGTTGATTGATGGAGATATTAAGGATTCTTTAAAGATTCTTTATAAAAATATTCTTTATTTCCAAATACAGATAGCACACTGTGTAGAGACCCTGCCTTCTGCTTTAGTTTTCACAATGTTATATGAGTTATGACTTATGACCAAACTGCTGTCCGCAAGTTTTAAACCTATAGTTTATTAATTGACCTTACAATTGTTTAATTGTTTAATTCTAAGCACGTGTATGTTTAGAAATTTTATCTCCCAAATACAAGTAGTTGTATAGTGCACCTCTTTTCTGCAGTTAAAGCTATGTATATAGAATGAGTCTATACATTCTTTGCAGTATAAATTCACCCAATTTACTAAAGATACTATTTTTAACATAGATGAAGCCACGGGCACAGCAGTATCTCTTAACTTTAATAAACGAGGTACATATTAGTAAAGAGAATCTGATTGCGCGAGAAAAGCGAAACGTGAGAAAGTGGATAGTAAGATCAGTACAGTAAGCATTCCTTACTGTTTTAGGTTTGAAGGATTTAGGAAAAATACATTAGGTTTCTTCTGAACATATGAACATTGTATTATAAGTGATTTCACTATATGTAAGAATAATCTACCTGCTACTTATTCAATGCAAATAAATAATCTTTAATTTTTAATCAATCCATTTTATAAAAGTCTTTATACACGCGGACGACGTCGCGGGCACAGCTAGTAAGATATAAATGAATAGATAATGAAATTTGTAGTTATATGTAACAAATAAGCATAATAAAATAAACTTACGCAACATACACAGTACAGATAATATCTATAAAAAATCATATTGAATATAATAATTTAATTACTAAAAGTGCTAACAATTGCTTGTACATCCTTAAGCCTAACGTCCACCGAAATATTGATTCACATTATTTTAAGCATTTATAAGAAAATTTATTAAAGCGTTCGTTACGCCGCTAATTGACCGCTTTTTCTGATGAAAGACCTTCGTAGGAGTATCTAAATGTACAAAGGGTCAATCTTAAAAGACAGCAAATAGGTATAAGAACCTTGAACTATTATTTATTCTTATGTCTTGAATACTATAAAGCAAATGCGTAGGCAAATCGTAACTACAGTAAATAGTCTAGGTAACATTGTATGATGGTACACAAATTTTTAATCAACCATTTATATATATTTATTAATTTATGTAGGTACATATTAACATTTTTATAGGCATTTACTATTTCTTTATACCTAATTTAAATTTGAACTATTAGGCACTTTATTTACAATAATTATTATATAAAGCAGCTGAATAACATCAAAACACCAAAGGCACTTTTTAGTAAAAAAAAATATTCACATTGTAATTGTAAGATATCTATAGATAGATTTGCACTAAATAGATAAGCATTAAATAATTTTCTCTTTCAGCATGATTGTAAAAAGCGTATTTTATAAATCGTAGACTTAATAAAATGTGTATCGTGTAAAAGATATTGATTGTATGTATACATTATTGTATATAATATAACAAGATTTATGGCACAGATTACGTTAACTAGAGTATCAAGATCATCTTTGTTCAAAGTTTGTTCTTACAGTGGACTTGGATTGGAGTCTACACACAGAGAGAGAACAGGCATGACTGTCCATTCCATTTAATTACATTTCAAGCAAATTGCATTTTAATAACCTTCCTAACTTGATTTAATTGATTTAATTTTGCAATTAATTCTAACGCTATTTGATACGTACTGAATAATTTTCTCAAAATATTAATTTATGCAAACAATTTATATTTCGACATCAACTATAATTTTTGTTCTTAATTATAGACTATGCAGACTAGTGTCAGAACTATAAAGTTAAATGTTAGCTCATGTTTTATTTTTTTAAATGCAATACAGCCTCCGAGTTGAATAAATTAAATATTGTCAATTTGTCACACTGAAATTAGTACTCGGTTGAGCGAGCATTGCTCGGATAAAAACAATAGATTTTTTTCAGAGACTCACTAGCTTAGCGTTACTTAACAAAGCCATCTACTGTAGTAGTTCCCAATAAAATATATAGTATTACTTAAACTCGCTTACAGATGTCAGGAAAAGTCATATATTTCAGTTGATGTTTAAGTCGCTGATAAAATGATAATTTCTAAAAATAAAACTAGCTAAATCGATTTTTTGCCCCCAAAAACACCTGCATATTAAATTTTATTAAAATCGTAGGAGCCGCTTCCGAGATTCACAATATACAAGAATTGCTTGTTTTACAGGTTTTCGATTAAGTATATGCCTGTAACAATCTGAAACCTTCACCCACTCTAAAATTATTTGTTTACGAGCACAGCATCTTAAAAGCAACATTCTACATGTACACAAAATTTAATTTTCTTAGCCAGTAAAATGTGACTTATTGTGTCATGTAATATTGATTTAAATTAAATACTTGGAAAAATAAATAAATCTAGTGATCATTAAAATGCACACTTAGTGCTTAGCTGTAATATATTATTAATATAGGTACTTAATTATATGCATCTATTATATCAAACATAGGTACCCTCCAAATGCTTAATTTCATAAAAAATACATATATAATTACACATAAAATGGTTATACATACAAAATAAATGTTTTTTTATTAAATTACATATCTATATCACTTATCATAAATAATGTATACATATAATAATCATTCTGTAGCACACATAAATTTTACCATAAATATTTTAATATTTGTTATTCTAATCAGTCTTACATTTAGGCACCTCAAAGCTACAAGAAATTGAAGCACACAATTAGCAATAGTATAGTATGTTGGGGTAAGTTCGGATGGTTTTTAGCTACATTCGTAAGATGTTGGCAATTTTTTTTTTCTCATAATCTATACCAGCCAGCGTAAAAAATAAAGTAAAAACTGATAATCAATAAACAAGCTATAAGAACAATATTTTTTCGTTTGCACAGACATAACGACTACTGAGTTATGCGAGTTTAAAGTACGGACATACATTTCAAAAAACATGGGAAAGAACGGACGATGTAGGGGAAAGACCGGAATACCCTCTAAAATCACCCAAATGGCTAAAAGCATAAGGTTTATAAAAAGAAAATATCCGATCTTATACTTGCTACAACATACTTCTTGAATAATTTATTTTGTTTCAAAACATAGCAGGAACTATTTACGTTTTTAACGTTTTACGTAACTGAAGGAAGTAGCAAAACAAATTGGCGCCTCGCATTATGTTGCGAGTATAAAAATAACCACAAATTCGGTAGATATTTAACTTATACGTTCTTAACCCATTCACGATCTTACCCCAACCTTACTAATTATATATAGGTAGCAAAATGTACCAAATGTGTTTTACTTCATAATATTTCAAGTATAAACAAGTATAAATCTGTACCAAAATTAGATTGTGCATTGAGTGTTGTTCATTTCTATTGAACAACTTTAGATTAAAGTTATTCATTTTATATTATAGTTAAATTAGGTTAACATGGGTTAAAGTCAATTATTCTTAAATGCAACTTATTTTGCACACTCAATACACTTCCTACGTCTTACAAAAACATGTTGACCTTGACAGAATTCATTAGCACTACTATATAGTCTTTCTAAAAGTAATATTTACTTTGAATAACAGACAATATCTACAGTAATAATAAAATTTTCTCATCGCAATCAAGTGGGTCATCATGTACAATTCACATAAAGTAGAAGATCTCAATAAGAATAATGTGTGCAATGATTGGGCACATAAATATAATATACATAAATACATGTCGTTATCTAAATTGCATGTGGTTCAATGTCACTTGCAGAACTCTCCTTGAGAATGAGTGAGGTTAGCATTCGTCACAACTCATTATTAGCAATAATAACTGATTAATGAGAATAATATTCATATTTTCAGTATGTATAAATAAAAAATCATGAATAAAGATCCTAGTAAAATGTTACAACCTTAAGATTCTATAATTTTCATAATTGAAAAGTTAACAGTAGATATATAACAGTATTCACAAATAACTTACATATAAAAAATTGCCACATTACTTATTACTCTTATTAGGCAGTATAACATGTATTTCTAAGCACGAGATCCTACTTATTAACACAATGGAAAGATAATAAAAACTATTTAAAAAAAAATTAAAGGTGTAAACTCCATGTAACACAATTTAACGACAAACTCCCTAAAGCAATTGCATTGGTTTAGCTTGTCTTCCATATTTTGATACACTCTACTAGTACACTCCATAGAATTACAGTCTCAATAACAACAACAGTTGAGTAATAAAAAGTACACTTTAAATTGCTAAAATTAGTAAAAAATGTTTCACTGTGTTCTTTGGTCGTTTTATTATCCTAACCCACAATAAACTCGAATGTTTTGAAAGAAAGAAAGAAAAAAATATTTATTTCATATTAGGAATACAAAATATTTGCTTAATGAATGTCATTTTTTCCCAGTCATCGCCTTTAAGTGCCTGTTTGGGCTAGATGTTCAGCTGAGAGAAAAAAGGCGGCGGAAAAAAACTCAAAGCACTCTTTTCAAAAAAAAGTACATAATAATATATTTGAGACAGAATGGCTATGGGTTGATAATGGTCACACGTGACAGCTGATCATGTGAGACACCATCTTGATTTGCATCATGCATACCAAACTTTCTATGAAATTCATTCAAGATGTTTACAAATTGGGATTTTTTTCTTTTTCTAATTCTGATTTTCTCTCTCTCCATTTAACCACAACTCTATAATGCCATAAAATACACAGTCCCATCATTGTTGTTATATAGAGTTTACACTATACATAATATTTATGTACAAAGTGTATAGTTGTTATATTAGTTTTTAAACTATTATAAATTAAAATAATATATTCTTTCACATATTAATACAAGATTAAGATTTATTATAAGTAAAAAGCGGTGCTCGTGATGTTGTCCGCTAGGATAAGGACTTGTAAATCAGAGATATATTAATAATTCGAACATTTGTGTGTTGTGTGATTTTGTTCGCATGAATAACATATTTATTTTCATATGGATCAGTAACAAATTAATAAAAAACATCTTTGCAAATAATGCATTATTTTAAAACAAATTTGATTACAATAATAAAGATTATAGTAAGTTAACCTTAAATAAAAAAGATTCATATTACTGCTATTTTTTAGAACTATTTAAGAGGAACAATTCTGTGATACATGATTTTTGCATAAATATATTATTATCTCTATTTACCCAGCGCAAGCCACACAAGCTTACAAACTTAATTTTTTTTTCTGTTTTGCATCATTTTTCTTTGATGCACCTTGATGTATGAGTGATAATGTGATGTATAAGGCTACAAATAGAACCAGTACTTCCTGAGATTAACACTTTCAAACAAAAAACAAACAAACACTTCAGTTTTATAATATAAGTATGGATCATAAGGTTAAGTTGGATATAATTTAAAAATGCTGTTTTACTGTGTATAAAATTTGTTCAGTTAGAACTCTTGACAAACTAAATATACCATAAAAAAACTTAAAAATAAAAACTTTAGAATTATAGTGTAAAATGAAGTAACTATATTTAAGAAAATGCATTCTATTAGTATTCAATCTATAAGAAATTCTACTTCTGACGAAGATCACTGGAATGTACCTATACTAAAGTTAAAGTAGTGATATTCACAACACATTTGCAAAAGTAAACATTAACAAATGCAAAATTAAATATTACTGACATACTTTTATGGAGGTATTTTTAATAACCCAAAAGCCTAATGAATATGGGGGCATAGATATATGGTTACTATATTTAATGTGATGTGGTTGTAATACAGGTGGGTATGCTTCATAAAACAGTGGCCATGTGTTAAGAAGGACGTACTTACTTAGTCTGTTATTTGATGGTGCACTTATTATGTATTCATCTATATCAAGGTTGTTGCTATCAATTGCAGTACCATTGAGCAAAAACCGTATCTTAGCCATTTCTAAGTTAATTGCAAATAATGTAATTGCAGTAGTGTCTTTTGTATACTTTCTATTAGCACAGTGAGCATACATCCTTTGTAATCGGGAACAGTTGCATGTCACATTTAAAACTTTATTGCCAACCAGCTTTTTATATAGAACACTTATCCACCAATCTGGCAAAGGGTCCAACTGATCATTTATCATGCTGTAATTACCACCAAAAAAGCTCTGTCTAACAACTGTCGTAATATTGTATTTTGCAGCCAAACCTAGCTTATCTAACCATAAAGGTGAGCCAGCATATGAATTGGACAAGCCAGGAGCACCCCCTCCATAAGAACTGCTAGTTTCTGTCAACCACATAGGGATATTATTATACTTGACTGTATGATTTTTCATTGTTTGAATCTGCTCCTCTAGTAAATCAAAAGTATTTGGATTCCAGAAGTCCTCCAGCTTCGCAGTTCTGCTGTTTAAATAATACTGATGCCAAGATCTAACATTTATAAAGGTGGAACCATTACCTAAAAAATCCAGCATATATTCAAGGCAATAGGGACATTTTGGTTGAGGGCGAGTAGTATCTGGGCCCACCAAAAGAAATTTTTTATAGCCATAATGATTAAGGAGTTTACGAAGCTTATGAAAATCATGTGCCAACATTTGTGGTGTGATGCTTATGTTAAAAACATGTCGAAAAGAATTTGGTTCATTACCTAATTGCCAATCAATTTGATACCCTCTGTGCCGTGAATACTCTAGAAGCTCTGCTGCATTGTGACTGCTCCACTCATGTTCATCACGAAGCAACAAATTAAAGCTGAACAGTAACTTCATTCCAACGTCTTTACAAAATTCGTTAATCTCTGTCCATTTACTGCCAGTCATAATGAAAAAAGGCAAGAATTTATGTCTGCATAGCTTCCGTATCGCTGAGCATGCCGATTTAGTGGTATCTGTGATTGGGCAGTGTTTACACGACACTGAAGGTAAGTCTTCAGAGCTGAATATAAGACGCTCGGACATTGTGCCGCCCAAGCGCAGTCTCGCTGGAGCCAAGGCAGATGCGAGTTCTCGAAATTTAGGTTTTATAAAATCTACTCTATCATAATTTTCAAACGCCGAAGTATCAATGCCCACGCTGAGGAAGTCGTCAGGTACAACGGCGAGAGCTTCATGATGTTCATCAATGGTAACGTAACAACGTTCGCCTATGTTTAACTTCACAAATACAGCTAACAGTGCGATGTTACAGCACAGTACTATAGAACAAATAGCAACCAAACGTTTATTAGACAACATTTTTCTTATGGAGAAACATATCTGACAAAAAGCCTTTTATTTTCAACGTTTTCGTTTCGTAGGCTTCTTTCGCGTTAAACTTGTATACGTTTCGCGTTCGTCGTTCACTCACTGCAATGCAATATGCAATAACAAGAAGGTACTCTGTGGTTCACTGGCCACAGTGCACGCCATACAAATGTACTCTGTGATCACGCCACTCTACCAAACTCTACTATATAACAAGGTACTCTGTGCTCTACTGGCCACCCGCCGCCAGTGCCGCCACGCCACCGCTACGTTTTTTTTTCAATTATGGCATCGCAAACTCTGTGCATACTGCCAGCGTCAAGTATATTTTTTGCATCAATTTTTTGCCAGTTTCAATGAAACTGAACGAAGTAATAACAAAGTCAGTAAGTAAGTCGTCAGTAATCAGTCAATTTAGTCAGTCTAACATTCAAGTAAAGCGATGGCTACTTTACTAGAACGTGTCTGATGAAATTTTGGAGCGATGCACAAAAATATATTTTAGCACTCTTATTCTATTTAGCAAACACTCGTGCACTGTAATTAACCTATATCAAACAAAATGCCATCAACTTTATCCTATATAAATGAAAAATACACCAAGAAAATGAAAATAAAACAAGAACACAATATGTCTTATTCGACTTCCCGCCAAAACTCCAAGGGGGATTACTCATTGAAAAAAAAACGGGTTGCACTCCGGGAGTGCCGGCAGAAGTGAAAACATTAACGTTGTACATTTTTGACGTCTTGGAATCGTTAGGGAATAATTCCGCACGAATTGCTTGACTTATCAGTACCTATTAATTTCTATCTAGTATTTTTATAAAGTACTCACTCATTTTCTTTCACTATTTCTTCGTCACTTTTTTCATTAATAGATGCACTTTGTTCAATGACCATTTTCTAATTATAAATACTTAAAAACGAATTTTACAAGTATAGACAGTCGAGCCGTCATCAGCTGTCACCCCTTCGTCTTACGGTTTTTCGATCAGCACACGTGACCTGACGCGAGTTTCACAGTTTTTACCCATCCCACAAGTTTAGTGCTCAACGCCGCTAAAGAAGTTTTCACTTCAAAAAACCTAACGGTAGAGTCACCAGGCGCTCCCTGTATTGTGGTAGAGTCGGTAGAGTACTGTTATGTTTATGGTTGATGTAGTTGTCATAAGAATAATTTTTTTATTTTTTATTTATTATATTATTATTTATTTATTGTCTCAATTGTTTATTAAGGCCCGATTTAGTCTTGTGCCTGCTCGGTCATTTAAAAGAGCGCTCAGTAATCGTTCAGTTAGGATTGCGAACTATGTCATCGTAATAGTTTTAATCGGTCATCGGATATCGCTGAGCGAAGACCGAGAAACTAAGAGCTGTCAGTCTTATGCTTATTCATGCAAAGACCAATAATCCTCAAGACAGCGGGGTGCAGGGTTGCCAGACGTACGATAATTATCGTACATGTACGATAATTTTGACACCGGTACGATGTAAGATACAATATGTATTATCGTACGCAAAAGTACGATAATATTCAACTCTTCTCCGAAGTCAAGTGAAAAGGCTAAAATCATCTAAAAATACAAAATTATGTCCATTACCGTCTACTCGTCTAGTCTATCAAAATACGGAAGTAATGACAGTTCATACATTCTTTCCTTTTAATCAGAGTTCATTTCGCTAGCAGAGAGTGTGACTTAGTTTGGAATTGTTAAAAGTCCTATTTTCAACTTCTGTAAGTGACTAACTTTGTTTTCTATTAGGGTTCCGTAGCCAAAATGGCAAAAAAACGACTCTGTTAATCCCACTCTTTTGTAAAATTAACAAGTAATTTTTTTAATTTCGTTCACATTTCAAATTTCCTAAAATTCCTATATTATTTTAGTTCCGTGTGGCTTTGGCCGTTGTTGTACGATAATTTTTCATCTGGTACGATAATTTTTGAATATTGATACGATAATTCGCCCGCACTTGTCTGGCAACCCTGGCGGGGTGGTGTCTACGTGTAACCATTATGTTGGCTTCTCTTTTTCGCAGCCAGTGTTACCCACTTATCATATTTTCCCCCAAATTTGGTAATCTACAATATCAAGCAAGTATAGTATAAACATTGGCATACCAAACTGTGAAAGGATTTATATGCTTGTGCATTATGGTTGGTTTATTTTCTTAATTATACATAAATGTTATCACTTATATTTAATAAACTAGTACATTCCAAACTTTGACCTGAATATATAAATATTTATTTTTATCATTATAACTTAAAAAAAAGCTGAATGAAAAAAAAAAAAATAATCACAATCTTCTTATATTTAAACTTCAAATCAGTTGCTGGTGAGTTTAGATTGGTTGACCAGCCTGGCGCAAGATCAAGGTAAAAAAACGATTCTATGAATCGGAAGCGAATTTTTAACCCGTCTAAGTTTGAAAAAACTTCGACATCTACAAAGCAGTATGTAATTGACGGCATTCGAATTTAGTCGGATTGTACATCTTTTGCCGCCATGTGCGTCATGTTGACAGTGACTTGACTTTGACATTTCTCTCAGCCTGGCGCAAGATCAAGGTAAAAAAACGATTCTATGAAACGGAAGCGAATTTTAACTTAACTAACTTTAACTTAATTAACTTTATAAACATTCATCATACATTAATTTCTACTCGGATTTTTTTTGCTCATTTATTTTGTAACTAGTCTTCCGCCAGCGGCATCGCCCGTGTGGACCCCCTTTATAGATTCCCGTAGGATACCTATGTCCTTTCCCATGGTCCACTCTATCTGTATTCCAAATTTCGTTAAAATTGGTAGCAGACAGACAGACAGACAGAGTTACTTTCGAATTTATAATATTAGTAGGGATAAATTATATTACAAATAAATAATTTATGAAGGGGTCTCAACTGACTAGAATACAGAAAGCTATATTTTAGGTACCTCACAAATAAAAAAAGTTTTCAACCCTAATTTTAGTAATGAATGCGTTCACCATGCGTACACCATGCATTATTTGTATTGCAGTACTTCCAACCTGGAGTATGGAGTGAAACCAGCCAGGGTTCAACATGACTACCAAGAACGAGTAGGAGTAAAGGAACTAACATTTTTCAACATATTAAAGTTTGATCGAAATAAAACTCTTTCAATATAGGTACTTTGTTTTTTTTTTTCATTATTAACCTACCTAAACTATTAACAAAAATTGTCAAGGGTCACACACTCATATCGACAAATACCGATATCGATAATTTCTGTGCAATCCCTATTTATTTTTTTCTTGATATTGGCATTATGTATGTCATGAATATGACGTTTGCGGCTTCATATTGGCAACATTGTTTTCGATTTTTCGCCTCCATTTCATACATAATAGAATTTACGCTATTTGTAAGGCACTCCCGTCTCTTAAAACGTAGTGGTTATATCCTCTTTGATTTCTCTATTTGTGCTATAGCTGAGAAGTCAGTGCTCTTTTCATTAAAACAATCTAAATATTTGCGATATTTTTGGGAGTAGTGATCGTCTAGAAAGTACTTAAGACAATTACAAAGGCAAAAATGAGTGGATTCAAAAAGAAAAAGTTCGAAATATGTGGAGTAAAAACTTGTCGAATGGACGGCCAAAAAAGGATATTCATGGCAAGATTTCCTCTAGACGAAGATCGGTAAGTACAGAATATAATTTATTACCGCGTAAAATAACAGTGTGTAAATCATAACTTTCATCAAACAGTTGGGTTTTCGAGTAAAATAATGCATAACCTTAGTGATATGTAAAGAATAGTGTTGTGTAAGTTTTATCGATAATTTTCATTTGAGGTGAAGGATACCTGGGTTGATACCAAAATGTCGTTCTTAACTTAATCTATCAAAACAAAAGCCTGTTAGGTACCTGCAAGTTTTCGAACACGTATATTTTTTATATATTTTTGTACTTAATAAGAACATTCCACGTTTGTTGCAGATCGTATTGTTGCAAATGGCGGTATATTTTATATGGAATCAAATAAAAATATTACAATAATCTTTGTCAATATGGTAAGTCGAGTTAGTCACTAACATAGTAGTACTTGCTTTAACTCTGGAAACTGCTACTGAAATGAAGTACAATAAAAATAACATAGTATTTCATGTGTTGCATAACTTTATAAACATTCATCATACATTAATTTCTACTCGGATTTTTTTTTTGCTTATTTATTTTGTAACTAGTCTGCCGCCAGCGGCATCGCCCGTGTGGACCCTTATAGACCCTTTATAGATTCTATCTATCTGTATTCCAAATTTCGTTAAAATTGGTAGCAGACAGACAGACAGACAGAGTTACTTTCGAATTTATAATATTAGTAGGGATAAATTACATTACAAATAAATAATTTATGAAGGGGTCTCAACTGACTAGAATACAGAAAGCTATATTTTAGGTACCTCACAAATAAAAAAAGTTTTCAACCCTAATTTTAGTAATGAATGCGTTCACCATGCGTACACCATGCATTATTTGTGTTGCAGTACTTCCAACCTGGAGTATGGAGTGAAACCAGCCAGGATTCAACATGACTACCAAGAACGAGTAGGAGTAAAGGAACTAACATTTTTCAACATATTAAAGTTTGATCGAAATAAAACTCTTTCAATATAGGTACTTTGTTTTTTTTTTCATTATTAACCTACCTAAACTATTAACAAAAATTGTCAAGGGTCACACACTCATATCGACAAATACCGATATCGATAATTTCTGTGCAATCCCTATTTATTTTTTTCTTGATATTGGCATTATGTATGTCATGAATATGACGTTTGCGGCTTCATATTGGCAACATTGTTTTCGATTTTTCGCCTCCATTTCATACATATTAGAATTTACGCTATTTGTAAGGCACTCCCGTCTCTTAAAACGTAGTGGTTATGTAATTATTATTTATTCCTATGACTACGTTATGACTACGTTATAAGTCTAGGAGGTATGGGTTTTTGGCGGGAAGTCGAAAAATACATATTGTGCTCTTGTTTTATTTTCATTTTCTTGGTGTATTTTTGAGTTATATCGGATAAAGTTGATGGCATTTTGTTTGATATAGGTTAATTACAGTGCACGAGTGTTTGTGAAATAGAATAACAGTGCTAAAATATGTTTTTTCTGCTTGCCTCCAAAATTCCAACGGACACATTCTAGTAAATTAGCCATCGCTTTACTTGAATGTTGGACTGACTAGACTGACTGATACCTGACGACTAACTGACTTTTTTCTACGAACTACAGTGATGCAAAAATTTTACTTGACGCTGGCAATATGCACAGAGTTTGCGACGCCATTATTAAAAATATTAAAATTGAAAAGTAAATATTGAATGGCTGAAAGGATTTTTATCCAATGCCGTTTATGCCGTAAAACGAAATTATATTTAATCACAGAGTACATTTGTATTTAATGCATAGTGTTTAATTTCTCTATGATTTAATGTGCATGACTGTCATAGATTTTGGTTTGTGTGGGAATTAGGATCGAATTTTTTTGGTTTTCCTTCCGCATATCTCTAATAAGTTTGTGCCTTGTGGTTTTCCGCCACATAATGATGGACAACAAGTTATAATTAACACCAGAAGAGATAAAAAATAACAATGGCGTTTTATTTTTTATTGGTCTTGGGTACATCAGCTGTATTGTGTGACGAAGGAAGAATAACTTTTCCGCCAGGTAATCGCAAAGGCATTTTTCTTGTCTTGTTGTTGCGTAGGGACTTTCTTTAAGTTTGAAATAAATAAAAATTATATCTTTTACTGCTTAGCTAAAAGTTTAAAATTTGTTTATTTACAGATGAATTTAAATGTTCCCTGCCAGATGTTACAAGCTTGGATGATAACCTTGATGTAACTCGATTTAGATCAGACTTTTCTAAGATATCAGAGGTAAAACTTCCTTGTATTACCTATGACAATAACTTTTCAACATTGATTTCCTGTATCTGCACCCTGTATACCACTTTCTACTCAAAACAAATGTATTAAAATAAGGGACTCATGTGTTCAAACCGTCAATAGCCAAATTTCAATATTTTTTTTGGGAAACAGATGATGTCAAATTGACATTGTCAATGATTAAAGTTTTAAAGTTAACTTTTAACTTTTCTTGGAAAACAAACATAACAGGACTTGTTGAAGAACAAACTTGGTTAACTTGTGTTACCTGTAATCTGTATAATTCAGGTATTATAATTCTATGCAATACCTAGACTATGAATAGAATACATGGGTGTCTAGGCAATCTATGAAATATTATGAATATGATTTTCTATTTCATACTTTGCCTAGGTAATGCATATAATGCCTAGAGATTTTAGAGTACCTGCTGGTTTATCAGCAATGTTTAAAATAAATAAGTCACAATTTAGAGACAAATTGATCTGAGCTCCTAGAATACAAATGAAAAAAATATTATTAATGTTATTAGTTATTAGGCTTTTAAAATCTCTAAAAATAAGTAACTGTAGTTATTTTAAGTAGTATAAATAAGTTTTTTCGTTTTTTGTTATTCTTTGGTTATTTTGGATAGTCATGATGGATAATATTTAGAGCATTATTAGCTTCAATAAAGATCTCAGTGCATGTTGTTCAGCCTCTAGCTAGATGTTGATTGTGCAACTCTTGTGTACAAAGCTTGCTTCTTTTTTTCTATTGCTTCTACTGTTATTGAATCTGAAGCAATAGAAATACATGGTGATGATCAATGACTTTACTGAGTTTTACACAGCCATTGAGTGGCATTGGCTGAGCGGTAAAGACCATGGTCTCCAACATGAAGATACTATGAAAAAATTGTTAAAATTCTCTGTGTGCACCTCTGACAATTTCTTTGTCAGTAATGTACATATTTGTCACTGCTCCACGATGATGGATAGTGATATTTAATTAATTACAATGTATACCACCACCATGCATGCCTGAAAGATACTCATAAGTTTTTCAAAGGCATGATAACCATCAATCCAAACTTGATCATCATGTTGGTACCAACAGTGGGAAATAAATTAAAGGTTAAAAAAATGGGTATCAACTTTAATTTTAGATATGAAAAGAACTTTGTTAGCTGTATGTTCTATTTTTCATACATTTTCTCACTGCCTTAATCTTACATTGAAGTTGTCAGTATGTTTTAAATTTATATACTTACAATTTTGTTTGAGAATTCTCTATTGCTTCTGATAGTAGGATTTCTGGTGCATCAGTCAGTGTTAAAATATCCATAAAATTGTAAGCTACTTACTACCTCTGTGCTTTTTATATTTCTCTTAATATCACACATTTCCACAGATGATCCTGATATCACTATTATAAATATTACCTTTATAAATTTATATTTCAGGTCTTCATAGAACTATTAGTAATATTCTTGTATTGTGCATAAAGCTCCTTTAACATGAATATGCATCGTGATTTAGTTGAAATTGCACCAGCTAGATAGCATATACTTAATTGGTGCAAAAATATTAACTAATGTATTGTCCACCAGTTAAGTTTATAATCATAATGTTTTTACAACAACATAGTAAGTTCGAAACAACATAGTAAGTTCGAGGTGATTTTTGGCTATTTTGCATTTCTATTTTATATAAAAACTGTTGATATGATTAATAATTGTCAAATTACATGCTGTTTTCAATCTATGCTCCTATACATTGCTGACTACGTATTCAGCATTGTATAGAATTCTTTGGTGAAGTATAAAATTTATACTATTTATAACATATTTTATAAATTCCTAACTGTTTTTGGCATTCTATACATGTCTGGGTATTCTATACAATTCTGAATTATACAGATTGCCGGTAACATATACAAGAATTATTCGTTTAAAGGTATTAGATGCACACATATTTTGTGTACATTGAGTTTACCTTAGAACCTTAACACTAGAGTACACGCGCCCCTTTATTTTACATCGGTACACGCGTGGCCTACTATATTAGGCCATTTTAAAATGTCATAAAATTTAATATAACTAATTATTTTGTTTAAAACAATGGATGAAATTTAAAAAACGTTTATTTAAGTTACTTATTACAACCTAAAATTTTAGAAACAGTGTTCATAAATATTAAAAATTAAAAATTCGTAGATATCTAAGAAAAATCAACAAAAATGGCACTTCCAACATCAATGTGTTTTTTTTAACTCAAATCTGAACTTCATTACTATCTCCATTATTTTCGTAGCACGCAGGATATATTGGTGATCGGGGCAAATCCATTTGTTGCAAGTTTTGCACCACTTTTTTGTGGACCAATTTATGGGTCCTCGTGGAGAGCGCACACCGACCAACGAGTCCTATTATTGGAGTCCAATCATGGTGCGACACTTGAAATTCTTCAGTTATTCTGCCCAAAAGTGCTTGCATTCTGAATTTAAGTTGTCGAACTACGAATCAAAAGCAGTTTAGTAGATTGAAAGATAATTCGTACAGAACGTTACGTCTGACAATTTTTTCGATACAGGTGTTGGTTGGACATTACACACGTTGGTTGGACAGGTTGGTAAAATAATTATCCATCGTCACATTATAGTTCAAACCATAAAGTGGATCCAATACTCTATGAATAACGTCGTTTACCTTATTAGATTAAAATGGACATTCTGGTTGGGCTCTAAATAGTACCTAGACATATGGATGTGTCCAACACCATGATTTTTTTTATCCCGAATTTATGTGGCTTGTTGGGTCTGTACGTGATGAAGCCGCATCTAAATTAATTCAAACGTGTGTAAAAATTTTCGGCTCAATTAGTTGAAGATATTTACTTTTAAAATTAAGTTGCAAAATTCCATCTTAAAGTACATTGTAAGCAAATAAAAAGCTTATTAAAAATGAAATACCTGTGATATAGGTATATACATTTTAACTTATTAACTAATATATAAATTTAATATAGACGAATAAAAATAATACGAAATTTGTTTATATTGTTAGTGTTACAAAAGATCATACTTGCTGATTTTGGTACACCAATACACGCGCGGACTACTTTAGTAGGCCCGCAGTTTTGACCCTAAATTACTTACACTTGCGTAGGCGCAGGGGTTGTGCGGAAAACTGATGTTGACACAAATATATTTAACGAGGCTTATCTGGAATCACTAGTTTCTAGCGTGCTTAGTTAAAAAGTTTTCGTAAAAAAAGTTACCGTGGTCTACTATAGTAGGCCGCGCGTGTACTGTAGTGTTAAAGGGTTTAAATTATAGATCCGGATATAACATTGCAACTTGATTCTTGATTTTCTAAATGTTTTGAAGCTTTTAGATCAATCTTGATTATTTCTGATATTTTAAGACAGGACAACATCTGTCTGGTCCGCCAGTGTATATTATATAATATAGGTACTATAATGTATAAATGTCTGCCGCTAGTGTATATTATATAATATCTATAATGTAAATCTGTTTACTTGTAGAAAAAAGGACATCTTTATAAATCAGACGAAACCACAATTATTATTGATAAAAATATTCAGTGGAAAATTACAGATCTGAGTTTGTCTGTTGATATTCTGTATTAAGTATGTGCCAACTTCTCAATATTTCTTGTAAATTTATTATTATTAGTGAGTCCCTAATCTAATGATCAATATAAAAATTATTGTTAACCCAACATAGATCTTTCTTTGCTATATTTTTGTACAAATTGGAGTAATAAGCTTGTGTAAGATAAATATCACAATTATTTTTAACATCTGCCAAGTAAAAACAGAGACACCTTCCATTCTCTCTTAAGATCATTGTTAACTTCCTTAGATGAGACAAAATTGTTATAACTATATTCAAATTTTTATTTATTTAAGTACATGATGTTTCACTTAGAGAATCTCTTCACTAGACACTACGACTATGTCACTGTTAGTCTAACTCTAAATAAATTATTGTAGAAGATTTAAATGAATCTGTTGTGTAAAGTGAATCTACTTACATTTTAGGTGAAGTTTCCTGGATTAATTGGACCTCTAAACGAGAGGTTAATATGCAAGATTAAATGTATAGATGGAAATTGGGTGGGACCTCTGTGTTCTAATACAGCAGGTTAATATTTAAGGTTAAATAAACTTTTCTATTACGTATCTTCTTACACCATTGTCACTAGTTTTATCATATAATATGAAGCAATACCATATTATGCATAATATATCACATACCTACCAAATCTTACGTATATTAGGTCCATATTAGGTCCATACATACGAAATTACCGTTCTGTATAAAAAACTGAAACAAGTTTTTTTAATGAAATTTTTATTTAATCAATCGAAGTATGCGCCATTGTTATCGATACACTTCCGCCATTTAATAGGTAGATCATTGATCCCTTTGAAAAAAAAAACCTGGGAGCGAGAGTCTGAACTGTTTGAAGGCGGTTTAGACTGCCTCATCAGATTTGAAAAATGTTATGCAGTTTAACAAAAAAGTGGTGATCGGTTGGGGCCAGATCTGGAGAGTTTGGTGGGTGAGCCAGTCTCGGTTGTTTAATGGCGAACTTTTCCATCATTGTTTGTTTGTCCATTGTCATGGACTCGTGGCGGTCCTCCACAGTCCGTTTTGCACGCTCCTTTTTACCACGGACGTGTAGGTTATGGGACAACCTTCCAGCTGAGGCATTTCCTGTGGACTATGACATGGGGTTCTTCAAGAAAGCTGTAAAAAAAGCTCTCCTCCAAAGCCGGCAATGCTCGGGTGGCTCCCCTGGGGATGCCCGTGTCCATAGGCGACGGTGATCGCTTGACATCACGCGGCCCGTCTGCCTTTTTGTTCTGTTAATTTATAAAAAAAATATGTTTGCAGTTGTTGGCAATATAAGTCGGCAGTAAGCGTCTGACCTTCTCTCAAGAAGTTGTAGTGTATAACACCAGTACTGGTCCACCAAACACTAACCAAAATCTTTTTGGTCAGTTTTCGCTTAGGGCAAAGTTTTGCAGGTTCTCCAGGGTTAAGCCATTGTGATGATCGCTTTCGATTGTACAGGATCCATTTCTTACCACACGTCACAATACAGTTCAAAATCTTCTCATTATTTTGACGATTGAGCAACTTTTGGAGTTTTTCGACTTTTCCGATTTGGCGCAACTGTGTAAGTATCGTTTTGTCACTTTCGCCGAAGGCTGCTAATTCAGAAGTGGTTTGAGATGGCTTCAGCTTCCACTATCGCCTTCAATTCTTCGTTATTCACTCGAGTATCAATTCGTCCACGAGGCTCATTGTGTAAAACGATATATTCAGAACGAAAACATTGAAACCAAAAACACAACGTGCGTTGGTTCTTTAGCGGTGCCTGGTCCGTACACGTAGTTAATTCTTCGAGTCGTTTCTGCAGCACTGGTGCCACGGTGGAACTCGTATTCGTAAATGCCGCGAATTTTTAGTTTGTCCGTAGTTGTTGTTATAGCAAAGTTGAAGCTCACGTTATTATGATGTGAAAACAAATGAAATACGAATTTTAAAACAATATTTAGCTGGCTTTATTTCGAAATAAATTTGAATTTGGAATTCCTAATCAAACGCAAGATATTTTTTCAAGATATTTGATTTAAAGTTGCCAGTATTGAGTATCGGCAATTGCATCGGCATATGTAAGGACCTAATATAATAAATATATGAATAATATGAAATGATTCAGTACCTTAGCAATAGCATTATTATCATTGCATCACATAGTTTGGGTATTATGTTATTTTAGTCTTTTGGAGCGTCCACAGTTTTCATACATCTTTCTTCTACGTTCTGAAAATTGACTTAATCAAAGAAATTAAGTTAATTTCATTGATATCCCTTTCTTTACAGATGGCAGGTTTCAACCTATTCTTAGAGAATGTTTGTATCGCTATGAACATCCTCTGCTGGCAATTTCTTTTAAAAATTCATCAATTGAAGTAAGATAATTTAATATATTTTTTATAATTTATAATTTAATTTTTTTTTTGAAAAAAAGTAAATATTGCACGAGTAATATAATTATTTTGTTTTCAACACTGAAGTAGGGGTTATCTCAAAATTTACAGAGAGAGACACATTTCCCCCATGGCTCAATCATCATAGCCAGATGCAAGCATTTTGGCCTGTACAAGATGAAGGGTGAAGGCCTACTAAGGTGTGAAAATGGAGAGTGGGCTCCCAAGTTCCCTGAATGTGTCCCAACTACTGTTGTCACCAATTTTACAGGTATTTAAAATTATAGTTATAGATAGGTATACACTGTATATATATGGGGAAAAACATTGGCAACTATTTTAAAATTTTTAAAGTGTGTTATGCAGTGATAGCTGAGTGAGGGCTGAAATTAAAGTGTTGGACAGTGTGAATAATTTATCTCACGCTTTTACTTATTGTTTTTAAGAATTGGAAAGCCTATTTGGATAGCTATTTAAACTTCAAAGATACTAATTAAATTCAGACGATTCAACATTTCCACAGATATTGTCTTGCCCCATAGCCTCCATTTATTTTCCATTTTCAATTTTCAATTGCATTGTCAAGTAACCATTACGTTGAGTTTCACACAGTTTCACACAATGTATTAAAAATTAAATTCTCTTGTCTGTCAAAATAAGACAACATTTTATTAAAGGTACTTAGGTGGCTGCAACCCTTTTTGCACAGCGACCTATGCCCCAATGGGAGGCCTGGAGCTTACTCCGCCACGCTGCTCCAAGCTTAACTACTGTTAACCCTTGATCCCGGTTGTTATCGATAGGGATAACAACCGGGACCGACGCCTTGACCTACACTCTGAAGTTTTCTGCCATTAGCGGTCAACCATCTCATTAGATGTGTAGATCTCTTGCGTTCTACGATAGCCGCCGAGTGGTAGGTACTTAAGTACTTTACATAAATTTTTATGTACACGTACAGTATTGACCAACGGCATAAATTTTAGGTGACGCCCCACCCACAATACAGTATGTGGTGGTCAGTGGCTCAGCAGTAGTTGAGCACACTGGGGAGTTGTACGTGTACCCGGACAGCACCATATGGCTCAACTGCGTGTCACCGCGCGCTCTGGGAGATCCCGAGTGGTCGTGGACGCAAGCCTTGGGCCAGCATAGTGCGGGTAATGGTTAATAATGCATTTTATTCTTTTTATAAACTAGCTGTGCCCCGCGGTTTCAACCGCGTTAAAAAGGATCATCAGCATGAAGTGAATATACTCCGTAGATTTAAGAAACCCATACTTTTATTTAATAGTATCTTTGCCTACGCAGAACATTTTTATTTGTAATAGCTGTGCCCGCGACGTGGATAGAGACTTGTAGAAAAGGGATGGATTTTTGTTATCTAAATTAACCTGTAAAGTAGCAAAAGTAAAATAGAAACTTGTTTTTTGAAGTGTTTAGATACATAGTACTGCTGTGCCCGCGATTCATCCGCGTTAAAGAAAGTAGTTATCTTTAATAAATTGAGTGAATATATGCTGCAAAGAATGCATAGACTCATTCTGTAGCTTTAATCTACCGAAGAGCTGGTGAACTACGCATTGATAGTCTATGTTAATTTTTCTATATTGTACCTAACTTTGAACTGGAGCTGTTATTGCATTTCAAAGCCGCATGTGGAAATAACTCACACATTTTTGCTATGATCAAGAAAGGAAGGTGCAGTACAGTGAAGCCAAATATTGTGACAAATATTAACATTTGCGTGCCTGAATGTTATCTACTCTGAAGGACATTTGAAGTATATCAACCCAGACCTTTATTTAATAAATAAAGGAATTGTAATGGCAATAAAATTTTAAAAAGGAACATTTTATCTATTTACACGCGGCCAAAGCTGAAGAAATTGACTATTTTTATTATTAAATAATATGCTCATTTTGCAGCATGGTCTCCGGACGATGGGGAACGAGAGGTTCACTACCGTTTGGTGTTGAGCAAGATGTCGGCACGTCACAGCGACCAGTACACGTGCACTTCTCCCGGCGGACACACCAACACTGTCGTCATTCGCGTTGTTAGTGAGTCTACCATCTAGCCTCTGACGTATTACTTACATATTTACCCGTTTCTATACATAATATAATAAATCTGTTACAAGTCGGTACATTGAAGATATTTGAGAAAATCTTTCACTAGGGCTATTTATTAGCGTCAGGCGCGGATCCAGCCTTCAGATAGCGTTGTGGGCACAGCCACCCAAAGATCGGTCAAGTGCGAGTCGGAGTACGAACTCATTAATGAATAATCATAGACTTACCTGAACTACTTTTTCATATCTTTTACTCTTCAAATAATAATATTGATTACAAACTAAATTATACACCATTTTATATCTAATATTTTTATCAAAAACTAGCAACATGACATATTTATATCAGATTATGGATCTCAACAGACCGCGAATGTGTGACTTTTCCACTTATAACTAGTTAATTAGTGTTGTGGGCATGCCCATAGTGCCCATATGGGTGGATCCGCGCCTGATTAGCGTAATAGAACCCAAAACAATGCTTTTTAGAATTATTGTCTGTTTGTCTGTTCGTTTTGGCGCGCTAATCTCAGGAACGGCTTAACGTAGAAGGCCGCATCCTTCTACTTTTTTTTTACTGATGTACTCATTGGTGTTTTATTGGATTAACATTTAGTGTTTGTTTAATTTAAATATATAACATCACGATTTGACTAATACCGAAATCCATGCGGACGAAGTCGCGAGTGGCTACTATTAAATAATAAATGATATCCAATTAAATTAAATGCTGCAAAGCCATAGCGACCAATAACTACGTACCTCTTCCAGTTAGCCCACTAACAATTTGTTAATAAATAAATGTCTTTATTATTATTTATTTACCACTGTAAGGAACAAAATAATGATGTTCATATATCGATACAGCGAACAATTCTATATCAACACACGTGCAACATTTTAGTTGTTAGTGAGTCTGTTCGTAAGAATAGTTATTATTTATTCTTATGATCTATCCTCTGATACATTTTTAATTAACTTTTCAAGCTCATAACTTGAAATCTGCTATCGGCACGAAACCTACACCTTGCTCGCAGGACATAATTATGAAAAAACGCCATTAATAACTTCTTTAATACATTAAAATAACTATCGAATATCGAAATTATGAGCAATTTCTTTCTTAAAAAGTAACTAAAGTCAAAACTACTTAATTTCAAAAATATTTTTTCATGACTTGGCTTTTTAAATATTTATTTACAATAATTTATTTTATGAGTCAAAGGGATGAACTTTTAAAAAAAAATAAGAACGGCTGTCGAACTTTATAAATAACGCTTTTATTAACGGTTCAATTTTCAAAACGCTCTCCTGTAAAGTTAGCTAACTTTGAGATTGTACACTTTTCATGAGAAGCGGCGATATACCGGCACATCACAGCTGTGTATGTGTTAGACATTATTAAACTTGACATTATGATCATAGGATCATATAATTCATCAACTTTAGATGCAATATAACATCTGTTTAAACTCGGATATCAGGTACAGCGTTTACTTATCGTCCGACTTTGTAAATAAGATAATAAGATAATAATACTTTAGTGAAACTAGTGCAAGTAAATAAATGTTAGCTTACTAACTTCTGACTGTAGCGTAGCGATTTCTTTGCTGTTACATAATAACTTCAAGAGTGGATAATTGTTCGAATAGTCTTTGTTCTAGCAAACGCTAATTAGGTACGGGATTAGCAAGCTGAAGCTTGAGTTAGTTGGTATATAAATACATGTTATTCACGTCAAACTAATTTATTTATAGTCCACTTAAAATCACGAATTTTAATCGTAATGTATTATTTGTGTACTACGTAAATTTACAATGTATCACACCCAAAAATATAACGTCATATTAAACCGGCCATATTGTTTGTTTAAAAAATAACAGAAGCTATTTAAAGGAACGTAACAAAAAGTTATTACTCAATTAACGAGCTTTTGACGGATTCAATATAGTGTATTTGTACTTATTGTAATTTGTAGAATTTAACATGGTAACAAAATTATGTTATGTACCTTTAATAATATGTTTTCTACCACACGCGGGAAATTTTAATACAAAGATTGTGTAATTTAATTTAATATTTATAGGAATATTATTTTCATATCACATGCATTGAAACAGCGAGTTTTGATCTCTGTTTTGCCAGTCGAAATAAGACAATTTCAAACCATGCGAATGTTTCAGTCAGAAACAACGTGGATCTAAAATTGATGCAATTTTTAAAGAACTACTGTTACCTATATTCACAAATAAAGTAATTTGATTTGATTTATACTTCTACATGCTTAAGGATTGATGGATAGATAGAAGTGATTAATTGTGCCTGCTGAGTAAATCCATAATAATATATATTATTTTAAATATTAAGAGCCAACAGGTATCCTCTTACTTTCCATTCTGTACATCTTTTTAATTGTTTGCTTTATTTACAGATGTCGTCTGTCCGCCGATAAACGTATCTTCGACCCGCCTGCGCCAGTTCTCTCAGGGAAACCACCTCGGTCACTCTGTACACTTCAGCTGTCAACCAGGCTTTCATCTCAATGGCTCTTCTATTCTAACGTGTATGGGTGATGGTAAGTTTATTATGTTTTTTTTCTTCGTCTCATAATCATTTTTGAAGTGAAAACTTCTTTAGCGGCGTTGTGTCCATTTTTTGGGATGGGTAAAAAATGTTAAACTCGCGTCAGGACACGTGGCCTGAGTCCCTGTACCTTCGGGATTAAGAATAGAGCTACGGTATCCCCTGCCTGATCGTAAGAGGCGACTAAAAGAGGGCTTCCAGGGTTGTGGACGGTGTGAGTGGGAGCTCGATCCGTCCAACCAGCAGGACCGGGAAGGGCAGCGATGTGTGCGTGGCCGCATGTCGCCGTGAGCATCGGAAGGTGCAGGAGAGCACATATGCTCTCCCGAAGATGGGCCCTGTTCTGGGGCGTCGTGCGTGGAGGACACCGGCGCGTTCCGCCGGAGATCCCGGAGTCCTCCACAAGCGCAGTGGCAGCCACCGAGGGGTTTTTAGTGCGGTCAAATCCCACATAACCCGGTACCCTCTCCCAAGGTGCCGGGTACCTTTTGAAGGTTTCCCCCCCGAAATAACTCGATGCGACATATTTTTCAACTAATATAATTTATAAACATTTAAATATTATTATTATTATTCTTATATTTATTGACGTGATAACGTCTTTAAAATCGTTTTAGTCGGGTGACATGTTCAGAAACTTGTGTCACACCAAAACCTCACGGGCGCGATCGCAGGTATAACGAGAGAGAGACGGACCGATCTCCCGTCTCATCTCGAGCGCTGCCAGTCATTCCGTGAAACTTGTCACGCGGAATCCTCACGAGCGGAGGCTGGCATAGCGTTCGAGTGAGTGGACCGATCTTCCGTCTCTCTCACTCTAGCGGCATACAAACGAATGGAGATTTTCTCGTGCGGACGTTATCACGTAAACATCTCGATCGTAAACCTACTTTACAAACAATTTGCCGTTTTTTTTATATACAAGAGTGTTTTGATGAAAGAAAATTGATTAAAATTAATCATATTAAAAATAGCTATGAATACTTTTCGATAGGCAAGTTATCATGTATGTTTATAAATTATATTTGATAAAAAAAATGTGTCGATCTTCTACGTCTCCTCTACTATCATACGAATTTTCGATCAGGCCAAAACGGAACCTTACGTTACCTGTGAAACGGAGCCTTACGATGACGATTTAACTCAGATGGAGGAGGAGACATCTCAAATATTACGATAACTTTGTACATATATCTAATGCTTGTTTTTTATTCTAATGAAACTAGTTTATTGTATATTAGTTCCAAATCGCAAGTATGTAGGTAGTCCATGCTACTATGTTGACGTCGTTGTCTAACATGTATATATTTACTTTAAAAGGTCGAGGATCTATGTCAGGGAACTCGCCTAGCGAGTGCAAGGCATTGCAGAATTGTTTCTTTTCTTTCAAATATAAACGGGGTCTCCACACCCGGCCCAGGTATATCTTTAGTTTAGCATATATTTGGTCTAAACTACCATTTTAAGCAGAAAATACTGATGCATTTTGAAAATATTGGTGAAAAACACTGAACTCGCCAGGCGAGTCGTCGGCACTGGAATAAGATTTACGTGATCTCTCCGGGCGAGTCAGTGGCACTGAACGTGTTAAGCAACAATCTTCTGATACATGTTGCAGGTTCGTGGTCGACCCCGCCGCCGGTATGCGAGCAGACGTTCTGTCCGACGCCGCGCTCCCTTGGACCTCATCTCAGCGTTTTGGAGTACAACTCTTCGTTTGGCGGTCGGGCTATGTTCGCGTGTGCTTGGGGATACAGGCTGGTGGGTGCCCCTGGACTCGAATGTGAACACGACGGACGCTGGTCTGGGGAAACGCCCCATTGCTTGCGTAAGTGTTCTTCGTATAAGTCTTAAAGAGGTGTAGTCAACTTCCATTAGTCCTTACGAGGTATTACCGGAGCTTGTTGGAGTACCTCAGACTCATCGGTCAGTCTTCGTTCCTGACGGTACAGGCTTGTGGGCGTGGGGGTAAAGATGGGTTGGCGTGCCTGGACTCGAGTGCGAACACGACGGACGCTATTCCGGTGAAACTTTTCATCGCTTGCGTAAATTCCCCTTATGGAGGAATCACCACACCAGAAAGACGTACAGAAGACTGAGATTTCAGTGATGAGCTTCTAGTACACCTCTTCATTTGATGGTCATGGTATTTCGCGTGGGCTTAATGTTGGTCGGCGAGTTTTTTTAACTCTTCACTATCACTTGTCTGTAGTTTAGTCGGCTAGTTGGTAGATAAAAAATTATGTGTGTACCTACTTAAGTACGCGCGTGAGAAGTTCGTTCGTTGGCATCATTAAAAATACTTTTTCATTGCATGCAAATCATTATTTACAATAGAAAAACTATATAAGCACATTTTTTACTAATATTTACGAATAGTAAATAATTTTAATCAAAATATTCAATTTAAATCATTACTAAATATAATTTATATCTACATATTATGTATATGTGAAGTATAATTCGCATTCGCACTTGTATCAAACAAAAACACGTGTTGTGAATGTATCGTAGAAGCTTCAAGCACATGTGGATAAATATTATAAATAATGAAAACATGATCAGAGGAGACAAGCGTGACAACATGCGCGACTAGTAGAGGTTCTATTTTTATTTTGTTGGTAGCTTTAGCGGGCAACTTTAACCTGTTATTTTTGTGTTATGGTGATGCGTGCGCATCTTAAAATTTCACTATGATCAGTATTTCATAGCCACTTTTCGCTTTCGACAATGTATTATCTACGTATCTCGGTCGGTGCTACGGTGGGGAATGAAAGATTTCAAATAGATTGGACCGGGGGCGTTCGTACCAGAGAGGCCACTCTGTACGCATCCGTCCGTAAGTTCTAACATTTTCCGAATCATTTTTTGGCACACTTAGATCAGTATTTTTCACGAATTAATAAGATAAGCGTTATCATTGATGACGTTAAGCTACTGAATGAATAATATTGCTATAACTTCTTTAGTCTTATCCAAAAACGAGGCCCGAAAATTCACTAAGTTTCAGATACGGGCGTACAGAGTGGGCTCTCAGCGCCGCATTAATTTCTGATGTGTCACTATTTTCTTTCGGTGGAAAACAGGCACGTACTAACTAATCTTATACAAATATAATATTAGTTTTTGTAATTACTCGCATCTGTTAGCAGGTGGAAGTGGGTTGATAGTGTCTCATACGATCAGCTGTCACGTGTGCCCATTATAGACCCATAGCCATTCTTTTATCTCAAATATATTATAATGTACTTTTTTTAAAAGAGTGCTGCTGGGAGTTTTTACCGCCGCCTTTTTACACTTAGCTCAACATCTGGCACAAACGGGCACCGAAAGGCGATGACGGGGAAAAATGGCATTCATTAAGCGAATATTTTGTATTCCTAATATGAAATATATTTTTTTCCTTTTTCAATCGTCTATTAACCACAAAAAAAGCAATGCTACTGCATATAATTGTAATCAGTCCTTAAAGTTTTAGATCTAATTGTTCATGAAATCCAGAGACCCAAACCATCGGGCGACCGGCATTCACGTTCCCTACTTCTTAATTTGTTTTTCAACCTTTTTTATGTCCCACTGCTGGGCACAAGTCTCCTCTCACAAGTAAGAGGGATTTAGGCCATAGTCCACCACGCTGACCAAGTGCGGATTGGTTAATTGCTGGCGCAACATTTATCATTGTAGGCTGTACTGCTGTGTATGGGGTTTCAGACATTAAATGCTATTTCTGTTGTCAAGCGGCCTTTTAATTTTATTATAAATCTAAGTGTTTTAACTTCTTTTACGTTATTTATGCATTTTAATTTTAATAATTTTAGTGTCGTGTTGCGTATGCTGCCTGTCTGTAACATTTTTTAAGAATATTGTCCTGTTCATCGTTATTTAACCTGAATATAATTAAAAAAATTAAAGTAGTTTAACATTAATAAGTATATTTTAGTTCAATTAAGCATTGCGACTATCTTTTTACATTTTGTATAATATTTCTATAACAATTTGAATTATGAATAAGATGATTCTTGGAGCGTTACTTTGCAAAATGGATTAGAGTTGGAAAAAAAGCCTTGATTCAATTTATGATTTGTTTGCTGCGTCCATGCGCATTGTAATTATTGTTTTTTATATGTAAAATGTGTCCGATGGGGTATAGTACATTGACAATACTAATTGTACCAAGTTTTCTTTTGCAAAAACTAGACTATCCAGTCCAGTGGATTGTTAAAGCTTATTTGATGAATATTTGTTGTTTATTTTACCGTTATTAGTTTTACACTAAAAACTGGCGCTAAGTTGCTGCTGGCAAATAATTCTAAAAGTAAAACAAAAACAATTGACCTCGCATATGAAGCTGGTGAGATGCTCATATTATATATATATATTCGAGATTTTTTCTTTAAAGAATGACATCCTGAGAAAGAGTGTTTCTTTGTTTGTTATTTTGCTTGCGTTGCAATTATTGGTTGACCTAATTTTCTGTATGAAGATAGTTGGTGGGTTGGAGAGTGACATAGTAGTGCATGTTCCGGGGAAAATATCTCATTCCTATAGGAAAAAAACTAGTAAAGTATTAAATGGCGGTCACTTTACACGATCGTATCTTTACATCCAATATCAAGCTAATTCAAGTGTTGTCTAAGATCAATTTTCGATACGTTTCTTCTCGTCTGCAGATGATTGTGTCGTGTTATCGTCACTGAATACTTAAATGGTACATTTATATATCTGGAGATTGCACTGCGTTTTATAAGACGATAGCGATGTAGCAGACGAATATGCAGGTTACGCGATGTTAAGTAGTCCCTACAGCTTCATAATCTACAATAAAGCTCAAGCAGGGCTCACACATTCTCTGATATCGTATGTAGTGGCCCTGCTACTCTGGATGCTGATGGACACAATAGTAACACAACGCATAGAATTGCTTTTTCGCTGAGAAGGATCCAGCAGTGGAACTTCATCAGTCGACACATACAATTGATACAATTTTGGAACCTTCTGCGCTCTTACCCATTAAATATTGCTGTTTTAATATTGGACTTATCTTAGCTATCGAGTAGCAATACTCGTGGCAAACATTACGCTGCGCGTAGACTTTATAACAGCTGCGCCTGAAAAGTATTTGTTTAGGTTGGAGCTTTATAGAAGCTAGCGGCAAATTGATGTTGTTGTGTATTGATAAAAATTTATATATTTATTTATGTGAAACACCTTAAAACTATGATTCACAAAGGGTTAAACCTAATGCCTATTGGCATTGTCTCCCGGTCGACCCTGGGTGATGTGAAAAATTGTTAGTAGTATTCTGATGTTGGCAACATTACGCTGTGCTTTGCTATAATTAATTGAATTAAATTAAAAATTGTAACCTTCGTTGTTGATATGTCAGCTGGTAAACAATTTTTCCAGTAGAATATCTAAAGAGCCCTTTGAGACCTTTATTTATGGGAGGCTAAAATTCATGTGGAATTTTGCTGTTAACATAATATGTTTCTTACAGTTAACTGCTGTAGCAATGTTATGTATATTTATTTTTGTTATATCATTTGTCGTTATTATTTGCGCGCTTCTGCAACAAAGATCTTTAAGGGTAAATAAGACGGTGCTGCACTTAGGGCAAGATATATATATATATATATATTTTTTTTGTCTAAGCTCTAGCAATGCTGCTGGGCGAAAATTATCGGATTACCAGGGAGTTGAATTTAAAACACTTGATTACCTATTTTGTTTCACTTATGGCATTTGAAAAACTTAAATGTGTATGCTGAAATTAATGTAAGTATGCGAATTATACAATATATGCCTCGATCGATTAATTTGAAAAAAAATGGTTAAATATAACGTAGTTACTCTCTGAATCAGAAGCTGATATACATTGAACTATATTACTAGAGTAAGTACCTCAGTGCTGATATATAAAGCTGCGTTGCTAATATAATATAATTTGGTAGGTTATTTTTTTTATTTCAATGGAGTAGCAGACGAGCATGCAGCCCACGTGGTGTTAAGTGGTCGCTGCAGCCCATGGACATCTACATACAACCTCAAGCAAGCATAGGTAAGTCTTGTCTGAGGTCGTATGCGGTTGCGCTGCTACTCCGGAGGCTGGTGGTCGCCTCATGTAAGTGTGGCCGGCAACTGCACCTTTCCACCGAAACATAATAGAATTGGTTCACGGCAGAAGTGGGTGCAGCGGTGGTACTTCCCTGGGCGAACCATAATAGTTCTACCACCTACAAAAAATACTTCTGTCTTGCAATCTTAAGTGATTGTAATATCATTAAGTGGCTGTGCAAGTCCTGTTGCTGGGCATATGTAATATAGAGATGCGATTTAGTGGCCATCCTGCCGTCTGATATTTTGATACCGCCCCTAGGGCTCTAACGTTAATCGACAAAAATCGCTATTTATCGATAACAAGTAGGACTGTCAGCTCAAAATGCCCTCTGAAGCACGCAAACAACTGGGCAGGCCATGCTTGTTTTTTTTTTTTGTTTAAACAAATAACCTTGATTTTGGTGCTTGCGATATTTTTTGACTAAGTATTCTGTTTTTTTAACCCTCTATTTACGCACAATGCTGGGCGCTGGTATCCTCTTGGCTGGCAAAGTTCGGATTGGCGAATATCAAGCCTTCATGAAATAATTGCTAATAAGTTTGCACGGTGAAAGAAGACTTAGTAATGAAATATCACAATGTTTTCCGTCACCGTGGAGCAGCGATGCACATTATTATGCACATAGCAAATTTCTTTGTAAGAGGTCCGTGTCGGAGACACGGAGACCGTGATTTTTGCCGCTCGATCTTCGCTCCTCATTATGACTCTGGGCTTACTCTATAAGGTATTTGTAGAATCAAAATAAAAGCTGAGCACATAATTGCTGTGTTCTTAAGTATTACTTTACTGCAATGAAATGAAATGATATATATTCGTACGGTTCCTTTACAAACTCTTAGTGAACGTTATTTTTTGTTCTGTCTGCTCTGGGTGCGCTTAGGCAATGCTGAGCTGAAGAAAAGACCAGACGCAGAAAAACTTCAGCCCCATTTTAAAATATGGTATATACAACAATTAGCTTTCTTACTGCGGGTCCTATTCTCGTAATGCATATGTGTAAAAAGCTAATATGAGGGCCACGGAAGTGGTGTAGTAATTTCTTTGTGGTAAATTAAATTAGTTCTGGTTAACCAAAAATCGCAATGCCCGGCACTATGTGTAATACCACTTCTTAAGATCCTTCCATGTTCCGTTGCTTTTATCAAAGAGCTACGCGCCATCATAAGACAATATGAAATACGAACAACATTAAGAAAATTTTAATTTAATGGTTCGACCGGGGAAGTACTACCGCTGCAAACACTTCTACCGTGAAGCAAATCTATTGTGTTTCGGTGGGAAGGTGCAGTTGCCGACTAGATTTACTAAATGAGGCGACCATAAGCCTCCGGAGTAGCAGCAGTCAGCAGCACAACTGATTCCGACCTCAGGCAACAACACTTAGGCTATGCCCCACACTTAACGAGAAATCGTTCGATTTTAGACTGTACCGATAAATCGAACGCCCCTAGTGCTACCGATATCAGCATCGATCGTCAGTTTTCAGCAGTATTACGCGCAATATACATGTCATCCAAGATGCAAAATGATAATGAAGCACTTGCTTAAAAAAGTCGAGGAGCATACATATTATTGCATAAAGCGCGCTTAACGTGATACGCACTCACGTCCAAACACAAGCCGGTCCGAGACGAACTGCCGAACTGTTCGTTCGTCGGCGATCACGACCGCCGGTTACACGTAACGAGAAATCGATGAGATCCAGATGAACTGACGATCTCACAAAATGAACGGCATTCAGAGGATGACAAAGTGGCAAACTTTAAGGGGGACCTATGTCCAGTAGTGGAATTTTAAAATCTGATGGATGGCTGGATGATGAAAAGCAAGTTCAAGATTTGATTAGGAACGTATACAGTTGCGCTATCGGCCAGTGAATGATAGTAGACTAAATTAAATGTAGCCGGCAACCCCACCTTTCTACCGTTTGGGTGACAACAAAATTTCTTCTAAACAGAATAGATTGCTTCTATATTGGCGGTAGTTATAAAAATCTTACTATCGATATTCAAAAATGTGGCTTCACAGCGCATTGGGGCGTAGTGGTTCTATGTTGCTTCACAGCGCATTGGGACGTAGTTGTTCTATGTTGCTTCACAGCGCATTGGGACTTAGTGGTTGACACTATTCCTCAAGGCATCAAGGTTATCATTGTATCATACGTATTTTGTGGAAATAGCAAGAAGGTAACGTATTAGGACCTTACATATGAAATTGCCGATACTCAATACTGACAACTTTAAAATCAAATATCTTGCGTATGATTAGGAATTCCAAATTCAAATTTATTTCGAAATAAAGCCAGAAAAATATTATTTTAAAATTCGTATTTCATTTGTTTTCACATCATTTGTTTGAGCTTCAACATTGCCATAACAATAAATATGGACAAAATAAAAATTCACGGCATTTCCGAATACGAGTTTCATCGTGGCACCAGTGCTGCAGAAACGACTCGAGAAATTAACGACGTGTACGGACCAGGCATCACTAACGAACGAACGGTGCGTTTTTGGTTTCTACGTTTTCGTTCTGGATATTTCTATTCACACCGTGAACCTCGTGGAATGAATTCAAGCACCATCTTAAACCACTTCTGAAATAGCAGCAGCCTTCGGCGTAAGTGACAAAACGATACTTATCCATTTACGGCAAATCGGAAAACTTCAAAAGTGGGCACCGCACGAATTGTCTGAAGCAAACCAACAAACACGCGTCGCTTGCTGCGTTTCTTTGCTCAATCGCCACAATAATGAGGGGATTTTGAACCGTATCGTGACTTTGATGAGAAATGGATTCTGTACGACAATTGGAAGCAATCATCACAATGGCTTTACCCTGGAGAACCGGCAAAACTTTGCCCTAAGCGAAAACTGACAAAAAAGACGATTCTAGTTAGTGTTTGGTGGAGCAGTGCTGTAGTGGACACAGCCTCTTGAGATCAGGCAATACGATTACTGCAGACTTTTATTGCCGACAACTGCAAACAATGATAGAAAAGCTTCCCATTAAACAGCAACAAGACTGGTTAATTGATCTTGCCCACTGCTCCTTCACGATAATGCTAGACCACGCACTGCACATCAAACGGGCGCCAAGTTAGAGAATTAGCGACTGGAACTTCTGCGTCACCCATCATTACTCTCCAGATCGTGCCCTAACCGATCACCACTTTTTTCAAAATTTGGATAACTTATTGCAAGGAAAAAAATACAAATCTCTTGAGGCAGTCAAAACCGCCTTCGAAGAGTTCATAGACTCTCGCTCCAATTTTTTTTCCAAAGGGATCAATGATTTACCTGTAAAATGGCGGAAGTGTATCAATTAACAACGGCACATATTTCGATTGGTTAAATAATAATTTCATTAAAAAAACTTGTTTTTTTTATACTGAACGGCAATTTATTAGGATATAAGTATAATAATATCGTTCTTCTTTAAATGCAGACAAGCATGCAGGCCACGTGGTGTTAAGTGGTCGCTGCAGATGGTCATCTACACTCAACCTCAGGCAAAATTGAATCTTGCCTGAGGTCGTATGCAGTTGAGCTGCTACACAAATGCCTGATGGTCGCCTCATTTAAGGCAACTGCTCCGTTCCAGCAAAACACAAGAATTGGACAGAAGCAGAAGTGGACAGCGGCAGTTCCGCGGGCGAACCATAATAGTTACCTATTACCTATACATTAAAATAACAAAATGATAAAAGTTCTATAGTCCGTATAACATAGCTCTAGGATTTTAGCAGATTTCGTCTTGTCGGATGACGTGACTTTGACGCGACAAGTAAGTAATGCCGATATAACAAATGTTAAAATTGCACTTAAACATAACAGATTATAATTTTATTGGATTATATTTTTATTAATTATAATATAATTGTTCGCAACTACATACAGTTTAGACACAAATCTTTTTTAGCCTAGTTGGCCTAGAATTTAAAAACCATAAAACCAGTGAACGCCGTTCGCGCATAGTTATACGTGGTGGCCTATTGACTAGGTTCGAGGACATACAATTAAATAACAGGGTGGTGACTATTATTTATTTTTATTAGTTTGCAAAATTAAACGGAAATGGTTTCTTTTACTAACTGTTAAACAATAGTTATTACGCGGTAATCAAAAATGCATCGCTAACAATTCAACAAATATTTCGTATTTCGATTCACTTTCAAAATTCGATCTGTCATTCAATTTAAATTCAACATAATATATTTAAAAAAAATACAAAATCGGAAGTGAAGCTTTCTTAATTTTATTCAAGTTCATAAACTATAGGAGTTTTGGCGAGAAGTCGAAAAAGACATATTGTGCTCTTGTTTTATTTTCATTTTCTTGGTGTATTTTTGAGTTATATCGGATAAAGTTGATAGCATTTTGTTAGATATAGGTTAATTACAGTGCACGAGTGTTTGTGAAATAGAATAAGGCCTCTTGTCCACGTCACGGTTGTTCAACCGTAGGCGTGTTAGCCGTACTCGTCATCTTTATTATTTATATTTTGTGCTGACTTGTTGGATCTATTAGTATGCTTAAGAGGGCAGAGAAAACTGTGCTCACCGTGTGTGCTGAGAATTGGTTGTGAGTTTTGTAATAAATTATTTGATGATAAATTTTAGTTATCCTTCGTGTTCTCGTTATCGGTATAGCAGTAATACTAGTAACAGTGAAAGTGTCGCATCTCTAAAACGATCAGCAAAAATCCTCAAGCTATAATTTACGGACTATACCAACTAAAATACCTACCTCATCAGAAATAAATTTTTCTTGTTCACAGCTATTTACTGTCCTGACCCACTGGTTCCAGAGAACGGACGTCTTTTGACATCACCGACATCGAAGGATGGAAAATACCCCGTTGGGGATCTAATGATATATGCGTGCAATGAGGGGTATGAGGTAGTTGGAGAATCCTCCATAGTGTGCACTGAAAATGGATTCTGGTCTCACCCACCGCCTTTTTGCTTCCCACCATCTCAAGTACGAAAGGTTGATACAATATATATTGAAAACACCACTCTGGTATACTTCGATGAATAGTTATTGAAGGCGAACAGATTAAGGCTAATGTTAAAGTAGGTAAGATTGTCGAAAATATTTAAACGAAACAAATAGGTTATTAAAAGATTAAAGTTCAATGAAGAACTCGCATGAATAAAAGTAAAGTAGTTTAAGATATATCATGTTATGTAACTATGGGTCACCGCCGCGCCATGAAAGATGTAGGTCAGTAAGGAAAGAAATAGGATAAAGAATAACCTTGAACGAATTCACGATTGTCATTCCTTCCTTTTTTTAAAAAATCTATATTTCCATCACATCCACAGTAATAATGTTATAAATGTATTTGTTTGTTAGTCCTTTCACGTTGCTACGTTACTACGAATTATATTGAGTTTTTGTATGGAGATAGTTAAAATATCCTATCCCTATCCGCGTGCGAAAAGCTCAAAACTGAATAAATTATTTAAAGCTTTATTGTACATGCCAAAGAAATGAATATTAAAAAATAACTATATGTAATATACATAATTTAGTCCTAGATAGTATTATGAAGCCATATCAAAAAAACTAGTAGGTAGTCTTTTACATTCTTGAAGTGAAAACTTCTTTAGGCGTCGCGTTGTGCACTTTTTTTGGGATGGGTAAAAAATGAAACTCGCGTCAGGAATATTCGTAAGACGGAGGGGTGACAGCTGATGACGGCTCGATTGTTTATACTTGTAAAATTCGTTTACATATATCAAGTATTTAAAATGTGGACATTGAAGAAAGTGCAACTATTAATGAAAAAAGTGACGAAGAAATAGTGAAAGAAAATGAGCGAGTACTTTATAAAAATACTAGATAAAAACCTACTGAAAATACTAGATGAAAAATAATACTGATAATAAAAGCAATTCGTGCGAAAATATTCCCTAACCATTCCAAAATATCAAAAATGCACAACGTTAATGTTCAAGTTTTCACTTCTGCCGGCACTACTTACCGGAGTGCAACCTATTGTTTTTTTTGTTGAAAAGCTAGTGTCATTGCTTAAAATGACCTTTTATTTTATTTCAATTTAGGCTGTGACTCACTGTCTTTCCTTTTATTGCTCTGTTGGTGTATAGTGTGCCATTTGTATAATTAGTAGTATTGGTTTTTTTATTATATCCGTGGTGATATCTTTAATTATGTTTTAGTTACAGCAACTACCTACACTATTCACAAGCATTTGTTGTTTAACAAAGTTACCAAAATACTAGAATAAAATCCTTCAACTACAGTCCGTTTGAATGAGTTATTTTATGAAGAAAGCTTGTGGAAACTTAGATATAAAATATACATAGCTGTAAAAAAACAGAAATATAAGTACATATTATGGTAATAAATTATAATCTTTAAAAGAGTAGCGTCAAAAATTATTTTAAGAAGGTACAATTTTTTTTATCATGTGCGCATGGTATTTACCACTTTATAAATCTACAGTATATTAAGTAATAAAATATTATTCATAACTGAAACTTTACATTTTAAACGTATGTTAGATTAAGAAATGTTGTTCCTTTTTGCGTTTACCTATAGGCAAATTATTTTATTAAATACTAGCGGCCGACCGCGACTTCGTCCGCGTGGACTTTGGATTTTGTATGCGTGTCATCGCGTAACGTGGAAAGCAAATTTACTGCGGTACGTTATTGCGGTACTCAGCTTGAAACCCCTAATATAAGAACCTTAAAATTTGCACCCCTTCCCCCGTGACCAAGAACTTGCCCCCCTCCTGCATTTGCACCCCCTTGGCCAAGAACCTGGGTACGCCCATGAACCCAAATAATCGTTCTAAATGAAGTTCAAATACTCGACAACAGATAGCGCCACTACACTTAATTTCCAAGTTGAAGGGTTGTTGGAAAAGCCCTTATATCTTTAAAAACACGCCCTTTAGGTTAAACCGGGAATTTTTTGTTCGAGGAGGGATAAAGGGCTATCCCTTCCCACTATATAAGCCCCTTTATCGTGCCGGGACTCCTTTTTAAGTTTTATCGGCACGCACATTTTATCAACTTAGTTTTATTATATATAATGATTAGATCTCATTTATTAACTCGATTTACTGTTAATAACTGTTTAATTTTTAATTATGTTTAAGTATTATAATAATATCCATCCGTTTATTTTTAAACTGACTACCTGTTGCTATTTAAACATATACTTGTTACTTTTATCTTAATATTATGTATATTTAACAATAGGATACACGTACGTACCCTACAAATATGTTCTGTACACTAACTTGTTGAATAAAACTTGTTAAAATAAACTGCATCTCGCCTTTTCATACCTTAGAGCATCAAAGGTACTGACTCGTCATACCTGTCAATATCTTGATGCTCTAAGTTTCATACTTACCATGGAAATTGATATTGACGTCAGCGTGCGAAATAAATTTTGATGTTTAATTTTTAAAAAACCGCCGCGGTTTATATCATACATTATTCTTAGTCTAAGGTTTAAATTAAACCATAGACTTATAATAATAATAATGGTTTAAGAAATAATCCGAAATGATGTGAAATATAATTAATCAACAATATCATTCAATTAATTTCTTTCATGAATTTTATGCTAAATAATATTAAATTAATGAACTTGAACGTAATAATTCTCATATTTTTTTATCTGTGTCACATCGCAAACGATACACCAATCACAGCGCATGCGTGAAGTCTCATTGGTGTGTAATAAAGGGGCCCATTATTAAGTACATTATTCTTAGTCTAAGGGCATAAGAATAAATAATACTACATAGAACGGAATCTTCTTTGACCGCCACTGAAACGCCGTCATTTATGTACCTACATCCCTCTTCACCCCGTTACGCCCCTCTGTCGTCCAGGCGTGTTGCCAGGGTTGTGAACTGTTGTAATGCTTATGTCTAAAGATAATATCGCAAAAATATAAGTTTTCCTTTACTTAAAAATCATTATTTTAGTTTAGTATTACAAAATATGAGAATGATAAATACTTACCTACTCTATAAATACTTATAAATAATATTACTTAATAAGTTATAAGTCATTATTTAAGTAAGTATTACTTACCTACCTATGTGTAAGTAGTTAGGTAGTGTAGGTTTAAAATAAACGAATTACATAATTAAGTATTATGTGCGTGCGCCAGTGCCGCGGCGCGGCGGCGGCGCGGCGCCGCAATCGCGAGGCAAAACAATCGAGAAAGGTTCAATGACCGATGGCGGGGGCTATTAAAAAATATTTTGGCGACATGTTAAAATGCTGTAGGTATCTAAAAAATTTTTTTATAATTGAGTGAAAGTGATACAATTGGCTAAACAAAAAGAACTGGTCATGTCCTTTTAATAAATTAGGTAAGTACGGAAAAGGAATAATATTTAAAAAAACATTACTTATCTCGCATCATCTTTGGGCAAACTAAAAAAACTTAAGTTTGGCATTGTTTTAGAATTGTTTGTACAACCAAACACATCACATTAACTTGGCGCCGCCGCGCCGTTATTGTAATTGACGCGCCCGTCCGAGACAGCCCTACTTCAGTATTATGTTAAACATGTAGGCCAATATCGTGACCTTGAGCCCGTCCGGAGCGGGAGTTTCCGTTCTATGTAGTATTATTTATTCTAAGGGGCCCATATACGGAACGGAACGATCTGTCTGTCCTTGTTGACCTATGGTCTGTCTGTACGATACATCTATGACACCCGTCTTAGGAGTCAGCAGAAATTATACTTGACGCTGACAATATTAGCCATGCCATTATTGAATAATAAAACGAAAATATTGAATGGCTGCAAGGATTTTATCCAATGCCGTAAAACGAATAAAAAAATATATCTGTCAGTATGTTGTCACGTTAGTGTCAAAATTGTCAATTTGACAGTGACAATGACAATGTCAAATCGAGTTATCAAGTGTGTACTGTGTAGTAGGATCCATTTCGTTTCGGCTAGGATAAATTAAATTCATAAAATTCCTAAGAACAATAAAAAATTCATAATATCGAAGACATCGATTTAGTAAAATTGTGGCTAGTTGCCTCTGTTTCAATTTTTATTTTTGCTTGATTGTTTGCCGCTTCTGCGCAAACTTCGATGGGTTAACAAAAATTAACATCATTTTATCAGTAGTCAGTCAGTACAGTAGTTTTAGCCGGTACAACAGTCGCTTTAATTTGATGTATGTTTATTAAACACAGTGAAAATGTTTGACTTTTTAAGAGTAATTACTTTTGTATGTCTCTTAGTAAATGTTCCGGCTTGTATATCTTTAAAGCCGCTAAAGCCGTATCAAAACACTGCTTATAAATGGCCTACAGTTGCGGTTACGGTCCTTGTTCGAAATAAAGCGCATACCTTACCTTACTTTCTATCGTGCTTGAGCAACTTGGAATATCCCAAGGAACGGATGTTTATTTGGTAAGTTCTAGTATTTAAGTAACATTTTTTGAACATGTTGCTGTAGTCACTGTAACCAGCAGACAGAAATGAGAAGAATTCAGCCAGTAACTAATCACTTTTACAAATACTAATACAGTGAGCTAAATAAATAGTCATTTAAGTTGCATGCAGGATATAACACCTTTTTGCATGCTGTAACAAAAAAGTCAATGATGATAAAAATTGATAACGCAATGGACCTAAACACTGTAAAGGGTCATGCAGTGGAGTTTGATTATCCATCAATCAGCCTTTAGAAGTCCACTGCCTTTAGAAATCCAGCAGCTCTGTGCTGTCATCTTCAGATCTTTACATATCAACATGCCATTTTTCTCAATGATGTTTACTGAGGTCACAGATGTGCCATCAAATAGTTTTGACAGTGATTATTTGGAAAATACATAATTATTATTATTATACCTGAACATTCATATTGCTCCCTAGTCATATAATATCTTCTTTACAATTTATTTTGTAATGCATAATGAGTATTGTGATTAGTGATGTGCTAGAGATATTGTTTTGCGTGCCATTAATGGTGTGCGTGCCATCTGGTTTCCAACCCTGGTTAGTAGTGTAGTTGAGAGCCTTGCAAACACCCTACTTTTAGGTAATTTAGTCACTTTTGAGAAGTTAAACTCAAGTTAATGAGTTGTGAGAGAAGTGCGCTTGGCCCTTGGTTGGTTAGCGTAGAACGCATATGATTTATGCAACTGAGCCAAATGAGCGCAGTCGGGTGTGAGGTGGGTGAGTGCTAGTGGCAAAAAATTCATGCGCGTTTCCGTGCTTCGGAGGGCACGTTAAGCCGTTGGTCCCAGTTGTTGTCGATAGATAACAGTAGTTAAACCTTGTCAGAGGCCTTATGGGCGGTGTGAATACATCCGACAGCGGGTTGGCCACTAACCCGCACCTCCACCAACCCGCATTAAAGCAGCGTGGTGAAGTAAGCTCCAGGCCTCACCAATAATGGGGAGAGACCCGTGCCCAGCAGTGGGACGCAAAAAGGGTTGCAGCCAAACTCATTAACTTTACATTACATCCATGCAGTCTCAAAATTGCTGTTCCTTGATGCTAAAATTTTTCTTTCTGTGGAGGCCCTTAGCGGACGTTTGTAGCTTTATGGCCTGGGGACACTAAGGACCTCATTCACCATCACCAAGTAAATTGTTGATTAGTTACATCCCAAGTAAAGTTAATTGGCAAGTAAAAGCTATGAGTATAGGTCAGTTTATCATATGATTAGTGCAACTCAAACATTGTGAAATTGAAATTGAAGTACAGGTGACTTTAACCGACAATTAGGTAACAGGAAAGACTTTGTTTAACTTGCTGAGAAATCAGGTTAAGCGATGTTATGGGAAACAGGTTACACAGATTTAATATGCACTTTATTTCATGTAACACATACATGAAATTTCTTTTTTCGTTAACAATTCAATTAACGCATTAGGCAAGATCCTGTTATGTTAGTTGATAAGTTTTAATAAATAAATAAATAAAAAATGTCATTAAAATTATTTCAGTAATATTACACATTTAAAAATGGGACAAGTTTATCTTCGAAAGATAATAATTTTTATAATTAATTACTTAATTTTTGTCAGGCAATAATATTCCTCAATATTAGGTGATAACAATGTTTTCTATCAATTGCTGTCTTTTTAATATTGGGTAGGGTTGAAATTTAATATAAATATACCTATTCTTAATTTGTAACAAATAGCTTTTACATAAACATTTCTAACACTGATAGACACTTATAACATTAATTTAAAATACATCAATTTAATTTTAAACACATTAGGGCATTTTAACGATTCTACTTTGTTTTTGGGACACAATGAAAATAGGGACTATACAAATGCAACATAAACACGCTTCATTCATAACTTCTGCACATAAGCAATGTCCATAAATACTTACTGATGTGTAATAATAATACAATCCTCTTGATTGCCCATGGTGTCCTTAAATGCATATTATATCAAATATTTAATTCATTATTTATGGGGAATTCACAACCTGTATGGTGTCATCACACTTTGGTGAGTAATGCAAGAGAACCTGAGTTCAATTTCCAACAGGGAAGGTACGTCAATGATGAATTTAAAAGGTATTTCTGTCTGACGTGTGTCCTTGTTTTTGTATGAATCCATGGCTTGTACGTAACTTGTAAGATGTACATTAGGTGTTATTGAGTGTGTTGCTACCCTCAAGTGACAACCACAGATTGACGCTCCAGTAACTGGAGTTGCAGCACGACTAGTGTTCCCTTAGATATTCATTATAATGATGAATATTGCATTACTAATATCTTGATTTCTCAGCAAATTATACTAAAAGTCTTTCCTGTTCCAGCGCCTCACGCTTTTACAGTCAAATTTTATAATTAAAAGCACACTTCAGCCCAGAAATAGAGACAACTTGAACGATCCATAATTTAATTTTTGGATTTTACGCGCATTTATAAAAGCTTGTTTTTGTAGTTTTTTTAAAACTATTAATTTATTAATAAATGTCCGTCCAATACCCATCTGATATTAATAAGCACCTGTAAGGTTAGTTTGCAATATACCAAATATTAAAACGCTCTCCGAAAAATCAGCTCGCCAATTATGCTGTTTACGCAAATATTTAGCATCACACATTTCATGAAGTCTACAGTTTTCCTCATGCTGTTCTACAAGTCATTACCATAAGTCAATTAGAGCAGCGTGGTGGAGTAAGGCCTCCGCAATTATTGGGAGATATCTTTTCAGACATTTTACCTCCAGTATTTCCTTTGCCAGGATATACACCGACTACAATAGCGACAAAAGCGTCGAGATTCTGAACGAATGGGCAAAAGTTTTTGGGCCCGATTACAACGGCGTGAACATCACAACTGGTCTCAGCACCGGAGCCTTCCACCCTGATGAGGAAGGTCCCATTCACTGGAGCCCGATGCACTACAGGCATGTGATTCGGCTGAGGGAAGACGCTTTAAGCTTCGCTAGAAGAAAATGGGCTGACTACGTTTTTGTAAGAACTTTTTCACTGTCATCAATTTTTTTTCAATGATTTATCTCTTTGATATACAAGTGTAACGATGTCTCTAATTATTGTCTATCTATTTAAAGAAGCAACGAAAAATCACCAACTTTATTGTTGACAATACACGTTTCAATGTAGGAGGCTAACGGACTTCATTAGTATACGCCTAGGAAAATATTTTATAATTTTTAGGCACACAGGTCCACCGATATAATTTTAATCTTAGATACGAGAAAATTATATTATTATTATGATTATTTATTTCATATTATACGAAAAATGTTAAATAAAAATGGCGGGATCCAACCTGAGTCCCCGTATAAGAGTAGCAGATCATAGCCGCTAGGCTATCACTGCTTGATTGCGTTAAAAATTAACGAGAAAATGGTCGTTGCAGATGATTGACGCTGACGCCTTTATAACCGATCCAAAGACTCTCAAAACTCTGGTTAATAAGGATCTCACTGTAGTCGCTCCAATGCTTGCGACTGATGGTCTTTACTCTAATTTCTGGTGAGTTTCCTTATTACCTTTGCTAATTGTTGTTCATTATCTATATTACGCACTTTTGTCGTAATAAATATTTATTTTATAAAACTGATTAAAAACCTAATCAAATTCCAAACAGTTTCAACGGTAATTAATTTCTATTAATACAAAAAATATCCATGTTTTAGGTGTGGTATGACGGAGCAGTACTACTATCAGCGAACTGAAGATTACAAACCAATCCTATATAGGCAAGACAGGGGTTGCTTTGATGTGCCAATGGTACATACTGCGGTTTTGATATCGTTGCGTCACAAAGACTCGGACCGTCTCACGTACAACCCAGAAACACTTAAAAATTACGACGGACCACAAGATGACGTCATAGCGTTTGCTGTTAATGCTATTAAAAATGGTATACATAGGCAACTTACATTTGTGTAATACACGTAACGTATTTTGCATGATCTAAGTCTCCTTTTCTGATACTTATACAACTTAGTAAGTACTTTATATTCGAAGATTAAGATTTTTTCTTTCCCTGAAAATAAATGATATCCATGTTACTCTGTTCCTCATTTTAGATATCAAAACTTTTATCTGCAATGACGTTTTGTACGGTTTCGTGGTTGTGCCACTAGAGGAGAAGGTAGAACTAAAGGAAGATTTTGAACAGTTGAGAAATGTTAAGTTGGAAGCTCTGAGTCGTGGCGTACAAATACCTTTGCTTGGCCATTTTGAGAAATGGGTGACGTATCCGAAGAAAACCAAGTACGGTCTTAGCGAGATATTTATGATTAACCTAGAGAGGCGCGAGGAGAGGAGGAAGCTGATGGCGTTGAGTTTCTTGGAGCTTGGCATGGACGTTACTATTTTCAAAGCTGTTGACGGCAGGTAGGCACTCCTTTTGTTGTTTAGATGTATTAGGAGTCTGTGTCTAAATTCCATATGAAACATAGTAAACTATGAAAATTCTGGTATCGAAATAAACGTGAAATAAAAGAATATACTATATACAATATATAGATAAAGTTATATTTCTAGGACTGCCAGTGTTCTCTCAATTAATAATTTCAATCAATACTATATTGGATTCATGTTTGTCTCTTTGGATGATATGAAACGAATTACTTGTTTCAGAAATATTGCACTGGATAATTTACAAAAGCTGTCTATTACGCTCATGCCAAATTACGAAGATCCGTACCACAGGAGGTAATTTGTTCTGATCATCTCTATACAAAATGTAACATACATCTAAATCTAAAGTATTATAAGTTCATAAATAGTGAAGAAACAAGAAATCATCAGTTTTCAACATTTCTCTCTCATAGTCATATCTTTACTTTTTTTTAAAACAAAAAGAAAATCAAACTAGTTTGAATTGATCTAAAGTAGTGTCGAGTATACGACGGAATAAAAAATCCACATAATTTAGACTTTGAAACGATTTACGGGGCATTCTTTAATTTGGACATATTATATTTATAAATTTACCACTTTTACAATTATTATGTTATAATCGATAAATACACACAATATGTATTATTAAAATTAAATTACATTTTCAGACCAATGAAGGCTGGCGAAGTGGGCTGTTTCCTGAGCCATTACAAGATTTGGGAGAAGGTGATTTGTTTATTACTTCCGCCTTATATCGGTCGTACAGTGCAGGTGTAAGGTGCAATAGATTAGATTCTGGAAGGATAAAATGGTGAATTTAGATTTATTTTCTATTCTCGGGTTTTTACATCCAAACAACGAGTAATGTCTTTGTGTCTGTCCTTGGTACCAAGAACTCAAGGAATTGTTGTGAGAGTTGTGAGGGTATAGTGTTTAAAAATTGACCAGTAAAGTTCTTTTAGGTGATTGCATCCAATGGACGGCTATGTATGTTTATAACGAATCTTATTCCGGTCTATAACTATAATCATCTATAGTTATAGACCGGAAACCGGGTCTATTACAATTTCTCATTGCCACATTTGTGGCTTACAAAACTATGATATTATAATTAGGTACCATTGCATGAACAGAATAAATGTGAGCTATCCTGGGACGACAGACAGAAGTGAGACATCTGAATTATATGAAACATTTAACATGCATAAATAAAAGGATATAAAATGAAATAAATATGGATACGCATCAATTAAAAATTAAAACAAACGGTTCTCTTTAACACAGTCTTCTTCTTATCACAGTTAAGATGGCGCAACCACGTCTCCTTCCTATTGTTTTGTAATATGTTAAGATAGATGTGATGAGGTAAAACTGACAGCAGGTCCAAAGTGGAGAAGAGTTGCTAAACACAGAGTGCAATGGAAGTTGTTAGAGGAGGCCTTTGCCAAGAGGCACACTGAACTTAGAGACATCTTACAAATAAAGTAACAAGTGTAGAAGACAATGGAATAGTTCAGGATAGGAGGCTTATTATTATTATAGATGTCGCTGTAAGGTTTCTGAATGACGTAACGACTTTTTTGCGTAGGTTCTATAAGTACTTTGGTAAGGACTTCGTCACGCCGGAAATCGGCGAAACCCGCCACTATAGATATTTCACATCAAAACGCAAAATCCTTGTGTAATTTCAAGCCATGCAACAATATTGAGATATGTTTATTTGTTCAGATTGTGAAGAAACGCTACGCTGTTACGCTGATTCTGGAAGATGACATTCACTTCGTGTCCAACTTCCGCAAGAAGTTCAAGCAGGTTCGCCAGGAGCTCAACACTCTCGACTGGGATCTGCTGTAAGTACAACATTTTGCATTATTAATTGTAATATAAAACAAAAAAGTAAATATAAAAGCCCCGACATCTGAACTGTGCCATAAAAATATTTGATTGGGAAGTGTTTATTGTACCTAAGTATGTAATAATTTAGTATGGGCCTTCGTTTTTTAAATACTTTGTGATCAATTTTCTTCATTTTTAAACTATACAATATGCCACATGATTAGTTTCAATACACATTCTCTTGATCAAGCCCCTCTTAATATAACATTATGGCATTTTAGGCCTGTGCACCGGGCCCTACGATCGTTAGGGCATCTTAGATTTTCTTTAACTACCAATCGGCAAACAATTACATACCGCTTTGCATGTAATTTTAATAAAAACTTTTTTTTAAATAGGTATAGCGTTGCGAAAGTTACAGATGCCCTGTCATCCTAATATAATATTGTAGATTATGTAATAATAATAATCTATGGATACTAATCTATCCCATGAGAACAGTACATTTTCCGGGATAAAAACTATCCTAATGTCCATTCCCAAGGTCTACTCTGTGTACGAAATTTCATTAAATTTTTTTCAGTAGGCGTGACAAGGAACCAGACACACACGCACACACATTATCTTTCGCATTTATAACATACATATGGATTTTACGACATAACAATGTAATGTCCAGATACCTGGGCCGCAAGATACTGCTGGACGGCGAGGAGCAGTACGTGACGGACCACATCACTAGGCCGCTGTACTCGTACTGGACGCTGGGCTACATGATCACGCTGCGAGGCGCTCAGAAGCTGCTCGCCTCCAAGCCGCTCACCAAAATGTTGCCTGTTGACGAGTACTTGCCCATCATGTTCAATCAACATCCCAAGTAAGTACAAAAACCGGCAAAGTGCTCGTCGGGCTCGCGCACGAAGGGTTCCGTACAGTTATAAATAAAATAATGGCCATAAAAAACATTTGTTGTATGGGAGTTCCCCTTATTTATTTTTAAAATGAATATGTACCTAACTAAATATTCTATAAATAGATCAAGCGTCTACCAGTTGTCTTTAAGATCGAGAAAAAAAAATGCAAAATAATCATGTTTATTGTATTAAATTTTATTTATTCTGTTCTCAATAATGTTGTACAACAGATCGAGATCACGTGATATTCGTTAGCTAACGTCAATTCGGTAGTTGACTGCCAAATCAATTGACACACTTTTAATTAGCTGTCAAAACGCGACATCCTCATACATTTTGTACGAGAAAATGTTTATGACGTCACAACGTGGTATAGTCAATTGATTTAATTATTATTGATTTCAAATGAAATAAAAATCATTAACAAAATTTAATTAACAATTATCCTGGTTTCCAAGCGTAAATTAGTGCAACCTTTTCGAGGTTTGCATTTTGAATTTTCCTGTTCATAGTGTCAACTACCGAATCCCATACATTGTTCACTCTATTCTGTAGTCTGTCCTACATAGCTCCAGGATTTTGGCAGATCGTTTAAGAGATGTGACACGTTCACTCTTACTACGATAGTATCATCACTGCTATACCAACAACGGGAATACCGAGGATAACTAATTATCATGAAATAATTTATTACAAAACGCACATACGGTGAGCACAGTTTTCTTTGCCCTCTTAGGCATGCTAGCAAAAATCTAACAACGACATCACAAAATAGAAATAATAAAGATCGAAAGTGGCAACAGAAATGCCAGATAGGTGACGGGTGCATTTGAAAATGGATCTATGTCACAGAATAAATTTTTCTTTCTTTCTTAGACCTTAGATATATACGTACATATTTCATATATATACATATTATAATTTAATCTCGTCAATGTGTAAAAAATGTTTTTAGTTTGGTGACATTAATAAAATGTAACCTTTACTAGGTACCGATTTTGTATTTAATTTTATTTTTACGTTGGATTTGAATTGAATTACAGATCGATATCTTAAAGTTAATCGAAATGCTTGTTGAATTGTCAGCGATGCATCTTTGATTACCGCTTTTTATTAGTATTGTTTCAATGTTAGTAAGAGAAATCATTTCCGTTTGTTTAGCAAATTATTGTGTAAAATAAACCATTGTTTACGGAAATGCTATTGTTAAGTCACTAATACAAATAATAGTTACCATCCTGTTCTGTTACTTTTGTTGTTTTGTTGAACCTTGAGCGAACGGCATTCACTGTCACACGTGTGGTTTTATGGTTTTTAAGTTCTAGGCCGGCTAGGCTTAAGAAGATATAGGTGTCAACATTTCATGTAGTGGATAACAATTGAAATTATAATGAACGAAAATATAGAATAAAAAAAATCTTTATATTTGAAGTGTATTTTCAACATTTACAATATCGGTTTTATTTAGCCTTGTGTTGTCAAAGTCATGTCATGTCGACAAGACGACATCTGTCAAAATCCTAAAGCTATCAGTTTTACGGAGTATAGAAACTTTACTTTTTGTAATTCGACACACAGATCGTGCGATGCCTTTACAAAGAATGATATTTACCATGCGTTATCATTAGCTTATATTATTTTATCATTTATTTTATTTTATTATTTACTTTATCTAGCTCTTATATATTGTGCACTTTATATAAGAATATAGAGCGGCAAGGCTGAGTGGTAAGGATCGCGGTTCTCGACGCGTGATATGTCAGGTTCAGATCTTCGGCGCGCACCTCTGACAAAAAGAAATTTGTAAGCATTTCATCGCTGCTCCACGGTGACAGAAAATATTGTGACATTTAATTGATTACGATTCCATCGCCGTGCATACCTGCGAGATTCATATGTCCACCAATCCGCACTAGGTGGACTATGGCTTAAACCCCTTACACTTTTTATAGGAGACCTGCGCCGACAGTGGGATATAAAAAGGTTGAAAAAAATATATATCGTGTTTGTTGCAGTGACACTTGGAAGTCGCTGTTCCCTAAACGTAACCTCATAGCGTTCTCCGCCGCCCCCCTGCTCATCAACCCCACGCACTACACCGGTCAGGAGGGCTACATCAGCGACACCGAGGACTCCGATGTCGTCGAGACACACACACAAGACAGTCCGTACATCAGAACTGACTTCTAAGTCTCCACTGCTGAAAGATCTGCGCATACTGTTGAAGACATAGGTATAAGTAAACTTATTTGAACTTGCCAAAGATGAATAAAATATGCCATGTTATAATGATCTTAATATGTTTAGTATAATCAATTGTACGTTTGTGACTGCACGCGACAGCCGCGTTATATCTAGCATACTATTAACAGATTATTTAATATGTTAAATGATAATGATTGCCCAGGATTGGGTCAAAAACTTCTGGTCTTCTATCTAAAATATCTAAGTGGTAAACTTACTGACTATTGAGGCATTGCAGGTGGATCTTTCTTGTCTACCAGTTTATATATGTATGTGTTAAATGTACTAAATATTGCCATAATAATTAAATAGTAATTTATATATTATAACATATTATTTTAAGTTCTATTATATGCAATCAGCGTCAGTTGCAGTATAAACCAGAAATCAGTCAAAACTAGGGTAAAGATACTTCAACTCAGTTGTGCGCGCGGCGCTATGTATGGGTAAACCTGTATATACACAGTGACTTTGTGTGCGTGACAAGAGGTACAGTGAAGTTGTTCGGAAAATCACGGCCGCGTCACTGTCACACAAATTAAAGCTGCATAATTACTAGCCCACGCACACATAGCGCCGCGCGCACAACTGAGTTGAAGTATGTATACCTGTATCAAGAAAATAACTGTTTGTGAGCTGGCTTATGATTGAATGACAGCATAAAAATAAATACAAAAATATTTCTGTGTCCCAGTAAGTTATTATTTTAATAAGATTTAGATATCTTAGGTAAACTTGCAGTCTAATCGAATATATATAAGATAACAAACAACATACTGATTGTGTCTTTAAGATTCTTATAATTGATATGCCATTTTAAAAATGCTACGCTATTTTTACTTATCATTCCTTTATTTATAACTTATAGCCTATTTTTCTACATTTATTTTAAGAGTGAGCTTATTCTCCTCACCTATTTTTTGAAAATAAATTTATATGTCATATTCTAAATGCTCTTATTATTCTTTATTTGTTTCTTTGACTTTGCTAAATGGTTTAAAATATTCAAAAAAAAATTTGAGTTTTCAAAGTTTAGGATAATATTATAATAAATGTTAAGTTTATTAAAATTCTAAATTTAATGAATTACATAAATATTAATTTTACTAGCGAATGTCGCTAATTATAATAATAGATTTATTGTGCCATAAAACTACTCTTTTGAATGTATTTTAAGGTATGTGTAATGTGAAATACCTTATACATAAATATATTCAAATATTTTCGTGTTTTATTACATTTGCCGGCCTCATAGATTAAATATCGTAACCCAGCATGACATTTTTAGATAGGACGTTATAGGTATTTTTTTTGTAATAAAAATTAAATTTTAAATGCACTCATGCACATTTGGAATCCTTTTGGCAACAAGCAGAATGAACATAAAAAAGAAGAAAGTAACCGAAAATCTGTGCAAGATTGCAGAAAACGACATTCGGATCTCGATAGTATAGTGAATATCCTTAGAGAATACTATCGCGAGCTTGATGAGTCTACAATAGCTTTAAATAACATATTGGAAAGCTTAGAAAAAAATATTCCAATATATTGTGATCCTTGTGGAAAAGAGCGAGAACGACTCCTGGATTGCTACGAGACAAAAAGATGTGAGACCCTAGAGTGTGCTGATGCAGTCAAGCAGTTTGTGCGATGTGCTCTTAACTTAGGAAACCGTGGCTCTTTCGAAAATGAGGATATGCTATCCTGACAATTAATTTAAAGATAATAATAAAAAGAATTGCAACTTGTAATCTATTTGTTTTGAAAATAAAACTGTTTAAAAATGCTTTGTGATCTATCTTAATTTTAGTTCAAAAACAAAATGCTGGAAATTTCTTACAGAAATTAAAGAGTTTACATGTATGGCTTTGATAGTATATGGATTTTATTTTTCTATATCGCTGTATCAAGTACTTTATCTAGCGACAGATATAGGTAAATAAAAAAATATTTAAATCGCATTAATTGTCGATAAACTGTGTATAATAATTAGAGATTTCAATTCTATATTATCTATTCAAGAATTTGCCATATAAGAAATAAAATAACAGGTAAATTAAGGACTTCCAAAAATATAATATTAAATTGTGTTTCTCAAGCAACATCGCACAGGAATCGATACTTGAATAAATAAAAAACTGAGAAGTTAAAAAGTTTATTAGACATTAAGGTTTGAAAACAAGTTTCAAGTTATTTTTAGGAAATCAAGAATATTTATTGTATATTCAGTACATTAACATTACAATTTATCTTTTGTTAACATCTGATTAATTAGCTCGATAATTGTTCGTGTGGGTCGACCTGTCATCCCACGATTTAAGTAGGCAAAGTCACGACCTTTAGTGTAGGCAACGTTATATGTGTCTAAGTGTACCCATTTACTATCGCAAATGAACTGCTTGAGAAAAGCCGCACAATTCGGTGAGTCTCCGTGTTGGTGACGCCCAGTGTTGGCCACGTCGGCTGCGGCTGTGTCCTTTATGCGATCTTCATAGAACTTCCATAGAGGCATCCGCCAGACCCTGTCACCCGTTTGACTACTCGCTGATTCTATGTGACAAAATAACTCCTCAGAATTAGTGTAGCAGCCGCACGCAGATCCACCCAACGTATGAATTAATTCCTTCGACATTGTTCCTACGTCCAAAATAAATTTGGGCCAAAAATTTCTTGCATATACCAGACTATCTGCAATCAGTAATCGCCCTTCGCGAGACGGTAATCTTACGTGAATTGATTTACCATTAGCACTGTACACCACATCTCCGAACTTTGGACTTCTTCCGTTTGGCATCAACTCGCATAGTGGCAATATGCCTCGAATATTTATTGGCAGTTTTAGTATTGCCGCAGCTCTTGTAACTGCCAGAACGCATGCGGCGCCGGCCATATCACCTTTCATAAATTTTAAGTCTTTCATAGGCTTTAGAGCTAGACTACCACTGTCGAAGGTAACACCTTTTCCGATTAAAACTATTGGTCTTGATTTGTCGCTTGCACCGTAGTAACTTATTTCCACATAGAGAGGTGGTTGTACAGATGATTTACCGATTGCTACAAAACCACCCATTTCGTGGCTAGCCGCCCAACCTTGCGTTTTAACTTCTACATTTATGTCTAATTCGCAAAGGAGATCGACTGCAATTTTAGCAAAAGCTGTTGGATTGAGGAAATTTGCTGGCATTTCTTGCAGATATCTTGCGAGATTTTGAGATTCAGCTTTGAGTTTTCCAATTCGCCAACTATTTTCATCGCAATCATCATATAGTATGAGATTTGATTTAGGAATGACAATACTACTTCTAGGACTTTTATATTCCTGAAACTGCCATGTCGCTAATTCTGCTCCTTCTGCAGCGGCCTCGGCATTTCCAAAAGATTCTACATGAATAGCAGAAGGTTTAAATTTTTGAAGAGCTCTCGTTGCTACTCCGGCCGCTATTCTTATCGCTTCTTTACTTTCGTCCAGCTGCTCAGCAGTATTAAATGTCAAGCATTCAGTTCCAAGACCGGCTACCGCAACATACGCGAAATATGGATCTAAGTCATAAAATATTCTATATTCCCCAAGTCTAGGCATAGGTGTTAATTTCAACAATTTCCAAAGTTTTCCCTCACATTGTTTATCGTATTTCTGGGCGCTAGCTGTGAGTATTGCAGCTTGACCTTTGACGTTTTCATTATAATATACGCCAAGGACGAGACCTTTGTCTTTAATAGCACATGACGCAGGGTCGTAGACTTTTCTGGGAGGCACAAAAGGTACACAATCTGAACGTGGTATTCGGAATTGGGATATGAATCTTACACATTGCTTACCACATCGGAATTCAAACATAGCTGAATAACACTTTAATTTAGTAAAAATAAATTGAAAAATGATAACTTAAAGAGGCACGGCCTACTAGTTTAAATATTCTTAACATTTTAGAGTGGATAATATATATATTATTAAACACAAAGTTTGTATTATATTAAAGAGTAAAATCACAATATCACACACAACATACAATATTCACATAACCACGCAACATGTCTTTTAAACGTAGTCAAGAAGTCTTCTTCTTCAGCCAGCTTGGTGTGTGACGGTTTATCCATTCGGGAATATTCAAGAAGAGGGTTTCTTGTAGTTGCCGATAAATAATGAGTATTAAAAAAGGGATAGCCAAGCGCTCATCCTTAAAAAAGTACACCCAAAACGCCAATAACAATAAACAAACATCCACGGTGTAATCAATGACTGATCTTACGTTCATTTTAGCCCTTTGTTCTAGCTTTTGGTAATCTATCGGAATAACTATAGTAGCTCGTTCAGCTTTTCTAATTAGTATTTGCGTCTCTTGAGAAACTTTATCAATTGATTTGTTAGAAGATATAGGCTTATTAACTTTTTCTGAGGGCTGCGGGAGTTGCGGGGGTGGGGCATTGATTTTCTTTTCAGGCTTTGATTTGTTTAGGTTAGGTTTAATTTGCTTTTCAGGCATTGATTTCTTTGGCTTTGGTTTAGCAGCTATATTATTTTCAGTTTTCTTTACAACTGCCTTCTTTGTTTTTGTATTTTTCTTTTCTTCTATGTTTTTCTTCTGTTCTGGATTAGTCTTTACCTTGTTTAGCTGCTGCTTTTCAGCAACGTTTTTCAAATCTTCAGTGTTAAGATAAAGAGGAACACTTGGTTTCTTGTTACTCCCGTATTCTTTGACTATATTTCCGTAATAATCAATAACTGTTTTACCTTCATCGCCTAATTTTTCATCAACATTTTCTATTTTATTGACAGTGCTTTTTTCTGGTTTTAGTACATTTTGTTTATTAACTTTATCAGAATCTTTTTTGTCACGAATTTTTGAAAACGGAAAAGGCTTTTGAACGGGCATTTTGGTAATCTTCTTAAATATTGTCATCTTGCCTTCCTTTTTCTTTTCTTCTTTTTTATCGTCATTCTTTAGTGCTGTTTTCTCAGTATTCACTTCTATAGTTGGTTCAAGTGGTTCCCGACGCTTAAGTATTGGCTTAGGCACAAAGTTAGGATCAGGTAAACGTAAAGGCTTAAGAGTTTCTCTTTCTGATTCCTCCTCTTCTTCTTCTATTGCTTCATTAGGCGATAGTGACCGAGCGGCTTTATCTCTTGGATTGTATGTTTCTTCTTCATTGGAATATTGGCTGGTTCTATCAATATCCCCATTCAAACTACCTTCATCGGAGTAATCTCCGTCAGTTGACACAGTACTGGCGGTGTAATCTTCATCAAACGAACTGTGTTGCCATCTGGTTTCAGAATTTTCTGAACCTTGACGTACCTGCTGAGAAGTATTTTTTTCTTCTTTAGATTCCAAAGAATCTGTTTTCGTAAATATTTCAGGAGTTTTAGGAGGCTGTTTATTCGATTGATTCACTTTATGATTTGCACGGCGCTCATCTACGTCGTGATTAATATTGTTGTACGGAATGTGATTTTGTTCAGGCTTAATTGGGTTTTCAGATTTATGTTTTGTCTGTTCTTCCTTCATGGCTACTGCTTTATAAAAGCGTGCCATGGCTTGCTCATGAAGTAATTCTGTGGAACTGACAGCATTGCGTAGTGCCTTAAAAGGCATAACGCAGCGCGAACTTAGTTCTGGTGCTGATAATGAGATCGGAGGCGGTGATAACGCGTCTTCCAAGTCCAGTTGGAAAGATTTTCTTTTTTCTGAAACACAAGGTTAAATTTCGTAAGCAGAATGTTTTATTTTTGTATCATACGCGAAATATTTAAATAAACAAAAAATCTTGGAATTCGCAATACGCAATGCGCATACGCACAGCAATTCGCTAATATAAATCAGTATGTATGTGTATCAAAGTTTGAAAATGTCTTATGATATATTATCTATATTATAAACTCTTCTACTTAAACGTATTTTAATCCTAACAGTAATTTTCTCTTAGCAACGAAGAAGTCCGTGTTTGTTTTTAAGCTACAATTATTTTATTATCATCATAAGAATATAGTTCCATTTTCTTTATTAATACCTATAATCTTTGTGACAACGATATCATGTTAAAGAGAATATATATATTAAAGATTTAAATAGGTATGAACGGAGGTTTACATTTCCGCCTCACATAGGTACTGCAATTTCGCTAATGCTTTCAAGACAATTCGCTTTAGCTTTATTGACTTTGATGGGTTATGTTTGGTCAGCGCGCCGGGTTAGTGCGCGCGGAAAGTCGTAAGAAACCGTAGCGCGTATTTATAGGCCAAATATGCGTTCACTAATGTTTCGCTTCCCAACTGTAAGTTTACAAACCTGTCAAAGTTTTAGCTTTCTATCTACTCTGACTCAAAAAATGTTATGTAAATGTGTTTATCGTATAGATATCGTATACATTATGTTATCATATACCTATAATAAAGGTAGTTGTTTCTATGTCTGTACGAGTATATAATATATATATTGAAATTAAAAAATACTAAATACAATTTATTATTCTTCATATTCTATTGAAAAATAGTAAATGCAATTTATTAGTTTTCAATAGAATATGAATAATATGATTATTTTAAATTTTGATGTAGTCAAATATCTAATATGTACTATATTAGGTAATCGTATAAACATACTTGTTATGATTTCGATTTCACACGCAGCTTATAACATTGTGTTTATCTTAAAAAAAAGGCGACAGCAATGAATATTTTATAATTACTAACTTTAACAATAGATAGATTTTATTTATGGGTGTTTGCTAAAAATGTAAAATATTTCGTTGTTTTTCACTGATACAATTATTATGTAAGCCACGTTCACCAGCACACTTTAAATAAGTACGTGTTAAAAACTAGCAAAGATTTTTTCTAAACTTTAATTTTGCGGTTACTTAGGACAATACACTTTTTGAATAGTGAAAAACGCAATTAAATTTATGGGCATTGCGTTAAGCGTTGGTCTGTTGCTATCCATATAAAGCAGTTGGTTAATGTTGTCGAGTTAGTTTATCCTGTATCTACCACAGTACAGTAGAAGATTGAAGTAAGCTACGGGCTCCATAGTCCCTTGACTAGAGAACTATCCGTAGATAACCCTTGCACAGCCGTGGGACACAAAAACAGATTTTTACCTTATAGGTAGGTGATTAGGTACGGTGAAAAAATAATGAAAAGATTATGCTTACCAGCTTTATCCGCCGACTTGTTTTTGTCAGGATATAGGACAAGCATAAATTCGCTGCTGCCGGTGTGGTCACGGGAAGGAGATGCCCGCGTAGACCGCTCTGGGGCTGTCCTGAGCTGTACTTTAGGCGGGGCCTCCGAAAAGCGTTTGGTTGGAGGGGCTTCTGGCTCCGGAGTCGAAGAAGACACACTTGCGGAACCGGACAGACGCTTACGACGAGGTGCTGGCGATACTGTTAATACTTGACTGTCTTCCTTCTTCAGTACTTCGTTAATAATGCGCGACTCCACCTCCAGAAACTCCATATCCACGCTTCGGCCAGGTATCTTAACGGGTGCAGATTCAGCGCTGGGTGCACTCATACCGTAAGGACTTTCAGCTTTCACCCGAAATCTGTACTCGCTTCCCTCTATAAGATCGAATAGAGTTACATTTGTTTTACGGCTTGTCGTCGCCTTCAACCATACGTTCCACCCGCTGCGATAGTATTCGATCACGTAGTTGCCTATTCTGCAGCCTCCGTCATCTTCAGGAGGTTCCCAATCTAAGGTGATAGATTTGTCTACTTGGCGAGTGACTGACACGCGTCTGGGAGGGTCGGGTGGTGCCGTGATTGTGACGAGGAAGGCGGCTGTGTCTTCTCCGATATTGTTTTTCGCATGGATCTGATATTCACCCCGGTCGCTTCTTTTCGCTGACTGAATTTTAAGCACCGAAAATTTGGGAGTGTTTGTGATTTCCACGCGGCCGTCTCCTACTATGGGTTGACCGTCGTGTCGCCATTCAATGGTCGGTGTGGGTTTACCCACTATAGTGGTTTTAAGGAATACTGTCTCGTTTATTTCGTATAATAATCCATCCTCATACTGACGAGGATATCGTAGCTTTGGCGCGGCTTCTAAGGATAATCTAGCTTTGGTGACTGCGTGTCCAGCTCGGTTTGTAGCGGTGCATTTTATTTCGCCCTCGTCACTCGACAGGGTTTGATGAAAAATTAGAACACTCGAAAATTCATTCGTCGTTATAGCCGTTCTTCGGCTACTGAAAATTTCATAATCGTCCTTGAACCATGCGATCGTCGGGGTCGGTGAACCCGAGAAGCTCACTCTAAACTCCGTTTTATCATTTTCTAAAACGGTCACGTCTTCCAATTGTTGAAGAAACAGGGGCGCTTCTTGTAAGCTTCGGTCGGAACTTACCGTAAGTACATCGGAAAGTTCACTGTATTCGGAGCGACCGACGACGTTTAACGCGGCCACTCGAAACTGATAGCGGTGCGGGGGCTCGAGGCCCGATAGCACCAGCTCCGGCCGCAGCACCACCGGTGGAGCCGTGCGGATCCAGTCCGCCGAACCGAGCCTGTTGCACTCCACCTGGTAGCCCTTCAATGGTGCGCCGCCGTCGTGGTCCGGAGGTGCCCATCGCAATGTTATCGAGTTGGGCTCGTCATCCGACAGTATCGGTATTATGTCCGGCTTTCCAGGCGCGGCTGGCCGTCCTGAAATAATACAAGCCTCGGATGAGTCGAGTGAAAAGGAAAATTTCCGTATCGTTTATCGCCGGAGCTTCATTAAAAGTTACGTTCCACCAGTAAGGAACAATTTGGCATTATACTGCCTACAAAATTAGACGCGTGATAATCGTTACATGAACGCAGACCGTCACGATTTGTTTTGTTGTGCCACGCGACGAGAATCGCAGCGAGCGGTCTTTTTAAAAATAGCTGTACGAACTGGGTATGAACGTCGTCGTCCGAGTGCACATGCAGTGAGCGGGTGGGCGTAGGGCCGAGGGTGAGGTGGCGGCTGGAGTCGATATTCACCTGCTGACTTCCAGTGCACGTTCTTCCTGGGCTTGAGGACGGCGTGTGAGGCGGAGTGCTGGTTGCCCATGGCGGCGGCGGCGCGCGCCGACACACTGAGCGCGGCGCCCGCGCGCCCCCTCCCCCGCCGCGCCCCGCCCTCCGCGCGCTGGGAATAACTCGTCGTTGCCGTACGCCCGGATGCGATCTTGATCTGTTTTATGGATGGCTTTTCATTAATGTTCTATAAGAGGTTAAGACCTTTGGCGCATTGATCGATATGCCCGTCAGTCAATGCTAATAGACATTGCCAAAATTACATTTGCTTATTAGATACAGCTTCCTGAATTATAGCTGTATTGAGTAAGACATATACTTTTTTGTAGACGTAAACGTCTACGTTGTGTAGAGATGAGATGAACGTATTTTCAGGTAGAATATCTACCATTCTGTCGCCATCTCGTAACGATTTTTTGTGTACAACGTACATCCAATAGCGTAATGATTTAAAGCCAGAAACTAAGGCATGGGCGAATAACGCGCGGGACGACGCATCCTTTTTTTTGGTATTGGGGGAGAAACCTTCAAAAGGTACCCAGCACCTTGGGAGAGGATACCGGGATCCCTAGTGGAACGCACCGGTGTCCTCCACACGCGGCGCCCTGGAACGGGTCTATCTTTGGTAAATGTGCTCTCCTGCACCTTCTGATGCTTATGGCGGCATGCGGCCAAGCACACACCCCGCCGTCCTTCCCGAAGCTGCTGGCTGGACGGGTCGAGTTCCCATTCTCATGGCAGGGGATACTCTCATGGGAGGGGATGGCATCAGGCAGGGGATACCGTAGCTCTATTCTTAATCCCGAAGCTACAGGGACTGTGACGACGCACTGCTAAATTAAATTAACAATGCGCGATAACACTGTATTTGGCTCAATATTTATTCTTATTTTCGTTTACTTATTTGATGTCATAACAAATCTCATTTCATGTCAATTAGCGACCCATGCGGCGCAATGGTTACAATGCTGGACTGCCAATCGGGGGGTCCGGATTCGATTTCCAGCGAAGCAGATAATGCTGAGTTTAAAATTTCTGTTCTCGGTCTATGTGTGTGTGTGTGTTTCTGTATTTGTATATGTCTCTGGCATCCACGACACACATATCTACCTTACTGTGGGGCTATGAGTGTGAAACGTTATAAACCTAAACAATTAAAAATTGTGACTGCCATAGGCGGTTTCTTGCCATAGTCGCCACGCTTGGCATTACGGGTTGGTGACCCCAGTAGATGATTCGTTACTCAGGAAGACGCTGCTGCCCATCTCCAGGAATTTGTCCGTTGGTCGCCTCTTACGATCTCCTGGGAAGAATCTAGTGTGCCCTATGGTGACACGGCACACTAGATTCTTTAGTAAAAGATAAATGGGTGAGATTAATTGGGTGCGTTGGTTGGAATCTAAAGAAGAATTCTACTATTTGTAGTAAACATTTTCCTCATCAATATAAAACTCGAATAAACATAATTTTAGTAAAATGTGCCCTTCCTCCCTTCATCTGTCTCTGCGTTTGCATTCTTTCTTTCTAATATAGGTACACTATTACACAAGTATATTATAAGTCTATGGGATATACTATCCTAAGGCTATGGCCCATATATATATTCTGTCTGTATATTCTATTTCAAGAAGTCCGATCGGCTCTGGTTGTAGTAGTGAATGTGAAGCGTGTGCTGTAAATATTTGATAGGTACATTAGCAAAGAAATGTGAAAATATAAAATCCTTAAAAGTAATATCTGATTTGTTGAAGTCAATATCTGTGAAGCTCACTACAGGCAGCTCTTCTGTGTGAGAGCTTTGCGAAGTTTAATCGTCATGTTGACGTTACTCGACTCTCAGCGCTCTCGAAGCAATGCACACTAAAGCAATGTGCAGTGCACGTGCACGTCTCCCAAGTCTCACAACTGACAATATTCATAGCCAATGGAATTCCTCGCATATATAACAGTACATGGACGACCTTAGACCAAGAATAATGTACTTACGTACTACTCAGATAAAAATAATTGATAGTGTTACATTTCAATGCCATCTGAAATAGCTCCCAATAAAAAATCACAAATAATAAAAAAAACGCAACATGCTTGATTGAGATTTGAACCCGGGTCTCTAGCTCCTCAGTCAGTCGCAACCATTCAAATAAGAAACCTTTAATTCTATAAACGAATTTTTATAATTCGTCTTTAGAATTTTTTATGGAGCTCTTTCAAATCGACATTTTGTTTGAACGGCGGATTGGTGGATATCATTTGACTGCGTTAGTTCTACTTCTACGCCACAATATTATTAATAGTCTCCAATAGATGTCAGGCAGAGTCATATTTTTCAATTTACATTTAAGTTGATTATCACTGAAAAAACGAATAAATAATACGACAATTTTCTAAAAACGAAATCTAGCTGGATCAATCATTCAGCCCTGGAAACCCGCGGCACTAAATTTCATGAAAATCGTTGGATCCGTTTCCGAGATTAAAATTATATATAAAGGTATATACAAGAACCAGTAGTTAAATTTCCCGTGGCGGGCCGCCCTAGGCCCCGATTAAAGAAACGCTCTTTTTTTCTTTGAGAGTGGTGTGATTAAATATCAATGTTTATCAATAACAATAATTTTCCCTCCTATTATTATTTATGAATTCTTCCTGCATGTGGCAAAATTGTCTATTGAATTGTCACACTCAATTCCAGCACTTATTCAGCTTCAATATAAAATAATTCAAGTATTTTTTCAATGTATTAGTCATCAATATTTCGACGTCCGGTCCTGCAAAACTTTGTCGCCCCTAAAATTATGCCCAGCATTTTTTTTCAGGCCGGATATCCCATTGAATACAATCAAGGAAATAAACAAAATAACAAGAATTGCTTTGTTCTGGTTGTCGGGCGTAATAAAACACTTGATGCCCTAACAAGATTAGAGATAAGATACAAAGAACACCTGAATTATCTCATATGAAAGCCTCGTTAAAAAGCGGTGTTAGAAAGTTAATCGATTTTCTAAAATACCAACTTAAATCAAGTATTTCATTGTAATATAGGTTTCGTTGAAAGCGGAACTAAAAAGTCAATTCCTTTTATGAAGTGCAGACTCAAAATTAAATATTGTAACGTAGGTGTTTGTAGAGCCAAGTTTTAATGGTCCCAGGGTTTTGAAATCCATACGTTCATGCATGACTTTTCAGTTGTTGGTGGTGTGAGCCATTATTTTTAAATGTAGGTTCCGAAGTTTTTTGAGATCTTAATATCTACTTAATCATTTTAAGTTTTGCCGGGAAGTCACATGTTGTGCGCTTTTTTTCATTTTCTTGGTGTATTTTTGAGTTATATCGGATAAAGTTTCTGGCTAGGTTAATTACAGTGCACGAGTGTTGTGAAATAAAATAACAGTGTGAAAATTGCGAAAACAATTTTTTTCGGCTTGCCTCCAAAACTCCAACGGACACGTCCTGATAAAGCCATCGGTTTACTTGAACATCTGACTGAATAGACTGAATGATTCCTGACGACTTACTTATTTTTTCTATGACTACTAAGTGATGCAAAATTATACATGATACTGGCAATATGAACAGAGTTTGCGATGCCATTATTAAAAAAAAGAAATGAAATTATTTTATATTCACTCAAGATCCTCCGTCGAAGTATGTACCTAGTTACAGATTAGGATTCATGAAATTAAGAAGTAAGGCCAGAAACTTGGTTGATATGATATATTATGTATATTTTTTCATATACATTACATATGAATAAGTATGTGCAGCTGATTATACAAAAGTATTTTTTTAACTTGCCGTTTCATTTTCCGCTCAGCTTGATTGCGAAGATTTGGATGTAGCTTTATTCTTTGCCTCATTACATTATTTCGACAAAAGATGGCAGCTCAATAAATATTATTAGCGTCTCAAATAATATTCACTTAAACGAGAACTTCTTTAATAAGTTTTGTATTGTATTTGTAAGTATATTTGATAAGTTTGATTATGCTGTCTACAAAAAACTATCTTCAAGTTTTCTAAAAAAGTTCACCAAGCAAATTGTATGGTACGCAGCGCCATCTAATGGCATACCACTAAATTAAATTCTACAGTTTCTTTCTTAGCTATGTGCAACAGGGAGATGTAGTCTCCCAAAATACCTACTAGGTAGGTACTACCTCTGCATTCGATTTAGCACGTTGTCCGGTAGATGGAGACATAGGAAACGAATTACAAAATAGTGATATTTTAATTTATTCAACTAAATTAAAATAGCAGGGATGGCCGAGCTGTAAAGGCCGCGAACTCCGACACGGAGATACCGGGCTCAAATCCTCATCGCTCACCTCTAACAAAGAAATATGTCGTGTGCGTATTTATCGCTGCTCCATGATGATGGCAAATATCGTGACGTTTAGATAATTATTTACAATGTTTTTCGTCACCATGCATGTCTGAGAAAATCTCATAATTTCTCGATATGATCAATCCCTCTTACTCGTGAGAGAAATGTGTCCAGTAGTGGACATAATGAAATGAAAATAGTCCTGCGTCTTTCTAAGTAGTAGAATAATGAAATGAAAATAGAGCTGGGTCTTATTACTAAGTATAATGTGGCAATAAGTTGAATTAACTATGTGTTACATATAACATAATCTCATTTATTTATCATATTTTCATATCAGCCATGTATGTAGAGATTGTAGAGTCATAGTTTTGACCAAGGACGTTGCTCAAAACCACTTCTGATTGATTTTTGCAGCATTCTCATATTCAGTTTCAATTCCTAATTCATTCTGTCACTTCAACACCTAACAAATAAGGTGTTTTAAGTTTAAAAGCAGACATTAATGTCACTTACTTCGACTGAAACAATTGAAGTAGTTTTGACCAACGTCTTTAGTTAGATAGAACCACTTTAAACTGCAAGAATCTGTGGTTTGGAGTTTTATTTATTTATTTATTCTTTATTGACAAAATTTTACAATTTGAACAAAAGGAAAGCTTAATGCCTATTGACATTTTCTATCAGCTAACTTTCAAGAAGTGCAGAAAATATAAAGGCGGTGCAACAAGAATAAATAAAAACTACTTGAAAGAAGGGTCAGAAGAAAGAGAAGTGAAATTCGAGAGATAAAAACATATAATATGTGCGATAAATATGAAGAGATAGATAGAAATATAGATAGAAAGTTATTTAATGTTAACATGACATTAAATAACTTTGGATTTTTGTCCACTACGGATTCCTGTTACAAGCAATTGTCTATCTAACTTAGCATGTATATACCATGGTATTCGAGGAGGCGCACTCTGCATTGTTCTATACCATATTCCTTTGTCAGCAGATCTATTTACTATCAAAATATTCTCGCATTTTCCCCAACACTTTAACTTACATATTTCAATTAACAACAATTAAGAACAATATAACATCGTGACGTCACTTGTCCCATCGCCATACAAAATATTCGCAGCTATTTCGTTGTGCTGGAAAGTGGAAAGGCATAGACAATAATTGTAGATATTCATAGCTCTGTTGTTTTCTGTTTTGAATATCAAGGTTTGATTTTCATTTTCCAGATAAAGTTATCAGTCAGTTAACATTATCGCTAAACTTTTCATATGTCATAATATGTATGAGTAACGTTGGGAGCGCTAATATTTATTCGACGAATAGATTTAAACGTGACTGAAAAAGTGACCCTTTACCACTTAAGATATGACCTTTTTACACATTTTAAGTCCCACTATTGAGCAAAGATCTCTTCTCACAAGTTAATCCCTCTCGGATTAAGGCCATAGTCCACTAGGTTCACTGCGTACTACACTGGTTGGTGTAGATATGATTAATAAATACCACATAATAAGTATCATTCAACAACCCAATTCTCTATCCTGAGCACTCAAGACCACTAATCTCAACTTGTCTCCAGGAAAGCCTCATAAGAAAGTTTATTTATCAATGTCTGTCAATGTTACACAGACCGCGAAAAAGGCCGTTCTCACTTTGGATACGAATTTGATTCGCGCGTAAACGTAACGTACGACTACGCACGAAAGATCCCGAATTCCAAGGACTATGGGAGCGCTCACACTGCATGCGATCAGTCGTACGTATATGTACGTACGTTTACTTACGACGTCCGAATACAATCCGAACTTGTTGGGATTTATCACGCAGTCGTACGTTCAGTTTTACATAAAAATGGACACAATGGGTGTATAAAAGTTAATTAACTCGATTTACGGATATAAATGTTCATAGGATCAAAGCGATGCTAGTTATCACTTACGTGAATTTCAGCGTATGTCATGGCTGGAAATATTGGAAGAAATGATGAATGCTTATTTAACGGAGAAAAACGTATTCAGCGTGAGCACTCAATTCGTACAAAGTACAAACTGTAGGTACTCGTACGTTTACGTACAAACAAATTCGTGTCCATACGAAACCCTACTTAGACCGAACTATACTTCAAGATTTACCTGTCTCAAAATAAAACATATTATAAGTTTATCAAGTGCATACGGGCGAAACTTCGAAATGTACTATAATTTCCTATCACTTTTAATTGCCACTACGGGTTGGTAAATGTTAGGTCCTACTGGAAAATCTTTACTGGAAAAGCTCCGTTTCTATTAAAGAAGTCAAGATTTTCTCGTCTTTTTTCGTATACTACGATTCGTGTTGCTTTGATGCATTACAAAGCCAATACGGTTTGCTAGTTCTCCTTTGCAATATTCCATTGCCATTCGATTTGCCATTGCGTCTTACTAGGTCGCTTCACATCCCCGTATTGCTCAGCAGTCTAGCACATCTCTGATAGAAACGCACCCTTACAGTAACATTAAATGTAATACTTTACCAATATAAAACATAATCTTCTAGGCAAGAACTTTAGTAAGGGCCTTGTTCATCATCTCCAAGTGAAGTGTTGATTACTCCCAAGTAAAGTTAATTGGCAAGTAAAAGATATGAGTACGAGTCAGTTTATCATATGATTAGTGCTACTCGAACATCGTGAAATTGAAATTGAAGTTATGGGTGACTTTAACCGGCAATCAGCGTACTTGTCACTTTACTTGAATGGGGTGAAAGAGGCCCTAAGACTAATTGTCTTACTCATAAAGTATCAAAGATTCGTACTGACTCACGGGTGTCGTACCTGTCAGTACCTGTGATGCACTAAGGCCTGACTAAACAAAAGTCCGCAATCAGCCTACGTAACCATTCGACCAAGGAAGCTTTAATTCCATCTACGAAATTTTTATAGAGCTCTTACAAATCGACATTGTCATTTGCTTGAATGGCGGATTGGCGGATGACGTTTAACGGCGTTCTACGTCGCAATATCATTAATACTTACTCTTCAATAGATGTCAGGAAGAGTCGTATTTTTTAGTTAATATTTAAGTTGATTATCGCTGAAAAATGAATAAAACGATCATTTCTGAAAATGAAATCTAGCTGGATCAATCTATCACACCCGAAACTCTGGGCATTAAATTTCATGAAAATCGTTCGAGCCGTTTCCGAGATTCAAAATATAAGTATAGGTATATACAAGAATTGCTCGTTTAAAGGTATTAAATATACATCATGACATTGGTTTTGCTAAAAAATCAACGATAGCAAAAAACTGTTTTAACGCTGCAGTAAACATTTCTTAAAACCTAATTTAAGATCTGTTTGAGTTTTCGTTGCGAAAATAAATAGCGCAGTGAAAATATACAGGGTCCATCTGTTGATTGTTCCTACAGGCCGAGAACTGAGACTCAAATTACTCATTACATACTTTGGTACACAATAATATGAAGCTTTTATAAAATTTACTATTTCGTCTGTTCGCTTCTTATTAAGTTTGTGACAAAATGAACAGAAACAACTTAAAAATGGACCATATACTAGAAATGTGTTAATTTTTTTTCAATGTTGGCATCGCAAGCTCTGTGCATATTGTCTGTATATAGGTATAGCTCTGTGTATATTGCCAGCGTCAAATATAATTTTTGCATCACTACACACATTACACACACTACTACACACTTAGTAATAAACTAAATATAACTCAAAAAAACACTAAGTAAATGAAAATAAATCAAGAGCACAACATGTGTTTTCTGACTTCTCTAAGCTAAAGATCTATTCTATTCTATGTTCTCCCTCCGCGCCTCCGGCTTTTTATATACACTACCCCTAGTAGTACAGATAAGACCACGTGGATAGTGGGGTGCTCTGATTTGGTTTTGGGTATTTTTCAGACACAGAAGCAAAGGGCTTCGGAGACGCCATGGTAGTCAAACGTTGTGTGTAAACTTACAGAATGCAGAGTGGTTTTTTTTCCAGTCGCTCACTTAGTAATGTAGTCGCTCGGATAAAATTTTAATATCTGAAATGGATTAATCACAATCCACTTTTTGTAAGCTCGTTCTGGATTTTATTATTATCAATATTCGTCGTTAGTTTAGTAAATTTTTCGCTTAATCTAATTCATACCGCTCAAGTTATTAAAACTGTATGTCATCATCAGTCACAAAGTTTTTTTTATTCGCTCGTTTTATAATTCCCCCTTTAAATATCCGCTTGTAGTCCGTAACGATAGAGTCTATCTTGTTTTTGGATTTTACAATCATTGATATACCTGTTCCAAAATAAAAGAAATGGATTAAAAAAGTCTATGTGTGGTATTGATAGTTTATTATTTTGTTGCAATGCAATGGATTGAATTGAAATTGAATTGAATTGAATTGAATTGTGATTTGTACTAAAATTAAAATAAAATCCAATACCGGTATTCAAAAACTCGAAAAAATGTCCGGGATCCCGGTATTGGCTGATACCGGGATCCCGGTATTGGAAGCCCTAGTCCCAGCGATCTTACGTAATTGCGATTTTATTATAAACTAGTGGCCGCCCGCGACTTCGTCCGCGTGGACTTTGGTATTAGTCATAGCATGATGTTAAATAGCCTAAAGCCCTCTGGTGGCTCCCCTGGGGTTGCCCGTGTCCATAGGCGACGGTGATAGCTTACACCACGCATATTTTCCCGCGGTAAAAAGTAGCCTATGTTCTTTCTCAACGTCCTTTCTATGTTTATGCCAAATTTCATCAAAATCGTTTCAGTGCTTTAAGCGTGAAAGAGTAGCAGACAGACAGACAGACAGAGTTACTTTCAAATTTATAATATTATAAGTATGGATGTTTGTATCCTGATGGACATCCCAATAAAAGAATGACTTTTTTATGGATCCGGCATTTCGGAAATGCCAGATTGTGGTCGGTTCTAGTTGAGACACAGTTAGGACTATGCAAGTCAAATATGGTTGTGATTTTTTCTTTGCTTCTAGGTAGATATATAAAGTGTACGTAAATATATTGCGAAGCAAATTAGCCTATGATATAAATTGCTCGAATAACCCTTTGCCTTTAAACTGTGGAAATAACTGAAATAAACAACAAGTAAGTAGTTGTCAGAGTTTAGGACCGGAGCCGGGGTTTTGAGCACCGTCGCCCATCGTTGCTCCAAGGCGAATGCGACAGACATTTTAATGTAGAACTTTTAAATTTTATATTATTACTAGCCTTCCGCCAGCGGCTTCGCCTGCGGACCCGTTTTATAAGTTCTCGTAGGATAAAAACTATCCTATGTCCTTTCCCGAGGTCCACTCTATCTGTGTTCCAAATTTCATTAAAATTGGTTCGGTAGTTTAAGCGGGAAAGCGTAGCAGACAGACAGACAGAGTTACTTTCGAATTTATAATATTAAGTAGGGTTCATATTTGATTTAGAAGCTTCATTGTAGTCATTAACATGCGTTAAACTATCCATTTTGTGTATTATGGAGGACTTGATATAAATTTCGAGATTCAGCCACCTATTGGTCGTGCTGGCTGGTACTGGATGCCATGATCTTTTTTATATTTGTTATATTGTCACGATTCGAATCTCTAAATTAGGAAAGCGGAACTTATTTACTTTGTACTGCAGATCTCATATAAATTTTACTGGAAAACAGGAAATAATCGGATATGCAAAAAAACATAGACTTAGCTTAGACTAACGTACAAAAAACAGACGCAAAATTTCTTATCATGATATTATCAGTGTATAAAAGAATCTTTGGTCATTATTTTTACATTTCGTTATTTCATAAGTGATTCGGAACTCGGCTCTTAATCTACAATCACCACTAAAAAGAGAACTGATTTCATCATTACGTCAGACGATAGTCTTGTTATTCTAAAAATATGAGCAATTATTTGGCTATTTAATTGCTCGATATTTTATTGCCAGAGATTTTTGGAATACAAATATTCGCTTAATGAATGAATCTTGTGGTATTTATTTATCTATATACTTAGGTACTTCTTACTATACATGAGATACCGTTCAATCCGCACGACTCTGGAATGCGCTTCCTGATTAACTAAGAAAACCCGCCAGCCAACAAACTTTTAAAAGGAACCTTCGAAGCTACCTACTCAGTCCCACTGATCGATGTAGTCTTTTTTCTCCATCTTCGCGTTGCGTCCGTAAATCATCTTCAATCATCATCTTTATTAAGTATATTTATATTTATTTATTTTAGCGTATTTATTTTAATATATGTATATTAGGTACATTGTTAAATATTTGAACGAACTTTTCCTTTTTTCTTCAACCTTTTTTTCTTTTTCTAAAGTCCCACTGCTGGGCACAAGTGAGAGGGATTTAGGCCATAGTCCACCACGCTGGCCGAGTGCGGATTGGTGGACTGTGGATTGGTAGACCTTTCCTTCACGCCATGCATACTACCATGAAATGGCCGTTTTGACTTCCGTTCGCCGTTACCACGAATCGCTTATTCCTGTACATTAGTATAAGTTGTACTATTATATATTCTGTGGTATAAGATAAAAAAAATACCTACCTGTGATATTGTTCTAGAAGAAGCAATCAGTCCAGAAAGAAGCAGTCAGTTCAGAAAAGTAACATGTGTGTACTTACCTGCCTAAATAACGAAAAATCCAAATAAAAACAAATGAAACAAAAGAAACAAAAATTATGAAATGTCAAAAAGCGCCTCGATAGTTATACCATTTTCTTACAGAGCAGAGATCAGAATAAATAAGCCATTTTAAATGAAGTAGCAGAAGAGCTTGCAGGCCCCATGAATGGCAATGTACAGTTACCCGCAAGTTTGAAACTTCTGCAGTTTTATGCAGTTGCATTGTTACTCTGGCGGCTGATGGCTACCTCATGCCATCGTGCAACCACACTTTTTAACCGAAACACAATAGATTGTTTTACTTGGTGAAAATATAGTATTGGTTACCATGACGGACTGCCAATCGGAGGGTCCCGGGTTCGATTCCCGGCTAAACAGAAATTTGAATGAAGAGTTTAAATTTGTGTTCTCGGTCTGGGTGTCTGTGTTTCTGTCTTTGTATGCGTCTATGGTACCCACAACACATTACCATGTGTTGTGGGTACCATAACGTTTCACACTCATAGTATACCTACTATGAGTGTGAAACGTTATTTATTTATTTCGAATCGTGAGAGATCTACCACCCATACCATCTATTATTAGTTTCTTGAATTTATCTTTACTGATTTAAATCGAGAAACCTGGTGATTGAAAACATAATTAGTTAATAAATGGCCGCCACTTTAAAGGGATGGAAAATATTGAAGGTTGCGACCACACCTGTAACTAAGTACATAACAATTTATTCTTCCAGTCCGTTATAAGTCCCCAAGAGACAAAGTGCCGATGTGTCGTTGTAGATGATGTAGTCCCTGAAGCTTGGGATTAAGAATAGAGTTACGATATCCCCCTGCTTGATTGTAAGAGGCGGCTTGATCCGTCCAATCAGCGGCATGGAAAAGACGGCGGTGTGTGCTTGGCCACCGTAAGCATCTGAAGGTGCAGGAGAGCACATTTGCTCTCCATATGATAGGCCCGTACGGGGCGCCGCACGTGGATGACGCGTGCGTTCCACTGGATATCCCGGCGTCCTCCCCAAGCGCAGAGGCAGGCCACTGAGGGGGTTGTAGTGAGGTACAAATCCTACATAACCTTATGTGCTAGAAAACCAATTAACGAAAACACTCGAACACTCCTTAGCATATTTCTTGGAAATATTTTTAAAATTGTATTTTTTTAGTGAGGATGTGTAAAAGAACGCGCACGTTTCGACCTACATCTCACTGGATCGGTGCCAACCCGGGCAGAAATATACAGCGGAGACCGCCGCTCCACGTCAAGGTGACATTGTATTCCTTGGACTGTATCTGAACCAATAAAATGATTACAATATTTTCTATCTGCCCAATGGACAAGACCATGGTACAATCTTGCGCTACTAATAATTGTCTTGATTTTTCCAGAATAGGTACTACATGAATTATTCACTAAAAGGTCATGCGTGCGGCATTTAATTATATCATTATTAGAGAATACCGCAAACAAGTTCAACCCTGTGAGACATCAATGAAGAGGTAGTCGAAATACCAGTCTAAAATAACATTTTTATTGTTTTGCTACGTAGGCATTTAGTTTGCACGTATACAAGAACAGAATAGATAACGTCTACTCGTGACGATTGCTCGGCGACGATTGAAGAACCGTTACGTGATGTTCTCTGCTTTATGTTTGTAGGAGGCGCGTTCCAACGATATGTAATCCCGGAACTTTCCATGAGCACCCGGGATGACTATTGGGGCGATTACATTGTCCAACATGCAGGGACCGATTTGGCATACATTGCTGGTTATCTTGACTATATTATTACAATGTACTCAGATAACCAGCAGTGTATGCCAAATCGGGCACGATAATTAGGGCCGTCTAATCGATCCTTATCCCGTAAGTTTAATTCCTACTCAGCTAAGTTTAGAAAAACGTCTGTATTTGTAATCCAATTTATAAGATGTGCTTATGAGCTGAAGAATTGAGTGATGCCTTCAAATACGCATCTGATGAGTTTTTTTTTATGTGAATTGCTACATACGACAATTTTCACACTTCTTCAGTTAAACTATGCAATTACTGCCCGCGGCATCGTCAAAATCGGTTGTACCTATGCTTTTAATTTTGATTAGAAAAAAATGCTTTATTTGGTTTTGTGGGATGACTAACGTATTAAAAAATAATGCACCTTGTTTAAAAAACTAAAAAAACACGCTTTTGTGAAAATACGAACTAAAAACTAAAAAATTAAGAAGAAAATGTATTTTACTGTAAAAAAAAGCGTGGGGTGCATGGTGTCAATAGTACCTATCTTAAAAACCACCCCACGCTTTTTGTGCAGTAAAACACATTTTCTATTTTACATACACAAATTAACTTTTTAGTAGGATTTTTATTCTCATATTATTGCATTGTCATCGGCCCTTGATCCCTGTGTAAATTTTCAAGTTAAGCAGACGCTTAGACGTGTTAAAAATATAAAACTTTATATTTGTTTCAATAAGTACCTCAGGCCACGAATTTATCATCCGCCCGTCGTATATTTTTTTTATCCTGATGATCCTAGTTACGACTTATTGTATTGTCATCGACACTTAAACCCTGTGCAAATTTTCAAGTTAATCAGACTCCTAGAAGTAAGTGAAAATGATGTTCAAAGATTCCATTACATACATACATAGATACAGGTCAAGTTAATAAAAGCGTGTTAAAAAACTAATTTATATTAAGACTGCCAAAATCTGCATGTCGTTAGTTCGTTGAATTAACAAAGAAATAACTTGTAGATCATTTGATTTCATAAAGTTATTTTAAAATGGGTTCGGTGCATTTAAATTATCCAAGGAAATAACTGCGTAGTTGCCCTAATTACAGTTAAGATTCGAGTCCATAGATATAATTTATTGTTTTAGATGCGTGGCCAACATGTTTTGCAGCTCTGTTTCCCGTGTATAATTAGATCAAGAATGGATGGTTTGTCAGTGATTTCTCGCCACATGTGCCTTTTGTGAATGAGATTTCATAATTCATAGACACGAATGATACATATAGGTATTTAGTTCTCGTTACTAATTGAAATCTAATCTTAAAATAATTATTTAAAAATAGCTTGCATTCCTTTTAGTTTAGTTATTTTGTTTAGCGTCATATGTGAATCAAAATGTCTATAACAACATATAATGAAAAAAATCAAGCCATCGAAATTGTGCAGGATGGGTGACCATCTGCTCAATGTTAATATGTAGTTTCAGATGCTAAAAAAATCAAAACACCTATCTTCTGGCGTTGTTTTGTAGTGGCTATAAGGTATGTTGCAACGAACATTTTTACTTTACACTGGCTATTGGCAATAAGCTAAGGCCGCGGGAAAGAATCTTTACGTGAATAAAATGGTATGGACTAAACATCCTCCATCCATCACAGTATCCTACAGAAACTACAGAAATGACAAACGTATGACGTCTTAAAATACCAGAGTTCTAACTCTCCAAAGAAATACAACATTTATTGACGTTTAATGGCTAAAGCTAGTTAGTGATTGGCTTTATAAAAATAGCGCCACCAGGAATGTGACCTCGTTTTTATTACAACATGTTTTTGCAATCTTCCGTCCCCTATTCTATCATTTTCATTACTATGTCTAATACACATATCAAAAATAACTTAGGAAAAAAAAATAACTTGGTGAACAGAGTATATAACTGATTTTAGCTGGATGATCAAAAATAGGTAATAACATATAGTAGCAGCTTGTAAGCTTTAACTATTTTCATACGTATTATTAATTTTCCGACATTCGGAGATCATAACATAACACATAGTCTTACAAGCAAAACTTTCCTCTAAAAATAGGTAAATATTGCAGCATGAAGGACAGGCTTATATCCAGACAATCTTAATCTTAATATATATTTATAAAAAGAAAAGGGTTTTGTACGTAAAGACACGGTTTTCTCTATTACAATTAACTCCAATCAACTTCCCGTTGGGGTGGTAAATACCCCTTAGTACGTAGATAGTAAGGGAGTTTGGTCGCGGTGGGTGGAAGTGGGTGGTTGTGCGAGGCAAAAATCTGAAAAAGATAAATCTGTCCTTTTTTAACCAATAGGGACTTCTGGGTGGATCTCAAAATTTCTGGGATGATTTAGCACACTATTTTAATTTTATTGAGAATGTTCGAGAAAGTTCCAGAAAGTTTTCGAATCATTTGGATTTTTTTTAAATAATTGCAAACTATTTTAATTTTTTTAACGAATCATTTGGAGAATCCTACTAATATTATAAACGCGAAAGTTTGTAAGTATGGATGTTTGTTACTCTTTCACGTAAGAACCACTAAATGGATTTTAATGAAACTACAATAATATAGCTTATACATCAGAATGGCTAGGCTATAAGCTCAAGGCTACAATTTGTAAAGATATAGTGTGAATTGTCCAAAATATGACGATAAGTGTCAAGTAAGTAGGAAAAAGTCTACCATCTGCGAGCTATTCCGGCGTGCGCTACCAAAACCGCCAGAGTTACACATGTAATGTATGTATGATAGAAATGTTCTTAAATAGTCCTACAAAAAAGGCGGTACAGCGGTACTTCAGAAGGGACTTCACTTTATGCTAATGATCCTCTCTAACGCGGGTGAAACCGCGGCACAGCTAGTACTTATATATATTTTCTACCATCTACAGAAAAGTGTAGCATTGGCTTCGGCGTGAATGAGTACACTTCATTGAGAACACTTAATATGCTATTAAAAATTAACTTCCATGACAAAACAAGGCCATTTTCACTTCTAAAAATTCGTTTTTAGATTTGTATTACTACCTACTTATACCCTTGAAAGTTTTTTCGAACTGTAGATGCCCTGAATGAAAGTTATGTAAATAAGTACATCAATGAATAAACCAAGAGAGAAAAATACAAGCACAATTTTTCCATCCCAATCTTTTATTTGAATTGTGATTGGTAGTATACCTTCCATTACCGGCAATGTACCGTCGATCAATCCACACACCAGCGTGGTGGACTATGTCCTACATCCCTCTCACTTACGAGAGGAGACCTGTGACAAGCAGTGGGACATAATATGTACACATTAATCGATACCTATTACCTAAAGTCCTACATACGGTAAAACTACATGTTTTCAGCCACTTCAATGTTGGTTTTGGTCAACTTTTGGTCATGTTAAACAGTATCAATATTGTTTAATATTTTATTATGTCATATCGTACAATAATCTTGTTTCTAGAAATACAGTGTATATCAATGCATCTTTTAAGGGAATTTTATAAAAAGTAAAAATCCATCAAATTAGAGAAAACACCGGTATTCGGCCATTGAATTCAGTTTTCGGTCGCTAGAGCAACAGTTATCGTCCATATGATTCATAGAAGAAAAATTGGTCTTACAAAAGGCCATAATTTTTTTCTTAACCCTGAACGCCGAAATTAAATGAAATCGATGTCACTAGCAACCTGCAATGTGTTTTATTTGATTGTGTAATAAAATTATAAATTTGAGAATTTTCATATCAGATTTTATCCAGCTTCGTTCATTTTTTCATACTGGATCTGAAATATCGAAGAAAACCAACAGGACAAATGAAAGCTACATATCATTCTAAACTCGTTGAAGATGTTGTACTGTAAACGTTAGAGTATGACAAGGCTTTTCTGTGTCGCTCTATCACGCATGACATGACAATAGAGTTAATTATTTGAATACCTTTACTCTTATCTTGCAAGTGATTATTCCATACGATTCAAAAACAAAATATTTTGTTTTTGAACGCCCAGTTGACACATCTTACTGAAATAGAATGCTAATTAGTTCTTTGAAATACACGACGTGTGTAATTATTCTGTACCAATTAATATTTTAGTAGTCAAATACATGGCGTCCATGACTAAACTCTATAATAATTTTAGAGGACTTCTACGCTACGCAAAATAGCTTGAACAATTGCCAACGAAAGCGGCACTACATCCAATATTAGGAGAGATTGTAATCTCCAAAAAATGAGACTGGTGAACAATAATTGGCATAGCCAGAACATACCGACGAAAAAGTATGTGTACAGGTACATATAATTAAATAAATAAATACATTGATTTAAAAAATGATTTGATTCATCACTATGACGATGATCAGGTCATCATAATATTTATTCGGGCAGTAATTTTTAATCTGTACTGCTTTAAACACTTCTTCAAGGAATCGTTGAAAATTGTAAATAATCCAAGAGATTATTCAGTTTTAAATAAGTCAATTAAGCACAGTCTTGTTCTTAACTTGAAATATATTTAAGTTAAGAACAAGTTAAGAGAGTTAAGAGTTCAACAACGTTATCAGACCACTACGATACTACACTGAATCTTCGTGATATGATATCTCATGAAAAATTATTGATTATTTATGTTGCTAATGTAATTGTATTTTTTTTTATTTGAATGGAGTAGCAGACGAGCATGCAGGCCACGTGGTGTTAAGTGATCGCTGCAGCCCATAGAATTCTACATACAACCTCAAGCAAGCATAGGTAAGTCTTGTCTGAGGTCGTATGCAGTTGCGCTGCTACTCCGGAGGCTGGTGGTAATTTAATTGTGGCCGGCAACTGCACCTTTCCATCGAAACACAATAGAATTGATTCACGGCAGAAGTGGGTGCAGCGGTGGTACTTCCCCGGGCGAACGATAATAGTTCTACCACCCACAAAAATTTAATTGTAATTATTATTGATTGTAATTTTTTTTCAACCTTTTTTTTATGTCCCACTGCTGGGCACAGGTCTCCTTCTCACAATTGAGAGGGATTTAGGCCATAGTCCACCACGCTGGCCAAGTGCGGATTGGTGGACGTCATGCTTTCGAGAAATTATGAATTTCTCTCTGGCATGCACAGCGATGGAGAACATCGTAATCAATGAAATATCAAAATATTTTCCATCACCGTGGAGCAGCGATAAATTCGCACATTACAAATTTCTTTGTCAGAGGTGCGCGCCGAGGATATGAATCTGGGATCGGTCGCGTCGAAAACCGCGGTTTTTTACCACTCGGCCATCGCTGCTCGTAAGTTCGCAAGCTGATTGTTGATTCGATTAAGCTTCTTAGCATACTCTTGGCTGAAAGTAGGTGGTTGCAGTTGCCGTGCTACTCCGGAGGTCGGTTATCGCTTCATTGCACCGAAACGAAACACAAAAAAATGCTTTACAGTCGATCTACTTAGATGCTACAGTCCCTCGATTAAACCATACTAGTTCTACCAAATGTAGACAAAAGAGGGCTATAAAAAAATAAAACTTATTTAATTAAAAATATTTTTAAGTGATTTTTTTTAATACTTTACTATGATATACCTCAACTTATTTGCCAATGTACAAATTTCATTTCAAAATTAATATCATTATTATTAATAATCAGTCATGAAGGAAAATAACAAACCTAGATTTTTGAGTGGAATACTTCCACTAGATGTTTGTGAGGAACTACATTATATATATTAGCATATATTAGCATATCAATAATAAGATCTAAAAACAGTTAGGTCAGGTCAGTCAGTCATATACTAAGTGCCTGCATTATCAATGTCATGAATGTATTAATGACTAAATGTCTGACCTGTCGCGGGGCTCGTACGTACCGTATCTACCTGTCTTATTTAGATCAAATTTGTTGAACCTAAAGGCTGTACTCGATACGTCATGCACCTCATCAAATGAAGCTAAATTTATACATACACTGAGCTTAAGTACGCTGCTAATACCTCTTATTTCTTATTTTTAATCAGATAACATAAAATGATACAAACAACAAAATATATCAAGTCAAATTCAACGAAATCAAAAAGTTTATTAAGAGTTAAATTTTACCGTGGTCATTGGCCTGTAACGAGGTTTGGATGCCTAAAACCTGGGCAAAATGCCCGCAGAAATCAGTAATATTTTTCGCGATACATTTTTGTCAAGTAATTCTTGTAGGTATGTATATAAGAAATTTATACGTACAGACTTCAAATATTTTGCATTTAAGAATTTGTAGGTGGTAGAACTATAGTGGTCCGGGGAAGTACCACCACTGCACCCACTTCTGCCGTGAACCAATTCTGTTGTGTTTCTGTGGAAAGGTGCAGTTGCCGGCCACACTTACATGAGGCGACCACCAGCCTCCGGAGTAGCAGCGCAAGTGCATAGGTGCGTTTCAGCGCAGCTGACGGATCAAGATCCAGATTCAGGGATTCAAAAATGCCGAAAGATTTCCTAAACGTAAAAAGAAACCTATAAAGAATAAGCTACATATATATGCTACCTCCTGCTGTTTCCTTTGTATACCAAGAACCTAAAATTTACCGCCCCCCCCCCCCCCGACCAAGAACCTAAACATTTGCCGACCAATAACTTCCCCCTGACAAAGTACTTGCCCCCCCCCTGACCAAGTACTTGCCCTCCCCGACCAAGAACCTGGGTACGCCCATAGTCTGGCCGGTAACTGCACTTTTCCACCGGCAACTACTCATTTCTCTTTTCTCAGACGTGAGAACATTTTAATGGATGAACATGTATGGAAGCAATAATATGCTTATAGACGCGTTGCGTATTTATATGAAGAAAATGTAAGAAGAACAGACAGAAAATGCGAAGTATAAAGTTTCTTGTTATTAAAATAGACAGTCCCCTCGGCTGAAACATATAATTTCTACCGCGAATTCTAGATGGTCACTTTTAAAGTAAATTTTACCGAAAGACTACTACTACCTCAATCTGCCTAAACTAATGTTTTACAGCTCACGACTTTCAGAGACAGTAACCTACATATTTTTCCATGTGTTTGAAATCTAAGAGTCCTATCTTTACAGTTTAAGAAATAGTATCCAGATACCTACAAGATATTACATAATGAGTATCTCTAGCTTATTGCAAAGATCGAAAAAGTTGGAAACATACATATAAGTGCAGTAACGTGATCTTTAAGTCGACGAACCAATTTTATTTTAGTCCGAGAGCAGTTACGCGTATATCTTGATCGTAAGGAATTTTTCATTGCCCTCGTAAATAAGGTCATTCGAACATTATTATTTCGGTGCGGACTGTGAGTGTAAACTCACTTGGTGTCACATCCAAGCGCAGCTGTATCGTCTCAAGAACGATGTGTACTTTTTGCATAAGTTACTTTCTCGTTTCATCTCCTATCAGCAGCACAGTCAATTAAATATACCATTTTTGATTACAGGACAATATTAATCTGGGTTTCCCCAGCAAGTGCATCTTCGCTTGTTGTAACCTAAAGCTGTCCATTCTTGTTGCGCGTTTGTTTCTTAATTATAAGTATGTTGAATGTTAATACAACCAACATGAACAGAAATGAAGTTGATTTTGAATCTCAATAGTAATTACCCCTCTCCCAAAATCCTCCAGGCCGGCTAGACACCTGAACTAAGATGGAGGAGATAAACGACAACCCCCAATTAAAAAAAAAGGGTTGTACTCCGGTAGTGCCGGCCGAAGTGAAAACTTGAACATTAACGTTGTGCATTTTTATGATTTTGGAATGGTTAGGGAATAATTTCGCACGAATTGCTTTTATTATCAGTATTATTTTTCATCTAGTATTTTCATAAGGTTTTCATCTAGTATTTTTATAAAGTACTCACTCATTTTCTTTCACTATTTCTTCGTCACTTTTTTCATTAATAGATGCACTTTGTTCAATGTCCATATTTTAAATACTTGATATAAACGAATCTTACAAGACGTATAGACAGTAGAGCCGTCATCAGCTGTCACCCCTCCGTCTTACGAATATTCGTGAGTTTAACATTTTTTACCCATCCCAAAAAAGTGCACAACGCCGCTAAAGAAGTTTTCACTTCAAAAAAAAATTATATGGTCAAAGGTCGTGCCACTTATACGTGGCGAACCTTAATGTTAGAAATCCACTATCTGATTCAAAAATCACAGAGTTGTGGTACGCTATTTAGAACCTTAAATGTTACATAAACCATTGTTTCACATAAACCAATTTATGCGTAACTAGACGAACAAGTGAAGAACTAGGAGAATATCCTGAATTTATCCTATTTTATTCTAAAGGAATTAATGGACAATATGGCGTTGGATTCCTAATAAAACGGCAATTAAAATAGAATATAGTAATCCTTCCTAGTTTAACCTACGGCTGCTAAACAAATACTCTACGAAAACAAGATGAAGATAAACTGGCATTACAACAAAGGAAAATGGAGAGATACTTGTTAGGTTTTGTTAAGATTACAAGATAGAGTAAGAAATGAATCTATACGGATTATTACGGATGAAAATGAAAATAACAGACATTAGAGAAAGAGCAAGGTTTCTGAAATAGAGTTAGACCGGTCATATTTGCAGAATGACTAACAACAAATGGTATATGCAGATTTCCACTGCTATTTGCAGATTCTGCAATGGCCAAGAGGAATTACTCACACATAGCAGGAGTCGGATACTGGGCGGCAGCCTAGTGACATCGGAAGATGTCAAACTTCTAGATCCCAAGCGCATCGTACGGTTCCTAACCTGTCGGCCTTGAGAACAGTGGCCTTCGGGTTGTACCAAGGAGGTGACTTCCACATTAAAATTATTATATAATAATGATTCCAATTAACACGTCATGCCAAATTAATTGTAATATTGAAATCAATTATTATTTTTATATATAAACTCAAATAGCATGATTATGAACATAGAAATCGTTGATTATGAAATATTATATTGAAATATCTATTTTGTGTTGGTAAAATTGTACATAAACATCAGTAACTGTGGTAGAATAAAGGCTATTTTATTTTATTTTAATTTTATTTACGACCCAGTTTGTACAGTTAAATGCAGTTCATGTACCCAGAATAATAAAATTATATACTTAACAAAAATATTAAATAAATTACAGGGTCAAATAAATGGGCAATAGACAAAAAAAATCGCTAACTTTTATTACTATTTTCTCCAACTTTTTTATTTCACACTGTTGAGCACAGGTCTCCTCTAACAAGTGAGTGGGATTTAGGCCATAGTCCACCACGCTGACCTAGTGCGGATTTGGTGGACATCATACATTCGAGAAATTATGAGTTTCTCTCAAGCATGCACGGCGATATCGATAGTGCGGTCAAATCCCACATAACCCGGTATCCTCTCCCAAGGTGCCGGGTACCTTTTGCAGGTTTCCCCTCCCGATACCAAAAAAAAGAAACATTAGAAAGTTACAACCGCAGGTCGTGTTAATAACTATGGAAAAACATATTTAGAAAATGTAATTTTAATATGTACCAGACCAGACTTAAAGCTTGCTGAAGAATATTGCACAATATTACGCCACATGAAATTGTCCGCTATGAGCTTTCCTTCTCGCGTTCTAAAAATGAACGGAATAATAATGGCACTGTAGCACTTTTAGCACTGTTTGCATTAATTCCCTGTTTCATATAACGTTGCAATAAATTTGAAAGAATAATCTTAGAATATAAATATAAGATGATCATCGTGGCCTGAAACTTTGTACCTAATATCCTTGTTGGTGACAAACAGAAGTTCGAATACCTATTTGTTGATTTCTTAAGTTTTGGCAATAAACTAGTACTTAGTTATTTTTTACGCAGCTATTTGTTCAGTACCTGTTTTAAAATTATTTGATTTCTTGGTGAAAAGGTGTATCACATGACCACTCATTATTTTTATAGAACTAAATGGTTTAAAGTATCCAGTTTATAAACATTGATTCACATCAATGATAGATAAGACATTGCATAAAATACACATAGACAGTAAATTATTAAATTAGCATTCATGGTCGCCTTACTATCTACCCATTTAATTTTCTTTTTGATATTAAAGTGAAAGTTTTGTTATTAAGTACCTATAATTTTATTCTAAATAGGCAAATGTACCTACGAAAAGCCGTGCTCCTTCATATATACCTAAGGTTTTTACTAGATGATTAGTTAATGTGTTATGTTATATAGTATCTAATATTCTATCTAAACGAGCAATTCTTGTATATACCTAAATATATATTTTTTGTATCTCGGAAACGGCTCCGAAGATTTTGATGAAATTTAGTACCCTGGTTTCGGGGGTGATAAATCGATCCAGCTAGATTTTATTTTTAGAAATTTAAATTAATAAAAATAATTTTCAGTGATAATCAATTAAACGATTAAATATAAACTGAAAAATATTTTTTGTGATTTTTTTATTGGGAAATATTTCAGATGTCGTTGTTAAGGTAACACTAAGCAAAGGAGTGTTCCGTTTGAAATTTAACTAAGAAAATAAATTGTTTTTATCCGAGCAACGCTCGGTCGTCCAGGTACTTATGAATATAAATGATGTAGTTTATTCTTACGGTTGGCTGGTAGAAAATACCATTAGGCATTAAGCACGCCCTTGTATTCTTAGAGTATGGTAATACTAAAAGGTTAAATAAATGAAATGAATGATATGCTATAAATTGGTGCGATGCACTAAGTTTATGCTGTGCTATAAATTGTCTTCAAAGATTTAAAAATCTTCAAAGATCGTGGCTGGTACTGGTACTGGCTACTCACACGCCTGCCGCAGGGCAATGTCGGTCGGTGCGATACCGGGAGTTGCTCTACACACTTGCCAGCCCTGCAGTATTGGAAAAGTAAGTTGATCTAAGCGGACGTATTTAGAATGGCACCATATTAATAAAAAAAACAAAATATCGGCTTTGTCGTAACTGTTTCTGTAATGCTACCACAAAAAAGGAAATACTGGGTGAAAAATTGGTTACAGAAAACAATCATCATTGTTCATCCCCACCTTTACATCGCCCCTGTGGGTGTGAGTAGCTGGCTTGGGCTTGCTATAAAAATGATGGCGATAATATCGCGTAACGAGATCGCCATGCTATATAGTATAGCATTAGGCCCTTCTTTGCTATACTATACAACACAATAGTATCATACTATTCTAAATTTTATAAATGAATATTGAAACATAAAGAACAAAAAATTGTATCCTACGTAAAATGTATCGAGCACATTATTGAACCATAATGAGCTGCACAAAGAATCACTTCACTCCGACGAGCGAGTTTCATGTAGGTAAATAGTTAGGTATACATATGTACTTTTATATAACGTTATACTGGTTTAAAACAATTTGTTATTATTGTACAGACTGGATTCATATTACTCTATATTTATGAATCATGATACTGATGTGCTATTATATAAAAAAAAAACTTCTGTCTATGAACACCGCTTTGAGGGCCTAAAAACTAAATTAATTTTAAGAATGATAAGTAGAGTCTGTTTGCAAAGAGAACAAGGGTTTTTATTTTGTAAACTAAAAGTAAATTAATTCAAACTTTATATCAAAGAAAATCTAAACTATGAGAGACGCCAAAAAGAGCATCTAAGTTTCATGCTTATTCTGTTATATATATAATATGTGTGTGCGTGTGGTGTGTGTGTATGTGTGTGTGTGTGTGTGTACGGATATAAAATTATACATCAATATGTTACGGATTATATAATATTGTATTTTTTGAGTCTCCGATAATGATTAATAACATTTTGAAGTGTCTTTTATAGATTAATAGAGAAATAGACACACCTAAGCAGTACGTTCCGAAATAAAAAATATTGCATACGAATCGCAAATGCATTGCAATTCAAAAACTGCTTGCGTGGAATGTTCATTTGGTAAAGTACTGACAACGTTGAGAGAAGAAGATTAATGAAAGTATTGGTTAAATAATTAGAAATACATATCGTAACTTCAAACATAAATAAAGCACTTGCGAAGTGTTGCAGTAAAAAGTGATAATAAATAATTCGTTCAGTCAGTGAGATATAAAATGCAACGATCGAGTTAACGGATGTTACAGCTGAAGCTTGCCAGCTTGTAGGTGGTCGATATTTCGGGCGAAAAACAGAAAAACAAGCGCGCAGCGCCCACGACCGCTCCAGCTAACTCACGATCACCGCTGACTACAACCTGTTGGTATTCAATGAGTAACCACTTTGCGCAATACAGGTGATTTATTTTGAGAATAAACACAATTCTCACCTCGCGTCTTGTTATTGGGAATCGTTGGGTTCTCGAGACTGTCTGAGATACCTGGCGCGCGCCTACGAAAATTAGCGCGTTGATTGACATTTTACGACTGATAATGTAGTCTGTTACATGGCGCAAGATTAAATGTAAGGTGATGTTATTAATACCCAATACACAACGCATTTACATAAAAAATATTTTAATAGTAGCCTTCCGCCAGCGGCTTCGCCCGAATGGATCCGTTTTATAGGTTCCCGTAGGATTAAAACAATCCTATGAACTTTCCCAAGATCTACTCTATCTGTGTTCCAAATTTCATAAAAATTGGTTCAGTAGTTTAAGCGGGAAAGCGCAACAGACAAACAGACAGACAGATAGAATTACTTTTTAATTTATAATATTAGTAGGGATGTCCTTGAAATTTTACTTCAGTTTTACAAAATAGCATTGATAGTTTTATCACATTGCTTGTATGTTAATTTTTACTGACCATACCTACCTACTACTATACTACTTATACAATTATTATTGGTATAATAGTCATCAAAAATAATAAGAAGACTTGTGCCATCGCTGCATTTGCTCCTCCATAAAATAAAAAACCGGCCAAGTGCGAGTCGTACTCACGCACGAAGGGTTCCGTACCATTATCTATAAAAAATCACGTTTATTGTATGGATCCCCCCTTAAATATTTATTTTATTCTATTTTTAGTATTTGTATAACAATAACGGCAACAGAAATACATCATTGCCTTTGATTATCCATAGAAATAATTGCATTAAGAATGATTGAAAGGTAAATTGTGGTTTACGATTTATGACGTATTAAAAAAAACTACTTACTAGATCTCGTTCAAACCAATTTTTGGTAGAAGTTTACATCGTAATGTACATTATACTTATATTTTTTTAAATTTTATCATTCTCTTATTTTAGAAGTTACAGGGGGGGGGGACACATTTTACCACTTTGGAAGTGTCTCTCGCGCAAACTATTCATATTAGCCTCAATATCATTTTTGAAGACCTATCCATAGATACCCCACACTTATGGGTTTGATGAAAACAATAATTTTGAGTTTCAGTTCTAAGTATGGGGAACCCTAAAAATTTATTGCTTTTTTCTATTTTTGTGTGAAAATCTTAATGTGGTTCACAGAATACATCTACGTACCGAGTTTCAACAGTATAGTCCTTATAGTTTCGGAAAAAAGAAGCTGTGACATACGGACGGACAGACAGACAGATAGACATCACGAATCCATAAGGGTTCCGTTTTTTGCCATTTGGCTACGGAACCCTGAAAAGGGATTAAAATATAAACAAATATAGGGGAAAAACATTAACCTGTTTTTAAACAAAAACGTTAGAACACATTAATAAATGTTTTGTTATTTTTTTTATTGGAGATCCTATATGTCAAGGAAAATATGGAGTTCATAAACTTTCTCGCCTTGATCGCATTAAGTACCTAATTTTAATTATTTATGGCAGCAAGTGTATTTTTACCGACTTCCAAAAGAAGGAGGTACTGTATTCGGCTGTATGTATTTTTTTTTATATATGTTCACCGATTACTCCGCCGTTTGTGGACCGATTTTCAAAATTCTTTTTTTGTTCGTATGCTTATACTCCCGAGGTGGTCCCATTGTCACCAAATCAGGATCTGATGATGGGATCCCAGGGAAATCGAGGGGAACTCTCAAATTTTATAGGCACACACATTGATTTTCTTATAGTTTCTGAAGCATAAGAGATATTTACGCATAGAAATCATCATCTCATGTTGCTGAGCTGATGATGGAAGGTACTGCGACAGTGAGGAGTTGAGAGCAAATTCTTTCAATAAATAGTTTTTTAATCGAAATCTTACATTCCCGAGGTGGTCCAACTGTAACCAAGTCAAAGTCTGATGAGGGGATCCCAGAGAAATCGAAGGGAACATTCAAATTTTATAGCACAACAAATGATTTTCATATTTTTACAAAGCAAAACAGATATTTGTGTATAATTATCGTCATATCATGTTGCTGAACTGATGATGGAAGGTACTAGAAATCGAGGGAAACACTGAAACTTAATAGGCACACACATTCTTTTAGTCATATTTTTAACATAATACAAATATTTATGTCTGGTAATTATCACGTGCTGTTGCTTAACTGATGATTGAAGGTACAACTCCTCAACGGTTAGGAGCTGAGAGCAAATTCTTTCTTTAATTTATACGTTCAGGTGGACTGATAGTATGTCTTTCAGACTTTTAGATGGCTATTAGATAAACATGACTATAAAAGGTAAATCTGTTTAAAGTTTAGAAGTTAAGTGAAAATTTTTCCAATTATGCTAATACATACAGAATTATTAAAATTACTAAAAAGAGTGAAATAAATTAAGTTTTTAACAAAAAAATAGAACCGACTTCAAACGGTAAAAAATAAAATTGTTCAGTACCTACTTCTTTCGGCTTATGGTAATGACTCTTAAAACTATTTTTGAAGTCGGGCCCTTAGTGAAATGTCCTGTCTTAGTAAATATAGTGTACCTTTCGTTCTGAATGGGCACCGACTCCAATATAGTTTTAACAGTCATTACCATAAGCAAGAAGAAGTAGGTACTGTCCCACTGTCTGTACTGTCGGTGCCAATTTAGAACGAATGGTACGACATTTACTAAGGGCCCGACTCCAGAAATAGTTTTAAGAGTCATTACCATAAGCCGAAAGAAGTAGGTACTGAACAATTTTATTTTTTACCGTTTGAAGTCGGTTCTATTTTTTTGTTAAAAACTTATTAGTGACTTTTTTCCTAAAGAGTTATAAGTGGTTATAATCTAAAGTCTCTCCTGATGACTGCAAAAGATTTACTTACCTTTTAATAATTCATAACGCTTCAAAACACTATACTCTTTAGTAGGATACACTGTGTCGTGGTTGCCATTCGCACAACACAAAGACAATCTCAGAAAGAAAATATCTATACAAATAAATAAAATTGGAGTGTCTGTTTGTAGTATTAAAATAACCGCTTTTTACTACATGCATATGAATATAATATATACGGTACATATACCAAAATAACATTTTTTAAATTTTTGTCTGTTTGTCTGTCTGTCTATTTGTTCCGGCTAATCTCTGAAACGGCTGGACCGACTTTGATAGGACTTTCACTGGCAGGTAGCTGATATTATATCAGCTACTTACCAGGAGTAACTAAGCTACTTTTATTTTACTTAGAAAAATTCTACAAGTAAAGTCCACGCGGACGAAGTCGCGTGCGGCCGCTGGTTTTTAATATAATATAATCATTAAGACATCTCCTCTGATGTGGTGGCGTGATTTCCGTGGTGACCGCGCCGCAAATCTTATGTAGATTCCCGACCTCATGGCTTCGGAATCACCAAAAGAATGCACCAGCCTTGCCAGTGAGACGAGTCGGTGCGCATCCGTCCGTAATGTGGAAAATTTTCGAGGTAATTTAACTTTTTCACATTCTTTTTCTGAAGAAGAATTTGTAAGATTAGAGGAATCATATTGATTTCTAAAAATGACGACTGGAGGTACACAATATTTGGGACCGATCCGTTCAGAACTTTTTTTATTCAGAAAGAAAATAGGCGCAGTCGTTTTGTGAACTAGCAAAAATCCTTAACGTCTTTACTTAAAAAACGAAAGTGTGAGTAGTAAAGAATGAGAGAAGTCAACTCTCTTCCCAAGATGTTTCTCTTTCTATACAGCTCATCTTCTTCAACTCTTAGCCATTAAATGCATGGATATCAGAAAATAAGCTTATGCAGAAATAATTAATAATTAATTAAGTTTAAAAAAAAAATAGAACCGACTTCAAACGGTAAAAAATAAAATTGATCAGTACCTACTTCTTCTTGCTTATGGTAATTACTCTTAAAACTATTTTTGGAGTCGGGCCCTTACTAAAATGTCGTACCATTCGTTCTAAATGGGCACCGACAGTACAGACAGTGGGACAGTACCTACATCTTCTTGTTTATGGTAAAGACTGTTAAAACTATATTGGAGTCGGTGCCCATTCAGAACGAAAGGTACACTATATTTACTATAACAGGACATTTTACGAAGGGCCCGACTCCAAAAATAGTTTTAAGAGTAATTACCATGAGCAAGAAGAAGTAGGTACTGAACAATTTTATTTTTTACCGTTTGAAGTCAGTTCTATTTTTCTGATAAAAACTTAATTAATTTCACTCTTTTTAGTAACTTTAATAATTCTGTACATATGTATATAAGCATAGTTGGAAAAATTTTCACTTAACTTCTAAACGTTAAAGAGATTTACCTTTTATAATCATGTTTATCTAATTGCCATCTTATAGCCTGAAACTACTATCAGTCCACCTGAACCTATAAATTAAGGAAAGAATTTGCTCTCAGCTCCTAACCTTTGAGGAGTTGTACCTTCAATCATCAGCTTAGCAACAGCAGGTAATAAATACCGATTATTATTTGTATTATGTTAAAAAATATGACTAAAAGAATATGTGTGCCTATTAAGTTTCAGTGTTTCCCTCGATTTCCCTAGTATCACATCATCAGATTTTGACATGGTGGCAGACTTTGCAGTTATTACCGACTTCCAAAAGGAGGAGGTACTGTATTCGGCTATTTTTTTAATATATAATATGTTCACCGATTACTCCGCCGTTTGTGAACCGATTTTCAAAATTCATTTTTTTTCCTATTCTTTTCTTTTTTTTCGTATGTTTATACTCCCGAGGCGGTCCCATTGTCACCAAATCAGGATCTGATGATGGGATCCCAGGGAAATCGAGGGGAACTCTCGAACTTTATAGGTACGTGACACATTTAATTTCTTATACTTTCTGAAGCATAAGAGATATTTGTGCATAGTAATCATCATCTCATGTTGCTGAGCTGATGATGTAAGGTACTGCGACAGTGAGGAGTTGAGAGCAAATTCTTTCAATAAATAGTTTTTTATGCGAAATCTCAATGAATCTCTCGAAATCATTCCTGAGATGGTCCAACTGTCACCAAGTCAAAGTCTGATGAGGGGATCCCAGAGAAATCGAAGGGAACATTCAAATTTTATAGCACAACAAAATGATTTTCATATTTTTACTAAAGCAAAACAGGCATTTGTGTATAATTATCATCATATCATGTCGCTGAGCTGATGGTGGAAGGTACTACGACGGTAAGGAGTTGAGAGCAATTTTTTTCAATAAATGTTTTTTTGTTCGAAATCTTACATTCCTGAGGTGGTCCAACTGTCACCATGTCAAAATCTGGATATTAGGGAAATCGAGTTGATTAAAAATAATTAAGTTTCTTATTTTTAATCAACTGAATTATGAAAAAAACTTTCATCTTACATTAAAAACTATAAGAAAATAAACGCAACAAACTAAGAGAATTTTACATTATGTTTGCGACGTATGCGCCTTAAAACAAATTCTACTAAAAGAATTACCAATGAAATAATAACATTGGTAAAGTAAACAAAGGCAGCACAGGTTGAATTAGAATTCCATGGATGTAACATGATGCCAACTCGCAAATCTGTAGTGGTTTTAATATAGTTCTGCTTTTATTAATACATCGCACACCTAGCGACTAGCCGGAGCGCATATTTTGTGTACCTGGCCAGCCAAAGAAACACTCGTTCCAAAATAACTGGAATACGAATATACAGACACATCTCCAATTTCCAGTGGAATTGTTGTGATTATAGGGGTTTTTTAATTAGCACAAGCTTTGCCAGTCATTGTGGGTTGTTTTATGACAAAATTAAACTAAACATAGGTTATTTCTATTCTTCCATCATAAAGTAGGCGTTGGGCGACAGCCAACTGTAACAGTCGCACTGTGAATTACAAGACTAATCGATGCGTAATCAGTATCGACGTATGACGTTGTACAAATCATCGCTAAGTACCACAGTCATTGTTAGTTGGAAAGAGTGCGATGAACTCTAGTTTTGTGAGGTTTATTTGACCTTTTTTGCGTCCCACTGCTGGGCACGGGTCTCTCCCCATTATTGGGAAGGCCTGGAGCTTATTCCACCACGCTGCTCCAATGCGGGTTGGTGGAGAGGTTTATTAAGGACTAAAGAATACTCACTCATTAATTTTGGGGATTATCGATTCTCTTTTGATACTAAATTGTCTTTTCCTTATGAGAATAAGAAAATCTTCTATATAAGGTACTAAAATATCCAATTGACATACTTATACCGATACTTAGTAAAAATATTTCAACATCTTTGCTTGTTTGCCACTAATACTCTCTGCTATATACTAAGAACTACATATAACACCACTGTGCATGAATAATTGCAAGGACGATGTGATCACTTTGTGTCCCCTACAGCGAGTAATCCGCCCCTGCATTACTCTGACTCGCCTGCATTTCAGTTGAAAATAGCAAGCGAAAATGCGTCACAGTCGTGACTGATCTCGCCATCACTTATAAAAATAATTTTATTCCTTGCCGTCGGAACTGGATGAATAAACATCGTACCACTTGATTTTTTAACCATAAATAAAATCAAAATGTTTACTTATTATATTGATATATTTACTGGATTGTAACCAGAGAGAACAGTGTATTTATTTATACTTAATAATTTACCTACAAATATCAAGCCCTTCTCGCCTTCTCAGGAAAAAGCATATAGGTAACTTATTTGTACTTCCATACAGCAAAACAAAGCTACCCCAAAATTCCGTACTGCTAACTAAGGCTCTGCAATCATTCCAAGATCAGTGATCTAGATTGCAACTTGCAACAGCTCCTCTTAGCAAATTTCAGAATTTTTTGCAAAAAAATATTTAATTACTTTTATGGACTAAAATAGTCTCGTGCTCTAGTTTTTCTTCTTCTTTTACTTTCATATATATTTAAGTAACAATATATTGTAATAGGTTCATATTACTGCTAAAATCTAAATAGTAAGTATCATCTAGTTGTGTATTTGTGCACGCTGTGGCACCCTGTAATTGCGGGAACACAAAATTTTAAGCCCTTTTTTTGTATAAATGCTTTATCATAGTGTTGCTTGTGTTGGGTGTCCTAAATAAATAAAATAAAAAGAAAAATAAAATGATTACTCTTGTAGGTACTATCTATTTCTATTATAAGTTTGCAATGTTGTTTGCTTCTATCATTGAGATTTGGAAACAGCAGTTCAATTATAAAATACGTTATTGAAAAGCAAACCTCGAAACCTAGGAAGCTAAATTAAAAAGATTAAAAGTAAAGTACTGAATCTAGAAGCTTTGTGACAGAAACGTGCTCATAAGGAAGGATACTGACATACTTTTTTTCTCGTACAAAGATTTTAGATACAGTTCTCGAGTAGTGAGTTTAATGGATTCGGAATGTAGGTAGGCAAGCTGTCGGGCCTTTAACGTCTGTTAAAGAGCCGTCAACGAGTAGCGCTACGCATTAATGCACGTAATGTAAATTTGGATTAATTGAGGTGTACTTTTATTTGTCACTAGTGGCCGCCCGCGACTTCGTCGCTTGGACTTCGGTATTAGTCATAGCATGATGTTATACTATACATAGCCTAAAGTGGTTGTCCGTGTCCATAGGCGACGATGATCGCTTAACACCACGGGGCCCGTCTGCCTTTTTGTTCAGTTTATTTATAAAAAACCGGCCAAGTGCGAGTCGGACTCACGCACGAAGAGTTCCGTACCATTATCTATAAAAAAAATCACGGTTATTGTATGGGAGCCCCCTTAAAATATTTATTTTATTCTATTTTTAGTATAACAATAGCGGTAACAGCAATACATCATTGCCTTTGATTATCCATAGAAATCATTGCATTAAGATTGAATGAAAGGTAAATTGTGGTTTACGATTTATGACGTAAGTATTAAAAAAATACTTACTAGATCTCGTTCAAAACAATTTTCGGTGGATATTTGCATCGTAATGTACATCATATATTTTTTTTTAGTTTTATCATTCTCTTATTTTAGAAGTTACAGGGGACACACATTTTACCACTTTGGAAGTGTCTCTCGCTCAAACTATTCAGTTTAGAAAAAAATGATGTTAGAAACCTCAATATCATTTTTGAAGACCTATCCATACATAGCCCACACGTATGGGTTTAACGAAAAAAAATCTTGAGTTTCAGTTCTAATTATGGGGAACCCTCAAAATTTATTCCTTTTTTCTATTTTTGTGTGAAAATCTTAATGTGGTTCACAGAATACATCTACGTACCGAGTTTCAACAGTATAGTTCTTATAGTTTCGGAAAAAAGTGGCTGTGACATACGAACGGACAGACAGACATCACGAATCCATAAGGGTTCCGTTTTTTGATATTTGGCTACGGAACCCTAAAAAGCCTTACCCGATAAATGGACTATCCAACACAAAAAAGTTTTTTCCAGTAGTTCCTGAAATTAGTGCGTTCAAACAAACTTACAAACGAACGAACAAACTCTTCAGCTTTATGTATAGATTAACATTATGATTAATTATTGTCGACGTGTGGGAACTGTAAAAAAAATCGTGAACCCTATTTCGTACAGTTTACCATATTTATGCCAGCTCATCTTGTATTGTTTTTTTTCTATGTATTATCTATTTTTCTTTTCATTTATAAGTTTCATGTAATTATTCAAGGGACTGTAAATTATAAAACTTCAATACATTAACTGAAGTTTTCGATAAATCAACAACGATACTTCCAAACACTGATCGATAAATTCTTGAAATGGACGCAACTTTTTTATTTGTGAACCGATTTAAATAAAACAAACACTAAAATGAATCCAAAAAAATACCAATACATCAGTCCTTCTACGTTAAGCCGTTCCTGAGATTAGCGCGCACAAACGATCAGACAAACAGACAATAATTCTAAAAATCATTGTTTTGGGTTCTATTACGCTAATAAATAGCCTTAGTGACAGTTTTTCTCAAATATCTTCAATGTACAGAAACCGACTTTTTACAGATTTATTAAATGTATAGATATAGATAGATCAATCCATCTATCAGCCTTATACCGTCCACTGCTGGACATAGGCCTCCCCTAACGTTCGCCACTCCTCCCGGTCCTGGGCCTTCTGAATCCAGCGACTGCCCGCTGTCTTCTTCAGGTCGTCAGTCCACCTGGTTGGAGGGCGGCCTGTACTCCTTTTGCCGAGACGTGGTCTCCATTCAAGGACCTTTCTTCCCCATCGGTTGTCGGTCCTCCTAACTATATGGCCTGCCCATTATCACTTCAGCTTGCAGATTTTGAGAGCTATGTCGGTAACCTTAGTTCTTCTACGGATTTCATCATTACGAATTCTGTCGCGTAGAGAAATACCAAGCATAGCCCTCTCTATCGCTCGCTGGGCGATCCTGAGCTTATGGAAAAAGCTAACTGTAAAAGACCACGTCCAGCGCCGTAGGTCATCACTGGCAACACACACTGCTCGAAAACTTTCGACTTCAGGCACTGAGGTATTCTGGACGAGAAGACACTTTGTAATTTCCCGAACGCTGCCCATCCGAGTTGGATTCTACGAGTTACCTCTCTCTCGAAGCTGGACTTACCCATACGGATCGCTTGTCCCAGGTAGATGTACTCGTCGACAACTTCGAGAGTAGCGCCATCAACAACAACCGGTATAGGTGTGACATGGACGTTAGACATGATCTTCGTCTTGTCCATGTTCATCTTACCCACCCTTTGTGAGGCGCTATGGAGGTCACCTAGCATAGTGCTGAGCTCTTCCAGGTTCTCCGCCAAGATTACTATGTCATCGGCAAATCGAAGGTGTGTGAGGTGTTCGCCATTGATGTTAATACCCAGCCCGTTCCACTCCATCAGCTTGAACACGTCTTCCAGTGCAGCGGTAAACAGCTTCGGGGATATAACATCCCCTTGTCGTACTCCGCGCTGCACTGGAATAGGTCCAGTGCTTCCGTCGTGGACTCGGACTGTCATGGTTGCGGCTTTGTACAAACACTTCAATACCTCGATGTACCGATAGTCAATCTGGCATCGCAGGAGAGATTCTAGCACCGCCCAGGTCTCGATAGAATCGAAGGCTTTGTCATAGTCCACATACGCAATACATAGCGGCAGATTATACTCCTCGGTCTTTTGTATAACCTGTCGCAGCGTGTGTATGTGGTCCATGGTACTATAGCCTTTTCGGAATCCGGCTTGTTCGGGAGGCTGGAAGTCGTCTAGCCTGCGTGCAATGCGATTAGTAAGAACCCTTGAGAACAGCTTATAGAAGTGGCTCAGAAGCGCGATGGGTCTATAGTTCTTTAAAAGGGCTTTGTCGCCCTTTTTGTAGAACAGTACCACCACGCTTCTGCTCCACGCCTCCGAGACAGTTCCGCTACTGATGACGGTATCGAACAGTTTCTGGAGCGCCACTAGGAGGGGTTTCCCTCCAGCTTTCAGCAGCTCAGATGTGATACCGTCATCGCCCGGTGTTTTGTTGTTTTTAAGCTGATTAAGGGCCCTTCTACTTTCGTACAGGCTGACGTCCGGGATATCTTCGGTATAGTGTCGGGTCAATTTGGCTTATCGTTCACCACATTGGTGACGGGAGCTTTTGAGGAGCTGTACAACCGTCCGTAGTACCTCTCAATTTCTCTCTGAACTTCAGGCTTAGACGAAACTATAGCGCCAGACTCCGTCTTCAATCTTGTCAACTGGCTTTGCCCAATACTCAGATCCCTTGAGAACACTTTAGTGCCTTGGTTCCGCTCTATAGTGTTTTTGACGCGCTTTGTGTTATGAGCACGCAGATCGCGTCGTCTGCTGCAAGAGATCTGTTTATTAAGCTGCCTGTATTTCAACATTGAAGACGGAGACCGAGGTGAGGTCTACTACTGGAGGGGGCCTTAAAGAACTTGGACCCTACCTCGTGGACGGTTTGTACCATCCTGGTGTTGTATTCGTCCACAGACTCGCATTCTTCCAGGCCCGCGAAACGATTTCGCAACTCGAGCTGAAAGATATAGATAGATAACTGTCGTTAAACTTTGTTGGAGGCCTTATGGGCGGTTTGAAAACATCCGACAGCGGGTTAGCCACGCATCTCCACCAGGGTAATTTGTTATAGGTGTACCTACTCGTAATTCCTTTTAAGGGGTGAAAGTATGGACCATTTGCTGTAAAGTAAGTCATGTCCCCTGTCCGATTTTCAGTATTTTCAGAGATATTTGATGATTAGTACTTTTTCTGAAAATACCCCGATTTTGAGGGAAAATGATAAACAACAAAAAATATACTGCTGAAAATATTTTCATTTGTTTATATTTTCTGAATAAACAATTAATAAATGGGACGTTTTCCCGCTTAAACCATTGAACCAATTTTAATGAAATTTGGAACACAAATAGAGTGGACCTTGGGAAAGGACATAGGATGGGTTTATCCTACGGGAACCTATAAAACGGAAACATGCGCCAGACGCTGGCGGAAGCCTAGTCTTCTTCTTCTTCTTCTATCTATCTATACATATAATAATACTATAATAAATCTGTAACAAGTCGGTTTCTGTACATTGAAGATATTTGAGAAAAACTGTTACTAGGGCTATTTATTAGCGTAATAAAACCCAAAACAATGATTTTTTTAGAATAATTGTCTGTTTGTCTGTTCGTTTGTGCGCGCTAATCTCAGGAACGGCTTAACGTAGAAGGATGCGGTTTTTACTGATGTATTGGTATTTTATTAGAATAACATTTAGTTTTTCTTTTATTTAAATCGATTCATAAATAAAAAAGTTACGTCCATTTCAAGAACTTAATGATCAGTGTTTGGAAGTATCGTTGTTGATTTATCGAAAACTTCAGTTAATGTATTGAAGTTTTATAATTTACAGTCCCTTAAATGATAACATGAACCTTATAATTTAAAGAAAAATAGATAATAGAAATAAAGAAAAACCTATATGAGTTGGCAATAATATGGTAAACTGTACGAAATTGGGTTTACGCTTTTTCGTACCATTCCCACACGTCGACAATAATTAATAAATATTCTTATCTATACATAAAGCTGAAGAGTTTGTTCATTCGTTAGTTTGTATATTTGTTTGAACGCACTTATCTCAGGAACTACCAGGAATCGGATAGCAATCAGGAACCTATGGACACGGGCAACCCCAGGGGAGCCACTCAAGGGCTTTAGTCTATAAGGCTATATTAGGCTATATTATAGCATCTTGCTCATATTATTATGCGTAATCAGTGTGCATATTATTATGCGTACTGCACGTATATATATCGGTGTGTGTGTGTGTGTGTTTTTTTATTATGTTATAGTATTAGCCACGGTGACGAAAAATATCGTGATATTTGATTATGATATTCCCCATCGCCGTGCATGCCTGAGAGAAATTCATAATTTCTCGTAAGCATGACGTCTGCACTTGGCCAGCGTGAAATGAAATGAAATGAAATGAAATGAAAAACGTTTATTGATGACTGTTTACAAAAAAATTTGGTGTTTGCATCTAACAATAGTATTTAAACAGTCTACCTTATTCAGGCATCCAATAATCACTAAATAAACCTACAGTTATTTATTTACTAAATTAATTACAATTATAACTTAATTTGGTGCGTGGTGGACTATGGCCTAAATCCCTCGCACTTGTGAGAAGGAGACCTGTGCCCAGCAGTGGGACATAAAAAAGGTTGAAAAAATGTGTGTCACAATATCGTATGATTTTGTGTCATTTCCATTACTGGCACCGGTAGGAATATAATTTTTCTGTGATTACTGGATTCCTAGCGAAAGAGCTAATTAATTCAAGACGGTTACTTTCAATATTTTTGGCGACCTGCGTGGCGCAATGGTTACCATGCCGTCGGCAGTAGCCAACTGAAGAATCCCGGGTTCGATTCCCGGCGAAACAGAAAATTTAATGATGAGTTTAAATTTCTGTTCTCGATCTGGGTTTTTGTTTCTGTCCCTATTGTGGGATTATGAGTGGGGATCGTTATTTATTTTTATTTATTCAATATGGAATGCTTCTCAACTCGTACGTAATCAGTAAACAGAGTAATCGTTACTAACTAATGTTAGTGTTAATTTGATTGCGATCAAAAATTGCATGATTCACCTCCTTGTAGGCTCGAAATAGTACACATGGCATATTTTGTTAATGAATAGATTTGAAAAGTAATTTTTCATATCACATGCATTGAAACAGCGATTTTTGATCTCTGTTTTGCCAGTCGAAATAATACAATTTCAAACCAATGCGAATGTGTCAGTTCGCGTACCCGGCACCTTCATTTATTTATTATTTACGTCTTTATTTCAAGTCTGTCCGAATCGCATTGACAACTGTCGTCAAATCGTTGTCAAAAGATATTACTGCGCTATTTGTCTGAAATAGTCTTACTTCGACTGGCTACAGAAATCAAAACTCGTTGTTTCATTACATGTGATATGAAAAATACAGTGTGTGGCACGGGACGGACCACGATTTCAGACGAGGGCGATGACAGCCATCGCTTCGCTCGGGCAGTCACCTCTCCCCCTCGTCAGAAATCGTCTTGTTTCACCCCTTGCCACACAATATACTTACTATTTCATATCACATGTAATGAAACAACGAGTTTTGATTTCTGTTTTGCCAGTCGAAATAAGACTAAGAATTTCAAACCAATGCGAATGTGTCAGTCAGAAACAACGTTGTTTCTGCCCTAGGGAAGAAAGGAGTTTTTTTTGGAGTCGGGCATCGACTCCAAAATAGTTTTGTTGGTGGTAGAACTATTATCGTTCGCCCGGGGAAGTACCACCGCTGCACCCACTTCTGCCGTGAACCAATTTATTGTGTTTCGGTGGAAAGGTGCAGTTGCCGGCCACACTTCCATGAAGCGACCACCAGCCTCCGGAGTAGCAGCGCAACTGCATACGACCTCAGACAAGACTTACCTATGCTTGCTTGAGGTTATATGTAGATGTCCATGGGCTGCAGCGACCACTTAACACCACGCGGCCTGCAAGCTCATCTGCTACTCCATTCAAATAAAAAAAAATAAAAAACAGTTATTTTTTAACACTGGAAGTCGTTTCTATTCTTTTGTTAAAAACCTAAATAATTTTTGATTGATTAAAATTAACTCCACTCTCAATCAGAGCGATTAGTACCTATGAAAACGTTACTATGAAATTTGTACAATATTTGTTGATCAATGGAAGTCATAAATAGTAGTACAGTCCGTATGGTGAATAGGCATGAGACTTTTAAGGATTAAAAGAAAATTTCAAAAGAGTTAAAAGTTGCTGGGATTTCATATCTTTTTGTAAGATATATTTATTTATGAGTTTTTAGATCAGACCTAAAAATTGCGGGTCTACATACCAAATTTTAGCTTTCTAGGACATTAGGAAGTACCCTAAGAAAGTTGATGATCATCAGTGAGTCGTCAGTGACGAAACCAGGATTTTTTTGATATCAATAAAACCTGAAGTTGAGGAGCTATGCAGTTCAAACTTTATAAGTATGTTTAATAAGTTCGCTATTGACAACATATCAATTCATCAAAAAAAAAGGGTCGCACTCCGGTAGTGCCGGCAGAAGTGAAAACTTGAACATTAACGTTGTGCATTTTTGATATCTTGAAATGGTTAGGGAATAATTCCGCACGAATTGCTTTTATTATCAGTATTATTTTTCATCTAGTATTTTCAGTAGGTTTTCGCCAGGCCAACGAGACGAGATAAAGAATGTAAACAAACGGACCGTTACCAGGTTACTATTGCGAGAGCGAGCAATTTTTATATCTGTCCTTATCATTCATACGCAGTAAAGGCGTCAGTTAGTCGATGACAGCTCTTTCGTGGTACAGGAAAGCAGTCAGTACCGCAGTTGTTAACATTTGGTCGAGTTTTGACGGGAAGTCGAAAAAGACAATATGTTGTGCTCACGGACGAGTAAAAAACTCGTCCGTGGTTGTGCTCTTGTTTTATTTTCATGTTCTTGGTATATCTTTGAGTAATTGTAATTGGAATTTAGAAGACGCAGTGGTATAAAGCCACGTACTCATAAACATACCTACAACTAATCAATTCATTCGAGCAGTGATTGTAGAGCGGTTAAGACTGCGGTTTCCGACACGGAAATACCGGGTTCAAATCCTCGGCGAGCACCTTTGTCAAAATAGTTTGTTATGTGCGTATTTTCCGCTGCACCAAAAATATGATTTTTAGAATAATAATTGCGGTGTCACTTTCTCAAGTAGGTATTTGAAAGAAGTGTTGTAATAAATAATTAATCACTACATATTTTAAAACCAATTCGCTTCCACCCGCTTTCCCGCGTCCCAATGTATGCTTAGATCTTTAAAACCCAATGGATTTTGTAGCGGTTTTTTTTAAATAGATAAAGTAATTTCTGAGGAAGGTTTAGGTGTATAATTGATTATGCTTTTATGTAACTAGACTAAAACATAACGATTTTTGTCACAAACCTTGCCTACTGGGAGAGTTATATTCGCTTGCGCCGCGTTAACCAGCAGAAAAACATTAAAGTGATATTCTAGAGAATTGTAGATATATAAATTTGCTTTACAAAAGTCTGCGTTAGTGTACTCTATCTCTTAAGGTTGACTTATAATAACTACTTTTATGTGTAAAATGTTAATGAAAAATATCACGTTATCTCGAAGCTGTTTTATTTTGTTCAGTATTAATCCTAATCTAAATAAAAACGTTACTTAGCTTCGTCAGTTAAGATAAAAATTGTACAAAATGTAATCAAATAAATACTTTAGAAGATGATATTTTGTTTTACCAAAAATCATCACATCCCTCGGCGCGCATTCATATCGCGCGTCTATTTTTTGCCTTTAGTACTTAAATGGGTTTTTGTAAAGTAGATTTTAATGTATATGGCTCGAGCGAAGCTGGGCCGGGTCGCTAGTATATGCTATGTATAAAATTTATTCAAATAAAAATGTTTTGAATTCCTGAAACTTTGTTTACATTTTTTATCTCGTCTCCTTGGCCTTATAGTAGTTTTATAAAGAACTCGCCCATTTTCTTTCACTATCCCATCTTCACTTTTTTCATTAATAGATGCACTTTGTTTAATGTCCATATTTTAAATACTTGATATAAACGAATTTTACAAGTATAGACAGTCGAGCCGTCATCAGCTGTCACCCCCCGTCTTACGAATTTTCGATCAGGCCACGTGTCCTGACGCGAATTTACTATTTTTTCCCATCCCAAAAAAGTGCACAACGCCGCTAAAGAAGTTCACTTCAAAAATCACGAAGCGCATCGAGAAAAGGTAGGTACTGCCTTAGTCCCTGTAGCTTCGGGATTAAGAATAAAGCTACGGTATCCCCTGCCTGATCGTAAGGTTAAGACATAGGCTTGGTTGAGATTGCGCTAGCCTGGCTTGCCATAGGCTGCAGCGACCATTTAATAAAGAAGTTATATACATTTTTCCACGGATACGCGAAAACTCAAGGAATTGGGTGCTGCTTTAGCATCAATCGAATTGAGTGCAAGTTAAAATTTGGAAGTAGTTAGGACAAATCGTAAAAATATGAATTAATTTTGAATGACGATATAAAATTAAATGCAAATGATTACAGCTGTGATGTTTGCGCAGAATTCTTACGCAAGAATCCCTTTAAAACAGTTTCTGTAAGCGTAGCAATGGAGAAATTTCGCCCGTTCCGTTCATAGGGGAATGGTATGGTACACGTGTCTGAGTGTCTTCAACCCACTAACCACCTTGGGTATAAGAATTGTTTTTAGATTTTGAAGAAATGTAAAAAGTTGGTGCTGCAGGAGGTAGCAATGAGGCGAGTGGGGCGACTAAGGCGCGCATGGGGAGGTGCGCGGGAGTGCTCGTCTCAAAATAACCCGTCGTATTTCGGTCGCGCCGCCCCCCGCCGCCGCCCTCGCAGCGCCTGCGCAGCGTCCGATCCGCCGGCTCCGCACTATCCGCCAACTATTCGCAATCGACCGACGTCTTGGTTGTCGGACTTGGGTTATAATGACTTGACTTCTGCTAAATGAACCCGTGGACTAGTATAAGTTTATCGCAGTGGCGTATTTATTTAATTTTATGCGAGCGCCGAAGCGACCGCTATAATACGATAAGGACGAATAGCGTCGAGTGAGAGTTTTTTTGTGCGTTGTGCTGCGGTGGCGGCGTGATGGAGAAGCAGTCCAGGTGGTCGGAGCAGCGCTCCGAGAGACGCGAGCACGTCGTGCAGCAGCAGGAGCGCGTTCAGCGCACCGAGCACCACTACACCCACCAGATGCTCACACAACAGCGAGGTGCGTCTAATATTTGTATTTTATTTAACTACCCTCATATACCTAACGCTTAAAATGGTTAAATTAATTAAGAAGTGGCCCTTGCGATTTACATGTTGTCTAAATTATGGATAATCAAGGCGCGCTGCGTCCGGCGGTTTCGCGAATTCAGATCCGCCTGCGAGATTTGATCCTGATGAGTGATCGTACTGAGTAAATTGATCAGGAAACCAAAGACATGCACAAATTTGTGCATAGCGGTTTTCCTCGCGAGCGAGTTGGAGTGGCTATTCTGGGGCGCGCGTGGGCGCCGGGCGCTCGTCCCGCTCGCGCTCGCGATCGCCGCCCGCAGGAATGCGCGTTCGCAGCCGCTCCGATACTTTTCACGCTTGTTTTTGATATTATATTTCGAGGAACATAAAAGGAGCTCAGTGAACTTACGGCGGATTGAAGTCGAGGCTATCGGCTTGACCTCTTCTGTTACTATTATGCAATACTTAAACTTAAATGGCGACTGGGACGGTGTTATCGCACCGTGAGTTCACTTGTCTCTCGCTTAATATTGCAGCGCGAATTCACGCATAAAACTTGTTTACTTTTAAGGCGTAATGTCGAATCCTTATATGGAACCAGAACAAATTTGTTTCCATTCAAGGATTATTTTTCTCAGTATTAACTCTAAGGTATTACGAAACTAGGCTGAATATTATTGATTTGGTTCGTCCGTATTTTTAATAATACATGCCTAGTTACTAATTTACACTCCTTTCATTTTTATACACAAAGGAAGAAACGATAAACAAAACGTTAATTTATAAATTCAGTTAACTACGAACTTTATCTACGTATTAGTTAATTAGTGGTACCTACTTAGGTATTTGGTTATTGTAATCCAAAAAGTACATTGAGATACCTATTACAGAAGTAAACAAACCTAACGAGATGTGCATTAGAAAGATGTTTATGAGTTTGCTCTAAAACCATGTTCGCTTTGATGTAATTTAATCAAATAGGTAGATATGAGCGAATCGTTGCGTGAATTCGCTTTGCAAATGAGTGCACCTTAAAAAAACATAAACAGGAGCTTATTGTAAACTGTTGTCTAAGAGAAAGCTTTTGTAAATGATTGAATTTAACGTAACGAAAGTAGGTAATCCAGTTATTTAAACTCCGAAACACGTTAGCAATTTCGAAAATAATTTTCTCATCTCAATAACCTTACACTAAAAAACACGACAGGGCCTTATTGCTTGATTAAAATAAACATAAAGACTCCAATCCAATGCTATGGTCAGTGTGTGACCTCTTTTTATGAAGTCGTACTCGCATATATAATTCACGTAATGTTCTGAAGACAGTGATATTTAACACACAAATTGCCGAGAGTATTAACAGTTGTTCAAACTGTAACTTACTACACGGTTCGCCGTGTAAAATGGGAATATAAACACTAAAAGACTATCGAATGACAAACGAGCGTGACTCATGCGGCATTCAAATTATGATACAACAAATAAAGAATCAATAATACTAAATTGTTATGATAATATTTATTGGAAATTCCTGGCACATACCTAAATGATCACATTTTTAACGAGTAAATTAGAATATTCAAAGTAATTAGGCAAACAAATGTCATTTAATTATTTTTATTTCTTTCCCCACATAGTAGGTACTATACCAGCTGTTTAATCAAAAATTTAAATAAGCTTTTTAAAAACAGCTTTGGATATAAAGGATAAAGGAGGTAAATAATAAATCTATATAAGTTATCTACGGCTAAAAACTGTGAGGTCCTCACAAAGTAATAAATAAATATATATAAGGTAGATTTTTATCGCAAAATTTCATTCATTTGATCCTGATAATTATTAGTTATATTATTAACTAAGTTATATATTATTAAATAATTTTTTTTTCAATTTTAACATTGTAACAAATATTTGTTACAATGTTAAAATTTAAAGTAAGTCTCATGGGAGGATAACCTATCAACTTTATCGTAAACACAAAATAAACATGATAGTCTATGATGTCCTGATACATACTCTAGGGATAAAATAATCGTATAGGTAAATAGGTAACTTTCTGTTTTTTTATTATATTGGCTTGAAGTATGTTTGAGTTAAAATACATATGTTTATTTGCATTACAACGTTTTTTCAAGTCATTTAAAATTTAAATTTTCAATCTTATGCCTATTTAAGTGAATAAAGATAATGATAGAGAGAAAAAAGCGAGATTATACGTAAAATGTCTAGTCTACATATGTACAAATATTTTAGTTTATTTTAACTAATAATTATCAGTATCAAATGAATGAAATCATAAAACGGTCAGGAAAAGTAAAGAAAACAATAAACTCATAAGGTTAGGATATTTTGATATTTTTGTTCAGGATCAGCAAACCTTCGTTTTTACAAAGCAACACGTTAAGCAAGCTTAAATACACAACGAATAGTGTGATTAGTAATCACTAATCAATATAATATAACAACCACTAAACAGTTCCTAAACTTATTAGTTTATAAAATGCTGAATATACCAACATAGTCGAAAACTGAATAAAAAATTAAATTTATCCTACAAAATTTGATAAGCCTCAGTGGTACCTAGGTAAGTGACGTGTGGTGGTGTACCCGTGCTGTTTTTGCTGTACTTCATGTTAATTATCGGTTTTCTATTTCGATGTATGACTGAGAACTACAGAATAATAGCATCATTACCGCGTACAACGCTAAAAACACTGTAACTCGTTACGGTGTTTTCACTCTTTCTTAGCGTCTGCGCTGCGATCAATGAAAACTTTTCACCGACCACGTTCGTTTTCTGAGAAGGTCGACGACTCATATGTTAATACTATCGGCCGCCCGCAACTTCATCCGCGTGGACTTTGGTATTAGTCATAGCATGATGTTATATAGCCTATAGCCTTCCCCAATAAATGGACTTTTCAACACAAAAATAATTTTTCAATTCAAACCAGTAGTTCCTGAGATTAGCGCGTTCAAACAAACTCTTCAGCTTTATATATTAGAATGGAATATAGATTGACATGTCGTCTACCATACTATAGTTTGCTGCTGTATTCTTTTCCAAATCGTGCTTTGCCAGTCCCTTTTCATAAATCTTATTATTATTTATTAATGGTTCTGCATTCTATGACGAAATGTTTCTTGCTTGCTATTTTCATTAAAACCATCCCACAAGTTCAAGCACTGCGAATTGGGTAGGTAGAAATGTAATAATAAAATACGGTCAATGCTTTTCTCTGGCGGTCGTCAGGCAACGGTAGGCGACAGGCAAATGGTAGATGGTCATCTCGACTTGTCTGGTTCCGTCCACCGCGTAGATAGAACACGCTCATCGCTCATTATAACGTAACAGCTTAACTGTAGCGCGTCTCGGTGGATGCCTCCATCTTAACTCTGCAAAAAACATTAAAAAAAACTACATAACCCGATCTCATGCCCCAGTATATCTCTATTTCATAGAACATCTTTAATTATTTTCTCCATCACTGGATAGAATTCATTAAAAAAATACGGAGGAAACATACTTGCAGGCTGTTCTCGTAGTTTTAATTTTATTTTTTGTTGTAAATATAAAAAAGCCGATTATTTAAAGTTTTTAGAACCCGTGGACCCGTTTTATAGGTTCCCGTAGGATAAAAACAATCCTATGTCCTTTCCCAAGGTCCACTCTATCTGTGATCCAAAATTTATTGATCCAAAATTGTTTCAGTAGTTTAAGTGTGAAAGCGTCGCAGACCGACAGACAGACAGAGAGACAGTCACGTTCGAAGTTACGTTCGAATTTATAATATTAGTAGGGATAGGTAATATGGCCTGACGATCTTGTTTACCTCTCTTATACACATAAAAATTAACCATTCATTCCAAATAATAAATAAATTACAATTCAAAAAAATATAATTTTAATTAAAATACTGAGGTTATTGACTATTGAGCTAAAAGTATTTTGCTTTAAGTGGCAAAAGATTGTACATTTCAATTCTTTCCCATTGTAATTTGTCCATTGAAAGCTAATTTCTTTTAACAACAATAGTTTGTTGCATTGAATTATCGCTCATTGTGCCACTGGTATAAATATCTGCTAATTAAAATAAAACCCGATATTTATAAACGTTTATAAACTAGAAAATACCTACCGTATAATAAAATATTTGTCATTATAACTGTTTAAGAGGATCCTTCCTACCTATTCTATTATTCTATGACGAAGGCTCAGTTTTGCACTTGACAATTTGGCATTGCATTTTATTACCCAAGACTCCAAGAGCCACTGTAGGGGCTTGGGCAATAAAAATCATGATTAATTAAAGGTACACCATCTTAATTTGTATTGATTCTTACTGCCGTATTCTAGAAGCATACTTGCTTAATAAAAGAAACACAATGCAAAGAGAGCTATTTGACGTACGCTCGTTACGAGTATGTCAAGCCATCGATTCATGCCGATTTTGACAAACGCATATTAGCAGGAAAGGCGCTCTTTTTATTGTGGTAGCAGGCTTTACTCAAGTATCGTCTATGTATTTGTTTCATGACCCTTTGCGTTAGCGAACACTATAAAAACAAATTAAGATAAAATATAAGATATAATATCTAGCAAAGCTTATATAATTGAATGAGGAAACTACCTTTTTATAATGACATAATTTCAAAAAATTAAATGTATTACAAATATCTAAACATGTAATACACTTATTTACCCACCAATTAATAGGTAGTCGTAGTAATTGCTGTATAAAATAATTTTAACGACTAATAAAACAACGAATTAATAACTCTATGAGTGCATATGTTTCTGAAAAAAATATGTCAAAGTATTACATGACGATTTGACAAAGTTTGCTCATAAATGTTATATTCTTATTAGACGAAGTTACAGTTACGAGTATATATGATTCATAAAGAGAGTAGAATAGAGGGCCAGTGACCATATGGACCATATGGCGCGCGGAATGTGTCAAGCCTAGTCGAATGGCCACGGTCTAGAGGGCGACGATAAAATATTATGTTTTTTATGTTTAAAAAAATAATACAATATATTTAAATCGTTACAATAATATAATGGATCAGCTGTATCAAGGTCGCAACCACGTTTAAGTTGCAGTAAACGCTGATATAGGTAAACAAAATGTTTCGAAGACTTATAGGACATTCTCTCAGAATTAGTAAAAAGTAAATAGGCCATAGTTACCCACGTTTATCAATAAGGATTGATGACTTAAAACCAAAAGAACTTTCAGAGTACAGAAGTAGGATTATCTAGAAAGGACAAACATTTAGCAAAAACATTGAGCAAACTAGACCTAAAAATCCAAACAAAACAATTACATATAAAAATATAGGTACAAATAAATCAAAAATATTGGCCAAATGGTCATTTTATAATTTAGTTCACAGCAGCGCATTTTGGTAAAGTTTTGCATATAATTTCCACTTTATCACCAAATTTACCTCAAAAACCGAATGGATTGAATAGTTTGAAAATAGTATTTTATTATGAATACTCCTATGATTTTTGTTTGCATCCTCTAATATATTTTAAAATTATTAAAATTAAATTTGTCAAACTCTCATACGTTTCAAATGGGCTGGTTGATAGCAAAGCATAAATAAGTTAATGTAAAGTTTATTATAAATAAAAACCGTTAAGTAGGTAATCATTTATCATCTTTTAAACCCGTTAGAGTCGCACAGTTAACCACGCTGCTCTTCATGTAACAGAAAGTAATTTCTTCCAAGTATTAACGTCGATATCTTGAAAGTTAAAAAGTTCGGTTCAGTCATATTGAAATAAATAATGGATTCACGTAAATGAAGTTTAAAGTAGGTACATAATCTGATAGCCACTTATAAACTTTATGCGACACGAGAAACTTTACATTACGAGGAACCATTGCTAGAAACATTTTACGGCAAAACGAATAAATATACTTTCGATTTGATGGAAAGGAACAGTGTTTCCAGATTCAAAAGAAAAGAAAAAAAATATTTCATATTAGGAATACAAAATATTCGCTTAAAAAATCGAATTTTTTCCGGTCATCGCCTTTAGGTGCCTGTTTAGGCTAGATGTTAAGCTGAGAGAAAAAAGGAGGCGGAAAAAATTCCCAGCAGCACTCTTTTAAAAAAAGTACATTATATATTTGAGACAACAGAATGGTTATGGGTTGATAATGGGCACACGTGACAGCTGATCGTGTTAGCTGTTTTAAACCAACAGTAGGTTAGAGTTATCCAGGTTCCACTATAGTCGATTTCTGAGAGGAGACAGGTTGCAATCAATACACACACGCGGTGTTATGATTATAATGCAATTGCGGTTAACGTTTACGACATCTCGAACCTGTTGTGAATTTCAAAAGGCAATACAAGGCAAGGCGTTAGGGTTAATGGTAAACGTTACACTCGAATGCGGTGTACTATGACTATTAACATGTAACGTTCAACAATAAAATTAACACTTAATAATAAGCAATAACATAATTTTGTCAAGAAAAGTGTGGTAGTTGATGAATTCGTTGAGTTTCGTGAATTTCGTTGAGGGAACTAATTTTATTAATAAAGATTAAGTTAAGTATATTTTACTGGCACTGCGAAACAAATGTCATTTAGTTGATTTTTATTATAGGCTTCATTTGTGCTTGGGCAAAATTATTGAAGAGGTTAAAATAATATTTTTCTTCAAGTGGTATAAACATGCAAAGGCTATTGAGTATTTTTTTACATTTTTCTCATGAGATTCTTTTTTATGTTATATGAAAAAATATAGGCCAGTTTTAATATTTATAAATATGTACGTAAATCAAATTACAATAAATTCTAGAATGTGTTAATGGCTATGTAAACAAATAAATATATGACATGTCTTGTACTGCTAGTTTCTTTCATATATTATGTGGCTTGGCGAAAGCATACCTATTTGCTAAAGCAACTTGTTTTGAGTGTGCTACTGTCGCTGCAGCAATTGTAAAAAATATTAAATTGTACGTACAACAGCAAAAACATCAAATGTTTTATTTATATTGTACATAAGAAGTATTTTTTTCCAATTTTTTTTTAAAATATACTAATATATTAAGGGATAATGTAAAGTAACTCGGCGATGTAATTTAATATAAATACCATAGAGGTGTAATAAATAATACCGTCGTAGATAGTAAAGCGCGTAATAATTCTTTAAATGGGCTCTTTAAAAAATATAATACTATAGTAATAAAAGACGGAGTTGATTTTATGTTATTCACTTTCTATGTGACCTTGACCTACAAATTGTCTTAGCCTATTTTTTAATCATGGAATAATGAGATAAGGAACATTTAAAAATAGGGAATATGAATGTCTTTTTTTATTGTATCAACCGATCCTATTTGGCGTAGGGACGACGAAAGAAAGAAATGTGTGCCAAAGGCCGATAATAACGAGGCCAGATACGATATTGCAATTTAACCGTTAAAAACAATGTTTATGTATACAGTTGTCATATTTTTTTATTGTAACGTTATAAGGATTTCGAAAAAATATTTTAAATAATATTGGAAGTAATAATTTTTTTTACAATTTTCATATTTCCTAGAATTTACGATTTTTTTTTCATTACTATTTGCTATTTTCTTTGCTATTTTTAAACTTAAATAGAGATATTTAAATTTATGCATATTTTCACTATGTACAATGTTCACATAGAATACAGAAAGAAAAGGCAATGTTAAGACAAGTAAAGAAAAATAGAATTATAACCAGTATCCAGATGCACCTATACAAGTCCTTGTAATTCTTACATTGATAGGTCATAACAAAAATGATCGTAGGTTTATTATTAATAATGTTTTGAACGTGTCTAAATATGTTTCGTGAAGTTCACCAAAAAGGAGTTCGTAATAAGATCCGAGCAGAGTGCACAGAAATAGACGCGCCAAAAGAGCTCGTGCGCCTCGTCAGCGCAGTGACTCACGCGCATCCGAGAAAAGTAGCTGCTGGAGTACTGCTGGCACATATTCCTCCCTCGTTATCTTTCTATCGATTCACCACGGTGCCAATTGAACAGGGCTTGGGATTAAAAAATATTACACACAATAAAAATATACAGTTTCAGTACAGAGCCAACTACGAGTACGTACCTCAGAATTTAAATCTGTAACAAAATCAGATTATTGAGACGCAAAAAGTGTTGTAGCCTACAGTCGTTAACCTTGTCTAAGGTTATGGGTGATTTGAAAATATTCGCTGTCTGTTTTGCTACTTATTATCTGTATCAACCTTTTTTTTTTGGAACGAATTCGTTCCAATTGGTCAAAAACCAAGAAAAAGGTTGATACAGATAATTTAGTATCGTGGAACGCTTGGGTATTCACTTATATATATTGTTTTGCTACTAACCCTCATCCACAACGATCCTCATTGAGGTGGTTAAATAAGGTCCAGGCTTCGTCAATTACAAAGAGGGTATCGTGCAAAGCATTAAGACGTTAGAAGGCTTGTTGCAGTCAATTTATTCATTATATCCAATTAAAACATGCGGGCCCATGATCAAAACTAAATCATTTTTTGCATAAAAATCTTCGGAATCTATTGAAACATGTTTGAAACATAAATACAAAGAAGGTGTCTGCATATTGATAACCTCCTCCTTTTTGTTGAAGTCGGTTAAAAATAGACCTTTGAGCGGTTCTCTTCTGACCAAAGGCAAGGACCTCGGTTTGGTTAAAAACCAGTTTTTAGTAAATAATCTCCCAACACACTATAAAAAGTAGGTATATGTATATCACACATTATATGTAGCTAAGTACCTATTTGAAACTTTCAATTGACGCGTTAAAAATTATTTTTAAAGAGACGTCATGTTTTATAGTCATATTTGTAGATTTTTTATATAAACTACGTCAAAATAAAATATCTATGGTCATATTGCATATTATAATGTGCGTAAAAACATCGAATCTCTTCCAACTTAGGTATAGCTAAGATACTCGTATCTGCTGACAAGGAGTAAATAATTTCTTTTACTGAAAACTGCATCCATAAAATCTATGTATAGTTGTTGGGTTTCAAAAATGGACGTTTACTGAATTTTTTTTCAAGTCCGTACAGTTAATTAGCGGAATATTAAAAATATTGTTGTGACTGCGTATTTAATCTATCTTACTATCGAAAAATAGTTAGCGATTTTTGTAAAGTTGCAATTTAAACATATAACATCAAAATAGACTAAGTAAAAGTATAAAAGGTAATAGTAATATGGCTGTTGTGTTATTAATATGGTCATAATATTCGTAATATGGCTGTGAACATTACCGGATATGTTAGCCCCAAATTTAAATTGTAGTAAATACATAATTACATTAATAATTTAATAATATCTTTACAATTTTCTTTTAAATGTGCATGACGTTCATGGCAAATGGAAATACAATATCGACCTTCTTTAAATATACATTACTTAAATAACAAAATTATTTTATAAATTGCAGTTATTCATTGAGTATTTTTCTTTGTTTCAGTGGAGAGTGCTGGTGGTGACAGATTACCCATCACTGCAGGCAGACCCGGAGATCCATCTCCACCAATATTTGAACAAATATTTAAAAATGCGAGATTTGCACAGGGAGGTAATGCGAAATTTGAAGGAAAACTAAGAGGGAACCCTACACCCGTAGTATCGTGGACTAGGAAAAAAGCTCCGTTAGTAGAATGCAATAAGTACAGTATGACATATAATGAACAGACTGGTGACTTATCACTTCTCATAAAGCAGATTGGACCGGGCGATGAGGGAGAGTACACATGTACCGCCCGAAATCAATATGGTGAAGCCATTTGCTCAGTATATATACAACCAGAAGGCGTCCCCATGCCCGCTCAACAAGCTTCACAACAGCAAAGTTATCGACATGTCAGTGAAAGTGTCGAACATAAATCTTACGGCACTCAAGGCTATCAGACGGAACAATCCAGACAAACACAAAAAGTCGCATATACTAACGGAAGTGACTATTCAACAATTGAAGACTTTAAAGTGGATACATTTGAATATAGGTTGCTCCGAGAAGTGTCATTTAGAGAATCTATAACTAAGAGATATATTGGAGAGACTGATATACATATAAGTACAGAAATAGATAAATCTCTGGGCCCCATTTCTCCACCAAAAATTGCACAAAAACCAAGAAATTCGAAACTGACAGAGGGAGCTGATGCCCAATTTCAAGTTCAACTGTCAGGCAATCCAAGACCTCGCGTCACTTGGTTTAAAAATGGCCAAAGAATTGTTAATTCCAATAAACACCAAATTATTACAACTAATAATCAAACGATACTCAGGGTAAAAAATACACAAAAGTCTGATTCCGGTCACTACACATTATTAGCAGAAAATCCTAACGGCTGTATAGTAACTTCAGCATACCTCGCTGTAGAATCTCTTCAAGAAACACATACGCAAGACCAAAGGTCACAATATATTACTGATTCTCAACAAGTGGGAATAGAAGAAAGAATCGAAATAAGTGAAAAAGCTCTCGCTCCGCAATTTGTAAAGGTCTGCCAAGACCGTGACGTTACGGAAGGAAAGATGACGCGATTCGATTGCCGCATCACTGGCAGACCTTACCCAGAAGTCACGTGGTTCATTAACGATAGGCAAATCCGAGACGATTATAATCATAAGATACTAGTTAACGAATCTGGAAATCATGCTCTTATGATTACTAACGTTGAATTAAGTGACAGTGGTGTAGTTACATGTGTGGCACGAAACAAGAGTGGTGAAACATCCTTTCAGTGTCGCTTAAACGTTATCGAAAAAGAGCAAGTAGTTGCTCCTAAATTCGTTGAACGATTCAGCACATTGAGTATTCGGGAAGGAGAACCTGTAATATTAAAAGCGCGTGCAGTTGGCACACCTACACCACGGATCACATGGCAGAAGGACGGCGTACCGATTATACCCAATCCAGCTTTACGAATCACTACCGAGGGTGGAGCCTCGACTCTGGACATTCAGCAAGCTAAGGCGTCGGATGCGGCATGGTACCAGTGTACCGCCCAGAATGTCGCAGGTTCCACCGCAACACGAGCAAGGCTCTATGTAGAAGTGCCGAAAGAGCCTCCGGTCGAACAAAAACGTTTACATTTACCGCGGCCTAGTAAAATAATTGAACCGGAGTAAGTATTTTTTTGTAGTAATAAATCCAATACTTAAAACAAAAACGCAACGAAAATAAAATATCTTATAAATTTTCACTCATCTATCAATATAGCTAAATAGTAAAAGAAGAAAATTTTACGTTTAGTAAAGTAAAGCGTACAAAAGAAAACTAATTGATTATCGGTTGTTCGGAATCTTTGTATTAAGAGAAGAGAAGAAGTAGTCCATTGAAAAGTTATATTTGGGTTTGCATTTCTCAGAGGACACATTGTATTTTTTAGTTTTCAAGGAGAGGATAGCGTAAAGTAAAAATCCTAGTTTGTAGGTTTACAATGCAACCCTTGTCCCAAGGCCGCTAACTAGTAAAAAGGGGTGTAAATGGTATTTTTTATAAGCGAAAATCCATATCCACAGCAGTCAAGCGAAAATCGATGAAAATTTGAGAAAAAAATCTAATAGTCGTTATCAGTTTTCATTATGTAAATATGTTCATAAAGTCCCGGCTTACCTCGCGGATTACTGCGGGGGCGCCCGACATGTTTCATTATGTACTTGTATAATTCACTATTCATTATATCATTTCTATAGAGGGTGTTAAACTTAATACATTAAAAATGTTTTAAAACTGATTAGTGTTTTAAACGGGTCCTTATAGATGAAATTGCCGTTCAGTATCAAAAAAGTGAAACAAGTTTGGAAAAAAAAACCCGGGAGCGAGAGTTCATGATCTGTCTGAAGGCGGTTTTGACTGCCTCATCAGATAGGAATTTTTTTCCTTGCAAAAAGTTATCCAAGTTTTGAAAAAAAATGGTTATCGGTTGGGGCACATGTGGGTGATGCAGAGGTGCCAGTCGAGCTTCTCTAACTTGGCTACCGTTTGATGTACAGTGTATGGTCTAGCGGTATCCAGAAGGAGCACTAGAGCAATTCACCAGTCTCGGTTGTTAAATGGCGAGCTTTTACATCATTGTTTCTTGATCTAGTGGATAGTACCAGCACTGGTCCACCAAACAATAACTAGAATCTTCATTTTGCTCAGTTTTCACTTAGGGCAAAGTTTTGGGCCATTGTGATAATTGCTTTCGATTGTCGTACAGGATCCATTTCATAAATTTTTATCATCTCAAGTTATATGTAGCCATTTCGCGATGCTGTAAAAATGAATATTTTTTGTTTTAAAATAATTGCTTAAAAACACTTCTTTAAAAATAGTCTCATATTATTTGTTTGTAAAATGACTAGGAAAAAGTTATAATGACTAACAAAATTTTCGAACTTTCATGGACTCTCGCTTCTATTTTTGTTATTTTTGGTTTTAGGTTCTATCGTTACTGGAATTAAGCTGTATATCTAATACCTTTAAACGAGCAATTCTTGTATATACCTAAATATATTTTTTGTATCTCGGAAACGGCTCCAAATATTTTGATGAAATTTAGTACCCTGGTTTCGGGGATGATAAATCGATCCAGCTAGGTTTTATTTTTAGAAATTTTATATAATAAAATAATATTTTAGCAATATATATTTTCAGCGATAATCAACTTTACTGTGGCGTAGAACGCTGTCAAACGCCATCCGTCAATCCGACGTTAAAAGAGATGACAATGTCGATTTGAAAGAGCTCTATAAAAATTTTGTTTATTGCATTAAAGCTTCCTTGGCCGAATGGTTACGTGGGCTGACTGCGGAGCTAGAGACCCGGGTTCAAACCTCAGTGAAAACCATTTTGCGTTTATTTATTAGTTTTTGTGATTTTTATTTATTTGGAGCTATTTCACATGGCGTTATTAAGTAACACTAAGCAAATGAGTGTTTCGTTTGAAATTAAACCAAGAAAATAAATTGTATTTATCCGAGCAACGCTCGGTCGTCCTGGTACTAAGTTTAATTTGCAACAAATATTGTCCTAATATTTCTGGGAAACTATATTTGGAACATAAACCATAAAACCATTATATTTACACTAATCCCTCCTTGATAACTAAAAAATAAAATTGCGAAAAATGCACGGAAAGCACAAAAAGAAACTTAACATTTCAATGAACTAAATGAATATATATATATTCAGTGCCTAGTGCCTGTACTGACTAAAACAGTTGCAGTTCAACACTCAATACTGCTAATAAATGAGCTGCAATCCTGCTTTTTATCTGCGACAGTGCATGTTTCAAATTAGCTCAATAAACTGTCCGTTTTTCCTTAGTTTTTATATTAAGAATCATTTTTACATTCATATTTTTATTCCCATTGATAACTTCTAGATATTTTCATTTTAGCCCATGTTTATATTTTTCTGTATTTCGATGTTTTAGACCAGCTCCTGGACCAGAAATTATATATTTAAGGCACGTAGAAAGAGCGCGACCGTATGTACCTCCTGGAGAGGAGGACAGAGTATATCCTCCGCCACAGTTTATAATACCACTCAAAAGTGTAAGTCAAATGGAAGGAGGTAAAATACATTTCGAGACTAGAATAGAACCTGTTGGAGATCCATCAATGAAAATAGAGTGGTTGAAAAATGGTCAGAGCATTGAAGCCAGTAAGTATCAAGATTTTACATTGAAAGTAAGAAATAAAAAAGTAACTTGATTATATTTAAAATCTATAAATTATTGTGCATAATTATCACATTTTCACATCGATGTTTATTTATTACAGGTTCAAGATTCACATCAATATTCCGATTTGGATATATATCTCTTGATATGCTCAGTCTTAACATTCAGGATAGTGGAGAATATACCTGCCGAGCCATAAGTGCTACCGGTACAGCGGAAACTAAAGCATTATTACAAGTAACACCGAGGGCTACTATAGAACGAACAAGTCAACATCCAGAAAGCTTACAATATATTCAACACCTAGAAGATTACTCGAAATACCAACATCAAGAGTCTATTGAAGAACAAATCTCACAAAAACCACAATTTATTAGGCCCTTACAAGATCTTGGAGAACTTCAGGAGGGCAGAAATGCTCACTTTGAAGCTCAGCTTACACCAGTTAGCGACCCTACTATGAGAGTTGAATGGTACAAAGATGGCAAACCTATAACAGCTAGCTCGCGAATCACAGCAATCTTCAACTTCGGCTACGTCTCCCTTAACATCATGCACCTACGGGCTGAAGATGCAGGTTCGTACACAGTGAGAGCTGTTAACAAACTTGGTGAAGCTATCAGTACAGCAACAATCAGAGTAGCAGCAAGAAGTACAGTAACTGCCGATCTTGGTATCCCAGAACAGCGAAGGTATATTGAGAAGACTGAGCAACTTGAAGCTTATCAACAACAACAGCATCAGAAATATTACCAGGAAGTACCAGAAAGTACGCAAAGACCAGAATTTAAAACCCCAATTAAGGATCAATTAAACATTAAAGAAGGTGGTTTTGCTCATTTCGAAGCTCGTCTAGAACCCATAGGTGATTCTACGTTAAAAGTGGAATGGCTTAAAGACGGACGCCCCGTTGAAGCTAGTTCAAGGATCACCACCTTCTTTAATTTTGGATATGTTGCATTAACGATCAAATCGGTCACTATCCACGATGCTGGTCATTATACATGTCGAGCTTATAACGCTCTCGGCCAAGCAACAACAAATGCGAATCTTACAATTGTAACGAAAAAAGATATAATAGCCGAATCTCAACATCCAGGAGGTTTGGAAAAAATTCAGTATTTGGAAGATTCTAGTAAATATTCACGGAGAGCTGAAAAAGAAGTCAGGGTCACGCAAAAACCTAGATTTCTAGGGCCACTTAAAGGAACGAACAAAATAGTAGAAGGTCAAAGTGCTCATTTCGAAGCAAGAGTAGAACCACAAAGTGACTTGACAATGACTGTAGAGTGGTATTTTAATGGTAAACAAATAAAATCAGCAAACCGAATTCAAACGTACCATGATTTTGGATATGTTGCATTAGACATCGCAAGTGTACGAGCTGACGATTCTGGTGTCTATACAGTTGTAGCACGCAATGCCAGCGGAGAAGCACAGTTGAGTGCTTCTATGGTTGTAGAAAGTAAGTATCATGTTTCAAATTTGATACGTACGATACGTGGAATATATAAACCAAGCTATAGAACACATGTAAACATTTAATAGAAAGAACAATGCATCAAAGTAATTGAATACCCAACTAAAAGTGATATCTTTTATTTTTTAATTATGTAGCTAAAGAAGATGTCGAAGCCTAAACTTCGATGTTAAAATACTAATAATAATCTCTTTGAAATATCTTCTATATAGATATATTATTATGTACAGTGAAACCTGTGTGAATTTTTTAATAACTTAGACGATTTGTACCTAGCCAGAGAATATTTTCCCATTAACTTGTTAAGAAAATTCCCAATGTCCAATATAATAGTAAACTACTTTTTTCATTCATAATTTCATTTTTCGGATCTAATATTTTATTCACAATCATCTTGTTTCTCGTACAAACCAGTACACAAGCAGGTGTGGAATATACAAAAACGTATCACAGCTTACTATACCCATTATTAATCTAAAAAGCCTTAATAATATAAAAATACTATAAATTAACAAATATATAAATACTATGTGCGCATGGGCACATAGTATTTATATATAAAATATAATAATAAAATATTTTATAATGGAAATTCGTTATTTATGTTTTAGCACGATCAAGTATTGATACTTCAAGTATTCACCATGGATTGTATGAAAAAACACGTCATATGGAAGAATCCAAATTTGTTGAGCCTATGTATCATATTGAAGAAATATCAAAATCCAAACCAGTTTTCGTACAGCCTTTATCAGATCCTCCACTTGTTTCTGAAGGCAAAAATATACACTTAGAGTGTAGACTAGAGCCTATGGGAGATCCTACAATGAGAGTAGAATGGTTCCATAACGGACGTGCTGTAACAGTAGGCTCTAGATTCAGAACTTATTACGACTTTGGTTTTGTAGCTTTAGATATTATTCACGCTACATCAGCAGATTCTGGGGAGTATACCGTACGAGCAGTCAATCATTTAGGTTCAGCTCATACTTCAGCCATGGTTCGTGTAATTGAAAGGTCTGATATTGTTACTGAAACACAAAATGAACTTGCTGTTGAACAAATACAAATGTTAGAAGATGCTTCACGACGATCTAAGCATGTCCAAGAAGATATAACAGTAATGCAAGCACCTCAGTTTTCTAGAGCATTACATAATATTGAGACTGTAGAAGGAACGAACGTGCATTTAGAGTGTCGTTTACAGCCTGTCGGAGATCCGACTATGAAAGTTGAATGGTTTTGCAACGGCAGACCAATAAAAACGGGGCACCGATTTAGACCTGCCTATGAATTTGATTATGTTGCCTTAGATCTCTTAAGCGTATATCCCGAAGATTCAGGTGTCTACACATGTCAGGCTACAAACCAGTTAGGTGAAGCCGTAACGTCGTGTGCTCTTCGTGTTGTTGCTAAAAAGGACCTTATTTTTGAATCACAGCATCCGTCGGGTTTAGAAAAAATTCAATACTTAGAAGATGCCTCTAGATACAAAAAGACAGAAGTTGTTGACGAATTTGTAAATGTCAAACCTAGATTTGTAACTAAGCCAAAATCTATTGAAAATGCCAAAGAAGGTCAACATGTTCACTTTGAATGCAAGCTTGAACCAGTAACTGACTCCAATTTGAAGGTTGAATGGTTCAAAAATGGCCAACCTGTTACTATTGGCCATAGATTTAGGCCAATCCACGATTTTGGTTATGTTGCTCTTGATATAATCGATCTAATAGCAGAAGATTCCGGTATTTATACATGCAGAGCTGTTAATTTAGTAGGCACTGATGAGGTTAGCTGTAGATTGACATGCCGAAGCACAGCTGATATTATTAGAGGCACGCAAAATGAAGCTGGCTTAGAACAGATACAAGTTCTTGAGGATAGATCTAGATACCATAGAACAGATGTTGTAGATGAAGTGACAACTCAAGCCCCAATATTTACAACATCTTTGAAAAACATCGAAATTAAAGAAGGCCAACGTGCGCACTTCGAATGCAGACTAATCCCTGTATCTGATCCAACTATGAAAGTGGAATGGTATCACAATAACAAGCCGCTGAAAAGTGGTTCCCGGTTTACTGAAACGAACAACTTTGGGTTTGTAGCCTTAGACATTATGTCTTGCTTACCGGAGGATTCAGGAACCTATACTTGTAGGGCTATCAATGCCCTTGGAGAAGCTGTAACATCTGGAATTGCAGTTGTACATTCCAAGAAATCAATATATTTAGAATCTCAACATGAAAGTGCCCTTCCGCGATTACATCAATTAGATGATGGATCTAGACACCAAAGGCACGCTACTCAAGAGGAGATTATTACACAAGCACCCGTGTTTACAATGCCAATGAAAGACATTCGGGTAGCGGAGAATCAAGCTGCGCACTTCGAAGCTAGACTTATTCCCGTTGGAGACCCTAAATTGAGAGTAGAGTGGTTGAGAAATGGAGTTCCCATAGAAGCTTGTAAGTTACTCAAACGATTCAAGTCTCATAATTAATTGGTCTTAAATTAACAAGCTCTCATTTTTTATTCATTTCTAATTTTAACTTTTCAGCTAATCGATTAACTACAATGCACGATTTTGGATACGTTGCTCTAAATATGAAGTACGTCAATCCAGAAGATTCCGGCACATACACATGTCGGGCTATCAACGAATTAGGAGAAGCTGTTACATCTTCTACGATGTTTGTACAGTGTAAGTTATACTGTTATATTTTTTATTAGGAAAGGTAAACCTTTACTGTTATATTTTTTATTAGGAAAGATAAACCTTTACTGTAATATTTTACATTTAAATTGTACCGGTTTTTCTATTATTATTTTTTTTGGAATATTTATTGCAGTGCGAGGATGGTTCTTAACGAAGAGAAATTTTTAAAAATTGCCTGACAAAGTTTAAGATTTTCTATACTCCCATACAAACGATTCGTAATAATACTTGAAACTATTACCTATCGTCTACGGCAGTACTTTGCTATACACACAGATACACATGTCACAATTATTATTATTATAACGAGGGTTAATTAAAACATATGCCCTGATAACTACACGCGGACGAAATCGCGAGCAAATGCAGTATATTCATATGAATACACATAAATATTTATGATACACATTATATATTTTTTATATATAATGTTTTAATAATTTCCAAAGTACTGCCATGTGCTTTATATTACCTTATATTATATTTTATAAATCCGTTACTTTGACAATAGCAAACAAAAATAACGTATGTTATGCAAAAATGTTGTATTAAAACTATTATATTGTAAGCTATATTGCTATTTGGATAGCAATAAAATAAGTAATTTATTTGAGATTGTTTATACTGATTGTATAAATCTGTAAAAGCTTGATGAAAATTTATGTTATGATAACTTAATTCTTGAGATTGCATAAATATACTGACAGTTTAGTTGGTTCCCATACCCAAATAGAAAATAAGAAACTTTTTAAAGCTCACTTAGTGTCTCAGACTATTTTTAAAAAAATAGAACTAGAAGCGAATGAAGTAGAAACTGATATAAATTCCGTAAACTAAATTTAAAAAAATGCAAACTTCTTAGTCCAGGTTTTTAAAGATACGGCTGTTTACGCTGTATGTTTCATTTATTTCGCAATTTGTATGCACAGAAATTTTAAAAAATATTACGCGATCTTACATTAAGTCAAAACTTTCGTTGTATTGAAGTAAAAAAATTATAAACTAAATCACTATTTCAAATTACGTGTTGTTTTAATAAAATCCATTTCCTATTATAGCTAAAGCTTCCCTTCAACTAGAGTCTCAACATGAAACTGCACTGGAGAAAATCCAACAATTAGAAGATTCTTCACGCTACAGACGTAAAGAGGACGTCGAAGTTGCAGTAAACCAAGCTCCTCGTTTCACAACACAATTAAATGGTCCTACGAAACTGGTAGAAGGACAAAGTGCACACTATGAATGTAGAATTGAACCTTATCCAGACCCAAATATGCGTGTTGAATGGTATTTCAACGGCAAAGTACTGCAAAGCGGACACCGATACCGCACAGCGTATGACTTTGGTTTTGCTGCACTTGATATTCTTACCGTATATGGAGAAGATTCTGGTGAATATACGTGCAAAGTTATAAATAATTTGGGACAGGCTACATCTTCCATAAAACTCAACGTACAATGTAAGTATTATAACACAGTAAACGAAAAAATAGAATTAACTACTTAAAGGACGAAGGATTAATTAGTGTAAAAATATTTTACATTCGTGTTAATTTAGTACTAATAATTTTAATTGAAAGCTTTTTGTTTCAGCTAAAGAATCAATAATAAGAGATACACAGCATGAAAGTGCTTTAGAAAAGATTCAGTACCTCGAAGATGATAGTAGAAACAAACGAGTCATACGCGATGAAAGTTTTGTTGCTGAGAAACCACAATTCGGAAAACCTATTAAGAACGCTAGGGTACCCGAAGGCCTACCGGTGCATTTAGAAGCAACACTAACACCGGTGAATGATCCTACAATGCGTGTTGAATGGTACCGCAATGGAAGGCCAATACAACAAGGACATAGATTTAAGACAACCTACGATTTTGGATATGTGGCTTTAGATATCCTGTATGCGTATGCTGAAGACACAGGTACTTACATGTGTAAAGCCACAAATGCTGTTGGTGAAGCCGTTACAACAAGTTCTGTGCAAGTGGATGGTAAGCAGAAGATACCTAAAGATTTACTTGTCACAATGTTTTATTTCTGTTTTTATATTTATGCTTCTTTTTTTCAGCCAAAGCCTCATTGTGTCTGGACACTCTTGACGAGCAACGTCTGAAAAAGATTCAGGAACTCGAAAAGTATGAGAGACCAAAAGCAGTGGAGGAGGAAACTCCTGGCCAGAGACCAGTATTTTTGACCGCTTTGACTAGTCTTGAGAATCTCAAGGAGGGCGATCGTGCACATTTTGAATGCCGAGTAGAGCCAATAAATGATCCAAACCTCAAAATTGAATGGTTCTTAAATGGGCAAAAGATTAAAACCGGACATAGGTATAGAACAACACATGATTTCGGTTATGTTGCCTTAGACATTTTATACACATATGCTGAGGATTCTGGAACGTATATGTGTAAAGCTACCAACAACCTCGGTGAAGCAGTTAATACTTGCACGTTGAAGGTTGCAGGTATGTGTTGATATATTTATATTTACACTTAACATTTACACTGTGATAATAAACAATAATTGTATAGTAATTAATTTTAAAAATTAAACTCATGTGGAATTTTATTACAGGGCATAGAAGTATTATTTTGGACACACAACATCCAAATGGATTAGAAAAAATAAGACAGCTAGAAGCTCAAGGGCACCACACCAGAATGGAAGTTGAGGAACCTAAAATATCTCAACCAAGATTTGTTACAGAACTTAGAGGTACTACACACGTCTATGAGGGACAGACAGCCCACTTTGAATGCCAGGTAGAACCTGTCCATGATCCTAATCTGCGAATCGAATTTTATCACAATGGAAAAGCCCTGCAATCTGCGTCACGGTTCCATATCACTTTTGATTTTGGTTATGTGTCATTGGATATTCAGCACTGTGTGCCAGAAGACGCTGGTGAATATTCCGTTAAAGCAATAAATGCCCTCGGACAATGTACTTCTGCTATATCAATGACTGTAACCGCAAAAGGTAGTATTATATCGGAATCTCAACGTCCCGAAGGTCTAGAGAAAATCCGAGAATTAGAGTCAGCAGAACCGTTTAAACGACCAGAAATACCAGAACCTGTTACAAGACAACGCCCAGTATTTACTCAACCACTGCAAAATATCGACAACATTCAAGAAGGACAAACAGCGCACTTTGACTGTCGTCTTATTCCTGTAGGAGATCCAACCCTGAAAGTAGAATGGTTCAGAAATGAAAAGTTAATCGAAGACAGTTCAAGAATCACTAAGACACACGATTTTGGTTACGTGTCTATGACGATAACGCATGTTCGGGATGAAGATGAAGGTGTATACATGTGCAGAGCATCAAATCTTTTAGGTGAAGCCGTTACAACTGCAGCAATGAGAATAAAAAGTAAGTAAAATAAGCTTTATCTGTAAATGTATTGACCAATGCATGCATGGAGCAGTAAAACGGGAGCGGTCGGGTGTAAGATGGGTGACCATTAGTGGCCACATTAAACTTTATAAGCGTTTCGTCACTTTGCAGGGTACGTTAAGAGCTGTCAGTCCTGGCTGTTACGATAGATATCAGTCGTTAAACCTTGTCGAAGGCCTTTTCAGTATTAAAGATTTAGATGTTGTTGGCAGAGGCGGCTCGTGACATTTTTTGATGGGGGTTCACAAAAAAAAACTTAGAGCTTACCATTTATTTTATTTATACAGAAAATTCATTCGCCGGTCTTTTTGACGAGCGAAGACATCTATGACTTTCTTGTGAAAATCAGATATAGAATTAATTAATTAATCGTTTTTCAATGCTTATCATACATAATGCATTGAGACGTTCTTGCGCCATAGTTTTTCGTGTCAAAATGTCAAAATTATTAAATAGCTAATTAAATTTATGTCATGTCAGAATATCATGTTGTTTCATGTCATAATCAGATAAATTCAATATAATAATACACATTTCACAATAGATAAAATTAAAAATAAAATAATACACAATTAACCAAACCTCTATAGATTCCGGGATTCAGGGATTCCGTAGATTCATCATGCCCTCGTAAAGCAACTTGAAATGCACCACAAAATACCATACAATCTATCAAACGCCGTAAAATATATCGATTTTCATCAACGCGTTCATTGAACTCTCGAATAGATTTTCGATACGCAGAATCGAGCGCTTTATGAATATCTTGTCGGCCAATCGATGCCAATAATTGCACTTCACATAACATATGAAATCGAGATTGCGAATGTTTTTTCAGTTTTATTGAAAGATGCGCTAAATCGTCAACACCCGTTGTGATCCATGCAGATTCACCTCCACTGCCGGTGTCAGTTTCCAAACACCAGACACGGAAAACAAAATAATTTATTGGTCTCTTTACAACCACACAACCAAGGAGTTTTAAAATATTGTTCAAACTTAAAAACACGCGTAAAAGATTTAGTTTTTGTATTACATTTTTATGTAAGTGCAATTTGAGGACCCTTTAGCTTTTAGTTCAAGGCGTATTTCTATAGTTTTTGACACTTTTTAATAAAAGATACACTGTATTGTTCCATTTTTAAATCAAAATGTCGCGCATAAACTATTTTTTAATTTTAATTTAAAGAAAAACTGCGATATTATATAACCGTAGAGAAATTAAACACTACGTTATAGATATAACTGTCAAAGCCGACGACACGTTTGTTTGTATACATAAGAACGGCAACATCGCATAAGCAGGTTGAGGCCACGCCAATTAATTTCTCATACTAAATCTTTTGTTTCACGCGTCGGCTATGTGCTGCGATGTTTCTCTTTCGCACTCATTGAATACAGCACTAGGAATCGTACTAAACTTCGTTTCATTAGGAGCGCAATCGCTGGCGCTCCACTCGTACAATATGACGATAAATGTACGCGTAGATATAATGTAAGTAAGGATAGATGATAGATGTAATGTAAGGATAGTATGTATTATGAAGGAATATAGATTACCTATGTAATTTTCCTATGTAATATTTAAATTTTAAAGTGGGAGTGCACTGCACCAGCGCTCTTTAGGATGAGCCGCCACTGGTTGTTGGAATTTGAAAACATCCGATGGAGTGTTGACTAACCCGCATCTCCACCAACCGGCATCGAAGTAGTATGGTAAAGTTAGCAAAAAATACTCCACTGAAACATCTAAATATTTATTACTGAAAAAGACTCACTCCTATGCCTATTCTATAGAAATTTTGATAAAGAAACATTTTAGGTTATAGAGTCTTATTCATTGAAATGGAACAGTGAAGTGAACTGTAGGCGATAACGATTGTAAGCTTAAGATAAAACGCATTTATAGTTTTCATTTTATTTAGTTACTAGCTTTTCGCCTGCGACTCCTCTGGTAAAAAGTAGTATATTATGTCAATGTATATGAATATCGTCATACAAAACGACCTGAAGTAAGGAAAACAAATAAATAAACACATTTTCACATTTATAGTATTAGTGTGGATCAATCATATACTTAAGCTGGGATTTAACCAATTAAACATTTTTTTAAATATTATTAGGCGGTCCTGAACAACTTATTACAGCAATAAGATTCAAGATAGCTTGAATCGACTACTACATCTACCACTATGTAATGCTGTTATTATTTATTTTAAGAAATATTATCTTGTATCATATTTCGAAATAATGCTTACTTGTACGTTGTTTTAATAGTAAACAATAAATGTCTATAATACTTGTTAATTATAAAAGTAAACTAAAACCTTGGTCACCATACCTTATATAAGTTTTTATTAAGTTTTCTATTAAAAGACCATTAAAGTTCTTATTTTATTGAAAAAATACCAATGATCTTATAGTTTCAGAGTTTGTTCACTGTTGCCCGTCTATGAATGTACCATTAAAAATAAAGCGGTTAATTACCTGCAATAGTTATTCAATTATTTTTAATCATTTAATTTTATATACTTTGAAAAATATATGTTGTATATAAAGCTCCATCTCCGTATTTTATTTCTCGTGTGTGCAATTTAAAATAATATTTTCTTACCATACCAATAGCTAAAGCGGCAATTCAAATGGATACCCAACATCCCGAGGGAATGAAAAAGATTCAACGTTTAGAAGAACCTCAGCCTAAAAAGGCCGACGAGCCGGAGAGAGAATTCGAAAAACCAATATTCACACAAGTTCTCACTGGTCCCTCCGAGCTGTGGGAAGGACAACATGCACACTATGAGGCACGAGTTGTTCCTGTTGGAGACCCTAGTTTGAGATTTGAATGGTATATAAATGGAGTGGAACTCAAAATGGGTAAGTGTATGGAGATTCTATTCTCGGAATATTGATTGAAATTTGGAGTCAATATGTAAGAAATATATAGTAAATAATATACCATGCTCGGCAATTTTCCTGTGGAAACTCAAGCGATATGCAGTTTGTTTAATAATATTACAAATTTTATATTTTATTCGCAGGTTCCCGATTCCGCACAACACATGACTTTGGGTTTGTTACTCTTGACATTAATTCAGTAGTATCTGAAGATGCTGGGTTGTATATGTGCAAAGCAATTAATAAAGCTGGCAGTACTGTATCCTCAACCTCATTGAAGGTCAAAACTAAATCAACCATTGTAGATCAAGCTATGAGACCCGAGTCTTGGGAGCAAATTCAGTTAAAGGAGGCAGCAATGAATAAAGTACCTGAAATGTTTATTGATTCCGGTGTGCAACAGGCACCTATTTTCACAACGCATCTTAAGAGCTACGACAAGTTAGTTGAAGGACAACATGTTTATTTGGAAGCGCAAGTCGAACCACGTACAGATCCTAACTTGAGAATCGAGTGGTTTAAGAATGGTGTTTCGCTAACAACTGGATCCAGACTAAAGTGTACTTTCGATTTCGGTTTAGTCACTCTCTCTATTAACTCATTAAGAATTGACGATTCTGGTATTTATACTTGTAAAGCCACCAACCTAATGGGTGAAGCTGTTTCAACAGCATCAATTAAAATTGAGGATCGTCACTGGTTATTAGGTGAATCTCTTCACCCTGAATCCTTAGACAGAATAGGTGCGTTGGAACAACCGAAACCTACAAAAGTAGACTCTCCTGAACCTGTTTATGAAATTCCAGTTTTTATCTCACATTTAAATAACATCGTGTGTAAAGAGGGCGATAATATACATTTCGAATGTAATGTAGAGCCATCTAGAGACCCAACACTAAAAATAGAATGGTTCTTTAATAACAAACCACTTCCATCAGGTACTAGATACAAGAGTACTCACGATTTCAGTTACGTAGCTTTGGATATGGTCCATACATATGAAGAAGATTCTGGAATATATACTTGCAAAGCTACTAACAGCAAGGGTTCAGCTACGACTTCAGGATCTTTAAGATGTACAGGTGATAAAAACATTTATTTCGATACTCAGCATCCACAAGGTAAGGCTGGTTTGGAGGCTGTTGAACAAGCAGAAGAAGCCAGACTTTCTAAATCAAGAAGAACGTCATTACCAGAGGTTGAGTATCCAAAGCCTGAATGGATCGTTCCTATTGCTGCAGAACATCAGTTAGTCGAAGGTCAAGCATTGCATTTCGAAGGTCAGGTTGAACCGAAGAATGATCCAAATTTGAGAATAGAGTGGTATTTTAACGGAAAAGTATTAGAGCAAGGTTCCAGATTCAAGTTGACAAGTGACTTTGGTTTTGTTACTTTAGATCTTGTTGACGTATATGAAAGAGACAGTGGAATTTACACATGTAAAGCGTACAATAAGAAAGGCGAGGCATTTACATCTTCTACTGTATATTGCACAAGTAAAGAAAACTTGATAGAGCGAACTCAACATCCAAAAGGCACTGAAGGGTTGGAAAAGATTCAAAATCTCGAAGATTCTTTACGCAAGGAACCCGGTAAGGGACCTGAAGACGATACTGGTAGACCTCCAGAATTTACCACTGTATTCCAGGATATTGTTGATATAAGCGAGGGTCAAATAGCTCACTATGAGGCTTCATTAATCCCAACTGGAGATCAAAGCATGGTAATAGAATGGTTCTATAATGGTAAAACGATAGAAGCAAGTCATCGTATCCGTACGGTATATGCATTTGGTATGGTAGTTCTAGAAATTTTAGGTACCAAAACTACTGATTCAGGGGTATATTCTTGCCGGGCTACGAACAAATGGGGACAAGCAGAAATAAGTGTAAAACTAGAATGTGTTGACAAAAGTAAAGGACAAAAACCAAGGTTTACTACGCATATACAAAACATTGATGGGCTAAAAGACGGCCAGTCCGCTCACTTTGAATGCACTGTTGTACCCGTCGACGACCCTGATATGAAGATTGAATGGTATCACAACGGGCAACCACTGAGACATTCTACAAGAATAAAAACAGTCTCCGACTTCGGTTTTGTTGTTTTAGACATAGCTTACACTCAAAACCACGATACAGGTGAATATGTGTGTCGTGCTTACAACAAATATGGCGAAGACTTTACTAAAGCTACGATCAATTGCTACGGAAGAGGTGGTGTTTATTTGGATAGCTTACAACCAGAGTCTCTAGCTAAAATACGAGAGCTAGAAAGTCTACAGGGAGCTCAACACCAAGCTCCTGCACCTGCTTCCGCGGAACCACCTCGGTTTATTACACAGATTCAAGATGTTACTAAGTTAGTAGAAGGACAGAGCGCACATTTCGAAGCACGATTAACTCCAGTAGATGATCCGGACCTTAAGGTAGAATGGTTCTATAACGGCAAAAAGTTACCTCATGGCCACAGATACAGAACTTTCCATGACTTTGGTATAGTTATATTAGACATACTGTATTGTTACGAAGAAAATTCTGGCGAGTATGAATGTATTGCTACAAATAAATTAGGCAGAGATTCTACAAAAGCTACATTAAAGTGCACTTCGAAAGAGAACTTAATTTTGGACTCGCAACTCCCGCGGGTATGTATTATAAGATTATAACATTGCTTTTAGTTTTTTCTGAATAAATGACGGCTAACTTGCGTTTTATATATTTAATTGCATTTTTTTATTTAAATGAAATAGGGCAGGCGGAAAGTGATGTTAAGTGATCGCTGCATTCCATGGATATTTGCAAGACACTTCAAGTAAGGGTCGAGTCTTGTTTGAAATCCAAACGCAAAACTACATGATATTAAGTGGTTAGTGCATCTGCTAAAACTTTAAGTAAGGGTAGAGATTTGTCTGAGATCGTATGTATTCGCACTTTTACTTCGGAGACTGATAGACGCCTCATTGTTCCAAATTACAATTGAATTATTTTTTACACTACGAGTAATTATGAATAAAAAGCAATGTGCCATGTAATTTATTTAAAGGGCATGGAGGGTGGATTAGAAAAACTGCAAACATTGGAGGATTCTATGGTACGCAGAAAAGATACCATTGTCGAAGAGAAACGGGGTAAAGCTCCAGTTTTCACAGTTCCACTTTCAAATATCGAAAATCTTAGAGAAGGAGAAAATGCACACTTTGAAGCTCGTTTGACACCTACTGATGACCCCAACCTAAAGGTATTGCAATGTCATAATATTTTTTCTAAATGAACAATTTTCTGTATCCTCATTACATGTAAACTTGCAATATATATTATCCTGTTTTAGGTTGAATGGTATTGGAATGGAAAATCTCTCAAAGCAGGTTCAAGATTTAGAACGTTCTGTGACTTTGGTTTTGTGATTCTTGAAATATCACCTACTTATCCTGAAGACTCAGGAGAATACTTGTGTAGAGCATACAATAACTACGGTGAGGCAGTTACAACGGCTACAATGAAGGTGCAAGGAAAGAGGAATATTATACTGGAATCTCAGTTACCGAAGGGAATGGAGGGAACTATAGATAAAATTGCTGCCCTGGAAGGCTACACAGGTACAGTTGATACATCGACTCCTGAAACAGAAAGTGGAAACCCACCTGAATTTATAACTACGCCATCGGATCTCATTCTTTCGGAAAATTCATCAGCTCACTTCGAATGTCGTTTGGTGCCAGTTAACGACTCTAGTATGCGTGTAGAATGGTTCCATAATGGAAAGCCACTTCTGACGGGTTCTAGGGTAAAAACTATTAATGACTTTGGTTTTGTTATACTAGAGATTGGTGGGGTATACCAACGTGATGCTGGTCTTTATACATGCAAAGCCACTAACCGTCATGGTGAAGCCACGGTATCGTGTAAATTACAAGTCAAGGGAAGACAAGGAATTATTCTTGAGCCTCAATTGCCATCGTCCTTTAAATCCGGCACTGAGAGCATACAAAAATTAGAAGAAACCTTACACAAACGCGAGGAAATCACTATCGAAGATGAAAAGCCTAATCCGCCCAGATTTACTGTCGAAATTAAGGACAATCTTGATGTTCCGGAAGGTGGACCAATACACTTTGATTGTAGAGTAGAACCTGTTGGCGACCCCACCATGAGAATTGATTGGTTCTATAACGGCAGGCCTTTTGCTACAGGTTCTCGTGTACACATGCTTAATGACTTTGGATTCATTGCTTTAGATATTGATTACATATATGCCCGAGATGCCGGTGAATATACGTGCCGCGCAACGAACAAATGGGGCTCTGCTACAACAACTGCTAAAATAACATGCAGTGCAAAACGTGACATCGTTTTGGAATCGCAGTTACCTCAGGGTATGAGTGGCGAAAAAATTAAGGAGCTAGAAAGAGGGCGCGTAACAGAAACGCCTAAAGACGAGCCTGTTGTAAACACACCGCCTAAGTTTATAACACAAATCCAGTCACATACAGTAGAAGAATCTGAAGCTGTACGTTTTGAATGTAGAGTGGAACCTAAAGAAGATCCTAAATTACGTATCGAATGGTATCGTAATGGAAAACTTTTACCATCTGGGCACAGATACCGTACTGTTTATGACATGGGTTTTGTTTCCCTTGATATTTTGTATGTTTATGCGGAAGATTCTGGCGAATATGTATGTCGCGCAGTTAACGACTTTGGTGAAGACGTTACCAAGGGAACAGTATCGTGTAAACGTAAGTTTTATATTTTTTAAATGATGAAAATCTTATTTTGTGTTGTTTTACATAATATTATATACTATTACAAATACATAATATTATTTCACAATTATTTCAGAATTGCCGGATATTATACTGCAGAACCAAGTTCCAAGAGGTATGAAAAAGTCCGAAGCGTTAACGCAGATGGAGGCAACAATAAAAAAATACACCTCGGAAATATTTTTAACTGAAGATGATTTATATGATGTTGACAAAAAGCAGCCCCCACGATTTGTTACACAAATTCAAAGTCAAACTACTTTAGTAGAAATGGAATCTACTAAATTTGAATGCCAATTGGCGCCTGTCGGAGATCCTAACATGAAAGTTGAATGGTTTTTCAATGGCAAACCTTTACTGCACAGTTAGTATATATATATTTTTTTATCTGAAACTTATTAAATTTTTTTAGCTTAAATATAAAATATTGTGAGCCGAAACTAACTCCTGGTTAATCTTTCAGAAAATAGATTCACTCCAATTTATGACTTTGGCTACGTTGCCATGAACTTCGGCTGGGTATATCCAGAGGACAGTGGAGAGTATGTCTGCCGTGCTACTAATTTGTACGGAATGGATGAAACAAGAGCTGTTATTAAAACGGCTGGCAAACCAGGCATTGTTTATGATTCGCAGCTGCCAAAGCACATGAAGAGCATTGAAAAGATAAGAGAAATGGAAGCTTCTTGGCAAGTGTAAGTATTGGAATTAATTTGAGTATATCAACATGCATGGGCGTACCCAGGGGGGGGGGGCAGGGGGGGGGGCAGCTGCCCCCCCCTGGATCAAGGTCCACATTCAGGGATTCAAAAATCCCAAAAGATCTTCTAAACGGAAAAAGAAACCTATAAAGAGTATGCTAGATAATATGCTACCTCCTGTTGTTTCCTTTGTATATTTAATATTTTGTGTGCGTGTCTTCGTATAATAGACCAGGGTCGATAATTTTGAAAATGGTAAAAAGTAAAAAAAAATATAGTAAGATGAAAACCATATAAAATCTTATGTTTTTCAAGTAATTTAAGTATAAATTTTAATAAATAGGCCAAAATTGTACATAATGATTCAAAAGAAATTTGGATTCGAGTTTTCATTATTTGTATTTTCTGAGAACATTTACTGTAGTATTGTATACATATTTTTATACCATCAGAAATAAGAGATTTCATCGAACATAAAGCACACCGACCTTTTAAATTAAAAAACTAAAAAACACGCTTTTTGAAAATACGAACTAAAAAGTTAAAAAATAAGAAGAAAATGTATTTTACTGTAAAAAATTCGTGGGGTGGTTTTTAAGATACTATTGACACCGCACCCCACGCTTTTTTTACAGTAAAATACATTTTCTTCTTATTTTTTACTTTTTAGTTCGTATTTTCACAAAAGCGTGTTTTTTTTGTTTTTTAAAGTACATTATTTATTTTTAATTTTTTAGTTGATTTTTTTTTTCATATTATTGCATTGTCATCGGCCCTTGACCTTGCAAATTTTCAAGTTAATCAGATGTTTAGAAGTAAGTGAAAATGAAGTTAAAAGATTCCGTTACATACAGGTCAAGCTAATATAAGCGTGTTAAAAATATAAAACTTTATATTTGTTTCATTAAGGACCTTAGGCCGCGAACTTATCAGCCGCCCCTCATATATTTTTTTTATCCTGATGATCCTAGTTAGGACTTTAACATAAAGTTATGAGATTATTGTATTGTCATCGGCCCTTGAACCCTGTGCAAATATTCAAGTTAATCAGACTCCTAGAAGTAAGTGAAAATGAAGTTAAAAGATTCCGATTTCCGTTACATACATACATACAGGTCAAGCTAATAAAAGCGTGTTAAAAAAGCAGATAATTTAACGTGATAATTTTCCATTGAAAACTAGGGTAATTTTTCAAAATGAGGTGAAAAAAATAAACATTTTAAACCGAAAAAATTACTTTGTGTGTGGTTCATAAAAAGGTAGGTTATCACCAAATTTAGTGAAAAAATATTTTTTTAGCAAAAGATAAAAAAAAATTAAAAGCTTAGTTATTGATATTTCAAAATTTATTGATATTTCAAATTTAGTGAAAAAATATTTTTTTAGCAAAAGAAAAAAAAAATTAAAAGCTTAGTTATTGATATTTCAAAATTTTGAAGTTATTTGAAAAAAGTGTAAATACAAAAGTTGTAAACATGTAGATCTTTTTATTACCTACAACTTGGCCATTTAACTTTTTTTTATAGAACTTGTAGTTTTTCCGGAAATCGACATAAATCGTTATTTACTCCCCCTTCTCGATCTCAGATCGCGCGTAAAAAAAATCCTTTTACATAAATATTCTCTAACTTTTTCAATGGGTTCCATCCTAGTATAATTTTTTTTGGTCTCTAAAATTATCGACACTGGTCTATAACGTAATAACGTGAAAGGCGGTATACGGTATACGCGGTATACGAGCGGTACCCAGCTTGAAAAAATTTGCCCCCCCCCCCCCGACCAACAACCTTACCCCCCCCCCCCCGACCAAAATTTTGCCCCCTGCCCCTCCTGGCCAAGACTTTGCCCCCCCCTGGCCAAGAACCTGGGTACGCCCATGTCAACATGTAATAAATACGATTATAATAAAATTAATTCTTGAATTAGATTGAATTAAATGAAAAAAAAAAAACAACATGAACACATTATTTAAATTTTAGTGTCATGACATCATATCTTTGAGTATTTAAAATGTATGGCTGCAATCCTTTTTATGTCCCACTGCTAGGCACGGGTCTCTCCCCACTATCGGGGAGGCCTGGAGCTTACTCCACCACGCTGCTCCAACGCGGGTTGGTGGAGCGGGTGTATTCCTTATATATTTTAAAAGCTATTTGCATCGTTCATATTTTTTGGATTGTATCGATAATCAAAAATAAACTTACCAAGGGCCCCCGAGCAAGCAGTAGAAGAAGTAAAGGCTCGTTCAGCACCAGTGTTCGTAAGCCGCCCAGAACCTGTAACCGTAGAAGAAGGTGAATGGGCGCGATTCTGCTGTCGCGTCACTGGTCACCCCAAACCTCGAGTCATGTGGCTTATTAATGGAAACACCATTGTCAATGTAAGTAGCCTTTATTACAACTGAAAATTTTCAGTATATTTATAGCCATCTACATAATTAACTGTTATTTTATATCATTAATTCAACAGTTGAATAATGAATAGTAAAAGCAATTTGAGCCCAACTCTCAGTATGTAAATTTATATTTTAATTAATTAATACTAATTTAACAGGGTTCAAGATACAAGCTAACATACGATGGAATGTATCACTTTGATATACCAAAAACAAGGCAGTATGATACTGGAAAAATTGAAGTTATTGCTAGAAGCTCTGCAGGTGAAGCAGTTGCATCTACCGAATTAAAAGTAATTCCGAGACACGATGATTACCGGGGTGTTCTTAAAAACGCACCAAGACGTGAGTATTTTTGTTTCACACTACGTGCAATGCTAATTATTCACTAAAAAAGCTTATTATAGTCGAAGGCTGAGCAGTTATTAGTAATTGCTCATGTTTATTACCACTGAAAATTATAAATGACAATAGCTTCAAAATTATGCTAAATTAACACACGTCACCCATTCAAGCACACACCAACAACTCGCTTAAGCACAAATAAATTCCCCTTTCGCATCCCTTATCCTCTTCCCTGGCCATGGACATGAGACTGCTGCTCAATCTCCTGCTTCTACCGGCTTAGCATCGGATTATTACCGAGGTATGTTTTAATAATAAATAGTTGTAAGATTAATAAAAAAATATTATTCTAACATATTTTATTGATTCTGTAAACAGCCTGGTATGATGAAACTACCCAATACCAACGTTCTGAAACCGAATTAGAAAAAACGTTTGAGGAGAGGCAAGTTATGCAACGCCAAGGTGTTATTGACCATAGACCTGAATTAAAGCCTAAAGTTATTAGAGAGCCCGAAACAGAATGGCAACAAACTGTCAAGAAGAAGAAAAGCGAGGAATATTATAATAAACTTCAAGAACTAGAAAACGAACAAGTCGTAAAAGAAAGCAGGCTTAGAGAGTCGTCACATCAATATGCTATTCCCGGGGAAAAAGTAACCAACAGTTCCGTTGCTAGATCGATGGCACAAAGATATGAAGATAGTCTGTAAGTATCAGCCATAATTTATTGTAATTATATCCTGCCTAATGTTTGCTTTTTGTCTTATTTGAATTCAGAAAGATAAATAATTCTGTTGAGCTGCAGAAAACTATGTCTCAATAGTATGAATTTTCTTACTGTGACTTTATTACTCAAGAATTTAAAATATCGGTGTACTTGCCATGTATATAAAAAAGCTCTCCTCCGAAGCCGGCAATGCTCGGGTGGCTCCCCTGGGGTTGCCCGTGTCCATAGGCCACGGTGATCGCTTAACACCACGCGGCCCGTCTGCCTTTTTGTTCGGTTTATTTATAAAAAAAATATCGTTGTATACTATTTTAATCGAAAATCAACGTGTTTCAGGGAGCAGACAGAGGAGGTCGTTGAGAAACAAGTTCAAAAGAAAGTCAAACCAAGAATTCCGGATCCATTAGAATCCACTGTTCATGGAAAAGAAGTACATGTTGCAAAACAAAAACAAATTCAAAAAGAAGTTGTTGGAGATACAGAAATCACCCGTAAGATAACTTCAACAGAGACCACGGAGGTTGAACATAAAGCCCAGACCCAGGAGAGAGTCGTAGAAGGTCCTGTTAAACCGAGCACACCTCCTGTATTCACTAAAAAGATGCAACCATGCCGTGTCTTCGAACATGAACAAGCCAGATTTGAAGTGGAATTCGATGGAGACCCATTACCAGTTATTAAGTGGTATCGTGAAAACTTCCCAATCAAGAACTCACCTGATTTCCAAATACATACTTTCAGTACTAAATCAATTCTGATAATTAGACAAGTATTCGTTGAAGATTCCGCAGTGTTTGCTGCCGTGGCTGAGAATAGAGGAGGCACAGCAAAGTGCAGCGCTAATCTTATCGTAGAAGAGCGAAGACGACAAGGGAGAGGTGGCGTGATCCCACCTAGCTTTACCTTAACTGCACAAAATGTTAATGTAACTGCTGGTCAGTTAGTAAGATTTGATACAAAAGTTACGGGCACCAAACCTATTGATGTTTACTGGTTAAAGAACGGCAAAAAAGTGCAACCCGATATAAGAAATAAGATTCTGGAAGAAGATGGCACTTACACACTACTTATATTAGAAGCATACCCTCAAGATTCAGGAAAATACGAATGTGTTGCAATCAATAGTGCTGGCGAAGCAAGGTGCGATGCGGAATGCACTGTAACTGCCCCAGCTACTAAGGATAAACCTAAGCCACAAACAAAAGCAGCAAACGCACCTCCTGAAATTATCGAACCACTTAAGGATAAAGTGGTTAACGAAGGGCAAGCTATTGAATTTAGTTGCAAAATCACAGGAAAGCCTGTACCAACAATTCAATGGTATAAAGGCGATAAAATAATCAAGCCATCGAAATACTTCCAAATGTCTAGGACAGCTGACGACTATACTCTGCGCATTTCTGAAGCTTTCCCAGAAGATGAAGGGGATTACAAGTGTGTTGCTTTTAATTCAGCTGGACGTGTAACTGTAGCAGCAAAATTGAAAGTGACACAACCTGATCAAGCTGAGAATTTGCCAAATCTAACTCCTTTGCGTGATATAGTTGTCTACGAGGGCCAGCCTGCGCAATTCAAAACGCAAATAACCAGTAAAGTGAAACCTACCATACAATGGCTTCGAGAAGGTGCACTCATACCTGAAACACCCGACTTTCAAGTAAGTTATTTGTTTTGTTATTATGATTTGTGCAACCCAAATCTATTCAGACACTGGATTTATATTTTTTTTATAAAATAAATTTGTAATCACAGCGCGAATCTAAACAATTAGTGCGGTTTCACACCAGCGTATTATTCTGCGCGTTTGCGTTTTGTTTGTCTTCAAACGCGTGTAGAAGCGAAACGTCAAGATTTGACATTTTCCGGTACAAAAAGTAACGCGCGTTTTCCGAAATGACCGTATAAGCACCGAATTATACACTGGTGTGAAACTGCACTTAACTAGAGTTTATTCTTTTTTTTAAAGATGAATGGAAAGAAGTAGCTTTCATATAATAATTTATCACTATCCACGTACATATAGAAGGGATCGAAGTAGCTTTCATACTCTTATAATAATTTAACTCTATCCACGTGCATAATAATATAGTACAAAATTAACTTGTTCGAAAAAATCAGTTTTTCCATGTTTCAATTCTTCTCTTGCAGATGATCTATGAGGGCAACAATGCGGTATTGCTCATTGGCAATACTTATGAAGAAGATACTGGCACTTTTACCTGTCGCGCTACTACGGCCGCCGGACAGGTCGAGACTTCGGCAAAACTAGTCGTCAAAAGTAAGACATAGACACAGGCAGCGAGCTCGCGTCGCGCACTTTTAATCCATTAATGTAGTGTTTCTTTGTTTCATCTCTATACCTCAATGAGATCGGGTGAAAACTACTACGTTAAAAACTTTTAAGTTGACAAGCGAATACAAAAATCTCAGATGGCTTCACACAATCGTAGCGGTTCCCGCAGTAACGATTCCGCCCGCTTCTTAGAAACCTCGCGTAACCCCGCAAGTCATGATTCTATGACCCATAGACTCGATATAAATACCACAATTCACATTGTACAAATTATCGTCCTTTTCTCTGCAGTAAACGTTTCCGCGCGTATGTATATTGGACCGCTATGCGCGCATTGTCTAACAAGATTTGCAAGTGAACTCCATTGTAAACATAACTCAGTAGTATAATTTTCGCGAACTTCCGCATCTAACAACGCTGTAAATTATGAGCTTTTTGTGTAAATAGTCTATTCCATCAACGAGGCAGAAGACAGCTGGAGGTCTACAACGTGCGAGCGACGAGCTTCTGTATATTTGGACACACGTAACATGTGATTAACATGAACACGATTATACTCTACGATGGTTTTGTTTTGCTTTTACCGCTACGATGTTTACTAAATATATCTTAAATTGATATATTATTGTGAAGTAAAACACATCAATTGATACACAAGATACGTCTTTTGGCGAATCGTTAAATGTAATTTTCACCCAATACTCTTCTTTAATAAAAGCCTGCGCTGAGTTTATGAATAGTGCCTCATTAACAAGATATTTTAATAAGATTCATTATGCTTTTTGTGTTTCATTGAGAATTAATGTTAAAGTTAATACCTACAACGACCTCAATGATGTATTTTTTAAAGCAGCTTTTATTTTAAGTATAAAAAAACATCAGGGTCCATGAAACTGGGACTTGAATTGCATTGTGTGATTTTTATTCCCTTTTATTTTTAAATTGTTAAAATCTTTTGGTTATCTATTTATAATAACGTTTGCTATAAAAATCACCAGTGAATTTATAGTCAAGACCCTGCTTCGACTTAACCTAAGCATGAATCATTGTTTGTCTTGTCAACTAGTATAGATTTTTGGCGATAAGGAACAGTGTCTAACTAAGTGCACGTAGGCTACGGTGTGTCGTGCGCCGTGTCCTAATATCATTTAACAGCTACGACTAACTTTGTCATGCCGTACCGTTTTCATTTACATTGATTCATGCCGTCGAGGTAAGCTCTGCGTTAGTAGGTGCCGTAGGCTAAGGGTGGGTCGTACTCGCGAAACGCAAAGTTATTCGTGGTTGTGTTACGAGATGAGTATCTCTTTCCGCTGTCAACTCCCCTAGGACAAAGAAACATGTAAGTGACGCCGCTAGTGGCGTTGCATTCGAGTTAAAGTTCGCACGCATTACTTGCCTTGCCAGTTTCTATGTTTTGATAAACACTGCCGATGTTGATGACCTAATGTTTTCTGCAAGTACAAATCCGAATTGAATGAGATTTTTATAGTTTAACGTTACAGTGATCTTTAACTTAGTTTGTTTTAAGTGCACGATATTGTTTAAAATAAATTGTGTTGTATGTTTCACCTAATTGTAATAAGTTGTTAGGCGTGACATTATTTTATCACGTAATTTTCTACCTATCCATATATTTATGACGTAAATTTTGTATGTTACCTTAATGTGAAAACTGTTTAATAAATGCTATAAGTTAATAAATCATTTCGCATTATTCTACACACAAATTTGATACATAATATTATCATAGAGAGTGATTACACCCGTTGAGAAATACACCAAACACACGTTGGGGTATGAAGCTGCGTCGACATTATCCACGTAGTCTCTGTAGACTCCACACAATGCACTTACACGTAGTGTCTTCACTGTCCATCAAAATTGGAATTTAATTGGCACAAGTATCAATGATAATCTTGAGTACTTATCAGATGTTTTTTTTTCAATTGCATGATATTTTTGATGGATAGGAAGACTACTAGTTGCTTATTTTCATCGACTGGTACACCTCTATCTAAAACCTCTCCTCTATTCATGTCATGGAGACCTTAGATTTAATATACCATAGTTTTCTATGCTACTGTTGTAACTAAACAGTGAATTAACTTTTTCTAATATGATTTTTTTTTGTTAAACTTTGCTAGTGAATTTACGTTAACAAAATTTTACTTGGGTAATGTTATTTTAATCAATCTAGTAGCTTCTATAAATTTGTTTTACTAGCTCCTATTATATAGAGGTCTCTATATTCGTAATAAAATACATACAAAGTAAGAAAAATTAGTGCTCAATATTATTTAAGACGTCCAGTCAACTATTATTGGTTTTAAAAGTTAATTTACTTTAGAAGAGAAACGATTTTTACTGGGTAAGGTTAAAGTTTTGGTAGATTTGTAATATTTTTTTACAACCAAGCACATAAATTATGGACAAACAATTTCACGAATAAATTCATGGATAAGTTTTGCATTTAGGATAGATTTGTGATAGGTATGTTTTTTCAAGTTCCCTGACACGATTATATTGATTAAAATGATAGCATTTCGTGATAATAAACTTATAGAACATTTCAAGTACATATTCCGTTGATTACGATTGAAATTAAAGTTTATTTAAGGATATTCCAAACAAATTTAAATTTTAAGATACATAAAAAGTATTAAAAATTGCAAAAGGATATGATATGTGCTGACTAAAGGACATTACACGCCGAACACAAGGACAACAATGCTGGTATTACTTTAGTATTACACAGACTACTTTACTTATTGCATTCTTACACTACGTATGCTGTATCCGTTTTTGTTAAGAAGCTACAACAGGTAACGCACATAGTTGAATTTATTCATACAATTATTTATATTAGGTATTGATTCAATGATACTTTCAAAACCGATTTTCAAGTTGCTCTCACACAGTCATGCTGTTATCGGTATTCCGCTCTGCCGATTGATGTTTGCTAGTTTAAGGTATTTCTGCTAATTATTAAGTACAGCTCTGGGTTAAATTATTAAGATGCTTATAGAGTAACGTAGTTGTACAAGATGAAGGCATCTTATATTTATACCAAGCTGCATAGGAGTACCCAGGTTCTTGGCCAGGGGGGGCAAAGTCTTGGCCAGGGGGGGGGGGCAAAAGGTCAAATTTTTTCAAGCTGGGTACCGCGCATATATTTGCCTTTCACGTTATAGACCAGTGTCGATAATTTTTGAGACCAAAAAAAATTATAGTAGGATGAAACCCATTGAAAAAGGTAGAGAATATGTAATGTATAACATAAATGAAAAAAAAAACGGTTTATGTCGATTTTAGGAAACACTACAAGTTCTATGAAAAAAAGTTAAACGGCAAACTTGTAGGTAATAAAAAGATCTACAACTGTATTTACACTTTTTTCAAATAACTTCATAATTTATGTGAAATATTTTTCACAAAATTTGGTTATAACCTACCTTTTATGAACCAAACACACTTTAACACACAGTAATTTTTTCGGTTTAAAATATTTAGTTTTTTCACCTCATTTTGAAAAATCACCTACTTTTCAATAAAAAATTCTCACGTCAAATTATCTGCTTTTTTTTAAAAGTCGATGTGCTTTTTGTTCGTTGAAATCACTACTTTCTGATGGTATAAAAATATACATTACTAACAGTAAATGTTCTCAGAAAATACAATTAATGAAAACTCGAATCCGAATTTCTTTTGAATCATTATGTACAATTTTGGGCTATTTATTAAAATGTATACTTAAATTACTCGAAAAACATAAGATTTTATGTTATATTATAAATACTTATGTGTTTCGTATTTTTTTTTTCCTTTCATTTTTGATAAATTCTCCACCTACCTTTTTCCAATGGGTTTCATCTTACTATAATTTTTTTCACTCTTTACCATATTCAAAATTATCGACCCTGGTCTATTACACGAAGACACGCATATAAAATATTAAATACACAAAGGAAACAGCAGGAGGTAGCATATTATCTAGCGTACTCTTTATAGGTTTCTTTTTTCGTTTGAGAGATCTTTTGGGATTTTTGAATCTCTGAATCTGGACCTTGATCCAGGGGGGCAGCTGCCCCCCTTGCCCCCCTTGGATACGCCCATGCCAAGCTACGAGTCCTACATGGCGTGGCGTAAATGGGCAAGTCCCGCCTTGAAGATGTCTATTTCCGCAAATTAGCTTTCAAATATTTTTTCTTGGTCTATTGGATGCATTTTATGCATGCATAATATTATTTAAATGCTTTTAGAGCATTGCAGTCACATAGATTGTTTGATGAAAAAAATAAAATAAATGATACAAACTTCAAACAATCATTAACAATATACACACTAAAATCGCCCCATGAACCTACTTGAGCGACAATTACGACATTCACGACATTCACGACAAAGCGACGCATTGCGAAAATATCGACTGCTTGGTGCAAGTTTATGGAAATTAAGGGTACCCACTGGATATCATTGTCCCGTATTTCTATTAGCACTGCTGTTAGAGGAAATAGTGCCACTGAGCCCTACCTACCTACCTATGTACATGGTCAATATTCACATTGACAAACATCGATGTATTGTGTGTCGGTACGAGTATACACTTTACGTCGCGTCGCGTACGTGTTATGCAGAACTAGTCATCGGTGTCAATCCTAAGACTTTTAATTACAATGTAAGTACATAAAAGGTTCACCGATAGCTCATTTTGCCGCCAATCCGCACACAAGCAAATAGCAATACGGATTATGTTCTAGGGCACAGCATTGATAAAACAACAATAAAAAATATTTTCTAACTAGGTATTCACATCGAAACGTTGCTTCCTGTATCCAGTTAAAAGTAAAATTAAAACAATTAAATTTAGCTATTATGTATAAGAAGCAACAGAATGTATATTATTATTTAGTTAGGCAACGTGGAGGGTTTTCTTAGTTGGCCTTAGCCAACGGGGCAATGATCTAAGATTACCATCTCCATTATTTACATCTTTCTAATTTTTACCGAAAAGAACCTTTAAGGGCATGGTTCACCTTAGAACCCAGAGATTTGACATCATCAGATTGAGTGCAACATGACCAAAATATTATGTAATCCAGTTTTCTCTTCCTCGTCGCAGAGTTCAGCAGAATCTGCCTATTGAAGAACAGTAAATTTAGGCTTTATTTAACCATATGTTCGTTAGTTTTATAAGAGTAAGTTTTTATAAGCTCAGTAAATCGCATTTCAGAAGTTTTCAAGAGTGATTAACTCTTAAATATTTGCTTTCAGTTATGCCTTTGATGCATTATGTCCGTACGGATACATTATGTTTCCGTGTTGGTTGACCAAAGATGAATCATGTTTCGGAAGATATTTTTTAAGGCACTTAACATTGGCTCGGACCAATAGTAAGTACTTAAGCACTCGCTGGCGCATTGAAACATAGTACCGCAAATATACCTCAGCCCAAGCATACAAACATTACAAACAGAACTAATGAACTAACAATGTTGCGAGCGAGCGAATTTAAATAGCTCAAGGAGCAGTCTTGCGGCAGACATTGACTGAAGGTATATACTCGTATCTCAGCAATATGTTCTATATTACTATATAGTCCTGTGCTTATTCATAGCTCTTTTGATTTCTAGAAATTATTTCCGATGATATCTAATTTTTTTCTTTTTGATTTTAGACTGTATTTTTAGCTAAAATCGCGTTTATTTGACAGCCTTATCGATGTCGATTAAGTCTTTGTGGAGAAATAAACGTTTTATTCACGTTAACAATTAGACTGTTACACCCTTTTCAATTCAATTCATTTATTTGAACTTTCATACAATTTTGTATAACTGCTATGGAGGAATTGTACATAAGTTTTCACCAATCCCTATTTCGTAATCTTAGAAGTCTTTTTGCTGCGTTCCATCAGTTCCAAGTATGGTGTATTCCTTCATTGGTAATGGGAGATTTACCACCAAGTGCGATGGTTATGCATGTGGTGCAACCATACAATACAAGCTCCGACTGACTCGTTTCGGAGCTTGTATTTCTGGTAGAATATTCAGAAAACTTCGATAGTGATTTAGAATACCCGTGGCGCAAAGAGTTGCGAGAGAAGGGAGGTCACCACACTTCGATTTTCTTATTTGATAAGGGTATTGCTGAAGATGCAAACGACCTTGAGATTTTCAATGATATGAAATTAGCTTTTTCAATCTATTCCACCATCAACGCTCTACGTTACTTGTATTGCGCAAATTTTTATTTATCTGGATATAAACAAAATGTGTATTCTGGTATCAAATAAGAATTAGCCATTTTGTCTTAGTTTCGACTACTTGTCGTCTTATCCATTTTCCACTTGAACAATTAAAACTGTATCGTACAAGGAATACTATTTATTGGTTATGGTAGTTTTTAGGAGACAATCGGCATAGGAGATAAGGGCACTAATCGCTTGGACTCTGTAACTCCTTTTTTAATGCAAAAGGTAAATTATTTTTGGTTTTTCATAAAAACGTAAGGGCCTTTAGTTTTGTTTTCTAGCTAGTATCTGCTCACACCATAAATTTTTTGAATGATTGGTTTGACCTCCCACTCCCACTCTTGAGGCCCGAAACCCTGGAAGCTCCCTTTTAGTTGCCTTTAACGATCAAGCAAGCAAGCTCATCAGCTTCCTTTCTATTCAGAATTCAGATATTCACCGAAGTAGCCTTGCCAGTAAGTATCTTTGTCAACCTGTAGGTGACGCGTTGATTAGTTCTCAGCTATCCATGGAAAATTCCTAAAATCTCGTCCTGACCAGACTGACCTCGCGTTAGCGAATATTCCGAAGTTCTTGGAGCCGGTCCCATCAGTCGTTCGCTATTTTGATCTTTTACTCTCTCCTTCATAAGATAGACCTCTTCCATGCGTCCACGTCAGAGATTATGTATAATACAACGGTGGAAACATTTGACCATCTGCGTGGCGTGATGGTTACAATGCCGCACTGCCGATCAGAGTCCCGGTTTTGATTCCCGGCAAAACAGAAATTTGAACGATGAGTTTAAAATTTCTGTTCTCGGTCTGGGTGTTTGTGTTTCTATCTTTGTGTGTGTCCATTGCACCCACGAAACAGGTTGTAACTAACCTACTGTGGGGCTATGAGTGTGATACGTTATTTAATATTATCTCATTCCTAAAAACTATCCTAGTGGCCTGGGTAGCAGATTCTTCAGTCAGGTAAATCAGTTTTGAACAGATCGCTCAAGTAAGCAGGCATTTGCAATATTTGGAAACTAGTGGTCAGACCTATTCTATCCTGGGAAATAGTCTTCACATCCAGTACTCGGGTCACGGACGCGAAAAATAGCATCTATTGTCGATCGTCACCTTCGGAAACCGTAATGTCAAATGTGTCTCACTCATCAGTACGACTAGCAATAATTTGCTCAAAGAGTTTACCTGAGTCTATTGATGATATTTTTTACCGAAAAGCACCAACTTTGCCTACTTACGTAACTGTCCAGAAAGAAGGCAATTAATAAATAAGCGCGTCAATCTTTTCCCACGGACAGTCAGAACTATCTCCTGTGCCCTATCAGGAATCTCATCAGGTCCTGGAATGGTGTAAACAATCAGGCGTTTGACTGCCCATTGACGCTCTGCCTCCGTCTCGGGCAGCTCATCCAACTAAGTCAATATAATAATATAGTTTAAAAAAATAAAAAACACGCTTTTGTGAAAATACGAACTAAAAAGTAAAAAATAAGAAGAAAACGTATTTTACTGTAAAAAAAAAGCGTGGGGTACTTTTTGAGATACTATTGACACCATGCACCCCACGCCTTTATAATAAAATACATTTTCTTCTTATTTTTTAATTTTAGTTTGTATTTTCACAAAAGCGTGTTTTTTAGTTTTTTAAACTACATTATTTATTTTTAATTTTTTTAGTTGGATTTTTTTTCATATTATTGCATTGTCATTGGCCCTTGACCCCTGTGCAAATTTTCAAGTTAATCAGGCGCTTAGAAGTAGGTGAAAATGAAGTTAAAAGATTCCGTTACTTAAATACAAACATACAGGTTAAGCTAATATAAGCGTGTTAAAAATGACCCCAGTGGTGTCGCCATAGATCCCTGTCCAATCCCTCGAAGAAGTTTGATGACTTCTGGGGCTTAAGAGTTTGCAAATACAGAATATAAACTTCTTCATGAACATATTCAAGTGCCTTTTCTATAGACTCTGGACGCATGCAACGAATTCTCGATGACGCTTATTTAAATCACTATTTCCTTGAGAACAATACTTTGCTGCTAATTGATTACAAAGATTTATGAATCTGGATAAAATATTAGGGTTCCCATCAAAATCTGAGACTAACCGTAATACTTTATATATTGTATCTAAGTCCTCCATTTTCGGCAACTAAATTATGTCGTCTGTATCACTATCACTAAGTATATTGTTACTTTGAGCAATTGCGAAATGCCGCGCTACGGTTACGGCACTATTATACTATTATACGGCACATATTGTGCGTATTTCTCTTCTTCAAAATTAAAATCGATAGTTTGAAACTAATATCTTTTTGGATTATCCAATTAGAACAATTCAAAAGGTTATAGATATTGCAACTATCTTGAATATGAAATAATTAATTGGATGATAGAGGCTATATTTGAGGACGTCGGTAGGGCCATACGTTGGCCATACATACACGCAAAATTGGGCACACGAAGGAGAGAACGAGAAGGAGAACGTCTTCATGATTAACTCTGTCCTTAAGAAGAAGCTACAGCGTAACGTAAGTGGACATGGATATAATGGTTCCACTAAAAGCGACTTCATTTTGGCAGACAAACGGCACATATTTAATGATTAAATTAATTAGAGATTAATGGTTTCCGTTATCAACTCATTAAAACCCGGAAGTGATCACCGAATTGTTAGAAGCATATTTAATATTAAAATCAGGCTGGAACGGTCACTCCTGATGAAGTCTATACTCCAACCATTATCTGTCCAAATTTAGGGCTCAGAGAACTTTTAACTCGAGTTGCGAAATCGTTTCACGGGCCTAGACGAGTGGCGTACAACACCATATGATGGTACAACCCATCCACGTGGTAGAGTCTAAATTCTTTAAGGCCCCCTCCGTTAGTAGACCTTAAGTGCCTTTTGTACATACCCTCGCTTTTTTGAAGGAAAGGTGTGAGCTATGCGTCCGATACCCGTCTTGTTGAAATATAGGCAGCTCAATAACAGATCTCTTGCTGTAGGCGACGCGATCTGCGTGCTCATAACTTTTGGTTTTATTTTATTTTTGTTAAAAACAACAAAGCACCGGGAGATGATCGGTATGACATCAGCTATGTGTTGCCTAGGAGGACTATGAGAATCTTGATATTGAGAGATATGATTGAGAGATCTGGATGGTACCAGAGTCTCTCCAGCGATGCCAGATTAACTATCGGTTCAATGCAACCATGACAGTCCGAGTTCATGACGGAAGCTCTAAGCCTAACCTAATAATTAAAATACGATAAACCTAATTACTAACCTAACCTAGCCCCGAAGCTGTTTACCGCTGTACTGAAAGACGTGTTTAAGCTGATGAAGTGTGAAGGGCTAGGTATTAACATCAATAGCGAACACCTTATACACCTTCGGTTTGCCGATGATAAAGTTATCCTGGGGGAGTACCTGAAAGAACTATGCTAGGGGACCTCCAGAGGTCTTAAGATGAACATGTACAAGACGAAGATCATGTCTAACGTCCATGTCACATCCATACCGGTTATTGTTGACGGTGGTACTCTCTAAGTTATCGACGATCGAGATGTACATCTACCTGGGACAAGTAATCCGTATGGGTAAGTCCAACTTCGAAAGAGAGGTAACTAGTAGAATCTAACTCGGTTGAGTAGCGTTCGGTAAATTACAAAGAGCCTTCTTGTCCAGTGTCTAAAGTTGAAAATGCGTGACGGAAAGGAGATATGTTTGCTATTTCTCTGCGCCACATAATCCGTAATGATGAAATCCTTAGACGAAAGAAGGTTATCGACATAGCTCTTAAGTTCTGCAAGTTAAAGTGGCAGTGGACAGACCATATAGTTATGAGGCCCGACAACCGAAGGGGAAGAAGGGTACTCGAATGGCGACCACATCTCGTCTCGGCAAAAGGAGTACAGGCTGCCCTCCAACCAGGTGGACTGATGACCTAAAGAAGACAGCGAGACGCCGATGAATTGAGAAGGCGCAGAACTGGGAGGAGTGGTAAACATTAGGTGAGGCCTTTATCCAGCAGTGGACTATGAAAGGCTGGTGGATGGAATTAAATAAAAATTAATACGAGGATATGGATAATATGGTCTGATTTTTATTGGCATTTCTATCAACTTTTCTGTGACAAAAAAGTGAATTCAGTGACATAACGACAATAATTGGATACAGTATCGCGAATATTTTTGTAGATACTATTAATATACAATAGTTGCCATTCTCCCCCGAAACGGCTTGACCGATTTTTATGAAATTTTATGTAAGTATATATTTGATAGTTCTGAGAGTCGGTTGGAATCCACTTTTTAAACCTTCCTCCCATCTGCAACGCGACACACTCAAAAAGTACCGAACGGATTTTTGTTCGGTTTTCACTAAACATTTGTATGATTCCTGATGTTTTTCGCGAGAAATGACAGACCCGATCAAAGGGCTTCGTGATATCCAGGCTGACCGATATCTTGAGGCGCAAAATCCTGGCGGAAGCCATTCTGAATATATAGCAGACTACATCAAGATTAACCGTGGTTGCTTCTCGAAGTACCTAAGGAACTGTTTATAACATTACCTTATAGAGTAAGTAGTTTAATGTAAGAGGGCTTTTTTATATAATGGTAGAATGAGCCTGTAACTGAACGGGGCACTGTGGTCCCTCTTTCGAAATAGGAAGAGTGATGGCTACATTTCATTTAAACGGTACTTACTAGAGTAGGAAAATAAGCATATAGCGTGTTAAGGACGCGTTTGCAAATCACACTAAAACTTTCAAAAATAAGCAGTTTGTCGGTGCATTTTGCGGCAAAATGAAAGTAAACTTTATCTAACTATAATTACCACAGATAGATTACTTCTTCATCTATAAATGGTACAAACTTATATTCGAAAATTTTGGTCAATTAAATTGTAAAAAATAATTCAGCTCAGATTTTACAGTACATTATTACAATTACATAGTGGTGATGTTTTCTTATATTTTACAATTGAAATTGGCTGCATTTTATTAATTTACTTATACATTTACATTTATTCGCTTGTATGCCGTGTCTGCTCAGGTATATCAGAATACAATAATAAAAAGACACGCAAAGAGTGTATTTTTAATAAAACTTCACAAAAATAAAATTTGAGACTTGGTACCATTGATAAAAATCGTATGAAGTAAGAGTCACCTTCGTGCCAAACGCTAAGAAAACCAGATGTCTATTGTTCTACTCCATCAATGTGAACTAATTTTAAAAATCACCCTAAGAAAATTGTTATAGAGAAAGAGCCCACGACGGCCAGACCTTCGTTATTTTATAAAAGCTGAAAGTTTTTCTGTGCGTCCCCTATATAGGTAGGAACGGCCAGCGACTAGAGTTTGGGTTGTGGTTACTTAGGCAGGTAGTAAGTAAGGTAAGGTGTGTAAAATAGTAGCTTGAAATTCGTTAAAATATAAACGTGTCCATAGGCGACGGTGATCGCTTAACATCACGCGGCCCGTCTGCCTTATTGTTAGGTTTATTTATAAAAAAAGCTTAATTTATTTTATATTTTCTTCGGGATAACTTTAGAAACCTCGTCATCCATTGCCGGACACTTAAAAGAGTTGCTACCCCTGCCAGACACCCCTAAACTTTAATAATAAATTATAAATATACTTTCGTAATAGTATAAAGGCTCAGTTTTATATGTTACATGGGGACCTATAAAAAATGTCCTCTATAGCCGGACAGTTTTAACATTCAGCAGACGCTTTTAACATCTTGCCAAACACATTGAAAGTCGACTGTAGGTGCGAGCGTGAATGCTTAGTCGATTACGATCTTTTAAGATTTACAATAATAAATATTTTTATTACGTTCATGGCCATATTGTATAAAGTTTAATTATTGCCAGTGGCTGTATGGCCAGCTAAGCTAAATTAAAGCTAGTGTTCCGGTGTATGGTCACCAGGTTCTCCGATTACTCCGCCATTCGTGGACCAATTTTCAAAATTATTTTTTGTTAGAAAGCTTATACTTCCGAGGTGGTCCCATAGTCACCAAGTCAAGATCTGATGATGAGATGCCAGGGAAATTGAGGGAAACACTCAAACTTGTTTTTGTAATACTTTCTGAATTTTAACACATTTCTTATATTTAACAAACAAAGATATATTTGAACAAATGACGTCATGCATATGCAAATATCACGGTTGGTGTTAATAGAAAAACTCTATGGTTTGCTGATGCACCACAGAGCAGGGATGTTTCGAAGATTCGGATCCGCATCCGTTAATGCGGAACGTCCGCAACGATTCAGACATCTGCATCCGCATAAATCGAAGAGGACCTAAAGCAAATTAATGTGAATGTGTAGCAACTAGCAGTTCGCGTCAAAAAAGCGGCGAGCCCCGCGAGTACCGTGTCTGCGACAGATTGAAAAATAGCAAAGCATTTCTTTATTTTTTGTGTAGTGACAAACTCTGTCCCTCACGTTAATTGTTTTGTCATAAATAGACAATGACAAGTTTATTGCTTTTATATTAAGCTTATTGTTATTTTTTTAAATATCATCGCGTATGTGTAACTGTGTTTACGTACGTATTAAGTTAAAAAAAGTAGGTAAGTTCTGCTTTTTAATTCAAATTGACTTTTGATAATCTATTGGATACTTATAAATTAAAAATAACGTTTCACATTCATAGTCCCACAGTAGGATAGATATACGATATGTACCATGTGTCGTAGATACCGTGTACACACAAAGACAGAAACACAAACACCCAGACCGAGAGCAGTAAACTCATCATTCAAAATTGTGTTTCTTCCAAGTGTTGTTTTATATTGATGAGGACAATGTTTACTACAAATAGTAGAATTCTTCTTTAGATTCCAACCAACGTGCCCAATTATTCTGAACCATTTTATGTTACTAAAGGATCCAGAAGATATCTGTAAGAAGAAAATATGAAAAATTAATTATATTTTTTAAAAGTTTACGTTAGTAACTACATTTTTCTAACAAAATCGAAACTAAATGTTAGACAGCATTTATAATGTTCGTTAAAAATTTAAGATAGACAATAAATCGATCGATAGTATTATCGATACATTTAAGTCAAGGACAATGTCCATGTAAAATAAATCTATGAATAAATTATTTACCAAAATCATGTAAATTATCATTAAGTAGACTTTAAGCTACACAACATATAAAAACGAACGAAAAGATTGACATATTTTTTTGTAAATAACGTGATAAAAGACAAACCAAAACCAAAAATAAACGCATAATTGCAAAGACGACTTCATAAGTATTGCCCGTGAAATGTGCAATTTTCATGATAATTCCTATGATTCACATCAGAATTCATTAAAAAATAACCATTTTTTAATAAAATCGTATTTACTAGATATGAATCACGATTCACGCAAAAACACAAAATACTGCGGGGTTAATTTCTCGTATCGTGTAGATCACCGGATCGTGAAGTCGATCAATCAAAAATCAGTCATAGGAACAACAGCTTAACTATACTTCATGATACGTATGTTTCAAAAGGAAACCCGAAGTAATAATTGTCAGGTAGCAATTATGATAGCAAAAATATTTAGACTACAAGTTCGACCAGCTCTATCTCAGTTACACATCTAGATTGACAAATAAAACAGAACTTAGCTATAAGTGATATAAATTCAGATTAAAAATATATTTAAAAATGTACACCATATCAAAGGCGATCTTGAACATCTTCCATAAAAGTGGCCAAAGACCAATTGAACTTAAATTCCCATCAGGCTACTTCTGTATTCCATATAATAATTTTCAAATTACTGTAATTTGTAATGGTACTGGAATAACAATGACAGAAACAATATCTTCCACAAGTTTTCATTATCACCATACTGCATTTAAGGTGAAAACCACTGCATCTGAGAATGCATTTAAAATAGGGTGGGAGATTTTTTCCGCTTGCTTTTTCTTTCAGCTTATACATATAAGCCTAAGCGTATCCAAAGTAGATGACGGTCATTTGATGACCTATGTTGACTGGCATCATATGAACGGCTATTACAATGAGTTTCTTATCAAATCTTTTCATCGACAATGTCAAAAGAGTCGGTGCCCATTCAGAACGAAAGGTACGATACCTATTTTACTAAGGGACCGACTCCAAAAATAGTTTTAAGGGTCTTTAGCATAAGCAAATAGAGGATTTTTTTTACAATTTACAATTTTTTTTTACCGTTTGAAGTCGATTCTATTTTTTTTCTTAAAAACGTAATTAATTTCACTCTTGTTAGTAATTTTTATTTTAATAATTCTGTACAAACGGCGGAGTAATCGGTGAACTTATAATAAGAAAAATACCTACAGCCGAATATAGTACCTCCTCCTTTTGGAAGTCGGTAAAAACTAAAACCATTGTCTAAAGTCTTAAGTCACATTGCTTAAGTTGAGCAAGACTTCGATCGGGCACCTTGATTTCTCAGTGATGGCTTGATTTTCTTAGAAATTGTTCTTCGTTAGTGTGACTAAAACTCAAAAACGACTGGACCGATGTGAGTAACTTTGGTGAAGTTCAGTGAAGCCTTAAGGGCTGAGAAAATATGGAATAAATAATTAAACAAACAATTTCATTTATCCATATAAACTGTTATAATGAACATTTGTTGGGTTTCGTAAGTGCTATCGTCATGATACTTTTATTTTAAGGCAGGAAAGCGACTGCTAGGCCCACTAGTCACAGAACTCAATCAATTAAAATTTTGTACCTTGGCGTCCTAACATAAAACTTCAACTGATATTAAATTATACAAGTTCTTTAAACCATCTAATAGTGGGATTTTGCAAATCGACATGATACTTTTATTTTAAGGCAGGAAAGCGTCTGCTAGGCCCACTAGTCAAACATAAATTTTGCAGAAGTCAATCAATTAAAATTTTGTAACTTGGCGTCCTAAAATAAATCTTCAACTGGTATTAAATTGTGCAAGTTCTTTAAAAGATCTAATATGTTCTATACATGGGATTTTGCAAATAGTTAGTGCCGATTTAAATCTTGTGATGTTTAATGATTGAATATTTTCACTTATAAATGGCGTACGGTCTGAAAAGTTTTGATGATTTTCAACACTTCGTTTTTTTGGGTAAAAAATCCAACAACTTTATTTGTTTTGGGAAAACCCTGAACTGAAAACGCTGAGGCATTTCCAATGGTAGTAACAAGGGGTTTTTCAAGTGAGCTGTAAAAGAACCACTCTTGTAATTCTCAAGCGTTACCCCTGAAATGGGTTGTGTTCGTAGTAGGCGACGTCAATCGCTTAAGATAACGCGGCCCGTTTCCCTTTTTGTCTGATTCAAATATACATCGCTAAAAAAATACTCCTAAAATATTCAAAATAAATCACCTCAATATATATTATATAGTTTAATTAAACAAACTAAAAAAACAAAATTAAACTTATTGTAATTAATTTAAAATTTAATAAAAATAGCGGAATTTAATAAAAATAAAAACAGGGGAAATATTTAATAACGGTTTAAAAATCGCCTACACTGTTCTTTTAGAAATAGTTGCGCTCACCACAACCCACGTATGTTTTAAATTCTTTGAACGGATTTTTTAGTTAACTTATTTATGTATAAAAGTTTGTTAAATTATCAGATACATCAAATCAGATTTTCAAAGTAATGTGAGACTTCAATAAAAGATTTATTTTTCAATTTCAGAATCCAGACAAGATATATCCAGAAAGAGTTTCAAAGAAACAACCGATGTCACTTCTTACAAATCTGAAGACTCAAAACTCACGAGCAAATTAACATATAAAAGCACAGAAGAGTCAAATATTTTAAAAATAGAAAATAAAGATGATGTAAACACAAGAAATTTATCCAATAACGTACCTTGGCGTTTGAATCGTCAAACAGATGTAACAGAAATAACTGAGTCTAAATTAGAAGTTAAACATTGGCGACAACCACGTCCAGATGAGAAGACTAAATTTACAACATCTGAAGATTCAAATATTATGCAGACAGATACACAGGAAGAAATATATTCCTCCACAAAGGCAGAAGACAAAAAACCAACGATTAAACACTGGCGTAAATCAAGGCCTGTTGAGAAAGAAGAAAACGACTCAGAAATTTCATCCCAATATTCTACAAAAGAAGAAGAAATTTCGGAAGCAAAACTATCTAAATTCACGAAGACACACCAAACACCCGAACCAATTCCTTGGAATAAAGAACCTATTAAGCTACGACCATCAAAAGTTGAAAAATCTATAGTACCAAAGGAAAAAATTGAAGAAGTAACTTTAAAACAAGTAAGAAGGGAATCGACACAAAAAGCTGAGACGATAATTTTCGACGAGACTCTCGCATCTGAAGAAGATACAATAATTCTCAAAGTAATTGATACGCAAAAAACTGATGAAAATGAAAAGCAAGTACAAACACAACTTCCTTGGAGAACTAAAAAAAATCATAAAGAAGAACTACGGGATAATATTGAGGAACCCAAGTGGCCAACTGGAAAGAGACGTCCTAAAGAGGAACAGCCTGTCGAAGAAGTAGTGCTCAAACCTATTCCGAAACAAAAACCACAGGAGGAAGAGAAACCTGAAGAAGTACAGCTCAAACCAGTCAAGAAGCCTGTTCCTGAAGAAATACCTGAAGAACCCAAGTGGCCGACTGGAAGGAGGCGTCCTAAAGAGGAACAGCCTGTCGAAGAAGTAGTACTCAAACCTATTACGAAACAGAAACCACAGGAGGAAGAGAAACCTGAAGAAGTACAGCTTAAACAAGTGAAGAAGGAGCAGCCTGTCCCTGAAGAAAAACCTGAAGAAAAAAAGTGGCCAACTGGAAGGAGGCGTCCTAAAGAGGAACAGCCTGTCGAAGAAGTAGTACTCAAGCCTATTCCAAAACAAAAACCACAAGAGGAAGAGAAACCTGAACAAGTAAAGCTTAAACCAGTGAAGAAGGAGCAGCCTGTTCCGGAAGAAAAACCTGAAGAACCCAAGTGGCCGTCTGGAAGGAGGCGTTCTAAAGAGGAACAGCCTGTCGAAGAAGTAGTACTCAAGCCTATTCCGAAACAAAAACCACAGGAGGAAGAGAAACCTGAAGAAGTACAGCTTAAACCAGTGAAGAAGGAGCAGCCTGTTCCTGAAGAAAAGCCTGAAGAACCCAAGTGGCCAACTGGAAGGAGACGTCCTAAAGAGGAACAGCCTGTCGAAGAAGTAGTACTCAAACCTATTCCTAAACAAAAACCACAGGAGGAAGAGAAACCTGAAGAAGTACAGCTTAAACCAGTGAAGAAGGAGCAGCCTGTTCCTGAAGAAAAGCGTGAAGAACCCAAGTGGCCAACTGGAAGGAGACGTCTTAAAGAGGAACAGCCTGCCGAAGAAGTAATACTCAAACCTATTCCGAAACAAAAACCACAGGAGGAAGAGAAACCTGAAGAAGTACAGCTTAAACCAGTGAAGAAGGAGCAGCCTGTTCCTGAAGAAAAGCCTGAAGAACCCAAGTGGCCAACTGGAAGGAGACGTCCTAAAGAGGAACAGCCTGTCGAAGAAGTAGTACTCAAACCTATTCCTAAACAAAAACCACAGGAGGAAGAGAAACCTGAAGAAGTACAGCTTAAACCAGTGAAGAAGGAGCAGCCTGTTCCTGAAGAAAAACCTGAAGAACAAAAGTGGCCGTCTGGAAGGAGGCGTCCTAAAGAGGAACAGCCTGTCGAAGAAGTAGTACTCAAACCTATTCCAAAACAAAAACCACAGGAGGAAGAGAAACCTGAAGAAGTACAGCTTAAACCAGTGAAGAAGGAGCAGCCTGTTCCTGAAGAAAAATCTGAAGGACCCAAGTGGCCAACTGGAAGGAGGCGTCCTAAAGAGGAACAGCCTGTCGAAGAAGTAGTACTCAAGCCTATTCCTAAACAAAAACCTCAGGAGGAAGAGAAACCTGAAGAAGTGCAGCTTAAAGCAGTGAAGAAGGAGCAGCCTGTTCCTGAAGAAAAACCTGACGAACAAAAGTGGCCGTCTGGAAGGAGGCGTCCTAAAGAGGAACAGCCTGTCGAAGAAGTAGTACTCAAACCTATTCCAAAACAAAAACCACAAGAGGAAGAGAAACCTGAACAAGTAAAGCTTAAACCAGTGAAGAAGGAGCAGCCTATCCTTGAAGAAAAACCTGAAGAACCCAAGTGGCCAACTGGAAGGAGACGTCCTAAAGAGGAACAGCCTGCCGAAGAAGTAATACTCAAACCTATTCCGAAACAAAAACCACAGGAGGAAGAGAAACCTGAAGAAGTACAGCTTAAACCAGTGAAGAAGGAGCAGCCTGTTCCTGAAGAAAAGCCTGAAGAACCCAAGTGGCCAACTGGAAGGAGACGTCCTAAAGAGGAACAGCCTGTCGAAGAAGTAGTACTCAAACCTATTCCTAAACAAAAACCACAGGAGGAAGAGAAAACTGAAGAAGTACAGCTTAAACCAGTGAAGAAGGAGCAACCTGTTCCTGAAGAAAAACCTGACGAACAAAAGTGGCCGTCTGGAAGGAGACGTCCTAAAGAGGAACAGCCTGTCGAAGAAGTAGTACTCAAACCTATTCCTAAACAAAAACCACAGGAGGAAGAGAAACCTGAAGAAGTACAGCTTAAACCAGTGAAGAAGGAGCAGCCTGTTCCTGAAGAAAAACCTGACGAACAAAAGTGGCCGTCTGGAAGGAGGCGTCCTAAAGAGGAACAGCCTGTCGAAGAAGTGGTACTCAAACCTATTCCTAAACAAAAACCTCAGGAGGAAGAGAAACCTGAAGAAGTGCAGCTTAAAGCAGTGAAGAAGGAGCAGCCTGTTCCTGAAGAAAAACCTGACGAACAAAAGTGGCCGTCTGGAAGGAGGCGTCCTAAAGAGGAACAGCCTGTCGAAGAAGTAGTACTCAAACCTATTCCAAAACAAAAACCACAAGAGGAAGAGAAACCTGAAGAAGTACAGCTTAAACCAGTGAAGAAGGAGCAGCCTATCCTTGAAGAAAAACCTGAAGAACCCAAGTGGCCAACTGGAAGGAGACGTCCTAAAGAGGAACAGCCTGTCGAAGAAGTAGTACTCAAACCTATTCCTAAACAAAAACCACAGGAGGAAGAGAAACCTGAAGAAGTACAGCTTAAACCAGTGAAGAAGGAGCGGCCTGTTCCTGAAGAAAAGCCTGAAGAACCCAAGTGGCCAACTGGAAGGAGACGTCCTAAAGAGGAACAGCCTGCCGAAGAAGTAATACTCAAACCTATTCCGAAACAAAAACCACAGGAGGAAGAGAAACCTGAAGAAGTACAGCTTAAACCAGTGAAGAAGGAGCAGCCTGTTCCTGAAGAAAAGCCTGAAGAACCCAAGTGGCCAACTGGAAGGAGACGTCCTAAAGAGGAACAGCCTGTCGAAGAAGTAGTACTCAAACCTATTCCTAAACCAAAACCACAGGAGGAAGAGAAACCTGAAGAAGTACAGCTTAAACCAGTGAAGAAGGAGCAGCCTGTTCCTGAAGAAAAACCTGAAGAACAAAAGTGGCCGTCTGGAAGGAGGCGTCCTAAAGAGGAACAGCCTGTCGAAGAAGTAGTACTCAAACCTATTCCTAAACAAAAACCACAGGAGGAAGAGAAACCTGAAGAAGTGCAGCTTAAACCAGTGAAGAAAGAGCAGCCTGTTCCTGAAGAAAAACCTGAAGAACCCAAGTGGCCAACTGGAAAGAGGCGTCCTAAAGAGGAACAGCCTATCGAAGAAGTAGTTCTCAAACCTATTCCGAAACAAAAACCACAGGAGGAAGAAAAACCTGAAGAAGTACAGCTGAGACCAGTGAAGAAGGAGCAGCCTGTTCCTGAAGTAAAGCCTGAAGAACCCAAGTGGCCAACTGGAAGGAGACGTCCTAAAGAGGAACAGCCTGTCGAAGAAGTAGTACTCAAACCTATTCCGAAACAAAAACCACAGGAGGAAGAGAAACCTGAAGAAGTGCTGCTTAAACCAGTGAAGAAGGAGCAACCTGTTTCTGAAGAAAAACCTGAAGAACCCAAGTGGCCGTCTGGAAGGAGGCGTCCTAAAGAGGAACAGCCTGTCGAAGAAGTAGTACTCAAGCCTATTCCGAAACAAAAGCCACAGGAGGAAGAGAAATCTGAAGAAGTACAGCTTAAACCAGTGAAGAAGGAGCAGCCTGTTCCTGAAGAAAAACCTGAAGAACAAAAGTGGCCGTCTGGAAGGAGGCGTCCTAAAGAGGAACAGCCTGTCGAAGAAGTAGTACTCAAACCTATTCCTAAACAAAAACCACAGGAGGAAGAGAAACCTGAAGAAGTACAGCTTAAACCAGTAAAGAAAAAGCAGCCTGTTCCTGAAGAAAAACCTGAAGAACCCAAGTGGCCGTCTGGAAGGAGGCGTCCTAAAGAGGAACAGCCTGTTGAAGAAGTAGTACTCAAGCCTATTCCGAAACAAAAACCACAGGAGGAAGAGAAACCTGAAGAAGTACAGCTTAAACCAGTGAAGAAGGAGCAGCCTGTTCCTGAAGAAAAACCTGAAGAACAAAAGTGGCCGTCTGGAAGGAGGCGTCCTAAAGAGGAACAGCCTGTCGAAGAAGTAGTACTCAAGCCTATTCCGAAACAAAAACCACAGGAGGAAGAGAAACCTGAAGAAGTGCTGCTTAAACCAGTGAAGAAGGAGCAACCTGTTCCTGAAGAAAAACCTGAAGAACCCAAGTGGCCGTCTGGAAAAAGGCGTCCTATAGAGGAACAGCCTGTCGAAGAAGTAGTACTCAAGCCTATTCCGAAACAAAAACCAAAGGAGGAAGAAAAAACTGAAGAAGTGCAGCTTAAACCAGTGAAGAAGGAGAAGCTGAGTCATGAAGAAAAAACTAAGGAACCAAAGTTACCATCTGGTAAGCGGCCTAAGGAGGAAAAACTTCCGAAAGAAGAAGCCATTACGCCCATCCTTGAAGAAGAAAAACCTGAAGAAGTACAAGAACTTCCTCAAAAGAAATCAGAGGAACCTACGGATTCGTCTATAAAAGTACAAAAAGGTGAAGAAGTCGTTGACAAAATCATAACCGAGATTGTCTCGAAAGAAGAGCTATTGATTAAGAACATTGATGTACCAGAATTTGATGATAAGCAAGTTGAGGAAGTAACTGAAACTGTATCGTCTGGGACGCAAAAGAAGGTCATCAAGAAGACGAAATCGAAAAGAATACTGGAAGATAAGGGTAAGAAATCTTTACATTGTTATTTTTTAAACACTCTTGTAATTAAACTTTAAAATGGCAGTTTTTACTTTTGGAATAAACAGATGCATGGCTTAGTCTAAATCGAACAATTACTTTACATTTTACAGATTTACTCATAAAAATAAGTATTAAATATTGTCATGAGTGTACAGTAATTTTTAATGGTAGCATAGTACTGTAATTAAGAGGCCGTATACAAAATTTACCGATTTCGCTGATTTAGCTGATTTTACATAGGATATTTTGCAGTTAAATTACAGTATTTCCATAAGTTATATATAATTATATTTTATTGCACAATATGACTGATTATTTGAATAATAAACTATTGAATGAACTTATTTTTAGGGTTCCGTAGCCAAATGGCAAAAAACGGAACCCTTATGGATTCGTGATGTCTGTCTGTCCGTCCGAATGTCACAGCCACTTTTTTCCGAAACTATAAGAACTATACTGTTGAAACTCGGTACGTAGATGTATTCTGTGAACCACATAGAAAAAAGCAATAAATTTTGAGGGTTCCTCATACTTGGAACTAAAACTCAAAAAAAATTTTTTCATCAAACCCATACGTATGGAGTATCTATGGATAGGTCTTCAAAAATGATATTGAGGTTTCTTATATCATTTTTATCTAAACTGAATAGTTTGCGCGAGAGACACTTGTCTTCCAAAGTGGTAAAATGTAAATAAAATAACACATGACTAAAATAAGAGAATGATAAAACTAAAAAAAATATAATGTATATTACGATGCAAACTTCCACAGAAAATTGGTTTGAACGAGATCTAGTAAGTAGTTTTTTTTAATACGTCATAAATCTTAAACCACAATTTACCTTTCATTCAATCTTAATGCAATGATTTCTATGGATAATCAAAGGCAATGATGTATTTCTGTTGCCTCTATTGTTATACAAATACTAAAAATAGAATAAAATAAATATTTAAGGGGGCTCCCATACAATTAACGTGATTTTTTATAGATAATGGTACGGAAACCTTCGTGCGTGAGTCCGAGTCGCACTTGGCCGGTTTTTAATTTTTGTTACGTTGTTTTGCTTAACAGACCTGAAGACGGTGATAGTTTTGTAAATTTTACTATAATAGGTATAGAATATTACATACTTCCGGATCATTTTAAAATCTAAACAGATCGAAAAAATGCCAGGTATTGCTGTAAAAATCGCATACATAGTAAATGAGTCACTTTTTGCCAGTCTTACACAAAAAATATTTGTAAAAAAACATTGAACATAGGCAATTTTGAGAGAAATAAGGCCAGAAATTGCATTTGATTTCGGCAAATTGGAAGAATCTTTCGTAATATTTATTTGACGTAAATATACTTCATAATCAATCCATTTTCAAAAAAAAAAAAAAAAAACAATTTAATAATGAAAATTTGGCATTAAAAATCTTTTAAAGTAACCTGAATCTCGCATTATAATTCTTGACCCAAGCTAAAAAAGTGGCTAATGTATTAGATTATTAATGAAATGATCAGTTATATTCTTCAATGAAAACTTATTGAAATACCATAATTTAACTGCAAAATCTCATGTGTTAAATCAGGTAAATAAGCGATATCGGCAAAATTTCGTATACGACCTATTAAGTTTTTCTCAAAATAACAATTGCACGTTTTTGTTGCATTTGTACAAGATTTCGTAAATCATCATATTATATGTTATTAACTATCGTATTCCATATTTTTATAAAAGAAAATGACTTTAATTTAAGATTTTCCATTACAACTGGAGACTTATAAATAGTATTTTAATTTTGGTATTAACGTTTGTTTAATATTTATGTCCTATTTCTATGTTAACACTTGTTCATAATATATTATTAACCTTATTCATAAGAGACTATATTATTTATTATTATATATACTTCAAAGTATAAAAAGGAGAAAATGATTTAAAAGGAAAAGGATAATATTCGGGACCGTCATAATATCTTGTGAGATGCAATAACTTTGATAATTAGTTAGCATATCATACTTAAAGACATTAATGTAAGATGCTTGTTATGTACTAATGAAATAAAACATTAATAAAAAATATTTTACAGAAATTGGGCCGATTATATATGAAACAGTAAACGCTGTTACAGTGCCTGAAAGTAGTGACTTTCAGCTAAATGTAAGATTTAAAGCAGAAGACGGAATCAAAGTTACTTGGTATTTAAATAATCAAATTCTTGATAAAAATCCTGAATGTGATATAGTTACAGAAAATGGTACATCAACGATAATAATAAAAAATGCAAATAAAAAGAAGATAGGAAAATACGAAGTAGTGATTGAGAAAAATAACCTTTTGGCAAAATCTGCATGTTCTGTTAAACTTAAAAAAGACTCTGACGAAGACAGCGTGAAACCCCCGTCTTTAATAAGACCAATACGACCGACGCTTGCCAGATTTGGGGATATTGTATTGTTCGAAACAGAGGTTATATCAAGCCCTTGTGCATCTTTCCAGTGGTTCATAGGATCAAAAGAAGTAGTTTCGTATTCAAAAGAAAATAGACTAAATAACATATACGTTACAAATAAAGACAACGTTTCATGTCTTTGTATAGAAAATCTAACTGAAGATTTTATAGGAACTGTAACATGTAGAGCCGAAAATTTTGCTGGTTCAGTGAGTACTTCGGCTTCCTTAAACATATTACCAAACAATGTGATGACAGTAAATGGTCATGTCCCAGAATTTATATCACCTTTAAAATCAGCAACCGTTATGGATGGAGACCCTATAGTTCTTAAGTGTGAAGTTATAGGTCAACCTTGGCCAAAGATATATTGGTTTTATAACGACAAACCTATAGAAAGAGCTAGAGATGTAACAATTGGTCGACAAGAATCAGGATTGTGCGAGTTATGCATAAAAGAAGCGTTCCCAGAAATGACGGGAATTTATCGTTGCAAAGCTGTAAACAAATTTGGGAATTGTAGCTGTGAATGTGTTGTAAACGTGGAAGGTAGCCCAAACGTTTCGGTTGACATAACGCATGCTATCTAATATAACGCTTAGCATGATTTAATATTTTATTTTTATAACATCTTTACAATACAAACCTGTTACACTATTATATGTAAAAATCAAATTATAATAGTTACACCCGCCATGCATCTGTAGCAACGTTTAAAATAATTAATAAGTTGCGTGATATCTTCACTATTGGTATTGTTTGCTGTACCTTGGCTTTCTGCACAGCAGTTGGGCCGCATAGCGTTTTCAAGAGTTCTAAACACTAAAAATAAGGATCACAACCATTTGTTTTTGTTTCTTTAATCTAAATTTAAAACTTAACTAAATTTTTGGGAATGCATCATTTGTTTACGAATTTCATGACAAAGACGGATTTTGGATCTTTAAAATCGGATTTTTATAATAGCTGTCCACGTATTTCATTGTACCAATTCTAATACCAGCTGGAGGGCAGGAGGTATATCTCTCAATAATCAAAGTTATCGTAAAAAAATACGACCAGTTTCCATACATAAATATTAAGCTATTATACATAAATTTTATTAGTAATGTCATAACTAAGTTGATAGTCTGTCTTTTGTTACCTTCACAATGCACTTTGTCAAGAGTCAATAGAATATGAATACCGTAACAACGTTTTTGATTCGATACATCGCAATGATGATAAAAAATTAATATATCACTTCCTCTATAAAGATATATCATATCTATCATAGAATATTTAAATAAAATACATATTATTTGCTTACTGCTATAATTTTTCTACTGGCCGGGGATATTTAAAACTGAAAGTATGGAGAATGGTTAAAAAACTATTAATAATAAATATAACTATATATTAATAATAAATATTAAATTGTTCACACAAAAATTTAAACCGATTTCATATGAGCATAATTATTAAAGAAATAAAGAAAGTCACTTCAAGAAAGATTTTGTTGAATACATGAAAAAAGTGAATGATGCTTTAAGGTTTAAGATAAATTATTTTTTTAATTTAAGGCTCATAATTAAAGAAACCTTAGTCAAAATCTGTTTGTTTTTTGATGAAATTAAAACAGGACCACATTACAAAAATCAGCTTGCAAAAAAGTTACAAAAAATCCTTTTTTGTACGAACTCGTAAACACTATGAATACAGTCGAAATGAGTTAAATATTTTTCTAATTAGTTAGTTAAACTCTTAATTTTTTGTAATTTACAAGACCATAAATAATAAACTGGCTTCATAAAGAAATTATGGGAACGTCTGCCCGGATATATATCTCCTTGAAAAGGAAAAATATTCACTCAGAAAATAATAAGCATACACTGTTTTATTATTTAAACTATGCAAAAATCTAAGTTAAACTTAAAATATATAAGCAATCTACAGAAACTATTCCTATCTTTCTAATCCTTCAATTATTATCTTTTTTTAAGTCGATGACGGTTTTGGTTCTGTAGACATCACGCCGCTAAATAACGTGGGTGTTAATGTCCCCGTATGATCATTACGATGGTACTCATATTACAGGATAATAATTCAAACCCCTGAATATTCTTTTTGAAAATTCTAGAAAGTTCAAAATTACTTACTTGTACTGAATTAAACGAATTGGTTTGGGTTGGATTTCATAACTTTTTACGGCAGAAGAACTGCGTCACGAAACTTGTGATTTTTTTCCACACTAAGTATGTTTTTAGTGCTTGTGCAGCTTAATAGCGTACATGAGATCGTTAATAGTGGTAGTTTAATGTGTTGTAAATTCGACGACTTTATTTTAGGGCTTACAAAAATGAAATATTTGTAATAAGTATATTTATTTCAAATTGATCTATCTGTAATCAGCCCAGGACAGTCCAGTGTGAGATGGGCGACCACTAGTGACATATGTATTTCATGCGAGTTTTCTGATTTATTGAGCACGTTTAGGCGTCGATTTCGGCTGTTATCGATATACAACAGTCGTAGCAAACTTGTCGTAGGCCTCACAGGTGGTTTAAAACATTCTTCAACCGTACCGTCCGTCAACGTAAACAAACCTTCAACTCACCAACCTGCATTGTAGAAGCATGGTGGAGTAAGCTTCAGCTCTTAGGGATTGAGCGATGGAACGCAAAAAGGCCTATAGATCTTCTAAACATACGCATTCTCCTATGCTATCAATTTTAAGTGTCAACCCCGTCTTAAATTTCACCCTTTTATACTATTTATGTCACAAGCTTTATTACGCCTAATTGTAATATGTATTAATCACAGTGTTAATAATCATTTTATAACATTCTGATTAAATATAAATCTCTACTGCACTACTTTATATTTTGTGATAAATTACCTATTAGCCAATTTTAAAATTTATCATTTTTCAAATATTTATGTTCTGTATTTTTTGTGCAGCTTATGAATACTTGCCAAGCGCGTCTGAAGAAGATATATTGAGTGACGAGGTAAATATTACACACCTTTCTTATTAATACCATATTTTTATAGACAGTTAACAATACGCAATATAAAATGACGCTGAATGTGAATTTTGAATAATAATATAAGTACTTGGACTGACGACCTGAAAAAGACAGCGGGTAGTCGCTGGATTCAGAAAGCCCAGGACCGGGAGGAGTGGCGAACGTTAGGGGAGGCCTATGTCCAGCAGTGGATAGTAAAAGGCTGATGGATGGATGGGATGGATGGATGGATGTACTTGGACGACCGAGCGTTGCTCGGATAAAACAATTTATTTTCTTGGTTTAATTTCAACGAAACACTCATTTGCTTAGTGTTACTAAACAACGCCATCAGAAAATGCTCCAAAAAAATATTTTAACGAAAAATAAAAAATTAATGCAATATGGTTTTGATTGGGTTTGAACCCGGGTCTTTAATTCCGCATTCAGCCCTCGTAACCATTCGGCCAAGGAAGCTTTAATTCAATGAACGAAAATTTTATGGAGCTTTTAAATCGACATTGTCACTTCTTTGAACGTCGGATTGGCGGATGGCGTTTGACGGCGTTCTGCGCCACAATATTATTAATACTCTCAATAGATGTCAGGAAGTTTCGTATTTTTCCATAGATTTTATATATACTACGTATTTTCAGTTTATATTTTAGTTGATTAACCAGGGTACTAAATTTAATCAAAATCGTTGGTGCCGTTTCCGAGATTCAAAATATATATTTAGGTATATATAATAATTGCTCGTTTAAAGGTATTAGATAGATTAATAAATTTATTGATAGTATGTTGAATTATTATACTTATTATTATCATTACTTATTATTGAATTATTATTATCTACAAGATTGCGAAAAAAATTCATACGCATAAATTATGAATTATTCCCTATGTTATGGGTACCAAAGAACATCAACCAGCCCAATTGCATGAGCCTCGCCGGGCATCGAAGACAGGGAAATCATAGTGAAGCAATATTTACAGTAACAAACTTCTATTAGTTATAGAGGCGATTATGGAATTCGATAATTTAAGTAATTATAATAATAATTACATGAGTTACTATTTCGTGCTAATCTTTACTATATCGGACGACGCGTGATACACGTGTCTCATTAATCTCATTCGTAATATAATTTATTTTGTTTACCAGAAAACCAGCGATATAGAAGAGTATGCCCCAAAAATTGTGAAAGCTTTGCCTACAGTTGTATCAACCGTCGAAGGAGATGTAACTAGGTATGTACTAACCACATATTTGACAGGACTAAAGTTTATAAAAATCGATATTATATCAATTGACCCTGCGGCATAATTAATTAGTTGATAATCAGCTTTAAAACATTAACTTAACCCATTTTTTAAATCTATGACTTAACGTAGTATGACGTAATGCCGGGAAATGTAAGCAGCTCAAAAAAAAAAAAACTGAAACGGAGCCGTACTATAACAGTACTAGTAGTTACTATACAAATTCACTTAATAATAATTATTATTATATTTATTTTATTTCTCCCCCACAATATGGCTTAAATACTAAGTTTTACATATTTATTTACTTGAGTATGCTTTTTATTACTTATTATATTTAAGGAGATCAGAAACAATCACCTACTAAACATATATATTTTCCTTAGCTCATTAAATCTAGAAGTAGGCTTTTTTATATATATATAAGGTGTTAAGCATGTAAGCTTACTGACATGGCTAAAAAAGTTTAGTGTATTCTATGCGAATAAAAAAAATAATTATTCATATTATTTATTAATATCCATTTATATCAATAAAAAACCTGACTGCAGAATGAAACCGAAAAAAAGAAACAATTTTTATATGTGATATACTCATAATCAAATCATAAATTATTTACAGAATTGAGAGTTAAATTTTATTGTGTTCCTTGGGGAAATTCCAATGGGTAAGGAAAAGGGTGCGACTGTAAAATCTTCTATTTTATATTATAACAATTAACAACATAATTAGTTATTTGTTATTTTAAAAGTGTGAATAAATCTTAGGCAAATATAACGTAGATACGACGCACGTATAGCAATAATCAAATTTTTATTTTATTCTATTGAAGTGAATTGCATAATGACATTTTATTTTTCATTTAACAGGTTAGAGGCTAAAGCAGTTGGTATACCCAAACCTGAGGTGCGGTGGCTTAAAAATGGTGAAGAAATCAAACAATCTCATGAATACCAGATAGAAGAATTAGAGGACGGAACGTCAATACTTATTATACCTGAAGTCTATCAAGATGATACTGGAGAAATAAAGTTTGAGGCGTTCAATTCACTTGGGGTAACTTGTACGATAGCTGCATTGTCCGTAGAAAGTAAGTTCATACAAAAGCGACCTGATTTTTTAGTATTTTTAAATACTATATTAGTATGATAACTAAAATAACATTTTTAGCAGGTGCATCAAGGAGCTTCGCTTTATTGTGTTGAGATGATACCCCCTATCCTTGTATCTTTTCCTTCTAAAATTTTACTCAAGACAAATGATTACACTGTACACTTAACATATTCACAAGAATTGTCGTTAGCAAATATATATTGAATTCAATATAATAATTCTGCGTACTATTTAAAACTAGCAGTCGCCCGCGCCTTCGTCCGCGTGGAGTTTAGTTGTAGAATTTTTCTAAAATATAAGTAGCGTAAGTTAGTCCTCATTACATCAGCTACCTGCCAGTGAAAGTCCCGTCAAAATCCGTCCACCGTTTCAGAGATTAGCCGGAACAAACAGTCAGACAGACCGACAGACAGACAAAAATTGTAAAAAATATTATTTTGGTATTTCAAGCGTATTCATATGGATATAGTAAAAGCTGTTATTTAAATTAATTTAAACAGGCGCTCCAGATTTTTTTATTTGTATATATGTATGCAAAAAAAGGTATTCCAAAAAAGTCTTTTGGCGGTTCATCATAAAAACAATTTTACATCCAAATAAATTGTATCATTTATGCATCTTTTTGTTGGATGCAAGTTTTTTTATAAGTTAATTTTTTAACAAACAAGTAAAATTACATTTTCACTGTAGGCATTATTGGAACGAAGCATTACAGAAAGCCGGAGTGGGTGACACATATGGAGGAACTGCAAGCTGCTTTAAAAGGTACATTTAAAAATATATTTATTTTAGTGAAACAAAATGGTCCCAATATGCACACAATATTATTATTTGTTTTGACTCTGCCATTTTTTTAACATAGTCCTAATTTTTATTTTAAGTAAAAATTAACTTAATAAGCAGCTTAATAAGACATGCTCTCTGAAGCACGGAAACGGACTGAAATGTGCCCATTTCTCTTAGGTGCTGGGCGGTTCCATATTATTATATAAATAGTGTTTAATACTGCAATATATGTACAATATTGCAATATAGAATAACTATAAAAAAGAGTAAATATTCATGACACTGTTGAATACATTTATGTATAGTCCGTGCCAACATTTTACTAACCAAATTAGAAATATTCACTGCATCCCGTATTTATTATTTTTACATTATTAATTTTTTTAACAAATGTCAAGTCAACAAATATTATGTATTATGTACATATCCACGTTATGTTTTTTAAATCATCATCGATTTACAGCTACCCAGTCTGTGCCGACATTCGTTAAACAAATATTAGGAGAGCGAGTACATGAAGGTGAATCAGTCGTTTTTGAAGCCATGTACAGCGGAAATCCAATGCCAGGTATGTATGTCAAAAGCTTATTAATTTGTTTAAAATATGGTGTTCACTTTGAACCATATCTGTATAGTTATTAATAGCGGCCGCCCGCGAATTCGCTTGCGTGGACTTTATTTTTTTGCTCATATAGCCTTCATCAATGAATGGACTAACTATTAAACACAAAAATATTTTTTTTTATTTCACACCACTTTAGCGCGTTCAAACAAACAAACTCTTCAGCTTTATGTATTAGTTTAGATATTGATAACTATACGATGCCATATCTATAACTTTGACCTATCCACTTTGGTCACTAATTCTATTCCATAAGTAATATTTTATTAATGTATGTTTTTTTGTATAATTTTAGATTACCCTTTCTTTGCATTAAATATGCCTAAACAAAACACACGATCGAACGTCTATTGCCTACATATCAACTGTCTTATCGTAATATATACCTTTTATGTCTCGACTAATGTAAATACATTAAATACGTTTTTGGTTACTTATATGATATACAATTGAGTTCTTTTTTCAGAAATTTTATGGTATAAAGATGATAAAGTAATAAGAACTGACGAAAGATTTATTATTGAAAATAAGGATAACAGGACAACTTGTAAAATACGAAAAGCGGCAAAAGATTTGGAAGGCACATATATGTGTAAAGCTGTAAGTGAAATTGGAATGGCTACTACTAAAGCTAAATTACAAGTTTTTACAACAAGTGAAAAGGAAACGAAGTCTGGTGATGTTGTGTCGCCTCAAGATTACTTGATTTCAACGCAACAAACTAAGGAAGAAATTGCACAACCATTCAAAGAGATATCTTATGATACTGAAAAAGGTATAATTAAAATGGTGGAAAGCGACACAAGAATGGTCGCCGAGATAAATGAATTATTGGAAGTTATTAATGCCAAAGAATTTGGTCCTGGTCAGTCACCTTTGCGGGAATTAGCAAAGATTGGTTACATGTTAAGACGCGGAGTTACTATAGAGCAAATCGAAAGTTTGTATGATTCTGAATATTTTCCGGCTTTAAGAGTTCCACAAGCACAATCAGCCTTAGTACAATTGGTGGAACGGCAAGGACACGGGGCACTTATTACTGAAGTGCTTACAGAAGAAACTACTCAAAGTGAAGATTTGATAGCAGCTAAAGCAGGTTTCCGGGCTTTTCTTAAAATGGTAGAAATGAAACATAGTTCCGTCGAAGAAGTAATTGCTCACTTTTATCCTGAGGACTTTAAGCCCCTATCTTGGGAACGCAAAGAAGCGCAGGAGGTAATGTTTTTGATACACAAAATATTATATGATACACACTTGAAAAGCGCAAAAAACACTCACCGCCCATCGTACCCTTATCCCGCAGAATGATTCAAATCTATCCTAAACTTCTAATAGTTTCGCTCAGACATGCAATGGAACCGTATATTATAAAAAAAACGGGTTGCACTCCGGTAGTGCCGGCAGAAGTGAAAACTTGAACATTAACGTTGTGCATTTTTGATATTTTGGAATGGTTAGGGAATAATTTCACACGAATTGCTTTTATTATCAGTATTATTTTTCATCTAGTACTTTCAGTAGGTTTTCATGTAGTATTTTTATAAAGTACTCACTCATTTTCTTTCATTATTTCTTCGTGACTTTTTTCATTAATAGATGCACTTTGTTCAATGTGATATAAACGAATTTTATATTTATTAGGTATAGACAGTCGAGCTCGACTGTCATCAACTGTCACCCCTCCGTCTTACGAATTTTCGATCAGGCCACGTGTCTTGATGCGAGTTTATCATTTTTTACCCATCCCAAAAAAAGTGCACATGCTAAAGAACTTTTCACTTCAAAAATATTTAAAGCGATATCTTTTTGGAAGTCGGTAAAAATAACGATAAGAATGCAAGTTGTGTTCAATCAATATATTTATGATGAAAAATACTTTTTTTGATACTGAAAAATCGACATAATTCAATTAATTTTAGTTTCAATACAAAAAGTATATAAATTGTGCGAAATAAAATTCTTTTTAAATAAGGCGTATCATGCGTTTACAACAAATGTAGCGATATCTTTTAAATTCAACAAATGTGTGTAGGACTTTTGCGAGTAAGAATATTGCGCATTCTGTTTAATTCCACCAATTCCTCTGGCACCAGCGAATAACGACAACGTCACGTAAGAAGTTTTCGTCCTATAATTAAATCAGTTAATTGATTGGCAGTGTCAGCGACATACATTAATTACAATGTTTGAGGTACATTTAGAAATTCTTTTGATATTACAGATACTTCAACTCAGATGTGCGCGCGGCGCTATGTGTGCGTGGGCTAGTAATTATGCAGCTTTAATTTGTGTGACAGTGACGCGGCCGTGATCGTCCGAGCAACTTGACTGTACCTTTTGTCACGCACACAAAGTCACTGTGTATATACAGGTTTACACACACATAGCGCCGCGCGCACAACTGAGTTGAAGTATCTCTACGCATTTAGAGTTAAAAAAAAATAGACTGATTTTAGTGTCACGTTGATCGTCCGCGCTGACATTAGATTGATTAGACATATACTTACATAGCCCTAAGAGCGTTTATAGTATATTTCATTACACGTGCGGAAAGGCTGTCATTGCAAGGAGTTCCGGCAAATGTCTACCCGAGCCGAGGCGCAGCCGAAGGTGAGGGTTGACAGTCGGAACTCCTTCCAATGACGGTTCCGCACGTGTACTGAACGATTATTTTTAATACAGTTGCGAAAAAATGAAGCAATTTAATAAAAAGATAATAAAAACTCGCTAAAGAACATTTTTGAAAAATGGCGCCAACCGTAAAAGAATACCTGATTGATGAGAGATTTTTTTTTGTTTTCTTCACCCATTCTGGGTAGGCAAAGGAAACTATGCCCATACAGCCAAGTCTTCAGTAGATTTTTTTTATTGATATGAAATGAAAATATTAATGAGATGAAATGAAATGAAACCTAACCTAACTCATTAAATCAAATCTTTAAATTGATATTGAAACAAATTAGTAGCTTCTTTTTAGAAATATTTGCATGAATCATAAAAACTTCTTAAACTTCGTGGTTGGTTTTTTTCTTTTTAATAGACATTATTTTGACAGTTGGGAAAGAGAACGCACGAGTGCGGAAAAGGTAAAGAAAAAGCACGAGTGTGTAATAGCCCACTTCCCGCACGCTATACGTCCCTGCAATACGTCACTTTTTGAGCAACTGTATTAAAATAGTATATTTCATTACAAGTGCGAAAAGGCTGTCATTGCAAGGAGTTGCGACAAATGTCTACCCGAGCCGAGGCGCAGCCGAAGGTGAGGGTTGACAGTCGGAACTCCTTCCAATGACGGTTCCGCACGTGTACTGAAGAACTATTTAATACAGTTGCGAAAATGGCAATAGGCAAATGAAATGAAACCTAACTCATTGAATCAAATCATTAAATCTGAAATTGAAACAAATTAGTAGCTTCTTTTTAGAAACATTTGCATGAATCATAAAAACTTCTAAAACTTCGTGGTTGTTTTTTTTTAATAGACATCATTTTGACAGTTGGGAAAGAGAACGCACGAGTTCGGAAAAGGTAAAGAAAAAGCACGAGTGTAATAGCCCACTTCCCGAACGCTATACGTCCCTGCAAAACGCCACTTTTTGAGCAACTGTATTAAAAATACTATTACCAACATCTCAGCGGTCCTTAATATTAAAGGAATTTCAGTTACTCGTAACGACACGTGACAGTTAAATTTTAACAGTTTAATCTTTTTTTAATTTTTTATGCCTTTTACGGTATTGTATAAAAATCCTTTCAGCCATTAAATATTTTCTTTTCATTTTTAATAATGGCATCGCAAACTCTGTGTATATTACCAGCCTCAAGTATAATTCTTGCATCACTTAGTAGTCATAGAAAAAATCAGTAAGCCGTCAGGTATCAGTCAATCTAGTCAGTCAGATGTTCAAGTAAAGTGACGGCTACTTTACCAGAACATGTCCGATGGAGTTTTGGAGGCAAGCCGAAAAAACATGTTTTCGCACAGTTATTTTATTTCACAGCACTCGTGCACTGTCATTAACCTATATTAAACCAAATTCCATCAACTTTATCCGATATACATAGGTAGCTCAAAAGTACACCAAGAAAATAAAAATAAAACAAGAGCATAACTTGTCCCTTCAGACTTCCCGCCAAAACTCAACCATAGGTTAAATCCAAGGGTACATAGACTAGAAACAGAATACGCTCCATAAGTTCATTATAATTTATTTTTAATTATATCACCCTATTTTTAGATTGATTTGAAACCTTCCTTCTTTTTCATTAGGTTGTAGTGGAATCACCTGCTGAAGTTGCGGCCTTGCACACTCCGACAATACTGAAAGGTAAAGTTTTGCTGTTTGTAATATTACGTGTACTTATGAGAGTATCATATTTACTTTATCATTATGGTACTTAAATAAATATAGTTAATAAACAGATATGCAGTAAGGAATTAGAAAGAAAAAAATTTACTTATAAAATCTTTCCTTTAAGCTGTCGTTTCTCTTGCCAATATATTTGAAAAAATGATTCATCGCCTCCTTTTTAAACCGTATTTACTTGTCTATTAGATACACCTAGCTTGGAGGAACGTTGCGTACAAGGTTAGTTTGAAATATAACTGCCGTTTTATTTTTGCTTCTCTTCAATATAGACTCTCTAATAGTAGTTTAGCATTAAGCTTTATTAATCTATAAATTAAATAACTAAAGCACAATGTTCAATTATGCATCAATTGATCTACTTTATAACTGAAAGGGTTTTCTTTTATTTAAGACGTTTTACATGTGTATATTTTTAATATTTAGCATTTCAATACATCATATTAACACTTAAATCTTGCAGCTTTTGTGATGCAGCTTTTGCAACAAAATAAAGCTTTCGTAGTATGTGCTTATAACGGAAATATTGATAATCGTCACTATATAAATTTGTATAAGAATATAAAAGTAAGTATTTTTTATAATATACAATAACACAGAGTTTTAGTACACAGAAATACACTAACTTTAAAACATATAGTAATATAATTACATTAATGTTGCTCGTAACATGGAATTGATATAATATTAATCAACGTTTTATTTTGGCAGAGTATCATACTGTACTTACTTTACTATCATTTCACAGATGACAAAGAACAGCAACCAGTCAAACGCAAAAAATATTTAAAAAAAATAGTAGGTTCAACTGAAATTAAGGAAGAAGTTTTGCTTTCGACTAATACAAACCATTCAAAAGAAATGGTAGAGCATTACGAACATGACCAAACAACAGAAGATATAGATGAAGGGATGTACAAGTTTTCTTCTGCTTTAGCCACCGACATTAGCGAAAACAAAATCGAAATAGTTTCAGAAAGTCAGGTATCAAGCATAAATCCTTACATATCAAAAGAAGAGAGAAAGGCAGTAGTAAAATATGATAAAAGTTATCCAATAGTTAGCTGTGAACAGCGACCTCAAGAAAAAGAAGAAACACTTCAAAGAACAGAAAACCTAAGCATATATGTTAAACCATCTGTTATCGAAATACAGCCGTTAGTAGTAACAGAAATAAATAGCGAAACGTCTTTAGACTTATATTCTGACAAGAATAATAACAGTAAACGAACTGAAAAAATAGCCAATACTGGAATTATTCCAGTGGAGAGTTGTGTTTCAACAGAAACTTTTGTTAATATTTCGGTCTCAGAACTCGAGAAATTTGATAACCAGTCACAAAATGCTAAGACATCATTAACACTACAAGATGCCATCAATGTATCGCACCCAAATGAAATTATGAAAGAAGGCTCTTTCAAAGAAACTCCAATTAATCATTCATTTGCAGCAATATCAATTACACCAATGACAGGTTTGAGTATTACTGAAGTAAATGAACAAAACAAGGAACAAGAATTAACGCACACAATTACTGATAAAGCAGTTAAGTCAAACTTGGAGTTTAATTTACTAGAATCTATTAAGGTTGGTGAAGTATTTGTGGAAGATAAATCAGGAAAATATTATCCTGAGTTAATTGTACCAACTGAAACAGCGCGTAAAGATGTATTAGTTTCCAATCAAATAACGACTGAAATTCAGGATGTTCAAGAAAAGGAAGGATCATTGGGACCTTTTAGGCTGCCTAATGTTCAGGAAGCAAGTATAGACGTAACTTCAACAGATAGTGTAATAGTATCCATAAATGAGCTGCAAGAAAAAGAAGGCACGCTTCTTAATTTAGAAAACCCAATGGAAGCTACTATTGACAAGTCATTGACATTGCACACTAGCTTAAATAATTTTGTGACGACATCTCAAATAAAAGAAGCAGATTTTATTACAAGTGACATATCCCTCAAAAATGCAAGTGTTACTGTAAATGAACATCAACATAAATTTAAATCAGAGGTAAATATTCATGATTCAGAAATAATCATGACGAGTGGTAAAGCGAACACTACTTCTCAAGCTCGGATATCTATATCCACTTTAGATAATAATTTAGTAGAAGAAATTCTTATAAATGAAAGTGAAAATGAATTTGTAGTACGAGATGATAAAACTACAGCTGTAGCAAATATTGATGTTAAAACAAATGAACCTTTTGAAACATTAGAGAATATTAAGTTGGCGTCTATCAGTGAACTGAAATTAAAAGACAAGATAACAGACGAAAATGCATCAGAAACGATTATATCAGAAATTGCAAAATCTATATCATATCCATTAGTACATGAGAAAGAACTACAAGCTGAATATGTCTCTAAAACGCCGGAAAATGTTAGTATTTCAATGGTCTCAAATGTTCCATTAAGCGTGTTTGAAACGGAGTCTTCCGAATCGGAAAATAAGTTGAACGTATATAAAATACCAAGCACTTCAACAACCACACCATCATCAACGCATCACTTGAAAAGTCCTTTAACGCAAGAAATCTGGCCAACAGATCACATAGATTTCCTAAAAGAAGAAGAGTTTCCTGTAAAGGAATTTAAAGAATACCTAGACATGAACCAAGAAGTATCTGTATCACAAATAACAACTCAAGAACGAACCCAAGACCTGGGCGTCGATGATTTTTCTTACAGTAAAGCTTTGCCTAATTATATAGAACAACAAAGTATCAAAATTATGGAAATGATACCAAGTACTCAGGAGACAACACTCCAACCAGAAAAGACACCAGTGGATCAGGTTGCTAATGTTGATATAAAAACAGATCACAAAGTAGCAATTACTTGTGAAGTAAATGCTAGGGATGCTTTACAGATATTAGATTCTTTACAACCACAGCAAAAAGAAGCTCAAGTTATTACTCAAACAAATTTATCCATTCAAGTATCTGAAAATGAAATTTTAGATACTCAAAAAGAGTTACAAACTGAAATAAAACCTAACGAAAAATTGCTGAAATCTGAAATAATTTTAAACGAGGATTTACTCAACATTTCGGAGGTTATTCAGCATGACAAGGAAATTGAAATGGTGTCAGAGGAAACTACTAAATCATTTACAGCAACTTCAGATATCACATGTCATCCCGTTGCAGTTTCTAGTGAGTTGACAATTGAATCAAGCATTTCATTAACAAAGGAAGCCAAAAATGCAGAGTCCACGCAAGCTAATATTACAACTGAAAATCATAAACAAGTTGTCGTTGATTCAATAGTTTGTATTGAAAAAGAAAGTAACCTGAAAACAATTAAACCAGATACGTTTGCTGCCAAATTTGATTTTAAACCAAATGAGGCTATAATCATTGAAAATACAAAAAGTGAATTGTTGCCTACGGATTTGACAATCCAAAATTTGTTATTAGTAAAAGCGGCAGAAACAACTGGTACCAATGAAGCCATAACCCAAGAAGAGTATTTGATTCATTTAGAAGCGGAATCAATACCAGTTGGCAGTGATTTTAAACCGAAAAAACCTGCGATATCTTACACTCCGTACGAAGTTCCACAGTGCGAGGAGAAAACGATAGTTGACGTTGAAAATAAACTCTTTATAGAAAACACACCGGACACACAAAGTGCCACAGTTTCGATCTCTAAAAATTATGGCATAGAAACATCTGAAATTCTTTCACAGTCTGATAATCTTAAACATACGAGCGATTATGAATTAAAACCTAAGAAGGCTACAACAAAAATTGATGACATTTATGGTAAAACTGCGAATGTTGAAGAAATAGTACCAAATCAAATGTTAGATGAATTCAAAAAACCAATTAGTTTGACACAAAAACCTAATATCCTATCTTTACCTTTTAGCAACTTACAACAGACAGAAACTATTGTAAGCGAAAAAGAAAATATACTATATCAAGAAAAGCCTCAACTCTCAGTTGTATTAGGTGATATAATAGAAACGCAAGCTGTAATAACAAGTTCTGTCGACAGCATAGACACAGAAAAACCTTTCGAGAACCAGTTTGTTCCAGCAACTCAAAACGTTAACGTTGAAATAATTCCACAAAAAAGTAGTACAATAAACACTCAAATACTGGCAACAAACAATGTTCAAGATATACAAGAAAATTTACCAAGAAGTAAGAATGCCGTCTTAACCCTTGATTCTTTTCAAGAACATTTACAAAGCACTGAAATTTTTAAAGGTGAGAAAGAATCTTTTCTATCATCAACTGAAATATTAGAACAAGATGTATCTCAGAATTATGTAGAAACATTAGCTGTACAAAGTTTAGAAATACAAGCTGGTGAAAAGGAACGTCATTTTAATGTTGTTCAGGATAAAACAGGCATAAAAATTAACCCTTCGATTGACGTACAACGCTCGGTATCGAAGACTGAAGTAACAGCACATCAACATCTTGAAAAGTTTTTGCAACCTGTCAGACCAATTTCAGTAGCTAACACCAGTCACGAAGCTCAAGAGGCTATAGAGGAGTCTGAAGTTTTCGTCGGTGAAACTGAAAATTTATATAATAGTTGTATTCCTAGAAAAACGAACTCTATCGCTCTGTTTGAAGAACAAAAAAATATCTCCGTATCAGAAATTATTCTTACTGAAACTGAAATACCCTTACCTGACGTTGAGGATATACCAAAACAAAGTCTTGCATCACTTTATGAAAGAAATATACAGTCAAGTATAGGAATAAGTGAACCCGTTTTGGCAGAAAAAGAAAATACGTTTACACCAATGCCACAAAGCACGCCTCAACAAATAGGACTAAGATTCGAGACTTCAAAGCATATAAGTGTTTCTGAAGACATTCTGGGTGAAAAAGAAGAAAGTTTAAAGATCAACTCTATTCCTCAGTCAATTATAAACAATCCCACTTTTAACGTTCAACAACATCTTAATATTGAAATTAATATGACATCTGAAACTGGAGAAATAACGGATCAAGAGAAAATAATTGGCAAAAATATTGATCACGTAAGTATTGAATCTCAAGAACCAATTCACGTAAGTGAAACTAAATCTGAATTGAAAGAGGAAGATTTCAAACCTTTCTTGAAACCTAAGGAGTCAAGTGTCTCAGTCAAAGTGGATTCTGACAATTACATTGGTATAATTGAAGTAACACCACTTGAATGTGGCGATAATTTGAATACTATCGAAAAAAGTACATCGGATTCAATATCAGTTAACGTAGAAACAGCAAAGCATGTAACAGTAAATTTGGTACAAACAATGGATACGGAAATTAGTAGTGACATTAGGTCAACTGATAATACTCCTAAGCTGGCAAATCCATCGTTTGAAACAATTTCTCCTCTTGAAGTGCACGAAATAATTCCTAAGGAACCACTCCCCAATACTTTATCAGAAAATAAAAACAAAATGGAAAATCTAGATATTACTATAGAGCCACAAAAATACATATCGATCTCTGATACATATGTTAAAGAAAACGAAGAAGATTTTCAGAGTAAAACTTTGCCTTCTTTAGTAAATCAAACCATTAATATAAATACGAAAAGCCACATAATTACTTACGAAACCATTCCAATTGAAGACTCTAGTAAATCTTTAATGCTAGAGAATATGAAGAGTGATAATGCCCAAAAAACACAAAAGGAAGCGGAAAGCTTTCAGACTGAAGAACAACAAATTATTGAAACCGTGTCAAATATTCCTAAATTACCAGAAACTACAGTAAGTAAAGCCAGTGAAACTATAATAAATCTTAACAATATACAGTTTACTGAAGTACAGACACGAGAATCTTCAGAGTCATTTTCACAACAAATTCCAAGAATTGAAAATGTGCAAACAAGATCATTATTAGAAAATGAACTATTAAATGTTTTACCCCAAGTTATGGAAAGCACGAAAGAATTTTTAGACAAATACTCACCTGATGTGACAAAAGCTACTTGCGACTTAGAAGTTTCTAATAGTTACACAACTCATGAAGTTTGTATTAGAGAAGATTCACAAATGATTAAAAATGAAGTTAACAAATGCGAAGAGGCATCAAAGGGCGTTGTAGAAATAAATTCAGTACAGGAATCTGAAGTGATAGCCGAAGAAAACTTGGATACTCTTAGAAAAAATATTCTTCCAAGCAGTGTTACAGCTATTACAGCGCAGGATACACAGCAAGGCTTAGCTTATACTAAGCAGGAAGCACTGGAGAGCACAGAAGAACTATCATCATTCAAAAGAGAAGGTAACAAGGCTGTGTTTAATATAGATTCACACGTAAGTTATATTGTAACAGAAAATGCAACAGATGAAATACCAAAGGAAATATCCACCACGGAAGATACGCTGAAGAATGTAAGTGAAAAGATATTGGAAATAAATCCATTACAACAGACACAAATTATATTAGGGGAAAACGTCGAAACACTAAGTGTGACCAAATCTGACGAAATAACTATAACCACACATGCAATTCAAGTAAAATCTATCAACCAAACTGACACTTTTATACATGATAGCGTTATTCAGACAAATTTTGAAAGAAATGACCGCGAAGAATCCGCATCCATTTCTTTAAACACGTTAAAAGAAGTGAATGTACTTGAAATTACACAAGAAGAACCACAAGAGATTGTACCTCCTCTAACAAACTATTCTGTAACCGCTAAAAAAGCAGTCACTCCACAGACACACTTACAGTGCACAGAAAATATTCTGGAATCAACTTTAGAAGATTTTTCAATACAGCCAACACCAAGCAAAACTATAAATACTACGAGCAGTGTCCTATCACCTACTATTGTCAGTGACGAAATAATGCTCACAAACGCGACGAAACTTCAAACAAAACCGGATGAACATATAAGTAAGTATAATCGAGGAAGGCAGATTCTAGTTCTAAGGAATTTATTTATAAACTGGAAATATAATATACGTATATTAATGGAAAACTTAGTGGTTAGATAAGTTAATCATTTTATTTGTTGTTTTATTTGATGTTACGTTACGTTTTAATAAAATTTTCTTTAAAATAATAGTAAGGGTTGTAATTTTATGGAAGGTAACATTATGGAAAATGAACGTGTAACTTTGTTAATCGTCTTAAAACGATCAAATAAATGTATTGTGTTATGTTGATCCGTAATGAATAACATAACTTATATTATTAAAAATATATTAGTAAGTTCTTTTCTGGATGGAATAATCCAAGAAGTAAGAAAATGGGTAATGAAAGAACCACATTCAGTAAAACTTTCTAAAAACACTATTTACAACTACACGTGGACTAAATGCAGACCTATATAACACATTATGTCCGCTACTTATGCATTCGAAAAATTATTGGTAATATTCAGTGAACTGTTTGAACACAAAGTGAATGAAGAAATAATTATAATTAAAAGACCCATCGTATTGAATTTTGAAAATTCTCCAAAGTAACAGTCATGATTATTGATTTTTAACATAACATGCATAATATGTTTATTTTTTTAATATACATATTGATAATATAAAATTAATATTGTAATTAATATTTAATTGCACATAATTGATATACATAATTTCTGTCAAGAGACAATAATATAGCATAAACAAGTAACAAAAATTGTAATTAATATAATATACATACATGCATTCTATGTTATAGTGTTATTTTAATAGGTACTTAAAATTTTGATCAGCGACTACTCACTTTCCTCTTCTAAAACTTTGGTTTAAACTGCATATGTGTGTAATTTCGTTAAGTGATTGCTAAGGTCAGTGAAAGCTCTGTACTATTTCTATAAAATAATAATTTCACAATATCACTATTTTAGTACATCTCAAATACTAAAATGAATAAACAGAGACAAAATCATACAATAAACGTTACATGAATATTTTTCAGACTATTCAGACACATTCTCTCCAAAATCATCAGACTTGGAAGAAACAGAAGAAATTGTTACAAAATTTATGCAGGCACCTGGAAATGGAGAACCAATTCAAATAAAAACAAAACGAACAATACTTCGAAAAAAGAAGCAAACTAAAAATGGTGTTGATCAAGACGGAGATATAGTCATAGAAGAAACTATCGACGATGAACAAAAACATACACGACCAGATATAAAACACAATGTTGAAATAGAAGAATATGTGGGAGATGAAATAGTAGAAAATGACACGGATATAAGTACGATTGAAATGCCTGATGAAAAAGTACACATACCTAAAATTCCCACACAGGTAAAAATACAGGAAATGATCGAAGGTAAAGAATTACCAGAAATAACTGAAGTCACTGCAGAAATAATAGATCATACTGAAGAGTCTCTAGAGCCTAAAGGTGAAAAAACAATAAAAAAAGTAACAAAGAAAAAGAAAGGATCAATTGTACAAACTTCTGAAATAACAACAAAGCACATGAAGCAGCAACTCATTGAAGACACTGACGAGACACTTACACCAATCGATGATAAACCTAAGCCAGACACTGCAGAGTTAGTAGAAGAGTTGCCAGAAGAGGTCAAGGTAACGGAAGTCAAGTCAGAAACAGGTGACATAAAACGCGTCAAAACGATCAAGAAGATAGTCAAGAAAAAGAAGGGTCCGATCGTCGAAACATCTGAAATAGTAACGGTTGAGAAAGATGACGAGGCCCCGGTGACTACAGTTACCATAACCGAAGAACAAATTCCTGAAGAAGGTATAGGAGAACTTCCTTCTGAAGAAAAGAAAAAGCTTAAAGGTAAGACAACACACAAAAAACCCCAATTTACTGAATACACAGACGAAACACTTACGCCAATCGATTATACAACTCAGCAAGACACTGCAGAGTTAGTAGAAGAGTTGCCAGAAGAGGTCAAGGTAACGGAAGTCAAGTCAGAAACAGGTGACATAAAACGCGTCAAAACGATCAAGAAGATAGTCAAGAAAAAGGAGGGACCAATCGTCGAAACATCTGAAATAGTAACGATTGAGAAAGACGACGAGGCTCCAGAGACTAGAGTTACCATTACCGAGGAACGAATTCCTGAAGAAAGTCTAAAAGAACTTCCATCTGAAGAAAAGAAACAGCCTAAACGTAAGCCTAAACACCAAAAACCACAACTTACTGATGTCACAGACGAGACACTCACACCAATCGATGACACACCTCAGCCAGACACTGCAGAGTTAGTAGAAGAGTTGCCAGAAGAGGTCAAGGTAACGGACGTCAAGTCAGAAACAGGTGATATAAAACGCGTGAAAACGATCAGGAAGATAGTCAAGAAAAAGAAGGGACCAATCGTCGAAACATCAGAAATGATCACAGTTGAGAAAGATGATGAAGCACCGATAACAACAGTAACTGTTACAGAAGAACGAATTCCTGAAGTGAGTCAAGAAAAAAATTCTACCGAAGAAAAGAAAAAGCCAAAATCTAAAACAAAGCACATGAAGCCACAACTCACTGAAGACACTGACGAGACACTTACACCAATCGATGATATACCTCAACCAGACACTGCAGAGTTAGTAGAAGAGTTGCCAGAAGAGGTCAAGGTAACGGAAGTCAAGTCAGAAACAGGTGACATAAAACGCGTCAAAACGATCAGAAAGATAGTCAAGAAAAAGAAGGGTCCGATCGTCGAAACATCTGAATTAGTAACGGTTGAGAAAGACGACGAGGCTCCGGTGACAACAGTAACTGTAACTGAAGAAGAAATTCCTTTAGAAAATCTAGAAGAACTTGCTTCTGAAGAAAAGAAAAAGCTTAAAGGAAAGACAAAGCACAAAAAACCCCAATTTACTGAATACACAGACGAGACAATTACGCCAATCGATGATACACCTCAGCCAGACACTGCAGAGTTGGTAGAGAATTTGCCAGAAGAGGTCAAGGTAATGGAAGTCAAGTCAGAAACAGGTGACATAAAACGCGTCAAAACGATCAAGAAGATAGTCAAGAAAAAGAAGGGTCCGATCGTGGAAACATCTGAAATAGTAACGGTTGAGAAAGACGACGAGGCTCCGGTGACAACAGTAACTGTAACCGAAGAAGAAATTCCTGAAAAAAATCTGGAAGAGCTTCCTTCTGAAGAAAAGAAAAAGCTTAAAGGTAAGACAAAGCACAAAAAACCCCAACTTACTGAATACACAGACGAGACACTTACGCCAATCGATGATATACCTCAGCCAGACACAGCAGAGTTGGTAGAGGATTTGCCGGAAGAGGTCAAGGTAACGGAAGTCAAGTCAGAAACAGGTGACATAAAACGCGTCAAAACGATCAAGAAGATAGTCAAGAAAAAGAAAGGTCCGATCGTCGAAACATCTGAAATAGTAACGGTTGAGAAAGATGACGAGGCCCCGGTGACTACAGTTACTATAACCGAAGAACAAATTCCTGAAGAAGGTATAAAAGAACTTCCTTCTGAAGAAAAGAAAAAGCTTAAAGGTAAGACAAAGCACAAAAAACCCCAACTTACAGAAAACACAGACGAGACACTTACGCCAATCGATGATAAACCTCAGCCAGAAACTGCAGAAATAATAGAAGAGTTGCCAGAAGAGGTCAAGGTAACGGAAGTCAAGTCAGAAACAGGTGACATAAAACGCGTCAAAACGATCAAGAAGGTAGTCAAGAAAAAGAAGGGACCGATCGTCGAAACATCTGAAATAGTAACAGTTAAGAAAGACGACGAGGCTCCGGTGACAACAGTAACTGTAACCGAAGAAGAAATTCCTGTAGAAAATCTAGAAGAACTTCCTTCTGAAGAAAAGAAAAAGCTTAAAGGTAAGACAACGCACAAAAAACCCCAACTTACTGAATACAAAGACGAGACACTTACGCCAATCGATGATACACCTCAGCCAGACACTGCAGAGTTAGTAGAAGAGTTGCCAGAAGAGGTCAAGGTAACGGAAGTCAAGTCAGAAACAGGTGACATAAAACGCGTCAAAACGATCAAGAAGATAGTCAAGAAAAAGAAGGGACCAATCGTCGAAACATCTGAAATAGTAACGATTGAGAAAGACGACGAGGCTCCAGTGACTACAGTTACCATTACCGAGGAACGAATTCCTGAAGAAAGTCTAATAGAACTTCCATCTGAAGAAAAGAAACAGCCTAAACGTAAGCCTAAACACCAAAAACCACAATTTACTGATGTCACAGACGAGACACTCACACCAATCGATGACACACCTCAGCCAGACACTGAAAGGATAGTAGAGGAGTTGCCAGAAGAGGTCAAGGTAACGGAAGTCAAGTCAGAAACAGGCGACGTCAAACGCGTTAAGACAATAAAGAAGGTAGTCAAGAAAAAGAAGGGACACATCGTTGAAAGATCTGAAATTATCACGGTTGAGAAAGACGACGAGGCCCCGGTGACAACGGTTACTGTAACCGAAGAACGGATTCCTGAAGAAAGTTTAGAGGACCTTCCTTCTGTAGAAAAGAAAAAGCCTAAAGGTAAGCCTAAACACCAAAAACCACAACTCACTGAAGACACAGACGAGACACTTACACCAATCGATGACACACCTCAGCCAGACACTGCAGAGTTGGTAGAGGAATTGCCAGAAGAGGTCAAAATAACGGAAGTCAAGTCAGAAACAGGCGATATCAAACGCGTTAGGACAATCAAGAAGGTGGTCAAGAAAAAGAAGGGACCAATAGTCGAGACATCTGAAATAGTCACAGTTGAGAAAGACGACGAGGCCCCGGTGACAACGGTTACTGTAACGGAAGAACAGATTCCTGAAGAAATTTTAGAGGACCTTCCTTCTGTAGAAAAGAAAAAGCCTAAAGGTAAGCCTAAACACCTAAAACCACAACTCACTGGAGACACAGACGAGACACTCACACCAATCGATGACACACCTCAGCCAGACACTGCAGAGTTGGTAGAAGAATTGCCAGAAGAGATCAAAGTAACGGAAGTCAAGTCAGAAAGAGGCGACGTAAAACGCATTAAAACAATAAAGAAAGTCGTCAAGAAAAAGAAGGGACCAATCGTTGAAACATCTGAAATTGTCACGGTTGAGAAAGAGGACGAGGCCCCGGTGACATCAGTTACTGTAACCGAAGAAGAAATTCCTGAAGAAAGTAAAGAAGAACTTCCTTCTCAAGAAAAGAAAAAACCTAAAGATAAGCTTAAACAGAAAAAACCAAAACTCGCTGAATACGCAGACGAGACACTCACACCAATCGATGACACACCTCAGCCAGACACTGCAGAGTTGGTAGAGGAGTTGCCAGAAGAGGTCAAGGTAACGGAAGTCAAGACAGAAACAGGCGATGTCACACGCGTTAAAACAATCAAGAAGGTAGTCAAGAAAAAGAAGGGACCAATAGTCGAGACATCTGAAATAGTCACAGTTGAGAAAGACGACGAGGCCCCGGTGACAACGGTTACTGTAACGGAAGAACAGATTCCTGAAGAAAGTTTAGAGGACCTTCCTTCTGTAGAGAAGAAAAAGCCTAAAGGTAAGCCTAAACACCAAAAACCACAACTCACTGAAGACACAGACGAGACACTTACACCAATCGATGACACACCTCAGCCAGACACTGCAGAGTTGGTAGAGGAATTGCCAGAAGAGGTCAAAATAACGGAAGTCAAGTCAGAAACAGGCGATATCAAACGCGTTAGGACAATCAAGAAGGTAGTCAAGAAAAAGAAGGGTCCAATCGTTGAAACATCTCAAACTGTCACGGTTGAGAAAGATGACGAGGCTCCGGTGACAACAGTAACTGTAACCGAAGAAGAAATTCCTGAAGAAGGTATAGAAGAACTTCCTTCTCAAGAAAAGAAAAAACCTAAAGATAAGCTAAAACACAAAAAACCAAAACTCACTGAATACGCAGACGAGACACTCACACCAATCGATGACACACCTCAACCAGACACTGCAGAACTGGTAGAGGAGTTGCCAGAAGAGGTCAAGGTAACGGAAGTCAAGACAGAAACAGGCGACGTGAAACGCGTTAAAACAATCAAGAAGGTAGTCAAGAAAAAGAAGGGACCAATCGTCGAGACATCTGAAATAGTCACAGTTGAGAAAGACGACGAGGTCCCAGTGACAACGGTTACTGTAACCGAAGAACGGATTCCTGAAGAAAGTTTAGAGGACCTTCCTTCTGTAGAAAAGAAAAAGCCTAAAGGTAAGCCTGAACACCAAAAACCACAACTCACTGAAGACACAGACGAGACACTTACACCAATCGATGACACACCTAAGCCACACACTGCAGAGTTGGTAAAGGAGTTGCCAGAAGAGGTCAAGGTAACGGAAGTTAAGTCAGAAACAGGCGACGTGAAACGCGTTAAAACAATCAAGAAGGTAGTCAAGAAAAAGAAGGGACCAATCGTCGAGACATCTGAAATAGTCACAGTTGAGAAAGACGACGAGGCCCCAGTGACAACGGTTACTGTAACGGAAGAACAGATTCCTGAAGAAAGTTTAGAGGACCTTCCTTCTGTAGAAAAGAAAAAGCCTAAAGGTAAGCCTGAACACCAAAAACCACAACTCACTGAAGACACAGACGAGACACTTACACCAATCGATGACACACCTAAGCCACACACTGCAGAGTTGGTAGAGGAGTTGCCAGAAGAGGTCAAGGTAACGGAAGTCAAGACAGAAACAGGCGATGTCACACGCGTTAAAACAATCAAGAAGGTAGTCAAGAAAAAGAAGGGACCAATAGTCGAGACATCTGAAATAGTCACAGTTGAGAAAGACGACGAGGCCCCGGTGACAACGGTTACTGTAACGGAAGAACAGATTCCTGAAGAAAGTTTAGAGGACCTTCCTTCTGTAGAAAAGAAAAAGCCTAAAGGTAAGCCTAAACACCAAAAACCACAACTCACTGAAGACACAGACGAGACACTTACACCAATCGATGACACACCTCAGCCAGACACTGCAGAGTTGGTAGAGGAATTGCCAGAAGAGGTCAAAATAACGGAAGTCAAGTCAGAAACAGGCGATATCAAACGCGTTAGGACAATCAAGAAGGTAGTCAAGAAAAAGAAGGGTCCAATCGTTGAAACATCTCAAACTGTCACGGTTGAGAAAGATGACGAGGCTCCGGTGACAACAGTAACTGTAACCGAAGAAGAAATTCCTGAAGAAGGTATAGAAGAACTTCCTTCTCAAGAAAAGAAAAAACCTAAAGATAAGCTTAAACACAAAAAACCAAAACTCACTGAATACGCAGACGAGACACTCACACCAATCGATGACACACCTCAACCAGACACTGCAGAACTGGTAGAGGAGTTGCCAGAAGAGGTCAAGGTAACGGAAGTCAAGACAGAAACAGGCGACGTGAAACGCGTTAAAACAATCAATAAGGTAGTCAAGAAAAAGAAGGGACCAATCGTCGAGACATCTGAAATAGTCACAGTTGAGAAAGACGACGAGGTCCCAGTGACAACGGTTACTGTAACCGAAGAACGGATTCCTGAAGAAAGTTTAGAGGACCTTCCTTCTGTAGAAAAGAAAAAGCCTAAAGGTAAGCCTGAACACCAAAAACCACAACTCACTGAAGACACAGACGAGACACTTACACCAATCGATGACACACCTAAGCCACACACTGCAGAGTTGGTAGAGGAGTTGCCAGAAGAGGTCAAGGTAACGGAAGTTAAGTCAGAAAAAGGCGACGTAAAACGCATTAAAACAATAAAGAAAGTCGTCAAGAAAAAGAAGGGACCATTCGTTGAAACATCTGAAATTGTCACGGTTGAGAAAGAGGACGAGGCCCCGGTGACATCAGTTACTGTAACCGAAGAAGAAATTCCTGAAGAAAGTAAAGAAGAACTTCCTTCTCAAGAAAAGAAAAAACCTAAAGATAAGCTTAAACAGAAAAAACCAAAACTCGCTGAATACGCAGACGAGACACTCACACCAATCGATGACACACCTCAGCCAGACACTGCAGGACTGGTAGAGGAGTTGCCAGAAGAGGTCAAGGTAACGGAAGTCAAGACAGAAACAGGCGACGTGAAACGCGTTAAAACAATCAAGAAGGTAGTCAAGAAAAAGAAGGGACCAATCGTCGAGACATCTGAAATAGTCACAGTTGAGAAAGACGACGAGGCCCCAGTGACAACTGTTACTGTAACCGAAGAACGGATTCCTGAAGAAAGTTTAGAGGACCTTCCTTCTGTAGAAAAGAAAAAGCCTAAAGGTAAGCCTAAACACCAAAAACCACATCTCACTGAAGACACAGACGAGACACTTACACTAATCGATGACACACCTCAGCCAGACACTGCAGAGTTGGTAGAGGAGTTGCCAGAAGAGGTCAAGGTAACGGAAGTCAAGACAGAAACAGGCGATGTCACACGCGTTAAAACAATCAAGAAGGTAGTCAAGAAAAAGAAGGGACCAATAGTCGAGACATCTGAAATAGTCACAGTTGAGAAAGACGACGAGGCCCCGGTGACAACGGTTACTGTAACGGAAGAACAGATTCCTGAAGAAAGTTTAGAGGACCTTCCTTCTGTAGAAAAGAAAAAGCCTAAAGGTAAGCCTAAACACCAAAAACCACAACTCACTGAAGACACAGACGAGACACTTACACCAATCGATGACACACCTCAGCCACACACTGCAGAGTTGGTAGAGGAGTTGCCAGAAGAGGTCAAAATAACGGAAGTCAAGTCAGAAACAGGCGATATCAAACGCGTTAAGACCATCAAGAAGGTAGTCAAGAAAAAGAAGGGTCCAATCGTTGAAACATCTGAAATTGTTACGGTTGAGAAAGAGGACGAGGCCCCGGTGACATCAGTTACTGTAACCGAAGAAAAAATTCCTGAAGAGAGTATAGAAGAACTTCCTTCTCAAGAAAAGAAAAAACCTAAAGATAAGCTTAAACACAAAAAACCAAAACTCGCTGAATACGCAGACGAGACACTCACACCAATCGATGTCACACCTCAGCCAGACACTGCAGAGTTAATAGAAGAGTTGCCAGAAGAGGTCAAAGTAACGGAAGTCAAGTCAGAAACAGGCGACGTAAAACGCATTAAAACAATCAAGAAGGTAGTAAAGAAAAAGAAGGGACCAATCGTCGAAACATCTGAAATAGTCACAGTTGAGAAAGACGACGAGGCCCCGGTGACAACAGTTACCGTAACCGAAGAACCAATTCCCGAAGAAAGTATAGAAGAAATTCCTTCTGAAGAAATGAAAAAGCCTAAAGGTAAGCCTAAACACAAAAAACCAAAACTCACTGAATACACAGACGAGACACTCACACCAATCGAAGACACACCTCAGCCAGACACTGCAGAGTTGGTAGAAGAATTGCCAGAAGAGGTCAAAGTAACGGAAGTCAAGTCAGAAACAGGCGACTTAAAACGCATTAAAACAATAAAGAAGGTAGTCAAGAAAAAGAAGGGACCAATCGTCGAAACATCTGAAATAGTCACAGTTGAGAAAGACGACGAGGCCCCGGTGACAACAGTTACTGTAACCAAAGAACAAATTCCTGAAGAAAGTATAAAAGAACTTCCTTCTCAAGAAAATAAAAAACCTAAAGATAAGTTTAAACACAAAAAACCAAAACTCGCTGAATACGCAGACGAGACACTCACAACAATCGATGACACACCTCAGCCAGACACTGCAGAGTTGGTAGAAGAATATCCAGAAGAGGTCAAAGTAACGGAAGTCAAGACAGAAACAGGCGATGTCAAACGCGTTAAAACAATCAAGAAGGTAGTCAAGAAAAAGAAGGGACCAATCGTCGAGACATCTGAAATAGTCACTGTTGAGAAAGACGACGAGGCCCCAGTGACAATGGTTACTGTAACCGAAGAACGGATTCCTGAAGAAAGTTTAGAAGAAAGTCCTTCTGAAGAAAAGGAAAAGCCTAAAGGTAAGCCTCTACACAAAAAACCAAAACTCACTGAATACCCAGACGAGACACTCACATCAATCGATGACAAACCTCAGCCAGACACTGCAGAGTTAATAGAAGAGTTGCCAGAAGAGGTCAAGGTAACGGAAGTCAAGTCAGAAACAGGCGAAGTCAAACGCATTAAAACAATAAAGAAGGTAGTCAAGAAAAAGAAGGGTCCGATCGTCGAAACATCTGAAATAGTCACAGTTGAGAAAGACGACGAGGCCCCGGTGACAACAGTTACTGTAACCGAAGAACGGATTCCTGAAGAAAGTTTAGAGGACCTTCCTTCTGTAGAAAAGAAAAAGCCAAAAGGTAAGCCTAAACACCAAAAACCACAACTCACTGAAGACACAGACGAGATAATTGCACCAATAGACGAAACACCTCAGCCAGACACTGCAGAGTCTGTAGAGGAGTTGCCAGAAGAGGTCAAAGTAACGGAAGTCAAGTCAGAAACGGGCGACGTAAAACGCATTAAAACAATAAAGAAGGTAGTCAAGAAAAAGAAGGGACCAATCGTCGAAACATCTAAAATAGTCACAGTTGAGAAAGACGACGAGGCCCCGGTGACAACAGTTACTGTATCCGAAGAACGGATTCCTGAAGAAAGTTTAGAAGAAAGTCCTTCTGAAGAAAAGGAAAAGCCTAAAGGTAAGCCTCTACACAAAAAACCAAAACTCACTGAATACCCAGACGAGACACTCACATCAATCGATGACAAACCTCACACTGCAGAGTTAATAGAAGAGTTGCCAGAAGAGGTCAAAGTAACGGAAGTCAAGTCAGAAACAGGCGACGTAAAACGCATTAAAACAATCAAGAAGGTAGTCAAGAAAAAGAAGGGACCAATCGTCGAAACATCTGAAATAGTCACAGTTGAGAAAGACGACGAGGCCCCGGTGACAACAGTTACCGTAACCGAAGAACCAATTCCCGAAGAAAGTATAGAAGAAATTCCTTCTGAAGAAATGAAAAAGCCTAAAGGTAAGCCTAAACACAAAAAACCAAAACTCACTGAATACACAGACGAGACACTCACACCAATCGAAGACACACCTCAGCCAGACACTGCAGAGTTGGTAGAAGAATTGCCAGAAGAGGTCAAAGTAACGGAAGTCAAGTCAGAAACAGGCGACTTAAAACGCATTAAAACAATAAAGAAGGTAGTCAAGAAAAAGAAGGGACCAATCGTCGAAACATCTGAAATAGTCACAGTTGAGAAAGACGACGAGGCCCCGGTGACAACGGTTACTGTAACCGAAGAAAGGATTCCTGAAGAAAGTTTAGTGGACCTTCCTTCTGTAGAAAAGAAAAAGCCTAAAGGTAAGCCTAAACACCAAAAACCACAACTCACTGAAGACACAGACGAGACACTTACACCAATCGATGACACACCTCAGCCAGACACTGCAGAGTTAATAGAGGAGTTGCCAGAAGAGGTCAAAGTAACGGAAGTCAAGTCAGAAACAGGCGACGTAAAACGCATTAGAACAATAAGGAAGGTAGTCAAGAAAAAGAAGGGACCAATCGTCGAAACATCTGAAATAGTCACAGTTGAGAAAGACAACGAGGCCCCGGTGACAACAGTTACTGTAACCGAAGAACGGATTTCTGAAGAAAGTTTAGAAGAAATCCTTTCTGAAGAAAAGAAAAAGCCAAAAGGTAAGCCTACACACAAAAAACCAAAACTTACTGAATACACAGACGAGACACTCACACCAATCGATGACACACCTCAGCCAGACACTGCAGAGTTGGTAGAGGAGTTGCCAGAAGAGGTCAAGGTAACGGAAGTCAAGTCAGAGACAGGCGACGTAAAACGCATTAAAACAATAAAGAAGGTAGTCAAGAAAAAGAGGGGACCAATCGTCGAAACATCTGAAATAGTCACAGTTGAGAAAGACGACGAGGCCCCGGTGACAACAGTTACTGTAACCGAAGAACGGATTCCTGAAGAAAGTTTAAAAGAAATTCCTTCTGAAGAAAAGAAGAAGCCTAAAGGTAAGCCTACACACAAAAAACCAAAACTCACTGAATACACAGACGAGACATTCACGCCGATCGATGACACACCTCAGCCAGACACTGCAGAGTTGGTAGAAGAATTGCCAGAAGAGGTCAAAGTAACGGAAGTCAAGTCAGAGACAGGCGACGTAAAACGCATTAAAACAATAAAGAAGGTAGTCAAGAAAAAGAAGGGACCAATCGTCGAAACATCTGAAATAGTCACAGTTGAGAAAGACGACGAGGCCCCGGTGACAACAGTTATTGTAACCGAAGAACGGATACCTGAAGAAAGTTTAGAAGAAATTCCTTCTGAAGAAAAGAAGAAGCCTAAAGGTAAGCCTACACACAAAAAACCAAAACTCACTGAATACACAGACGAGACATTCACACCGATCGATGACACACCTCAGCCAGACACTGCAGAGTTGGTAGAAGAATTGCCAGAAGAGGTCAAAGTAACGGAAGTCAAGTCAGAGACAGGCGACGTAAAACGCATTAAAACAATAAAGAAGGTAGTCAAGAAAAAGAAGGGACCAATCGTCGAAACATCTGAAATACTCACAGTTGAGAAAGACGACGAGGCCCCGGTGACAACAGTTACTGTAACCGAAGAACGGATTCCTGAAGAAAGCTTAGAAGAAATTCCTTCTGAAGAAAAGAAGAAGCCTAAAGGTAAGCCTACACACAAAAAACCAAAACTCACTGAATACACAGACGAGACATTCACACCGATCGATGACACACCTCAGCCGGACACTGCAGAGTTGGTAGAAGAATTACCAGAAGAGGTCAAAGTAACGGAAGTCAAGTCAGAAACAGGCGACGTAAAACGCATTAAAACAATAAAGAAGGTAGTCAAGAAAAAGAAGGGACCAATCGTCGAAACATCTGAAATAGTCACAGTTGAGAAAGACGACGAGGCCCCGGTGACAACAGTTACTTTAACCGAAGAACGGATTCCTGAAGAAAGTTTAGAAGAAATTCCTTCTGAAGAAAAGAAGAAGCCTAAAGGTAAGCCTACACACAAAAAACCAAAACTCACTGAATACACAGACGAGACATTCACACCGATCGATGACACACCTCAGCCAGACACTGCAGAGTTGGTAGAAGAATTGCCAGAAGAGGTCAAAGTAACGGAAGTCAAGTCAGAAACAGGCGACGTAAAACGCATGAAAATAATAAAGAAGGTAGTCAAGAAAAAGAAGGGACCAATCGTCGAAACATCTGAAATAGTCACAGTTGAGAAAGACGACGAGGCCCCGGTGACAACAGTTACTGTAACCGAAGAACGGATTCCTGAAGAAAGTTTAGAAGAAATTCCTTCTGAAGAAAAGAAGAAGCCTAAAGGTAAGCCTACACACAAAAAACCAAAACTCACTGAATACACAGACGAGACATTCACACCGATCGATGACACACCTCAGCCAGACACTGCAGAGTTGGTAGAAGAATTGCCAGAAGAGGTCAAAGTAACGGAAGTCAAGTCAGAAACAGGCGACGTAAAACGCATTAAAACAATAAAGAAGGTAGTCAAGAAAAAGAAGGGACCAATCGTCGAAACATCTGAAATAGTCACAGTTGAGAAAGACGACGAGGCCCCGGTGACAACAGTTACTTTAACCGAAGAACGGATTCCTGAAGAAAGTTTAGAAGAAATTCCTTCTGAAGAAAAGAAGAAGCCTAAAGGTAAGCCTACACACAAAAAACCAAAACTCACTGAATACACAGACGAGACATTCACACCGATCGATGACACACCTCAGCCAGACACTGCAGAGTTGGTAGAAGAATTGCCAGAAGAGGTCAAAGTAACGGAAGTCAAGTCAGAAACAGGCGACGTAAAACGCATGAAAATAATAAAGAAGGTAGTCAAGAAAAAGAAGGGACCAATCGTCGAAACATCTGAAATAGTCACAGTTGAGAAAGACGACGAGGCCCCGGTGACAACAGTTATTGTAACCGAAGAACGGATACCTGAAGAAAGTTTAGAAGAAATTCCTTCTGAAGAAAAGAAGAAGCCTAAAGGTAAGCCTACACACAAAAAACCAAAACTCACTGAATACACAGACGAGACATTCACACCGATCGATGACACACCTCAGCCAGACACTGCAGAGTTGGTAGAAGAATTGCCAGAAGAGGTCAAAGTAACGGAAGTCAAGTCAGAGACAGGCGACGTAAAACGCATTAAAACAATAAAGAAGGTAGTCAAGAAAAAGAAGGGACCAATCGTCGAAACATCTGAAATAGTCACAGTTGAGAAAGACGACGAGGCCCCGGTGACAACAGTTACTGTAACCGAAGAACGGATTCCTGAAGAAAGCTTAGAAGAAATTCCTTCTGAAGAAAAGAAGAAGCCTAAAGGTAAGCCTACACACAAAAAACCAAAACTCACTGAATACACAGACGAGACATTCACACCGATCGATGACACACCTCAGCCGGACACTGCAGAGTTGGTAGAAGAATTACCAGAAGAGGTCAAAGTAACGGAAGTCAAGTCAGAAACAGGCGACGTAAAACGCATTAAAACAATAAAGAAGGTAGTCAAGAAAAAGAAGGGACCAATCGTCGAAACATCTGAAATAGTCACAGTTGAGAAAGACGACGAGGCCCCGGTGACAACAGTAACTGTAACCGAAGAACGGATTCCTGAAGAAAGTTTAGAAGAAATTCCTTCTGAAGAAAAGAAGAAGCCTAAAGGTAAGCCTACACACAAAAAACCAAAACTCACTGAATACACAGACGAGACATTCACACCGATCGATGACACACCTCAGCCAGACACTGCAGAGTTGGTAGAAGAATTGCCAGAAGAGGTCAAAGTAACGGAAGTCAAGTCAGAAACAGACGACGTAAAACGCATGAAAATAATAAAGAAGGTAGTCAAGAAAAAGAAGGGACCAATCGTCGAAACATCTGAAATAGTCACAGTTGAGAAAGACGACGAGGCCCCGGTGACAACAGTTACTGTAACCGAAGAACGGATTCCTGAAGAAAGTTTAGAAGAAATTCCTTCTGAAGAAAAGAAGAAGCCTAAAGGTAAGCCTACACACAAAAAACCAAAACTCACTGAATACACAGATGAGACATTCACACCGATCGATGACACACCTCAGCCAGACACTGCAGAGTTGGTAGAAGAATTGCCAGAAGAGGTCAAAGTAACGGAAGTCAAGTCAGAAACAGGCGACGTAAAACGCATTAAAACAATAAAGAAGGTAGTCAAGAAAAAGAAGGGACCAATCGTCGAAACATCTGAAATAGTCACAGTTGAGAAAGACGACGAGGCCCCGGTGACAACAGTTACTTTAACCGAAGAACGGATTCCTGAAGAAAGTTTAGAAGAAATTCCTTCTGAAGAAAAGAAGAAGCCTAAAGGTAAGCCTACACACAAAAAACCAAAACTCACTGAATACACAGACGAGACATTCACACCGATCGATGACACACCTCAGCCAGACACTGCAGAGTTGGTAGAAGAATTGCCAGAAGAGGTCAAAGTAACGGAAGTCAAGTCAGAAACAGGCGACGTAAAACGCATGAAAATAATAAAGAAGGTAGTCAAGAAAAAGAAGGGACCAATCGTCGAAACATCTGAAATAGTCACAGTTGAGAAAGACGACGAGGCCCCGGTGACAACAGTTACTGTAACCGAAGAACGGATTCCTGAAGAAAGTTTAGAAGAAATTCCTTCTGAAGAAAAGAAGAAGCCTAAAGGTAAGCCTACACACAAAAAACCAAAACTCACTGAATACACAGACGAGACATTCACACCGATCGATGACACACCTCAGCCAGACACTGCAGAGTTGGTAGAAGAATTGCCAGAAGAGGTCAAAGTAACGGAAATCAAGTCAGAAACAGGCGACGTAAAACGCATTAAAACAATAAAGAAGGTAGTCAAGAAAAAGAAGGGACCAATCGTCGAAACATCTGAAATAGTCACAGTTGAGAAAGACGACGAGGCCCCGGTGACAACAGTTACTGTAACCGAAGAACGGATTCCTGAAGAAAGTTTAGAAGAAATTCCTTCTGAAGAAAAGAAGAAGCCTAAAGGTAAGCCTACACACAAAAAACCAAAACTCACTGAATACACAGACGAGACATTCACACCGATCGATGACACACCTCAGCCAGACACTGCAGAGTTGGTAGAAGAATTGCCAGAAGAGGTCAAAGTAACGGAAGTCAAGTCAGAAACAGGCGACGTAAAACGCATTAAAACAATAAAGAAGGTAGTCAAGAAAAAGAAGGGACCAATCGTCGAAACATCTGAAATAGTCACAGTTGAGAAAGACGACGAGGCCCCGGTGACAACGGTTACTGTAACCGAAGAAAGGATTCCTGAAGAAAGTTTAGTGGACCTTCCTTCTGTAGAAAAGAAAAAGCCTAAAGGTAAGCCTAAACACCAAAAACCACAACTCACTGAAGACACAGACGAGACACTTACACCAATCGATGACACACCTCAGCCAGACACTGCAGAGTTAATAGAGGAGTTGCCAGAAGAGGTCAAAGTAACGGAAGTCAAGTCAGAAACAGGCGACGTAAAACGCATTAAAACAATAAAGAAGGTAGTCAAGAAAAAGAAGGGACCAATCGTCGAAACATCTGAAATAGTCACAGTTGAGAAAGACGACGAGGCCCCGGTGACAACAATTACTGTAACCGAAGAACAGATTCCTGAAGAAAGTTTAGAAGAAATTCCTTCTGAAGAAAAGAAGAAGCCTAAAGGTAAGCCTACACACAAAAAACCAAAACTCACTGAATACACAGACGAGACATTCACACCGATCGATGACACACCTCAGCCAGACACTGCAGAGTTGGTAGAAGAATTGCCAGAAGAGGTCAAAGTAGCGGAAGTCAAGTCAGAAACAGGCGACGTAAAACGCATTAAAACAATAAAGAAGGTAGTCAAGAAAAAGAAGGGACCAATCGTCGAAACATCTGAAATAGTCACAGTTGAGAAAGACGACGAGGCCCCGGTGACAACAGTTACTGTAACCGAAGAACGGATTCCTGAAGAAAGTCTAGAAGGAATTCCTTCCGAAGAAAAGAAGAAGCCTAAAGGTAAGCCTACACACAAAAAACCAAAACTCACTGAATACACAGACGAAACACTCACACCAATCGAAGACACACCTCAGCCAGACACTGCAGAGTTGGTAGAAGAATTGCCAGAAGAGGTCAAAGTAACGGAAGTCAAGTCAGAAACAGGCGACGTAAAACGCATTAAAACAATAAAGAAGGTAATCAAGAAAAAGAAGGGACCAATCGTCGAAACATCTGAAATAGTCACAGTTGAGAAAGACGACGAGGCCCCGGTGACAACAGTTACTGTAACCGAAGAACGGTTTCCTGAAGAAAGTTTAGAAGAAATTCCTTCTGAAGAAAAGAAGAAGCCTAAAGGTAAGCCTACACACAAAAAACCAAAACTCACTGAATACACAGACGAGACATTCACACCGATCGATGACACACCTCAGCCAGACACTGCAGAGTTGGTAGAGGAATTGCCAGAAGAGGTCAAAGTAACGGAAGTCAAGTCAGAAACAGGCGACGTAAAACGCATTAAAACAATAAAGAAGGTAGTCAAGAAAAAGAAGGGACCAATCGTCGAAACATCTGAAATAGTCACAGTTGAGAAAGACGACGAGGCCCCGGTGACAACAGTTACTGTAACCGAAGAACGGATTCCTGAAGAAAGTTTAGAAGAAATTCCTTCTGAAGAAAAGAAGAAGCCTAAAGGTAAGCCTACACACAAAAAACCAAAACTCACTGAATACACAGACGAGACACTCACACCAATCGATGACACACCTCAGCCAGACACTGCAGAGTTTGTAGAGGAATTGCCAGAAGAGGTCAAAGTAACGGAAGTCAAGTCAGAAACAGGCGACGTAAAACGCATTAAAACAATAAAGAAGGTAGTCAAGAAAAAGAAGGGACCAATCGTCGAAACATCTGAAATAGTCACAGTTGAGAAAGACGACGAAGCCCCGGTGACAACAGTTACTGTAACCGAAGAACGGATTCCTGAAGAAAGCTTAGAAGAAATTCCTTCTGAAGAAAAGAAGAAGCCTAAAGGTAAGCCTACACACAAAAAACCAAAACTCACTGAATACACAGACGAGACACTCACACCAATCGATGACACACCTCAGCCAGACACTGCAGAGTTGGTAGAGGAATTGCCAGAAGAGGTCAAAGTAACGGAAGTCAAGTCAGAAACAGGCGACGTAAAACGCATTAAAACAATAAAGAAGGTAGTTAAGAAAAAGAAGGGACCAATCGTCGAAACATCTGAAATAGTCACAGTTGAGAAAGACGACGAAGCCCCGGTGACAACAGTTACTGTAACCGAAGAACGGATTCCTGAAGAAAGCTTAGAAGAAATTCCTTCTGAAGAAAAGAAGAAGCCTAAAGGTAAGCCTACACACAAAAAACCAAAACTCACTGAATACACAGACGAAACACTCACACCAATCGAAGACACACCTCAGCCAGACACTGCAGAGTTGGTAGAAGAATTGCCAGAAGAGGTCAAAGTAACGGAAGTCAAGTCAGAAACAGGCGACGTAAAACGCATTAAAACAATAAAGAAGGTAGTCAAGAAAAAGAAGGGACCAATCGTCGAAACATCTGAAATAGTCACAGTTGAGAAAGACGACGAGGCCCCGGTGACAACAGTTACTGTAACCGAAGAACGGATTCCTGAAGAAAGTTTAGAAGAAATTCCTTCTGAAGAAAAGAAGAAGCCTAAAGGTAAGCCTACACACAAAAAACCAAAACTCACTGAATACACAGACGAGACATTCACACCGATCGATGACACACCTCAGCCAGACACTGCAGAGTTGGTAGAAGAATTGCCAGAAGAGGTCAAAGTAACGGAAGTCAAGTCAGAAACAGGCGACGTAAAACGCATTAAAACAATAAAGAAGGTAGTCAAGAAAAAGAAGGGACCAATCGTCGAAACATCTGAAATAGTCACAGTTGAGAAAGGCGACGAGGCCCCGGTGACAACAGTTACTGTAACCGAAGAACGGATAACTGAAGAAAGTTTAGAAGAAATTCCTTCTGAAGAAAAGAAGAAGCCTAAAGGTAAGCCTACACACAAAAAACCAAAACTCACTGAATACACAGACGAGACATTCACACCGATCGATGACACACCTCAGACAGACACTGCAGAGTTGGTAGAAGAATTGCCAGAAGAGGTCAAAGTAACGGAAGTCAAGTCAGAAACAGGCGACGTAAAACGCATTAAAACAATAAAGAAGGTAGTCAAGAAAAAGAAGGGACCAATCGTCGAAACAGCTGAAATAGTCACAGTTGAGAAAGACGACGAGGCCCCGGTGACAACAGTTACTGTAACCGAAGAACGGATTCCTGAAGAAAGTCTAGAAGGAATTCCTTCTGAAGAAAAGAAGAAGCCTAAAGGAAAGCCTACACACAAAAAACCAAAACTTACTGAATACACAGACGTGACAATCACACCAATCGATGACACACCTCAGCCAGACACTGCAGAGTCGGTAGAAGAATTGCCAGAAGAGGTCAAAGTAACGGAAGTCAAGTCAGAAACAGGCGACGTAAAACGCATTAAAACAATAAAGAAGGTAGTCAAGAAAAAGAAGGGACCAATCGTCGAAACATCTGAAATAGTCACAGTTGAGAAAGACGACGAGGCCCCGGTGACAACAGTTACTGTAACCGAAGAACGGATTCCTGAAGAAAGTTTAGAAGAAATTCCTTCTGAAGAAAAGAAGAAGCCTAAAGGTAAGCCTATACACAAAAAACCAAAACTCACTGAATACACAGACGAGACACTCACACCAATCGATGACACACCTCAGCTAGACACTGCAGAGTCGGTAGAAGAATTGCCAGAAGAGGTCAAAGTAACGGAAGTCAAGTCAGAAACAGGCGACGTAAAACGCATTAAAACAATAAAGAAGGTAGTCAAGAAAAAGAAGGGACCAATCGTCGAAACATCTGAAATAGTCACAGTTGAGAAAGACGACGAAGCCCCGGTGACAACAGTTACTGTAACGGAAGAACGGATTCCTGAAGAAAGCTTAGAAGAAATTCCTTCTGAAGAAAAGAAGAAGCCTAAAGGTAAGTCTACACACAAAAAACCAAAACTCACTGAATACACAGACGAGACACTCACACCAATCGATGACACACCTCAGCCAGACACTGCAGAGTTGGTAGAGGAATTGCCAGAAGAGGTCAAAGTAACGGAAGTCAAGTCAGAAACAGGCGACGTAAAACGCATTAAAACAATAAAGAAGGTAGTCAAGAAAAAGAAGGGACCAATCGTCGAAACAGCTGAAATAGTCACAGTTGAGAAAGACGACGAGGCCCCGGTGACAACAGTTACTGTAACCGAAGAACGGATTCCTGAAGAAAGTCTAGAAGGAATTCCTTCTGAAGAAAAGAAGAAGCCTAAAGGTAAGCCTACTAACAAAAAACCAAAACTCACTGAATACACAAACGAAACACTCACACCAATCGAAGACACACCTCAGCCAGACACTGCAGAGTTTGTAGAGGAATTGCCAGAAGAGGTCAAAGTAACGGAAGTCAAGTCAGAAACAGGCGACGTAAAACGCATTAAAACAATAAAGAAGGTAGTCAAGAAAAAGAAGGGACCAATCGTCGAAACATCTGAAATAGTCACAGTTGAGAAAGACGACGAAGCCCCGGTGACAACAGTTACTGTAACCGAAGAACGGATTCCTGAAGAAAGCTTAGAAGAAATTCCTTCTGAAGAAAAGAAGAAGCCTAAAGGTAAGCCTACACACAAAAAACCAAAACTCACTGAATACACAGACGAGACACTCACACCAATCGATGACACACCTCAGCCAGACACTGCAGAGTTGGTAGAGGAATTGCCAGAAGAGGTCAAAGTAACGGAAGTCAAGTCAAAAACAGGCGACGTAAAACGCATTAAAACAATAAAGAAGGTAGTAAAGAAAAAGAAGGGACCAATCGTCGAAACATCTGAAATAGTCACAGTTGAGAAAGACGACGAGGCCCCGGTGACAACAGTTACTGTATCTGAAGAACGGATTCCTGAAGAAAGTTTAGAAGAAATTCCTTCTGAAGAAAACAAGAAGCCTAAAGGTAAGCCTACACACAAAAAACCAAAACTCACTGAATACACAGACGAGACACTCACACCAATCGATGACACACCTCAGCCAGACACTGCAGAGTTGGTAGAGGAATTGCCAGAAGAGGTCAAAGTAACGGAAGTCAAGTCAGAAACAGGCGACGTAAAACGCATTAAAACAATAAAGAAGGTAGTCAAGAAAAAGAAGGGACCAATCGTCGAAACATCTGAAATAGTCACAGTTGAGAAAGACGACGAAGCCCCGGTGACAACAGTTACTGTAACCGAAGAACGGATTCCTGAAGAAAGCTTAGAAGAAATTCCTTCTGAAGAAAAGAAGAAGCCTAAAGGTAAGCCTACACACAAAAAACCAAAACTCACTGAATACACAGACGAGACACTCACACCAATCGATGACACACCTCAGCCAGACACTGCAGAGTTGGTAGAGGAATTGCCAGAAGAGGTCAAAGTAACGGAAGTCAAGTCAGAAACAGGCGACGTAAAACGCATTAAAACAATAAAGAAGGTAGTCAAGAAAAAGAAGGGACCAATCGTCGAAACATCTGAAATAGTCACAGTTGAGAAAGACGGCGAGGCCCCGGTGACAACAGTTACTGTATCTGAAGAACGGATTCCTGAAGAAAGTTTAGAAGAAATTCCTTCTGAAGAAAAGAAGAAGCCTAAAGGTAAGTCTACACACAAAAAACCAAAACTCACTGAATACACAGACGAGACACTCACACCAATCGATGACACACCTCAGTCAGACACTGCAGAGTTGGTAGAGGAATTGCCAGAAGAGGTCAAAGTAACGGAAGTCAAGTCAGAAACAGGCGACGTAAAACGCATTAAAACAATAAAGAAGGTAGTCAAGAAAAAGAAGGGACCAATCGTCGAAACATCTGAAATAGTCACAGTTGAGAAAGACGACGAAGCCCCGGTGACAACAGTTACTGTAACCGAAGAACGGATTCCTGAAGAAAGCTTAGAAGAAATTCCTTCTGAAGAAAAGAAGAAGCCTAAAGGTAAGCCTACACACAAAAAACCAAAACTCACTGAATACACAGACGAGACACTCACACCAATCGATGACACACCTCAGCCAGACACTGCAGAGTTGGTAGAGGAATTGCCAGAAGAGGTCAAAGTAACGGAAGTCAAGTCAGAAACAGGCGACGTAAAACGCATTAAAACAATAAAGAAGGTAGTCAAGAAAAAGAAGGGACCAATCGTCGAAACATCTGAAATAGTCACAGTTGAGAAAGACGACGAAGCCCCGGTGACAACAGTTACTGTAACCGAAGAACGGATTCCTGAAGAAAGCTTAGAAGAAATTCCTTCTGAAGAAAAGAAGAAGCCTAAAGGTAAGCCTACACACAAAAAACCAAAACTCACTGAATACACAGACGAGACACTCACACCAATCGATGACACACCTCTGCCAGACACTGCAGAGTTGGTAGAGGAATTGCCAGAAGAGGTCAAAGTAACGGAAGTCAAGTCAGAAACAGGCGACGTAAAACGCATTAAAACAATAAAGAAGGTAGTCAAGAAAAAGAAGGGACCAATCGTCGAAACATCTGAAATAGTCACAGTTGAGAAAGACGACGAAGCCCCGGTGACAACAGTTACTGTAACCGAAGAACGGATTCCTGAAGAAAGCTTAGAAGAAATTCCTTCTGAAGAAAAGAAGAAGCCTAAAGGTAAGCCTACACACAAAAAACCAAAACTCACTGAATACACAGACGAGACACTCACACCAATCGATGACACACCTCAGCCAGACACTGCAGAGTTGGTAGAGGAATTGCCAGAAGAGGTCAAAGTAACGGAAGTCAAGTCAGAAACAGGCGACGTAAAACGCATTAAAACAATAAAGAAGGTAGTCAAGAAAAAGAAGGGACCAATCGTCGAAACATCTGAAATAGTCACAGTTGAGAAAGACGACGAAGCCCCGGTGACAACAGTTACTGTAACCGAAGAACGTATTCCTGAAGAAAGCTTAGAAGAAATTCCTTCTGAAGAAAAGAAGAAGCCTAAAGGTAAGCCTACACACAAAAAACCAAAACTCACTGAATACACAGACGAGACACTCACACCAATCGATGACACACCTCAGCCAGACACTGCAGAGTTGGTAGAGGAATTGCCAGAAGAGGTCAAAGTAACGGAAGTCAAGTCAGAAACAGGCGACGTAAAACGCATTAAAACAATAAAGAAGGTAGTCAAGAAAAAGAAGGGACCAATCGTCGAAACATCTGAAATTGTCACGGTTGAGAATGACGACGAGGCCCCGGTGACTACAGTCACTGTTACCGAAGAACGAATTCCTGAAGCAAGTCAAGAAGAACTACCCGCCGAAGTGACCGAAGAAAAGAAACAGCCTAAAGGTAAGCCGAAACACAAGACACCAAAACACACCGAACACACTGAAATCACTGACGAGACAATTACACCAATCGATGACACACCTCAACCAGATACTGCCGAATCTGTAGAAGAGTTGCCGGAAGAGGTCAAGGTGACGGAAGTCACGTCAGAAACAGGCGACGTCAAACGCGTTAAGACAATAAAGAAGGTAGTGAAGAAACAGAAGGGTCCAATCGTTGAAACATCTGAAATTGTCTCGGTTAAGAAAGATGACGAGGCCCCGGTGACTACAGTTACTGTTACCGAAGAACGGATTCCAGAAGAAAGTCAAGAAGAACTACCCGCCGAAGTGACCGAAGAAAAGAAACAGCTTAAAGGTAAGCCAATACACAAGACACCAAAACAAACTGAGCACACAGTACACACTGAAATCACTGACGAGACACTTACCCCAATATATGACACACCTCAGCCAGACACTGCCGAATGTGTAGAAGAGTTGCCAGAAGAGGTCAAGGTGACGGAAGTCAAGTCAGAAACAGGCGACGTCAAACGCGTTAAAACAATAAAGAAGGTAGTCAAGAAAAAGAAGGGACCAATCGTCGAAACATCTGAAATAGTCACAGTTGAGAAAGACGACGAGGCCCCGGTGACAACAGTTACTGTATCTGAAGAACGGATTCCTGAAGAAAGTTTAGAAGAAATTCCTTCTGAAGAAAAGAAGAAGCCTAAAGGTAAGTCTACACACAAAAAACCAAAACTCACTGAATACACAGACGAGACACTCACACCAATCGATGACACACCTCAGCCAGACACTGCAGAGTTGGTAGAGGAATTGCCAGAAGAGGTCAAAGTAACGGAAGTCAAGTCAGAAACAGGCGACGTAAAACGCATTAAAACAATAAAGAAGGTAGTCAAGAAAAAGAAGGGACCAATCGTCGAAACATCTGAAATAGTCACAGTTGAGAAAGATGACGAAGCCCCGGTGACAACAGTTACTGTAACCGAAGAACGTATTCCTGAAGAAAGCTTAGAAGAAATTCCTTCTGAAGAAAAGAAGAAGCCTAAAGGTAAGCCTACACACAAAAAACCAAAACTCACTGAATACACAGACGAGACACTCACACCAATCGATGACACACCTCAGCCAGACACTGCAGAGTTGGTAGAGGAATTGCCAGAAGAGGTCAAAGTAACGGAAGTCAAGTCAGAAACAGGCGACGTAAAACGCATTAAAACAATAAAGAAGGTAGTCAAGAAAAAGAAGGGACCAATCGTCGAAACATCTGAAATAGTCACAGTTGAGAAAGACGACGAGGCCCCGGTGACAACAGTTACTGTATCTGAAGAACGGATTCCTGAAGAAAGTTTAGAAGAAATTCCTTCTGAAGAAAAGAAGAAGCCTAAAGGTAAGTCTACACACAAAAAACCAAAACTCACTGAATACACAGACGAGACACTCACACCAATCGATGACACACCTCAGCCAGACACTGCAGAGTTGGTAGAGGAATTGCCAGAAGAGGTCAAAGTAACGGAAGTCAAGTCAGAAACAGGCGACGTAAAACGCATTAAAACAATAAAGAAGGTAGTCAAGAAAAAGAAGGGACCAATCGTCGAAACATCTGAAATAGTCACAGTTGAGAAAGACGACGAAGCCCCGGTGACAACAGTTACTGTAACCGAAGAACGTATTCCTGAAGAAAGCTTAGAAGAAATTCCTTCTGAAGAAAAGAAGAAGCCTAAAGGTAAGCCTACACACAAAAAACCAAAACTCACTGAATACACAGACGAGACACTCACACCAATCGATGACACACCTCAGCCAGACACTGCAGAGTTGGTAGAGGAATTGCCAGAAGAGGTCAAAGTAACGGAAGTCAAGTCAGAAACAGGCGACGTAAAACGCATTAAAACAATAAAGAAGGTAGTCAAGAAAAAGAAGGGACCAATCGTCGAAACATCTGAAATTGTCACGGTTGAGAAAGACGACGAGGCCCCGGTGACTACAGTCACTGTTACCGAAGAACGAATTCCTGAAGCAAGTCAAGAAGAACTACCCGCCGAAGTGACCGAAGAAAAGAAACAGCCTAAAGGTAAGCCGAAACACAAGACACCAAAACACACCGAACACACTGAAATCACTGACGAGACAATTACACCAATCGATGACACACCTCAACCAGATACTGCCGAATCTGTAGAAGAGTTGCCGGAAGAGGTCAAGGTGACGGAAGTCACGTCAGAAACAGGCGACGTCAAACGCGTTAAGACAATAAAGAAGGTAGTGAAGAAACAGAAGGGTCCAATCGTTGAAACATCTGAAATTGTCTCGGTTAAGAAAGATGACGAGGCCCCGGTGACTACAGTTACTGTTACCGAAGAACGGATTCCAGAAGAAAGTCAAGAAGAACTACCCGCCGAAGTGACCGAAGAAAAGAAACAGCTTAAAGGTAAGCCAATACACAAGACACCAAAACAAACTGAGCACACAGTACACACTGAAATCACTGACGAGACACTTACCCCAATATATGACACACCTCAGCCAGACACTGCCGAATGTGTAGAAGAGTTGCCAGAAGAGGTCAAGGTGACGGAAGTCAAGTCAGAAACAGGCGACGTCAAACGCGTTAAGACAATAAAGAAGGTAGTGAAGAAAAAGAAGGGTCCAATCGTTGAAACATCTGAAATTGTCACGGTTAAGAAAGATGACGAGGCCCCGGTGACTACAGTTACTGTTACCGAAGAACGGATTCCAGAAGAAAATCAAGAAGAACTACCTGCCGAAGTGACCGAAGAAAAGAAACAGCCTAAAGGTAAGCCAAAACACAAGACACCAAAACACACCGATCACACTGAAATCACTGACGAGACAATTACACCAATCGATGACACACCTCAACCAGATACTGCCGAATCTGTAGAAGAGTTGCCGGAAGAGGTCAAGGTGACGGAAGTCACGTCAGAAACAGGCGACGTCAAACGCGTTAAGACAATAAAGAAGGTAGTGAAGAAAAAGAAGGGTCCAATCGTTGAAACATCTGAAATTGTCACGGTTAAGAAAGATGACGAGGCCCCGGTGACTACAGTTACTGTTACCGAAGAACGGATTCCAGAAGAAAGTCAAGAAGAACTACCCGCCGAAGTGACCGAAGAAAAGAAACAGCCTAAAGGTAAGCCAAAACACAAGACACCAAAACACACCGAACACACTGAAATCACTGACGAGACAATTACACCAATCGATGACACACCTCAACCAGATACTGCCGAATCTGTAGAAGAGTTGCCGGAGGAGGTCAAGGTGACGGAAGTCAAGTCAGAAACAGGCGACGTCAAACGAGTTAAGACAATAAAGAAGGTAGTGAAGAAAAAGAAGGGTCCAATCGTTGAAACGTCTGAAATTGACACGGTTGAGAAAGACGACGAGGCCCCGGTGACTACAGTCACTGTTACCGAAGAACGAATTCCCGAAGAAAGTCAAGAAGAACTACCCGCCGAAGTGACTGAAGAAATGAAACAGCCTAAAGGTAAGCCAAAACACAAGACACCAAAACACACCGAACACACAGAGCACACTGAAATCATTGACGAGACACTTACACCAATCGATGTCACACCTCAGCCAGACACTGCCGAATGTGTAGAAGAGTTGCCGGAAGAGGTCAAGGTGTCGGAAGTCAAGTCCGAAACAGGCGACGTCAAACGCGTTAAGACAATAAAGAAGGTTGTGAAGAAAAAGAAGGGTCCAATCGTCGAAACATCTGAAATCGTCACGGTTGAGAAAGACGACGAGGCCCCAATGACTACAGTTACTGTTACAGAAGAACGAATTCCTGAAAACAGTCAAGAAGAACTAACCGCCGAAGTGATCGAAGAAAAGAAACAGCCTAAAGGTAAGCCAAAACACAAGACACCAAAACACACCGAACACACTGAAATCACTGACGAGACAATTACACCAATCGATGACACACCTCAACCAGATACTGCCGAATCTGTAGAAGAGTTGCCGGAGGAGGTCAAGGTGACGGAAGTCAAGTCAGAAACAGGCGACGTCAAACGCGTTAAGACAATCAAGAAGGTAGTTAAGGAAAAGAAAGGTCCAATCGTTGAAACGTCTGAAATTGTCACGGTTGAGAAAGACGACGAGGCCCCGGTGACTACAGTCACTGTTACCGAAGAACGAATTCCTGAAGTAAGTCAAGAAGAACTACCCGCCGAAGTGATCGAAGAAAAGAAACAGCCTAAAGGTAAGCCAAAACACAAGACACCAAAACACACCGAACACACTGAAATCACTGACGAGACAATTACACCAATCGATGACACACCTCAACCAGATACTGCCGAATCTGTAGAAGAGTTGCCGGAGGAGGTCAAGGTGACGGAAGTCAAGTCAGAAACAGGCGACGTCAAACGCGTTAAGACAATCAAGAAGGTAGTTAAGAAAAAGAAAGGTCCAATCGTTGAAACGTCTGAAATTGTCACGGTTGAGAAAGACGACGAGGCCCCGGTGACTACAGTCACTGTTACCGAAGAACGAATTCCTGAAGCAAGTCAAGAAGAACTACCCGCCGAAGTGACCGAAGAAAAGAAACAGCCTAAAGGTAAACCAAAACACAAGACACTAAAACACACCGAACACACAGAGCACACTGAAATCACTGACGAGACAATTACACCAATCGATGACACACCTCAACCAGATACTGCCGAATCTGTAGAAGAGTTGCCGGAGGAGGTCAAGGTGACGGAAGTCAAGTCAGAAACAGGCGACGTCAAACGCGTTAAGACAATCAAGAAGGTAGTTAAGAAAAAGAAAGGTCCAATCGTTGAAACGTCTGAAATTGTCACGGTTGAGAAAGACGACGAGGCCCCGGTGACTACAGTCACTGTTACCGAAGAACGAATTCCTGAAGTAAGTCAAGAAGAACTACCCGCCGAAGTGATCGAAGAAAAGAAACAGCCAAAAGGTAAGCCAAAACACAAGACACCAAAACACACCGAACACACTGAAATCACTGACGAGACAATTACACCAATCGATGACACACCTCAACCAGATACTGCCGAATCTGTAGAAGAGTTGCCGGAGGAGGTCAAGGTGACGGAAGTCAAGTCAGAAACAGGCGACGTCAAACGCGTTAAGACAATCAAGAAGGTAGTTAAGAAAAAGAAAGGTCCAATCGTTGAAACGTCTGAAATTGTCACGGTTGAGAAAGACGACGAGGCCCCGGTGACTACAGTCACTGTTACCGAAGAACGAATTCCTGAAGCAAGTCAAGAAGAACTACCCGCCGAAGTGACCGAAGAAAAGAAACAGCCTAAAGGTAAGCCAAAACACAAGACACTAAAACACACCGAACACACAGAGCACACTGATATCACTGACGAGACACTTACCCTAATAGATGACACACCTCAGCCAGACACTGCCGAATGTGTAGAAGAGTTGCCGGAAGAGGTCAAGGTTACGGAAGTCAAGTCAGAAACAGGTGACGTCAAACGCGTTAAGACAATAAAGAAGGTTGTGAAGAAAAAGAAGGGTCCAATCGTCGAAACATCTGAAATCGTCACGGTTGAGAAAGACGACGAGGCCCCAATGACTACAGTTACTGTTACAGAAGAACGAATTCCTGAAGAAAGTCAAAAAGAACTACCCGCCGAAGTGACCGAAGAAAAGAAACAGTCTAAAGATAAGCCAAAACACAAGACACCAAAACACACCGAACACACTGAAATCACTGACGAGACAATTACACCAATCGATGACACACCTCAACCAGACACTGCCGAATCTGTAGAAGAGTTGCCGGAGGAGGTCAAGGTGACGGAAGTCAAGTCAGAAACATGTGACGTCAAACGCGTTAAGACAATAAAGAAAGTTGTGAAGAAAAAGAAGGGTCCAATCGTTGAAACATCTGAAATTGTCACGGTTGAGAAAGATGACGAGGCCCCGTTGACTACAGTCACTGTTACCGAAGAACGAATTCCTGAAGAAAGTCAAAAAGAACTACCCGCCGAAGTGACCGAAGAAAAGAAACAGCCTAAAGGTAAGCCAAAACACAAGACACTAAAACACACCGAACACACAGAGCACACTGATATCACTGACGAGACACTTACCCTAATAGATGACACACCTCAGCCAGACACTGCCGAATGTGTAGAAGAGTTGCCGGAAGAGGTCAAGGTTACGGAAGTCAAGTCAGAAACAGGTGACGTCAAACGCGTTAAGACAATAAAGAAGGTTGTGAAGAAAAAGAAGGGTCCAATCGTCGAAACATCTGAAATCGTCACGGTTGAGAAAGACGACGAGGCCCCAATGACTACAGTTACTGTTACAGAAGAACGAATTCCTGAAGAAAGTCAAAAAGAACTACCCGCCGAAGTGACCGAAGAAAAGAAACAGTCTAAAGATAAGCCAAAACACAAGACACCAAAACACACCGAACACACTGAAATCACTGACGAGACAATTACACCAATCGATGACACACCTCAACCAGATACTGCCGAATCTGTAGAAGAGTTGCCGGAGGAGGTCAAGGTGACGGAAGTCAAGTCAGAAACAGGCGACGTCAAACGCGTTAAGACAATCAAGAAGGTAGTTAAGAAAAAGAAAGGTCCAATCGTTGAAACGTCTGAAATTGTCACGGTTGAGAAAGACGACGAGGCCCCGGTGACTACAGTCACTGTTACCGAAAAACGAATTCCTGAAGAAAGTCAAAAAGAACTACCCGCCGAAGTGACCGAAGAAAAGAAACAGCCTAAAGGTAAGCCAAAACACAAGACACTAAAACACACCGAACACACAGAGCACACTGATATCACTGACGAGACACTTACACCAATCGATGACACACCCCCGCCAGACACTGCCGAATGTGTAGAAGAGTTGCCGGAAGAGGTCAAGGTTACGGAAGTCAAGTCAGAAACAGGTGACGTCAAACGCGTTAAGACAATAAAAAAGGTTGTGAAGAAAAAGAAGGGTCCAATCGTCGAAACATCTGAAATCGTCACGGTTGAGAAAGACGACGAGGCCCCAATGACTACAGTTACTGTTACAGAAGAACGAATTCCTGAAAACAGTCAAGAAGAACTAACCGCCGAAGTGATCGAAGAAAAGAAACAGCCTAAAGGTAAGCCAAAACACAAGACACCAAAACACACCGAACACACTGAAATCACTGACGAGACAATTACACCAATCGATGACACACCTCAACCAGATACTGCCGAATCTGTAGAAGAGTTGCCGGAGGAGGTCAAGGTGACGGAAGTCAAGTCAGAAACAGGCGATGTCAAACGCGTTAAGACAATCAAGAAGGTAGTTAAGAAAAAGAAAGGTCCAATCGTTGAAACGTCTGAAATTGTCACGGTTGAGAAAGACGACGAGGCCCCGGTGACTACAGTCACTGTTACCGAAAAACGAATTCCTGAAGAAAGTCAAAAAGAACTACCCGCCGAAGTGACCGAAGAAAAGAAACAGCCTAAAGGTAAGCCAAAACACAAGACACTAAAACACACCGAACACACAGAGCACACTGATATCATTGACGAGACACTTACACCAATCGATGACACACCCCCGCCAGACACTGCCGAATGTGTAGAAGAGTTGCCGGAAGAGGTCAAGGTTACGGAAGTCAAGTCAGAAACAGGTGACGTCAAACGCGTTAAGACAATAAAAAAGGTTGTGAAGAAAAAGAAGGGTCCAATCGTCGAAACATCTGAAATCGTCACGGTTGAGAAAGACGACGAGGCCCCAATGACTACAGTTACTGTTACAGAAGAACGAATTCCTGAAAACAGTCAAGAAGAACTAACCGCCGAAGTGATCGAAGAAAAGAAACAGCCTAAAGGTAAGCCAAAACACAAGACACCAAAACACACCGAACACACTGAAATCACTGACGAGACAATTACACCAATCGATGACACACCTCAACCAGATACTGCCGAATCTGTAGAAGAGTTGCCGGAGGAGGTCAAGGTGACGGAAGTCAAGTCAGAAACAGGCGACGTCAAACGCGTTAAGACAATCAAGAAGGTAGTTAAGAAAAAGAAAGGTCCAATCGTTGAAACGTCTGAAATTGTCACGGTTGAGAAAGACGACGAGGCCCCGGTGACTACAGTCACTGTTACCGAAGAACGAATTCCTGAAGCAAGTCAAGAAGAACTACCCGCCGAAGTGATCGAAGAAAAGAAACAGCCTAATGGTAAGCCAAAACACAAGACACCAAAACACACCGAACACACTGAAATCACTGACGAGACAATTACACCAATCGATGACACACCTCAACCAGATACTGCCGAATCTGTAGAAGAGTTGCCGGAAGAGGTCAAGGTGACGGAAGTCACGTCAGAAACAGGCGACGTCAAACGCGTTAAGACAATAAAGAAGGTAGTGAAGAAACAGAAGGGTCCAATCGTTGAAACATCTGAAATTGTCACGGTTAAGAAAGATGACGAGGCCCCGGTGACTACAGTTACTGTTACCGAAGAACGGATTCCAGAAGAAAGTCAAGAAGAACTACCCGCCGAAGTGACCGAAGAAAAGAAACAGCTTAAAGGTAAGCCAATACACAAGACACCAAAACAAACTGAGCACACAGTACACACTGATATCAATGACGAGACACTTACACCAATCGATGACACACCCCCGCCAGTCTCTGCCGAATGTGTAGAAGAGTTGCCGGAAGAGGTCAAGGTGACGGAAGTCAAGTCAGAAACAGGTGACGTCAAACGCGTTAAGACAATAAAGAAGGTAGTGAAGAAAAAGAAGGGTCCAATCGTTGAAACATCTGAAATTGTCACGGTTGAAAAAGACGACGAGGCCCCGGTGACTACAGTCACTGTTACCGAAGAACGAATTCCTGAAGCAAGTCAAGAAGAACTACCCGCCGAATTGATCGAAGAAAAGAAACAGCCTAAAGGTAAGCCAAAACACAAGACACCAAAACACACCGAACACACTGAAATCACTGACGAGACAATTACACCAATCAGTGACACACCTCAACCAGATACTGCCGAATCTGTAGAAGAGTTGCCGGAGGAGGTCAAGGTGACGGAAGTCAAGTCAGAAACAGGCGACGTCAAACGCGTTAAGACAATAAAGAAGGTAGTAAAGAAAAAGAAAGGTCCAATCGTTGAAACGTCTGAAATTGTCACGGTTGAGAAAGACGACGAGGCCCCGGTGACTACAGTCACTGTTACCGAAGAACGAATTCCTGAAGAAAGTCAAGAAGAACTACCCGCCGAAGTGACTGAAGAAAAGAAACAGCCTAAAGGTAAGCCAAAACACAAGACACCAAAACACACCGAACACACAGAGCACACTGAAATCATTGACGAGACACTGACACCAATCGATGACACACCTCAGCCAGACACTGCCGAATGTGTAGAAGAGTTGCCGGAAGAGGTCAAGGTTACGGAAGTCAAGTCAGAAACAGGTGACGTCAAACGCGTTAAGACAATAAAGAAGGTTGTGAAGAAAAAGAAGGGTCCAATCGTTGAAACATCTGAAATTGTCACGGTTGAGAAAGATGACGAGGCCCCGGTGACTACAGTCACTGTTACCGAAAAACGAATTCCTGAAGAAAGTCAAAAAGAACTACCCGCCGAAGTGACCGAAGAAAAGAAACAGCCTAAAGGTAAGCCAAAACACAAGACACTAAAACACACCGAACACACAGAGCACACTGATATCACTGACGAGACACATACCCTAATAGATGACACACCTCAGCCAGACACTGCCGAATGTGTAGAAGAGTTGCCGGAAGAGGTCAAGGTGACGGAAGTCAAGTCAGAAACAGGCGACGTCAAACGAGTTAAGACAATAAAGAAGGTTATGAAGAAAAAGAAAGGTCCAATCGTTGAAACGTCTGAAATTGTCACGGTTGAGAAAGACGACGAGGCCCCGGTGACTACAGTCACTGTTACCGAAGAACGAATTCCTGAAGAAAGTCAAGAAGAACTACCCGCCGAAGTGACTGAAGAAAAGAAACAGCCTAAAGGTAAGCCAAAACACAAGACACCAAAACACACCGAACACACAGAGCACACTGAAATCATTGACGAGACACTTACACCAATCGATGACACACCTCAGCCAGACACTGCCGAATGTGTAGAAGAGTTGCCGGAAGAGGTCAAGGTTACGGAAGTCAAGTCAGAAACAGGCGACGTCAAACGAGTTAAGACAATAAAGAAGGTAGTAAAGAAAAAGAAAGGTCCAATCGTTGAAACGTCTGAAATTGTCACGGTTGAGAAAGACGACGAGGCCCCGGTGACTACAGTCACTGTTACCGAAGAACGAATTCCTGAAGAAAGTCAAGAAGAACTACCCGCCGAAGTGACTGAAGAAAAGAAACAGCCTAAAGGTAAGCCAAAACACAAGACACCAAAACACACCGAAAACACAGAGCACACTGAAATCATTGATGAGACACTTACACCAATCGATGACACACCTCAGCCAGATACTGCCGAATGTGTAGAAGAGTTGCCGGAAGAGGTCAAGGTGACGGAAGTCAAGTCAGAAACAGGCGACGTCAAACGCGTTAAGACAATAAAGAAGGTTGTGAAGAAAATGAAGGGTCCAATCGTTGAAACATTTGAAATTGTCACGGTTGAGAAAGATGACGAGGCCCCGTTGACTACAGTCACTGTTACCGAAGAACGAATTCCTGAAGAAAGTCAAAAAGAACTACCCGCCGAAGTGACCGAAGAAAAGAAACAGCCTAAAGGTAAGCCAAAACACAAGACACTAAAACACACCGAACACACAGAGCACACTGATATCACTGACGAGACACTTACCCTAATAGATGACACACCTCAGCCAGACACTGCCGAATGTGTAGAAGAGTTGCCGGAAGAGGTCAAGGTGACGGAAGTCAAGTCAGAAACAGGCGACGTCAAACGCGTTAAGACAATAAAGAAGGTAGTGAAGAAAAAGAAGGGTCCAGTCGTCGAAACATCTGAAATCGTCACGGTTGAGAAAGATGACGAGGCCCCGGTTGCTACAGTTACTGTTACAGAAGAACGAATTCCTGGTGAAAGTCAAGTAGAAATTTCTACCGAAGAAATTATAGAAGACATTATAAAACCAAAAGGTAAGCTTAAACACAAAATACAACCTACACTCACTCAACACACTTTAGAACTCATATCTGCAATTCCTCTATGTCCCACAACATATGTGACAATAACAAAGAAAGAAATTCAAAGGGAAACGCAAGACAAGCCTGAGGAACTCGAACAAGAAAAGAAAACTCCAAAAGGTAAGGTTAAGCACAATTCTCAACCTACACTTACACGATACTCAACAGAACACATAGCAAAAATAACTGAAATAACAATTCAAGACGACGTCACCGGGTTTATCGAGAAATTACGCGAAGAATTTAAAATCGATGAAAAAAGACAGACACACGTGATGTAAAGCACACCAAATTCCTTAAAATAACACGAGAAGAAAAGAAACCCCCTGAAGGTAAGTTAAAACGCAATACAACCCTTTACAGCATATAAAATTTACATAAAAGAAGCACCTGTACAAATTGATGTCACGTTGTGGATGAAATATTAGCAGGTCAACACTTAAGAAAAATTAGTAAAATGAAGAAACCCGTCTTGGTCAAACAGAACTTTCAGTAGCCACGAAGACCGTCTCACACACACACACATAATTACATACATACACATATACATACTTACATACATACATACATATATACATACATACATACAAACAAACACATAATAACTCGCGCTCCTGCTCAATTACACACACATGTAGAAACTAGAAGCAAAGTAATAATAAATACACCCATTAAAGACGACTATAAGGTAAAAAATAATTGTCACCTACAAAGGTAAGATATTTTAATATAGTAAAATAATTACGGATACAATATGAGTATAGGCGCGGTATGACTGTTGTCATACCAAACATAAAACAATTATAAAATTAAAATAAATAAAATAACAATAGCCTTTATTACTACCATAATATCACATAAAAATGTGACAACGCAATTAAAAGGTGAGTTTATAAGTCATTTACGTTTAATCTCGTATCATAACATCTTTGTTTAAAAATCTTTCCATAGTACTTCTTTATTTTTCTTCCCTACGCAGCCATTATGTTACTCGCTTTGTCCATTTAATCTGTTGTTTCAGTCCAAGCATACTTCTCTCCATTTTTCGTCGGCAGATATCTTTAGTTTTCTTATCTTTTTCTCGTAATGACCATGGTTTAATAGCCATGTTATGAAGCAGCTGTATTCATCAATTTAATTTTTTAAGTTTTTATTATGAAAAAATCTCCGTATGAAAAGGCACTGCTCTTAAAGTGAATAAGCTGAGCTGGTTACCTATCTATGAACACTAAACTAATGTATTATTTATTTACACTGATGCTAAATCAGACTTTTTTGTTGTTTATTATACTCGTATATGAAACTTAGACCATAGTCATATTTTAAAGAAAGGCCTGAAATATTTGTTTTTTTTTCACAGATGCGGCGCCTGAAGATACCCCAACACTTAAAACGCTAGCCAATTTCGACATTGAAAAAGATGTAACCATAAAGAATAAAAACAAACTTCAGGCTATACCTATTGAACATATAAACTTAAAACCCGAAGAAGCCAAACAACTGAAAACTGAAGAGAGTCCGCAATTCCATAAAATAAAACTTAAGAAACCAACACAACAGCCGAAAACCGAATCGAGGAGCACATTGCCTAAAATTCAGCTTAAGAGCCGCATCAAATTTGTAAGAGACTGGCCACCGGCAATCATCACACCACATATAACATATATAGGAAGCATTAAACAAAATGGTGAGATGTCGCGAAACGTGAAAGAAGCTAATAAAATAAAGAAAAAACCTATAAAGGAACCCAAAATATCTGATCTTGACCTGAATGAATTAGATAAACCAGAAAAAATTGAACAAGAGCCGCAAGTAGAAGATAACGAAACAAAATCTGATGAAAATGGCCAGGAACTAAAAATTGATGTACCAAAGAAAGAAATAGAGGATAAAGATGTTAGTCAAAAAACAGTTAAAAGGGATACCAGCAAAGAAAAGACACCGAACAAGTCTGTTGAACACAAACAGGGTATGAAACTTAAACCTATGAAGATAGTGAAGGGAGTAATTGAAATGGGTAGTCCACAGTTTGCCGAAAATATAGAAGGACCACAATTCACTAAACTTAAATTAAAAAAGACTACAACCACTATCCCTAAACAAGAAAGTTCTTTAATAACACTGCCCAAAGTACAATTAAAAAGTCGTCTAAAATATATCAACGATTGGCCTCCGACCGCGTCAAAACTAATGGTCTCATTTTTAGGTAGCATTCGTCAAAATGGCATCTTATCGAGAAATGTCAAAGAAGCAGCAAAAATAAAAAAGAGACCTATAGAGGAACCCCAATTGCCAGACTTAGAAAAGACAGATTTGGAAAAACCATTGTTCGATCACGACGATATAGAACATGCACAGAAGAGAGAAAAGGCTGATACTGAGTTTGCAAATAATGTAATAGATGAACCTGAACAATTCACTATAACAGCGAGACGTCCAAGTGTTAAAAAAGTGGACGAAATAGTTAATGAAGTAATAATTAAGAAGAAATTAAAGCCTGTTCGTAAATCTTCTGTTACCCTACCAGAAATAACTGAGCCAGAAATCGTTACTTTTAGACCTAAAACAACCAAAACTAAAGAAGATGTTGAACAAGAATTCAATATTCAATTAGATTCATATGCGGAGGAAGAAATATCAATGTCAAGCAAAGTTAAATTAAAACCTGTTCGACAACCAACATTTAATGAAGAGGCTCACGAGGTATCAATTAAATTTTATGATGAAGGAGAAACTGATGAAGGCGTTAACATAGTTGAAATTATTGACAGTGAAAGTGAAACGAATGATAATACCTCTAATATAAATATGCCCTTTAGAAAACCGAAAAAGATTGAAGAATTTAAAAAGGACATTGATACTAATTTCACAATACCTAAACCAATGATAATTCCAGATAACGAAATTAAAGAAGTATCTCTTGATTTTAATGTGGACCTAAATAAAGTGCCTTCATATTCCATCAACGAACAAGAAGAGGTAAGTTTTGATGTAAAACCTAAACAGAAGCAGTCAGTTGAAGAAGAGTTATCTTCGTCTACTAATATCCGTCTTAAACCTAAGAAAAAGCAAAGGAATGTATTTGAAGCTGCTGATGAAACTTCCATAAAATTAGAAAAAGAAGTTGATGATCACAGTCAGACTGAAGAAATAATTATCAGTGAAGGAGAGTCAGATGACAACGTCGAAATGGTCATTAAAAGAAAACCAAAGAAACTAGAATACAAAGTTAATGAAATAGAGGAATTGAGTGTCGAATTTAAGCCCAAAAAAAGGCAAGATGTAAATATGTATGAAGAAGAAAAACTTACTATTTTAACTAAAAGAAAACCTTCAAAACCTTCCACTGTTCAAGGTATACATATGAACATGGAAATATCCCTTACATCGCTCAAGCTTAATTTGTTTATTACTTCTTGCTATATGACATAAATAAAGGCTTTTGAAGTAGATTTCATTGTTTCGTTTTATAATTTGTTGTTTTGCTTAGCTATATATAGCTTTAACAAATAAGTAACGAATAATCACATTGAACATATTATTATTTGCTTTATATTTACAGAAGCAGGCGCTGCCATGTCCATATCTAGAGAACAAGAATTTCCAGGTAATAAATATATACTTTCGAAAGGTTTCGCCTGATTTCATAAGTCCAAAGAAAGTAGGTGTTTATTTTGTGTATTAATTTGAGCCCCATAATATAAAACAAAGCTAAAACTATGAGAGACGTCTACTGGAGTGGTAGGTTTTTCCCTCCTCGATCATAGTCACCGCCCTAGCCACTAAAGTTACCGATATATCATTTATTCCTTGTTAGAACAACACGCCTTATTTAATACCACTAGCCAAATAATCCAAAGACTTATTACTAGTCATTACACAGCATCCTATCAAGTTCTTATTTAATAAAATATAAACTGTACATACCTGGTAGGTGGTAGAATTATAATGGTTCGCCCGGGTAAGTACCACCGCTGCACCCAGTTTTGCCGTGAGCAATTCTATTGTGTTTCGGTGGAAAGATGCAGTTGCCAGCCACACTTACATGAGGCGACCACCAGCCTCCGGAGTAGCAGCGCAACTGCATACGACCTCAGACAAGACTTTCCTATTCTTGCTTGAGGTTGTATGTAGATGTCCATGGGCTGCAGCGACCACTTAACACCACGTGACCTGCATGCTCGTTTGCTACTTCATTCAAATAAAAAAAATTAGCAAATTCGAAAAATAACCATAAAACCTGTCAAAATAAAAAAGTGTCTATAAGTTTTTTTGTGTGTTCCACTATTTGTGCCGGGGTATGTATTTAAAATTGAAAATTTTGGATACGGAAAATATATTTGTATTATTTTTAGAAGTTTAGTAGGTATCATTTTGTTTATTTTAGTATCATTGTATCATAAATGCATAAAATACAAACAATAATAACATTTTTCGGAAACCCTCGAGCCTCGCCTTAAACCTTAATTTGAAAACATCAGCGGGTTGGCATCTCCACCAAACCGCATTGAGCAGCTTGGGAGAATAAACTTCCCAATAACGGGGTGAGACCTGTGCCCAGCAGTGGGACACAAAAAGGGCCTGCCTCGGCGCTTTGTGAGAACTCCAGGATGTCCAGAGGAACGCAGCGGTGTATATACTCGTATCTACACTGATATACCTAACTGCCGCGCTTACGTGAATGGAAAATTATCACTCAAACAATCATAGATGGTATTGTTTGTCATATATGTATATATTTATATCTAGTCGCGAGTATTTTCACTTACGATAGTGATATTTTTTCTAACGTAGACGAAATCGGAAGGCCAAGCAAGTTTTAAAATAAAATTGTTAATTATTGTTCTAGAAACTCCTACCAACGTACGCAGCGGTGATACTGTTTTTGCGGTATATTCTTACGTAGCGGAAAATGACGAAGCAATTAATCTGGTCGAGGGTGAAAGACTTTATATATTAGGTAAGTTTTTTCATTTTACATAAAAAACAATACGTGTTAAATTCCCTAAGGACATTACTATGATAAAATTTAAATACAAGAGTGTCAAGTTATGTATTATCCGCACAAAATATCCTAAGTTGAGGCTCAAAAACACTGCAGGTCAGGTTCTTGCTGCTAGATCATAATGAGTGTCATTAATGATCATAATAGGTATATAAAAGGCAAGACTCACTGACTTAGATACTCGTATTAACGCACAGCAGAAATTACTATATCTAGAAACTTGAAACTTGGTAAAGGGTTTCCTTAGTAAACACTAAGAAGGGATTTTTAGAAATTAAACCTCTATGGGGGTAAAATAGGGAGTGAAGTTTATATGAATTTTCTTATTTCTGGACTTAGAAGTATGAAAAAAAGTACATAAGTTCTCGATTAAAATTAATAATTATCTGTGTAGGCCATAGAAATTGACAAAATTTCCCCCTAAAATGGTAAAATGGGGAAGTAAAGTTTGTATGGAACTTTTGACATTTCTAATCTAGTATTTAGTAATATAATATGTATGTATATATACTCGTAATACTAGCGGCCGCCCGCGACTTCGTCCGCGTGGACTTTGGTATTAGTCAAAGCATAATGTTATATTATTATAGCCTATAGCCTTCCCCAATAAATGAACTATAAAACACAAAAATAATTATTCAATTAGAACCAGTACTTCCTGAGTTTATCGCGTTCAAACAAACAAACAAACTCTTCAGCTTTATATATTAGTATAAATATATCAATATTACAAATAAAAATAATATGCGTAGGTAAATATAATAAGAAATAAAATTAAGAATTTCAATTGGGACAAATTTAATCTACGGAGTATATTCACTTCATTCTAATGATACTTTCTATCGCGGGTGTAACTGCGGGCCACAGCTAGTATTCTATAGGAAGCGAGTTCAACGGGGAACTTATTGGCATAAGGATCAAGTGCTCTTAAAGGACAAGGTAGATTAACCCTAGATTCATAATCGTTCGTCTCACAGACCGCACCATACACAAATTTGTTTATATTGTCTCGAGTGAAGGATATAGAAAGCTGATCGATCAAGTACTTCATAGCTCATGTGACTATTATGTATGTTGACAGCGCACTTATCTTGTAGTGATATCTAATTGACGAATTATAGACCTTTGATCAATCAGCCAAAGGTAGCATTGAAAACGGCCCATACTATGACGTCATAGTTGCTGCCAAATATTATTATGTATTATGTGATAAAAAAGTGTTTTGAAATTTTAACTGTTAAAAACTACGTTCAAGTATATAGTTGTCATTTATTTTTTTAATTGTTAAATTATAAGATTTTCGAAAAAAAAATGTATGAAATAAAAAAAAAATACTTTTTCCTATATATTTTTTCCTAACTAAAAGGCTCCATATTTCCTAGAGTTAACGAAACAAAGCACTTTTTTAGAGGATTAGCGCACAAAATATTCGAATACCTAACCTAAAACATGTAAGACATGAAGGTTTCGAATTGAACATCAGGCACAAAAATCGGATTTGACGTCACTTTCCTTTACCACAGAACAAAATGTAAGTAAAGCTTCGTTTTGCTAGAGAGAAATAATAATCGTTAAAAAAATATTTATATAAAAATTCTATAATAATATTTTATTGACGACAACCTACCACATACCTACTCAGTGTTAGTCAAATACCCAACTGACATAAGGAACCAATAGATTCATCTCGTAAAAATATTATCGCTTTTCCCTGAGTCTATCTTTCCGCGTAAAATAAGAAGCAGTCTAGTTCGTTTTATTAAAATCAGAAGTTTTTCTAATTAAAAGCGCAATATCTTTGTTTTTGGCTGACTTCTTCCAAACATTGTACACAATCTATTATTACGCATGCTACACATTAATGGGTTTAAGTACAAACTTTAATAAACATAATGCAACTTCAGACAAATATTATTTAAGTACATCTATAATCAGCGATTTATTGTAGATTTCATGACACCTAGGAACTTTACACATAACTTTTTGAACCCGAGTTTTTGACTTTGATAGATATAGGATAGCATAGATTAAATTTAAAGATAGATGACCCTGATATTTATTGTATATCTGAAGTCGATTCATAGCACACATTCTTACATTATATTAATAATATTATTGTTTTATTTAGAAACAACAAATCAGGATTGGTGGTTTGTACGCAAGCATCTTACCGAAGAAAAAGGATGGGTTCCTGCTCAGTATCTGATGGATGAAGCTAATTACACGTTATACTTACAAAAGAAGCTAAATGAAAAAATTGACAAGCTGCCTGTATTTGAAAGTAAGATTAATGTATTATTATTAAGCACATTCTGCTTTTGACTTAAACGTTAACAAAATAATTGACTGTGGCAATGTATTTCCAGAACCAACATCTGAAGAACAAGCAATCGCTCCTATATTTGTTGAAAAGCTACGGCCCAAACATGCTCCAGATGGGTCGACAGTTCAATTTGAATGTCAAGTGGAGGGATATCCTCGACCACAAATTACATGGTTCAGACAAACAGCTATAATAAAACCATCACAAGACTTTCAAATGTATTACGATGATGATAATGTTGCAACATTAGTTATTAGAGAGGTATTTCCTGAAGATGCAGGCACGTTTACATGTGTCGCTAAAAACGCCTCAGGGTTTGCATCAAGTACTACCGAATTAACGGTTGAAGCTCCTCTTTCCGACCATGGGTCAGAAATGACAATTTTATCAAGAAAAAGTCTGTCGAGGGAGTCTTCTCTAGCCGACATCTTGGAGGGTATTCCGCCAACATTTTCGAAAAAACCAAAAGCTCAGTACGTTGAAGAGGGTTCTCAAATATTTTTGGAATGTAGACTTGTAGCAATACCGGAACCAGACATTGTATGGTTGTTTAAAGGGGAAGAAATTATACCAGACAGCAACATTTCTATAGCAACTGAATCAGACATGCATATGTACTGTAGTGTTCTAAAAATAACAAATGTGAGAAAAGCTCAAGAGGGTACATACACTGTGTTAGCAACCAATAGAGAAGGTGAAGCAAATTTACCAATAGTATTAAAAATTAAAACAGATCAAAAAGAAAAGCCTCAAGTTATAGAGCCTCTAAGAAATATGACTATAAGAGAAGGAGACAGTTTTGTACTCACAACACAGGTGGTTGGGAATCCGGAGCCTAAAATTACGTGGTACAAGAATAACAAGCCTCTTAATCAGGATACACAGACTTCAGAAGCTAATATCCACACTTTGACTATAATCAAACCAAAAAAAGAGAGCGATGAAGGCATTTACACTCTTAAAGCTGTAAATTCAGAAGGCTCAACAGAAACAAGTGCTGTTATTATAATTGAAGGTAAAATATTGATTTGTACTATTTTTAACCGTTTCCAAACAAGAAAAAGGTTGTAATTTTTTTATTAGGTACCTACCTACTACCTAGACTCAGTCAATAAATTGAGTTAGGTAATCTTTTATCGTTTTATATTTCTGACTGTTTAAAAAATAAAAGGATTTTCTAAGGATAGGCAATTCGGGTATAAAGTGATAAAAATCTTATTTCCGTGTTTGTTGCGCTTTCACTCCACCAATTATGAACTGATAGTTTTCCGCCCGCGACTCCACCGCGTGTGTATGCGCATGTGTATATCTTACCCAGGTAAAAACAGTTGGCGGGCTGGAGAGTGACCATCAGTGAATAAGTGCAAAGTATACGACATTATATATGCGATTTTATTTACTTCTTCGCGTTTGCTGATTTCCGCAACAGATTTGGAAGGCTTGACTGATATTTCACATTTAATTTGAATTGTCATGTCAAGAAAAAATGTTACTAGTTATTGAATATTATATACTGTTACTGCTTAAGCTGTTCACATTATTTTTGAGATGATTAGAGAAGAAAAAATTTACTCATTTTTAAATTTATACTTTTAATGGTCTAGATGTACACATATATAAAACTTAGTAAAATCTCCACATGGAGAGAGAGTGTCATTTAGTTTTCTGTGCATATGCTTGATGCCAATATCATAACGCCGGTGACAGTTGTATTGTTCTTTTTCAGAGCCTACAGAAGAAAACGCTGAACCGCCTCTATTTATTAACAGATTCCAAGAAATAACTGTTAAAGAAAAAGGTACCATACTATTAAGAGCTAAAGTAACTGGAAATCCAGTACCAACTATAACTTGGTACAGAAACAATATAATAATAAAACCTTCTGATGCTGTTACTCAAAGTTTTGATGGTGAAAATATAGAACTTATTATAAATAATGTGGATTCAGAAGTGGATTCTGGGGATTATAAATGCGTAGCATCAAACAGCGCTGGTAAAGCTTCCCATGGTGCACGTGTTACTATAGATGTTGATAAAGTAGTATTTGTTAGACATCTAAATACATCATATGAAATAGAAGAAGGGAAAACTGTTATTTTGGAATGTGAAACTTCCCATACAGTGTCGACAAAATGGTACCACAACAACAAAGAATTAAGTGGTATGGATCACAGAGAAATTATACAGGAATCTCGAATTCACAGATTAAGAATTAAAAAGTGCAAATTGTCTGACACAGGTAACATTAAATGTGTCGTTAAAGGTCAAGAAACTAAAACTAAATTACACGTTACGGAAACTGTACCTGAATTTATTAGAAAATTGCAAGATTTTGAAGTAAAAGAAAAAGATATTGCTATTTTAGAGGTAGAAATAAGTTCGGAAACGGCTGACGTGATCTGGGTAAAAGACGGTGAAGTTATCAAGTCCAAAAGAAACAAATACGACTTGGAAAAACGTGGAAACGTTCGAAAACTTTTAATAAGAAATACATCCGTTCACGATGAAGGGGAATATACATGCGTGCTACGAGACGATTCCTGTACTGCAGAGGTAACTGTTATAGAGCTTCCCCCTGAAATAATAACTCGTCTTCGGGATCAGAAGATAAGTAAAGGTAACAAGGCAACGTTTGAAATTGAACTTACTAAAGGAGATGCTCTAGTCAGATGGTTCAAAGATGGAAAGGAAATTCAGTTTTCTAATCATATTCAGCTTACTATTGACGGAAAGAAACAGAAACTAAAAATTTATGATTGTAATATTAGTGATGCTGGTGAATATTCGTGTGAAGTCGGGAGTGAAAAATGTACTGCAGTGCTTGTCGTTGATGAACCATCGACAGATTTTATACTTCGATTACCAGAAATCATTGTTGTACCTGCAAATGAAGACGCTTATTTAACAGTAGAAGTACCTAATGAAAACGATAAAGTAATTTGGTATAAAAGGAAAAAACTTATAGAAGACAGTGAAAAATTCACTTTAATTTCCGACGGAACAACACGTACATTGATCATTCGAAGATGCATGCAAGAGGATCAAGCAGAATATTCATGTCAATTGATGGATGTACAGTGTTACACGAAATTAAAAGTGGAAGGTAAGCTCGTTTTTTTCAACTCTCATTATTTGTGTATATCACTGCAGTCAGTCATAGTAACTGACTGCGTAAATAACATTAATTGCAGCGGAAATCCTATATATGTACATATCAAAGAGACAATTTTTATTTAAAAGTTTTTTATAGATTGATAGCAAAGTGGAGTAAAATCTTTAGATGGTTTTTGTAGTTGATAAAGAAATGTGTAAAATATTCTGTTGACCTTGGCATATTTAATTTTATCATCTCGCAAATTTTAATGAGAGGGGAGAGTTACATTAAACTAACAAAAAACTACCAGGACCGGATACACTCAAATTTAATCAGTATACGAACTTAGGCTCAGGCGCGGTCCCAGGTCACAGGGAACATGACCCCCCCAAAATCCATCAGTCATGCGTAGATGGAAGGCGTAACAAGCCAATTTGGGACACCTCTTCCCCCAAATTTCTTAGTGACCCCCCCAAAATTTCTTGGCGACCCCCCCCCCCCCTCCCCCCAATTGAAGGCTGCGACCGCGCCTGCTTAGGCTATTAACTGTACATGTTGAATAAAATACGCTTTTATCCAGCTCGCAGTGGCAGAAATTACAGTTTCTAAAAAGACATTAAATAAAATAGTTTATTGACGATATTACTCATAATAAGTTACCAGATAAACCCAATTGTAGATTAAGGTGAGTGACTAGAGCAGGCAATGTACATGACATCTGAACAAATAGTTTTACCTCTATTTGCCTTTGGAGCTATCATTTCTTAAAATGACATGCGTTATGAACTATAATAAGTACCATATGCTGGTATATAATAAGTATTTTTGTTTCTATTTTAGTAACAGAATTTGCACCTTCGATAACTGGATATGACAAAGAATACAAAGTGAAAAGAGGCACCGATGCCACTATATCTGTTCTCTATGAAGCTAATCCGCAACCTTATGACGAATGGGTTGTTAATTCTAAGATAATTAAAAAATCTAAGCATAGCAGACCTTCAATAGATTCAAAAACTGCTAGCTTGCTTATTAAAAAAATTGAACCTTCTGATGCCGGAGTATATAAACTTCGATTAACAAACAACTGCGGTGACACAGAAGTAGACATAAATGTCATCGTCATGGGTAAGCACTCGAACATGCTTTAAGCAAATTAATTCAACAAGGATTGCAAATACTCTTCGTTCTTACAAATTTTAATAAGCCGCTTTTTTAATCAAGTACACAATATCTTTTTAAAAATATTTAATAATTTGTATGCTAGGAAACTTAAAAATCTTTAAAACAACGCTTTAATAATAATGTATTTAATAAGGTAATACATTTTTTTTAATTAATAATATTAACGAAATAAAATTACACTTTCCATGCTACAATTAAAAAAAAACCTAATTGTTTGATTTCTTTTTTTTGTATTTTCCTTAGTGCATCAAAGGTACTGACTCACTCTTCACACTTGTGATGCTCTAAACCAATCTAAGCTAATTTCTTACCGTTTAAACCTTACCTAAACTTCAAGAAACATTTCAAAACAAAATTTATCTACAACGTCGTCCAACCCATTTACCCGGGTTAAAGAGACAGAAATGGATAGCAATTTATGTTTCTACTTTTCAGAATATTTGTCACACAGCTCTGTTAGCACGATAAACAGAGCTGTGTGATGTTATGCATGGCTTGCGAATGTGTGCTGATTTTAAGATTTTTTTCATAAAAATACTTTATGAAGTATTTCAGAAGTGGCTTCCTTATTATATTAAAAATATATGTTTACCTTGATTTTTTTATATCATAAAGTAATACCACTCTTCTTCCTAATAAAATTGTATTCTAAATTCATTTGGTTTATTACACATTATTTCATAAATTTTGGAGTAAAATATGCTCTTAGCAGAAAAAAGTATTACTAAATTTTAGTATTACTAAATTATTTTTATGATAGTCGTTCCTTTTCTTTCTTATATAATAAAATATTCACCATGTTATCAATATATGAGTACACTATATTCTGCTAGATAATATTAATTTAACATATAAATTATATTTATTAGTTAGAGCTCATAATCATTGAGTACTTTGTTGAATTAACATAAAAAAGATTAAAACTTTCTAACTAATAAAATTTAAAATAATTAAAGGTTGTTATTATGTTACTTACGAATCATATTCAGGAAACGATTAAAAGTATGCATAAATCTTAATAACTGCATTCTACTACTACATTTATTTTTTTATTCTTACCTACAAGCAGGAGCCAATTATTATTATTAATATTAGGATATTTTATAATATAACTTAATATTATAAAGAGTTCTAATTAATTCATCTTCATTTAAATGTCATTCTTTTATTCTATTATACTTAGTTGTCTAATGAATTGATAGATCAGCGACAAATTTTTGGCTTTTGTTTAAACGATTTTGACGCGACAAAATATTGTAAAATAAGCCTATAAATTTATGACACTACTGACATAATTGATAAAAGCAGAGTGAATGTCACTAATGTCGACTTGTTACCATCAACTTTATCCGGTATACCTAAGTCAAAAATACACCAAGATAATGAAAAGAGCACAGTATATCTTTCCACCTTCCTGCTAAAACTCCTCGCACTGGGCCACGCTAGTTAGCATTGCTAGCTAGGGTTGCTAGTTACTGTTGCTAGTTATTGATGCTAATTTTCATAAAAAAAGAAAATTATTTATAAATTTAGTTGCGGACTTTAAATAATTTTGAGGCTGAAATTTGTTTCTACTAGTAGACAGGTGTGGAAGCTATAAAACGGTTGTAGTGGCCCACTTGCAAAATTAGTCGCTGAGTTATTAGTTCAAAAGCAAATATATTTATCGGTAGCTCTGATAGCTCTCTGAGTTATTATAATTGATGATCAGAAATTGACGCTGGTTCTTTGATATTCTAATGAAGTAGTATAGACGATTAATTATTATTTTAGAAGCTGTTCCATTAACTCGTTGCTAACATTGATACAAAATAGATGCTAGGTTGCAGATGCTAAAATAAACTTTTGATGTTACACTAATTATATCTCTATTATTAATATTCGAGCATCCAGGTGTACTGAGATCATTTCAAGATAGCATTAACTAAACTGTTATAATATAACCATTCTATACTAATGTATTAATTTTATAATAAATTAATTTTAGGAGACATTTATTCTTACCTATTATATTTTTCCTTTACCTATTGAAATAGGTGCTAATAAAACGTTATATAAATGCTTCCAGCAAAGTTATTGGCCATTATAACCTTGCTAGAAGCATTTATATCACATTTTTATTTATTTAAGACAAGCGTTAAAAATCTTTTACAGATCTACCAGCGCCACCAGGGAAACCAAATGTTTTAGAAATAGACCAGGATTCGATAAATATATTCTGGGACGAGCCGGTTTCCACTGGATATTCAGAGATTATTTGTTACATTGTAGAGTATCAAGAACAGAATACACTTGAGTAAGCATTTACTATTATATATATTTAGTTATATATACTTATATTTATTTATATTTATTATATAGTATGTATATTATTATATAGTATAGTATGTTTATTATATAGTATATTTTTTATTGATTTTGATTCGATATTTGTTGAGTAATGGTGTGTATCATAAATCATTAACTTATACTTGTTTCCTATCTTTTTAGATGGATTGCGATTGAAAAAGTGTCAAAATCACAAGCGCACATACCAAACTTGAAACCAAATGCTTCATATCGGTTTAGAGTATTTGCTGTCAATGAAGTAGGCATGAGTGAATCTTCTGAAATAACGGAATATATTAAAATACAGAAACATGTACAAGCAGAACCTCCTACTGTTCTTAAATCACTTAAAGATGTTGTGTGTGAACTAAATGAAAATATAGAATTAACTTGTATGTTTGGAGGAGTCCCAGAACCTAATGTAACATGGCTTAAAGATGGGAAACAATTAAAAACTACTAAAGCTACCTATACGAATAGAGTAGCAAGCCTGATTATCCGTTCCACGGAAGGTTCAGAAGGTATCTATAAATGTATTGCTTCTAATGATCTCGGAGACGTGGAAACTTCATGTAACTTCGAGATACAGCAAAAGCCAATTATAAAAATAGCGGATGCGGACATAAATCAAAAGTGTAGAGTGGGAGAGAAATGGACTGTCAAGGCTGTAATAGAGGGAATACCAAAACCAGAAACTAAGTGGTATAGAAATGGTTCTGTTATAGACAGTTCAAAGAATATCCAGATACAATCAAAGGAGGACACGTGCACAATATCCATTGCAAGGTTAAATCGTTCACATTCAGGCAAATACACCATAGAAGCCCATAATAAAGCAGGAACTAGTACTCTTATTATAACTCTCAAAGTTTATGGTAAGTTTTTAGTTGCTAAAAATACGAATAAAAATAAATATAATATCAATACATCCATCCTTAAGTGCTCAACTCATTATATCTTACTGTTAACATATCATAAATGTCATGACCAGATTGGTAAATAATGTAAAGGAAGCCGAGGAGAAAACACCGCAGTCTCCGAAACGGAGATACCGAATTCAAACCGCGGCGCGTACCTGTGGCAAAAAAAAAACATTGCGTGTATACCTGACAGTTACTCATAATGTCTCGAAGGCAAGATGTTCACCAACCCGCACAAGTGTGAACTATTGGCCTATATCCCCCTCGTTTTCGATAGGAGTATTCGCATATTTTTCAATACCTACGTTTTTGTCCCTTTTCCGACCTAAATCTTTGTGGACACATACTCTATAGTAAAGTTGTCGAGAATGTGGTGTTATTAAGAAAATGATACTCAACAATAAAAAAAATAGATTAGGGCCTCATTAGTGGGACATAAAAAGGGTATAAAAAGTAATTTTAAAATAGACTTTTCTTCATATGAGTTCTGAGAAACATAGTCGCTCATTGAATTTTTGTTGAATACTGCTTTTTGTATACTGTTTTTTTAGATTTGCAATTATATAGTTAATTTATGTATGAACTAGTGGGCACCGCAAACGGTGTCCTGCCTTGAAAATATTGAAAGAGGGTTTATTTCTTTATCATTATTCAGAGTTTTTAAGTTATGATCAAACAAAAAGAATAAAACAAATAATGACCGTTTAAACCATCCCTGAACTTCTAGTAATATTTAAAGACCAAAATTAGCCACAACTGTTCAGCCGTTCTGGAGTTTTAGCCAGAATAAAGAACAGCATTTAAAAAAAAGATGTTCAACAACCTTCTATTCTTTATTTTATTACTGTTCTAAATACCAGAGCTAAATACAAGTACGAAGAACACTTATGTCACATTCTGTGACTATCAATCGATTACCGGTACAACTAACATGGTATAAATATATGCATACATTTATAAACATTCTCTATAAATGTGTCACCGAAAAACGTACTGTTCCAGATATACCTAGTAAACCAGAAGGGCCAGTAATTATGAAAGAAATAAGTAAGGAATCAGTAACTATAGAGTGGAAACCACCATTGGACGACGGTGGTCTGGAATTAATAAAATACGCAATTGAAAAGCGTGAGCCCGAAACGAACCAATGGGTGAAAGTAGCTGATGTAGATAAGGATGTTGAAACTTACTGCATTCAACGACTAAACGAAAATTGCGAGTACATGTTCCGTATTATGGCTCAAAATCCTATTGGAATTTCTGAAGCGCTAGAAAGTCAGCCAATCGTTATAAAGACAGCTCTTGGTAAGTCGGATAATATTCAATAATTTAATATACAACGAAATAATGATCTTTTTACTTCCAAATAATGTTACTTTAATTCCTAAAATATGGTTTCTTTTGGATTTTTAGATGTGCCGTCACCTCCTGTGGGTCCTCTTGGCTTGTATGGTATTAATTCTGACTCTCTTACCATAACATGGCATCCACCTGAAAGGAATGGTGGATCAGCTATTCTAGATTACTCTGTAGAGGTCAAAGAAGAAGACACAAGCTGGAAGCATATTGCTACAGTAAGCGAAACTAAGGCCCAAGTACAAAATCTGATTGCAAATAACACATACCAGTTTAGGATATGTGCTCGAAACGAAATAGGCACCAGTCTGCCCTATACGTCGGATGAGAAAATAACGATCGGGAAGACGTTGTGTAAGTTTTAAGTCTAATAACCAATCAACAATTTTGTTATTTCAATTATTCCAAACCAAACTGAATATTATATTTTAATTCACGTTTCATTTTTCAGCGCCACCCTCACAGCCTCAAAAATTCACCATAAAAGAAACGACATCCAGATCCGTTACTCTTCAGTGGTCCGCTCCAAAAAGTGACGGAGGAAGTGTTATTACAAGTAATATATTCAGACTAATTAATTTATACAATAGTCTACTCTTTAGTAAGAAACTTAAAATTCTGTGGAGAATATTAGATCACAATGAAATTTTAACTTAAAACTGCTTGTTACTCTAAATATGTTTTGTGAATTTCTTTACTTCTTGTCACTTGTTCGTATTATTCAATGCGTATTCAAGCAGTTTACTCTTAGTAAAAACATAAACCATATCTGAACAGGAGGAGCAAAAAACAAAATCTGATATTTTAAATTATTTTTACACGACCATCTTTGTTTAACGGCGGCGGCAATGTATTTACGTACATCCGCTTTCTACCATTACATGCTAAGTTTATGCTCTCTACCCGTATTAGGGTTCCACTTATAAGAAATAAAGATAAAACAAAACATAAAACGGCTGTTCCTTACTTCCTCTGTCTCAGCCAATTGAATACGTAGCTATTCCACAATCCGGTCTTGGACTACCAAATCAATTAAGATACTTTTAATGAGCTGTCAAAACGTGATATCTCCATACATATCGAAAAAATGGTTTATGATGTCACTAACAATTTGACTAAAATTTAATTGATTTAAGCGGCAGTATAAATCATGTATGTAACTGAATTAACAATTATCCTGCTTTCCAAGCGTAGTTTGTGCAACCTTTTTATGGTATGCATTTTGATATTTTTTGTGAATTGTGTCCAAACCCCTTTTACTATCTATAGGTATATTATAAATTACCTTTCAGATTACGTCATTGAATACAAAACTGTAAAAGGAAAGTCATGGTCAAAAATAGTCACTGTGGGTGGTTCTGTATATGAACACTGCATAGAAAATATTAGGGAAAAGGAGGAGATAATCTTCAGGATATCTGCAGAAAATGCCATTGGTGTAAGCTTACCCTCAGAATCTCAAACAGTTCAATTGGAAAAACATGCAAGTAAGTCAACATCTTAATGCATGCGTGGCTGCACATTTTCATGTTAAAAATATGGTATCTAGTATACTACATATAACATTCTGAATTCTATAATAATGTATTTTTTTTTCTTTAAGCTGTACCTTCACCACCGACTGGGCCGCTTGAAATAAGGACGGTTAACAATAACATAGTCATGACTTCCTGGGGCACACCAGAATGGGATGGAGGAGCACCACTTTTAGGCTACAATATTGCCATCCGGGATGTTACAAAAACCATGTGGATGGAAGTTGGCAAAGTCGATGCTCATATGCTAAAGTTCAACATTAAAGATTTAAACGATAACCATACGTATATGATACGAATATACGCACGTAATGAGATCGGGTTAAGCGAACCTTTGGAATCCGATGAGCCTTTCAAAGTTATTCCTGGAGAAGGTAATAAATGAATACCAATTCTGTTTATTTCTGATTCTGTCTGATTAACTTAGACGCACAGGTTGTGTTTCTCAGTCAGTTTAGGTTAAAAAAGGGTTCTGCGCCATTGATCCCCTCTAAAGTTGTTGAAACCACTTGATTTGGCTAATGAGGTGAACATTTGTTAAATGAGTTCTCCTGCTATTATATCATTTTTAACTGAAAAATACTAAATAATATAAATAAGTATAAATTTGTTAAATTACATTTATTATAGATTCTCATGCTGACGAAGAGCCTGGCGAGCATACGGAGGCTACAGAGCCCACGTCGTTCAGCACTCAGACGACCACGTCGTGGCTGCGGGACCACAACATGGATGCAGACATCCGGTCCTACGCACGAGGCTCGCTGTTGCGACGCGACGAATACTTCTTTAGAATATGGCACTATGCTAAACAACTGTTCAAATAACGTGACGCATTGTATTGCATCAACTCTAACCTGTGATATTAACAACAAAATATTTATTGTTCATAGTACGCGGATAGTATGTATCTGACTAGTCTACGTAACAGACGTCGACGTGATACCGCTGTTTTATAATTTTTTATTGCGATTTAATTTATTGTCAGTAAAATATTTATTTTAGGTTATAAGAATATTCTATTTATTAACATATGATTTTTTTTCTTTTTATTTACAATGTGTCCTACTTGAGCCTCCTCTGATATTAATGGGAGACGTTTCAAATATAGGTGCACAATATTTACGCGACAAATCAGATGAGACTCAATTATGCACAAATATATTTTATTTTATAATCATAATTATTTAATAAATAAACTTTAAAATAATTTGTTTTGTTTGATATTTGAATTAATCAGCATTATTAAGTGCCGAATTCTTAGTGTAGAAGCTACGACCCATGTGAATCAACAGTGACCATGCCGGACTGCCAATCAAGAGTCCCAGGTTCAGGAGCAAAAATTAATGTGATGAGTTTCAATTTATGTTCTTGGTCTGGATATTTGTGTTTCTGTCTCCGTCTGTGTCCATGGTACCCACGACACAGGAAAAGGGTAAGGGTGCTAGACTGCGAACACAATACAAAGATATGATTTTTTCTGTTTCCCTGGTGGAAACTTGTACAGGTTTTAAAAAATTTGAAAAAGGGTGGGTGAAATATGGAGAGTACAAAGTAGAATAGATAATAATTACATGACCAGAAATATTTTCCAGCGAAATTTTAATCGTTTTTAATTAAATTCAGTGTGCTGATTACGAAAATAACACTGTTTTTTCTATCAGCTCTAGTTTTAAAATATCACCCAGTTTAAAAATTATTTAAAAAGTATGATTTTTACACATTAGATTGTTAGTTAAGTACTATGGTTGAGGAAAAAGTGTTTCCCGAAGGTCCCGATGAAAAATTCTAGCAGTAATCAACCATAACCATAATACGAGTAATGTATATCCCACCTCTCTAGGGAACGATCTACCAGTATGCAATATGCTGGTGAAACCTTCAATTTTTTATTGTCTTGTTTCCATGTTTTTTTTAAATCTATCAAAATTAGAATGAAAATAAATTTAATTAATTCTTATATTACACCATTAGATGTTGCATATTAGACAAAATATCATTAATTAACCAACAACTACAGGAAAAAGGAGAAGAATCACTTGAAATTAAATGGCATGGTCACATTTCTGGTCACTATTTCAAATTCACTATTTCAGTCTTCATCAGATGGCTACTTTGCGGTCCATCGAAAATGCCTGCTTTCAACTGTTCTTCGTCCAATCCAGTTAATAATTTTGATATACTTAATAATGAAAATATTCGTTATTTTATTAATGTCTCTAATAAATTGCTTCATAATCCCAAGTTATATGAGGCGGGGGCAATATTATTCGAGGAGGTGATTTCAACCTCAACATTTCAACATTGATGATATCCATTGTAGTGGCATTGATGACTGATCTGAGTTTTTAAAAAGCTTCTGAGCAAAAGACAACGTTGAATATGACTGGTACTATGCATTCCATTTTTAAAGTAAAATTGTAAAGTTTAATAATAATAAGTCTTTCAGTCCCTCGTAATCCCCAATTAGGCCCAATATTAGTTTTCCATTTTCGTCCAATAGATATTGTGTAGCTGTGCGGGGATCTTCGAGTCATATAACTTTTTTAATGATACGGCTGAGGATGGTATCCGCCACGTGTAACCACGTAACAACATTAAAGTGTCTCGGAAGGGCCTCTACGTGTTGGACCCATGTCCCCACGCAAGCCTTACAAATGACCGGGTCAAACACCGTCTTGGACCCGTGACATTTGAGGCTGAGATACATAATAATAATACTAAAACATCCTCAATTAGCATAAAACGTGGCCATATATCAGGGAGATGCTTTACGACCTCTATGGTTCTTTCTCTCACTTAATCATTTGTCAAAATCACTAAATTCAAATAGTTTATTTGAATTTAAATTCAATAGGATATCCACTATATTATTGGATGGATTATTACATTAACATGCAAAAGAACCGCTAGTGCAAGAATTTCGAATGAGCCATTTAATGTATATGGACGACATTAAATTACCTATATGCCGATAAAAATGATGACCTTATTTGTTTAGCAAAAATAACAGAGAGATTTTCACACGACATACCAATTTATTTATTTATTTATTTATTTATTTCAAAGTCAACAATATGCTAACAGTGCATGACCAGACGCATATGTGATTTTTAAATTAAACAGGTAAAACATAGAAATAATAAAAGATAGTAACTATATGTATACAAACCAAACAATAATAATAATAATAATAATAGATAATTATGTTTACAATAAAGATTAGGATGCAATACTGCTGCTAGTGACCATAGCCTCAATGAAGCGACTTGCAGCTTTACGGAAGCAGGAGGGTTGGCAAGCGAATAGGTCCAGATTAGGATTGCTCTTAATGACATTTAGGATAGATAAATCCCTACTAATATTATAAATTCGAAAGTAACTCTGTCTGTCTGTCTGCTACGCTTTCCCGTTTAAACTACTGAACCAATTTTAATGAAATTTGGAACACAGATAGAGAAGACCTTGGAAAGGATATAGGATGATTAACCTATAAAAAGAACCACGCGGGCGAAGCTACTGGCGGAAGGCTGGTGTAAAATAAATTCAATTGAAGCGGGTATATTGCTAAAATATGGATACGAACCTGAAGCAGGAGATTAAATAAATTCTTTAGATTCAGAAGCGGATACAAATATGCTTCTTGTTTACACACAATCTAATTTAATATATCAAGACATATATATACAAAGACATAAAATCTACATTAACGGCACATTTTAAACATAGGATTAACACTATTCTCATAACACAACTTCTTTCCAAAAACATTACCAAACTATCAATACATTTGCTAGACCTATTTTAAAGTATTAATTTGGAATCATAAATTGAACAAAAACGGACCTTATGAACTTGCAACGTAAGATAAATACTCTACTTATTAAACATCGTTAACATCATCCTAGATCATGTGTGCAGCGTTTGACACTGCCACGTGTGGAAGGAGGTGGAGGATATATTGATATTGTAAATTTACATTACAGACAAATTCAAAATATCCAAACATATTTTCACAATAAAACAAATGAATCGCTTCTAAATCTATTGTATTAAATGACACAAAATATTCTCCCCTAATTTAAACAATAGAAGAGCGCAAGATATTGAAGAACAGACGGATATTAGATACAGACTTTCAGGACCAAGTAATAGAGACACACGATTATCAGAAATACATCATGAAAATTCCTATCCCCACTGACACAAGCAGACGATGTAGTAGCTCTTCAGAAATTATTCAACACATCACCAGCGCCTGTAAAGCAATGAGCTATTGCTATAATAGATTACAAATACCGATAGAATCAGATTGCTAAAATTATTCATGCAAAGATTTCCACTAAGCATTAACTTATAAGCCTGCCCTCTAAGCCTTAATAAGATTACAAGCCAGATACGGTTTTAGAAAATAAAACCATCAGTTTGAGACCAGATTTAACTCTAATACACAAACCTAATAAAACAGCATATATTATGTAAACATACTATATATACACTTTACACGATAAAGACACATAGATACTATAAAAGCTCTTCACGGGCCTGAGCTTTTATAGTATCTATAGTATAGTAGTATAGTAGCCACGTTAACACCGGAATTATTCCGAGAGTAAAGGTACCTAAACAAAAACAATAATAATAATAAGTCATTTAATGTCAGGCAACAAGACCCATACTATAAATTTCTTACAGACTAACATCTAATAATATAATATGTATAATAATAATACCTTTTAACGAGCAATTCTTGTATATATTTACCTAAATATATTTTTTGAATCCCGGAAACGGCTCCAACGATTTTGATGTTTAGTACCCCGGGCCACCCGTCTAGGGGTAACTCCAAACAGACCGTTTTTATTTTTATTTTAGTTAAATGAAAAAAAATAAGCATTTATTAATGTAATATGCACTTAAACAAGGCAATCTTCTGGAATCTAACTGACATTGAGAACTTCTAAAGCTTTCTTTTACTTTTAAATTTAATGTCGTTCTCGCGTTCAGCAGCACTGTTTAAAAAGTACCACATCGGGCCTCCGATATAGGGGGCCTCCAAAAGGAATGATTTCTTTTCTTTAATTTTAATTTATAAAATGTTGGGGATCTTACAATTATGTAGTGCAAGTACAACATAGATTTGTACGTATTTTAACAATCCAATGTACTTGAATCTATCGGATATTAAGAGGGATAACGAGATTTTTAGACGCAAGATACCTACCTGCCTATGTTTAGATAGTTCTTCAAAGCAAAAGGAGATACATATTAAAAGGTGGAAATAATGCAGTGGTAGAACTTTAATGATTCGACCGGGAAAGTACCACCGCTGCACCCACTTCTGCCGTGAAGCTATTCTATTGTTTTGAAGGGTGCAATTGCCGGCTAGACATACAGGAGGCGACCATCAGCCTTCAAAGTGGCAGGGCAACTGCATATGACCACAGGCAATAACGTGATACATAATAAATTTGATAAGGTGTAAAGGTACATTACAAATGAAGACCGGAATAGTGGTAGATCTGAAAACAAGGTAAGAAGCTTTAAGATAATACATATATATATAATTAATACGATCTATTGGTGACATTAATAAGTTTACGCAAGAGCTTCGTACATTTTTGATCGTCAGGTGCTATTACAACGTAAAAGACTTCCTTTGTGACAAGTCCTAGACAAATTTTATCGCTGGCATATACGATATGGGGTCTGATTTGTTTATAATGTAAATTGTACCTAATTTGTTACAAACATAACATGTATGATTGTAATTAATTTTATTATTATAATCAATCTTGTTTTAAATATATACATATATTGACTGGTGCTGAATTATTCTATTCAATGTTGCAATGTTTATTTTAATTAATTCTATATTGTAATTTATACTTTTATTTAATGTGAGTGAACTGTTGACATATAATAATTATTATTATTGGCCATTATTGTAATTGTTTTTATGATTTTTTGCAAATGATATTTGATTATAAAAGTGACATGTAATTCTAGATTTATAAATTTTAATTTTACTATGAATATAAATATGTGTACGCCCAATGTGGCAGAATAAGCGCACTATGTATAAAATAATGACTGTCCATCCAACTGTTCACCTTATTCTACAAATAAACGATTTGAATTTGAATTTGAATAATATAAAGACGGTATTTCACATGGTCCGCAATGAAAACAAATGACGTATGAAACTCCATCCCCTGCTCAAATGTGTATTGGAACCTCGGCTTAATCTTAGAACGATTTAGCCTGAAATATGCAACGTACATCATAACGAGACTCTCCAACAGTAATCACGGAGGTTTCCGCTAAATAACTATCGGGTGCTGGCAGACTATTTCTGTGACACACGTACGTGTGAAACACGAAGGTCTGTCTACAGTTGCTATTGCTATTGTGGATGCAATGGGCTGTGCTCAAAGTTACACATGTTGGAACCGCTCTATACATGTGATTTTTAAAGATACGCCAATCAGCACTACTGAGCTGCAGTTTCGGCCAGCGTCGAGGAAAAGGCCATCCTGCCTTTGGCCACATTTTAAAACAGGTCTAAAGTTTTTCTTCTACTGCTCTTTTCTTCAGCTCTACATTTCCTAAGCACACCCAGAGCAGACAAAAAAATAACGTTCACGAAGAGTTGGTAAAAAAACGAACAGTGAATAAAATATTTTTTTTGCAAGAGTATGCAATTGTAGTTCACTCTGCACACTGCCTACTCTGCCGCTACCGCCGGCACGTGGAAGAGCGCGTAGGGGGATTTCTCGGCGGCTCGAAACCGTCGCTCGAAGGGGTGAAATTATTTCGCCTTCAGAAACGCAGAAGGTCATCTTGCTTTTAACTAAGTATAAGCTGCCAGCCCTCTGACAACATACCTAACCTATGCTGCCCAAGAGATCCATGTCCTCAGTGACTAGGCTCTTTAACGGCATTTTACGCACGGGTCACTTCTCTATTATATTATGAAAGACAGGAAAAGTAATAATAATAGCTCTCCCAAAACCAGGAAACGACCGAAAGGGGTATACCCACCAACTACCGCCCTATACCGTTGTTGCCTACGTTCCTTGAACTTTTTGAGAGGTTAGCGCTGAACCGCCTGTTTCAATTCCTATATTCCTATATAAGAGACGAACAGTTCAGATTCTCAGATCAGGTGCCGGTCTCTCGACGACCCTGCAGCTAACTCGGGTGATCCACCGCTTGACAGGTGAATTCCATTGCAGGCGACACACTGTCTGTGTCTTTCTCGATATAGAGAAGGCATTAGTTCGTGTATGGCATCCAGGGCTCATGTACAAACTGAGCCAGCCTGTGCCAGCGATGCTGGTGAAGGTAACAGCATCAGGCATGGTACATATCGGTGAAGTGCGTTGCCTATAGCCCGCGACCCATATTCGCTGGGGTCCTTCCGTGGAGCTGTCTATCACCCACGCTATATGCGCTCTATACTAACGATATCCTAACCCTCGCCAGTCATCTCGAGGAGCAGGTAAGTGACGTTATACTTGCATTGTTGGCAGACGACAGTGCATGCTTCGCACATCCCGTCTTCTTCCCGTAGAACCGAGCTAGCCACAGCAAAAGCTAAGTCGCATGGCTATTAACGTCGGTAAAACGGTCGCTATACTTTTTTGCCCGAAGCTTATTATGCCACGCCGTTGGGTCCCTCAACCAGAACATAGAATAGCAAATTAAGGTCAAGTAGGTACCTGGGATGTTCCATCGATCGCTCACTGTGCATGAACTCCCAAGTTGACCAGGCGAGGGCTACCCGATCGATGTTCCGGATACGGGTCGCAGTATCGTTGAACCTTGGCAAAAAGCCTACCGCCTAGCGTCGGAGTGCAGTCACTTTGAGGCAGTAGTTCTTATGAGTTTACCTAGGTTTAGGAAAGAGGATTTCCTCGTTGCCACGGACTTTTCCGAATTTTTTGGTTTTAACTCGAGGGCACCGTCGTTGAAAAGCTTATGAAACGTCACAAATTCCGAGTCGTTATGTTTCTTTTCGAAAAAGAATGAATTACATGTCGTTGAGTAAAATTAGTGGGTTACTGCGGGTTAGTAAAAGAGAATCACACAATGAAAAAAGAGAATTCATACATCGTCCTGGAGATACGTGCCACTCAGCAGGCCAGCCGGAACCAGGCGGTAAAACTTCTCTAATGTTCTAATGTCAAAACATGATAATTAGTGAGTGCTGAAGAGCTATTAGTGATTTTTCGTAAAATTTCCATGTATTTTTAATTATGAAGTGACTGAAAGTATAAATATGTAGTGTATATTGGAGCCTCAATAAGGTGCAGTGAAACCGATTCAGTCTAGGGTCGTGTTATGTTACATTTTATAGGTGAGTTTAACTACTTTTTACTGGTTGTTTGATTGTAATAAGTCATCATATCGTAAGTAAATATTGTTCTACAACTGTATCAGTACCATTTAGTGTCTTTAAACCTCGAAATTATCTAAACTGAAATGTATCCTACAACTGCCAGTGTTACCATATGAAGAAAACAAGTTTTCCTTCAATTTGGTATGTTATTTAAGAATAATTATGATTTAGGGCGCTGATAGGAATATGCACGTGTTTTTTTCCTTTTTTTTCATTTTCAATAATGGCGTCGCAAACTCTGTGCATATTACCAGCGCGCGTCAAGTATAATTTTTGCATCACTTGGTAGGCGTAGAAAAAATCAGTTAGTCGTCAGGTACCTATCAGTCAGTCTAGTCAGTCGAATTTTCAAGTAAAGTGATGGCTACTTTACCAGAACATGTCCGATGGAGTTTTGGAGGCAAGCCGAAAAAACATGTTTTCGTTTTCGTTTCGCATCGTTATTTTATTTCACAACACTCGTGCACTGTCATTAACCTATATCGAGCAAAATGCCATCAACTTTATCCGATATAACTCAAAAATACACTAAGAAAATGAAAATAAAACAAGAGCACAACTTGTCCCTTCAGGCTTCCCGCGAAAACTCAGTTTTTTTCCTTTTAAAGCATACAAATTTATACCTTCCTGTCACTTTTGTACACCTTGTATGAATTGTGATATTTTTTGTAAACTTGTTTTCATTATTGACAATAAACTATTTCATCCTATGTTTTGGCGGGAAGCTTGAAGGGACAAGTTGTGGTCTTGTTTTATTTTCATTTCCTTAGTGTATTTCTGAGTTATACCTATCGGATACAGTTGATGGCATTTTGTTCGATATAGATTAATTACAGTGCTGTGAAATAAAATAACAGTGCGAAAAAATTTTTTTTCGGCTTGCCTACAAAACTTCATCGGCCACGTCCTGGTAAAGCAGCCATCGCTTTACTTGAGCATCTGACTGACTAGACTTACTGATACTTTCTATGACTACTAAGTAATGCAAAAATTATACTCGACGCGATTTGCGATGCCATTATTGAATAATTAAACGAATAATGAAACTATTTACTAACCTTAAATGAAACCATGTTTAATTATTACTCTTACATGCAGGCACTTAATTAAAATTCTGTCTGCTGTTTCCGTATGGCAATAACGGAAACTGACACGGAGAGTTAAACTCAAAATATTTCGGTCCAACGTTAAATCCGTATTGCTGTACGGGTGCGAGACGTGGAAGGTCACAAAAGACATCTCGCACCAGTTCCAAGTTTTCGTCAACCGATGCCTTCACAGAATCCTCAGTATTTACTGGCCCGAGAACATCTCAAACAAATAACTCTGGGAACGCTGCAAAGAAGTCTGTCGACAAGGAAATTAAACGCCGCAAATGGAGTTGGATTGGCCACATTCTCCGAAGGGATCCAAATCACATCCTCAGGCAAGCCCTAGATTGGAATCCCCAAGGAAAACGTAAACGTGGCCGCCCAAAACAGGCCTGGCGGCGAACTATCATTGATGCAGCGAAGGCTATCGGAAAGACCTGGAGCGAAATTAAGCGCGAAGCTCAGGACCGACCGGGATGGAGACGCACTGTGGACGCCCCATGTAGGAGACATAGGAACATAAAGAAAAGAAGAGACATGCAGGCACTTCGTTTACACTTACATGTCAACCACTCATTATTAAATTACAATTTTGAAAATTTTGGTTACAGATTTTCCACATATGAAGCCTTAGTATAGGTATTGAAACAGATGCAAAAAATATGTACTTATTATAAAACAACGGGTTGCACTCCGAGAGTGCCGGCAGAAGTGAATACTTGAATATTAACGCATTTTTGATACTTTGGAATGGTTATGGAATAATTTCGCACGAATTGCTTTAATAGTTTTATATTTTATCTATTATTTTCAGTATGTTTTCATCTAGTAGGTATCTTTATAAAGTACTCACTCGGTTTCTTTTCCTATTTCTTCGTCACTTTTTTCATTAATAGATGCACTTTGTTCAATTTCCATATTTTAAACACTTGATATACCTACACGAATTTTACAAGTATACAGACCAAGGAACATAGTACTCTCTACCGAGAGATACAGACAGTCGAGCCATCAGCTGTCATCCCTCCGTCTTAGAAACATTCGGTCACGTGTCCTAACGCGAGTTTAAAAAAAATCCCATCCCAAAAAAAGTGCACAACGCCGCTAATAAATAAGTTTTCACTGCAAAAATGCTTCGCTTACTAATATTATAATGTAAGTGAAATTAATGTTTCATGAATGAAGTGTTTTATCAACATACATTCCATACATAAAATAAAAGAGACACATTGATCCAATTCTCTATAACTACATGAAAAGAGGAAGAACTTCTCCAAGCAAATGTTATTCCGCATTCCAATATTGGAATAAAATTGAACATGTAAGATTCATTATCAGGTCTAATAAATAAATACATTTAATGCAACTTTTTTTACTCATCCATTAGCTTTAGATAAAATTTAAACATTTTTTGCAGATATACGATCGTTCTAACAAGCCTGGTTGCTCGAAATCTGCAGTCGCTGACAGATATGCTGAGTCTATTTTTTTAATGGAGTAGCAGACGAGCATGCAGTCCACATGGTGTAAAGTGGTAGCTGCAGCCCATGTATATCTGCACACAACCTCAAGCAAGCATAGGTAAGTCTTGTCTGAGGTCGTATGCAGTTGCGCTGCTACTCCGGAGGCTGGTGGTCGCCTCATGTAAGTGTGACCGGTAATTTTATCTATTAATATATTAGAAGGCATAGACTTAAGAGTATAATCTATGGTGCCACAAACTTATCTGACCCGGTCATGGCAGCGCTAATGTCGAGCTATTCTCAAGTATTGTCAAAGCTAATAGACCAGTGTCGATAATGTTGAAAATGGTAAAAAGTGAAAAAAAATTACAGTAGAATGAAACGTATTGGAAAAGGTAGAGAATATAACAAAAATAAAAGGAAAAATAAATTAGAGGCGATCTGAGGTCGGGAAGGGGGAGGGGGGGGGGCTTTAAAGGGTAAAAAACGGTTTATCTCGATTTCCGGCAAAACTACAGGTCCTATGAAAAAAAGTAAATGGCAAAGATGTAGTTAATAAAAAGATCTACAACTTTTATATTTACACTTTTTTATAATTTGCATTTTCTGAGCACTTGTTTTTATAATTTGCATTTTCTGAGCACATTTACTATAGTAATGTATATTTTTTATACCATCAGAAAGAAGAGATTTCAACGTACTAAAAGCACACCAACTTTTTAAAAAAAGCAGTTATTTTGACGTGAGAATTTTCGATTGAAAACTAGGCTGCTTTTTCGATATTAAGTCAAAATGAGGTGAAAAAAATTAATATTTTAAACCGAAAAAAATACTGTATATCTGGGACATAAAAAGGTAAGTTTTCACCAAATTTTGTGAAAAAAATTTTTTTTTTGTATAAGATAAAAATAAAAAACCAAAAACATGATTATTTGAATATTTCACTTAAATTTTGAGGTTATGTGAAAAAAGTGTAAATGTAAAAGTTGTAGATCTTTTTATTAACTACATCTTTGCCATTTAACTTTTTTTCATAGGACCTGTAGTTTTCTCTCCTCACTCTACCTTTTCCAATAGGTTTCATTCTACTATAATTTTTTTTGGTCTTATAGACCAGTGTCGATAATTTTTGAGACAGACAGAAAATCTATTATCCCTATTTTTTAAAGGTTGTTGTGTGGTGTAAAAATAAATTAAATACGAAATCGGTAGTAAAGCTTATATGAGTTTATTCTTGACAACTAAATATATTTACAAAAGTGACATAGACTAAATTTAAAAATACTAGAAAAATAAGTTCTGCATGGCCTGCGTTACAAACAAAGAACGTGAAACCTTCAACACCCCCACTTAACGCAGGTACCATAGAACACTTATATTCTACATACGTTTAGTCTATAAGTCCTAATTGTTTACAAAAACTCAAATGCTTGAAACTGCCTAATGGTTTTGTAAACACATCAGCGATCATTATATCTGTAGGCATATACCTAAGATCTACATTGATCCTGCTCACAACATCCCGCACAAAATGATATCGAACCTCAATGTGCTTAGACCTTTTATGATGAACTGGATTTAAGGTCAGTTGTATAGCAGACTGATTGTCACAATTCAATACAATTGTGTTTTCCCTACCTAGCTCTTTCAGAAGCGCTTGTAGGAACACCGCCTCTCTACATGCTTCGCTTAAGCTGATATACTCCGCCTCGGTGGACGACAACGCTATACATGTTTGCTTATAACTGGCCCATGAAACAGTATTACCGGCATATTTAAATATGTATCCCGTATAAGATTTCCGGTCTAGATCTGAAGCCCAGTCAGCATCAGCGTATCCTTCCAAAACAGATTTTTCATTACATTTTTTAAATATCAAACATTGATGCTTAGTCCCCTTTAAATATCTTAAGATACGCTTAGCATGATTACAGTGAGATTCAGTATAGCAACTTGTGGGGGCGACGCGTCAATACGGTATGTATGTTCGCGCTACTCGCCCTAGGAGTACGCGTGGTGGGATCGTAATAGCCACCAGCGAGGCCAAAAGGGGAGTGGCGGGTGTATATCGGGTGTGAGATGTTAAACCCGACGCCGGTAACCCAACCTGCGAGGCGCCACGTCGGTGTCGGGGAGTTGCGTCAGTCGTTTGTCACGGGGAAGAGGAGGGGGGTGAGGGGGTGACGTTCTTTGAATAAAACCACTTATGTTCCTGATAAGGAACCCAGCCAGCCCTAACCGAACCCTAATTTCCCTATGCCAAGGCTTCTTCGTATGGTCTTGAAGTCTTCCTCTTCAGACTTCGGTCTTCAAGTCCTTGTATCTTCAAAATTCTTCAATCTTCTTTAATCTTCAATTTTTAGTCTTCTTGAGTCTTCGGAGTCTTGTTTTCTTCTTACTTTTGAGCTCGCCGAGGAATGCTTTGCCAAGCCAAGCGTAGTCGTCGTTACGCCGCGGCCGTGGCCGCCGCAGCAACGGAATTCGGGTCTCGAGGTACTCCCTCCTACCCGGGCAGTCTCGAGGGGAAACAATGTCCCCCGGTGATGGACCCGCTTTACAGGCGGGTGTGAGGCCTGTGGCAAGCTAGCTTACCTTAATGTTAGGCAGTTCAGTCGGCCCCCTGGTGGTCGGGGGAAGTCGGTGCTTTGCCTGACAGACAGACAGGGACTTCCTACGCAGGACACTGAGTGCTCAAACGATAGGGACTACGGGAGCGAGGAACAACCTCTTTACCCGGGCAGACTCATGAGGATCACCGCCTCATGGTGACTTCACTCCGCCGTTAGGCGGTAGGCATTTTTGCCAAGGATCGGCTAACACTACGACCGTCATCCGCCGGCCGCGCATGGCTAGCGGCCCTCCTTATCGGAGGGCTCAGCTAGCCGCACTAACTCTCTCGGGAGCGGCTTCCCGTTAGGAGGCCGGGCGTGAAGGGGCGCGATCCCCCGGAGATGGGAGTGAGGGCCATTGTCGGCGCGAAAGTACATATTTCGCGCCAGCAATGCCACAAACTGCTCCACTGTCGGGACCTTGAGATCGCGCGCGATCACGTCGTTTCTCACGTAACGCGGAGCCTTTACTATCGTTCTAAGAGCGATATTTTGCTGGCGTTGCATGCGAATGCGTGATGTTTTACTGGTGTACGCGTACCACGCCGGGGCCGCGTACGTAAGCCTTGACCGGACATATGTCTGGTAAATGCGCAGTTTAGTACGGGTTGGGAGCTGGGATGCCAACACCGGTCGGAGCATCGCTCGGGCAGCCCTCGCCTGGGTGACCACATGGTCCACCTGGGAGTTCATGCACAGCGAGCGATCGATGGTGCATCCCAGGTACTTGACTTTACTTTGCCATTCTATCTCCTGGTCGCGGAGACGCAACGGCGGCGGCATGATACGCTTCCGGCTAAAAAGTGTTGCTACCGTTTTACCGACGTTAACGGACATGCGCCACTTATCCAGCCACACGGGCAAAACATCCAGCAATCGCTGCATTTTCTTGGCGGCTAGCTCGGCTCGACGGGATGACGCGAAGTATGCACTGTCGTCCGCGAACAACGCCAGCATAACGTCATCTTCCCACTCCTGTAGGTGACCAGCCAGGGTGGGGATGTCGTTTGTGAATAGAGCGTATAGCGTGGGCGATAGACAGCTACCTTGGGGGACACCTGCGCATATAGGCCGCGGGCTAGAGGCAACGCCCTCCACCGAGATGTAAAAAGACCGCCCCTCCAAAAAGGACGCTATTACTTTCACTAGCATCGCCGGCACGGGGGTATCCAACAGTTTGTAGATGAGCCCTGGATGCCACACACGGTCGAATGCCTTCTCTATGTCGAGAAAGACACCGACAGTGTGTCGCTCGTAGTTGGACTCTTCTGCCAAGTGATGGATAACCCGGGCCAGCTGCAGCGTTGTCGAGTGACCGGCGCGGAAACCGAACTGTTCATCCCTTATAGTAAGAGATTGAGACAGTCGTCTCAACGCCAGCCTCTCAAACAGCTTAGCTAGTGTAGGTAACAGCGTTATGGGGCGGTAATTGGTGGGGACCTTGCGGTCCTTGCCTGGCTTAGGGAGGGCTATTACCTTGCCCGTCTTCCAGGTGGTCGGGAAGTGGCCTGTGCGCAGTATGCCGTTATAGAGCCGAGTCACAGCGGACAGGGCTCTTTTAGGCAGCCTGGCTAAAGCCACGTTCGGTATGTCGTCAGGGCCTGGCGCCTTACGCTTAGGTAGGCGTAAGACGACCTTCCGCGTCTCAGCGGGCGAAATAAATTCCACCCCTTCGAGCGACGGGTCAGGGCCACTGAGGAACTCCCCTACACGCTCCTCCACGTGCCGGTGGTGTTCGCAGGCGGCAGGGTTGGCCGTGTGCGGAGTGAACTGCTCTTGCATCGCCTCCGCAAGAATCTCCGCTCTGTCCTTGGCTGAATAGCGGCGTCTGCCGTCCCTATCTAAGAGAGGGCAGACTGGGACTTTAGCCCTGGTCAGCTGTCTATTGAGGTGGTGCAGCGAACGCTCGTGTTCCCCAGCCTGGTCGACGCGAGTCTCCCAGGTGGTTCCACGGTGCTGCTCCACCTCAACAGCCAGCCGCTCCGTAACCGCATTCAGGTCACGCTTGACTCGAGGGCAGCGCGTTTGCGCCCAGAGTTTGCGTAGTTCGCGCTTGCGCTTTTTCATTTGTTGAAGGCGGGCTGGCAAGGGCGGCACTAAATTGGAGTCGACCGCCACTGTGGTGGTCGACGCCGCTAGCGCCTCTTTAATAACCGTTGTTATGGTCTGGGCAGCGGCGTCGACCCCCTCAGGGCAGTTTAACGCGCCGCTAAATTTCAGGTTTTCCACCCTGTCTTGGAAAGCTTGCCAGTCCGTCCTCAACTTGGAGCGCGGGAATTGAACGCTCTCTGCGCCCAAGCCAAGCGTGACAAGTAGTGGTAGATGCTGGGTGTCCAGGTCATACAGCACCTCCACCTGGACCGGACACGGTAGATCCTTGTGGAGGACGATGTCCAGGACATCGGGACTGAAGGCGGGATCCGTAGGTATATGGGTGGGCGAATCGGGACCAATCACCTCATACCCATTGTCCTCGGCGTCTTTAAATAGCTTCCGTCCCACGGCGTTGGCGACTCTGGAACCCCAAGCCTTATGTTTGGCATTGAGGTCGCCAGCCACCAAGGTCGGACTACCTTCGTCCATGATGTTTCGGATGTCCTGCGGGCTAAAGTGGTGGTCAGGCGGGCGATAGGCCGCAAACAGCCTTACCGCCACTCCCTCCATACTCACCTCCACCCCTATGGATCGAGTGTGAGTAAATGCAGGGAGCGGTAATTCGTCGTGTACCACGTCGCGACGCACCGCCACGAGGGTACCCCTATATGGAGTCCCAATCGGCGATAACTCGTCGCGACGGTACACGAAGAAATTCGGTAATCTGAAGGTAGCCCCAGAGTGTAGCTTTGTCTCGCCCAGGAGAACGACATGAATGTCTTGCTCCTGGACGAGGGTCCGAAGGCTGTTAACCTGCCCGGCGACCCCCCCGGGGTTCCAATACAGTAGTCTAAGATGTACTACCATATTGGTACCCAAGGACGGGTGCCAGCGCCTGGCGTATCGCCGTTACGAGCTCCGGGTACCGCGCAATAGCCTCACTGATCGCAGCGATTGCCGCGACCAGGTCACTGGCCGGCGTGTTGATGCCCAGAGCTTGCAGGGGTTGAGATACTACAGGCGCCGGCTCGCTAATGGGGTGCCGGCCGGCCGCGGTGCTGGTGGTTCCGCTGGTCTCTGGCTCCCTCTGCTGCTTGCGCCCTGTTGTTTGCACTGTTTGTGCAGGTTCGTCGCCCACCACTGTGGCCGTCCCGAGTGGGGGTGGGGGTGGGGGTTGTTGGGTTGGGAGAGAGGTGGCCCGCGCAACCCCCTTAGACTTGCGGGTTGGCGGTGCCGGGTGGTCTGGCACGGCAGGGACCGCGGCCGCCGGCATTGCCGTCGGCGCGGCCTCTTGCCGCTGGCGCTGTTTAGCGGCCTTCCGCCTGGCGTATCGGGAGAGTTTCTTCCCCCTCTGCGCCGGGAGGTTGGCCGGTGCCATGAGCGACGCAGGTGCGCACTCTTCCACCTCTCTCCTGGGTACTGGAATGCCCCTGGACGGTGGCGGTTTCGCCATAGTCGCGGGGGCCCCCTTTTTGGTCCGGATTGCCGTGATTACTTGGTCACTTTGAACGGCTTGACTCACGCTAGGCGCGGCTGGTCGCGGAGGTGGTAAGCGAATGCCCCTCACGCGCGCCACCCGCTTAAGGGCCGGACACCTGCCATCATTGGAGGTGTGTGGGCCCAAGCAGTTGGCGCACTTGTAGGGGCCTTCCCGCGGGGCGGTACAATCCTTAATGATGTGCTCCCCCGCGCACCTCAAACACCGGATTGGCCTGTGGCAGTTATAGGATGCGTGGCCGAACCCTTGGCAGCGATGGCACTGGCCTATGCCGCCTTTGGTCGTCCACGCACCCACAACTACCCCGGGCATATACAGTAGCTCGGTGACAGCATAGAGCCGCGCGAGCTCCTGCTCATCCAGGTGTTCGAGCTGCGCGTAGAAGACAGCCTTCGGGCTCTTGTACTTGGGCGGGATCAGCCGCGCATAGCGCGCCGGAAACCCGAGTGCTCTCAGGGCCTCCGCTATGCGTTCTGGGTTGGTATCGCGAGGAAGGCCTCGGATGGAAATTTTTGTGGGTAGTTCGTCCCGGTCCCCGTAGCAATGCCACGAGAGATCGGGCTCTTTGTCGGTCAAGTCCGTCAGGTATTTCTGTACTATCCTGTATTCCTCCGGGGACTGGGAGATAAATCTCACGCCAGTCCCGAAGGGGCGGGCGTTCGGCGCGTGCCCTAACTGGGCATGGAGCACTGCGAAATGCTCGGTCCAGTTGGGCAGGCGCTGGACTATAATGGGAGGGTACGTTTTCTTGGCCACAGCCTGGCTCGCCGTAGGCCCTGGAGGGGCCCTGGATGTTGGTTGGGCCCCGGGCTGCACCGTGACTACAGGCGGTGATGGTGATTTTTCCCTAGGGGGGGTTTGAGCACTCAGTGCCGCCGCGTAGGAACCCGCCGGCCGTGAAGCGACCGGGGTGGGCGGCACTAATGGGGGTGACTTAATACTACTAGCCTCTACATTGCGAGGTGACGGGGTTCGTAACACCGCGTACTCCGTCGAGCCGGACGAGGCCGATTCGACGGGGGACGGGGGTGTGGGATTTTCCGGGATGGGGGGCGGGAGGGAGGGGGACCGGGTAGGGGTCCTACGTTCTACGACTCGTACCTTTTCCTCATTGCTTACAATGGCAGGCAACGCCGCAGCATCCTCCTCCTCAGCCTCAGCTTCGCCGCCGGAGATACTATCATGGTACTCCTCAGAGGAGCTTGAGGTCTCCGTAGGCCTGGTTTGGTCTGGTTCTGGATTGGGTTGGGATTCCGGCTCGGGATCCAAGGTGGGCATGTCCCTACCCCTCTTGGGCGTGGACACTACCCTGACCTTTCTCGGCTCTTCATCTGTCTCCTCTAAGGGGGACAGCTGCCGTGTGGTCTTAATCCCCCTCGAGGGGGTCTGCAGCTCACTGCTGGGCCCAGCAGTGGCGAATCCAAATGGTGTCGTTGTGGGCCTTGGGATTAGTGAGGCTGGTGGTCGCCCCACTGAAAGGCTGGCGAGGGTCCCGATTGGCCGGAATCCTTCACCGAGCAGGCTCCTCTGGACCACGATACGGTCTTCTGGTTTGGTCCGCGGCCGCTTCTTCCTAGCATCATAGTGCTGGATTTTCGGCGGGTCTTCCGCCACTTTCTCTTTCTCTCTGGGCATCTCTTTCTTTTTCTCACTCATTTTTGTGGGTAGCGGAAAAAATAAATTTTTCCAACTACCCACAAAACTTCCTTACTTTTTCGCCTTCTTCTTATTTCTGGTTTCCGCCCCTGTGGAAACCTCCAACACCTTATCCCTTTACAATTAAAGGGAGGGTGTTGGAGTAGGGCTGGGCCCGGTCATATTGCGCACTTCACTAGTCACACAACACTGCACTGCATCCAGTCAACACTGCAATCCGATATCCGACCTTGCGAGCGAAAACGAATGTGCCGGTGCGAGCGGGAGGGCAAGCGACGGTGCCGAAGGGAGGGTAGGTAGATCCGAACGCAACATGCAGGATTGGTGCTTTGCCTTGGCCCCAATTTGCTTAAGTACTCCCCAAGCAATACGAGAAAGACAGCCGCGTGCAATAGCCCGATCGCGGCCCTAATTTGATACAATTTTTGCTTCGGTGAAGGCTGTTTTTTGGGTTCTTTTTATTGATCCTTTATATCTTTACACATGTATCATACATAGTTTTGTTCCTCGTAAACTTTCCTATTAGACTATATAAGTTCCATTTTCATATGTAAAATACATAAAGAGTTATTTAAGGAAATATACACAAAGTTCAACAAATTTCGCCAATTGCTAACCTTATAACCTAAATAACTAAGCTAATTCACAAAATATATCCATAAAAACTATGTATCCATGTAGACAAACTTATTTCCTATCGTATTAATCCTAAAAACATCCAAAAACATATAGAAATACGATCTTATTAACAAAAAACTACCTAAGTACAGAAAAAACTTCAACCTTAAATATCTACGTAACCTATACAGATTTCTTTATAAAAATTATGTTATCCTACATAACTAATCATCCTTAACCATATTATAAAGAAAAATCATGAAAATCTAGATATCTAATTTTCCATACTAATTTCGTAAATTTTCCGCATTCCAATCTCGATTCTACTCGTCACACCGCCCTGTGTGAGCGAAGCAGGAATACTTGTTGCATCTCGTTCTAGTCGCCGCACGTGAGACGGGGATAGACGTTGCCGTCTCTGTCTTCTTCTGTGTGAGTGAAACGGGAATAGATGATGCCGTTTCGTTCAGCGGCCCTTGCAACTTTTAATATGGAATGTTCATACGTTATTCTCAATTCTCACATATGTTTTTCTTGGTCGCCGACATCCTCCCCCTCGTGCGTAGCACCAACTCCTGGCCCGGCGACCCGATGCTCGTCGTCCGACGCGATGACTGCCTCCCCGCAGTCTGGCTCGCTGGTTGCTCGCTCCTCGTCGCGTTGCGCCGGCACCAACAGGATCACCTTGGAGCTGGGACGTTTCAGGACGCCCCCCGTCGTGCGCACCTCCAGAATTCTGGTGCGGCCGTCGGGTCCTGGATAGGTTCGGACCACCTCACCCCTTGGCCATGTTCCTCTTGGCAGCGTAGAATCTACGATGAGGACCGTGTCCCCACACCGCAGGTCCCTCGTGGTAGCTCGTGTGTCGACTCTTCTAGGGATCAGAGTCGGTAGGTACTCTTTCACCCATCTGCTCCAGAAGTGGTCGGCGAGTCGCTGCGCTGTCCTCCATGTTCGTCGGCCGGTGAGGTCTTCGTCGGTGAATGTCCCCAATCTCGTTCCGCAGGATCTCCCAATTAAGAAGTGATTGGGAGTGAGGGCCCCTTCTTCGTTGTCTTCGTCGACGTCAATCAGTGGTCTTGAATTCACCAGGTGCTCCGCCTCCAATAGCAGAGTGTGCAGGACCTCTTCTTTGGGATGCCTTTCCTTGAGGGTAACTGCCAGGGCCGTTTTGATGGATCGGACCAGGCGTTCCCATGCACCCCCCATGTTCGGTGCCCCGGGTGGTATGAATTTCCACCTGACGCTCATCTTCTCCGTCGCGGTGATGATGTCTTCCTGGTTGAGGCTGGCGAGGGCTTCTTGCAGTTCCTTGTTTGCCCCCACGAAGTTGGTGCCGTTGTCGCTGAAGATCGTCTTTGGCATCCCCCTTCTCGCCGCCATCCTTCGTAGCGCTAGGATCATGGAGTCCGTTGAAAAGGATGTGGCTAGCTCGACGTGGACCGCCCTGGTGGTGAGGCATGTGAATAAGGCGCCCCACCTCTTCTCATGGCGTCGACCCACTGTGATGGTCATGGGGCCGAAGTAGTCCACAGCAGTGCAGGTGAACGGTGGTTCTCCATGTCGCAGTCTCTCCAGCGGGAGATTCCCAAACGGCTGGAGCTGTGGCGTGCCGCGGTGCACCTTGCACCACTGGCACCGATGAACCGTCGTCTTCACCGCAGACCGCAGTCCCAGGATCCAGAAGCGCTGTCGTAACTCGTTGATCACCGTCGCGTGATTCCCGTGGTTGAACTTCTCGTGATAGTGCGCGATGAGCAGCCTGGTGATGTGATGCTTACTGTCTAGCACCACTGGTCTCTTCTCAATTCGTGTGTGTAGCGCTGCATCGATTCTTCCTTGGAGCCGCAGTAATCCATCTTCAATGGCGACGTCCAACTTCTTAAGCCGGCTATTCCTCTCAAATGGCTTCTTTTTCGTGATGCAGCGTACTTCTTCCTGGAAGCTCTCTTCTTGGCTTCTTCGTAATAAAATCTTCTCGGCTTCTTCGATGTGATCGGGATTGAGGGGAAGGAACCTTCTTTCTTGGGTCTTCTTGTTCACGGGCTTGGTCGTCTTCTTGACCTTCTTCTTGATTCGCCTCCATGTGGGATCTCGACGCTCGGACTTACGGGACACGTTTACTGCATGCTTCTTCTTCCGGCACAGGTCGATAAATTGCAGTACCCTCGCGGTCGCCCTTACCAGTCGCGTCCAGCTTGAGAACTTGACAGGGTTCGGAGTTGGATACCTGTCGACGGGCAAAGTCGCCCCCACAGTCGACTTTTCCTTCTCTTCTCCCGTGGGCTCCGCCTTGAAGGTCCGCGGCTTCGGCCAATCCTCTTCATCTTGCGCCAGGAATGCAGGTCCGTTGAACCATCGGTGTCCGCTGTTGAAATCCTTGGGTATACCTCTCGTTGCGTCGTCAGCCGGGTTATGGGCTGTAGGTACCCAGCGCCATTCTTGAGGCTTCGTTGTGTCTTCGATCTCGGCCAGTCGGTGTGCTACGAAGGTCTTGAATGTCCTTGGGTCGGTCTTGATCCAGGAGAGCACGGTGCTGGAGTCGCTCCAATAAGTTTTCTTCACAATCTCGACGTCCAGTTCTTCTTGCACCGATCGCGCCATCCTGGCACCCAGTAGCGCCGCCTGTAGCTCCAACCTCGGGATGGACACTGGCTTCAGCGGGGTCACCCTTGCCTTGCCCGCCAGTAGTGTCACTCGGTAGCCATCTTCTTCGTCGCGCTGCCTCAGATACACGGCGCATGCGTAGGCCTCTTCGCTTGCGTCGACGAAGACGTGGAGCTCCCCCTCGGTGTTGGACTGCGCTACACACCTTGGCACTCGGAGATCCCTCAGTAACTGCAGGTCTTCTAGGTACTCCTCCCAGGTCTTGTTGTCTTCATCGGTGATGCTGTCGTCCCATCCGACCCCGCTCCTCCATATGCTCTGGATCAGCTTCTTCCCCTGGATGAGCACTGGCGATGCAAGCCCCAGTGGATCGAATGTCGACATCACGGCGCTTGTGACCTCTCTCTTGGTTGGAGTCCTCTTCCCTTCGGCTACCTCTTCCTGCAGGTTGCGAAGACTCGTTCTGAATCCTATTTCGTCGCCCTCTGTGAACCACCTTAGTCCCAATGTCTTTTCTTCTTTGGTCCCCAGTTCGACTTCCATGTTGTTCCCCTCCGGAGTGAGCTTCTTTAATACTTCCTCATTGTTCGATGCCCAACCCCTTAACTGGAACCCAGCCTTCTTGTGTATGAGGTCCACCTGGCTTGCTATCTTGATTGCGTCTTCTGGAGTCCCGAAGCTGTGAAGGTAGTCGTCCATATAGTGATTGCGCTCAATTGCCCTTGCCACTTCCGGGTACTCTTCTTTGTGTTCCGACGCGTTCTTGTTCTTGACGAAGATAGCAGCACTCGGAGAGCAGGCGGCGCCGAATATAACTGATGTCATCCTATACTCCCTCGGCGTCCCGTTGCGTTGACCTCCCCTCCATAAAAATCGAAGGCTGTCCCGATCTTCTTTTCGTATCTTCACCTGAAGAAACATTTCCTTGATGTCAGCTACCACGGCGATTGGCCTCTGACGGAACCGCAGTAAAACTCCAAACAGTGACTGCAACAGATCTGGTCCCGGCAACAGTTCATCATTGAGGCTCTTCCCCTGGTACTTCGCGGCAGCGTCGAACACCAGTCGTATCTTCTTCTTGGTAGGGTGCGTGACGGCGAAGTGAGGCAGGTACCATTTCTTCTCGGATGTGGACTCGTGCTTGACCTCTTCTGCGTAGCCACTGTTGAGAAGATTCCTGATCTGATCTTCATATTCCTGCTTCAGTGCCGTATCCCTGTCCAACTTCTTCTCTATGTTCTTCAGGCGATTCTCTGCTTGCTTGTAGTTATCCGGCATCTTCGTATCTTTATTCTTCCATAATAAGCCGGTTTCGTAGCGCCCATTGTCTAATTTCCTCGTAGTTTCTTCCAGAATTGCCAGAGCCCGTTCTTCTATGTCTGTGGTCGGTCGGCGTGGATGGATTCCCAACGATTCCACGGCGAAATGTTCCTTGATGACCCTTTCCAATTCCTCTTCTTTAGAAGTAACGTGCGCGCAGGTTACGAAGTTCACAGGCCTCGACGCTCCTCCATCGGACCCATGTAGCACCCACCCTAGGTAAGTCAGTGATGCTACGGGTTGACCTCTTTTCCCTTTGCGTGTTGCTCTGGACACGATGAGCTCCCAGTTGTCTTGACCGATGAGTAGCTTCGGTGATTCCTCTTCATAATACAACTGGTTCACCATCGGCTTGAGATGAGCGCATTCTTCAATTCTTCCCTTTTCATCTGGGGTGTCAGGTTGATGTCGTCGATCGTGCGTACCCCAGAGATGTTCCTCTTCCTGGTCTGGTGCAACCCCTTGATCTTCATGTTGATCTTCATAGAATCTCCCTTGGTGATGGTCCTGCCTCCCACAGTTTCTAGGGTGAGCGCCTCCACGGGTCCCTTGAGGCCTAGTTGTCTCGCGACCGATGAGTCCAGAAGCGTGACGGTTGACCCCTCGTCCAGTAGTGCTAGGATCCTGGCAGCCCCCCTTGGTCCATACAACTCGACTGGAACCATCTTCAAGTAGGCCCTTGTTGTCCTCGTAGTGTTCACCGGGAGCCTGATGTTGTTGGCGATCTCCCTGTCCGTGGTTTCTTTCTTCGCTTCGGGCTTCGGGCAATCCCCCTGGTCTTCATGAAGCACGAAGTGATGCCACCTCTTGCACACCTTGCATGGAGGACGTCGGCAGGTTTCCTTCCGGTGTCGCCCCTGGAGACACTTGAAGCACATCTTCGATTTCTTCGCGACCTCCCATCTCTCCTTGGTTGGCAATCGTAGAAACTTGCGGCACTCGTAGAGGTGATGTTCATATTGGCAGTGTGGACAGCAGGTCTTCCTTTCTTCCTCTAATTGTTCGGATGCGGTGTGCGTGAGTTGACGCCGGGGAGGCTGCCTTGGATGCATAGCCTCTGGCGTCGCGTAGGGTCCACATTCATCCGCTGCTTCATTGAGGAACTTCGTTAGTAGCACCAGATCAGGTTCTTCGTTTTTCTTTTTGGCGGCGAATCTGTACCACCTATGCTGTAGCGTCGGAGGCATCTTCTCCACGATGGCTACCATTTCCGGCGCGTGCAGATATTCCGGTCTTCTTAGCCCCCTTATTGTCGCGACGGTGTTGTTCACCTGACTGGCAAACACGCAGATGTCACGCGGCTTATCCGGGATTCGGGGTAGGTTCTTCACCTTCTCTAATTCCATCCGGATTAGGGCTTCAGGTCTTCCAAACCTTCGACGGAGGGTTTCCATAACTTCTTCAGGTGGGCTTTCTGAATATAGGAGGCTCTTCACTGCTTCCCGCGCTGTGCCCTTGAGTGACCGCCGCAGCCGCGCCATGTTCTGAATTCCCGTAAAAAGCGGTGCGGTGTCTTCGTATACCGTCCTGAAGGCAATCCATTCTTCATTTCTTCCGTCGAAGTCGGGCAGGTCGTGTATATAACTCGGTTGCGGTAAATTCCTCGGTGCAATCGAGATGGCCTTCATGATTGCCTCGGCGAGCTCCTTGGTCCCGGGTTCGGTGCGGTGTTCCGGAACTGCAGTGGTGACAGGTGGCTGACTGGTTCGCCCCTCTCCGGACGCCCCCAATCGGTGCCCCTCCCCGGACACCTGCCTCTGATGCTCCTCTTCGGGCATCCCCTCCACCGATGCATGATGTACCCATGAACGGATGTTCGTGTTCCATTCTTCGGGATCTTCAACTTCGGATCCGGAATCTTCATTCTCCGCTCGAAGCAGTTCGTACTGTGCTCTGGTGTATTCTGCAGCAGCCTTGGACTCTTCCATTCGCCTCCGCGCCATTTCCACCTTCAGTTCCCATTCCCGTTGCTTGGTGGACTTCGTGGAGTGAGTCTTCCGTGGTGCCGCAGGAACCCCTGGTGGTGCTGCTTCTTGAACCGTGGCTTCGCTCCTGGTGACTCTTGATGTTGGCGGGCTCTCCGTCGTGGTCCCATATGTGACCGAAGTGTCCAGTGTCCCCGGTGCTTCATCCGATGACTGGGGCGCAGTTGGTCGCTCCGGTGGAGAGACGCCTCGTTGACTTCGTGTGACAGGCATGATGGCGGCGGTAACCCGACGGTGACGATGGCACGATGATCCGGCTCGAAGGACCAGCTGTGGGGGCGGCGCGTCAATACGGTATGTATGTTCGCGCTACTCGCCCTAGGAGTACGCGTGGTGGGATCGTAATAGCCACCAGCGAGGCCAAAAGGGGAGTGGCGGGTGTATATCGGGTGTGAGATGTTAAACCCGACGCCGGTAACCCAACCTGCGAGGCGCCACGTCGGTGTCGGGGAGTTGCGTCAGTCGTTTGTCACGGGGAAGAGGAGGGGGGTGAGGGGGTGACGTTCTTTGAATAAAACCACTTATGTTCCTGATAAGGAACCCAGCCAGCCCTAACCGAACCCTAATTTCCCTATGCCAAGGCTTCTTCGTATGGTCTTGAAGTCTTCCTCTTCAGACTTCGGTCTTCAAGTCCTTGTATCTTCAAAATTCTTCAATCTTCTTTAATCTTCAATTTTTAGTCTTCTTGAGTCTTCGGAGTCTTGTTTTCTTCTTACTTTTGAGCTCGCTGAGGAATGCTTTGCCAGCCAAGCGTAGTCGTCGTTACGCCGCGGCCGTGGCCGCCGCAGCAACGGAATTCGGGTCTCGAGGTACTTCCTCCTACCCGGGCAGTCTCGAGGGGAAACAATGTCCCCCGGTGATGGACCCGCTTTACAGGCGGGTGTGAGGCCTGTGGCAAGCTAGCTTACCTTAATGTTAGGCAGTTCAGTCGGCCCCCTGGTGGTCGGGGGAGACCTCTCCCACGATTTCTCGCGGGAGGGGCCTTCCTTCGGGCGGGCGCGCATGAAGCGGCGCTAGGCCCCGCAGCGAGAAATGTGGCCCGTTGTCCGCGCGCTCAAACATGCGGCGCGCTAACTGGGACACAAACTCGCTTACCGACTGAACTTTTAGGTCACGCGCCAGGACATCGTTCCGCACGTACCAGCCGGCTCCCACGATTGCTCGCAGGGCCATGTTCTGTTGCGCTTGGAGACGTTTGCGCTGCGACTGTGACACCAACGCATACCATGCAGGGGCCGCGTATGTCAGCCGGGATCGGATGTAAGTCTTATAGACCCTTAGTTTAGTGTTAGTCGGTAGCCGGGATGTCAACACCGGTCGGAGAATCGCCCGCGCGGCGCGCGCCTGGTGGACGACATGGTCCACCTGGGGCTGCATCCGCAGCGAGCGATCGATGTGACATCCAAGGTACCTAACTGTAGGTTGCCAAGCCACATCTCGATCACGGAGACGCAGCGGCGGCGGCATGGTGCGTTTGCGGCTGAAAAGTGTGGCGACCGTCTTACCGACATTAACCGTCAACCTCCACTTGTCCAGCCACTCCGGTAGTAAGTCGAGCAGGCGCTGCATCCTGGCGCAAGCTAGCTCCACTCGACGCGATGATGCGAAGAATGCACTGTCGTCCGCGTACAACGCGAGCGTGACGTCACGTTCCCCTTCCAAAAGATTATCTTTTAGAGTGGGAATGTCGTCTGTGTAGACCGCGTACAAACACGGCGATAGGCAGCTGCCCTGTGGCACCCCTGCGCACATAGGGCGACGGGACGAGTAACTATTCTCGACCGAAACAAAGAACTCCCGCCCCTCCAGGAACGCTGCCACCAGCCTGACCAGCATCGCATGCACGGGTGTGTCTAGCAGCTTGTAGATGAGCCCTGGGTGCCACACACGGTCGAACGCCTTCTCCATGTCGAGAAAAACGCCTACCGTGTGCCGCCCGTAATTAAGCTCATCTGCCAAGTGATGTAGCACCCGTGTAAGCTGTAGCGTCGTCGAGTGGCCGGCGCGGAACCCGAATTGCTCATCTCTTATACTAAGCGATGGGCGCATTCGGGCCAACACTAGCCTCTCGAACAGCTTCGCTGCGGTCGGCAGCAGTGTGATGGGACGGTAGCTAGCCGGGTACTGGGGATCTTTCCCCGGCTTCGGGAGAACAATTACCTTACCCGTTTTCCAGGTGGTCGGAAAGTGGCCGGTGCGAAGGATGCCGTTGTAGAGTTTAGTCAGACCGACCATTGCTCTATTGGGCAGCATTGCTAATGCCGCATTAGGAATCCCGTCGTAGCCTGGCGCCTTGCGTTTATTAAGACGCTGGGCGACCTTCCGCGTCTCAGTGGGAGAGACAAACTCGATCCCTTCGAGTGACGGTGTCGGACTACTCAGGAACTCGTGTACGCGGTTTTCCACACGCTCGTGATGTTCGCGGACGGCAGCGGCCGCGGGATTGGGTGTGAACTGCTCCTCCAAGTGCCCCGCAAGGATCTCCGCGCGGTCTAATGCCGGAAAGTGCCGCTTACCGTCGGCTCCTACCAGCGGGTAAGCCGGCACCTTGGCGCGAGTGAGCTGCCTGTTGAGATGGTGTAGCGACGTCTCGTTTTCGCCAGCTCGGTCGATTCGCATCTCCCAGCTGACTCCACGGTGTACACTCATCTCACCATGCAGCTTCTCGGTGATGGCGTTTAGGTCTCGCTTGACCCGGGGGCAGCGGGAGTGAGACCATAGCTTCCTCAGGCGGCGCTTCTCCTCCTTCATCTTTTGCAGACGGGCTGGGAGAGGCTCTCGGGAGTCTACATATGGCACCTCGGTGGTTGCCCCCTCCAGAGCCCCCTTGACCGAAGTCTCAAAGTCCCTGGAGGCGGCCTCCACCTCGGCGGGTGTGCCTAGTGGCCCTGTAAGATTAAAATTGGCCAATCTGGCCTGGAAGTCTCCCCAGTCCGTCCTACGGCGCGTCCTGGGAAAGGCAACTCCCTCCGCCCCTAGGCCAAGCGTGACCAAAATGGGGAGGTGTTGCGAGTCAAGCTCGTACAGCACCTCCACATGGACCGGGCACGGCAGGTCCTTGTGGAGCACTATGTCCAGGACATCAGGACGGTGGGCTGCGTCTGAGGGAATGTGCGTGGGCGTCTCAGGCCCCAGCACCACGTAATTATTCTCCTCGGCATCCTGCAAGAGTTTCCGACCCACCTGATTGATGACCCTAGAACCCCAGGCTTTATGCTTAGCGTTTAGGTCACCCGCCAGTAGAGTCGGAATCGCACCGTCTAAGATGTTCTTGATGTCCCGGGGGCAGAAGTTAGGACCCGGCGGGCGGTAAGCCGCAAACAACCGCAAGTCCTTGCCCGCCACGCTCACAACTACCCCGGTGGAGCGAGTATGTAAGAACGGCGGGTTTGGTAGTACTTGGTGCACAACGTCGCGACGGACCGCGACAGCCGTACCGCGGTAAGCGATGCCGGCGGCCGACGTCTCGTCCCGACGGTACACGAAGTAGTTCGGGAGGTTAAAGCCCTGGCTAGGATTCAGTTTGGTCTCCCCCAACAGCAGGACATGAATGTCTTGCTCTTGGAGGAGACCCCTAAGCCCCTGGGTGTGTTTCGCGACGCCACCCGGGTTCCAATACAGCAGCCTAAGATTGACCGCCATATTGAAGCCCGAGGACGTCGGTCATGACATCCCGGATGCAACGCACAAGCTCCGGGTGACGCGCTATCGCCTCACTTATAGTCGCTATTGCGGCTATAAGTTCCTCGGCTGACGCGTCGAAACCCAGTGCTCGTAACGGGCGCGGGACGGGGGTGGGTGTAATGGTGGTCCGGGGACGAGGGGTAGGTGGTTGGGTGGGAACCGGCGCTGGTTGTACAACCTGGGCTTCTCCCTCCCTTTGCGGTCGCTTGCCCCTCCTACCTTTACGCTTTCGCGTAATGGGACCCGCCGCTGCGGCGATAGGAGGGCGGGCCGGAGGCGCGGCCGTCACAGGGGTGGCTGGCGGGGCGATGGCCAATGCTTGGCGTAGCGGTGCCTGTTGTTCTGGCTGCCCAGCGGCCGCTCGAGGTGCCTGCGCGGCCTGCTTCTGTTGCTTCCGCTGGGCCCGGTTAGCCCGCCTACGGCTGCTCCTGCTCGTCCTCGTGCTACGAGCGGCAGCGGGCGGGTTTGCTGGCGCCATCAATGAGGCGCCCGGGGTGGGCGCGTACTCCTCCACCACCCTGTGAAGTATACCTTGTGGTGCGGGAGGCGCTGCTGGAGCTAATGCGGGTGCGGGCGATGCTCCACCGGGAACGGGAGCAGGAGCCGCTGGTCTGGGTGGACGGGGTGGGGGCAAAACGATGCCTCTCACGCGCGCCATCCGTCGGAGGTATGAGCACCTCCTATCATTGGAAGCGTGTGCCCCCCGACAGTTTGCACACACGGGAGTGGCATCCTTGGGCCGGGGGCAGTCACGCACGAGATGCTCTCCCGCGCATCTGAGACATCTGGCGGGCCGGTGGCAGTTCGACGATGAATGGCCGACTGCCTGGCAGCGGTGGCATTGCGGCGGGCCTATACGACCCCTCCACGCTTCCACCGTTACTCCCGGCATATAGAGGAGCTCGTTCACGCTGTAAAGGCGAGCGAGCTCACTCTCCGCCATCCGATCCAGCTGCACGTAGAAAGTCACGTACGGACAGCCCTTTTTGGGTGGGATCAGCGTCGTGAAGCGTACCGGGAAGTCCAGGCCCTTTAGCGCTTCGGTGATTAATCCCGGTTCTGTGTCCCCAGGCAGACCTTTTACACAGACTTTCGTCGGGCGGTCGTCCTGGGGGGTATAACAGTACCAAGATAATCCCGGTACCTTGTCGGTTAGATCGACGAGGTACCGGTAATAAGTACGAGGTAACCCAACCTGCGAGGCGCCACGTCGGTGTCGGGGAGTTGCGTCAGTCGTTTGTCACGGGGAAGAGGAGGAGGGTGAGGGGGTGACGTTCTTTGAATAAAACCACTTATGTTCCTGATAAGGAACCCAGCCAGCCCTAACCGAACCCTAATTTCCCTATGCCAAGGCTTCTTCGTATGGTCTTGAAGTCTTCCTCTTCAGACTTCGGTCTTCAAGTCAACGCAGCCGGCTGTGTTGGATATGTGGGACTCACTATAACCTACGTGCCTTACCCACTAAACACCACCCTACTGGCTTTAGCCCGAGGGCCTTTAAGCCTTCATCGGATGCGACCTCATCAACAGGGTGATGTAGGCGCTAGCGGTGGATTCCCGAGGGACCATCCGCTGGGAATTAGACACTGAATGTGTTATTGACTGGGACTATGACTCGGAGAGAGAGATCGGAGGGAGAGGGCGCCCTAGGCGCTGTACTCACTGAAGTGAGATAACTAAATCGTTGTGTTCAGCGAGCACAAGAAGTTTCTCGCTGCCACTCTTTGCCTGTCGGAGCTTCGATGCAAAGATCGATAGCTCGGACAGGTTGACCTTACGTAAAGCGTCCATGACGGTCTGAATGTCATCAGCCAATGTGGAATTCACATTTGGCTGGGGCTTGGGGCCAGGGGGGTCGGGTTTGCGCCCGCTTGCAGGCGGGGCTGTATAGACGGGTGGGGTTGGCTGGGGCTTTTGCGCCGGAATGTCCTGCGGGGCGGGTGCGGTTCGTCTCCACGAGAGAGGTTCGACCGGCTTAAGAGGCGGGAAGCTTGCGTTGGTGACTGGTGGAGGACCAGTTCTACCAGCTGTGGGGCGTCGCCAAGGGGTGGATACCTTGGGCTGAGAAGGTCGGGGGGCTCGAGGGCAACCCCGGTAGTTGGCCGTGTGGCCGACCTGTTTACATAACACGCACGCTGGAGGTGTCTCAGCGGCGTGGGGACGTTTGCACTCTTGGGTGCTGTGAGACTCTAGGCATTTTACACACCTAGGGGTGGCGGAACAGTTGGCCGCTGCGTGGCCATACAGCTGGCAGCGGTGGCACTGGCCGGGGTAGCCACGCCTGTTGGGGGCTTCAACACGGATGTTTGATAGCCCGCACACAGTGTGGACGGATTTGAAGAGGTCGCGAGCGACTGGGGTATTGGACATTATGACCAGAGCTAACGGGAATTTTATGCCGGTACGGCTGTGCATTTTATGTACACCCTCGACGGGGAAGCCTTGACTTATTAAGTCTTTTTTAATTTCCTCGTTGGGAAATTCGTAGGGAAGGCCGCGTAAGACGGCGCGAACCTTGCGCTCTTCTGGGAGGGCGAAGGTGTGAAACGGTATCTTATGGATACCCATGAGGCGCCTGAGGGCGCGGAAGTCGTCCATTGATGGGACGGTGATTTTAATGGATTCTCCTGAGTTGGAGGCCTGGGTGTAATGCACCTTATTTTCGGTGCAAAGACTGGATAAGTCGTTCCATAGAGTTTTATCTCTAAGGAAAACTGGTGGAGGCTTTTCTTTGGGGGGGCAGCTCGGGGCTGGCTGACTTGGCTCTTGGTTTGGAGGGTCAGAACCCTCGGGAGGGCTTACGTCTATAGAGATAGGCGGTGTGGGCTCTATCGGGGTACTGGGTCGGGCCTCAGAGGCCGAGGAGGAGGGGCGTACGTCGTCGTCCTTGGCGACGCGTTTGTGGGCCTTGTTTTTGTTTTTGCCTTTGCCTTTGCGGCTTTGCACAGGCTTGAATTCCTCATCGGTGGAGGTGGTATGTCCGGTGAGGGTGCTGTCCGAAGTGGCCAGCGAATAGGATTCCTCGGAAGAGGAGGCTGAGGAGGACTCGGCGGGACGCTTTTTGGCAGATTTGGAAGAAGAGGAGTCGGAAAACTCCATCTCTTCGGAGGGGGGAGTAGCATCGGCGGATGCGGGCGGGCTAGAGTTTCTGGATCCGGCCTTCGCTGAAGAGCTTAGGTTCCCTGGAAAGGGCTGAAAATCTGGCTTATAGCCGGTCATGAGGAAGCTTGCAAAACCTTGCACTATTTCAGGTGCGAAGTAGGCTTTCATCGCCGTAAGGACGTGAAGCGGAACGAATTTGGGAGGATAGTTATCCATTGGAGGTGGATCCATCCTGGGAGGCGGAGGGCTCTCCGCCATGGTTAGGTAGCGGGACGGGAATGATTGCGAAGCAGTTATCCGTATGGGTCGTAACTGCGTACCGTCACCCTTGGATACGACCAAGTGCAATGGGATCGGGTCTGCCGGTTTCCTCAGATCAGGAGATCTGAGAGCGCACCGGGTCAACGCTGGTTGGCTTCGTTGGCACCGTTGAGGTATCCACCAACCCAACGCAGTCCGTAACTTAATTAATACCAAAGAATTGGCAAAAATTAAGAGACGAAAACTAGCGGGTTCAACGTAAAACGGTTGAACAGAACGCACTGATCACGCACAGACACAGGGCACTATGCACAACAGGACGGAGATAGCGCGGCGAGCAGGCAGGGCTGCTCGGACCGGACGCCAAAGCGGGAATGCTTTGCCTTGGCCCCAATTTGCTTAAGTACTCCCCAAGCAATACGAGAAAGACAGCCGCGTGCAATAGCCCGATCGCGGCCCTAATTTGATACAATTTTTGCTTCGGTGAAGGCTGTTTTTTGGGTTCTTTTTATTGATCCTTTATATCTTTACACATGTATCATACATAGTTTTGTTCCTCGTAAACTTTCCTATTAGACTATATAAGTTCCATTTTCATATGTAAAATACATAAAGAGTTATTTAAGGAAATATACACAAGTTCAACAAATTTCGCCAATTGCTAACCTTATGACCTAAATAACTAAGCTAATTCACAAAATATATCCATAAAAACTATGTATCCATGTAGACAAACTTATTTCCTATCGTATTAATCCTAAAAACATCCAAAAACATATAGAAATACGATCTTATTAACAAAAAACTACCTAAGTACAGAAAAAACTTCAACCTTAAATATCTACGTAACCTATACAGATTTCTTTATAAAAATTATGTTATCCTACATAACAAATCATCCTTAACCATATTATAAAGAAAAATCATGAAAATCTAGATATCTAATTTTCCATACTAATTTCGTAAATTTTCCGCATTCCAATCTCGATTCTACTCGTCACACCGCCCTGTGTGAGCGAAGCAGGAATACTCGTTGCATCTCGTTCTAGTCGCCGCACGTGAGACGGGGATAGACGTTGCCGTCTCTGTCTTCTTCTGTGTGAGTGAAACGGGAATAGATGATGCCGTTTCGTTCAGCGGCCCTTGCAACTTTTAATATGGAATGTTCATACGTTATTCTCAATTCTCACATATGTTTTTCTTGGTCGCCGACACAACTATTAAACTGACTTAAATAAGAAACAGCAAATGCAATATCGGGACGCGTAGTTACAGATAAATACATTAAACTACCTATCAACTCCTGATAAGGAAACTTAAGATTAGGTTCAGACTTAACATTACAAGTTCTCTCAATATTAGCTATGTTTAATACCATGGGAGACTTTACAGACTTGCAATCAGTCATACCGAAACGATCTAATAAATTGTCAATCTTATGTTCCTGGCAAAGTTTAATAGAATTACCGTCGCGTTCTACTTTAATCCCTAACAAATTGCGTACTTCGCCTAAATCCTTCACTTTAAAATGCTTAAGCAAAGAGTCCTTCAACATTTTTGATAAATTAAAAAAATTATAAAACATGAAAAAATCATCAACGTATAAAGCAATAATAACAATGGACTTACCAGATCTCTTTATGAATATACAGTCCTCTTGTTTACACTGCATGTAGGTATCCTAAAGAAAGTAAAATATCTTTCACCTTTTTATACCATGCACGTGACGCTTGCTTTAATCCATAGACCGCTTTCCGCAATCTATACACCTTATTTTCATTACCAGGACTTATGAAACCTTCTGGTTGGTTCATGTAAATTTCTTCTTTAAGATCACCGTTTAGAAATGCAGTCTGTACATCGAGATGATCAATCTTAAGATCCAATTCAACTGCAAGTGACAGCAACAATCTCAAAGAACTGTGTCGGACAACAGGGGAAAAGGTTTCTGTGAAATCTTCACCAAATCTTTGCGTAAAACCTTTTGCTACAAGCCGCGCCCTGTATCGTGTAATTATACCTTCAGAGTCTCGTTTCACAGTAAAAATCCATTTATTTTTCACAACATTCTTGTCCGGCGGTTTCTCAACTAACTCCCAAGCTCCATGACAGTTAAAAGAATCTATCTCTTCCTTCATAGCTTTTAGCCAAAGTTCCTTGTGATCGGAGATTAAGGCTTCTTTTAACGTGCGAGGTTCCAAAACTTCAACAAAATTAGTAATGTTACATGCTGTCTTTGGAATTCTTGGACGTAAGTTGTACGGGTGACGAACTGGTTCTGTAGCTGCGTCATTGGTATTATCAGTAGCATCACACCATTGTTCACTCTCCTCCTCAACAGGAGAACTTGATGACGAATCCGTGACTACAGGAATCGACTCCGCCTCAACCGACGTATCACAGTCGTCCTTCACATCGTCATCACCTGAAAGAAACATAGGTATAGTTTCCTTCTTAACTAATGAATTTCTCCCAGGAAAAACAGTTTCATTAAAAACTACATCCCGTGAAATTATAACTTTGTTACGACTCTTAGTATCAAATAAACGATATCCTTTTACATTTTCTTCATATCCAAGAAAAATAAGTTTCCTACTCTTAGGATCTAACTTTTTTCTTTTGCAATCGTTTACGTGTACAAATGCGTCACAACCAAATACTCGTAAATGTTTTAGGCTCACCTTCTTCCCAGACCAAACCTCTTCTGGAAGTTTTCCAGAAAGTCTAGAACTTGGAGAACGATTTATAAGATAAGCTGCGGTGCAAGCAGCTTCCGCCCACATTTTACTGTCTAAGTTAGCATTGTACAATAAGCATCTAATCTTATTAAGTAAAGTACGATTGAGTCTTTCAGCAGCACCATTTTGCTGTGGCGTATAGGGCACAGTAAGTTGATGCACTATACCCTTGCGCTTTAGAAAATTGGTTAGCTGTTGATTGACGTATTCAGTCCCATTGTCAGATCTAAGTATTTTAACCTTAGAGTTACATTGATTTTCTACAAGATTAATAAAATCAATTGTGTATTTACTTACATCACTTTTGTGTGCAATCGGATACACGAACACTTTTCTGGTGTGATCATCAAGGAAAGTCAGTAGGTATTTCTTTCCTCCAAGAGAAGTTACCGGCATCGGACCGCAAACATCCGTATGAATAAGCGCCAACCGCTCTGTAGAAACCTGCTTATTGGAAGAAACATTAAATGGATCACGGGTTTGTTTACCCGTCATACATATGTCACAAACTTTATCCTGAGCTTCAACCTGAAAATCAATTCCATTAGCAACCTTCCTAAGTAACTTTAAGCTATCAAAATTAATATGACCTAATCTTTGATGCCATAGTTCCATACTTAGAGGCTTAGAAGAATTTGACAAGTTCGCTCTACCTAAAGTTGCAAGTTTGTAAACTCTACTAACCTGTTTACATCTAAAAACTTCCTTACCAGAATTAGTACTAATTTTACATTCTGTACTAGTAAACATAGCTGTATAACCCATTTGAGTTAAACTAGGAACAGAAATTAAACTTACAGTAAGGTTAGGTATAAACAATACATTCGATAGTGTTATATCTACTGTTTTACCCTTAGAGTCCACTGAGATATTAACGTCACCAATACCTTTTACAGCTAATCTGTTTCCATTAGCAACACATACATCCTTAATCGTCGCTGACTTCAGGGTGCTAAACCATTCTCGACATCCTGTCATGTGATTGGTTGCTCCGGAGTCAATAAACCAAGACTTGTCCTGTGCCATCGATCCATTGAAAGCCGACATCACAAAGTTCGTTGAAGAACGATCACTTTGATGACAATCTTTCTTGAGATGACCTTTAGATCGACACTTCCAGCACCAAAGTTTCTTATTATTGCTCGACGATGAATGAGTGGAGGAATTATTGGAATTTGAGTTATTCGGAGCATTCCAGTTAACACGACGACTGCTATTCTTGCTTTCTACACGTTTTCGTGTAAGCAAGCAGTCATTGTCGGTTTCGGAGTTTCCGATCCATCTCTTATCTTGTAGAAGCTTTACCTTAACCGTATCCGTAGAGACAGTGACACCTGAATTTTCCAATGCCATTATCATAGGTTCGTACTCTTGCGGTAACCCTTGTAGCATAATAGCGGCCAGGAACTCATCATCTAAAGGTTTGTCCATGCTCCTAAGTTGACCAGCCAATGAAAGAATTTCATTCACGTACGACTCCATACTGGTAAAATCGTTCAACTTAATAGAACATAACTTACGAAGTAACTTTAACCTTCGATGCAGCCCTTTGTCGTCAAATGATTTTTGCAAAGCATGCCAGACGTCTTTCGCTGTTTTTAGCTGCATTATGTGCGGATAACAATTTTTGTCGACTCCTAAACATAATCGCGCTAACGCTTTTTCTTCTCTACGAAGCCTTACGTCGGGTTTTTCACCAGCGATTGTCTCATTCGAAATGCAACACCATAAATTATCTAAGATCAATAGATTTCTCATTTGGAAAGCCCAATCACGATAATTTTCCATACCTGTCAGCTTTTCGACTTGGAAACTGGAACTCTGCATTTTCGCCTTTTTGCCGTATTTCAATTTTTCACCACGTACAACGGAAGTCTTCTTCAGTACTGGGTACTGTGTACTGGGCCCATAACCTTTTAAAGGTTGTTGTGTGGTGTAAAAATAAATTAAATACGAAATCGGTAGTAAAGCTTATATGAGTTTATTCTTGACAACTAAATATATTTACAAAAGTGACATAGACTAAATTTAAAAATACTAGAAAAATAAGTTCTGCATGGCCTGCGTTACAAACAAAGAACGTGAAACCTTCAACACTATTTTAGGGTAAAAATAAATACGATGCAAAGACTGATGAAAATTAGCTGTGCTTAATTTATTTATTATCAATGTATTTTCATACTGAAAGAAATATAACATACAATAAAAGGTTGTAGTAATAATAATACACATGTAAATTCTATATTTTAATATTATAATATATTCATGTAAAACATCATCAGTCCAATTTAAAAGAATGCCATTAATTCCTATATTTGAAGTATCAAGCCCAGTTGTATCTTCGTCAGCATCGCTGCTTTCACTTTCACTATCACTCCTTCAAGTTATTATGAACGGTTCATCTAAATAGGCATCTTTTTTCAAGTACGCTTTTTCAAAATTTTTCACATAAGCGCAATGTTCATGCCATTCAGACACTGATATATTATTACATGCATTAGATTCTTCTTTTTCTTTGATTAACATTCGCAGAAACCGCTCACCAACGCCTATAAAATAAATTAGATAAAATTAGTATATAACGTAATAAAGAAACTCGAATTTTTTTGGTTTTCGATTGATCAATTGGATTCGATTGGTGGTAAAATATATGTACCACTATTGAAGATGCGCTTAATATTCCGCTGAATATTTGTATAATCACTAAACTGACTTGAATGAAAGTATTTCCTATTCACTTTCCCTAAATCGAAAGCTGTTAAAGCCAAAAAACATCACTATTGCAATCAGATGAGTAGTTTCTGAGATGTGCGAATAAACAACGTAAAAAAAATATCACGATATCTCGTACATTTTTTTTGAAGTAAAAATATTCTTAATGTTTTGAAATTCTAAAAATATTATATTATTGTAGATCGAATTGATAACCTTCATTTTTGAAGTCGTTTAAAAATAAAAAAGTCGATCGTGGGGTGTTCGACGAAACACAAACTGGTAACAGTACCTAACGTGTGGCAGCACAGCTACTCGTTCGTACAATTTTATTTAACAAACGGTATTAATGGCGTTTAGAGACATTTATCTTCTGGCATAAGAGATAACACTTTTAAAATAATATTTCTTGCATCACTTTTTAATGCTTTCGGCAAATTAAGTACATTATTCTTAGTCTAAGTTTCGGTATTATTTCTATGTTTAGAAACCTTAGACTAAGAATAAAGAAACACAAAACAAATTAAAAAATCACCATCAATGCACCAACGTCAAAACTGACAACCGTGACAAGTTGTGTCGTCGAGTTTTGGCGGGAAGTCTGAAGGAACAAGTTGTGCTCTTGTTTTGTTTTCATTTTCTTGGTGTATTTTTGAGTTATATCGAATAAAGTTGATGGCATTTTGCTCGATATAGGTTAATGACAGTGCACGAGTGTTGTGAAATAAAATAACAGTGCGAAAACATGTTTTTTCGGCTTGCCTCCAAAATTCCATCGGGCATGTTCTGGTAAAGTAGCCATCACTTTACTTGAACATTTGACTGACTAGACTGACTGATACCTGACGACTAACTGACTTTTTTCTATGACTACAGTGATGCAAAAAGTTTACTTGACGCTGGCAATGCACAGAGTTTGCGACGCCATTATTAAAATTAAAATTAAAATTAAAAGTTGTGTCGTCACTCTGTTGTCACTGACAACAGAATGACTTTTTAAAATTGGAAAGGACAACTTTGCCCTGGGAGACGGCCTGCTCTATGAGCGCTCTGACCCGAAGAATAGCGTCCAGGGTCGAGCGCTGCCTACTAAAGCCGAACTGGCTGTCGTACAAGTCCGAGCCTGTGTTGAGACGAGTGGCCAAAATACGCTCGAAGAGCTTGCCCGCCTCGTTCAACAGACATATCTGTATGACCCTGGCGAGTCCTCTGGCCGACCCACTTTGTAGGCGCCGAGCCTAGCGCTCCGCTCAGTCATTTGTTCAAATTTCAAAAATCGGGCTGAGTTACCCTCATAGACTATAATATGCTAAGTCTTACCCTACTGTCTAGGAAAGACGCTCTTTGTATTGTATCTAATTTATCTATCTAAGATTGAAACATTATTATCAACATTAAGGCGGGGTTTTTGACTGAAATTGGCGTTTTTTTTTAAGTTTTGCTTATTTCATTTCTCTTCTGATAAAAAAGCTATCCGCAACTACAACTATATTCTCGTCACCATATCCTCCATAATTTAATTTCTAATGCACGTTAGCAGGCGATTAAGAATGCTTTTAAATACTGCTAATGCCGATGCCGAATCCGAATGCAGTGGTCGCTCGCACCTCAGCGGCATTTTGTAAATGACGACTTTATACTTGAACCAAGTTAATAGACTTAAATAGGTATTTAGGACAAAAATAAAAACAATTTGTATATGTAAGTACTCATTTATTTATTATTATCAAAGATCTGACATATACGAAATGCCGAATCCGAATGCAGTGGTCGCTCGCACCTCAGCGGCATTTTGTAAATGACGACTTTATACTTGAACCAAGTTCATAGACTTAAATAGGTATTTAGGACAAAAATAAAAACAATTTGTATATGTAAGTACTCATTTATTTATTATTATCAAAGATCTGACATAATATACGAAGTTTTTAAATCGTAAAGAAAGTAGGTATCTAGAACCTCTGTTGACATATTCTTGTAAGTGTTATTACATTTTATTATTTTAAGAGACAAAGTGTATTAATGGCGCTACAGAATTATCTTTGAACAATATAATGGAACTAAAAGTATAGCAAAATACTAATGTAGTTACTATTTCGCTCTATTCATTAATAACGAACAAACATTAGATAAGTTTATCTTAATGTAACTTACATTACAGCTAATTATACTGTTTTTGATTTGACATTTTACAATTGGTAATTTTACTGGCGATTTCGGCGCCCTGGAACAAAACACGAAAGTAAATTATTTAATTTTCTAAAATTTATTTTTAACTACAAAAACGGATCTAGATAAGGGTAGTAAAAAATAAAGTGTAAAATAAAACAATCAAACAACAACAAACATTAATAAAAGAGTAGACGTAGACAAAATTCGATATGATCGGAAGTTAAAAACTAAACTCGTCTACGAAATAAAACAAGTATTGACTAAAAAGTTCTTCAACAAGATTTTGAGATGAATCCCTTCAGTACGATATCAAGTTCAAATTCATATTTACTGTACCTTGCCTGGATGACCGAGCGTTGTTTGGATATAAAAGCTCATTGGCTTATTATTACTTAACAACGACATGTAGGTACAGTAGCTCTCAATAAAAAAAAGTGTTTATGTTGTAACATGATAAGACTGAAAGCGCGAACCCCCCTACATACATACTTATAAGCCATTTATGTTGGCTCTACATTAGTGCCGCAGTAGGGACCACACACACGCACGCACACACACACACACTCACACACACACACACACACACACACACACACACACACACACACACACACTGCAACTATTATTTTATTTTCTTAATAATATTCTCTGATTACAACCTGGTTTGCCGTAATAATATTACAATATCTGAAGAGAATAAACTCCATAACACAGTGAATCCTAGTATGGGGCTTAGCAGATTTATGTTACTATTTATACAATTATATAATAAATTAGAATAAATCAATAAACAAATATATAGTTATATGTTGCCACAGTTATCAAGGCAACAAGTTGGCGCGACGATCTACGCCGGGTGGCGGGAATTAACTGGATGCGTAGAGCCGAAGATCAGGCTTGGGAGAAGCCTATGTCCATCATTGGACTGATATAGGCTGATGATGATTATGATGACAGTAAACAAAATTATTGCAGCAGCAGCTTCCACGTCTATTTCGCGACAGGTTTCAGCCACTAATATGATTGTAGAGGCACGAACTTTGCCGTGAACTCATGCCGTTAATTCACCCTGCGAACTCACGGCACTAGTGTAGAGCCTTTTTTGGCGGATAGTTGAAAAAGACTTAATTAATGCTATAGGTTAATTTTAGTGTGAGTGTTGTGAAGTAAAATAACTGTGCGAAAACGTGTTTTTCTGCTTGCCTCCAAAACTCCATCGAACGCGGGCAACTGTTGCCTTAAGCCAGCGCTACACTTAACGGAAATTCCGCCGCCAAACTTCGGTTGCGATCAATCCGTTACTATATATTGCAGCTATAGTGAATATTCAATGGCAGATTATCAGTCGACATTTTCGACACTCGACAGTTCGGTATCAAACATCCTGTGCGTGCACCGTAGCCGCGATTTATCCGTCCAATGTGGCGCAATTCATACAAATACCTCAAATGCAACATTGCCGATTTTACGCCTTAGGCCACTGCTACACTTAACGGGAATTCCGACCCCGAACTTCGGTTGCGATCAATCCGTTACTATACATAGCAGTTACACTGAATATTCAGTGGCAGATTATCAGTCTTCTATTATGTTCTTATGTGTATCCAATTCGGTTCTTAAACATAATGTGAGTGCGCCGTCGCCGTCGTGAGTTATCCGCCGAATGTGGCGCGATTCATACAAATACCTGGAATGCGATGTTGCAGATCTTACGCCGACGGAAGATCGGTGCGCGGAGGACGGAACAGACGCAGAGAGCGAGCGGTCCGCGACGGAGCAACCGATCTTCCGCCTAATGTGTCCGCTATTTGTTATTTATATGCACTAACATTGTATTGACGTTCCGGACGGAAGATCCGCGATGGAGTTTCCGTCAAGTGTAGCGCTGGCCTTACTGGGATATCATATCTGCTTGACTTGAGTGGTTGTTGACGACTGATTTGACTTTTATTTTTACTTCTTTTATTTATTTTATTTGAATGTGTCGCAGCCATCTGGTTAAAGACTGGTGGAAGGCTAGAGTTTTTTGGGGGAAGTCGAAAAGAATATATGTAATGTGCTCTTGTTTTATTTTCACTTTCTTGGTGTATCTTTTACTTATATCGCATAAAATTAGTGGTATTTTGTTCTATATACTTAGGTAAATTACTGTGCACGAGTGTTATAAAATAACAGTTCTAAAATATGTTTTTCATATTGCTTCCAAAATTCCATTGGAGACATTCTGATGAGGTAGTCATCACTTCGCATGAATGTCTGACTGACTTGACTGACTGATTACTTACGACTAACTAACTCTTTATCTATTATCACTTCGTCCAGTTTCATAGAAACTGGCAGGAAAATATGCAGAAATAATGCCTGACGCTGGCAATATGCACAGTGTTTGCGATGCCTTGTCTTAATTAAAAGAAAAAAATAAGACTACACATTATATATAAATAACCCTAAATTAAAAAATATTGTTTCAAGAAGACGAAGACCTTGTAAAAATGCTAGCTAAGAACTCTAGCACAGTTTTTAGCTTATCATTTTAGCTAGGATGTTATTGTTATAAAACATTGTTACTCTCACCCTTGTCTTTGGTAGTTTTTGCTTGTTTGTTTTTGTTACATTTTTTGGTAATACGCCTGCTCTGGTCGCACGTTGGGTCACTGTTGGCCTTCAGCATATCGGTCCTGGACATCTCGCCATTAGCGCTGCATTCGCTCCACGAAGATTTGTCATAGCGGCAAGCTGCACATCCATTTGAGCACATATGTATATTTTATTAAATATTTATCAAGTTAGCAGAACCAGTAGTTAGCAGAAACTTAAATATCTGCTATAACTTAAAACAAATTTAAGAAATTCCCAAAAGATGATTAAGCGAAACGGAACTAACTCTTTGCCAGAGGTGCACGCCATGATTTGAACCTGGCCGTGTTGGAGACCGGTGTATTAACCATTCTGCTATAATAATAAATAACTTCCTTATTAATTAAGTATCAGAATTAAGTACCTTTCTTGCATTTCTTTTGGATGGTTTTAGAACGCTCGCAGCTGGCTGGGTCGCCTTTCTTAAGCGTAAGAGTTCGAGAGCGTATATTAGTCTTGGCATCGCATTCAGACCAGGAACCCCTGATATAGCGACAGGTCTCTGCACATACGTAAAATATAATACATTAGTAGTCCATAAACATTACATTAGTAGATATTAAAATCAATGTCTACCGCGGCGTTGTCCTGTTTGTAACTTAGGCACAGTCACACACACTACATAAAATGAGTGGACGAAGTTAAAATACAAGTTGTTTTGGATTTGGAAATACCTCTGAATAGTTCCCATACATTGGATTGATCTGAATTTTGATACACACTCATGTATTTTGAGGTCATGCTAATAACGTACATACATGGCTGCAACCCTTTTTTGCATCCCACTAGTGGGCACGCGTCTCTCCCCTTTGTAATTGGGGAGGCCTGGAGCTTACTCCACCACGTTGCTCCAATGCGGGTTGGTGGAGATGCGGGTCAGTGGGCAACCTGCTGTCGGATGTTTTCAAACCGCCCATAAGGCCTTAGACAAGGTTTAACGATTGTTATCTATCGATAACAACCGGGAGCCACGGCTCGTGCCCTCCGAAGCACGGAAACGCGCATGAAATTTTTGCACTAGCGGTCACCTATCTCACATCTTACCGCGCCCATTTGTGTTGTAGGTGTTCGAACGAGTCCGTATATTATGTGTTCAGTGATAGTCCCATCACCACTGAACCCAACAACACTTTGTTGGTTTTGTGAAATTTTCACGTGAACGGACGTCAAGCCCAGAGACGTCTTACATCTAGGTCGCCCAACAACTGCTATCACCCAATACAACATCTCGACGTGCGTAAGTTGATTGAGGAAGATCGACATGTGACATGTCGCAAAATTCAGGCACCTTTGAGCGTGTAAGAGCCAGATAGAAATAATTTCTGAAAACTGTTAAGGTTAACGCACAATGGTACCATGTGCTTGCGACAACTGACACAGCCGCATCATACCACGATGCGAGTTCTCTCACCGCGTATAAAATAAGGATTTTTTGGAGATAGAAAACATTGAATCAATCAAGGCCTACTGTGAAAGCGATAAAATTATGATGATGATGATGAATAATTGTTTTTTTATGTTTTATTTAAATTTCCGGATACTTATAATACTGAATATATACCAAAATTTAAAACAAGTAAACTAATAAGCTCTACGCTATATTCTCAAAACAACCCTTACTTTTCGCAAGTGTGCTAGAGTTTTTGTTGTCAACCCATATTCTTTACAGCTATAGGGAGGCAGGGACACTACGTGGCGATTTTTTTAAAATGGAACGTTAAAAATAATATTGTAATAATAACACATCAGAAGACTTGACTGAACTGAAATACATACCTCTATTTTTAGCACCCCTTTCATTTCTTATAAGCACTTCGTGGTCTCCCTCCTCCCAAATTTCACCATCAGCGTAAGAAGTTGTTATGATCAGAAGTACGATCCCTATTATTAACCACCACCAGTTTTTGTACTGAAAATAAATATTAGTGAAAAATGTTAGTTAAATAATAATAAAATATAATTATTTGAGTATGATAAATAATAAATAAATAAATATTAAGTATAACTTCTTGTATATTATTTAAAAAATTGGTCGCAATGGCCGAAAAAGGGTAGGTTGTTTCCGACTGTTTCCGTTCGTTTAGTTTTACCCTATCCACGCATTTCTAGAGGAGATATGCAAATACCTTTAAACTAGCAATTCTTACATGTCATTAATTCTTATATAATATATAATTTGAATCTCAAAAACGGTTCCAACGATTATCATGAATTGAGTAAAGGTTTCGGGGGTGATACAACAATACAGCTAAGTTTTATTTCACCGATAATCAACTTTAATATTATTTACTATGAGTGTGAAACGTTATATAAATTGAAAAATATGACTCTTCTTGACATCTCCTGGAGTGTACTTATCTTTTATTAACGTAAGAATATTATTCTAAGTCTAAGTTTATTAATAATATTTTGACGTAGAGCACCGTCAAAGGTCATCCGCCGTTCAAATACATAAGTGACAATGTCACAATACAAAGAGCTTCTGACAATGTCAATTTGAAATACCTACGTCTAATATTCGAGTACGAGTAATTAATTAAACTTCGTTGGCCGAATGATAACGTAGGCTGTCTGCGAATCTAGAGACCCGGGTCACAATACAAGGAGCGCCTGCCTTTCTAGCCCGGGTGCAAACCTCAATCATAAGAACAAATATAAACATATAGCATTTTTTTATTTTTTGTAACAATATTTAATTTAATTGGGAGCTGTCTAAGATGGCGTTGTTAAGTAACACTAACCTAAGTGTTTTGTTTGAAATTAAACCAAGAAAGATGCAGCTACTCGTAGGAAGATAAAAATTGTCTCCGTTTGCAGAATCTTTATTTTGTTTAGTTTTATTTTTATTTATAACTTGTCAAAGTAAATGAACGAGAGCTCTGCAGTACCTACCTACTCTAGTGATACTGGGCAGTCAATGACTTGGCGCCATTCTAAAATAAACTTGACGTGTGTGCACCGGGTCACTTACATATACCTATATATGTCATAGCGTCATAGCGATAAACTAACTATAGGATACTGAGAGTAAGTAATAATATATGAGCGGAAACAGTTATAATATTCTGTTAAAATATGTTTGATTGATTTCATTTTAGTATCGCGAAATCTAATACTTCTAAACGTGCAATTCTTGTACGTACCCATATACATACATATATAACTTGAATCTCGGAAACGACTTCAATGATTTTCATAAAATTGAGTACCCAGGGAGTTTTGGGAATGATGGATCAATCCAGCTTTATGGAAATTTTTGTTTTATCTGTATTTTTATATACTAAAAAATATGATTCTTCCTGACATCTATTGTAGAGTATTAATAATATCGTGGCGTAGAACGCCACTCCGTCAAAAGACATCCGCAGTGCAAACCATAATAATTCAAAATGTTTCTTTCTACTTTGTTTACTATGGTTCAAATAAATTGACAATGTCGATTTGAAAGAGATCTACGTATATTTAATAAGACTTTTTTCAATCAAATTAAATCTTCCTTGGCCGAATCGTTACGTAGGTGGACTGCGGAGAGTGCTCCGGGTTCAAACCTCAATGAAGCACAATGCGTTTTTTTATGTTTTGTGTCAATTTTTTAATAAGGAGCTATATCAGATGGCGTTGTAACGTAAGTAAGTAACATTAAGCCAATGAGGGATTTGTTTGAAATTAAACTAAGAAAATCTATTGTTTTTTCCGAGCAACGCGGCGACCGACGCTCGGTCGTCCGGGTAGGTAGAATCTTAATACATAAGTTAAGTAATAATAATATAATAATTTAATATTGATTGATAAGTTAAGTAATCTCAAAACCTTAAAATCCGTGTTCCCACGTTTAGGCTAAGTTAACATCGTTTCATTTTTAATTAGAAATCTACAATTCATTATGTCGAGTAAAAAAAATACCAGTTACCAGAGCCAGATGTGGCCTGAACAAAATTAAATGATATTATATTCGTGTCTGAAGTCATAATGTATGAACAAGAGTAAAATAAAATCGCACAAAAAATTATAGTGAAAATGTGCATGAACGTTTTGAGCATTCATCTTTTTTCTTCATTTGTTCAAGCCACATCTGGCTCTAGTATCTGGAGTATATACATATATATACTCTCTCTCTCTATATATATATATATATAGAGAGAGAGAGAGAGAGAGCGAGGGAGAGAGGTCATATCAGAGATCATATTCATCTATCGGGAAAAAAATTCCCCGTGGTACAACTAGTTGGACCAACGGTTGGTCCAAGGGAACGCGCGGTTTATTGTCATCTAATAAAACCATTAACTTGTTCGTATGTGACCTAGATTCTTGATGACCACTGCACACGAATTTCTTTTCAGAACTACTGGTTCGCTGAATCCTTCCTAGTTTTTAGTAATAAATTGAGGGACTTTAAAATGTATTTTATTTTTAATTTGTTTATTTTCTTACGTTATGCTAATCATCATTGAAAGCATCATCTTTGAAAAGTATAATAAAATTGATATAATATTTTATTAAATTTATTTACTTTAATTTAGCATGTACTGCTAATTAATATAATTTGTGACTAGTGGTAAATTTGAAATTTAGCTTTATTTTAATTTTTTATTAATTTTTTGGAGGTTTTCTTCATTTGGATGCACGATATGTGCCTGTATTGCCGAAATAGTGATAAAACGACAAACCAAAACTATTTTATATATAGTTTTTGATATACATAGCTTATTTGTTTAGCCATGATAACTTTTACTTGAATAAAAAATAATAAATGGTTCTTATTTTACTACTTTAATTACATTTGTTTAATTTCCTGCAAATTATAATTTTTGCATGGTAATACCTTTTTGTATCTTTTTGATACGGCCATGAGGTCAAACACTTTTCAAAAAAAGGAAAATAAATATTTTAATTATTGTTGCACACCACATACTCAGAAAGGTACAGCAGCTATTTCAAGGGTTTGAAGACTTTCGTCAATCTAATCGAAATTGAAAAATACAATAAGTACGTATAGAAAACTATAAAATGATTACATATCTGACTACGCTGTTAATATTAATAAAGAAATTATAGGTAAAAGAATAAAAGTTTCATAATGGACAGTCCATTCGTATGCGGCCAGTTATTGCATTTCTGGAATACTTTTTCCAGTTTACACTAGCCAGAATTTCCTTACGAAATCTATAGAAAATATTACATACGAGATATGATATGAAGTTTATGAAATGGTAATGGCCATTTTTTTATTACTAGTTAAGTAGGTGATATGCGCGAGCTGCTTCAAGCCAAGTGCGGTCGCAGCCTTAAATTTTGGAGAGGAGGTAGGTCACCAAAAATTTGGGGGAGGGGTCATTAAGAGATTTGAGGGAAGAGGTGTCCCAAATTGGCTTGTTTTGCCTTCCATCTTCGTTAATTGATAGATGGATTTGGGGGCGGGGGGTCATGTCCCCTGGGACCGCGCCTGCTTCAACCTATTGACCAGATAACAGTAGAAAAGGGCAAAATTCAAGAAAATATAAAGAATTGTGTAGAGAATATGCCCCGAAGTGTAAAAGTAGTGTTGAAAAGTAGTAGGATATGATTTAAGGTACCTAATTGCTTCTGGATTTCAAACTATTCTAATTACTTACTTAATTAGTGTCTTTTTTTCAACCTTTTTATGTCCCAGTGCTGGGCACAGGTCTCTTCTCAAAAGTGATAGGGATTTAGGCCATAGTCCACCACCCTGGCCAAGTGCGGATTGGCGGACGTCATGCTTTTGAGAAATTATGAATTTCTCTCAGGCATGCACGGCGTTGGAGATCATCGTAATCAATTAAATATCACTATATTTTCCATCACCGTGTATGAACGATCAAATGCGCACATTGCAAATTTCTTTGTCAAAGGTGCGCGCCGAGGATTTGAACCCGCTTTCGGTGGCGTCGAAGACCACGGTTTTTACCGCTCGGGCATCGCTGCTCACAGTGTGTTTAGTAAATTATTATCTTCAAGGACATGATTCTTCACTCTTTCTTCTCAGCAATTATTGAAACAATGTTGAAATAATACCTAAACCACCTTGCTTAATAACCAAATACTAGTAGCATAACGACCGCATATGCTATTTGAAAAAAAAAATGAACACTAATAATAATATTACTCAAATGACGCATTCCACAAAAAGACTCGTAGACATGAGCATTGGGTCAAAACAGTTAGTGGTACAGGGTAATCAGTGGGATAGAGCGAGACGAGATAAATTACATAGGTTACAGAACAGGCACAATATTTGGTCAGCACGATATCGCGCACACAGATGTATTCCCACCCCACACCGCGCCCGCACACTAGCGGCACCTAGCACTACTTATTTTTTATACAATAAATTAAAATTGTTTGTTTCATCATAGCCATAATAAAACATGTTTAGATATAAATACTTTTTGTTTCTCAAACGTATATTTTCTTTTTATGAAGTTGCAAGAGACCAAAATTACCCCTGGTTCTCTCTGAAATCTACTTCATTTCATCTCGTTTATCGATTGCATTTTTTTGTCTCTGAATTTTAAACAATCCACACATAGGATACCTAAACAATATCGATACGTTATTATTAATTATTTGTTTGCTCATTATGAAGGGTAACTAAATACTATTCTAGATTAATAAATTGAAATAAATAAGACGAATCATTAGAGCGTCATTCACTAAAACTGACCAAATTAAATTAAATTTGGGCACAGAAGCCAGTGAGCAGATCCTGTAAACATGTTTACTCATATATTGACTTACCTCCATGACGGCCAAAGCGTAGTTGAGTGAAGCACTACAATATACAGACGTGCTCTCGAGACGCAGAATGAAACTGGAATGGATGGCGCGACGGGCGGCCGCCGGGCGGGCCTGCACAGGACGCTCCCCTATTGATCTGTCTCTACCCGGATCGCTATGTACTCTCGGTCCTGCTCCTGTACGCATCTACCCCCTCCCTCAAACCTGATCTCTCTATCTGTGACTAGGCAAGATTTATTTCTTGTTCCGAGAAGGATCGTATTTTCTCAGATATCCTCGGATATAGCAGGAAGGTTGCAGTTTCTTTTGTAACTGGTAATAATTTAAGTAGGTATTTATGTTTTTTATGTTAACCACTTTATTTTTTAACCTGAACCGTAAACAAGGCTATGTTGACATAAGCTATGTAGGGCATACACACTGTATGTAACTATCTTACCATCAACTCGTAGTTCGTAGTTCAGCCGCACTAAAAGAGAAAATTAAAGATACATGTTATTATAGTTATAGCGTCAATGTGACAAACCGCCGATTTTTACCGACTTCCAAAAGAAGGAAGTAGATACTGATTCGGCTGTATATATGTTCACCGATTAAGTACTCCGCCGTTTGTGGACCGATTTTCAGAATTCTTTTTTGTTCGTATACTTACACTCCCGAGGTGGTCCCATTGTCACCAAGTCAGGATCTGATGATGGAATTCCAGGGAAATCGAGGGGAGCTCTCAAATTTTATAGGCAGACACATTAACTTTCTTATATTTTCTGAAGCATAAGAGATGTTTGTAAATAGTAATCATCATCTCTGGATATTATGATAAGAGCATTTGATTTCGATGACCATAAGTTATTAATTAATAAACTAGTAAAATAAGGTGTAAGAGATAATGCATTAAAATTAATCAATTCTTACCTGACTAACAGAGAACAATTGACAGAAATTACAAAAATCAATAATATGACAAACACTCAAGAAAAATACCACTCTCACACTAGGACTGTACTTTACGGAGTGCCTCAAGGAAGTATATTAGGTCCATTACTCTTTCTTATATACATCAATAATTTCCCCACAGTCATAAAACAACCAATGATCTTACTCTTTGCCGATGATAGTACAGTTGTATTTACCAATGATAACACAAGTAATTATGAAACAGAAATAAACAATGCACTAGAATCATTAGTAGACTGGCTAAATAAAAATAATTTAAAAATTAATCTTGATAAAACCAATATAATGATTTTTAAAAATAGAATAACATACGGACAACCTATAAATATAAACTATAAAGGAAAGATAGTATCTGAAACGGACACAACTAAATTCTTAGGTCTATATATAGATAATAAACTAACATGGCAATGCCATATGGAACACGTTTGCAAACAGTTAAATAAATTCTCATTTGCATTATATAAACTATCAAAAATAGTTAACAAAACAGCTGTCCTTAGTGCATAACATGCATATGTTGGTGCAACTCTTAGATATGGACTCATATTCTGGGGAAACGCAACGGGAATCCAAACGGTTTTTAAAGCTCAAAAGAAATGTATTCGTTCTATGTGTCAACTAAATCAAATAGATTCTTGTAAACCGCACTTTCAAGATTTAAAAATAATGACGCTTCCATCGCTAATATCGCTATACATATACGAAATATCTTTAATGGTTAAAAAAGATATAAATAAATATGAAACCCTTAAATCAAAAAGACATAATACAAAATTGAGTTCAATTGCGTCAAAAACTAAACAATACCATAAAAGCGTCTTCTGCGTGGGACCAAAAATATATAATAATTTACCGGAATCCCTCAAATCCAAAACAAATTGAGATTTCAAACGAGCACTTAAAACGTTCTTATATACTATTCGGTTTCTGAATTTCTAGACGATGACAATTAAGTTCGTGAGGGATTACGGAACTAAAAACCTGGGAGGTTTTTTTTCCGCCGGCTTTTTTTCCTCTCAGCGTATAAAAACCCAGTGATTGGGTGCCCAAAGCCGACGAAGGTGGGGAAAACACCGTCTAAATAAATTCATAACTACTAAATAAAAAAAACGCAAAATATGGGATAAATAAATAAATAAATAACATGGTTTGTCAACATAATAAATAAATTTGTTATTTAGATTTAACTCATTTAGTTATATAGATAGATTTAAGTATATTTTGATTTCTTTAATATAAAAATAGTATTTTTTTTATTTCTTTAAAAATATTTGCATACCTTACTGAGGTAAATATGGCGGATTTTAAATATATAAAACAACTTCTGTAATACCCATATTTGCGCAAATAAATCATTTTTCTTTTCTTTTCTTTTCTTTTCTATCTCATGTTGCTGAGCTGATCATGGAAGGTACTGCGACGAAGGTGTTCCAACTAACACCAAGTCAAAGTCTGAGGATGGGATCCCAGTGAAATCGAGGGGAATATTCAAATTTTATAGCACAACCATTGATTTTCATATTCTTACTAAAGCAAAACAGACATTTGTGTATAATTATATTAATTATCATCATATCATGTTGCTGAGCTAATGATGGAAGGTACTACGACGGCTAGTAGTTGAGAGCAAATTCTTATAATATATATTTTTTTTTGTTCAAAAACTTATACTCCTATGTTGGTCCAACTGTCACCATGACAAAATCTTTTGATGAGCAAGAGGTATAAAACAATTTTTTGTTTTTTACCGTTTGAAATCGGTTCTATTTTTTCTTTGTTAAAAACTTAATTAATGATATATCCAATGCGCGACTGACTGAGTGATAGTTTTTTTTTTCTCCTAGATCCTGGTCACGGCTCACGGCTACGAGTACTAAAGTTACTGGTATATCACTCTTTCCTTGTCAGAAAAACACGAATCGCTAATTATGCCGATGTTTGTTTAAGTAGATCGGTTTAACCGTGAGTCTGTACTCTGTAGGAAGTCTGACCGTCGCCGCGTCGGAGTCATTAGTCAACTAACGCACACAACGAATTAAAATACATATAAAATTATAACAAACGAATGATCTTATCTGTTACCTATATTATATGCACATTTTTAATTTACGATAACCCTTGCGCTAGTAAATTAAAGCTACATTATTATTTATTATATTATGTAACATAAAAAGACAATGTAGGTAAGTACTTACGTGCGTAGATACGTATGTGCATGATGGATTCAAAATCCGTTCCGTCATTTTGAAGATGAAAATTGGACTAACAGTTAAACTTATCTGTGTATGTAGAACAAATTCAGGATTTTGGTCTAATAGATGCTCGTAATTATAAAAAAATCCGGTTGGTACCTAATTGTTTTTTTATATTTGTACTTCAATAAAGAATAGAGATAAGGTGTACGGCTAGCTACTGTGTTAAAACGGAGTAGGTATACCAAAATGACAATAATATTCATTAATGAGCAATTCTTAATTAATATTTTCAGCTCCATGCATATATTTGAAAAAATAAGAAAAAATGACCTGATTTAATACACAATTAAGGATAGAAATTTCTGAGAACTTTCTTTCCAGACTCGACTGCGACATGAATCCTTACAAAGCACTTTGAATTGAAACCTTTGTAGGAGCAAAAGCCTTTGACGAGTTTGATGTCATGAAAGAGGTGTGCACTTTCATCACTAAATGGGCTAAGCTGAAGGGTGCAAAGGAATCTCTTTTTTCAAACTCAACATCAAAAAACTTTAAACAAGAGAGATGAAAGCTTATGTAGACATACGTAATTATTTTCTAGCTATATAGCTGACACGAAGAGCTGATAATATGAGATAATAATGTTCCTTACTATAATTATCGCCCAGAGATGTTCAACAACTGAATTTAACAAATATATTAATTTAATCTTCATGTAATAATAAAAATCTTTAAATATTTAACACTTATTATGCACCGCCATCATGGTCGAGAGAAGAGTACTTTCTGGGTCATTGCTCCCACCTTAGCCGCCTGCAAACCCAGTCACAATTTATGTAGGTTCGTCTTATGTCACCTATGGATACCGTAAGTATTTCGTAATCAGATATTGAGCTGCAGGAACAGGGGCCATCTTGTTGTCCCTGTAGGTACCGAATAAAGAATAGAGCTACAGTATGCCTGCCTGATCGGAAGACGCGACTAAAAGGGGGCCTCCGTGGGCGGTGAGAGTGGGAGCTCAATCCGTCCAGCCGGCAGCCTCGGGAAGGGCGGCGGTTTGTGCATGGCCGCATGCCGCCGTAAGCATCGGAAGGTGCAAGAGAGCACATCTGCTCTCCCGAAGATGGGCCCGTTCTGGGGCGTCGCGTGTGGAGGACACCGGTGCGTTCCACTGGAGATCCCGGAGTCCTCCCCAAGCGCAGAGGCAGCCACCGAGAGGCTTTTTGTGCGGTCAAACCCCACGTAACCCGGTATCCTCTTCCAAGGTGCCGGGTATCTTTTAAAGGTTTCCCAAACACAAAGGACCATCTGGTTGCCCCGCCTTTTACCTATAACAATCGATATTTTTCATTGCCTTCTAGCACACAGGGCATAGCGCTAATCTTAGCTATGTTATGGAAAGGAATTATATGGTCCGCTCATTAAATCTATAAACAACTTGATTAAAATTTAACAGTTACCAGTATTTCTAGTTAGTTTATTTTGCAGTTACTGCTTTTAATAAGTTGTGCTGTTTCGGTACACAATGAACAAATTATCAGTAGTAATATATTATTGCTTTGGTAGGTACTTAAATGAAATTCTTGTTCTGATTGCAACCATTTTGCGCCCACTGGTGAGCACGGGTCTCTCATTATTCGGGGTGGCCTGGAGCTTACTCCACGACGGTGCTCCAGTGCGGGTTGGTTGAGATGCAGGTTAGTAGCCAATGCGCAGTCAGATGTTTTCAAACCGCCTCCCTATAAGGCCTTCGACAAGGTATAACGACTGTTATCTATCGATAACAACGTGCCCTCCGAATCAAGGAAACGCGTATGAAATTTGCCACTAGAGCACTCGCCCATCTTACATCCGATATTCCCCCTATCCACAGAACATTATTAAAAGAGGTAGAACGGCAATAATACGCCGTTTGTATGAAGACTGGTGTCGCCGATTAAGCCCCGCCTTTCACCTCCATTACATCTGTACTTAAATAATTACGAAGCTTACGCACATATTTGTAATTTCAAATCTAGCCAATCTTAGCGCCGCACAATCACGCGATTTCAAATGAACGAATCACACCCAAGCACGCATATTGTAGCACGATCGCGTGTTTCTGTAGAGATTTTGGAATTTTGAGCGTTTGCTCAAAATTCCTTGGCGACGTCTGCCCCGCCCACATTTCCATTCTAACTTCTGTTAATAATGTTCTGTGCCCCTATCGCTTAGCTGCGTAGATCGCTTGCGTCCTACCCTACTGCTGGGCTATGCACGCTTGTTCTATTATAGTATACCTAATTTACATTACGTTGTTGTGGAGCTTACTTATCTATTTTAAACATAATTCAGGAATCTTGATAATATGTAATGGGAGAGAGCCATTCAAGCCACGCGACGGAACCTTACCATTCCTCGTGAGTACCATAATATTCAATATTACCCCCAACATTAACTTACGATTCTATTTTATCCCTTGGAGGCTTAGACAATCGCATATCCACTGAATCCTACCGCTAAGCTATACTAAGCTACCCTAAGCTACCCTAACCGATATACATATTATATATTATAATTAAACGATTTTCTACGTGAGGAAATCCATCCGTTACAACCCAGTAAACATTTAAGCTGAAAAATAATCTTTTAACCAGTTCAATAACAGCTAGAAGCTATATAAACGATGTACAAAAGCGTAAAAATATATTTAAGGCTGTAGTAGAGCATAAATTGTATTATTTTATACAGTTCGTCTGATTTATCGCTGTATTAAGCCGCAATTAATACTTTTGGCTTTTAAATAGCACGGAAAAACTCTAAAATACAGTGTATGGTGTAAAAAACCGCTTTAAGCAAGTTTATAAGATTAGAGCAGTATATCGACTGAATAGTGCACTAGAATACTACTATTGTGCAGCCGAATTCTGTAGAAGAGCATTGAATATTGCTATCATCTGGATAATGGTGTATAATTATTCTGTAGTACAGTCATCATACAAGGCTTGATAATAGCTGTTCAATGGTTATCTAGGAAACGCTTAGAAAGCTCATTACTGTACAAGAGTGTAATACAATGTTGTCTGCTGCATAAGAGTTTAGTGTTACCTTATTCTAAAACTAACGCGATTAGCGTAAATTTTTCCCTCTAGTACAGCCCTTGGGGTTACAGTAGATCATTATAACGGTGATAGTGCTTCAATAGATAATTATGCAGCTAATTGAATATTTTAATGCCTAAAGCAGATTAATATAATCATGCTTTATTCATAAAAATAGCCCTAGCAATAATATTCCTAGCAACGGAAGGACGTCTAAAGTGTCAAGGTATATTGTGATCTCCAGTTTACATTGGAAATACAGAATCGGTCTTCTTTACTTTCAATTGAACCCTGAATTGCTGTAATATTTACTAAACGTAACTGCTTAATAGCAGCTACTATAGTAATTAAATTCTAATGTACAGCCAATGTTACTCTTTAGTCTGTTCTGCATACTTAAATTTCGGCTCAATTACGCACTTTATCTGAATACAATACAAAATTCATTTATTTTCAATAGAAAAGTACTTCGGACTTATAAAGGTAGTCTCAAGTTGGGTTACACGGTGGTTGTTAAACAAATAATTTCGTTAATATCTATTATTTCAAGAGCGCCTGAGTTTTTGGCTTACTATTAGTATTCATATTCACGAAAAAGTAGCAGCCGCAAGCAAAATAACGACCAAGAAACTAGTAATGGGTAATTTACCATACATTGCAGCAAAATAACATTTGTTCACTTTACAAATTAAAATATTATGGCCGCCGATCATACGAGACTGTGTATAATAATAAAACAAGTACCTAAGATTTAAGAAGAGTATCTGTATATTGGAATCTAATTATTCTCTAAGTCAGCTGTTGCACTATTACACAGCTGTTATACAGCTAGATCTACACTTATAGCTGTATAATTTGGGGCCCATTTTGCGGATATAACGGCTGTATATCCGTATATACAGCCCTAATCCAGCCAATTTGTACAGCCTAAGTTCTTCAAAATTTTCACTGTACAGCGTTTATACAGTTTCAAATGCTATCTGGGAAGGGCAAGGCGGGGTTCATGCTAGTTAGGTTAGGCAGTATGTATTTTGCAAAAAATATTAGTCTAATTTTTGCAAAATACAGGTTATGTAGAAGGCAGAACTATCGGGTACGTGTAGGTTACACCGGTAAAGGTGGTGTTGTCGGCATGTTATATTATAGATAATATACATATCGCACCTTTAAAGTAAAACCGTTACTAAACGAAATTATAGAATTTTACAGTTAAAAAAAACAGTACCTGGACGACCGAACGTTGCTCGGACAAAAACAAATTATTTTTGTGGTTTAGTTTCAAACGATACACTCATTTGCTTAGTGTTATTTAACAACGCCATCTGAAATAGTTCCTATTAAAAATAGTTATTTTCAGAAAAATAAAATATAGATATAACATGGTTTTGATTGAGGTTTGAAAACGGGTCTATAGCCCCGCCGCAGTTAGCTCACGTAACCATTTGGCCAATGAAGCGCGTCGAAGGACCTCATAAAGTACCATTTAGCTATATAGAAACTTTGGAGAAAAAACCAATTTTTTTCGTATTAATATTTTTATGTGGTCACTATAGTATACAATAATTACTTTTAAGGTATATTACTCATCACGATACCGTGGTATCTGTACTGGCTCACTTGTTTCCCGATCAGCGGTTATAACGGCTGCAGTTTGCGTCACGAGCCCGACATCTGCGAATTTTGATACCCGCCCGATAAATGTCGTTACAGCTACCTCTTACAGGCATCCGAGACGAGGAATACGGGTTCAGGTGACAAAAATCCTTTTGCCAAAAAGTAAGTAATAATAACAGCATTTAAATTCATAATTTAAGATGTTAGTAAAAGTACACGAAGTACACGATGCATTTACTGATGGGATATTTCATAAATGAAGAAAAATGAAGCTTTCTCTACAAAACTGTACCAATGCAAATTCGGGAAGATCTGTCATGGCCACTTTTGATGTTTTATAACCGCTCGCAAGTTTTCTTGGGGGCTTAACCTTTTGCATTTTTTCCATTCTTAGTACTACATACGTAATTATGAAAGGAAAGAACCTTCATTTTTTAATTATAATTATGTATATAAATTAATATCTTCCAGTGGGCCTAAATAAATACCCTAATACCTACGTATAAACCTTTCAAATACCCTATAAACCTTTATATAGATAGTACCTACCTATATAATATTTTAACTTGATGCAAATGCTCAAAAAAATTTCAGTGTCGAATGTAACTTCTATCCGAGGTTATTATATGCAGAAGTCACCTGCAATTCTTATACTGAAACGGAAGGTTCCGGATGTGCTAGCGGAAACACCATTAAGGGGAATTGAAATAGATTACAAAGGCCAAGAGACCTTAACTCTGCATGAAGAATGCTTAATGCCAGGCTGGCATTTCTTTTACAAAGGGGTAAAATAATGTTACTTTCAGCTATTACTTTAACTATAATAATCATTTTGTTGTTAAAGTTACACATTACAGGGCCCGTAGCCAAAGCATAGACTTAGGATACACTATAATATTACTATAAATGTTAAACTCGCGTCAGGTCCACGTGGCCTGATCGAAAATTCGTAAGACGGAGGGGTGACAGCTGATGATGACAGCTTAACGTAGTGTTTAATTTCTCTATGACATTCACAAATCAGTGTGTTGTACGACTGTACGTGCCAGCTTTTAGTAATAGACCTTAGAACATTATATAGGTTAGAAAAAGTGTAGGCAAACTGGAGGCGCTACTGTATATTTTATTTGTTTTTCATTACTTCTTCACGTTATATCGCGGCATCTAAAATTTTCAATCGACACAATTAGTGATTAAAAAGGCAATAAGTAAATGTAATGTATGACAGACAAATTAGGTAGGCATGTAACATTTATCCCGCTTTCCAAGCATAGTTTAATGCACCCTTTTTAAGGTATAGGTACACCCATACATTTTTTATACATATTATCAAAGTGTTTATCCCTATTAGAGAATATTTATTATGTTATTCTTATCTATTTATTCAGTTGGGTATATTATAACATAGTGTGAGAAGATGTGCACGACGGTTGTTAGGCTTTTTCGAAACTCGTAATTAAGCGGCTATTACTTTATCTCAGTTTAGTAATACGGAATACCTGTACCTACCTATCTAGTGATGTAATTGATTAATATTCTATCTAAAATTTCATTCCAGGATAAAATATATCCTATCCAGAGGTTCCTGCTGCAAAGAAATGGTCGAGTACAATTTTTAAATATCGTGAAAAAGCATTTATGGTGTGACACGCTATCAATAAAGTTTCAGAAGGCCCTTATTGATATGGGATACAACGGTCACTTTGATAAATCTGCATGTTTATGTATTAGAGACGTAAGAAATCTACGTATTATAAAGTATCCATTGCTTCTGATAATTAGTACACTCATTTAATATATACCTACCTATTACGTTAGCAAGCTAACTTCTTTGACGACCTACCTGGCTACGTAAATATGTAATTAAAGGAAGTCCGGTTTGATTAAAAATTCTTCCATTATACGATTAAAATAAAGTAAATAGTTACTTAAAATAAGTATAATATCTGACTATATAATTTACACTTTCAGCCTGATCGCACTGCACAACCTTGTCATGTAAGTGTTATGTAAATACAACATTTACACACCTACCTACGAAATAAAGTACCTAAGATCGCATTGAATCCTTTACTTTATACTATTCATAGGTCCTAAAATTTCGACTTAAATGATATAATAATATAATTGCTGAAATAACGTGACGTAGGTAATCCACTTTTATTAGATTTCAATCACGCAAACGATTAAAAAGCGATTTTTGGATGCCATTTAGGCTTTAATTTTTAAGTTAATTTAATGTTGTAAAATAATAATAAGATTACATTCATACATAAGCTTTTTATGGTCCATAGCTGGAACATGAATCATAGTCGAATTGATAACAGGCGCGGTCCCAGGGGGGGTCACAGTGGACATGACCCGCCCCCCAAAATCCATCAGTGATATGCATGACTGTGGATTTTGGGGGTTATTGTTTCGCCTTCCATGTGCGTAGATGGAAAATTTCTTAGTGACCCCCCCCCCCAATGTCTTGGCGATCCCCCCCCCAATTGAAAGCTGCGACTGCGCCTGAATGATATTATGTATTAATAATATTTAATAATTTAATATTGAAATTTAAATATAATAATATAAAATAAATATATTTTATTGACAATGGTCAGGCAACATCTTATAGTATCAAAATTGACAGGTATGACACCCGTAAAGGGTGAATGAGTACCTTTGATGCTCTAAGGGCAACATAGAGGGATTGATAACCGATAGGAAGGAAAGGTCCTCGAATCGAGACCACAGCGGAACATATTTTCGCACTGTTATATTGTTTACAATACTCATGGATTGTAATTAATGTAATTATCCTATAACGAGCAATAACGGCTATATCGAACAAAAGATAGGTACGTACTTTATTCTGTTCACTATTAAGCAGTTTCTTGTTTTGCGACAGGGTATGTACGGTGCACCGCTAATATGCAACGGAAAGGTAGTGGCAATGCTTATGGCGCCAGATGCTCAATGGTCAAACTGTACTGGGTTCAGCAATCTTGTCCATTTGTTTACTAGCAAACACCTTAGAGGATATATGGACTGCGTAAGCCGGTATGCTATCATGTTATACAATTTCGCATTGGTTTTCACTCGTTCCCTTCTTCCATGTGTCGTAAATATGAGATCATAATACTTCCCTATGACTGTTCCCTGATATGTTCCCAGAAATGATCATAAGACTCCCGTGACGTCCGTGTACCTATGTGATTACAAAAGACTACATATAGTACGAATAGTGGATAACAATACACACACGCACTCACACGCACATGCACACACACACACACACGCACACACACACACACACACACACACACACACACATTATTAGGACTTGATAAAAATAAATGAAATTTATTTATAGGTCGTAAATAAAACCACATTTTATACTTTTCATAACATCTATTAAGTTATAAAGGCCAATTAATAAATACAATTATACATCGTCACTTCAATATAAATTTTTAAATCTATAGGATGGCTATATTTTACATCTATAACATGGCTTGGAGTGAAAACATTTGAAGAGGTGCATTTAAAATAATTTAAAGGATTGAAGTATAGACATTACGATGTACGTAACAGTAAATTCTAAAATTCACATACCTATCATAAAGTTAAACGTACGTATGTATATAATTAAAATGAAGTTTAAAAATACAGTATTAAATTATACAAGGCTTAGATTCAAAGGTATTTATGTAAAAACGGTAATAAAACAAAGCAGAAGTTACTATCTAATAGGCCCGTTTGAAGTTTTCTCCCTGGTAGTTACACAAAAATTACGATTAATTTCCATTTTAATTTTAAAAGTCGATGATAATGACTAGAAAATGTAATGTAATGTATGTATGCATGTGTAATACTTGTTTCACTGAAAAAACTGCCTTGATAAAAGGTAAACCTTTTCATGTAAAACCAATCTGCACAAGTTTCTATACTTACATAATGTATGGATACCTTAGAATAATTACAATTACATTATAGAAACCAAGTACGCGCGCCCAAATTGAAGCATACTGATTGGTGCCATTAATGGCACCAAACGTGTTGTCAATATTTTGTAGTATTTTATAGTTAATTTGGTCATATTAAAAATATTTTGTTTGCCAGATGTGACAGCTCTAGGAATCTATTTAGTGCTTCAATTTTGACAGCGCGCTTGTATGAAGACACTCATTCTATACATATTTATTCCAAGATGAATACATTAATGACTCAGCTCCGGTTACAACTGCTCTCAAAGTTGATTGTAGTAGGTACAAAAAGTGTCATACATATTTTCTAAATAATTTCCTAACGAGCCTATAATATGGATAAACTTACTATGTGTCAGGTACATTAATAAAATTAAAAGACAAAAAACGTAGGAGTTTTTACAAAAGTTGCAATTACAATAATTATACAAATTATAAATCGGAATAAATTTAGTAAGAGTTCCTGATATTTCCTAATTTTTCTATTTACTACAATAACATATCCAATAGAGATAAATTGTTACATGTTTGTATTACAAAATGTAAGTGAATTGTAGGCAGAGGTGAGATACGATCATAACAGCCAGTCACACATAACACATGGTTCCCATGACATCAACAACATTAACATTTTAAACAGCTTAAAATAACATTGTGTACTTAGCATTATCATAATTATCTTATCTTTGGACAATTCACACAACACTATCTGATTCCAAATTAAGCAGAGCTTGTATTGACAATATGTTACAAATTTTAAGAACCAAAAAGAAAAATACCGTTTCTACATTTTACATATAGAAAATCTCATATTTTCGCATGAATTCCACACTGAGTACAAAAATATTTTGTGTTTATGATTATGATTAATATACAAATGTATCCAATTAATAAACACTGAAAAAACTTTGATCACGTCATAGTAAAGGTAAACAAGTGACTGTTTCTTAAAAATTTCGAAGAAACTTCGAATGTTAAAAATACTTTCAATACGTCAGTTCAAAGCCTTAAAAGAAGTACCTGGACGTCCGAGCGTTGCTCGGATAAAAACAATTTATTTTCTTGAATTAATTTCAAACGAAACACTCATTTGCTTCGTGTTATTTAACAACGCCATCTGAAATAGCTCCCAATAAAAAAAAATCACGCAATATTTGTTTTGACTGAGGTTTGAACCCGGGTCTCTAAATCCGCAGTATGCCTATGTAACCATTCGGCCAAGGAATCTTTAATTCAATGAACGAAATTTTTATAGAGTTCTTTCAAATCGACATTGTCACAATATAGATATAAGTCAGGCGCTCCTTGTATTGTGACATTGTCATTTCTTTGAACGTCGCCGCGTCGGATTGACGGATGGCCACAATATTATTAATACTCTCCAATAGATGTCAAGAAGTGTCGTATTTTTCCAGTTTATATTTGAGTAGATTTTCGCTGAAAATATTTTTTTATAATAACAATTTAAATTTTCTAAAAATAAAACCTAGCTGGATCGATTTATCACCCCCGAAACCAGGGCACTAAATTTCATCAAAATCTTTGTAGCCGCTTCAAAGATTTAAAAATATATTTAGGTATATACAAGAATTGCTCGTTTAAAGGTATTAGATTACCTACAAGAAGTTGTCAATTTTATAAATCTGTCTATTAATATGTCAAAACCGCAAGTATTATCGTACAATGTATTATAAACTAGTGGACTTTACTGTTAGAATGTTTCTAAAATAGAAGTATCCTATGTTACTCCTTATTACATCATCTACTTACCAGTAAAGTCCCGACAAAATCGGTCCAGCCGTTTCTGATTTTAGCCGACAGACAGACAAAAATAATAAAATTAAAAATGCAATTTGATATAATGTACCGTATATCATACATCGTGTAGTAAAAGCGGTTATTTTAATATTACAAACAGAAACGCCAACTTTATTTATTTGATTTATATACATGGAATATTGTCAAAAGATAGAGACTGTAGAAAAAGAAAACGGACATGGGGCTAGGAGAATTATTTCATGTTTCTCTTACTTCTCTTAGTTTCGTTTATCTATACTAGGTAATAATCTAAAGCTGAAGAGTTTCTTTTTTTGTTTGTTTGAACGCGCTAATCTCAGGAACTAATGGTTCTTGAAAAATAATTTTTACGTTTATATTGAGGAATGCTAAGTATATGGGCAAAAAACTAAAGTCCACTGACGAGTCGCAGTCGACCGCTAGTATCATATATATGGGATTTTCAGTATCTTACAAAAAAGATCTCGTATATTTTTTTGAAAACAAAGTTTACAAGTAAAAAGTTGTTATGAATGCGCGTGAATTAATAAATTATCTTTAATGGTATAATATAGTACTCATATAAATAAGTGTTGTCATTTGTCATCATTGAAAGCGCACATAATAGTGTGTCATTTACGGTTAGACTGAGATACAAAAGGTTACTTAATCCAATCATAATTTTCAGGTTATTTGTTCCGGAATTCCGAGTGGACTGGGACGCTATGAAAAGTTCAATATACGATGAATTTACGGGTGATACTGTCGACTACTTGCCCGACTTGTATGACAGAATACAGGGCCAGTCAAGCAGTTCCGAAGAGACTTGATTCATCATTCCATCCTTATGATGAGGTGGTCATCTGAATAGAAAACTATGTTGTGTTGAAATTGATTTGTTATATAATATAAAACATTATTTATAATGTGTCTATTAATTTGGTTACTTATGACTTATGGCTGTTAAAAAAAGTAAAAGTGTAAGAGATAATATTCTAATATTCATTATTATTGGTCAATGTATACAATACAATCTACACCTTTATATGTGCGAGACCTTTTTCAGCAGTAAGAAAAAAATAATAATGGGAAAACACTAGATTATTTCTATGTATATTGTTTGTATAATAAAGATAAGTTAGCCTGCCGTCAGCCACGTCTATGATTTAATTAAGTATAAACTTTGGCATTCTGTTCCTCTCTCTTAGGAAATCCCTATAGTAGTATGCAGCTATATATTTTATGTATTATTTTTACACGGTCACAGCATTACTTATTCAATTTTATATATTTTTGGCACTTAACCAAAATGACTTTTATTGTATATAGCATCTATCATTTTCGGGTTTCATAAGAAATACGTTCAGTTTAAGTCATTCTGAATTTTAAGATTAACAAATTGTGCATCAATGTCTGTAAATATCATAGCTAAGGATGGTTTAACAATCTACAATATCTAAAAATATGTACTCTACCATCACTGATCATTGTTATACGCAGCAAGGCCTATATATGTACCTATATTTCAAAGGATAATGTAAATAATATATAAAAATATGTAAGGATAAGTGGTACAAACGTAACTTTTAGTAATGCTTACTTTTTTACATCTCTATTCTATTATCAAACTTTACATAGCATCCTATTTTTTATGAAATGATAAGAAAAATAGAATACTCTACAATGCTCACAATGAATATTTGTCTCCCGGAATTTCATGCAAATTGCATTTGCATAGCAGGAAGCAATCAGCTGCGCAGAAGCTTAAAATTGTTCAAAACCCGTTCAAAACCAATCAAAAAACTTTGCGCAGTTCATGCGCTGTCTGTTGTGCCGACTATTGGCTAACTTCTGAGGGACTGATTCGTTGTGACAACTGTACATACATATATATTTATTCTCTAAAAATATTGGAAACTTATGTTACTTAGGTACCTAGTTACACAAGTTATCTATAGCATAATAAAATATAAATTTCTACACCTAATTTTCATAATTATGGTAGATAGAGTGTAGGATATGTTACTGAAAGCATAAAATCGTAACAAAGCATGATTAAAAATTTATATAAACGAGTAGCATGCAAATTATATTGAGTTTTGTAGCTCATTTCGTTTGCTTCTTAATTAATTAAAAACGAAATAAAGAATCAGTGTCTTGAAGCGTCCACGCCAAATGTGCGCCACATGTGTTTACGGGCTTAATAAACTATTTCTGAAAATAAAAAACTGAACCGTCCCAATCTGCTTCAGTTTATTTTACATTTAAGTGTGATGCATTACTTTCAGACGACCCCGGTAGGCGAAAACTATTTTTGGCATAAAGCCTCGTCTCCATGAGTGGGTTTGCAAAAAGCTCTGATTTCACAATTGAATGAATACATTAGATAGTAGTGATTACTTTTTTATCATTTATCACATCTTACTTATATCGTACATGCCAAATTGTTTAAGCAAGACAACTACATGACAACATATTACATAGCCTCTACAAACAATGCCGGATTCAAACTTTGTAATAATCGTACTGTGCTAATGCCGGGGCCACAGTAAGGTTAACGTGAACATCGCCGTCAATGCCCATCAACGCGATAAACATTGCGATTATTTTTAACGCTTTAAAATGAGTGGCCACACAACAACGGTGAAAGTGAATGCCCAGGCTTGTCATTGAAATTGCCATTGTTCCTTGAATTTCAAGCAAGATGGACGATAATGCTATTCTGTATTAAAATTTGATGAGTGTTAATTGGCTGAAACCAAAATTGGGGAGGAAGCTGGAAATTACTCCGCCACGCTGCTCCCATGCTGGTTGGTGGAGATGCGGCTTAGTGGCCAACCTGTCGTCGGATGTTTTTAAACCGCCCATAAGGCCACCGACAAGGTTTAAAGACTGTTATCTATCGATAACAACCGGGACCGATGGCTTTACGTGCCCTCCGAAGCACGAAAATGCGAATGTTTTTTTTGCCACTAGCGGTCACCCATCTCACACCCGACCGCGCCCGTTTAGCTTAGCTGCGTAAATCGTTTGAGTTCTACGCCAGCCGCTGGTCCATGCGCGCTTCGTCATTTTATCAAAACTGAACGAAGAAAAAAAAGAACACAGAGAAAAAGAATATGGTGGATGCAACAAAAGCATGATTAGTTTATATACAAAAATATTTTTACCGACTTCCAAAAGGAGGAGGTAATGTATTCGGCTTTCGTCGGCTATATGTATATATTTGTTTATATATGTTCACGGATTACTCCGCCGTTTGTGGACAGATTTTTAAAAAATCTTTTTTTGCTTATGCTTATGCTTACTCTCCCGAGGTGGTCCCATTGTCACCAAATCAGGATCTGATGATGGGAACCCAGGGGAATCGAGGGGAACTCTCAAATTTTATAGGCACACACATTGATTTTCTTATACTTTCTGAAGCATAAGATATATGTGTGCATGGCTGCAACCCTTTTTGCGTCCCACTGCTGGGCACGGGTCTCTCCCCCTTATTGGGGAGGCCTGGAGCTTACTCCACCACGCTGCTCCAATGCGGTTTGGTGGAGATATGTGTGCATAGTAATCATCATCTTATGTTGCTGAGCTGATGATGGAAGGTACTGCCACGGTTAGGAGTTGAGAGCAAATTCTTTCAATAAATGGGATTTTGTTCGAAATCTTACATTCCTGTGGTGGTCCAGCTGTCACTAAGTCAAAGTCTGATGATGGGATCCCAGAGAAATCTGTTCTATTCGGTAAGAAGTCGGTTCTATTTTTTTAAACTTAATTATTTTACGTTCTCATTGCTCCATTCCATAACCAAAGTTATACTACTTTTTAAATTAAGAAAACTTGCGATCTCTTCGCACTCACGGTGCACACCCCGTACATATTTTATAATATAAAATAATTATATTATAATGTACTCTGTGGTGCACACTGAACAAGTAACCGCTTGATAGCATTAATTCTCGCTTTGAACCCTTTGATGTACCGCCACTTGGTTTATCGCCAAACGCCAATCGGCAATATGACTGTCGTTGTTAAATTTTTGTGTTGCGTCGTGGGCCGTGGCACGTGGCTACACCTACATACGTTGAATGTCCTTCATCGCGATGTACAACAGCATTTCCCATTAGTGTGGCCCCGGCATAAGCAATAATTTTGCTTACGGATCCATCCGGCACTGTCTACATAATAATATGTATTAAAATAGTCAACAACAATACTTAAAAGAAATAAAAATAAAATCTAATTAAGCAACAAATCACAGATAAAACAGGTAATTCCATGATTATACGGTTTATACAATAAAATAAATACGTAATAATAATTTTATTTGACCTCCATATAAATAGGCGCCTATGTACATATACTACAAGGCAAATTACTTATGTAAAAAATTAATTATTTTATTTTGAATGTTCTTAAGTACTACACATTTTTTATGGGACTGTATAAGAAATACCGATAATAAATTAGAATAACACAGTCCCAGACACTTAGAAATACAGTATAGGCCTGTAATTATTTGAAAAGTCAATAAATTATACAAAGACAAATATAGAAAAATATAAAAGGCAAAAACCTAACAAGGCCATGACGGCTGTGTGTGGCAGAAAAAAAAAGATAAAATACTTCAACAAAGAAGATGCAATTCATGAGAATCTTAATAGCTCAATAGCTTTTGACACATTTTGAGAATGTGCTTCAGCAACTTTGTTGAGTTGGGTCACTCAATAGTCCAACATATCATAGATGAAAATATAATTTCTTCTAATAGAAACATTGTTTCTGTATTTCGCCTAACATAATAACAATATCTTTTATTCGGCATTCTGTTCGTTTGAGTAAATTATGATTATTAAATGAATTACGTTGTGCTAATTTTGTTTTGGTTTATTTATACAAGATGTAAAATAAAATAGTTGGACGCTTAGATGGCAAAGAAGCAGTATGATACGATAATATTTTTAATTTGTTTGTCTATATTTTTAACTTGAATTTTATTTTCTTACAAAAGATAGCAATGATAGGTCTTCCTCTTAATTTTCATGCTTTAATGTACATTCTCCCTATCACTTGTCCCGTTCTCTTGCGCAAATTTTAACCGCAACTCAAATGCCAGCCTTCTTGTTATATAATGTATTCTACCTATATATTCATTTATCTGATGATATCCAGTTTATTGTGATTATGGAGGTGTATGCACGCACGCACTTTCTAACATAATTCACTCTTGTGTTTGTTTTGTAACTATAAGCAAGATGTTGTCAGCTAATAAATAAATAAATATGTGTGCGTTATCTAAGAATCTATCAATTATTCATCAATTACTATATTTACCAGACGGTAACTATGGCAAACTGACAGGCCGCTCGGGTATAACTGACAGATTGACTGACTTCCTTCTTTTTTAATGCACACAGAGATAATGTGGACGTGCATACAACCCTACAATCGTGCTCAACCGGCAGGTAATGGATACTAAGAACTATATAATGCTATAATAGTTGCAAGTTGTCTAAATCACTTCCTCAAAATGTGTCACCAGTTCTTGGGTTATGAGGTATCGCTCGGGCGAGTGCCATGTGTTTTCCGCGAAGTGAACGGTCGACGCACTTACAATCATCGATCACACGTGCGATTTAGACCGTTAGGCCTAAAACTATTTACATTTGACATAATAATATGTAGTTACATAGACCGCTACTATCCGACAGATGTTTTACGAGCGTTGGTGTTGCTCCAACGTTGTCGCTGCGGAAACGCGACGTTGACGTTCGCGTCAACGTGTCATTAACGTCAACGTGCCGTCGACATTGCGGTATATGGCAACCGGGCCGAGTTATTTAATATTCGTGGCATGAGTTATTTAACGTTACGAGTGCTTTAAACGCACGTTTACGCAGCAACTACGTTGGAGAAACGCCATCGCTCGTAAAAGGTCTGTGGGATAGCAGCATTAACCAACATTGCACTGAAACAATTCCTATTCAAAAGAATTTACATGTAAGGCTGTGTGGTGTAATGATTATTTATTGTTAAGGTCTTTACATTTCATACTTCTATATGATTAACTCCCTTGCTACGGACTTAAGACATTAATCACAAAACATTACGAGGATAGACTTTACGAGTATATCCACTTTATTTCCTTTTTTCGTCACTATTAACGCGGTTACAAGTAAACAAATAACATTAACACTACGATTAAAATCACTATCAGTATGCCGATTACCATCCATTGGCGACGATCTGAAAGAAGAATATGCACATTTAAACTAAAATAAAAATAACAGTTCTGTTATGGAGCCCGCTGCATCCCGCTGATCCAAAGCGAGTTGGATGCGAGATACTGGCTTTTGGAATGTTTTCAATAACCAAGATCATACTGCTGTTTATCGATAACATAAATGCTTAGAGCATTACAGTTACTGACAGGTATGAGGTATTACAGCTGTCAGAGGAGTGGCCTTTACGGGCGAACCCCTCCGTGCATGCACAATGTGCCTTCTAGTTATATAGAACTATTGTATGTGTGTGTCGGTGTTAGTGCATAGAAAATGAAGTCGTTAATTGAAATTGACATATTTAGTAATTTATGCGTCTGTATGTAGCGATGAAAGAATATTTGAGAATGTGTGACAAAATTTAAATGTGTGCGTTCTTCCCCCCGCACCAGATTTGGCACAAAAATTATGTATCGAAGCGAAGCGCAATGCCCTCTCCATCTGGGTGAGTGTCTTACGGGTGAGTACCTTTGATGCTTTAAGCATAAATGTAATGAAAATTTTTATAACACCTGCCAAATTATAACGCTGAGCAGCGATAGCGGAGTGGTTAAGACACTGCAATGAGTGCCGCATTCAAATCCACGCCGGTGCACTTTTGACAAGAAATCACAGAGTACATTGGCAAGAAATTCTAAAGTGCGTATTGCTGCTCACTGTTCGTGAGCAAAATCATTGTAATATTTTATTAGAATATTTATAAAGATACTAGCTGACCCGACAGACGTTTTCCTGTCTTAACTATGGATAATAAAATCGAATTGGTAAAAAATATATATATTAATTATCAATTTTCTTAATTTTTTTCATTGATAAGAACCTTCTCCTGTTAATAACAAGCACAACAAAAAAGAATTATCGAAATCGGTCTAACCGTTCACGCGTGAGGCCGAGACCAAGGGAAATAGGAATTCAGTTTTATACATATAGAGTTAGAGAAATGTTTTGCCCGCGACTTCTTCCCCGTGTACTTTAGTTATCAGGACACAGTTTAAATTAACCCCGTTATAATTGTGTCATACGTATCTGTTCTGCGTCTGCAAGTAGGTACCTACTGCTATAAAAGATAGGTAACAGGTTACTACAGTACCTACTTCGTTTTGAAGCTGGTGTTAAAATGACCAAATTATTTGGTGCACTAATCCGCTAGCAAGCCACATAAACCTGACCGTGAGAAAAACAGCCCCCTTTTTAAATTAGTCCGACGAAATATAAAGGTAGTCAATTATATTTTTAAGAAATAAGAAAGTCAGGCCCTATATACCAATGTTTAAACTGCTAAGTTCAGAAATGAGATGATAATTAATTTCTATACATTTTACTTAACCCTTCCCCCGCCTTTTTACCCTTTTAGGCGGAAGTTTATCCATTTCACCTGCACAAATCATTTTAAATTGTAATCAATCACATACTCGTATGTATATTACCTACTCTACTTATTAGAAGTATAAGTAGAGTAGGTATATATATATTTTGAGTAAATCTAGTATCGTGTTGCAGAACCAGCTCCTGATTTACCTAATAACTTTATTCAACAATTAATTATTTTCACTTAAATCTACCTTCTTACGGTATCTGAGGCTACGCGCCCGAGAGAGACAGTGAGTTAATTATTTAACATTTCAACCACACTAAAACCCACTGAATAGGATTTTCAGCGAAACCTGCCAATGTCTTCCATGCGCAGCGATGTACTCTGTGGCGCGGCAAATGGGCTCTTGGGTGAGCAATGTAGGTAACTCTGCCAAGAGTCGTGCGGCCGAATACGTCGTCGTTTTACCCGTGGCTGTTGGTCCGACTCCCAGTATAGCCGTGAAAGCCTCTACTTAGTCGCTTTTTATGATTACGTGGAGGACACCATATTTCATATTGTTAATGCCGAGGCAACTTTTATGTTTTCAGGACGGAATCTTCGCAAGGTACGTGTCAGATTGAAAAGTGATACCGGGTTATGTGGGATTTATACAGCACTAAAACCTCCTCAGTGGCCTGCTGAACACTCGTTCAGAGGACTCCATGCGCGGTGCTCCAAATCGCCGCCCACAACTCCAGAAGTTCACATTTATTCGCCTCTTACGATTAGGTAGCTGATCTGTTCTTACTGTATCTAGTCTTATTGTAGCTCATATCCCCTAGGGTAGAAACAACGTTGTTTCTGACTGACACATTTGCATTGATTTGAAATTGTCTTATTTCGACTGGCAAAACAGAAATCAATTCTCGTTATTTCATTACATGTGATATGAAAATAATAATAATTCATTTATATCTCACCACAAACGATTACAAAAATACAATGTGTATTTAGCAGTAATTATGAAATATTATTGGCACATCAGTAGTTTGTGGGAGCTGGCGCTTGCGCTAAGTGGAAACCACCTGTGTTGCAAGGCACCAGGCCCCGACCTCTTGTGTGAAAGCTGTATTTCATATAGAAGAATGTACTAGCTTATTACTAGAACATGGTGAATACATATGCTAGCTACAGTCCAGTTATAAAAGTAATAAAATCCTCTTTCCATTTCACATTGCCGCATTTGTAGGGTTGCAACGAGCCTGGTAATATGGTCGATATACATATACATGTATTTATTACAAATAATTCGGTAATTGGACTATTAAATTAGATACTTTTACTAAGCTGTCAAATCCTGATATCCTCATACATTTCGCATGACAAAATGAGTTGTATCGTCACAAAATTGTATAGTCAATCTACAAAAATTTTTTCTGGTGTAAAAGGCAATAAAAATTATTTATAAAATTGACATGACGAACTAAACTAAATTGTATGTCATGCATGGTGACGATGTCTGACATCTCACATCAGATGTTTGTTTTAAGAATTTTTGCTGCCGTTTTGATGACAAGGCCTACACAAGGATGTGATGATCTTTTATTTCATAGGAATATTATGAAACAGAATAAACATATGGTTAATTCAAAGCAAAGCTTATAAAATGTCATTTAACCGAACCAAAAGACTTACCATTGTTCATGCGAAGAAGTTTTGCTACTTTCTTTATGGTCGAGTCCAGTTTCGAATCCGTGTTTTCAAGTTCGGTATTCAGGTCATCCAGCATACTGAAATAGGTACAATTAAATTAGATGAAATGTAAACTCTTTAATAATTAATAAACTGTTAAAGGATGAATAAAATTAAAACTAGGTCAATAAAACGTTTGCATACTAAGACAATACAGAAGTGCTAATTTGTATCATGAATGTAGAAAAAACAATATAATTGTTATTTATACGAAAACCTAAAGATTTGGATCCGTTTTTACGAAAGGTACGCGGTCAGAGTATAAAATTATGCACAGTACTTTTTAAAGTATCGAGGAAGTTACGAGTATGAAACTTTAATTTATATTTTTAAGCACTTATTGATAATGACTTATTGTTCTCAATTATTGTATTTTTGACATGTACATAGGTATTTGTTTGTAGCTTCGGGATTGAGAAGAGCTACGGTATCCCCTGTCTAATCGTAAAAGGTGACTAAAAGGGGGCTTCCAGGGTTGTGGGCAGTGTTAGTGGGAGCTCGATCCACCCAGCCAACATCCCCGGAAAAGACGGCGGTGTATGAGTGGCCGCAAGTCGCCGTAAGCATTGGAAGGTGCAGGAGAGCATATCTGCTCTCCTGAAGATGGGCCAATTCTACCCGCCGCGCTTGGAGGACACGTGTGCGTTCCACTGGAGATTCCAGAGTCCTCCCCAAACGCAGAAGCAGGTCACCGAGGGGGTTTTAGTGCGGTCAAATCCCACATAACCCGGTATCCTCTCCCAAGGTTTCCTGATACAAAAAAGGTATTTGTTTATACTTACACTGCCTGCTCATCAAGTTCAATGCCAATCTGCTTGGAGACGGTCTTTAAGGAGCCAACCGAGTTACTGATGACGTGAAGTTGGTCATCTTGTGACATGAGCATTTTCCCTTGCATCGACATAATGTCGTTGTCGTAACTGTCAAATCTGTTGGGGCTATCGGTTTGGTTCGCTAGTTTGGAATACTTGGAGTACTTGGGAGTGGATGTCCAATTGTTACCGAAATGCATGGGGCTCTCCTCGCCCAGTAAGGGTTCCCTGGCGGTACCGTCATTGTCGCGGTTCCTGTTCAGACTCATCTTGCTTTTCATTACCTAAAACATCATATCAATGCTGTGTTGGTAAAATAAAGACATAGTACACACACACACACACACACACACTCTCTTACATAAAAGTACACAAGTAACAATGCAATAAATCAGCCTATATGTCTGGCTGCAACCCTTTTTCTCGCCATTTTTAGGGAGGCAGAGCTTATACCATCGTCCATCACTGATCCAATGCGGGTTGTTGGAGATGTGGGTTAGTGGCTTAGTGGCCTGCTGTCGGATGTTTTCAAACCGCCCATAAAGCCTCCGAAAAGGTTAAACAATAACTTAAAGAGACTTCCGAAGCACAGAAACGCGCAAGAAATTTTTACCACTAGCTGTGAGACGTGAGATGGGTGGCAGCTCACTTACTAGCTTACGGGAGTCACACACAACTACAAAACCACAAGAATTATACTACGAATAAAAAATAAATAAATATGTAAAGTTAAATTGTAGATTTTACTTATCAAAAATATGATCCTCACCTTCACTTCTTGTTTAGTGGCTTCAATAAAACTTCGCCTGTCACAAATCTCCTTGTTGTCGATCTTGAACTTTGAAGAGTTTTTTTCTACTATACGTGGAGGTTCATATTAAGGAATGTCATCATAATATTTTGTGCTTACTATTACATATCAGGTACCATACTGGTCAGTACATTATACCTACAGACCTATAATTAATTAATAATTATAATATTTATATTTTCAATTCCTAAGCATTCCCACTCAAAGAGCCTTTCTACCAATAAATATAATATGATATAAATAATCAGTCTTAAAACACAACACTGTATAAAACATTTGTAAATGCTATACAAAGTTTCGCTAAAAAGCTTTGTTAATTTAGATCTTTCAAATTAAGCAATAGATTTAGTTGCAGCATATTAATGAAAATTAATATTCAATATTCGTGAATAATCTTGAGCGAGGTTTAGATGTAGTGAGTCAATATTATTAAAAAAATAAGAAATAACATTTAGTGTGAAATGTTATAGCCCCACAGTTTGGTAGATATTAATTATTATAATTAATATTCAATATTCGTGAATAATCTTGAGTGAGGTTTCGATTTAGTTAGTCAAGATTATTAAAAAAATAAGAAATAACATTTCACACTAACAGCCCCACAGTTGGGTAGACATAAGATAGTTGGTGTTGTGGATACCATGGACACACAAAAAAACCGAAACACAACTCTCAGACGTGAGACAGAAAGAAATGAGAAACTTTAAACTTATCATTCAAATTTCTGCTTTGCAGAGAATTGAACCCGTATGTTGTAGGTACGTACCTGTAAGTGGCATGTATATAGGATATAATACCTTGTATTTGTTGGATTGTATATGTTGTGTATAAAATGCTGTTGGTATCTATACTAATATTATAAAGAGGAAAGATTTGTATTTTTGTATGTTTGTAATGAATAAACTCAAAAACTACTGTTCAGATTTCAAAAATTCTTCCACCATTAGAAAGCTACGTTCACCCTGAGTAATATAGGCGTTTTTATAGCGGGAAAATGCTTCATTCCTACGTGAAAACGGATAATAGGGTCAACGTGGTTGAAGCAACTGGCTAAACGCCTATGATTTTAACATAGCAATGAAGCCTGGAATAGCACATAGGCCATTTTTTATCCTACGGGGACCCATTAAACGAGTCCACGCGGGCGAAGCCACTGGCGGAAGGCTAGTGTCATAATAAATAACTCTTCAATTGTCTTTATACATAGTATATATAGTATAGTATATATAATATTACAGTTACTATCTTCATTCCAGCCAGAGCATTATTTACCTTGCTCACCTTCACTTTCCAAGTAAATAAACACATGAAGAAAATTTATTAATTTTATTTAAATTTTTATTAACCCCACAAAAATGTAGTGCAATAGGCGAGCTTAATGCCATGTGGCATTATCTACCAGCTTGTTATTCGTATTTTATTATTTAAAATTCAATTGGATAATCAAATATTAGTAACTAGATATATTGTAGTACCTTGTCACCAAAATATGAATATAGTCACCCTACTATAGCCAAATTTAAATCAAAAATGATATTGGTTAAAAACAATAGCTAATATTCCCCTTCCTTCAAAAATTTTGTTTTAGTAATATATATATATATTTTTTTTGCTTTTGTGTCACTTCCCATTATTGAGGTATCCTGGACCATGTCCTCCACCATGCTGCATAAAAGTACTGTTTTAATCCAGTAACATCTCCATAAATTACCAAAATACTAGTAAAGGATATTAATAGTGTCTTCTAAGTCTTCTAGGTCCCATTCGATGCTACGTAGGGCATTTCTTAACTCTGTTGAAGTCCATTCTACTTCAGGGCTGTTTGGGATTGTAGGTGCATTGGATATCTCTTGCCACCGAAGATATAGGCCACGAGTTTTATTCAGTGCTTTAAACACCTCACTGTTTTGAAATAAAATATTAAAGATTGTTTAAGTGTATTAATATAAGTGTTATTAATAAACAAAACAAGGTACAAAAATGTTGTTATATAGCATAGGTACTAAATGTTGTATTACATACTACATAGTGGTTGTGGCTGGTAAAATGTATTAAAATAATGAATTATAAACAATTTATAATATGAAGCAATGGAAACATTCAGTTACAAGCATTTTTAATGTATAGTTATGCATAGTTATGTCATTATTATATTATTATTATATAAAAATAAGTTTACAGTGTGTGGTTATGACTGCTAGGCAGGTAACGTAGTTTACCAGTGTATTCAGACTGCAGAGAGATTCAGAATAACAATGGTAAGGATTAATTGATATTCACTTAAGTTCCTTTTCAAAAACAAAACATTTATATGAAATCAATGTGAGCCCTAGTTTGCAAATAAGCATTCAATATCTCAATAACTTTTCATTACATTCTAAAATATTTCCTGGAAATTACTTACAGATATATAATCACACTAATCACATACTAAAACTACAAACACGAGAAAAAGAATAAGTATAAAGTAAATTTTTTTTTTAATGGTATGGGATGAAATGAATACATGCTAACACAGTGAAAAATACAGATGGGCTTGGTATGAACCACTCATACAACCGTTATATACGTTGCATCGGGCCTTCTCTGCAGCTAAATAGGTAAACTGATCCCACTTACTCCTTTACGACGTAAAAGGGGTCTTCTAAAGTCATGTCAGATAGTGAAAAGTTTTTGCACTAAATATATCATGTGACGGACGAAAAAAACACAAAATACCCCAACAACTGAAGATACATTAAACATACATTAAAAGTAAGTGAACCAGACGCTCTCTCGTTTGCCTATCCCACAAAATATCGACAGCGCAATGCCTACTCCGAGCTCACCCGACAAGGCTGATATTTCCATCCCTTGCTGGCCCATGGAGGAGCTGCTCACGGCTGCAGCTGCGTGGTGCTGTCCGGCGCAACGCGCAAACGCGTTACCGAAGGTATGCCGAAGGTACGAAGTCGAAATTTCGCCGATGGCTACCTCACAGTGTGCGAGCGAAAGAGCAAAAATTTTCTTTGTGTTCTAAAGTATTCCTTCGAAACTTTATTGAGTTAAATGTATTTTTTTTTCAATACTACTTCATTTCGTTGAATTTTGTTTGCTAAAGTACCTAAAATATATAGTAGCCAATAGTAGGTAATAAATATCTAATAATGTGGTGTGGGATGTCAATATTATGCTTGAATTTCAAGCTGCAATAATGATGATTGATTTGATTGATTGATTGATTAGATTGTCAAGAAAATGTCAAGTGTCAAGTGTCAAGTGCCGACAAGACAAGTGCCAAACTAGTGAGGTAGGAGTTTTGGTGGGAAGTCGAAAAAGACATATTGTGCTCTTGTTTTATTTTCATTTTCTTGGTGTATTTTTGAGTTATATCGGATAAAGTTGATGGCATTTTGTTTGATATAGGTTAATTACAGTGCACGAGTGTTTGTGAAATAGAATAACAGTGCTAAAATATGTTTTTTCTGCTTGCCTCCAAAATTCCATCGGACACGTTCTAGTAAAGTAGCCATCGCTTTACTTGAATGTTGGAAGGACTAGACTGACTGATTACTGACGACTTACTGACTTTGTTATTACTTCGTCCAGTTTCATTGAAACTGGCAAAAATTTATGCAAAAATTATACTTGACGCTGGCAGTATGCACAGAGTTTGCGATGCCATAATTGAAAAAAAAAAAAACTAGTGAGGTATCTATATCTACGTCATTCCTTCCTCTGAGGGTATATAAGAGGCATTTGAGGTGAGTCTTAGACTAAGAATAGAATAAAATAAAGTACTTAACGTAGTGTTTAATAATTTCTCTATGACAGCAATCGCTAGGAGCAAGAATTTCATGATTATAGCCCACAGAATAACTATACTTGCTTGCTTATAAGTATAACATGGTGAAAAAATAGTGAAAGTAGCTGTATTTCTTTGTACTTTACAGTATATTGGACAGTAAATGTGGTACTTTCAAAATCCCAAAATATTGCCACAGTACGAGTGAATAGGTATAGGTACGTACTTCTATATAAATGTACTCTGTGGGCATAAGGTTTATTAAACAGTACCTGTACCATAAGAATAAATGTATAATTATTATTTATTCTTATGCCTGTACCGTTATTCGATCTAATATTTTGAGAGTGGCTTCCGTTTCCATACTAAGTCACTTACATCCGGTTCGCCCGCGCGCCCTATACCTAACTTGTTGCGATAGCCAGCTTGTTCATTTCCGGTTGATCGTAATTTTGCGCCACTAGCGAGAACAAAGGCTGGTTATGACGAAGGAGAAATTTTTACCTTGAGTATGCACAATACGAGCATGCTTATAAACAGTTTCCTACATTTGCTAGCAATATGCATGCTAGTATGCTCCTGAATAAGCATGCTCAATCAAAGCAAACATGCCAATACACATGCTATTTTATAGCGCGCTCTCTCACTCTCTGTCAGTTCAAACAAAGTCATGGACAATCAAACAGCTTATTTAATTTCGTCCAGTTTCCACGATACTGGCATAGTGATGCAAAAATTATACTTGATGCTGGCAATATGCACAGAGTTTGCGATGCCATATTTAAAAAAAAAAGGATGGATGGATGGATGGATTTAAAAAAAATAAAATGACTTATTCAAATCAAACTTCACTTCACTCACTTCGTGAATCGAGCGAGACTTCACAATATTCACTTTGTACCGCTTCACACTTCACTTCGCAGCTCATCTCAGGCACGCTGGAAAGGAAAGTGATATTTTTCTTACAATCAGAAACATAAAGCAATAAACAAAATGTATTCTGAACTAAATCCCGAGGCCCCTGAGTTCTACCCTGATATAACATCTTTAACACAGGTACGTTATATTAAATTCAACCCATTTGATAATAACAACATCAACACGTGTTTTTATTACAATCAGAATGTTTTTATTTGTTATATACCTTTACATCAATTGTTTACCTTGATCTACATTATACTCAAAGTCATACAGGTAGTATCTAAAGTGCGGAATAAGGTTTTTCAGATTGCAAATATCTTTCATGGACAAAGAAATTATTATTGGCAGATAATGCATACGTCATGGAAAGAGAGATCCTTGCATGTGCAGTTGTATGCTATGTTATTACGTTTAAGCTCCTACCAACATTACTTCTGCTATTAAGTACTTTTAATTAATTTAGGTACATTAAATATTTGTTGTATTATAATACTTTTCCAGAATGCATACAAAACAATAAGAAGGACTGTTATGTCATCAAATGCCTTACCCTCCAGAGAATCATATGACTTCTTTAAAACATTCACTGATTTCAATACTGTTACATGTCACCTAAGCGAATATGTTGTAGTGAAGTCAAATAAAATTTTGAGCTCTGAGATGCCAGCTGTGAAGTTAAAAATGTGAGTATTTGTTGTAATTGAATATTACTACTATTATTGCCTTAACAAAAGTGATGATCAAGGATTAAAATAGATATTTGCAATAAACTACTACCTCTCTAGCTTTTAGTTCTGATTATTAGTTGATTAGTAAATTGGAATATTTGAAAGGTGATATTTCTGTTTTTCTTCATATAAAATTATTGCTTGGTCTGAAATAGCATAGCATCAAATATATAATATAGATAACATCACTCTAATGTAAATTCTATTTATTGGCCTATTGTTTCTTCCTCTAGTTACTGTACCGCCATTCTGTTGGGATTTTTTTCCATTGCCTTTTTTCTATCTATTCAATACATTTAACCAGGAAAATTACATTTATTGAGTAAATATCTTGTATTTGTGACATAAAATGAATGTTGTTTCTTTTTTCTATGATTTCGTATGAATTTAACCATTATCAATTTTTTTTGTTTAAAATATATAGAGTGCATACTTTCTTAAAAAAAGTAAATTTGTAAATAAAATCAAGTATAATGCAAAACTTTATATCAATACTGGCGATAATATCATTTATTTTGATTGCTAGAGTGAACTATTGTCCTATTTATTTATTATTTTATGAAATTGCTAAACTGATTGAAAAATACTTTTTTCTTAGTATCAGTCTACACAAATAAATTATTTTTACAATACTCTGTGGTGAAGAAATTCATTGGCATATTACTTGGCATTGGCATTGGTGTGCACTTGGTTCACTAGCAAATTGTTCAATATTCTGTTAGTAGAGTAACAGATAGTGTTAGAAAAAAATGTGTCTTCAATTTTGTAAAACTTGTTTGATTCAAATTACTGCATTCTATATTTCTCTAAATATGTCCTGATTACCTTTATCGGTTCTTAACAGACGCGAAGTTGGTTATAATACAGAAATAGTTTTGGACATGAACAATAAAGTTTTGGACAGAATCGAGATAAAAATGGACTCGTTGAAGAAGGGGCATACTGTCAACACTGATGCTCGGGAGGACGTAAGGTTTGCTGGCCACAATGTTGCCCCATGGAATTATAATCCTGTCCTTAAGAAAATTCAGGTAATCTTTATTCCATAGTGATAATCTGGCTAATAACTCAACTATAATATAGTATCTAATACAGTATATTAATTATACAAAGAAACCTTAATTTCTTTCAAAATTACTAATGGAATATTGTTACTTTTTCTGCTTAGTTATAATAACATAGAATGTGATTTACATTTAACATTTTTGTACATGATTATATATGAGTAGTATCATAACTACCATCCTTTTTACGTGCTGATGCTAAGCATGAGCCTCCCGAAGACGACTCAACCACACTGGCCTAATGTGAATCTAGTTGTGGTGAATTACATTTTGAAAGTAAACTATTCACCCAAATCATCTCAAAGAGCTCTCCATTTTTCTTTCAACTCCGCTAGGCTTCATAAATTAAAAAAATGTAGGTGTAAATCTTAATATTATATAATTATGCTTTAATTTAAATGAAAGTGAAGCTCTTAAATTAAATCTTTAAAATAATGTACGCTAATAGAATTTATTCTCAAATTTTATTACATTAAAATTTCTTTTAAAATCCCAATTCTTTCAGGTAGGATCAACGACGTTACTTGGCGCTAAAAACATCCCTCGGCCACAACTAACTTTCAAGGACCCAGTTGATAATACTGACAGCTTGTGGGTGCCGAAAATATTAGACAAGCCCAACAACATCAAGCCGCTTGCCTTAAACATTATTTACAACGATAGAGGAGAAGCTGTAGGGTGAGTATCAGTGATTTCTTTAGTATCAGCCATTATATGCAATACGCTAGCCTTGCCCCTCCATCCTTTTGTCGTTAATTGAATCATCCTGCTCCATCACAACTACTGTGCTCGGCTCCAATGTTTATATTTGAATGCAATGGAAATTTTATCCTTGTTATATGCTTGATCTAAAGCGACACTGCTGTGTACATTCTTGGAATATTGTAAAACTGCAAGGTCCATTCTAGTAAAGGCACATAATAATATACAAATACAATAACTTTAAAAAATCTCTTATTCTAAATATTTAATAATTTTTGTTGTTTTATACTTGCAATAACACAATTTATGGTTGATTTGATATGTCGATATATTTTTAGGAACTAAAATATTTAATCTAAGTTAAAATTAGTTACATTAAGGCACATAAAAGGATGTCGAATCGGAATGGATTAAACCGATCCATTGTAAATAATATATGAGCAAATTTTCATATAACGTATACCTTAAGATATTATTGTGATATTTTTCGTGTGCGGTTATTTACATCCAAAATTTAACTTGCTTTCACTGGTAATTTTACGACAGTTAAATGAATGACCTTTTCATAAGCAATTGAATTTAATTTTCATTTTGATTCTTAAATATATGATATATACATTATACAGCGATTTACTTGCGATTACAATCCAACAAAGGGAAAGAGAACAGCAATGCAATCTTATAAGGAACATTATATGAAGCACAGAAACATTTGTTAACATTAAACAGCGAATTACTTGCGATTACAATCTCTTAAACGGAAAGAGAACGGCAATGGAAATCTTCTAAGAAACGTAGCACTCATTACATCCATTGGGCTATGCTCGATGATCAGTGCAAGCCACATCAGACTACTGTCGTTCCGTAACTTGAAAACACCGATTTGCTCGTTTTCATATACAGAAAAATGTAAACAATGAAACATTGACAGCCAACCCCAAATTTACTGTGTTATGTAGAGAACCTGACCCCCGCTCAGTTCCCCATAACACAATACACACTTTGTTTATATTAGATGGCTTCGCGATAGTGATTGGTCCAGCTGTGCTACTTCCTCAGTTAAACCATACTAGTGGTGCCACTTACCAGACTAGCTTGCGCGTTCTTACCTAGCTATATATCTTTGATTTAATATTATATCATGTTATAACGCCTAAAGCGATTTCATAATTTTGGTATAAATCACAGAACATATTAAAAGAGGTTAGAATGGAAATTTGGGCGGGGCAGACGCGCCAAGGATATGTACAACGCTCATATCTCTACAGAAACACTTGATCGCGCTGCGATATGCGTAATGGAGATGTGGGCGGGGCAGACGCGCCAAGTGCTTAGTCGTGACTCGTTCAATTGAAATTGCGTGATTGTATGGCGCTAAGATTGGCTAGATTTAAAAATGCAAATAGGTACGTGCGTAATCTTCTTATTTATTTAAGTACAGATGTAGTGGAAGTGAAAGGTAGGGATCGATCGGCGACATTGGTTTTCATACGAACGGCGCATTATTGCCATTCTACATCTTTTAATATGTTCTGTGGTATCATAATCATAATACGGTATTGGACTACCAAGTAAATTAAGATACATCAACTCTTTCAATCTTTCTTCCTTCGTTCTATAAATGGGCTATCAAAACGTGGCATTCTCATACATTTTGTATGAGATAATTAATTTGACACGTCACAAAATTGTATAGTGTACCAAGTTATTATTGATTTTAAAGGTAATAAAATATATGTATAAAAATTAATAACCAATTATCCTGCCTTCCAGGTGTGGATTAGTGCAACCTTTTTATGTTCTGCATTTTTAATGTTTGCGCAGTTTCCAATACCGTATTACGTGTCAGCTAAAGCAGTTTCTTTGATTCCATATTTTATCATACTTTCATTTTGCCTGCTTGCCAAACATTTTTTTAAACCTTGCATATTTATATCATTAATGCTGAAAAAATACGGCTTCGTAAATTTCTTAAGCCTATGCCTCGAAATCCACCCTCTAATTTTTAAAATTATTTTATATAAAATTAATAAGAATCTTTCAATGTTTAAAGTACCTACCAAATAATCAATTTCCCTCTAAAATTGGCTGAGCTATTAATTTTGTTTAAATGTATTATGTACGTTTATAATTTTGTTTCAAAACTTATGGATACAAAGAATAAAGAAATATATTATTTGCTATCTACATATTTCAGAAGAATAATAAATGATTTTCCGCCATAACCATTCACATATTCTAACCTTAAATTTCTTAAATCTATGTTTAAATTTTCGTTTTTTTCTTGAGAGCCAGATGGCTCAGATGGATGGATTGATTATTATTCACTTTCTATGCAATTTTGTATATCAAATAAGAGTTAAAAGGGGTTCAATCAAATTAATACAGACTCAAATTATCGTAATCGTAACGTGAATCTTACAATTTCCCGCCAATACTCCTAAATCTTCTCCCTGTCATTTTATAGCTGTACTGTTTAATGTTCCTATTTAGTATCAAAATTGATTATATTTCCTATTTTTTGAAACTATACTAATAATAAAGCTGAAGAGTTTGTTTGTTTGTTTGAACGCGCTAATCTCAGGAACTACTGGCTCGAATTAAAAATTATTTTTGTGTTGGATAGGATTTATCGAGGAAGGCTTTAGGCTATATAACGCGGATGAAGTCGCGGGCGGCCGCTAGTAATGTATAAAAGGTTTTTTATGAATTAAAAATAAACTTGTTTACAATGTATTATCAGTTTTGTAATTTTGTTCAAAATCATGGGGAAGACAGTATCTGCTACAATACAATGTAAACTACAGTGGCAGACACGGACTTCAAACATTTTTTATTGTGATGTACAATTATGATCAATAAATATTATCTTCTCGTAACCGATAAATCCATCCAGATACGAGCATCCGTACAAGGTGGAGCTGGAACTGTACGAGCCTCCGCCCGAGTTCCTGGCGCCGGCAGCCGAACCCCTCTCGTTTCCACCGCCCATGGACCAGACCAAATACACCTATATCGACACCGAATCGAAAGTGGACGAACTCGTTGAACATTTGAACACCGTCAAGGAGATAGCCGTCGACGTTGAACACCATTCTTACAGGACATACCAAGGTAATGGTTTAAGTTGATTCAATCTGTTTGGAAAGATGAAATGTATCGAACCGATTTGTGTATATTTCCTGTGTCTAATAAATTTAAATCCAATTTACTTATCTTGTTCAACCCTGGCGATATAATATTGGGCGAAATGAGTAATCAGTAATCAATCAGTCAAGCTAGTCATAAGTTTTGAAGTTTTGGAAGGCAACAGTGTTGTTTTTTATTTATGCAGTTGCGGAATCCATATCTGTACTGCCACACTAATATAATACTATAGTCCGTACATTATAGTTCTGAATTTTGGCAGATCGTTTAACAGATGTGACACATTCACTGTTACTAGTATCACTGTTATACCAATAACGAGAATATTATCATCAAATAATTTATTATAAAACTCACAACGAATTCTCGGCACACTGTGAGCACAGATTTTTTTACCCTGCCTAACAGTACTAAAAAATCCAACAACACGACAGCACAAAATACAAATAATAAAGATGAAAAGTGACAACAGAAATGCCAGATAGGTGACGGGCGCTGTCGATTAATGGATCTATGTCACAGAATAAAGAAGTAATTTTTTATTTACCACTAGCCTTCCGCCAGCGGCTTCGCCCGCGTGGACCCCTTTAATGGGTCCCCGTAGGATAAAAATAGCATGTGTGCTATTCCAGGCTTCATTGCTATATTAAAATCATAGGCGTTTAGCCAGTTGTTTCAACCGCGTTGACCCTATTACCCGTTTTCACGTAGGGATGAAGCATTTTCCCGCGGTAAAAAGTTACCGCGGTGAGGCTACAGCCCCGGTTCTCCACAAAAGAATAAGTCTTTGTTTTTGTCTTTGACGACCCGCGTGGCGCAATGGTTACCATGCCGGAATGCTAATGGGTCCCGGGTTTGATTCCCGGCGAAACAGAAATTTTAATGAGGAGTTTAAATTTCTGTTCTTGGTTTGGGTGTTTGTGTTCCTGTCTTTGTATGTGTCCAAACAACATTTGTATTCTTTATCTTTTGAATTTTTTCTAATCTTGTGTGTAGATAAATATAATTTAATAATATAAATTTTCTTTGTTTCAGGCATTACTTGTTTGATACAAATATCGACCGACCAGGGCGGCGACTTCATCATAGACGCTCTGGCAGTCCGCGAGCACATTCACAAACTCAACTTGTCCTTTACGGATCCTAGGAAACTCAAAGTATGTTATTTGTGCAGCTTTTATTTTCTTTCACAATTCGCGTAAGATAATTTTATAAATCTGTGGTTTGGTTACTTAAGTAAACAAAAAATGTATATGGATAAATTTAAAAAGATTTATAATAGGCATGATGACAGATTTTTAAATACCTTTCCTTATTGTAGCTACACATCTCCTAGTTTCGAAAAAAAGTTTATTTCAGCAATAAACTTAAGTTTTAACGTAAATTATTGTATTTTCTGCTATGTAATTTGAATTAAGCGCGAAAACCCTCGAAGGTGTCATGGCGTCGGCTTGCTCGTCAAACTTCAAGCAACATAATGACATTTACTGAGACGTGACGTCATTCCTTTTGATTGGCGTTTCAGATAACATGGCCGATTACTGTATTTAATACTTTATTTTATTGAAAATCTTATTAATCCTAATGTTTATATTAAAACGGGATCATATTTTAGAATTTTTTTAGCATATATTTTTCTGTAAAACCATTTATTCTCTGATTCTTTAATAGTGTCATCATGCCTTTTCTATACCTACTGAGTCTCACGAGGATGCTAATTGATGTTCGTCGACTTTTGAGGACTTTTCTTCCCCATGTCCTACCCGTTAAGATTATTCATAACGGATCTTAAAACAAAATATTTTTAGTTCATTTTATTAATATTGTATGCCAGAATATGGTTGACTGTTTAAAACTCCAATAATAATTTTAAACATCTTATTATATGTATGTAAAAAGTCAACAATAAATTATTTTTATTTCATTTCATTGTTCTCTGCAAGCCTCTCGCTTGCACTCACTGCGCACTTTTTCGTGCGTGCTCATGGATTTATATGACGTTATCACGTCAAAAATGATTATTCAACATCTCAATGCTCAGGTGTTCCACGGAGCTGATAAGGACGTGTTGTGGCTACAAAGGGATTTCGGCGTGTACATCGTAGGCCTGTTCGACACGTTCCGCGCCGCGCGCTCTCTGCGCACTCCGGGGCTCGGTCTCAAGAACCTGTTAAAACACTACTGCGACGTGGAGGTCGACAAGAAGTAAGTTTTTTGTGCTAAAAAACTTATAAATATTGTATTACAGGCACGTTAAACAACGTGAATTTGCCCTTTATTAACACGCTCTTATTAGCGCCACTTGTATGTATGTATGTATGTTTGTAACTCCTTTAGACTCGATTTTGACTCACTTTCAACAGACAGATTTAATACAGAGTTTGTACACTTATCAAGAATCGGCCGTAATACAATAATTCGATAAGATTATCGCATTATCCTGATTAGGATCGCCAGGTTTAATTAATTTCTTAAAGTAAAAAATAAAAATGTATAGTTTAAAAATACACGCTTTTAAAGCAAATCAAACTAAAAAGTTAACAAAATCCTTAATATAATCAGAAATAATAATGAACAAAAAATTCTAGTGTTATGGTGAAAAAAAAAACCGGCCAAGTGCGATTCGGACTCACGCACGAAGGGTTCCGTACCATTATCTATAAAAAATTCACGTTTATTGTATGGCAGCTCCCTTAAATATTTATTTTTTTCTATTTTTAGTATTTGCATGGCAATAGGGGTAACAGAAATACATCATTGCCTTTGATTATCCATAGAAGCGCGCATGGCCCGGCGGTTAGCGTAGAACGCAAACGATCTATGCAACTAAGCCAAACGGGCGCGGTCGGGTGTGAGATGGGTGACCGCTAGTGGCAAAAAATTTCATGCGCGTTTCCGTGCTTTGGAGGGCACGTTAAGCCGTCGGTCCCGGTTGTTGTCGATAGATAACAGTCGTTAAACCTTGTCGGAGGCCTTATGGGCGGTTTGAAAATATCCGACAGCGGGTTGGCCACTAACCCACATCTCCACCAACCCGCATTGGAGCAGCGTGGTGGAGTAAGCTCCAGGCCTCCCCATTAATGGGGAGAGACCCGTGCCCAGCAGTGGGACGCAAAAAGGGTTGCAGCCATCCATAGAAATCATTGCATTAAGATTGAATGAAAGGTAAATTGTGGTTTATGATTTATGACGTATTAAAAAAAACTACTTACTAGATCTCGTTCAAACCAATTTTCGGTGGAAGTTTGCATCGTAATGTACATCATATATTTTTTTTAGTTTTATCATTCTCTTATTTTAGAAGTTACGGGACACACACACACACACACTCACACACACACACACACACACACACACACACACACATTTTACCACTTTGGAAGTGTCTCTCGCGCAAACTATTCAGTTTAGAAAAAAAATGATATTAGAAACCTCATTTTTGAAGACCTATCCATAGATACCCCACACGTATGGGGTTGATGAAAAAAAATTTTGAGTTTCAGTTCTAAGTATGGGGAACCCTTAAAATTTATTGCTTTTTTCTATTTTTGTGTGACATCTTAATGTGGTTCACAGAATACATCTACGTACCGAGTTTCAACAGTATAGTTCTTATAGTTTTGGAAAAAAGTGGCTGTGACATACGGACGGACAGACAGACAGACAGAGCTGCTGAGCTGATGATGGAAGGTGTTACGATGATTAGGAGTTGAGAGCAAATTCTTTCAATAAGTGTTCTTTGTTCGAAAACTTTTACTTTAAAAGTTTGATTTTTTTGCTCTTCCCCCCCGGACGTAAAAGTGTAAAGACGTGTCTACGCATAAAATTGTTTTCAAATTTAATAAATAAATAATTTTTTGAAAATTTAATTCAATGTTTAAAAATAGGAAGTAATAAGTGTGAGGAGTAACTCATAAGTGCTAAAAGAAATTGTAAACCGAGAAACCTGCTGTCCTGGTATAAGTCGCTACGCGTGAGTCTGTTTCTTGCCTATTCTAAGTATACAATCAACTCAGCGCTGACCTTAAACTGTGATCCTGGTACTCGAAAACAAAAGACCCTACTAAACCCCACCACGACGCAAATATAAGCGCCATCACTACACTCCAGTTGATCAACCAATCCCATCATTTATCGCAGCTGAGCCATCATTGGACACAAACCGAGTCATTGACCCCACCACGCAACTAAACATAAGTGTCATTATTGCACTCCAACTAATTAGGCCACGCCTACACGCACCAGATTGCACTTCTGCCGATAACTTTGTACGCGTTTGCGCCTGTTAAAATCAAGACTATCCTCTACCTGTGATATACGCTCACCTGTTGATAGAGGCGTAAGAAAACAATATGGATACGGACCAAACGTTATCGGACTCGGAATCGTGTAGTACAGAACAGGTTTATGCAACATCTGCCGATTTGTTGTCCAAACGCTACAAACGCAAACGTGAGAGTGATCTTTCGCAAGATCTTTCCGAGCTTCGAGAAGAAATGAAAAAGATGATATCTGATCTCCTGAACAAACAAAAGGAGGGGTTTGAAAGCAATGCTGCCGCATTAAAGGAGATCAAGTTAACAAATGCAAGTATCGAAAACTCTCTGGCTTTTTTAACTACACAAAATGAGGAATTAAAAAAGAAAGTCGAGCATTTAGAAGAGAAAGCAAAAGAGGATCGAAATTACATTACCATTCTTGAAGATAAAATTGAGAATATGCAGCAAGATTCAAGAAAAGCAAATTTTGAGATAAAAAATGTGCCTTTAAAACTGAACGAAGCTAAGTCTGACTTACTAGATATGGTTGACAGCCTTTCTAACACATTAGGTTGTGCACTAAAGAAGTCTGATGTCAAAGATATATACAGAGTCCGCAGTAAAAAAGAGTCATCCAAAAATACACCGATTGTTGTAGAAACTTCATCAACTATGCTAAAAAATGAAGTACTTAAATTGAGTAAAGCATATAATATCTCGCATAAAACAAAATTATGCGCTCAACATCTTGGCTTCCGAACATTTGTAGATACTCCAATATTTATCTCCAATCAATTAACTGCTAAGGGCGCCCGACTACACTTTCTTGCGAGGGACCTTGTAAAAAGAAAGCTATTCAAATATTGCTGGACGGCTTACGGCAAGATATACATAAGACAAACGGACGACTCTGAAATCATCTCAATTAAGAATGAAGCACAAATTCAACAGTTATCACAAAATAATTGACTATATGAACGTTTCTGTAGAAAATGTAAAATTATTTTGAGCGTTACGTTACGTATAGGTCAAGAAATATTTTCCTGCTTTCTTATATTGTTATTCAATGTCCAATATTTATATAGAAATAATTTTCAACAATATTTAAATAAACACATGACTCATAAAATAATATACACAAAACTACAAACACACTCACACGCACACATACAAATTCACAATATATTTGGTACTTCACCATTTTTGGTTCAGTTTTCAATCGAACAAATTCTTGATCACTATATTGTCTCCATTTTATGTAACATACTATACATTAAATATGATTTAACATACACATTCCCATTATTATTTCAGTTTTCTATTAATAAAAGTCCTTATCACTACATTATCTCTACTTTAAGTTACATTTTATACCACAAATATGATTTTACACCCACTTCTTTCTCAAAGAATAATGGATAGCTCCCTAAATACTATAAAAGAATTAGATAAAACTTTAACTGCGAGTACAGTAAAATGTGACATCCAAGAGTTAAAAAATCACTTCACCTATAGCAAAAATGATTTTACTATTATTTCACAAAACATAAGAAGTATTTACAGAAATTTTGATGACTTACAAATAACCCTCGCGGACTTACACTTTGACCCAGATGTTTTTGTTTTGACCGAATGTCGCTTAAGTGACAAACCTATTCCACAGTTGAGTAATTACGATGCCTATGTAACTTCATGTAATATAAACCAAAATGATGGAGTGGCCGTTTATGTAAAAAGCAATCTTAAACCCAAATTCAAAGAAGTCAAGCTAAATCATGCATCCTGTCTGCAAATTAACGTGCTAAACTACGTCCTTTTGGGCATATATCGCTCTCCTTCTAATCCAAACGCTTCTGAATTTATAAACTCTCTTAGCTCTTACCTAAACAATATAAAATCTCAAAATAACATAATAATTACAGGAGATATTAATATTAATCTTATTCCAAAACAAAATGAACAAACTCATGACCTTAATAATAGGACAAATTATCTCAATATGTTATCTATGTATGGTATTTTAACTGGTCATCTGCATCCCACAAGAGAACAGAACTGTTTGGACCATTTTATGCTTAAATTTAATAAATCTAAACATACAGCTCACGTCGGTATTTTAAACACTTCAGTGACTGATCATTGCACCATATTATTAAGCCTATCTAAGGTAAAGCGTATATATTCTTGTAAAAAAACATACGAAATAACTGACTATGAACGAGCATATACTTTACTACTCGAAAAGAACATCTCTAAACTATTGTTAAGTCAAGACCCGGATTTTATAGTAGAGCAATTAATTACACAAATAACTGATTCACTCACAGCAAGTAAAATAACTAAAATAATACCAAAATCAAAACGTTCCCTAAAACCTTGGATTACACCCGGTATTATGCGTTGCATAAGAAACAGAAATAAGATGCAGATGAAACTTAAATCTGATCCTCATAACGACATATTAAAAATCACGTATAAAATATATCGCAACTTTTGTAATAAATTATTAAAGAAACTGAAACGTAAATATGAATCAGATAATTTAGCCAAATCAGTTAATAACCCTAGAGCACTTTGGAAAACAATTAAAACTATAACACACATTAAACAAAAAAAGTCATCAAATAATGATCTGTTAAACATAAAGCCTACTCCCAGTGAATCCTCTGAGTACGTGAATGGATATTTTGCAAATGTAGGCCAAAAACTTGCAGGAAACATTGCAACTAACATTAATCTGCCTACTCAAATTCAAAATGAATCTGATTCCACAAAGATACCACACCTATCTTCATTTGTTTTACTGGATACAGACCCACAGGAAGTTGATAACATTATTACGAGTCTAAAGTCGGGGAGTGCACCCGGGTACGACAATATCCCAACTGTGTTCCTCAAGAAAGCCAAACCTATATTATCACCTATAATAAGTCATTTAACAAATATGTCCTTTAAAGAGGGCACATTTCCTAGTCTACTCAAAATGTCGATTGTAACCCCTGTGTACAAGAGTGGCGAGAAAGACGATCTTAACAATTACAGACTACAAATAATTAATAATAACTAATAATAAATAATTAATAACCGACTAACAAACTATTTAACTAAATTCAAAATCATATCTAACTCTCAATTTGGCTTTAGACATGGATTATCAACGGAAGATGCTATTTTGGCTCTTACGTCTAGAGTGACCGAACTTCTAGACCAAGGAAAGAAATGCTTAACTGTGTTTCTTGACATTAAAAAAGCCTTTGATACCGTATCGCATCCCATTCTTATACAAAAGCTTGAATGTATAGGCATCAGAGGAGAACCTCTTAATTTATTTAAAAGCTATCTATATGGGAGGAAACAAAAGGTTAAGATAGGAGATTATGTAAGTGGTGATTCGGAGGTTTCGTTTGGCGTGCCACAGGGCAGCGTCCTTGGTCCTACGCTATTTTTGATTTACATCAATGCCCTAACAAACCTAAAAATAGACGGAGGACAAATTTTTTCATATGCTGATGATACAGCCATTGTGTTTTCGGGTTCCTCCTGGGACTCAGTGCACAAAACTGCTGAATCTGGCTTGAGTAAAGTATTTTCATGGTTAACATCTAATCTCCTAACACTAAATATTACAAAAACAAATTATATATGTTTCAGCATCAGTAAACGTACCGAACCACAGAAAGACTATGCACTGAAAATACATCAATGTAATAATATGAACCTTACAAATTGTAGATGCAAAGAAATTAATAGAGTCTGCAATATTAAATATTTAGGTGTGGTAATCGATAGCAGACTATCTTGGCATGCTCAAATAGACTCTGTCAATGAAAGAATTCGGAAATTAATATGGATCTTCAAAATTCTTCGGCACGTAACTACACGTAAATTACTTAACCAAATTTATATCTCCCTCGCACAGTCAGTTCTCACGTATTGTATTCCTATATGGGGAGGGTCCACTAAAACAAAATTTTTGGCACTAGAAAGAGGTCAACGTTGTTTATTGAAGATCATGCATTTTAAACCATTTAGATTTCCAACTGAAGATCTGTATGCACAACAGCAATTACTAACTGTGCGAAAACTGTATATTTTACAAACTATTCTAAGGAGGCATAAAACGCTAGAACTTGATACCACTGTTATAAACAGGAGGAGGAAATATAAGGTTGCTAATGTACACCACACTAAAACTAAATTTGCTAAGAGACAATATCTAACACAATCATCTTTTTTATACAACAAAATAAACAAAGAGCTTGAAATCTACAAATTATTGACAATAAAGTGTAAGGAAAAAGTTCTAAATTGGATTAAACAATTAAATTATGACGAAACTGAATCTCTGTTATCTCAAATTTTATAACACATTAACACACACACACACACTCACACACACACTCACACACACACACACGCGCGCGCACACACACACACACACACACACACACACACACACATTAAATGTAATATAATAATCATTGTAAAATAAAATAAAATATCGTATCTTTTTATTTTTTATATATGTACATATTCTAATGTACATATTTATAAGTACATATTATCAAATTTATCACTGTATGTATTGATACTCTTGTTAGAGATATGGAAGAGCGGAGCCTCCTGACACAGGCATTTTTTAAATGCCTACTAGGATGGCACCGACATCTGAATAGAAAAATCAATAAATGTATTCAAAAGAACTGTATAAAAAAAATTTATTGTGTTAAATGTATGTTTTTTGTCACTAATAAATCTTTGAAATCTTTGAAATCTTTTTAACTATTGGATATATGTATTTAGAAGTAGCTTTTATTATACCTATATACACTTTTAAAAGTTTACTTATGTACAAATACACTTTTTTCATTTTCCCACTAGCTGTGCCCCGCGGTTTCACCCGCGTTAGAAAGGATCATTAGCATGAAGTGAATATACTCCGCAAATTTGCTCATTATTTTATTTTAAATTATCTAATTCTACAGCATTACGAATGAAGTCCTCGATCTATTACCAATAATATGCTGTAGGTACGTAGGCGGCCGTGCTGCACCGCCGCAGTGTCGTTCTAACATAATGAGTACAATACCAGCCCCAGTTTCGCTTCATTCTTAGCTCTCGTCAAATAAGCTACTAAAACCCTCTGTTAATCAATAAAAGGAAAGCATTTAAAATGTAACAAAATATAATATATAAATTAAAATAAGAAGAACGGATGATATCAAACATAAAAGTATCTTATAAGTGTCACAAACCAATTTATAAACGAAGTCGTTGAGACACAATCGTCAGCAATAGCCCGCTCGCGCGTTCTGTGCCCGCGCAACAGGCAGCCTTTGTGATATTGATTATTTGGTGGGAGCAGCGTAAAAAGGATAGCAGTAGTTTTAGAATGATCATAAAATAAAAGTAGCCTTAGTTATTCCTTATTACATCAGCTACCTACCTGTGAAAGTCCCATCAAAATCGGTTCAATCGTTACAGAGATTACCGGAACAAATAGACAGACAGATAGACCGACAGACAAAACAAAAGTAGCCTGAGTTACTTCTTATTACATCAGCTACCTGCCTGTGAAAGTCCCGTCAAAATCGGTCCAGCCGTTTCAGAGATTAGCCGGAACACACAGACAAGACAAAAATTGAAAAAAATGTTATTTTGGCATATATACCGTATAAACATTCATATGCGTGCAGTTATTTTAATATTACAGACACTCCAATTTTATTTATTTGTATAGATTTGTTTTTAAAGTTCGTTCCATAATCCCATGAGTACCTGGACGCCCGAGCGTTGCTCGGATAAAAACAATTGATTTTCTTGGTTTATTTTTAAGCAAAACATTCATTGGCTTAGTGTTACTTAACAAAGCCTTTTGAAATACCTAGCTCCCAATTTTAAAAAAATTGTCATAAAAAATTATAAACGCAACTTGCCTATGTACTTGAGGTTTGAACCCGGGTCTCTAGCTCCGTAGTCAGCTTTCGTAACCATTCGACAAAGAAAGCTTTAATTCCATTGACAAAAATTTTATAGAGGTCTTTCATATCGACATTGTCATTTGTTTGAAAGGCGGATTGACGGTCGACATTTGACGGCTTTCTACGCCACAATTAAATATTCTGCAATAGATGTCAGTAAGAGTAATTTTATATTTAATGGCATAAACAATATATAAAATGACAATTTCTATCAATAAAAAATTTCTGGATCGATTTATCATCCCCGAAACCAGGGTACTAAATTTCATCAAAATCTATGGAGCCGTTTCCGAGATTCAGAAAATATATTTAGATTCACAAGAATTGCTCGTTTTAAAGGTATTAGATATGACAAGTGTGAAGTATTGCAAGAGGCGTCTGTCATTACTCTTACGAATGGCGTCGAGACGTCTCTACTGGAGGTCTTTTGACCATTTCGCCAATGTCAAAGTTGCTAAAAGAATCTGTTAAATAAACGCGAATGTTTCGCAAGCGACCACCTAGTCATGATTGATTGGATTTTTTAAATTATGTTTTCCATCCCTGACTCATGCAGGTATCAGCTGGCTGACTGGCGCATTCGACCGCTACCGGCGGAGCTGGTGGAGTACGCGCGGCAGGACACGCACTACCTGCTGTACGTGTGGCGGCGCATGAGGGCCGAACTGCTGGCGACCAGCGGCGGCTACAACCAGCTGCGCGCCATCTTCCACCGCAGCAAGGTCATCTGCGCCGCGGTAACTGTCACAATCTCTTTTAGGTTTCCGTTCACAAAGGCTTCATACGGAACCCTGTTACAAAGACTCCACTGTCACCAGGCTGTGTCTCAGGAACCATGATAGTGGTGTATTTTTCTGACTATAACAACAAATACTAAAATAAGAATGAAATAAATGTTAATGAGGGCGGTTGTCATATTTCGTTTTGACATTAAAACGTTTTGACGAGCTATAAGGCGCAATGGTGACCTCGCTAGTGTGTCTTTCAAACGTTACTTGGTTCGATATCCAAATCCTTTCTCTTATGAGTGTCCATGACACCTACAATACATAGTATCCTAATCTACTTCACAATTTTATTATCTTATCGATTTGTGGTGGATGTTAGATCGGAATGTCTGTGTACCTACGAGCCTCTTCTTTCCCACCCATCGTAGTCTTGTGTCAGCAAATTCTCGTACACGATATCTTGCCTATACAAGGCGGCGACGCGGCGATTGTTCGATTTATGTATAATTTTTTGTTCCAATTGATATTTTAAATTATGTACACAACAAGTAGGTAACAAGAACAAGTGTGTAGCGTTATTTATTATTTACATTGTTTTAACGTGATCGGCAGACGTACAACAAGATGGTGATGGACGACACGTCGCACTTGGGCTTGTACGTGAAGTCGCGGCGAGTGTTCAACTCGCGTCAGATGGCCGCTCTCAAGATGCTGTACCGCTGGCGCGACGAGCAGGCACGCTTGCTCGACGAGAGCGTCACGTATGTACCGCTTTACTAGGATTTGATATTCTTGATGATTATGAAGGATAATTCTGGATAATAATGATAGCTTCGTATGATTTATCGTCGCTATTCGAATAGTTGTCAGACAGTTAGGGCCTCTTTCGCCACTCTCAAGTAGTGCCAAGTACCCAAGTTGTCATATAAAGTCACCAGTAATTTTCACGTGCGATGTCAAGAATGTGTATAAACAATGAAAATGTTATTCTGTGTGCAGGTACCTCATCCCGAACCACATGATGCTCGCGCTCGCCGAGGCACTTCCGCGCGAAGTGCAAGGAGTGAATGCGTGTTGCAACCCTATGCCGCCGTTCGTCAAGCAGAACATCATCAAGATACACAGAATGCTTCTCTCGGTCAGTACTGGGCCTATTATATCGTAAACCGGCGCGGTCGGGTGTAAGATGGGTGACAGCTAGTGGGAACATTTCATGCGCGTTTCCGTGCTTCGGAGGGTACTTTAAGCCGTCATACCCGGTTGGTATCTATAGATACACTAAATTTCATGAAAATCGCTGGAGCCGTTTCCGAGATTCAAATTATATACGTACGTATACGGTATTTACAAGAATTGCTCGTTTAAAGGTATTGGATAGGTTAATTAAAGCGCAGAGCGTTGTAAAATAAAGTGACAATGCGAAAATATGTTTTTCAGCTTGCCTTCAAAATTCCAAAGAAAAGAAAGAAAAGTAAAGAAGCCATTGCTTTACTTGACTGACTGACTTGACTGGCTGGTTACTGATGACTCAAAAAAAAAAAAAACAAAATATTTATTTCATATTAAAAATACAAAATATTCGCTTAATGAATGTCATTTTTCCCGGTATTTAGGCACCCGTTTGTGTTGAGGTGAGAGAAGAAGGGCGGCGGAAAAAACTCCAAGCAGCACTCTTTTTTAAGTACACATATAATATGTTTGAGATAACAGTATGGCTATGGGTCGATCGTAAGCACACGTGAAAGCTGATCGTATGAGAAAGCCCACTTTCACTTACTCACAGATGAGAGTAATTACTAAAATTATTACATTCAGTTTAGAAATAGCCTTGTGTGCTTGTCCATAGTGTTATAGTAAGCCTTGCGGCTGAGGAATGGTTTGACTCTTCTTAAAAGGTTTTAAAGGCCGCGATTGATACTTTATTTTATTGGGTCTTATTATTGTAGCCTGATGGGCATCCCAATAAAAGAATACCTTTTATATGGAGCCGTCATTTCGGAAATGCCAGCATACTGTTACCTTTTATTACTCGTCCAGTTCCAATGAAATTGGCAAAAAAGTGATATGCCATACATAATTGAAAAAAAAAACTCAATAGTAAATAATTGAGGGTCATTTGTTTCGCAGTGTCGCGAGATGCCGCTGGAGCCTGTGCAGCAGCCGGGCGATGCCAGCACCGAGCGGGGCTACCTAGCGCCGGTCACCTCCGCGTACGACGTGCACGACGTGGCCTTGGACGATTTCCCCAATCTAATGTAAGTTACACCTGTGGAGCCATCCATAAATTACGTCACAAGTTGAGGGGGAGAGAGGGGTTCGAACAAGTGTGACATTTTGTGACGATAGGTGGGAGACGTCACGTGGCGTCAAAGGAGACCGCCAGAATTTTATACATCGTTGGGCCCAATACGCGTTACACATTTTGGTGTTAATAGTTCGATAAATATATAATTTTTAATTAGCTCAAAGTTTTTTTTTAATCTTTGAAAGGAGAAAATTGCATATTTGAATGACATAGATTAGGTTATATTCTACATCATGGTATATAGAATTGCCTTGGTTCCTGTTTTATAAAATAGAAAAATATGGATTTTACATATTAAAATAATGTTATTTCAGATTCTAGAGCAGGAATTAGAAAAAAAAGTATTTCAACATGTTCGGTTATTTTAAGTCCACAGTTATCCCAGTCCGTAAAACAAAGACAAAGTCGCCAAAAGTGCACTGAAAAGCAAGAGAGAACATCCTTAAACGTACAAGTACGAAAACAAATGAGTCATCTTGCTGCTTGTCAAATACTTGACATTTGTGACTGACAGTTCGGATAGCATTTCGACTATAGTATACAATAGAAAATAATTTACTAGGATCCATTTTCATACTTGAGAAACATAAATATTCGAAAATGTAATTTTCTGATTTTATTATTAAATTTGCAGGCGAGAAGATGACATAATATTGGATCAGACGAATGATTTACTAAACGATGAAAACGAAATAAACATTGGACAAGTGCATGTCACAGCTATAACATCGGAAGAGGAAACCGAAGAAAAAATCAACTTTGTAAGTACAATGTTAAATAAGAGTGTAGATCTTCAAATACTTGTAAATATTACTTTGATACGCAACGTTTATTTGATTAGATTCTCTATTTTTAAACAGCATTATTGTAAGTCTGCATTCTGGATGGATGTAAACAGATTTATAATTGTGAGTACTAAACAATGTAAATTACTTGTCATGAGGGCGCAACACTCTGTGTTGTGTACTTGCCTGCTGCTTTAAAGGGATGCGCAAATACATTGATCGGTTGAAGATATTCGAAGCATATGCATGACTTATGGACTTCACTTCAATTCCTAACAAAAAAACAATTCTGTAGTCAGTCATCGGTCATGTTTAAATGGAAATAAATTAGCCTCGAGACTATTTGGGACATATTCAATAAGCAAAATTAAGGGTCGATTGATATAATTACTAGTCTTCCGCTAGGGGCTTCGCCAGCGTGGACCCGTTTTGTAGGTTCTCGTAGGATAAAAACCATCATATGTCTTTTCCCACGGTCCACTCTATATGTTTTCTCTCCAAAGGAGACTGGCGGCTTTCAGCCTGAAGCCCTACAAGAGTGAGTCATAAGCGTAAAAATACGTAATTTTTTTCTAGTTTAGATTGTCTTATCAGCGTTTTTGTAGAACTTGTCCAACTAGAGAAAACATCTATTTTATATTTAACAAATCGATATTTTTTGTGAATCGATTTGTCCCGGTTACATTTCACAATAAAATCACGGTACCTATCTTTAACATACGTACAGATCGATTCACACTTTAAATACTCGATAAAATGACATATTTCCCCACTACTAACCAATCAAAATTCTTTTTTTATATATATTAAAACGATGAGTGGATGAACAAATGATCGATCAATGAATCGATGCGTCATCGATGGTTTGACATCTGTCGTGACAAGACTGACAAGCGAATCGAATCTGTCATTGTCATTTTTCATTTGATTCCGTTGTTGCATTTTTGTTTTATCGCGTTTTCCCGTGAACTCTTACTTTGACTTTTGAATTTCGGACTGTGGACCCTGCATAAACGTTGACCTGGCGAGTTTGATTGGACCTTGATATTCTTGACGATTTGGATTTTTCCATAATGGAACGGATGCGTTGTTGTCAAAAGTTAACTTCAAGTACTTATTTCAATTATAAAGACAAGTTCTTTGAAGAAATTAAAAGCATGTTTTAGTTCCTGTAAAAGTATCCATGTAGGTGACCAGGCCGAATTCTCACAATAAAACCGCCAGTCTCCTTTCATTAAAATTGGTTCAGTAGTTTAAGCGGGAAAGCGTAGCAGACAGACAGAGTTACTTTCAGATTTATAATATTATCTAGGGATGATTTCTTTAAAAATATAACCAACTTGCCTGAATATTTTTGATCAATTGTATGCCTTGCTTTGTCGAGGGACGTTAATAATGATTTCTAGTTAAATTTTCTCAAACAACTTCTTTGCATGATCTATGGCAAGGAAATTATCATGTTGAATCTGTGGAAAGCTCAGAGCATCACTGGTACTGACAGGTATGACACCCGTCAGAGGAGTGGCCTTTACGGGCGAACCCCTCGTCCCAACGTGCATGCACAATGTGCCTTCTAGTTATATACAACTACTGTGTGTCGGTGTCAGTGTTGTCGGTGCAGAAAATGACGTTAATTAAAATTGACATATTTAGAACTGTATGCGTCTGTGGCGATGAAAGAATATTTGTGAATGTGTGACAAAATTAAAATGTGTGCGTTCTTCCCCCGCACCAGATTTGGCACAAAAATTATGTATCGAACCGAGGCGCAATGCCCTCTTCACTGACGGGTGAGTTAGTACCTTTGGTGCTTTAAGGTGGAAAGACTTGAGCTTCAACAATTGGACAGCTTTCTTTTTCTGGTATCAGCACTTTGAGTTCATGAATTTTTTCTATTTTGTTTCTCAAGTAATTATAAACAAGTGAAATAGTTAAGAACCAAACTCCTGAAGAATATAATAAAGTTACTGAGACCAATATTAATATTATAAATAAAAATTTAATATCAACAGCCAACCTGTTGTTACTTTTGTTATGAATATTAATTTATGTGTCTATATGTTTTTACTAAAATACTATTCGTTAACAAAACATTACATTTTTGCAGGTATCAAATCTAAATGTTCAGGCAAAAACATACATTCCACCATACAATCGTCACAGAGGTTCTCGTCATTTAGCAAAGGTATTTATAAAATTTAAATATATATAAATACGGCAATTTATTAAGTTCTAAGAAGTAATGAAATTGTGGTTACATAATTTAAATACTAGTACCTACATTATATAATTTTATTTTATTAATATTATGTAAATTTATTGCTTATATACATAAATCTCATGGGTAACCCTTAAATTGAGCAAAATAAAATCAATTATATTGTATACTGGTATAACTTTATCTTGCTAATAATGTAGTATCATCGTTCAACAGGAAGAAGAAATGAGAGACATGAAATCTAAGGAAGCGAAAATAACAGCTATTGCCCAAGGAGACCAACTCATAAAAGTTGAACTACTTCTGAAATTACAAGAATCAAAGAAACTAATCGAAAACGAACAAAAGAATGAAGATAATGCAGTTAAGGACAGTGAAGATGGCGAACAAAGTTCTCAGAAAAAAATTGTGCAACGTAAGAGAAAAATGTCAACTGAGAAAGCAGAAAATAAAAGTGAATCAAACACATCACAAGTAGTGGTGCAACAATTAGAAAAATCTTCGAAAAAGGAAGGTGAGAGCAAAGCACACGATAGTTCCGATAGCAATAATTTTAAACCTTATAACTATAATAATGTGAACTTTACGAAATACCGACAGGATTGTGATAAATCGCGCAAAGAACCTAAAATGAAGTTTAAAAAACACAATCAATAATTTAAGATGAAATGTAATCGTATTATTTTATTCATAAACTCTTGATCGATAATCTTTGTTTTATTATTTCACTATGACACAGCAATAGCTATAAAACAACAAATTGCTCTTAGATTGAGATTGAGCTTAGATAACTACCATCTAAACCATAGGATGTATAAAAAAATTGTTAGGTTGGTCGATATACAGGCTAGGGACCAATCCGTAGATTTTCTAAGAGCTCCGATAAGATTTAACGACTGCTATCTACCGGCAACAATCGAACTCGATGGCTTAACGCTGCGGATGGCCTGTTCGCAACCACTGGCCTTTCAACAGTTTCAACTCACTTGTCTGCTTTCGCTAACGCGGCTAAGCGTAAGCGAAAGCAGACAAGTGAGTTGAAACTGATTGATAATTTGATAATCTGAGTGATAATTTGATAATTAACTGTAATTGATTGATGTAAAACGCCAGCAATCTTCGCTGGCGTTTTACATCAATCAATTTCTAGAAAAAATATCTCAATATCAACACAATGTGTACCCACTATACTAGCTGTACGCGACAAAATTACACAGTGCAGTATTTGTAAACATTGCAGTATTGTGTGAGTAACATGTATATAACAGTAAAAGTCACGTGCGACGCAGTCACGTGCCTTGTAGTGAACCTTCTTGTAGTCTGCAACTTGCAAATAATCTAACGCTTTATATTATACACAAGTGCTCACTGGGCTTTGATGAAGATGTACGAGATTTGACAACCATAAAAGGTTTTTGGTTAGATGAAACCATACGCAGCGTCAGCTTTTACAATCAGTATTCTATTAGCCCTCGACGCCTCGTAAAAACGACGGGTGTTATAAAAGAGAAACCCAATTTCCATACAAAGTTGGGCCTGACGTTACAGCGCTAGAATTTTGCCTTTAATTCGAGTACGATGAAGACATGGTTTATGTGCACGTTTTTTAGGAATATCTGCAATGGCCAAATTAGTAAAATAGGACAATGTTTAAGTACATAAAACGTACCTTTTGAAAAATTATCGAATTAGTAGCGAACTTATTATCTTAGCATACATAAACAACAGGTTATCCAACTATCATCATAGCTATGGTCAACAGTAGTAGCCAATGTTTAAGCAGAGGTCAGCCAGAATGCTTTCGTATTCATGTATCCTAGCAAAGGCAAATACTGGCAGGGAAGCCAACGACGTTAAATGTGGATTTACTCGAGCGTCATGAGAACCTAGCGCATTTTGTAGATTGTGAGGTAAGAAGAAAAAAAATATATAAATTTTCCATTTCACCGGTGGGGAAAGCAAAGGTTTTCGAAAATTTTGCTGAACTGAACTCGGCAATTTAATATAGAAAAGATTAAGTGCATATTAAGTAATATTACAGTTGCACAGCAAACACAAACACAAAGCAGCAAAAGGGGGAAAAGCAGGTCCACAGAGAAGCAATTCAACTGGACCCACTGAAGCAGGGTCTAGCTGAGGACCTGTGTGACAAGGAGGGCTTCATCAAAGTCGGGAAGAAGAAGAGGAAGCCCACTTATCATAACAGGTGTGGCACCGCACCGACCGGCCCGTAAGGCCTAAACACGTGTCCCGACTGCATGACTACAAAGGTCGAGGAGATTGTAGAGTACATTCGGATCAAGACCAACTTCAGATTAAGGTTTGAGAGATTGGAGTCTCGTCACATCGTAAATTTTCACTCGTATGTGGTGAGAGTCAGTTCCGCATCATATGTATACCCAACGACGGGACAACCCGCGTGGCGCAATGTTTACCATGCCGGACTGCTAATCGAAGGGTCCCAGGTTCGAATCCCGGCAAAGCAGAAATTTCAATGATGAGTTTAAATTTCTGTTCTCGGTCTGGGTGTTTGTGTTTCTGGTCTCTGTGTGTGTTCATGGCACCCATGACACAGGGTATATCTACCCTACTGTGAGGCTATAAGTGTGAAACGTTATTTTTTATTTTTTAAGTACTTACTTTTATTAGACTTCAGGCTTTTATTTTTAAAATTAACTCCCATCGATTCACATTGGAGAAGAAATGAATATTGCTCAATAACGCCATCTACCGTATGGTATGAAAATTTCGTGGTTGATAAATCGAATGTCAAATTAACAAAGGTAGATATTATTGAGATTAACAGTTGGTTCACTAAAAGTTTAACTATTCGTCACCTAGATGTCTGCAGTAGTCTCGTTTTGTTAAGGCTTTGTACATTCTTGTAAGGCTTACAACCTTCATTTAGATTCTGTATCTTACAACCTTAATGCTGGATGCATTGAGGTTGTAAGATTTGGATTTCAGTTCGTCGGAGCTCGAGACCTCCTTAATATTAGGAGAGCTCCATGCCCAGCAATGGAACGCTAAAAAGGTTGCAGCCTGATATAATGTAGCGATAACAGTCGTTTCAGCTGCAGCGTGTTCATAATCTTCCACCCCAAATGAAGACTAATAAGCTGAACTTAATGGAGCCTGTGATGGAAGGTTCGGCGGCGGTGAGGCTCGCGCTGCGCTCTTTAGGTACCTATAGTTTAGCCATACTCGGCCAACGAAAGAAAATACAGTAAGCTGATCTAAGTATATTTAATATGCTCGATCATATTAATGATTGTTCAAAATAATTTTACGTAAATTTAGACTTTTATTTATGGTTTTGAAAGGGCTGTTAACGAATCTTTCATCCAAATTCCCCAGTATCTTTAAAGTTTATGTCGCGTATTGTTTAAATGAACATAACTTTTTTGTTTATGACTCGATTGATATGAAATACACACTAATGTTATAGAAATTATTCAACAATATATCAGTAAACACATTCAAAGAAGGGAAAAGAATTTGAGAATGAAATATTAAGTTAAGGTTAATTTATTGTACGCTTGAGATGCCAACTTTAGAATTCATTTTATTTGCTATTGAGGAGTAGTTTTGAAAAAAGCTTAAATATGTTTCTTACTATGTTAGTAAAGATTACAAATTTAATACAAAATTAAAATACTCTACACAAAAACATTTTGTACATCAAGTCTCGACACTCAATTTTCAGAGTTTCAAAGAAAATTGACATTTAAAGGGTGAATTTCGAGAAATGCTGAATCACGTATTTTTTTATTTTGGTTAGAAAATATTTATATCAAATTTCAAGAAAATCTATTAAAAAAAAACAGTTTTCCATACAAATTTTCATCCCTCATTTCACACCCTTAAAGGGTGATTTTTAAAATTATCCATAGCCTATATGTTAGCGAGGACCAATATTATATAAAACAAAAAAAGTTTCATCAAAATCCGTCTAGTAGTTTTTGCGTGAAAAGCTAACAACAGACAGACAGACAAAAATTTCAAAACTTATATTTTTAGCTTCTGTTACTTATAAAAAGACCATAAAGAAGTATTTTTTAAAATTTCTATGCAATGTACAGAATTGACCCTGCTTACAGTTTTATTATAATAATAATATGTAAGATTGTATGTAAGATAATAATATCTGATCCATATTTTCTATTTTTCCTTATTAACAAATTATATTTTGTTATTTAATTCCTCGAACTTATTTGATAGAAATGACATTGATTTTTCAAATTCATTATACGAGGTTTCCACTTTGTTAACTTGGATTTTTATGTCTTCAATGTCCAGGGAAAGGTTTGCCAGGGATGCGGTTAATGTATGTTGAAATTATTCCTTCCATTTCTTCAACATCCCTTCCTTAAAAGTATTAAGTTGGTCTTCTGTTACGCTGCCGGATCCTCGTCGTCGTTTTTCGCCTTCCCGTAAGCTCCATAAATTCCGGTCCTGTAGCCATTGCATTACTTTCGGAAGAAAGGGCTTCAGCACTTAAAGGCATTGGGGGTCTTTGTAATCTTTGGACCCTTGGCATTTTAGCTTTTAATCACGACTGAAACTAGTTTCATAGTTTACGTACTCGTAGGTAAAACGGACTGATTATATACTCTTTGCTCGTAGGCGGCACACACCTTATCAGTTGGTTGACGACAGGTGAGCGCAAATGAACGCGGAGCTGCAGGTGAATTGCATACGTTCTTTTATTTAGCCGTTGCTTTTATTTAGGTAGAATTATAATACTAAATTATTACGCAGAATTTTAAGTTTTAATATTCTTATAAATAGAGCGTATTAATCGGCCATAGACAACTTCGAATGGGTTTAAAACTTACATTCAGGTTGTTTTATATAAAAAATACACGGTTTTGTATTACAAATTAAAGTTTATAGTTCGGTTAAAATAACAATTTCTTTTTTCATATAATACAATTCATTATTATTTATTCTACTCGGACACATCATCAGATATATCTTCTCTTATTTTGATTTTGTTCTTGACTGCTTTCCTGTTTGTATAACTTGAGTCGTTTCGTTCCTTCAAGATACCTTTTCCTTCAACTGTTTTGCTTCTAGATTTTGTATGAACCTTTTTGATTTTGGGGCTTGGTTCCTCTTCTCTAACGACCTTTACTTTTTTGCCTCTGTGTCCAGCATGATGGCCTTCGGCAACGACATTAACTTTACTTTCCTCTTCAGCAATTTCACGTTTCAAAGCACTCTTGAAAGTCTGACCTCTTGTTGGTTCGTGGAGTGAAAATGTAATTCTGTCGTGATGTATCTATAAAAAAGAAAAAGTATTGGTTAGCTAGGTTCTGTACGAGATGAAATCTCCAGTAATACACGTTATAATATTGTATCAAAAACGAATGTACGAAGTAAAACATTTAACAAAGGATAATCAATGTAGTTTTCTCGTCAGGGCTGGTCTTTTTTTCAGAACGATATTTTTTATGCCTTCAGCAAAGCGTAAAAGAAGGCATGTAATAAAATATTATACTAAAACATACTCTATACTCAATAGTGATGTAGCATTCGTCCTCATCCTCGCAAATGAGAGAGTTGACATCTGCCGGTTTGGCGACGTTTGCAGGCCGGCGACCGACGCGGGCGAACCTCCAGAAGGAGCGGATTCGAGAGCCGCAGGCACGCACCATGTCACTAACCTGTGGCAAAAAGTAATAAAATTAGAACTAAATTAACTTTAAAAATTAAATTAAATGTTTATCTAAAAGAGAGGCTTGCCACCATTGTTAGATTATTTCTTCTTATAATATTTTTTTTTTGTTTTTGGAGCAATAATGTAATTTATCAATAAAGCGCCCTACTTGATTTGATAAAATTTAGTACCCTGGTTTCGGGGATGATAAATCGATCCAGCAAATTTTTATTGATAAAAATTGTCGTTTTATTTAATGTTTATGCCGTTTAATATAAAATTACTCTTACTGACATCTATTGGAGAATATTAATAATATTGTGGCGTAGAAAACCGTCAAATGTCGACCGTCAATCCGCCCTTAAAACAAATGACAATGTCGATATGAAAGTCCTCTATAAAAATTTCGTCAATGGAATTAAAGCTTTCTGGATCGAATGGTTACGAAAGCTGACAACGGAGCTAAAGACCCGGGTTCAAACCTCAAGTAGGCAAGTTGGGTTTTTTTAATTTTTTGTGACAATTTTTTTTAAATTAGGAGCTTGGTATTTCAGAAGGCTTTGTTAAGTAACATTAAGCCAATGAAAGTTTCGCTTAAAAATAAACCAAGAAAATAGATTGTTTTTATCCGAGCAACGCTCGGGCATCCAGGTACTAGTGGAATAGAACAGAATAAGAGGAATTCATAGCTAAGGAAATAAAACAGGAAGACCTCATACGAAGTACACTTTGTATATTTTATTCAAATCTTACTTTACTTTCGTAAAAGAAACTTGATCAGGGGCAGCTGTCATAAATTATATACTTTTTATGTTCTTCAATCGCTAATATACAATGTGTTATCAGTACATATGTTATGTTATATTTTAAAGAATAATTTCACTATGCAGCTAAGCCAAACGGGCGCGATCGTTTGTGAGATGGGTGTCCGCTAGTCTCAAATAATGGCCTTCTATTATGAGGTTAACATCCGACAGCGGGTCACTGGCCACTCCATCAACCCGCATTGGAGCAGCGTGGTGAAGTAAGCTCCAGGCCTCGCGAATAATGGGGAGATACCCACGCGCAGCATGTTGCTGACGCAATAAAGGGTTGCATCCAATTTCTTCATGATATAACATTGTTTTTCTTTTGACTCTAGTTATAAGAATGTAATTGTACTTAAGTTAATACCAAACACAAATGTGAAAAATGACAGCCAGTTCAATAATAAAAATATGTTTGGTTGTGGACTTTGCCGAAAAAAGTATTGAGGTCTAAATGAGCGCCAAGTTCTACAGAAAATCCCGAAAAATATTTAAGAGCATAAAATAACCATTATGACGACCGGCGTGGTGCAGTGGTTAACATGCCGGACTGCCATTCGCAGGTTCTCGGGTTCGATTCCCACTCGGGTGCCACCCGCCATACACAAAAGATATCCATGCGGAATCGGTTAACTTGACCGAGTAGTATGATCGTTTTAAAAAACGCACTTACAGACGCGCTTCAAAAGGTACCCGACACCTTGGAAGAGGATACCGAGTTATCTGGGATTGGACCGCACCAAAACACACTTGGTGGCCCGCCTCTGCGCTTGGGGAGAACTCCTGGATCGAGCTCCCACTCTCACCGCCCACAACCCCGGTTGCCCCCTTTTTGTCGCCTTTTACGATCAGGAAGGGGATACTGTAGCTCTATACTTAATCCCGAAGCTACAGGGACTGAATACGCATAGACCTACTAAACCTGCTGCTCATATGAGACAGCGACGTTAAAATGAACAGTTAGAAATTCTGCCAGAGATCGCACCATTACTGTAAATGGCTCCAACGATTTTCATGAAATTTAGTATGCATGTAGAAGTTTTCGGGGTCATTAAATCGATCGAACTAGGTTTCATTCGTGTTTTTAGCGATAATCAACTTAAACATGAACTGAAAAATATTATTTTTACTGACATATATCGGTATTATTATTATTTGTTACATTTGAGAGCTGAATTAGATGGCGTTGTTAAACAGCACTAAGCCAATGATTCTTTAGAGAACATCAATCGTTTTTATCCGAGCAACGCTTGGTCATCCGGTTGCTTTTCATATAATTATGATCTATGGTCAACCAAAAACTTAAACTTACTTTCATTTGCTCGCCTCCATCGCATACAGGACTGTTGCGAGGTTCCACTCCGAAGCTGTTTATGCAAGCCCGGTCTTCGGCCATTAGTGAGTCTATTTGGAAAGCACATTTTGGCAGTGCATCGGTGCGTTCCTGTAGAGAAAAAAAATTTAGAAAATTTATGATTACATAAGTATTTTTAACAAGCTATATGTATGCTTTAAAAACTGCGAGGTAACGATTTACGAATCCCAATAGCGATTGGTATGTGGCTAATGATGTGCCCCTTATTTTTGTCTTAATAAGTGTTCCCAAAGGCAGATTCCTGATGTGTTGGGGGGGATAAGACAAGGTTTCCTGCCCAGATCATTTCTAAACCTAGTAAGTAGCAGTCACATTTAATTATTTTGTAAAAACAAAGCGTGACCGTATAATACACACTGATAACGAAAAGTACGATAGCCTAACCTAATTAAAACCGAAAGATACGAAAACTATAAATGGGAATATTTTATGATGTGTATGGCTGCAACCCTTTTTTGCGTCCCACTGCTTGGCACGGGTCTCTCCCCTTTATTATTGATGTGTACATATACTACAACGTATTATACAGGGTGGGGTACGTAAATACCTATTAGCGACTAACTCATGAGTCATTGTAAATAAGCTTTCTATCTACCTTTTGGTATTAAAAACAAGTGTCTATCTAGTCATGTATGTATTTATTTATGTATGCATGTGTTTATGTATGTATTTATTATGTATGTATACATATATGTTTGTGTGTATGTATGTATGTGTGACATTTATCTAAATTATTAGAATTTTTAGTTATTTTCATTAAAAAAAACTTTCTCGTAAATTTCCTGACTACCTTAAGTTTCTCACCGTCACCCAGGGTTGACTGGCAGAGAATGCAGTTAGGCAATAAGTTTTAACCCTGTAACACTTCTATTAAGGTGCTACAAAAATAAATAAATAAATAAAAAATATTACCCATCCAATATCATCACAGCGTTTGGGTTCATCATAGCATATGTAATAATTAGTTGCCTTTGATCCATCCGTGCGCTTCTCCGTCGACCAAGTATACCAGTTTTCCCCAAATTTAAACATGCTGTTTATGTGGTTTTGCTTGTAAATCAAAGGGAAAATAATTTCGTTAGGATGCATTTGTTTTATTTTTTCCGTTGTCCCTTTTTCTTCTTCATATTCTACTTGCTTCTCCTCGGCGTGTTTGTGAGGCTTTCTGAGGAAGGGTAACTTAGTAATATCTGCTTTCTTCTTGTAATCCCAAGACTCAGTACGAGGTGATTCCTCGTCCTCCATTTTGGAGTCTTCTTGATCAGAGTGCATTATGACCTTTACTTTGACTGCCAGTACGCAGTGCAGAGAGCACAGGAGGGCGAGGTAGGCGTATTGCTTCATGTTCAACACTGATCTGCGAGCTCCTACACTCGTACGTTAGTAATTTTTCTCACAGGAAGTCGTTAAAACGATAAACGATGTGTTTGTAAATACTGCTCTATGACTTTCAAGCAAAGAGTGATAACTACTTGTGTACTTTAAACTCTTTTATTTTACTGTGCAGTCATTACACGTCAATTAACAAAGGATCTACGGATATACTACAAAACCTTTCGGGGGCAATTAAAATAAAACAAAGTTTAGATAGATTATTGCTTTTATTTGGGTACAAAGATGTAGAATATAAAATAAAAATACTGCATTTGGTATCAACCTTTTTTCATAAAACTTCGATTATGAAAACTAAGCATTTTGACAAATACAATGATATACATCTATAAAATAAAATTAAAGCATAAGACGTATATCTAGACTAATTTTATTATTTATTTATCTATATAGAAAATGTATAATCGTATAGTACAAATAAAAAAGCGAGTGAAGTTTGGACCATTGTTAGGAATAAAAGTTTTCCATAGTGCTCAATATTTTACATCTGCCATAAGAATTCGTATTTACAAGATACAATAATAAATTTCGTTTTAACGTGATATTTCGTTCATAGCATTAGGGGTTAAAATAGCGTCACTAAGGCAGAGAGGGTGTTTTATTGTACATAGTTATATTAGAGCCCTTATATTAACATCACTAACGATACAGCACGAAGGAATGAGATTTCGTCGTAAAACTACTCTTCCTCCTACCTAGAAAGTCTTTAGCTAGAAAGTACTCATAGAACAAGAAAATAAGGCCAGGTTCGTAAAACTAAACACATACTTATCATAGAGGAGACGATCTACTTACCTAAATATTTAGATCTTTTAAGTGTTCATTTATCCTAGTACATTGGTTCCGTCAGTGTAAAAGTGAATCAAACTACGTTGCAAACTAAAGACGCTCGCTTATATCTACTTATCAAAGTGCTAAATATAGGCTCTGTTACTAAGCCGTTCGTTTAGGTCCACGAGAAGTAACGTAATATCTAGTGATATAGGGCCGCAGCCACAAGAATATACTATCTAAACGCTTGTTATATTGTCCAAACAACTGACAACCCTAACTTTAACATAGCAAACTACGGAAAATAGACAACTTTTTATCTATTATAATATTAAAATCTAATATGTACTCTTTTTATGTATATTATTTTTTAAATAATTTATTCATTCGATTAATATGCAACTATTACTAAAAATCTTACTTTTGTATTCATTTTATTATTATGCATCTATAGAAAGTGTAATGAAAATAAATGACTATCACGATTGGTAACTTTACCCATTAAGAAACTGAGTTAAGACGAGCGTCCGGTGACTACTAACGCAATTTTCGTTCGATATTATCCAGCATATAATATGGCTACAATATCTGGAAGATATGTTGCACTACACGCCCGTATACTATCGTCTGCTATGGAGGAAAGTGAAGGAAGATCAGGTTATGTCTACTATGTCTATTAAACGTAGCTCACTCGTAAAAGTTATGATGCTGTAAATTGAAATCTGATTATAATCTATTCATCGTCCCTATTTCTTTATTGTTATTGACAATACACAATACTATAAGATAGCTAGATAAGCTCATAATTTTAATAATTTTGTGCTCAAACTACAATTAAAACTTATTAGCTTCTAAAAATGCCAGACAGGCTAATAAATTAAATGGTAAATGCAGTCTTTGAACGATCTAAACAATAAGTACTACTGCAAACTAACGGTCTATTGTGCTTTCAAGGTTTTTTTTAAACATCAAACATAAATATCTTACACGATAAACATTGAGCTTTCGCCTATAATTCTACCAATCATAAGAGCCGAACTCCCTCATTTGATATCAGCCGTCAGTCATTGGTCATTTACAAACACCCTAAACTTGAACATTTATTAATACCTAATACGTAAATAAGCAGTCAGCCCATGAAAATTATTCGACAGGGAAGATAATACTAATCTGATGAATAGATCATAATAAACACACACATTAACTTTAAGACACTGAGACGAGTCCGGGGCGCCCCGCGTGGCCTACCGTCTAAATTTGCATCGTACGAGTGCGTCCAAGCCATGGGAAGGGGTGAAAGCGACCTAGTGAAACCTTTTAAGTACTGATAACCAAGCGCGACCGGACCGCTCCTGTCGAATACGCTAAACACCGTTACTCGAGCCGAATCGAACGCACAGTCCATCACAAAACGCTCAATTTATAATATGTAATCTTACAACTTCATGTTTCGGGATGATGTCAAGTCATAGAAAATATTATCATTTTCACTTAATCCGATATCGGGTTATGTATAAGAAGATAGATAAATATTAATCTAATAGGGAAGATAGTAATAAATAATTGATTTGCCATCTAATAAAAAATTCGATGTAAACGTTGTACAGGACGTACTCTTAAAATATAACAATATAGTACATTTATAATACATTTCATAGACAGAAGAAATTAAATTAAAAATTATTGTCATAGACTACCACAGCGTAAGACATGACAGACATCATCCGCGAGGAGCGACCGTCGTACGATCGAGCGTTAAGTACCAAGTGGACCCGTACAGTATACTTATCTATTCTCGCGAAATGGTCAATTAATGCTACACTCTATTAATCTATATATGTACAGTACTTGACTTATTATGGCACGTTGGGGTTAAGAATGAGATTTCTCAATACATCAGTTTCTGTTTTGTAAAACATCAACTACTTGCAAGTAGTGTGCAATGATCGTTAACTTATGTTAATAAAATAGCTGCACTTATTTTATTTGAATGTAAAAAGAGTATCAAAATCAACAAATATTGTCTTAAAAAGGAACAGTCAACAAACCTCATTCTCCCGGCATATAAAGTCTCGCACTGTCTAGATCGATGGTACGACGGTCGCGTTCAGTTCAATCAGTGGGCATAGACAAGCGACATTCTACTATCGTAAACGCTAGAGTACATAATTAATGATTAAACGAACTTACCTTAATTCAAGTTCTATCATAATTATATGATGGCTTCGTCCTGACCCAACGAAAAGTCACGTGATCTTGATCGTTAACTCGTTAAACTGGACTTTAAAATCATTATATTATCACAGATTGTTAACTAATTATGTAAATTAAATAAAACCTATATATTGTCTTGAAAAAGTCTGATGAGTGAATGGAACTTCTGTCAATAGAGCTTAACACGACTGAATCGACAAAAAATCTATGAAACTGAGCGGCCAACACGTGATCGCGTCATTCGCGCGAAAATTTTAAGGATTATAATAGATATTATGTCCTAAACAGCTCCATATTCTCGATAACTTTTTTATAGTCATGTATCCATAAATAGGCCACAAAAAGGTCAAAATGTCAAAATGTGCTAAAAATTTCGGCTAAGAGTAGGGCCCCTTGTTCAGTCCCCTCAAGTTCAGAATCACGTGGTGAGATCGGCGTCATGTCGGTAACGTGTTTTGTTGAAAATGACAAATCTCGCCTTTTGCGCGTTTCGATTTATTTGAAATAACGAACAAAAACTATAATAATAAATAGTACGTAGTATCGTAGTTTATTGTACTGATGCGAATGACGCGATCACACGACAACGATGATCAAGCATCATCGATTTTTCATTAATTCATGAGGTAAATCTTTATTGACAGAAGTTCCGTTCCATGCATCAGACACTTTCAAGATAATATATTTTTTTATTTAATATTACATACCTAGTTTGATTACAATCAATGATAATAAAAATGTTGTACTGTACTATACTCAGTAATTATATACTTAAATATTGTTTTCTTAAACGTGTTTATTTTTAATTTTATAGTGAGGTACTATAAAGTTGTACGCGTGACACGGAAAACGAGAAGTGTCAGCCATATCTTAGGGCAGTATAAGTACTACTAGTATTCAAGTGTTTACGATAGAAGAATGCTACTAACTAGTTCCCCAGTTCAGAATCTTGTGGTGAGTTCGGCGTCGCGTCGGTATCGGGGCCGGGGGGGAGGTCGGCCCCGGCGGGGGGGTTATCGCTTCGTGCCCAGCAGGCACGGGGCCGGCCATCACGTGGCGGCGTAGTCGAGGCTCCTCCTCTGCAGGAACACCTGCATCTCGGCGAAGGTGGGCCGGTCCAGTTCGTCGCGCCGCCAGCACTCGCACATCAGCTCGTACACGTCGCGCGGACACCCCGGCGACCGCTCGATGTACTCGAACAGGCCGTCGTCCGCTTGCAGGTGGGATAGGTTTTCTAGCACCTGCAATGGAAATAATGGTCTATTTTGCCAGAACAAACAAACTCTGATCTAATAATAACTGAGATGGGATTTAAATATAAGACTGCGACTCAAACAGCAAACACGTACAACGTACAGCAAGGAAAGGGCAAACAGAAAAAAGAAAGTGTCGACATCTACAAAAACTAATAACAAACGCCCAGGTTTCCGATCACGATAAAACTCTGTTGCGACTGCTTTAATAATTCTTCATAAGGCTAGTCAACTCGATCATAAAGAGCAATCCTAATCTGGACCTATAAAACCCTGCTGCTTCTGTAAAACTGCAAGTGGCTTCATTGAGGCTAAGGTCATTAGCAACAGTATTGCATCCTGATCTTTATTCTAATTTCTAAAACATCAAATCTATTTTTATTATTATATTTCTTATATATATATATATATTTACTATCTACTAATTTAATATTAAAATATGTGTCTGATGAAGTACTGTTAGCATATTGTTGACTATAAATAAATAATCCAACTCATAATGTTAAGGCCGCTATCCCACTAGCGTTTTACCAGCGTTGGCCTTTCTCCAACGTCTACGCAATGACAACGTTGCACAGAGGTGACGATAACGACCTCATGCAGCGGTTAGACGCTGGCCGTAACCCTGCCCCCTCTCATACGGACAGAGTGAGATAACGCGATTGTACCAATTTGATAAAAATCGCAAAACTGCAAAAACGTCAACGTAACGTTGACGCGACATCAACACGTTGATGACACGTTTGTGCGGCGTCAACGTCACGTTTGCGCGGCGTCAACGTTGGAGAAGCGCTAATGCTCGTAAAACATCACTGAGATAGCGGCCTTAAACGGTTGGTGTATAATAGAGCGTCAGAATAAAATCATGGCTAATCTGAGCGGGAGTCATTGGCCATAGTTAACCTATTTGAAGGCATATTGTCGAACAAGTACCTCAGTGTCGGTGAGGTGGTCGTAGGGCCGGCGGCGGCAGAGCGCGAAAATCTCGTGCAACGTGACGGCGAAGGCCCAGGCGTCGCCACGCGTGGAGTGCTTGCCGCAGAGTACCGCCTCCCAGGAGGCCCAACGCAGCGGCAGCGGAATGCGTCCATCCGCGCGATAGTAGTCGCACGCGTACGCCTCGTTGTCCGTGCCGAAGTCGCTGATCTTGATCAGGTAGTTCTTGCCGATCAGGCAGTTCCTGCGGACGACATTGTATGAATGTTGATACATTTTTGTATCGGGCATATCACTAGTAAATCAAAAGAGAAAGGCGAGGGCTCAAAACTTCACTAGAACCATTCGGGTTCACCCATCACAAAACTTAAAACTACACATCACCACCTCGAATTCGCGCATTATTGCTAATATTTCAAATAGGTAAAAACATCGCTGTTAACTTAAGCCCCTCCTCCAAACTAAAGTCGAGCCGATCCTGAACGCTGTCTACAGTATGTTATTTAAAGAGAAAATTTGAAGGAGTGTTATACCTGAGAGAGGAGATGTGTGGCCATGGCTAAGTTTTTGGTCAGGGGGGCGGGGCGTTGTGGTGGTGACGAAATGGTTACCATGCTGTCCTGCTCCGTCCGGCGAAGCAGAAATTAGAATGATGGGTTTGAAATTTCTGTTCTCGGTCTGGGTGTTTGTGTTTCTGTCTATGTGTTTGTGCTACTGTGGGGGTCTCTGAGTGTTAAACGTTATTATTATTACGTATCTCTCCTTATGGATCACAGGTCGAATTATTGTGTATCTCATCCTCAGATGTCACAGGTTAAAGATGGCATTTGACCCGGTTATTTCTAACTTTAAGGATTGCGTGAGGACATGGGTTAAACAAGTAGAGGCCCTTTCGAGACTTTAGTGTAGTTATGTGGTTACACGTGACGGATACCATCTTCGGCCGTATTATATAAAAGGTTATATAACCCGAAGATGGTCCTCGCCATATGCACAGGAGCTATTGCAGGAATAAGGGAAACTAATATTGGTTCTATGGGGTGAAATAATATAAATAATAATGGGAAACCTGCCATTCAGACTAATCTAAAGTAAGGCAGGTGACGACTCGCTACTCACTGAATGGGCCATAATAGGGGTAAATTGCTGGAAGCAATATTGGTCTGAGCAGCTAGGGGTGTCGAGAGGAGCGGGGACAATTTTACCATCACGGGGGGATACACCCAACCCGGAACGGAGATGAGGAACTTCTCCGGGAGAATTCAGTTCTGTGGTGTCGTTACTCACCAACGAAACGCCACAAGCTTTATTTGTATCTCTCCTTATGGATCACAGGTCGAAGATGTTATTTGAGCCGGTCCTTTGAAAGGCTTGCATGGGGACACAGGTTCAACATGTAGAGGCCCTTTAGAGACATTTTAATGTTATTATTATTATTATTATTTTGTAACATACCTAGCAGCCAAGTCTCTGTGCACGAAGTTAAGCGACTCCAGGTACTGCATGCCGGTGGCGATCTGCGTCGCGATGTGGAGCAGCGTGGGCGTCGACGGCGGCGCGGCCGTGCGCAGGAACGCACATAGGTCTCCTGAGATAAATATATAATGTATTGCGAATGAGCTTTGAGTCAGGCAGAGACAGAATGTCAGTTATACTCCTATGTGCTTTGGATGATAATTATTTCATCATGATAAAAATGGATAAAGTCATAAGTGTTTTCTTGACGGGAAAGCATCTGCAGGCCACATGCAGTAAAGTGATCTACAATTAATCATGAAAATTATCCTTGATATGGATGTTTAGGATGGATATAATTATTATTTGTTTTGGTGGCGTAGGCTGCAACTAGAAAGTCGCAGTAGCCCGGAAATGATTTTATTATAGCCGAATCCCTCATTTATATTTGATAAATTACTATATTTTATTGTATTCAAATTGATGAATTACTTGCATCTGTCAACAGGTGGAAGAAGAAAATATATTGTCTCCTAACTCCTGTAACTATAAGACGTTGCTTCGTACCAAATAGGGTCTTGGACACTATGTAGACACTAGTAGATACTAGGTTGCACTAAACCACACTTGGAAAGCATGATAATTTGTAAATTTATTTTTAAACACGATTTTTATTACCTTTTAAATCAATAAAAAAATAGTCATTTGACTATGAACGATAAGTGACGTCACACCTCATTTTCTCACACTAAATGTATGAGAAGGTCGCGTTTTGACAGCTCATTAAAAGTATCTCAATTGATTTGGTAGTCCAAGACCGGATTACAAGATTCTGAGTTAACGGGAAGTACCCTGTAGGTATTGATTCCCTTGCGAGTGTCGAAAATTTTCGGCATAAACGGCTGTATCTTTTGATAAGCTGACGTAGAAGTTTGATATTTTCACAGCTCCAACGGACAGCACACAAATACTCAAGTATTTGATATAAATTCCAGCTTGATAACTCCACGCGTTCCTGAGAAAATGGTCTTGACAGACAGACAGACAGACGGACGGACAACAAAATGATCCTATAAGGGTTCCGGTTTTCACTTTCGAGGTACGGAACTCTAAAAACAAGTAAATCGCCGATCGCCGATGCTAAAAGTAGCTGGTGTGTCTTGGCCGTTAGTATTGCTCACCCAGCTCCAGGTACTCCAGCACCACGGCCAGCGGCGGCGAGCGGCACGCGCCCAGCACCCGCGCCAGGTGCGGAGACGACAGCGCCGCCAGGATGCGCACGTCGCGCTCGAACTCCTCCCTATGACGTTACAAGGAGCCAATCAGACAGTGCCTACGTCACGAGCACACGTCACATCACGTACAGAAGCGGTCAAATAAACTCAAAGCACACGTACATGCAACGCACCCTATTGCCTATCTCGCTTTGGATTAACGTTTGTGTCGTTTTCATATAAATTTAAGAAGTTGAAGTTGTATTTATATATCTTGGCGCTTTACATAAAAGTAAAAGAGGTTGATGTGTAGAGATGACAGCGCCGCCAGGATGCGCACGTCGCGCTCAAACTATTCCCTACGACGTTACAAGCCCATAAGACAGTGCCTACGTACGCGCCCGTCGCGTCACGTACAAAAGCGATCAAATAAACTCTAAGCACACTTACATACAACAATCCCCTATTGCCTATTTCGCTTTGGGTTGAGTATGTGTCGTTTTCATATCAATGTTACAAATTGAACTTGGCTTTATGCATTTTGGCGCGTAGTAATATGTGTTCTTCCCTATGAGGTTACAAGAAACCCACCAGACAGTGCCTACGTCACACGCCCGTCACGTCACGTACATAAGCGGTGAAAAATTCAGCGAGCTTTTTTTAAATTACACAACTTACAATGTAATATGTAGTGAATAATAATAATTAATAGTTAACCTATTAATAATAAAAAAATAAAGACTCGATTAGCGTAAAACTTCCACAAAAAACAACACAATCATTCATTTCCATTAAAATCCTTACACATCCTGCAACTTCTATTGATTTTAAACAGCAATCATTACTTAAAAGCGGTTGGCTAATCCATAACGATTACTGAATACATTAAGGACGAAATGTACTAAAACTAGAAATTTTCAACGACCCCGCAGCCAATTACATACACCCGCTTCAGTCTTACCACTACATACATAAGCATAACCTACATCACCGAAATACAACACACACAGCAAAATAAAATGGCGGACAATAATAAGTATCTAGAAGCCATTCATACATGATATACCTCTCCTTGAGAGACGCGTCGTGGCAGAGGAACTTGACGGCGACCAGGCGTTTCTCCGAGCTGATGGTCCCGTTGTACTCGGGCACGCCGTCCGCTTCCGCTACGTAAACCTGCAATAGTTCTCCGCTTATTGTACCCACATTCTTGCACAGGGTGATGTCATCGGGTGATGTACTTTCCAATCCCTACTTGTTTTCCTGATACAAAAATTTGGTAGATAGATACGTTAAGATAATTCAACAATTGTACCTATAGCTCGGCAATAAGAATATGAATGTATAAGCATATACGCCGTCCGCTTCCGCTAAGTAAACTTACAATAGGTCTCCGCTTATTGTACCTTATTCTAACAACCACCAGATGAGATAGATATGCCACAATTCCAACATAAGTCGTAAGTATGGATTATAAATACGATTTATTTGCCAGGTACCGAAATTAAACAAATAGATAAGATGAGTTTGATGAGCCGTATTCAACATTGGTACCTATATCATTATTCGGTATTAAGATTATGAATAACATTTACGTCGTCTGCCTGCAATATATCTCTGCTTATTGTACCCACATTCTGCACCACCATACACGGTGAGGTACTCTCCAATCTCTACTTAAATGTGGGTAATAAACCCACGGCCCGTTTTCCTGGTCCCGATGTTTGAGCGATGTTATTGACATCAATATAACATAAATAACGATTCTACCGTGTTATTATTTGCCGTGTGGTTGCCGGCGTTAGAATAGCACCACTCCGATTCTTCCCAGGAGGTCGTAGGAGGCGACCAAGGGACATTCCAGGAGACGGGCAGCAGCGTCTTCCTGTGTAAAACAACATCCACTGCGGTCACCAACCCGCAATGCCAAGCGTGGTGACTATGGCAATATACCCCCCCCTTATGGCAGTCACAAATAAACCTCGGCCCCCAGTCCCCGACGGCCCCGCTATCCCTGGTTACGACAGCGGCCATGGTAACGGTGGGGCAGGGGGTGCTAAGAATCTCCGGCAGAGATTCGGCTGTCACAAAAGAAAACGACCTCTGCACCTGGCAACATACAGCACCAGGACACTGAGAACCGACGAGAAGATACATGAGCTGGAAGCAGAGATAGATAAGTTACGCTGGAGTGTCATAGGATTATCCGAAGTCCGAAGAGAGGGGGAGGACACGGTAATCCTTAAATCCGGTAACTTATTCTATCACCGGGAGGGCGAACATCTGTCCCAAGGTGGTATCGGGTTTCTCGTCCACAGGTCCCTCGTCAACAACGTGACGAAAGTCGAAAGTGTGTCAGCAAGGGTAGCGTACCTTATACTCAGAATATCAAAACGGTATTCGCTGAAGGTCATACAGGTATACGCACCGACCGCGACACACCCAGACGATGAGGTTGAGGCTATGTATGAGGACGTCAGTAGAGCCATACATGCCTCTAAAACTCATTTCACGGTGGTGATGGGGGATTTCAATGCAAGACTGGGCACGCGAGACGGCGACGAGCAGAGAGTAGGGCCCTTTGGGTTTGGACAACGGAACCACCGAGGCCACTTGCTTGCTAACTTCTTGGAGAAGGAGAGCCTCTTCATGATGAACTCCTTCTTCAAGAAGAAGCCACAGCGCAAGTGGACTTGGCTAAGCCCTAATGGTTCCACGAAAAGCGAGATAGACTTAATTTTGGCAGACAAACGGCACATATTTAATGATGTCTCCGTGATCAACAGGTTCAAAACCGGAAGTGATCACCGAATGGTACGAGGCACATTAAATATCAACATCAAGCTGGAACGGTCACGCCTGATGAAGTCTACGCTCCGACCAACACCTGTCCAAATTAAGGGCTCCGAGAACTTTCAGCTCGAGTTGCGAAATCGTTTCGCGGGCCTGGAACAATGCGAGTCTGTGGACGAATACAACACCAGGATGGTACAAACCGTCCACGAGGTAGGGTCCAAGTTCTTTAAGGCCCCCTCCAGTGGTAGACCTCAAGTGCTCTCTGAACACACCCTCGGTCTTATAAAGGAAAGGCGTGAACTATGCATCCGGTCTCCGTCTTCAATGTTGAAATACAGGCAGCTTAATAAACAGATCTCTTGCAGCAGACGACGCGATCTGCGTGCTCATAACACAAAGCGCGTCAAAAACACTATAGAGCGGAACCAAGGCACTAAAGTGTTCTCAAGGGATCTGAGTATTGGGCAAAGCCAGTTGACAAGATTGAAGACGGAGTCTGGCGCTATGGTTTCGTCTAAGCCTGAAGTTCAGAGAGACATTGAGAGGTACTACGGACGGTTGTAACTTGTACAGCTCCTCAAAAGCTCCCGTCACCAATGTGGTGAACGATAAAAGAGCCAAATTGACCCGACACTATACCGAAGATATCCCGGACGTCAGCCTGTACGAAATTAGAAGGGCCCTTAATCAGCTTAAAAACAACAAAGCACCGGGCGATGACGGTATCACATCTGAGTTGCTGAAAGCTGGAGGGAAACCCCTCCTAGTGGCGCTTCAAAAACTGTTCGATACCGTCATCAGTAGCGGAACTGTCCCGGAGGCGTGGAGCAGAAGCGTGGTGGTACTGTTCTACAAAAAGGGTGACAAAGCCCTTTTGAAGAACTATAGACCCATCGCGCTTCTGAGCCACGTCTATAAGCTGTTCTCAAGGGTTCTTACTAATCGCATTGCGCGCAGGCTAGACGACTTCCAGCCTCCCGAACAAGCCGGATTCCGAAAAGGCTATAGTACCATGGACCACATACACACGCTGCGACAGGTTATACAAAAGACCGAGGAGTATAATCTGCCGCTATGTATTGCGTATGTGGAGTCCACATTGTGGACTATGAGAAAGCCTTCGATTCTATCGAGACCTGGGCAGTGTTAGAGTCTCTCCAGCGATGCCAGATTGACTATCGGTACATCGAGGTGTTGAAGTGTTTGTACAAAGCCGCAACCATGACAGTCCGAGTCCACGACGGAAGCACTGGACCTATTCCAGTGCAGCGCGGAGTACGACAAGGGGATGTTATATCCCCGAAGCTGTTTACCGCTGCACTGGAAGACGTGTTCAAGCTGATGGAGTGGAACGGGCTGGGTATTAACATCAATGGCGAACACCTCACACACCTTCGATTTGCCGATGACATAGTAATCTTGGCGGAGAACCTGGAAGAGCTCAGCACTATGCTAGGTGACCTCCACAGCGCCTCACAAAGGGTGGGTCTTAAGATGAACATGGACAAGACGAAGATCATGTCTAACGTCTATTTATGTACGTTTATTTATGTATAATTTGTGTATTTATGTATTATGTATATATATATATATTTATTATGTATGTATGTATATCTATTACATACATAGTAATTCGTCTTTTGTTTGCCGTTTTCTCTTATACCTATATAATAAACCACCATTCGCTGCTTTTCTCACTACCCGAAGGTTGACTGGCAGAGAATGCTCATAGCATTAAGTCCACCTTTGTACACCTAGTTTAAGGTAGGTACATAAAGAATAAATAAATAAATAAATAAAAAAACGTCCATGTCACACCTATACCGGTTGTTGTTGATGGCGCTACTCTCGAAGTTGTCGACGAGTACATCTACCTGGGACAAGAGATCCGTATGGGTAAGTCCAGCTTCGAGAGAGAGGTAACTCGTAGAATCCAACTCGGTTGGGCAGCGTTCGGGAAATTACAAAGTGTCTTCTCGTCCAGAATACCTCAGTGCCTGAAGTCGAAAGTTTTCAAGCCGTGTGTGTTGCCAGTGATGACCTACGGCGCTGAGACGTGGTCTTTTACAGTAAGCCTTTTCCACAAGCTCAAGGTCGCTCAGCGAGCGATGGAGAGGGCTATGCTTGGTATTTCTCTACGCGACAGAATTCGTAATGATGAAATCCGTAGAAGAACTAAGGTTACCGACATAGCTCTCAAAATCTGCAAGCTGAAGTGGCAATGGGCAGGCCATATAGTTAGGAGGACCGACAACCGATCGGGAAGAAAGGTGCTTGAATGGAGACCACGTCTCGGCAAAAGGAGTACAGGCCGTCCTCCAACCAGGTGGACTGACGACCTGAAGAAGACAGCGGGTAGTCGCTGGATTCAGAAGGCCCAGGACCGGGAGGAGTGGCGAACGTTAGGGGAGGCCTATGTCCAGCAGTGGACAGTAAAAGGCTGATGGATGGATGGAACGATTCTACTTGTTTTCATTATAGACTTACGAATAATTCAATCGACACGCGCCCGAATCTTGTCATTAAACAAAAATGACTACATAATTAAATTTTATAAGTTTTAACATACCAAATTGATAAGTTTGTTACGCCATATTATTATTGAACTTTGGTACCTATAGCTAGGCATTTAGAATAATACTGATACAAGCAAGGATACAAACAAGGATATCTTGCTTGATCGTAAAAAGCGACTAAAAGGAAGCTTTCGGGTTTGCAAGAGATTACGGTGGGAAGCTGTCGTAAGCTCCGAAAGATGTAGGAGAGTTACATCGCTCTCCCAATATGGCGTTAGAATCACAAGGCACAGAAAATATCGGTGCATTTCTTTGAATATCTTCAAGTCCTCACTGAGTGCGAACCATTAAGGTTTAATGGTGACGTACGTTTTACCTTTGACCGTTCGGCTACTACTAGGCAAATGACATACCGTTCCGAAGGCACCCTCCGCTAGCTTCGATATCATTCTCAGTCTGTGTCTCGGAAACTCTATGATGCTGGTGGTTTCCATGCGTCGCTTCAAGTCTATCAGCATGTCTTGCTGACTTGGAGACTGCAACAAAATCGCGTTATTAGTTGAATAATAGGAAATATAACAAGCGTAAGTAACATGCTATTGAGGATAACAGTAATATAATAGCTTATGTACCATTTGGAATAAAATTCTGTACTTATTTTAATTAGAAAAATAATCACTACTTATAAATGAGAAAATGTGTTAAAATTCTTTGTTCGTCGTTCTTCCACGTCGCAACGGTGCTAAAGATTTTTTATTGGTTTGGTTGTCGCCCGGCGAAAATATCTCATTCCTTTAGAAAAAATCTTGTAGTCCACGCTAGTTTTCAAGTGGTACAGTGCCCGCCAGCTCGTTCCGCTCCGAGAGTCTCTCTTCAGAACTCTTGCTCAGTGCTGTACAGCTATAGTGTGTATGTAGTGTGCAGAGGAGTGTGCGTGTGACGTCACATACCCTGTTGCTATGCTTGGAGCGCAGAGAGCGTGCGTCGCACTCAAGGCGGTCAGCCGCCAGCTCAGTCCGCTCCGAGAGGCTCTCCGCTCGTCGGTCTGAGAGGCTCTCAGCTCGACGCTTGCTCAGTAGCGGCGCCGAGCTCAGCTCCGGGACTGCGTAGTCGTAGTTGGAGGAGTCTATGGAGACAAAAGATAGGTTAATTAGACTTCTTAAATTTATCCCTATCGAGCTGTCTTATTTTGACCTCTCTCGTTTTTCAATGCGAAAAAAAGCCATGGACACACGAAAAGACAAGGACACAGACAGCTAGACTAAGAACAAAAACCTAGAAACCATTCGAACAGTAATCCGTTATGGCAACTATTGTCTATAGACGAATGAAAAAAATATTTTTCAAATTTCATACATTTTACAGTTGAGTAAATTGATTATTACCTGACAAAGCAGTATTGGAGTCTTTAACGAAGTCCTTCATCTCGAGCAGAACGGTGCTGTAGCTGAAGTACGGAGCGCACTTCAGCGCCTGGTAGGGCTCCTGGTACTCGTCTGACTTGACGTCCAATGGGCAGTCTATTATCATCTTGTTCTCCGGCATCATGGAGGTACCGCACGGGTTGTAGTTGTCGACGACGGTGCGCTTCTGCGACATAGTCGACTTCGCTATGGGCGACGCGAAGCACTTTCTGTGTCTGTGTCTGTGGACTATTAGGAAGACGGCAACGATAAGAAGGATGACTAGGGCCGTAAGGACGCCAACCACGATGGCCATGTAGAGGGGGTCGTCCTGCCGCGCGGTCGATATCGGCACCTCCTTAGCGGTGGGCTGCTTCGATTTGTTCTTCCCTCCGCTAGGCTTCAAGCTTTCCGTGGTGTAGTTCCCCTGGGCGACATCTGTCGATGTAACAATGAAGGTTATTTGTTAGATACATGTTCTAATGCAAGCTAAAATGGCAAGTTGCAAGCCATATAGTTAGGAGGACTGATAACCGATGACCGGGAAAGGTCCTCGAATGGTGACTAAGACTCTACAAAAGGAACACAGTATGTTCTACATATGGACACCACCAGGTAGTGTGACGATCTGAAGAAGACAGAGGCAAGCCTACGGATTCAGAGAGCGCAGGACCGGACGGAGTGGCGAATATCACTTAACAACATTTTTGCGCATGGGATATACATACCTTATTTTTATTGTTTTTATAGCCAAAAACAAGGCTAAGTATCACAAGAACAAGAATACAACAAAAAGTTTTTTATTTGACTTTGAGAAAAAAAACACGCAAAAGAGTATAAAATGATATATGAGTAGTATTAAATTACTAAGCAGACTTAGTAAGCAGCATTAATCGTAAACAAACTATGTAAATAAAAAAAATATATTATCTTCATAAACAAACTATGTAAATAAAAAAAAATATATTATCATATAAGTGACTGATAAATGGGATGGGACGGAACTTCTTTCAATAGAGATTGACACTACTGAATCAACGAAAAATCGATGATCGCGTTGTGACCGCGTCCATTCACATCCAGTTAATTACGATATACCTACGCGTCTGTGTGGTATGAGATTTGTGTTAGCGTTTCGTCAGCGCTACGTACCTATTTAGTTTGTTTTGACTTTTAGCGCTACGTGCCTATTTAGTTTGTTTCGACTTTTGTCACTGATTTTATTAAAATTTCAAGTTAAGTTTTTCAGTTTGTTACTATGGCTCTTAATCGATTTTTTAAAACAATCGATTAAATTTCGTTAGGGTACATCACTTTGGTTTTATTGTCATTTAATGTCAATAATGAAGGCGTCAAGGATATCTTCTTACGGGGAATGGACTATAGTTCTAAATGCGTAAGTTAGCCTCACCGGAGTCAAAGACGACCTCGCTGATGAGGATCCATCGGGCGGAGAAGTGCAGTTCGATGCGCACCCACTTGCCGATGCGGTGGTGCAGCTTGATGCTCACGTTGCGCGAGTACTCGAAGATCTTGTCCTCGACGTACGTGTAACGGATCGAGTCCTCCTGGAAGTGCCGACCGCCGATCGAGAACGATATTATCGCCTCGGAGAACACCTGCAATGTTATCAAAGTCTTATTATATGAGAATGAATCATTAAAGGAAAACATAAGATTATCTGAATTGTGAAACAAAATGTTTTCTGTTATTTGTTTGGAAATTATGAGTTTGTCCAGGCTCGGAGCTTCCTCGCCATGCTGTTCCTTTACATATTGTTGAGAATTAAGGTTAACAGACAGTGACAGATATACATTAGTCCTGCGACAAGGTTTAATCATTGGGATCAAGGTTATCCTCAGAGGGCCTGTCCCTTTCCGAATTAAATTAACTATTAGTGCGTACCCATCCAGCTGAGTAAGCAGTGCTTTTAATATTACCTGTCCCTTTTGGAGGCCTTTTTACAGCACACGTATAACATAAAAATAAAAATACCGACATAATAAAGAATGAAAATAAAATAATAGAATTAAGTTTATTGGGTCATGTTAAATGTTTGCTATATTTTAAATGTATGACTGTTTGTAGTGTTGTGTTGTAGACTCTTTATAGCACCACATGCATGCACCTAGTTATATACATTTTAAATATTTCAATGAGATATGTCTATGAGACACTATGATATCAGTAGTTCGATTATGATAATAAACTTGTCTACCATACTTGTATCTTAAAAGAGACAAACATTGATCGAGAACAATATTACCGCTTCGGAGAACACCTGCGATTGTTATTGAATTCTTATTATACAAACTGAGTGAACCACAGAAAAGAAATAGGCGAAGGCAACGACTGTGTGATCTGCATAAAGAATTGTTTTTAATACGCAATATCCGTACGGATGATTTTATCTTTATTGGATAATTTATTGTTGTTGAAGTTACTTATTTATTAGCTCTAGCTCATTACATTATTCAGCTTTAAAACAATTATAGCGTAATATTTTTGTAGTATGTATATTAAATTTAAATCGTTTTATAAAACTAGTAAAATAAGGTTATATAATGATAATGGCAAGGAAAGAAGGAAACAGAAATAATTCAAAATATAAAATAGTTTCATCAAACTCGTACTTTCTGCCAGATAAGTAAAAAAATCATTTCATAATTTATATAATAAAGTATCAAAATAAGTCTGTCTGAGAAAGTCAGAGAGAGTAATAATTTCTAGAAATCATGATGTCCACCATTGCAATTAGCACTTGCCTCGAACCAAGTGGACTATGGCCTAATTTCCCCTCATTTGTGAGAGGATACCTGTGCTCAGTATAAGACTTAAAAAATGTTTAAAAATTAGATAAAAGAAAGAATGGAAAACATGGACAGAAAGGTGTCATCGCAATATGGCCAATTTCTTTCCTTATAAATTAAATTCATCATTACCATCTTGAAGTTTAATTAATTTTCAAAGAAAGCTTGCAAAGAGACAATGCTGAAAGTCTATATAACTGTATTCATAAATTTGATGGATGCCAACTACAACTATTTCTAAGAAGTGACATAACTTGGTTAATAATTTTAGCAGTAGTATAAATGTCAAAAACTAAAAAACCCGACTGCGTTTATGTGTAATTTAGAAATGTAAAAACCCTAAAACAAGAAAGTCGTCATATCCGTTTGCAATTAACTTAAAAATCAACTTAATAGGGGTAGGTAAATTATGGAACGGGAGCTCATTGTATATTTAACAATATTTTTAAATACAAGACAAATTGTAGCAGTCGGGACCCATTCTAGAAAGTCAGTCGTCTGAATCTGCAATGTAATATAGGTATGCGCTCTGAATTTACTAAGCCTCTATTTTCAGACTGGGTCCCGACTACTACAATTTTTCTTGTATTTAAAAATATTGTTAAATATACAATGAGATTGATTGATTCGCTGAAAATATTTTTAATAATTTAAAATTTCAAAAATTGCTGGATCATTTTATCACCCACGAAACCAGAGTACTAAATCTCATTAAAATCGTTGGAGCCGTTTCCGAGATACAAAAAATATATTTAGGTACATATATATACAAGAATTGCTCGTTTAAAGGCATAACATATAATGGACAAATAGTATAATGCGGCTAGGACATTTTGAGAACTGAAAGTGACTGAAGCTGAGACATTTTGGAATGTGTCACTTTCAACGTACGCCCACTCCCTCTCGTCACTATCATTC